>CM062935.1:26072083-27439166 GCA_031878705.1 Tapirus indicus | reverse complement strand
AATTGCTTTAATTCTTTTTGTATACCTGTCAAAGCTAGCTTTTCAAGCTACATATATGTAAATACATATATTCTATGTTTCTATTTTAATTTCAATTATAAATTATTTTTAAAAGAGGACTATTGTCTTTTTTAACAAGTTAAGTCATTACATCCTTTAACATGGTATATCTCTACATGTATTTAGTTTTTCTTTTATGTCATTCCATTGAGTTTTATAATATTTATAAATGTCTTGCCCATAATTTGTTATATGTATTCCCGGATATTGTATACATTTGCTGCCATAGTGAATGTGAGCTTTTCTTATAAATTAAAATTTTCTATAGATTTTCTTGAATTTTCTATCATAATGACACAGTTTATTTTTTTGAATCCTTAATTCTTTAATTTTATTTCTTTTTCTTATTGCACTGAGCAAGACCTCCAATACAATGCTGAATAAAGGGATAGATAATAATAATGGGTAACATTGATTTAGAGCTTATTATGTCCTAGATTTCATCCAAAGTACATATAGTTTACTTAAAACTCACAACACCCTAGATGAGGTAGACATCATTATAGTTATTTAAATTTTGCAGAAGAGAAAAATAAAGTGAAAAGAAGATAACTGGTTTAAGGCTTTATAGCTAATAAATGACAGAGCTAAGATTCTACCTAACAGCCTGCTCTATAATTCATGCCCTTAGCCGTTATACACATTGCCACCCTAGTAGAAATAATAATGGCAGGCTGGCTTATATGTATCTGATTTTAAAGAGATTGTGTCTAGTTATTTATGACTAATATATGCTATCATTTTTAGTACTACTCTTTTTATTAAAAAATAGCTTCATTGAAGTATAATTGACACATAAAACTGCACATATTTAGTGTATACAATTTGATGAGTTTGGATGTATACATATAGCTGTGAAACCATCACCACAAGCAAGGTAACAGATATGTCTATCACCTCCAAAAGTTTCCTTTTTTCACTTTTATTTGGGGTGGGGTGGGAGTAAGAACAGCTAATATGATATCTAACCTCTTAACAAATTTTTAAGTGCACAATGCATCTTGTTTACCATAGGCAATATATTGTTCAGCACATCTTGCGAGCTTGTTCGTCTTGCGTAACCAAAACTTTATACCCACTGAACAACAACTTCCCATTCCCACCTTCCCCCAGTCCCTGGCAACCACCATTCTACTCTCCGTTTCAATGAGTTTCACTATTTTAGATACCTCATTTAAGTGGAATTGTGCGGTATTTGTCCTTCTGTGAATAGCTTATTTCACTTAGCATAATGTCCTCTAGGTTCATCTATGTTGTCACAGATGGTAGAATCCCGTCTTTTTTAAGACTGAATAATATTCCATTGTGTGTGTATGCCACATTTTCATTATCCATTTATCCACTGATGGACATTTAGGTTGTTTCCACATCTTGGCTGTTGTGAATAAAGTTGCAATGAACATGGGAGTGCGGATATCTGTTCAAGATCATTATTTCA
The DNA here is from genome assembly GCA_031878705.1 of Tapirus indicus. Lineage (NCBI taxonomy): Eukaryota > Metazoa > Chordata > Mammalia > Perissodactyla > Tapiridae > Tapirus > Tapirus indicus. Next base: position 27,437,668 of record CM062935.1, on the reverse strand, counting down.
AATTTTTTGGATGATACCAAGCAGTGGGTTTCCTGGATCAAATAGTAGTTGTATTTTCAATGTTTGGGGAAACTCTATACTGTTTTCCACAGTGGCTGAACCATTTTACATTCCTACCAACAGTGTAAAAAGTTTCTAAATGATCCACATGTCTCCTAATACTTGTTTTTTCATAGCCATTCTAACAGGTGTGAGATGCTATCTCATTGTGGTTTTGATGTGCCTTACCCTGATGATAAGTGACATTGAGCACTTTTTCATATGCCTATTGGCCATTTGTTTGTCTTTTTTGGAGAAATGTCTATTGAAGTCCTTTGGCCACTTTTTACAGTATCAGGAATTGTGTTTAATCTATTTTGAGTTGATTTTTGTATATGGTGTAAGATAAGGGTCCAATTTCATGCTTTTGCATGTGGATATCCAGTTGTCCCAATACATTTGTTGAAGGGACTATCTTTTTCCCATTGTGTATTCTTGGCACCCCTGCTGAAGATCCACTAACTGAATACGAGTGGGTTTCTTTATAGGCTCTCTATTCTGTTCCATTGGTCTGTATGTCAGTCTTTATGCAGTGCCATACTGTTTGAATTACTATAGCTTTTATAACATATTGGAGATCAGGAAGTGTCATACTTCCAGATTTGTTCTTCTTTATCAAGAATGCTTTGGCTATTTGGGGTCTTTTTTGGTTCCATGTGAATTCTAGGTTTGTTTATTCCATTTCTGTAAAAAAAAAAATGCTATTGGGATTTTGATGGGGATAACGTTGAATCTGTAGATTACTTTGGGTAGTATGGCCATTTTAACAATATTGCCTGCCTAGAAACATACAATCAATCAAGACTGAATCATAAAGAAATAGAAAATCTGAGCAGACCAATTCATAATGAGATTCAATGACTAACCAAAACCTTCCCAACAAAGAAAAGCCCAAGACTAGATGGCTTCACTGGAGAATTCTGGCAAACATTTAAAGAAGAGTTAACACTAATCCTTTTCAAACTCTTCCAAAATGTTGAAGAAGGAACACTTCAAAACTCATTTATGTGACCGGCATTACCCTGATACCAAAGCCAGACAAAGATATCAAAAGAAAATTACAGACCAATAGTCCTGATATATATAAGTGCAAAAATCCTCAACAAAATACAATTTAGCAAGCTAAATTCAGCATTACGTTAAAAGCATTATACACCGTGATCAAGTGGGATTTATTCCTGGGATGAAAAGACATTTCAACGTACAAAAATCAATTAATGTGATGCACCACATTTTACATTTTCTAAAAGAGATGTGTAAGAGGGGCATTATTTATCCTCTTTCAGTTTGGTAAAATGAGTCTGTAAAACCATGTGGACTTATTGCCTTTTTATGTGCGAGTAGGTTTTGGATAACAATTAAATACCTTTAATGTTTATTGTCTATTCAGTTGTCTCAAGAACAAAAACACATTGAAAGAACTGAGCCCAAACCATAGCCAAAAGCCATGTCCAATCAATCTACAGCCTGAGCAGAGCTACCTAGCTGAGACTAGCCCACGTCATCATATCCACCATTGTCTTGTAGACCTATGAACTTGAAAAATGTTTATGTGTTTTAAGCCATGGGGGTTTTAGCTCGGTTTGCTACTTGGCATTTTTGTGAAAATGGATAACCTATACACCACATACGATTGCTTTCCATGTCACTACATGGAAGATAAATTGACCTCAGATCTGATTTCTTCCTGATGTATTTCAAAAGCCAGAAACGGTGTTCAACATATAGTAGATGTTCAAGAAACATTTGTTGACTACTGAATGAATAAACACTGACTTTCATACAGTAAGTGCTAAAAACAATATAGTCTCTTGCCCACCCTTAGAGACGATGATGCAAACTTGGATAACAGATTATACAATATCCACTGAACTTTCTGTTACATTTATTTACAACAGCTATAACTGAACTAAGGATTTCAAAACTTAACTTTTAATAAACAAATACTTTATTCTGTTTCTAACTAAAGTTTGAATCCCTAGCTATAGGCATCAATTTATCAATACATGCCAAAGGTCACAACATGAGTTTTAGGAACAAAAGTAGATATTTACAAATAATTAGTTCTCATTAATCTGACAAAGAATATTCTTTAATATAAATGATTTAATGTATTTTCCAAATGTTGTGAATTTACAAGTTGAGAATAGCTTAAATAACAGAATTGGCTATATTTTTACAGTGGTGTATTAAAAGAAATTAACATTTCATGTTTTTGTATTTTTTTTATTAAACAATGGACTATTCAATTATTTCTCAACTCTCTCTCAAATTATTATTATGTCTGTTTTTCCCTCAGTTGTGTTTAAATCCTGTTCTCCAAAGGAAAGATTTAGGAGGCAGAGAGCTTAGAATTTTCCAATCATTGGGAGTTATGTAGGATTTGAGTTGGTGAAAAGAAGGGATCTTATTTGATCCTGCAAGCCGTGCAGATATAAAGGAAATGTTGAAATTCAAAAAACCTCTGAGAAGAAAATGTAAATTAGTCTTCTAAAAGAATTATCCAGAAAACCACATGTATGCTAATCACTGAAATGTATCTCTCTAGTCCTGCCCACCTACCTGAACGCCAGACACGTATATTCACCAGCCTGTTTAACATCTCCACTTGGACTGCTACTTGTTAAGTCCAAAGCAGAATTCTTGTTTCTCATTGCCAATTACCTCCCCCCTGGGTTCCTGCAAGCTCAGCAAATGGCAGCCACATTTGCTCTGAGCCACACTCTGCTCTGTCCCCAAATCCTCAGCGTTATCTTTACCTTCTCTCTCTTCCTTCCACCCCATATCATCCAGCCCTTTTGCTTTGGTCTTTGAATACATCCTAAATCTACATCTAAGCACTTCTCCATACTCCACTCTTACTACACTAATTCAAATCACCGCTGTCACTCTCCTAAATGAAAACTACCTGTTGACTCCTTGGGTCTCCCTGAGTCCACTCATGCTTTCATAACTGTAAATTTTCTTTTTTCTTTCCAAGTTTTATAGAGATAGAATTACATATAAAAACTGTATATATTTAAAGTATACAACATGATTTTATTTACATATACATTGTGAAATGATTACCAAGTCAAGGTAATTAACACATTTATCACCTCACATAGTCACCATTTTTTGTGTGTGTGGTGAGAACACTTAAGATCTACTGTCTTAGCAAAGTTCAAGTATATAACACAGTACTGTTAGCTATAGTCACCATGTTGTTCATCAGATACTCAGAACTTATTTGTCTTATAACTGAATGTTTGTACCTTTTGACCAATATCTCCCCATTTCCCCCACCTCCCAGTTGCTGTCAATCACCATTCTATTCTTTGATTCTATGAGTTTGACTTTTTTAGATTTCACATACAAATGAGGTCATTAGTACTTGTATTTCTATGTCTAACTTATTTCATTTAGCACAATGTCCTCCAAGTTTATCCACGTTGTCACAAATGGCAGGATTTTCTTCTTTTTAAAGGCTGAATAATATTCCATTGTGTGTGTGTGTATATATATATAAATACGTATATTTACATTTTCTTTATCCATTCATCCACCAACAGACACAGGTTGTTTCCATACATTGGCTATTGTGAATAATGCTGCAATGAACATGGGAGCACAGATATTTCTTTGAAAACCAGACTTAATTTCTTTGGATACATATGCAGACGTGGGATTCCTGGAGCATAGGTAGTTCTATTTTTAATTTTTTGAGGAACCTCCATACTGTTTTCCATAATGACTCTACCAATTTACATTTCCACCAACAGGGTACAAGTGTTTCCTTTTCTTCACATCCTCACCAGCATTTGTTATCTCTGTCTTTTTGATCAGTCATTCTGACAGGTGTGAGGTGATATCTCATTGTGGTTTTGATTTGCATTTCCCTGATGATTAGTAATATTGAGCACCTCTTCATGTACATGTTGGCCATTTGTATGTCATCTTTTGAGAAATGTCTTTTCAGATCCTTTGCCTATTTTTCAGTTGGGTTATTTGGTTTTTGCTATTGAGTTGTATGAGTTCCTTATGTATTTTGGACATTAACCCATTATGAGATATATGGTTTGCAAATATTTTCTCCCATCCCACTGTAAATTTTCAAACACATTGCCACAGTGATCTTTTAAAAATGTAAATCATATGGTGACATTTTCCTCTTCAATACTCTGCAGTAGATTCCCATCACACTCAGAACAAAATCCAAACTTTATCCTTGCCTACAAACCACTATATAATCAAGCCCTACCCTCTCTCCTTCCTTCATTCCTTGCACTCTAGCCATTTTGGTCTTCTTGCTGTTCTTCCAATTAGCCAGACTCCTTCCTGACTCAGGTTTCCTGTTTTTGCTGTTTCCTTTGCTAGAATGTTAGTCTCTGAAGTCTTTATATGGTGCATGCCCTCGCTTGACTTGGGTTTCTGCTCAACATCACCTCCTAAAAAGGCTTATCTAGCCACTTATTCTTAAATAGCCCCCATGAGTACATCACTCTCTCTTTACTTGCTTTATTCTTCTGCAGAGCACATGACATCATGTTACATATTTGTTTCTTATCTATCTTTCCCACCACAATGTAAGCTGCGAGAGAGCAGGGACTTGGTTTAGTTTACTGTTTATTTTCTAGCATCTAAACTGTGCCTGGCACAAAGTAGACATTCAATAAATATTAGTGGAATAAACAAATAACTGAAAGGTTATGGGAAACCCTGTTCTATTTAAAGATTCAAGTAGGCAATTTTAAGCCACTTTATTCCCAGTATTCGTTTGCCCTTCTAATTCCACAATATTCACGTCATATGACCAAAGATTTCATTATAGTTTCTTAATGAAATATATTATAAAAACAGTAAATATAGTAACAGTACTTTAATCTATTCTAATTTCTAGGAGTAGTAACCTGAAAAAGTCACAAGAAATGTCTGATTTAGGAAGGTTTTTTTTTTAAGAAATATTTTTATTTACTTTGACATTTGTAATTTATGTGTATTGCTGAGTGGAGGACTTGTAAATTTTTTGAAACCAATTTAGTTTCTTAAATTACTTGCATTTTATGTTATTAAGTTGCTCAACAATGATTATTTAATGATGGCATAAAAACAAATATGAAGTCAAATCCTGACATCATTATTATAAAATCTATACTGGAGAAGGCTGAGTTAAAGAGACTTTTGTTGTATTTATGACTTTTCTTTATGATCAGTTGTTGCTGTTCTTCAAGTTGTTCATCATGGTTTGGTAAGTAGCAATTGTTTATCACACAGTGCACTGATGGTCTTGGAGGCTTCATGGAAATGATAAAATTGCCCAACTTCACCTTTAGAAATTTTGTCAATTTCTAAAACTCTTGTTGAGTTTTCATTTATACCCAAGATGTAATCAAAATGCTTATTTTTTTGTTGTTCCTAACAATAGATATTTACAACACAGACTGCTTCACATATTTATGACAATTTATCAAAGGAGAAGTAATCAAAATGTTCTCAAATAGAATCTTGGGTGGCCAAATGGTTTGACCTGCATGCAGTGACAGAGCCAGACATTTCAGAATTTCTAGAACTCTCTAGAGTATCTGAAGGTGCTAAAGAAACATTGTACCTTATCTCATATTCTTCTAAAAGAGCTTTACGAGGAATATGATAATTGAAGACTTTTATTGTAAAGAATTTTGAAAATTTGTGCAACAAGGAAAATATTCGATAGAGCCTTATTAATGAGGCATTTAAGGTTCTCATTGAACAAATATATACAGCCTCTCCCCTAGTATTATACCATTTACATAAATCTGAATGTAGTATATTTATAGGACTGGTTTCTCTAACATAAAATGTTACTTATCACAGATATAAAGTATATCCCAGAGAATTTTCATGTTTTTATTTTCTTCTGTTCTATACATTTTGAAGAGTTAATCTTGACCCAATTTTTATTTTATACATCAAATCTCCAGTTACACAAATATTAACAACCCATTATTATCTTTTATACTGAGTATATTTTTTAAAGTAATCATTAAAATTTTTCTTATTTATAGCATGAAGATTTTTATATTTTTCCTTTGCTCAGTAATTTTGCGTGAATGAATAAGCAAAATTCTTAATACTATACAAGTCAGTAAGGTTCAACCTTGTATATGAACCTGGAAGACTTAGTTATCAATAAGTAGTTATTTTGTGTTAACAGCGCCAACATCTAGCTAGAGACCCAGATCTAGACTTAAGCCTAGCTCCAAAATGAGACAATGATCTCTTATTAGAGGGATGGATGTGTTTAATTTATATAAGTAATGAGTAAATTCCTAATTCTAGTTCACTTATCTAAATACATACACATAAACATAATCTTTTAATGGAGAGAAGAGAATGATTCGGCAGGTATGTATGAATATTTAAATGAAAATTAAGAGTAATTCCTGGACTTAACATAATCACATGTGATATTTAGGATGTTTTGGCAAAGCTAAATTATCTAATGTGGTAAGGGAACTATTTAACTTCAAGATTAGTTTTGTTGTTTGCTGAATGTTCTATTTTAAATCCTTCTGTTATGTGGTTTCCAGTACTTTCCTAACTTCTTTCATTCATTTCTCCCTAATAGCCTTTCCATTCTATAAACATCAAAAGGAAAGTCTGTGGGATTCTTGTATTTTAGAAGAATTCTAGAAATGAATCAATGTTACTGACAAGAACAGAAATTAAGATATAATTTTTATTGACTAACATATAGCACATCCAGGCTGAAATAAACCAAAATTAACTGGTAGACACTATCTTTATGCTTTCAGATGAGACAATAGTAACAGAATAGTGAGATTTTGATGGCTTTTATCCTACCTGCTCATCCAGAGCCACAGTCACCTGTAAAGTGTCTGCCAAGTATATCTGGAGACTCTGGAGAATGTCCCACCTGTGCTTACAAGCAAGTGGGATGCTGGGGGTTCTGCTGCTATTGCACTTCCCCTACTGGGCTGCCCCATTTCCTGCTGCATCCGATGGAGACTTGCAGGTCAGCTGAGCAGCCTTCACTACTCAGCCAACTTCACCATCTCCTCCAAGGCTCCTTGTCAACTTTACCAGGCACCTCCGCCACCAAACCAAGGTGGTCACTTGTGGGAGCAGTGCATGCATGCTTGCCTTTTTGGAAAATCCAGGTGTATACAGCCTGAGCATGAAGGCATTCATCCACCCAACACTTAGCGGCTGAGTGACTCTGAGAGAAGTTATATAAGTTTCTATATCTGTAAAATGGGGGAGTAAATGTTTCTTCTTCAGGGTTTTGTGAGTATTGAATGAGAATGTTTATGACATGAGTAAACAGTCAATAAATGTTATTTTTATAAATAATATCTTATTTAGTACACTTGCTGAGGTATAAAAGCACTAAATAGGAAGCTATCTAAAAGATGTGATTTCTTTCTAGCAATACAAATTTTATCCAAATTAGCCCAGCTTATCTGATGCTGTCAGAAAAGGTCTGATATGGTCATGGATGTACACATTCACTTAAACTTCAGGTCAAATATTAGGGTAATATAAGTGCAAAAATATGCCTTAGAATATACTCAAAATCAAAGTTGTTTTGGTATGACAAATTAAGTAAAATTTGGAGATTAATTCATGAATTAACATGCTAAATGATATAGGCTTGGTAGAGAGAAGTAAACTTCTTAGGAGAATATTAAGATAAACAAGTGGCTAAGGACAGTTATAGTTTATTCACGGGAATAATTAATTATTGTAGTGCTTTGCTTACTCCCCAAAACATGAAATTAAAGAAACTATATTTCTATAGACCATTTCATAAACATTGAGTGATGTCAGAGGCTATCAATTCCAGTTTTGAAGAAAAGCAAATATATGATTAAAAGTGTCAAGCAAATGAAGTTCATTCAGTTGTAAACTTTGACGCATGTGTTCAAATGGCTTAATACAGGAACATCTTGCAGCTTTCAGCAGATATTATTCAATTCCATTTTTCTTTTACTGTGGTAAGAACAAAGTTGCTGAATGTACCAAGGAACTCGGAAACATTTTTATGAGTATACGAATTTTTTATTACAAAGCATGCTCGCTATAAGAGTTTTTAAAATATCATCCATTTGAATTATCTAATTTATTCATTCTTAATCTAGTAAGTACTCATCGAGTGACAGTACCAACTAATTCCTTCTACCATACATCATTAGATACCACTGTATGCTACTCACATGCTAGATGCTGAATATACAAAGATGAATAAGACTTGGTTTCTACTCACATATTATCTTACAGAGGAACAAACATGTGTACAATAAAAGATGTCAAATGAGCTTTATTCACTATGGTCAAAGGATCTGGAAGAACAGGGAGGGAGTGATTAATTCCACAGTGTAGTGTGGTTGGAAGAATGTGGTATTTAGAGTCAGACCTAAATTTGAATCATGGATCTGACCCTTACCAGTTTAGAGTGCTATTTTCTCTTTCCAGAATCCATTTCTGTTCAAGTAACCACACCCTGACTTTCTTTTGGGGAACAAGCCCCTTTTAATCTTGTTCCATGTCTCTGAGTTGAACTGATCACCTACTTCCATCCTCAAGTGTGGAAAAACCAAGACTCAGGCCTGGCCAATTGTCTCAATCTTTCTAGTCCAAAGACCCATAATGCCTCCTCTTAGAGTGAACAATTGCTAACATTTTGTCATAATTGCTTAATTTTTGCTGAAATATTTTTAAATAGATTAAATACACTACTGCATTTTATCCCTAAAGATCTTAGTGTGTACATCTATAAAACAAGGTTGTTCTACTTCTACTACATAACCATGAAACCATCACATTATGTAAAAATTAGCAAGAATTACCTAATAACATAGTATGTTCAAATTTCCTCAATTTTCCAAAATCGGTTAGTTTAAATATGGATTCAAAGACCACAGTTTGCACTTGGGTACTATATCTCTCAATTCTCTTTTCTTCTAGAATAATCCCTCCTCCCCTAACATCTGTTTTCTGATGACATTAATTTGTTGAGGTTGGGTTAGTTATCCTCTAGAATATCCCATCTTCTGAAGTTATCTGAATAAATTTATTTATTTTTTGTCATTTAACTCCTATGTCTATTTTCTGAATATCAAACAAAACTAGATAAAAAAGTATGAGACACAGGTTAAACACATTTTGGCAAGAAAAATTCACAGGTGGTCCTGTATTGTGATGAAGACTCATCTGTTTTACTCCACTGTTAGTAATGATAAGATGATTGACAGGGTTAAGACAAAGACAACTAGATCTCTCCACAGTGAAGCCACATTTTCCTGTCTGTGAGCAGCAAGTAATCTGTGTGGCAAAAATCAGGTTTTATGGGGATATCCAGGTCCAATCAACCTTTCATCTTCTGGTGTGAGCACCCACGCCTCCCCCTCCGTGAGTCAATCATTTCAACAGTGTCGCAAACTACCCGTTGCTTAGTGATACTTCTTCTATAATTATTAGTTGGCATTCTTCTGTAAATAAGCACCTTCCTTCAATTATGGCCTTTTTGATTATCCAATGTGGTTCTCATTGAAAAGTTAGAAGATGCACTTCATTTTTACCTTTAATTACCATTTTTCAGTGGAAGTCATTTGTGTAATAGTCACTTCCATTGGCGGTCAATGAGATTTTTCTTTGTTTTGTTCTGTTTTACTTTTTGGTTTTGAATATATTTATTTAAAATACGATTTTATAATAGTGTATATCTATAAGTAAACATAGTAGATATTACTACTCACTAATATTTCTGCTATCCCTCTTCTTCTGAGTCTGTGAGAGGACTGCACTTCCTCACTCCCTTGAGGTAAAGGATGATCTAGTCACGCAAGATGATTGGGTTAATGAGACGCAGTTGAGAGGTACTGCAAACTCAATTCTTCCTGCTCTCTCTCCCCACAGCCACAGTAAATTGCACACTCGCTGGTGGGGCTTCATCTCTTGGTCTCTGGATGAGGGCTATGAGGAGTAGACCCCATGCAACTTTCAAATGATAGGTAGTAAGAGTGAGAAATCTTTTTTATTGCTTTAAAACATTTTTTTTTAGTTTCAATATAACTTAACATATCCTGACATATGTAGTAAGATATTGTATAATATCTTACAGAGGAGTTTTAAAATTATGACTTCAGAATTTGCCCATCACTGAAATATCTATATGCAATAAGGGAGTGTTTTTAAATAGTCAGATATGTTGTGCTAAGGAGTGAAAACTCAGTTAACTCTTTATATTTTTTGCTTTTCTTTCATATGTTCTCACATTAGGTATATGCTTTTGACTAGAATGTGCCAGCTCACTTGGTGGCAGAGAATTGAAAAATCCTTGAGATGCATTTTACTTAAATAGATCTTTGTAGTTTCTCTCCAGATTGAAGTAATTGGCAGAGAACTGGAAATAACAGTCATAACAATTGTTTAACTGAGAAATAATTATCCATATGTGGTGACAGGGCTTGTGAGAAATTGAAAAGGCTAAAATGCTACCAGTGCCTCCTTTCAACTCCTAATCCTTTCCAGCATGTTCATGTTTTTCAGCTTTCCAATTTTTTTTTTTTCAGACTCCATCTCTATATCACACCCAGTGCTGTCACACCACATGCTGCTTTCTGCCCTTTCACACTTTCCAAGAACACTTGAAAAGCTAAAATCTATAGTCTAGTCTGGAAAGTAAGAAAGGCTCAAAAACACTAGACCACAAAGGAGACAGTGATAAATGCCATAGGAGAGGAACAGATAAAGTGTTAAAGAAGTAGGTAAAAAGATGGTTTCCTGCTGTGAGATATGAGAGGAGATAGTTTTTTATACAGACCTTGAAAAGTAGATAAACTATGGATGTATGACTATGAGGGGGAATGAGCAGTCTGTGGCAGAAAACACTGTCAGTGAAGGGTACGGGTGAAGGCTCAGCTATGAGTTATGTAACAGGAGATAGCGTGGTTCCTTTCACATCCCTGAGCTGAAATGTGTGACCTCCTTCATACTTGAGGGAATACACAGTTCCTGATGTCTAGAATTCTGCAATTCAGCCCCTACTCCCTCCTCAGACTTTGAGCTCGAGGAGAGAAGAGAATATTAGTCCATAGCAAGTGCCCCAGACATACCTGTTGATTAAATGAAAGCTAGATTTGAACCAGATAGGCCTATAAGTTTTACTTTAATTTAGGGGTTGGGAGCTAGAATAAATTAACAAAAAATATACTTAGAAGTTCCTAAATGAGAGGAGGTTATTGAAGATAGCTGTTTTAGTTTTCTATGGGTGCTGTAACAAATTATCTCAAACTTGGAGGCTTAAAACAACACAGTTCTGAAGATTAGAAATCTGACAAAAGTCTCAACGGCCTAAAATCAAGATGTATGCAGGCTTGCATTCTTTTCTGGAAGCTCTAGGGGAGAAGTCATCTCCTTGCCTTTTCCAGCTCCTAGAGGCTACTTGCTTCCCTTGGTTCTTGTTCCTCGCTCCATCTTCACTACTCAGTGACAATGGGTTGACTTCTTCTCAAGCTGCCATCTCTTTGTTTCTTCTGATTCCTTCTTCCACTCTTAAATACCCTTGTGATTACAGTGGACCCACCTGGACCATCCAGATTAATATCACTAAAGTCTGCTCATTAACAACATTAATTTCATCTGCAACCTTCATTTTCCTCTGCCATGTAACCAAACATATTCACGGGTTCCAGGGATAAATATGTAGATATCTTGGGAAGGCCATTATTCCACCTACTACATTAGCCTGCTTAAATGGTGGAGAATATTGACAGAGTATTTTAGTCTTATGAAATTGCTGACGAGATTCTCATTGGAGCAATAACTAAATAATAATCCCAATTACTCCTTAATACTAGAGTAATAAAACCATGTGAACAGAATGGAAACAGGGCAGACATCAGTAAAGATTTTATTAATTAAAAACCATATAAATGTGCACTATTAATAAGAATGGTAAGAGCCATGTGGGGTTTTTACTACCATATGACCCTAAAGGGTATCATCTCTGATCTAATTCTGCCTCTCATGCTAGCTTCATTTATCACACATCCTTTTTTTGTTCATTTTCTTAAAACTAACCACTCTTCTTTTGCTTGGCTACAGTAATATCTAAACATTTATATCTCAACCTCAATAACACTTTTCTTCTATTTGTATCCATGGTCTTTTCCTTTTTTCTCTTACCAGATTGTTGGCATGTTCAAAGAGTGAATTTATTTCTCTTCATAAATGCTGAAGTTGGTTCTGTGATTGTCATATGTCAATCAGCTGTTTGGTAAGTGTCTGGTAACTGAATCAAGTGAATGAATGTGGACATGGAGCAAATGAATCAAATAGTCGAACTGCGTTATTTAGATATAAATTGGAAAGAAAATATTCTGTGATCCAGTCCTATTTGAAAACTGCTTGGGACAGAATCAAATCAGCCATGAAAACATCACTTCCAATTCTGATTTTAGTAGAATTATGGGGACATAGGCTGCATAAAAAGGGTTATTAGAATATTTATGTTACTGTAAAATAGTTCGGTCTACAAAATATCATATATATGCATACTAAAAGGTTGTTAAATTTGTTGCTATGATCATTTTATGTTTCTTTTAAATAATATTTTATATAAAAAGAAACAAGGTCTAAGAGTTATCTCTACACTTATTTAGTGGGGGATAGGAGATTGATGGTTTTCCATCATAATCTGGCACTGGGTTAGGCAGTGGAGAAGTCAGAAATAATTGTAAGACCCACCCTCAAAAAGAAAATGAGCTAGTCCAAGAGGTAAAAACCAGATAGTTTTAACACAATCTGTAAAGTATAGAGACACTGAATCTTAAGCATTTATATAAAGCGGACCTGATCCAGTATAGAGGAGTCAGGAAGACTTCCTAGAAGCAAGTAGCTAAACAGAGACCCAAAGGTTAAGAGACAGTGACAAGACAACAGATTTTTAGAAATACTATGTATGTAGAAACAACCAGATTTAGTGATTTTTACATGTGGGAAAGATGAGGAAGAAAAGGATTCCAGCTCCTACCTTTGGGCTGATTGTAGTTCTGACCCATAAGAGGAAATGGAGGAGGTGGTGCGTGTCTGGGGAGAAGAAGGAGCTCAGTGTTGGACATGTATTTGATCCATAGTTGAATGTTGTGGCGGAAACTTACCTATTTACATTGAAAGATATATTTGCTTTAACAAATATTATACAATGTTTTGTGACATACTGCCTATTCTTATGCCTAACAATACGAAAGGTCTATACATTTTGTGATATGACAAGGAATAAGGCTGAAGTTCCATGAGCAACTCTAAAAGATTCCGACAGCAAAGAATTTCTGATATATTACAAATAACACTGACAACAAGGAATTCCTCTAATAGAATCTAGTTCATCACATTTCTTGAGTGTCCTTCTATTAGTCAAGACAATTTATTTGCTGGGAATTCAGAAAAACATAAGAAAGTGTTCCTGTGTTTAAAAAACTCACCAGCTAGCAGAAAAAATAGAATAGTATACAATTAATAGTTTGTGTTTTATTATGATATGAATAAAATGGTATAGCAATGCAAAGAGAAATTTGGAATGATGGGAATTATTAAGTCTTTTTAAAAGTCCCCCAGATAAGAAAATCTATCACCTATCCATGCTTCCTTCTGACGAAACCATCTCAAGGGCCACAATGTTTCTGAATCTGAATACATTGCCATCTGCAAATATCACTTCATGTCATGGCTGAAATCCAGGCTACCTACTGAGGTCGATTTTCAGTCGCCTTTTAAGGAGTTAGCTTGTAAGTTGTTGTAAATATATTTGTTTATTAAATAAGCATGTATTAAATATTTATAACATACCAAGCACTTGGCATGGTGCAGGGATGAGAGTGAAGAAGGTAATTAGTGGTAGATAGGATGGTCTCTGCTCTTGAGGAAATTACACTATTGAGAGACAGATATAGAACAAGGGAAATGTGGTAGAATAGTATAGTTATTTATATTTTTTATGAATATTTTTCTTTATTAGGATGTTCACAAGAATGACACATTAGCCCTGTCCTTCTGATGTGATGAAGAACACATACATCTGACCAAGTTGTGGCAGGAAACTGGGTTAAGGACTCTCAGAGCTGGTACCAAGTGGCCACTGAAGAAATTTCCATTGACCAAAGAGAGGACGTTTCTTTGGATTCCATCATCTCTGCTATGGCTTCCAGTCAGGTATCCATTACTTGTCTAGAATCCTTTATTCCAGTGCCAGTTGCCCCTCTTTCCTTTTGCCAGTCAGGACTCCTAGAAGACCTAGGTCAACTGCCCCACGTCTCACTCATCCTGGCTGTCTCTGGAATTCAGCAGCACAGCTCTTTGGTAGGCTACTGCCCTGCCACCCTCAATAATAACATCATATTACCAAAAGCAAACAGCAGGGGTGCATTAGCAAATGACACTTGGATATACACTTAACCTCACAGAACACATGCTTTCTCCTCAAATGATACATAATCCCCTAGAAAGCAAAGGAAACCCCTCGAACATAAATATGTATGGAATGATTCTGTATGCCAGGCACAAGTGGGTGGTGTTTCCTTCCATCAGGCTCTGTACACAGAGGTAAGTTAGTGCCTGAAAGCTGGAGCCAGATCTCTATCCCAGCTCAGCTGGGTTTCTCCTGTCTCTTCTCTGCCTTTGAATGGTGTCACTACTCTGCTTCTGCCTGTTCTGGACATTAGTTCATTTTTCAAAAGGGGGGATAAGATGGCAGAGAAAGGATGGAAGGAAAGATGGGAGGGGAGACCTGTAAAACAATAATGCAAAAACCAGATTTAGTACCACAATATTTCATAACAATTGAAGGTAGCTGGAAATACTACACAATGTCACAGACAATTCAATACACAACCCCAGGGGGAGGCGTAAGCGGGGAAAGTGTGACAGAGGCCACTGGTTTAAACTTGCTGGATATCAAATCTCTGTTGGATTCTCAAATATTCCTGTTTCACAATGCCTGATTAAAAGCATTTTATTCTCTACACTTTCTAGCAATCTTCAAAGTAATAGAAAACAAATTATCTGTTTTTCTGGTAAGAAACAGTCAAAATCATTATCCTTCTGTTAAAAAGGAGATATTGCCTTCAGGAAAGAATGGAGAACTCATTAAAACCTCTATTCTCAAAATATGGATAATTCTGCTGGTCTAATTTTGAGGAACATGTTGGATTTGAAACACTAAAATCTTAATAACTACAAAGGTTAACCTGATCATTTCCATCAAATAAATGCCTACCTCTGAGATGGAAATAAACAATAACTAAAGAAGCTTGTGATTGCCTTAGAGATATATAATACATGTCTAGATGTACATTTCATATAATCCTGTGATGATAAAGACATAACTGGCATTATTAAATTGCAGTTAGGAGGGGCCGGCCTGGTGGCGCAGCAGTTTAGATCGTGCTTTGGCAGCCCGGGGTTCACAGGTTCAGATCCCGGGTGCTGGCCGATGCACCGCTTGTCAGCCATGCTGTGGCAGCATCCCGTATAAAGTAGAGGAAGATGGACACGGACGGTAGCCCAGGGCCAGTCTACCTCAATAGAAAGAGGAGGATTGGCAATGGATGTTAGCTCAGGGCTGGCCTTCCTCACAAAAAAAATAAATAAATAAAATAAACAAATTGTGGTTAGGTATTCACCTTTGAGAAATAACCTTACCACGTTGCTTTTTTAAAAGTACCTTTGCCAAACCAAGCCCTACCATATCTCAGAATGACGATGTCTATCAATGGCTTCATTGAGACTGTAATGCTGGAAAAAACCTTAAAGTATTTGTGGACAAATACAAATTCTTTTGCAAATTTGTCAGTGTGCTTTCACATTTACGTTAAGGCTTACCAACTTTACTTTATTAAGAATCTGAGTGAGAATGTTAGACTAATACGAACCAAATAACTCAGATTCTAATTTTCTGATGTGGACTCAAAATTAATTTATTAAGTGGAAAATGGTGTGACATTTTGAAATCAGAAGTCATTTTCTAAACATGCAAGTCAGAAGGTGCAACATTTGCTTTCTCCATTCTGCCACATTGAAGGAAAAGTTATTTAATTGATTTCAAGTATGATCAAAAACTTCTCCCCCCCCCCAAATAAAATTCCTTTGAATTAGAATGAATGAGATGTGTGCTCTCCTTCTCCCTCCATCAAATCTTAGAAGAAGTTCCAGAGTGGAGGGAGAGACACGATAAACTCCTAGATTTTGAGGTCTTAGAGAAGAGGTACCTTTGCTTCAGGACTGCGTAAAACATAGAGAACTGACCAATTGCATGAATAGAGAAATGCCACTCTAAGATGGCAGGCTAGATAAAGCTGAGAAAGTCCCCCAGAGGTTCCCAAAATTTAAAGAGTTTTAGATGTTGGTCCTGAGCAAAGCAGAGGAGTGGTGAGAGAAATTTTACAGCTCCACTAAATCTTCCATAGCTCCTATTTTCACAGCTGGGAGTGAGGAACAATGTAGTAACAACCTTTGGATATCAAGAATCAAAGGCATTTCCTGTCATCGATGTCACGAATGCCTCTGTGGAGAGGACAGCCAGGCAGCAGATGAACTACCTCTACTCCTTGCCCTATCAATACCTAAGAAGAGCAGAACAAGGTGCCAGGAGCAACGGTGGAGGACCCTGAAAAGTCTAGAATTACACAGAATTTACCAAGATTTAGTTTCTACTATATAGTAGAATTGTGGCTCAAAATAGTAATTAAGTTGAGTTATGTAAAAATAATGAAAGTTACATTTCTTGCACACTTGCTTGTGTGGCCTGAGATTTGAACCTGCTAACCAAAGACTGAGGAATCAATCAGGTTACCTCAAATAATTGAGGGTACACTGAATAAAATACACGTGGAAATAAAGACAATGGAATCTCACAGGATTCCAGGACCTGCAATATACCAGTGCCTCACAAAGCGTAAAATATAATTTAGAAACAGGAGGATACATGAGAACTCTAAGGATCAGGTATCTCTATGTGCCCTCAACAGCAAGAATTTTTTACTCTTCTTTGGGTCACTCAGCTTCTCTCTATCTCTGTTTCTGTTTCTCCCACTGCTAACGATCACCTCAGATTTTTCTCTCCCTCCATTCTCCATCTTACATCGTCTGTGTTTTCATCACTTTTACTTCCTTATATCTTCAGTTAATAGGTATAGGCTCCTGCTTCTAATGAGTTCCCTTTGTCTTTCGAACTTCTGCTCCCACTACAAATTGACTGGTTCTATTTCTGTGTTTCCAGTTCAAATTCCTGATAGAGAAAATCTGATTGGCCCAATGAATCACCACTACGCTGGACTGGACAGACTTCGTGGTGCTGACCAGCCCTGGCCCTGTAGGTCAAATATAGCATGAAGCTGTGGGTTAGATGGTTTCCCTCATCCATTTCTCTGCCACAGTCTTTATTATAATATTTACAACATGTTACCTCTTAGCTTGCATTCTTACTAGAGTAGTGTTTTTGCAAACTTATTTGACTGTGCACTCCTATGAGAAAAATATTTTGAACATACGTTCTGAAATTTAGTGTATTTATTTAGACATAAACATGCAGTGCTGTGCTAATACCATATGTACATATAGGACATACTAACACAATAGAATTTAAAATTCCTAGAAAAATTAAATAGAAAACTAAGCTACATTTACTTCCCTCAACTCCAAAATCATTTTGTCTAGAATAGATTCAACTCACTTTGGATACCACAGTACTGGATTAAAAGCCAATTAGGCTGGCTGATGGTAATAATACTAGTAGTACTACTATTACAAATAAGAGTAGTAATAATAGTAGCATCAGCAGTAAAGGAAATAGTAGTAGTAATAGTACTACTAGTGGTAATAGTAATAATAGATGTAGTAGTGAGAGCAGTCACAGCAAACATTGGTTGAGTGCTTATTATTCTGGGCACTATGCTAAGTGTTTTACATATATTTTCTATTTTAACCTTCATAACTCTTTCTTGATACAGATGTTAAACATATTTCCATTTTACAAGTAGAGAAGCTAAGGTTTAAAGGGACTTTATGAGTTACTTAAAGTCACACAGATAGTAAAAGACTTACCAGGTTCCAAACCTGATCTAGTTTTATTCTCAGCCAGATGTCTTAACCAGCACCTTATTTTGTGTTACACATTGGTGCCTTGGAGTTATTGCTGTCTACTGGTTAGGGAAAAAAGTCTCAAACCCTATTTGGTGGTAGGGCAAGGGTTTCTAATAGTCAACAGGGCTTGGATATTAGTTGTTACTTCAAAAACTGAACTGGCCTGAATGTTGAAGGCAAATCTGGAAAATTCACAAGTGGACTGGACAGGGAAAACAAAGAAAAATATTTCTAGCGATTATTTCTTAATCAGTCCTTATCTTTTCACATATTTGACCCTTTTCTCCCTTCAACATAAAAACATCATTCTAATTTCTTTGATCATTATTTCATGGACTCAAAATAAGTTTCACTCTATTACCAAAGTCATAATAATTAATGTTGTTCTATTAAGTTATAGCTATTTCAACCAATACTGCTATTACTACAGTTCCTTGCATTATACAGGTGGAGATGACTATCTGTTTGTCCATACTTGGAAAAATACACCCTTTAAAATTGAATTGTGTAGTGTCAAATGCTCGTCTAAGTTCCTCTTGGCTTGGTTAAATGTCATTTCCTCTGAAATCCCTTTTCTGACCATTTTTCATCTAACAACATTACTTGTCCCTAGCACCAAGTACTTCCTCAAGTGTTCCTTCCATTACACTAAACGCAAGTTGCTCTTCTCATTGCTCTAAGCTCTAAAGACAGATTGGTTTGTATGGTTCCCAGGACCTAGCATTGTGCCTGGCTCAAGTAGGCATTTACCAGATTCAGTATTATCAAGTGAAGGAGTAAAGTGAGAACATGTCAAATAAGTCAGAAGACAGGAAAAAAGAAAACTAAGAGCACAATTATAAAGCTTTTTCAGGCATAAAATTATAAAGATCTGAGCTAAAATATTGGCAAGAAGAGAGGGAGAAAAAAAGAGTGACATCTAATGCTTATTCTAAGTATCGAGTAACTTGACTTAGTGATCAAACAGGTATAACAAGTCAGGAAAAGATGAAGTATAACAAAAGTTATGCCTACAGATTCTATTTCTGGCAACTGGAAGGTTAATAAGAGAAAGAGGAAAGTGAAAAATATCCCGTTAAGAAAGTAGAATGAGTTCATTTTCAGACATGTTCCTATTGAGCCTATGGGAAAAGTTTTAGTGAATCAAAAGAGTGTAAGTACAGATTTCAAAGTTCCTGGAACTACATAACAACTTTGTCCAGTGCTCAAGGATTCTTTTCACATAAAAGATATTTAAATTAAACTTGAGCCACTTGTGTTTTGGTGTTTAATGATATTAATAGTTTTCTGATAGTTTGAAATGGTCCCACATCTCAATAAAGATTACCTGGCATGTTAGGAGTTCTTGGAGAAAAATGTCTGAATGTGGAAGTGCAAAATTGGAACTTTGGGAACCCATGAACAGGGCACCACTGACATCTCTGGTTTGGACCAGTGAGGATATAATTGCAACAGTAATCAGAGATTTATTTGAAATGTGGGGCCAGTTTCAAGAGCTGCAATGACAATGAAAGTCAAAAAACCAGAGTCTGCTAGGGAATTGACCCTATTCTCCAATTCTCTCTGCAGAAATGATGTGTTTGGAAGATGCAATGTGGAACTAGGTGATTAGAAGGTAGAAATTCTCCCTATGGACTGAGAACACTTGTGGAGTTCTGGGTAAATTAGGAAAAAGTAAGGACCTCTGGAGATTCTGGTCATAATCTGGCATACTGGTATTCAAGACAGTATTAATATGAAAAATGAAAGAAATATGATGGCATTTCCTCCCAAGCAGGTGCAGAAGAAAAATGGGCAACTTTTGCATGGTGAAGAAAGAGGTTTACAATAACAGTGAGCAACACTTTTGCGTAAAGGCAATTTATCAAAAATAAAAATATAACGGCAGCAATTATTTTCCATTTAATATAAAAAATCTGTATTGAATGCACTGTAAATGTATATATTTTTATGACTTTAATTGCCTGCTTTATTGAAAAAAGGAATATCAATAAGAAAATTTGTAGTGCTCTTTAGCCATTTAAATTTAACTTTCATAAAAGTATATTTCTGAAATATTAGCACCAAAGTAGTTCTTTGTAGCACTATACAAATGTGAGGGATGAACGATTAAGAGTTCCCAGGGAGAATTCATTCACATGTCAAATATTTAATGATCTCCTACTACGTGCCAGACATAGTGAAATTGCTGTTCATTTGCTGTTGAACAAAGCAGAGATGATTCTTCATTATTGGCACTTCAATCTAGTTTAAGTGATTATAAGTTTTTATATGTATTGTCTTATTTCATCCTCAAATCAGTTGCATGAGGTAAGAAATAATATCTTTCATAATTTATATTCCAATAAATGTAGGCAGAGTAGTGAAAGTCACATGGTTATTAAGAAGGAAAGACAGGGCTAGAATTAGTTATTAAACT
This sequence comes from Tapirus indicus, assembly GCA_031878705.1. Lineage (NCBI taxonomy): Eukaryota > Metazoa > Chordata > Mammalia > Perissodactyla > Tapiridae > Tapirus > Tapirus indicus. The sequence continues at coordinate 27,417,090 of CM062935.1, read as the reverse complement.
GAATGTAGTACTTACTGGGGGTTTATTGTATGGTGCTAACATTACAAATAGAGGGAAAATAACTCCGTTTTTCTCTAATTCTGGGTTCTTGCATCCTTTCTGTTTAGACTGGCAGTTCTGGGAAGTTGTTGACTAAAGTGACTGCAGGAACTCTGGGCAGAAGTTTCTGTGCCCACTAAGAGTGACACCCTCTGCTAATTTCCAGACTTCATTCTGAGCTAGACCCTGTCTTTTAGGAGCTCATACTTCCAGTGCCAGCATTGCAAAAGGGCTCCTGTCCTCAACATGGGCTTGGGACAGGGCAGCAACTAGAAGGCAAGATGGTGCATGAAATGAGCAAAAGGTACTAGAGAGATCAGCTATGATGTGAGAGAAGATTTCTGTTGGAGAAAGCAGCAGGAAAGGTTGGGGACATAGATTTAAGAAATAAACCCTTGTGAAAATCTCTCAGCTCCAAAATAAATGCCAAGTTAAGTCCTTAACCTCAAGTGCATTCTGTGAAGACAAATAGATATGTATTTATTAGAGAGAAAACACCAAATTATTACTGCACTATTTTTTTTTTACTGAATAGCTATCTTAAATCAAGGTTCAAGGAAATTATAATAGAAGATCACTGAAGAGTCAAAGGATACTTCTCTGTACTAACTAATGACTCAGTAAGGAGTCATTATTTACTTTTCCAGCACATGCAACAATGCCTGACACGTAGAAGGCACTCAATAAATATTTGTTAGTAAATGAATAGAGCTGACCTTAGCGCACACCCACACCTAATAGCTAGTACTGATTGTGTGTAGAAATTCAATTGAAAGGGTAAACCTGGTGCCCAAGAAATAATAGACAATGTTAAATTAATCCTTTCAATTGGATTTCCACACAGAATCAGTTTTTTCTTATTTAATTAAAATATTTTAATTATGAAATTAAAATATTTGGGGAAATATTTTAATATTTAATTTTAAATATTTTAACTACTTTTTTATATCATGTGGTCAATACTTGGTGCAAGTGAACTGAAATTTAAATATGAGATGATATCAACTATTGTATGTGTAGGAATTTAACAACCTGTAGGTATTTTCTCTGGCTTTTGGAAATAGACGTTTATGTGGAAAGGCCTTTTTAAGACTATCATTAGTTTTTCTATTTTCAGAGGATGATATGTAACAGACTAGTTTTAGGGACCAGCCCCTACATTCTCACCTAGTTGTAACAGGGCAGGAAAGGTTTTTTTCCAAAGGCGAGAAAATGGACTACACCTGTGCTTGCACATTGTAACAATAACAGTTGAATTTAATATGGCGAAAACATAGTCAACTTCCTTTTGCAACCATATAATCTATGTAGACAAGTTGGACAGTTTGCAAGAAATATTTGTTTTCCAAAAGCTTCTTTTGAAACACTGTAGATACGGCCTAAATTGCGCGGGTGTCAGGCTTCCAGTTCCCTGGTTTTGTGATGTGATCCATGTCAATAAGATGAAAAGGCTCTCTTTCAGTAACACATTTGTCGATGAGAGCAAGCTGACATTCAACTCCAAAGACTTTGGGAAAGAAAGGCTTATTTTTCTTCCCTTATTGAGCAAGTTATCAGAGAAGAAATGACTCACAACTTTCTGGATTATCATATTCACCATACTTTAAACTGAATGGTAGTCAACTCAGCAATTTGTGAATCAGGGTAAAAGATTGGAAGGCACTTTTTAAAATATTTTACCTTTAATCTGAAGTATTTAAGAATCATTTTCAAAAGGTTTTTGTTAAAAAAGAGTCTTTAATGGGACTGTAATATAAAATGGAAATGAATACATCATAAAATGTAATACAGAAATAGTATATTTTTGTGTATACAAATTTTTGTTAGGTAGGCCAAAATTATATTGGTTATGTATATGTAATTATTGTGTATAGAATGAAATTACATATACATGTATGTATGTGTGTATAGGACCCTACGGAAATACTTATATGGGTGTGTATATGTTGAAAACTTTTACATGATATACTTTTCCTACAAGATCTTAACTTCTTCTGAAGAGTTTATTTTGTTGCTTCAGGGTTAGGGTGCTGATTGGCTTTACAAATGAGAAACATAAGAGGGGATCAGAAGACAAGAGAGGAGTGAGGTCAGGGCCGGGGTTTCCCTGGCTCTCTCCCTACTGGATAGTCATGGTGGCTGGATCCCTCAGCCAAAATCCAAAGACCTTGCAGGTGGCCTTCTCATATCTCTGGTAACCACTTCCCCAACTTGTCCCTTCACACTTAAACAGTGCTGTTGCTAACCCCAGGAGACCCATTATCCTTTGTTGGTTTCCCAAAATCCTACCTACAGCTTTGTAAATAGTGCCTTTATGAAACTCGCCTCAAATTCCCCAGTTTGAGTGTGCCAACCATTCCTGCCGGGACCCTACCTGATATTCAAGGGCAGCATTAAGCCCCCTTCTCTTGTGTGAAGACACTGTGGACTGCTGAACGTGTGCCTTCCCACAATGGGGAAGATGTGTATTAATCAATGTTACAAATACAGCATAAAGGATAAAGGAAGCTTTTCAATGAATACGTTTAGCTTCTCTCAATTCAGCAAGACATGATTGATGTTCTCTGAATGAGAGCAGAGACACAATTATTGAATGGGGGAATTAGTGTGAGCTCTTATAAATTTCATATGAATTAAAATATCTCCTGTCAAAAGGAAACCTGAAAATACAGTTCCAATTATTTCTCAGCAGCTAAAAATCCTGTGGGTCTGAAGTATGAGTGTTGAACATTAAGGACAATACAACCCTTGTTCTGGTACAGAGGTGTTTAATAAGTCCAAGTTCCTCAACGCTGTGGGTGAATAGTGAACATGATAGATTCCAATTTTAGTGTTTGAAGGGGAAGGAAATAACACTGAGATAGGATTAGGCCAAGAGTGAAGAGATTTCTGAGATCCAAATCTTGTTTAAAAGCTCTCCTTAATTACAGGCTGGAGATGTCATATGGCTTGTGTCTGGTGTACACCTGAGCTTCTTGAGAATAATAACATCTCCCAGGATACTATAAGCCAACAATTTCTAAATTAAATTCTCCTAGCTACTCCAGAAATCACAACTATTGAAGTTACCACAATCACAACTACTGGTACACGTTCTTTACTGGTAAAAGCTACGCATTAGTTTCTCTCCTAGGCTCTGGGGCGTATGGTTGTGAGAAAGCAGAAACAGCATTGCCCTTTACGTAGCATACAGTCTATCTGGTAAAGACATTCAAGTAAATAGTAAGTTATACTACAGTGATGTATATGCCATGGCAGAGGTGGGAGATTGTGTTTAAGAAGCACATAGGAAGGTCACAATCTTGAGAAAGCTTCTCAGAAGATGTGATGCTTAAACTAACACTTTAAGTATAAAAATTAGATGAAATAAGCTTCAAGGGTGAGGAGCTGGGAAAGGTAGTGTGTATCAAACAGAGGAAAGAGGATGCTCAGGAGCTAAGATATAAGGGGCGTAGGGTGAAGATATGGAGAGTTGTTTAGTTCAGCTTAAGCTTGGAATGCTTCAGGGAAATGCACATTAAAATGTTGCTAGAGAGATAAACGAGAGTAAAGTCATGACTAGTAGGAAATATAAATTTTATCCTGAAAACAATAAGAAGTGGAAGTTACATAATTAGCATTTTAGAAAGATCAATATGTCCAGCTTAGAGAAAAATTGGAGGCAGACAAGAGTGAAAGCAGACAGAAGTGCTAGGAAGCTATTGTGATAACACTACTGAGGGAAGATGGCAGCGTGTAATGCAATGGTGTTTGAGGTTTTTATCATTGAACCAAGCAAATATGAGAAACCATAGAAAATTACAGGGGCCGGCCCAGTGGCGTGGTGGTTAAGTTTGTGTGCTCCACTTAGGCTGCCCGGGGTTCACAGGTTTGAACCCTGGTGTGGACCTACGCACCACTCATCAGGCCATGCTATGGTGGCATCCCGCATACAAAATAAGGGAAGATGGGCACAGATGTTAGCTCAGGGCCAATCTTCCTCACCAAAAAAAAAAGTTACAAAATTCCACTAAAGCTTTAGACTCTGCTTCTCCTTATAGATTCCCAACATACAAAATACTGACTTAGCAGACATATTTAGGAATTATGGTCTACTAAGCAAAAAACTTTTCTTCTAAAACAATCCCCCCCTTATTTTATTTAAAACAATAAACCTTTAATGAACAAAAATATTCAGTTTGGAATTCACAATTTCCATCCACCTTTTCTGGTAGCATACTGTGAGCCAGGGAAGATTAATCTGGTATTTTGGGATGACTACTTTTCACTCTTCAAAAGCAAAGCTAGTACATGTTTCATTTGCATGTGGCCTGTAAATTCTCCGGGTGAGATGTGTAGACAGGCAGCTCACTAAAGAACCTAGGGAAAATTGGCTAATTTGATCTCTACTAAAGAGAGAGAATAGGGCAGCCACTGGACTCTTTCAAGCTTCATTAGATCAGAACAAACTTATAAACATGTGAGAGTATTATTTAAGATTTGGGCTATCCTTCTAAAATCCTAATTATTCTAATCTCATTACTCTAAAAGATAATGAGGGCATCAGAGCTCCAAATTTCACACAAAAACAACTTTAAAATGAATGTTATTTATAATCTGATATATTACTGAGTACGGCTTTCAATTCCAAATCTAGATATAGTTTCTTTAAAGCTCTCTGGGAAGCCTATTCTCTGAAACGCCTGCTTAAATGCTGACTTGTCCAGGACCTATTGAATCAGAACATCTGGTTGAGTTTTGTGCATTTTAAATAAGGTTTCAGGAAAGTCTGATGACAATAAAATTTAAGAACCAGTGCCTAGCATAACACTGTAAATACTAGATAAAATTCCCACTAATTTGACCAGTTGACTAGTGACAATTTAAAACATGTTATAACAGAACTTACTTTTTATAGGAAAGAGCATTTTGATAAAATAATTTTCATTGTTTTCTTTTAAGAAAGTATAATTCTGCTCTCCCACACCTTTCAAATACCCGAATCATTGCATCAGCACAGTTACTTCCCCTCAGTGGCATATTTTCCCAGACAAACACCAGTGACATCTTTAGCAAATGGGCTGCCATCTTGTTCCAAGGACAATCCATACTCCACATACCACTTGGGATGCAGTGTTCCTTGCCAGGTATGTGGTGACCCCATTTTAACACCTACCTCCTTGGATGACTTCAGACATTAACTGTGCCCATTCAGGTCCACTGGCAAACAATATTAGAAGTACAAAAGATTTATTGGAAAAAAAATGTCTTTGAACAATTAAAGAGAGATGGGGAAGGCATGGCCTCTGAGGGAGTGCTATGGCAGATCCCAAAGATACAGCAGCTGGACACTATTGGCTAACTACATTTCTCACAGCTGGGTCTCTCTAGAAGGGAGATCTCTGTTCCCACACCATCTTAAGATGGGGTCTTAACCTAAATTATATATTAAAAGAAGGAATACAATATGGGGCTTTGGACCAGCTTGGATTAGTATCCTCTCACAGAGTCTTACAAAACTTTGTATAGTCTGACCCTTCCTTTCTCTCCAGCTTATCTTCCTACTCTCTTTCCTTTGCTTTCTGTGCCCCAGTCCTACCAATTAGTTTTGAATTCTTTGAATCTGCCATGTTCTCTAGTGCCAAAATATCTTTTGCATATTTGTGGTTAGTTGAATAGTGGGCATCCAAAGATATCAAGTCCTCATCCTTGGAACCTGTAAATGTTATCTTATCTGGAAAAAGAGTCTTTGCAGCCGAGATTAAGTTAAATATCTTGAAATGAGGTGATTATTCTGTATTTTTCAGGTGGCTCTAAATACCATCACAAGTGTCTTTATAGGTGATGCAAAGAGAAATAACACAAAGAGAAGAAAGCAATATGAAGATAGAGGCAGATATTGGAATGACATAGCCACAAGCCTAGGAATCCCAGGGCAACCAATAGAAGCTGGAAGAGGCAAAAAACTGATTCTCCCTTAGATCCCCCAGAGAGCTCAGCTGGGGTTCAGACTTCTAGCCTCTACAACTGTGAGAGAATAAATTTCTGTTGTTTTAAGTCACTAAGTTTATAATAATTCATTATAGCAGCCTCAGGAATCTAATACGATATTCCACCATGGGTGTATGTGATGGGGTAGACAGAAGCAGGTAACTTGGACAAAGAGTAAGCTACATCTGGCCTGATGGAGAAAGTACTGCACATCATCTGTAGATTCTGAAATTTAAGCTGGATAAAGCCTGGATGGGTCTTTAAGATGTGTCTCTTTGAAAGGAGTTGTGTGTTTCATGTATGAAAGAGGCAACAAAGGGAGACTTGGTGAGCAGAAGAGTGAATGGGGGCAGAGACAGTGTTCATCAAATCTTTCCCATCCTATGCTACATCTCAGCTACCCTTGAAGTTATTTGAGTCCCTGTGACAGTTCTGACAATGGACGATGAAAGGAAGTAATGTGTGTAATTTCCTGGCCAGCAATGAGAGGTCATTGTCCATCCTCCATTCCTCTCTTCCCTTCACTCAGAGACTGGAAGTTTCCTGTTAAATAAAAGCTCAGGATAAAGATGACGTTCTTTGTTCAAACTGCAATAATTAATTACTGTAGACTGAGTGGCTTATAAACAACAGAAATTTCTCACAATTTTAATGGATAGGAAGTCCAAGATCAAGGTGCTGGCAGAATTGGTGTCTGGTAAGAGCCTGTTTCCTCAAAGATGGCTGTCTTCTCACTGTTACCTCATAAGACAGAAGGGGCAAGCTAGCTCTGTGGGGTCTTTTTCATAAGGGCATTAATCTCATTCATGAGTGCTCCACTTTTATGACCTAAGCACCTTCAAAAGGCCCCATCTCCTAATATCATCACCTGGGGGGTTAGGATTTCAGTATATGAATTTGCGGGAAATATAAATTCTCCATAGCAATGTGGCCAGAAAACCGGGACCTTGTCACCATAGCCAAATCAATGAACACAATGACAAGGGATTGAGGAAGAGAAAAAAAGTTTAATTTTGCTAGCAAAATGAGACTGTGGTGGTCCTGTGCCTCAAAGTCCACAGTCCTCCTGAGCCACCAAGAGCTGAGGTTTTTAAATGAAAATCTATAGGAAGGAATGTGCTGTCTACGTGACTTTAACCATTTGATGAGAGAAAATTTACGAGGGTCCCAGATGTTCTAGCACCAGGCCAGTTGTTATCCCTATCTATAGTAGGAGGTTTAGGACTCCATCGATCAATCTCCCCAGGGCAACCTGAAATCGGGCCTGGGGAGAAGAAGGAAACTGCCCCCAATTAACAGTTACAAAATTTACAAGGTTTTAGATAGGGGAGGGGGAGCTGTGGCCTCCTCGTTCCTCCTCCCACCAGCCTGCATTTGGTGAAGATGAGAGAAGCTGCAGGTGTCAGCCTCCGTGATGAATGGTGGATCTCGGTGTCAGGAAGCCAGGGAGTTGGGGAAGCTTCAGCTTCAGCTGCGTGATGTTCTCTGGACATGTTTCCCTGTAACAAGACTTCAAAAGACCCTTAACTACCCAAACTTTAGTGAGCCCCCCCAACATAAGGCCACCAGGGCTGTAACAATTTGTTACTTCTATTTGCCCTGTGAAGTTCATGGATACAAAGGTTTAAGACGACTGATATCTACATGTGAATGTAACTTAGAGGAGCTGGGACAGGGAATGAGTGCTTTTGGTTTTAACACATATATGCTGGGTTCAACGCAGGGGAACCGATATCAGAGCCGGCGTCAGCAATGCCTTACCTACAAGATGGAGATGGGCCACCTGACCATACTTGCAATTTGCACGAGTAAAAAAGAAACCTTTATTTAGTTAAACCATTGAGCTTTGACTTAATGTTTTTGATAATTGTTTTGTGATTCTTGAGATTACTTTCCAACTTTCAGCCAACCTCAATGTGCTGGATTTCCTCAAGCAAACTCCCGCCCAGATGTGAAATGGATACCACATAGTAGGTGTCATAATCAGATATGACAAGTCTAGCAGGTATAAGATTTATTTTTTTATTAGCAAGAAAACTCCTCCTAATGATATGAGCAGAATCTCCCTCTTGAAGTAGGATTGGTTCACATGAGAGAATTGGTCAGAGTTTGATATTTAGGAATAATTTACAATGAAGTGATAGTCAAAATTACAAAAATGACTTAGACCACTAGGGAAAAGGTATAAGGTAAAAGAAAGTAAAGTGGGAAAACATAAATTTACAGGACAGCAAGTTGAGGACAGAATAGAAAGGCTAAAGGGTATGAAGAATTTTAGAAATATAGAGGAAAGGAGTTGAAGACACTCAATAAAATGAAGGAATCTCTTAATATAGTTAAGAATATGGTTGTCAACTTATTTGGACAAAATATATCTGAAAAAAAATGGAAGCAGTAAAAAGTAAATAAAGTGATAAGTAGTGATCAGAATCTAATTGAAATTATGCAGCATATATTTGTAAATTTTTTAAGCAATATAATTTATTAAATTTTTGCAGTAATAATGAGTAGTGCCTAGTCTGGAGGAGTGAAGGAGAAAACTGATGAGGTTATATGGGCTAAATAAAGTAGAAGGTTGAGTACAGTGGAGGGTCAAAGAAAAAAGAGGTTCAGGTACAACAAAATATTTTTAAAAACTAAAACATTACCTTTTCAATATCCTTGATATTATAATTCAGTTGACTTGAACAATCTCCTAAATTATTTTGCTATTCTTTGTTTTCCTTTTCTATTTTATTTTCAGATGCTTTAAGAAAAGTAAACAACAAACTGCTCTTTTGAGTTTGATGAACATCCTCTTCGAGAAATGACTGAAGTTCTCGAAACACACATTTCATTAAGCCAAAGGTACAAACTTCTATCCTTCTTTAGTTATTTGCCACTCAAGCGAAATGGCAACCAGCTGCAATATTAGGCAGCTGTAACACAATCCTCTGTCAAACTCTTTCCAACACAAAAAACTTGCATATAAAGATGGTTTCATGAATAATTTTTTCCTCATTTGTCTAAAGAGATAGTTGTAATAAGTTGCCTTTATATAACGTCCCTGTTATTCTAAGAGATTTTACTTTTCCTGTTCTTAATAAAACCCTTAAAACTGTTCAAGCTTTATTTCTTTATTTTTTTTCTGAATGCTCTATCTGGATTAACTCTTGCCTGGATAAATCACTTATTTTTTCCCTTGGCTTTTTAAGGGTTTGTTGTTTTTGACAAGTGAGATGTTCTTTACAAATGGTATTTATTAATTTTTGAAACAGAAAAATGGGCTATGGTATTGAACTAGAGCAATACAAGGATGAACTTTCATCTTGCTGTCAGTCACAGTTTATAGAGACTCCCATATCCACATTTCAATTCCCAAATGTGTTTTTGACTCTGCAATTCTTAAACTATCCTGTACCCATGAGAAGGAAATAGAAATATTTCAGGAGCTCACAATAGCTTGGTTGTATCTTTGTTGGATAAAACCAACTTCTCAAGCTGGAGGACATTCTTGGGAAATTGCCAAACTAGTTTTTGTTTTCTTTTCTTGTCTTCAGACTTGATGGAAAATCACCAAAGGCCTGTTGCCCTCCCCCTAGTCCTGCTTCGCATTGGACCTTCCTAGATCACCAACTTTCTTAAAGACAAAGATGTTTGGATGCCCTCTAGGGGTGAAGAGCTTATGTTAACAAAAACAAACATGTCTACAGGTTTCTAAAGCTGCTCAGAGCACAACATTTGGTTTAAAGAAGTACGTAGCCTAAAGAGGATCTCCGGTTAATTTCTGGGTTCTGACAATTGACCTCTGAAAAGACATCAAGGAACAAGGGAGAGCAGACCTTTGAATCACTACAGGGATGTAGTCCCTTAATCACTTTGCCCTCCATAACACGTGTGTATTCACAGTCTATGTCTACATGCTTTTTTGGTAGTTTAGTTGTGATGTGTCTAGTTGTGGGTTTCTTTGAATGTATCTTTTTGCTGCTCACTGAGTTTCTTCACCCTGTAAGTTTATGTTTTTCATCAAATTTAGGAAGTTTTCTGACATTGTTTCATCAAAGAATTTTTCTGTCCAAAACTTTTTCTCCTCTCACTCTACTCCAGTTTCATGTGTATTGGACCTTTTGATATCTTACCACAGGTCTCTGAGATTCTGTTCATTTTTATTCAGTCATTCTTCTCTCTATTATTCAGATTGAATAATATATATTATTTCTATATTCAAGTTCACTGTCTTTCTTCTGTCATCTCTGTTCTACTATTGAGCCCATCCAGTGAACTTTCAAACATACAAAGGCAAAATATATTTAATTGCCAAAAGAAATTTATTTAACCTTGTTGAAATGTTAACATTTAAACAAAAAAATGTTGAAGGAAAACTCTCTCAGACAGAAGAAAGTGATAACAGAGGTCACTCTGGATCTATACAAAGTAACGAAGAGCACTGGAAATGGTTTATATAGGTAAATAAAAAACACTTTTTTCTTAACTGTTTAATAACAATGTATTGTGGGTTTTATAATGTAAGGAAAAGTAAGCTCTATGAAAACAGTAAAATGACTATAGGGGAGGAATGTAAGTATACTGTTGTAAGGTTGTAATATGATGCTTGAAGGTGGATTGTGAATTAATTTTCATCCTACAAACCCACCTCAACCACTAAAACAACATAACAAATAGATATAGCTAATAATCCATCAGTAGAGATAAAATGGATCATAAAAAATAATCAAAAACAGAGCGAAAAAGGAGAAAAGGTAAAAAGAACAGATGGGAGCAATGGAAAAAAAATACCACAGTCATATATTTAAGCTTATCCATTTCAATATTCATATCAAATAAAAGTGGTCTAACCACTCCAGATTTTGTCATTTAGGATAAAAAAGCAAGATCCAACTATAGGCTGCTTCTAGGAAACTCACTTTTAGTATAAAAATACAGTGTTTAAAAAATAAAAGGATGGAAAAACATACACCATGTTATGTAAAATACCATGTAAAATATTCCTATATTAGGAAGACCAAGAAGATGTCAGAACAATGCTAGCAACAAAAAGTACATTACAGCGGCTGGCCTGGTGATGTAGCAGTTAAGTTTGCATGCTCTGCTTTGGTGGCCTGGGGTTCACTGGTTCAGATCCTGGGCGTGGACCTCTGCACTGCTCATCAAGCCATGCTGAGGTGGTGTCCCACATAGAGCAACTAGAAGGATGCACAACTATGACACACAACTATCTACTGGGGCTTTGGGGAGAAAAAAAGCAAAAAAGGAGGAAGATTGGCAACAGATATTAGCTCAGGGCCAATCTTCCTGAAAAAAAAAAAAGTACACCACTTAATGGTAAAAAGAGTGAATTGATCAAAGGTGCATGGCAATCCTAAACCTTTAAGCACCCAATAACAGAACTTCAAAATATGTAAGGTAAAATCTGACAGAACTTCAAGGAGAAATAGACACTTTCTACAATTAAGAAATTGACAATTCCTACATATGATTATAATCAGAGATTTGAACATCAGTCTTGAAATAATTGATAGAAAATTTAGACAGAAAATTAGTAAAGATATCAACCAAATTGACCTAATTGACATTTATAGTACAGTGCACTCGCCAATAGAAGAATACACATTCTCTTCAAGTGTACATGGAAGACTTAACCAAGATGAACCATATTCTACACCATAAACAAGTTCTAATAAATTTAAAGGGATTCAAATCATATCAGGTATGCTCTCTGACCCCAGTGGAATTAGAAAGTAATAACAGACCTATATCTGGAAAATCCCAACTATTTGGAAACTAAATAACACACTTAATAACTCATGTGTCAAAGAAGAAATCAAAAGGGACATTAGAAAGTAACTGAATGAAAATGAAAACACAACATATCAACCTTCATGGGAAGCAGGGAGTGGAGCACTGAGAGGAAAATTTACAGTGCTAAGTGCTTGGAAGTTCTTAATTCAGTGACCTCAGGTTAATGTTCTATGTGTATTTGAAAATTATGTGTATTCTGTAATTGTTGGCAGTGGTATTCTATAAATGTCAATGCAGATTTTTTGTTCACATTTCTTCTGTGCTTACAGATGTTTTTTCCTACTAGTTTTGTTAATTTATTTAAGAAATCTTTTCCTACCACAAGGTCTTGAAAAGTTCTTCTGAAATTTTGATAGCTGTGTTTTTATAATTTGGCCTACACTATTTCTGGGGTTGATTTTTGTGTACGATACGAAATGGTTCAATCTCTCCCTCTCTCCCTGCCCCTCCCCTTCCCCATCTCTCCCTTTCTCTCTCTCTCTTTCAATATGGATACTCAGTTTTCCTCGCACCAATTATTGAAAAGGCTATCTACTCCTTACTCCTCCACAGTGCCAACTCTGCTACAAATCAAGTGTCTGTATACACATATATGGTTCTGTGCCTGTGTTTGCTCTTCTGTTAACTTGGTCTGCTGGTCTATACCCAAAGACTACCCCAATGTCTCAGTCAGTGTAGCTTTTAAATAAACCTTGATATCAGATGGAGCTGGTTCTTCATGTCATTCTTATTTTTCAGCAGTGTCCAGACTCCTCATAGACATTCATGTTTGTTGTTATTAAATGTCTATCTTATCTCCCTAGAAAGTAGGTCCCATAAGAGCATTGAGTTCTGCTTTGTGCAAGGAGATATCCCTAACATCTAGAACAATGCCTGACAGAAAATACCCGGTAATTACTTTTATAACAATGAACCTACTTGCCTTACTCTAGATACCCTAAATATCAGTTTGCCACTTAAAACAAATTTTAGAACCAAATATGACAATTTTAATGTGAAAATAGTAAAGACTGTTTTCTCCCTTGATATAGTATTTGTTTATTAATTTAGCCCAATATTAAATTGCTCCTTCCAGTAGAACTGTTGATTTATGTTGAACTTGAAATGATCAAAACTTAATATTTTCATATGTCAATGTCATATGTCAAGCTTGTTCTCCCCTTTATAGCATTGTAAAAATCTATTTTAAGGGATTGCAAATATACTTGCTAGATGTCATTTTGGTTTTGGTTCATTATTATATAATGTTAAGAATATAGTAAATATGAATTATACTATAAATATCTCTGAGTTGTGATTTGAAGAATTGAAAACAAATTTAGTCCATTTATTAATTTAATTATTTGATAGAATATCCATTTGATATTTATAAGTTTGAATTATTTAATGTTTAATTATCTGGCCACCCACAGAGTTTCTATGCCATACAACTAATAATGTTCTTCCACTGAGAATAAATCTGTTGGTGAACATATTTAAAGAATGGATATTCAACTAGCTATGAATCATCTCTATTCTAGTATAACTTAGTTCCTATTTCGCTATATGGTTTTCAAAGCTATATAAAGGACATTATTAAATGCCAGCAAAAATCAAAATATATTTGAGTCCATATGGTAACCCTGATTGACTAATCTAGGCTATCAAAAAACTGTTAAATCTCCATTCAGTCATTAAATAAACAACAGGCTGTGCACTGGGAAAACAAAGACGGAAGATGAATGACACATTATTCTGACTCTGTGAGATTCCCAATCTAGCTAAGAGACAGGTATATAAACAACTAATGGAATGCATTTGTACTTAACCATATAAAATTTTACAGGCGCATGAAGAGTGCTAAATTTTGCCTGAGTGAAGTATGTGAAGACTTGATAAAGATTAACTGAGACAGTAGCATTTGATTTGGAACAGAATTTTGTGTGAATATAATTTTGAAAAGCAAAGGAAACAATACAAGAAACGGAATTGAAATAGTGGCGACATGGCTTTGAGCATCACAGCAACACACAGTCGCCACAGTGTGACAACCGATAGACTGGTGATGTGGCTCCCTCACCAGGAAACGAACTTGGGCCATGGTGACGAGAGCATCAAATCTTAAATACTAGACCACCATGGCTGGCCATCAAGAAAGTGTATTTACTGAATTACATAAAAGCTAAGCAATATAATTTACAGCTGTAAATAAAATCGTCCACAATTTATGTATAATCCAAATTAACCAAAACTATTACAGTCATTTGGGGGACTGTGAAGAATGTGCAAGAAGAGGAAGAAGGGGGGTAGTTTGGAACTGTACTTATTTTCTATAGTCAGGAGATGGTAGCAACTTATAATTTGAAGCTTGTAGTCATCAATGTATAAAAATATTTTGAAATGCAGTAGAAATCAGGATATAGGAAACAGCTACTACTCGAATAATGACATAGGAGGTAAACCGCATTTACCACGTTAGAGTGAAATACTCCCGCATATTTTCAAAGGGAAAATTTTAAAGAAATTATCTTATTCATTCATTTGCTTTTGTAGACTAGTAAACTAGTCTACTAGTAGACTAGTAATGGAAGAAAATTCATTGAACTACATTTAAAATTAAATAGTTTAGTTTGCTTTTCTTTCTTTATGTTTGGTTTTGTTTAGTTTTCTTCCACATTGGTCATTATTTCTCTTTCATTTGACATATCTCCTCTTTCTTCTTACTAAGTAAATTGACTTTTTTTCTAAATGAGTGTGGTCTCATCTGCTGTTTCCTAAGCGAACTTTAAAGTGCATTCTTGGAATACTTTAAGTCTAATCTTAGATGTTCATGAACAATAATTCAAGTTCTCTGTCTTCAAATGTGAAGTTGATGGGCTAAAATGAACTGATAACCAAACAAGCAACCGTGCAATATTTATTGGGTGATTACTCCATGATTTCCACTATGCTTAGATCCTCAGGAAAGGTACAATAAAAATATATATATGAAATGTAACCTCTGTCTTTGAGGGCTTTTTAAATCTATATGTGCAAACGAGACTAACTGAGAAAGAATTTGTAAGCTTGTTTGGAACTGGCCCATCATATTGTAGCTATCGATGTTTAAGAAGAAAGTTGTCAATCACCTTTAAGAACTTACCTAATAAAAGCAGAGCAATAATTTAAAGTGAATCTGCCTATTTGTGAATGCATTTTACTCTGGCAGGAGAATCTACCAGATGGGAGAAAAAACTGATGAAATGACCTTAACTTTCTCCACTGAATTTAAAATTTGCTCCATAGAATTCTCCAACTTTGATTCTGGTTTCTATAAACTTTCAGGTTCCTGGGGTTTTAGTTTCATATGGCCTCTCATGCTCTGTTGCAAAAAGTGGTCTTGTATTTTTCCCTGAGCATGGTTGAAATAGGTTAGTGTTAAAATAAAAACAAAAACAAAACCTAAAAAAAAAAAAAAAAACCCACTAGTATTAAAAAATACCAAGGAAAAATAGAAGAATAAGAAGTGCAAATGTAAAACAGTGTGAAATCATTTCAGACTAGTTGCTCCTAAAGAGATGTCTGTAGTATTCTGTCTTAACCGTCTTTTTTCATATTCTATATATTTTCATAGATAACCCTAACCCTACATTTAGCTTCTACAATACCATTCCAAATAAAAATTGCTCTCCCAATTCCTGCACTCTATGAAGATCCATATTTGTAGCTACTTATTTGAGACAGGAATGAATCCTAGAGACTCAATATATTTAAAATTGAGCTTAAGACCTCCTCTCTTACGTTGATCAACTTGTATGTTATTTCTCTTGTACTTCATTTTGGCCACTGTTACCATTCTCCATCCACACTCTCCAAACCAGAAAATGGGAGAGTATAGACTTCTTTCATCCACTGTCATTCTCTATCTCCATGCACATTCAGTCTTCACCACACTTTTCCTAGTTCATCTCCTCTATATCACCCCAATGCATACCTCTTCTCCAAGCCAAATAGGACTGCTTTACATCATGTTCCTGACAGACCTCATTAGAATACTCTAATGTCTTTCCAACCAGACTTTTTATTCTGAATTCATCTCCCTTATTGCCGTCTTTCTCTGCTTCCAGAGTGATTTTTTTCTCCCTAAACAAAAATTGAATACTGTTACTAAGTCTTTAAAATCTTCATTGGATCCCAACTTAATACAGAGAAGAGTTGAACTGCCACAGCTTAGCACACAGGGACTATCCTAATATTGTACGTCTAAAGTTTCTAGTTTCATTTCTTATCTTTCCTCCAAATGTCCCTTAGGCTTCAGTGTTTCTAAACAACTATGTTTATTCTAGCATACGTGTATCTTTCCATAATATGTCCATGTGCTGCTATTCTGCCTGAAATCTTCCCTTTACTACCCTTTTTCATCACCACCCAGCTACCTTTTGGACTCTTACTTATCCTTCAAGAATCAACTAAAAAATATTTTATTTTAGAATCAGCCTCATCCAACAAGGTTAATCACTGCCTCCTCCATGCTTCTTTAGCACTTTGGGTAGACTTTATTATATCACTTATCACAAGATAAGATTTGTGATTTAAAACCTTACTATGGCTGCTTTCCAGAGAACAGATTAGAAAAAACAGGGATAGATGTGTAGAGTGCACTTAGCAGGCTACTGCCCTGAGTAGTCCAAGAGAAAGATGACATTACTTTAGACTAAGATGTTGGCAATGGGATGGGAGTAGAATGAATGAATCTAAGAAATATTTAGTAGGTAAAATTGACATGACATGGTCATACATTGACCTATGGGAAATGAAGGTGAAAGAATTGTTAGGGCTGACACTCAGATTACTGGCGTGATTAACCTAGTAGGTGGGGTGCAAATCATTATAATAGATGCCACAAAATTTGGAAACTGTCTAGTTTTGATATGCTGAGTTTCCGGTGAATGCAGGTAACTGGAAGTTTTAAAACAAGTTGTTAAGTAGGCAAAAAGTTGTTCCCTCAGGTATGCTAATAATGTAGACAAAAATCCACTTAAATCCGCTATATGCAATCACATACTCATTACCTAGAAGTTTCCACCACTATACAAATATTTAATTGCAACCACTTTTTTAATGGGCATCTAATTCTCATGTTATGAAACTAATACTTATATATGCTCTTTAAATCTTTCTTAAATATTTGTCTGGAATTTATGAAGATTTATCCATAGTTTACTAAAAATTTACTATTATAAGAAGTTATAGTGTAGTAATAAAAAATCTGTACAGTAAAGTAGCAAATAATCCCTTATAACAACAATCTTTTAATAAAACATTTCAATTGCTAACATTACTGAAACATCCTGCCACTGAATTAACATATTCCTCCAATTAAACCTAAAAGAAGAAATAAAGAAGTTGCACTTTTTTCTGAGCCTACATTTTGGTGCAACTCATATTATCATTTAGTCCAAAGTAGAATACATCTGAGAAAGAGGAAAAGAGCCAGTGACATCCAGGTGCTGGCCTGGATATTAGGTAGGACTTGGTGTGGCTACAAGCTAGCCTGGCACTACAGCTAGATCCTGATGTTCTCCTGTTAAACATGGACAATTTCACAGACCGTCAGTATTGGATGACTATGATGGATCAAGACAAAAATAAGAGCACTCCATGATCATGTCTGAACAAACGCAAAACATGAGCGTTATCCAAGCCACAAAAAAGACCAAACATCCCCCTATTCTGAGAAATGCGAGTAACTTACTTCTTTACCAATTATGGCTAAACTCCAGTCTAGCGTTTCCACCTCCTTAGGATTTATTAAAATGTCCAGTCATAGAATTACCCCTGCTCCCAATCCAGAGAAAACCCCACTTCTGTAAACACTCACCCAAATCATCTAACACAAGCCCAAATCCTACAAGTCCATCCTAACACTCTCTTACTGAGACACCATAATTCCCCATGATGTACATTCTCCTTCACTGTGACAAGAAATAAACCAAATTTGTTCAAACATATGTGTGTTCCTGTGGTCTTCTGCTGAAGGATATGTAAACTAACACATTTAAAATCAAGTAAATGCAAAACACTCGTGTTATTTCAGATGCGAAAAACACAATCAATATTAAAGCACATTTCACAACAAAGAAAGAAAATAATTATTAAATAATTTTCTTTCATTAAAGAGTTGATGTTGGTTAGTTACTGACACACTTTCTAGAGTAGATATAGAAATTGCTGAAATAAAGGTACCTGGAGAGCACTGATGAGGTACTCATCTCAGGGCCACTGTCATCTCAGTTATGAGAGTTCCAAAAACTCTCTTAAAGTTGATATCCCATGTATGCCTGATGAATAATAGATCAATTTCATCTAGCATCCCAAACTATGTCTAGAAATCTATAATTTTCTCACAACAAAACCTTTGCATAGGAATTAGTCTTAGTTCATCAAATTTGAGTAAGAAACTATTTTTAAACAGCCCAATTATAAAAAAATAATTTGAATTTTTGTGCAATTTGTATTAATACTACTATTAATTCATTTCTATCTTAGTCCATATTATGTTTACCAAAAAATACTTTAAAGAGAGATTTCTACACATCTTTCTTAAAATTTACAGCACCTTAACACAAAGCAGAATAAGTTCAGAGTCAGCCCTTTACTTAGGAGAGAAATGTAGAGTTGACTTTATCCAAAAAGCCTCGATTTAGTGTTTATTTTATGCTAGTTACTATACACAAAGATTTAAATACCTTTATTACAGAATTGCAACAAAAGTATTAAATATATTTTAAACGTAATATTTAATATACAGATATATCTAACATATTTCCAATAATCATGGATGTCAGCAAATATTAATTCTTCTTCCCACTTCAATCACAGTCTCCCTCACTGGAGTCAGCTACAAAGATGAACAAGATTTGACCTTGGAAGGATTCACACAATTTATATGAGGGTCAGAACTTTCATCACATAAATACCTTAATATATTAGCTGTGATTAAAGTAGATAAGAAGGATTACAAGAGTATAAAGGATGAACAAACTCACTTTGCTTGGGAGATTTGAAAGCTGCTATGGGTAGATGATAAAGAGGATACAGTAATGGGAAAGGAATGTAAAAAGAAAATATATTTCCGTGCAGTTTCTCTTATGTAGGTCTCTTTCCTCTAAAATGCACTTAGAGCAAAAATATTATGTTTTGATTGTTCTCTGAAGGTTGCAAGTTCTTATTTGTTGATACTTCAGTATACTTCACATTTACTACTACTTTGAAAATACTAATTCTTTTTCCTCACCTCGTCACTTTTGTGAACTACAATAAATAGGAGTGTAGAATCTTTTTTGCTGTAACTAAAACTCACACTGGCAAAATAGAATTTGCAAATAAATCTTCTTTGAGTTACAATGTGTTTTTCTCTGCCTACAATTGTATTAAACAAGATATATCAATCAAGATAAATAATTTGGATGAAATATTTGGTTAGCTTAGAGAGAAGCTAACCTCTAGACAAATTATAACCCTAAATATTTATATGCTTATATGTATCTTTCCAACATGCCAAAGGTGTATAGATCTTTTGTTTTTTTTATTATGTTCCAAGAAATGCTGGCAGTTATGTAATGCTAACAGGTGTTCCATGGCTAGGTATTTTAGAAAATATTTCATTTATATTCTCATCTTCAACCTTCAAGATGCACATTAACATGTTAACTGTTTGGAGAATTTCTACAGGAAACCTGTTCTACTCAAGGTTTTCTAAACTAGCTTGGCCATAGGATATTTATTTACAAAAAACACCTATTGAGCATTTTGATAGATACTGGTATCTGTGGAATATAATTTTGGGAAACATTGTCATAGATGCTTGGCCATACACTGAATATGATTTGGTGAAATACAGAGGAAACAGTATTTATCTGATATTGTGTATTGAAAGAGTATTGGAAAGTAGTCATATTCAAAGCCATGGAAAAACAATCAGTGTCATTCGTTACTGCTGGGAGCACAAAATGTCACAAACCTATTTTACAGTCCTATCCAAAGGTTGAATGCATCACACCCTGTGACCCAGTAATTCCAGTTCTAGGAAGTTAGCCCACAGAGCTATTGGTACATGTACAAAATTACAAAAGTACGAAGTTATTTATTGCAGTATTATTAGCAATAACTTGAGACTGGAATGCAAATGTAAAGGTCCATTGATAAGACCTTTTTATATTAATTGTGGTTTATACATGTACACATACACCAGAATAAGAAAGCTTTTTGTGTCTTGATAAGATCTTCAAGGTACACTAAATTTAAAAAATTAGGTGCAGAAAAGTATGTACAGTATTCTGCCATCAGCTTGAAAATAGGAGAGGAATTACTGACTTCTGTATGCATAAAACTGATTCTGCAAGAGTAAACAACAAATTCATAGGACCGCGGTTCATGTGACTTATGAGTATGAGAACAGGGATGAGGGGGAATTTTGCTTTATATCACTTTATTCTTTGTAATGTTTGAAACATAGGAATGCATTAAAAATGGAAAAACAATTATAATCAATTCTGCTCTAATGTGACATATGTGTTACTGAAGATCACCAGTAGGCAAAATCATGCAATAAAAAGCTACAAGGTTTGTAAGGAAAAATAAAATTAGGGGCATAACACTCAAAAATTTTGTCAGTGGCACATGAAGAAAAAAGATAGAAATCTAATAAAAATGATAGTACAGTTGTATACATATTAAGTGCCTAAAAATGCATATGTATTACAATAAATATAGCAGTTTAACTTGAAAAAGACCTCAAGTGTGTTTTTGGAAGTGTGTGTCGTAAAGATCGTAGCTTCTGATTTACTGTGTGCTGGAGGAAGGAGAATTATCTGACGTGATGGAAAATTGTAACACTGGATGTAGATGGGAGTGTCCCTCGACGCAAACAGTGACCTGAGGTAACTGGGAGGGTGTTTGCACGTGTGCATTATAATTTCCACGAAGCTCGGTTCAGGAGGCAGCAATTGTCTGTGTTCAGGCTTGTCTGTGGTTGGGGAGAGTTGTGTGTAAGCAAACGGAAATTCCGCTCACTCAAATTCTTTCCTGATATATCAATCACGGAACATATCAATCACTGACTACACATAACTTTTACTTTTGTTCTCTAAATACTTTTATACATCTTTGTCATCTGCGTAACGTCAATCATATCGTGAGAGTTGGAAGTGAAACTGTAGCTTTAAACAATAAGGTAGCGCTGAGCCTGTTCCTAAAATAGTGCATCAAATCCTTTGTATGTAGAAATTTGAGGCTTGCTTTCCCAAATCAATGGTTGATAGAATTTGCCATTAACTACATCACATGGTGAGTAGGAGAAGAGGGACATATGAACAGCTAAAATGTCCTTTAAATAAAGAAACCATTTATTAAATTACTGGGCAAATAATATGGTTTCTGCTTCATTACAGTGCTAAGGAATATTTTAAAGTGTCACTTAATGATGCCTTGCACCTAGTTACATGGCACTATTCAAGGTAAAAATACTTTAAATAGATCTTAGTAACAGCTAATGCAATGTAAAAAAAAATTAGATTGGATAGTGTAATTTCTTTAAGGAAAAAGAGATTCATTAACTCCATAGGCCCAAAGGAATAATCAGAAGAGCCAACTTCTGGTCAGATTTTTTTGAGGTTATTAATATTTCTTTTAAATGTTCTATAAAGTAAAACATACTGTTACAGTTATTTGGAGAAGTATTTATTTTCTAAAATATATAGAATAAATATCAAAACAATGGTTCAGGTTCTTTTCAGTACTGTAGTCACATTTGTAGAGGAAGTTTAGTTTTCAAGGGAAAAAATTACCTGTTTGTCCAATATTCTTATTCTGCGCAATTTTAATGCGGGGCAAACACCAAAGCAAAGGAAAATGTGTAGACACGTGACAAAAAAATCTATTTTTCAATGAATGTATTAATTTTTTCTCACTTCTTTAACTTGCTTAAACAATTCACTGTGTGTAGAATTATCCCTTTTAATTCTTAGGGTTTCTTTTTCATATCGACACAGTTGGTGCGAGTGTCTCCCAAACTCAGGTGCTTCAACTATCGCTTCTAAGTCTGGATATTCTTCTAAGCAAAGTTATTATCAAAGTAAAATCTACTTCTTAAATTTCAAACTATTTTTCATTGAAAACTATTATTTTTATAATGAAATTAACACATATGCGCTCTGGAAAAAAGTAAAACAAAAAAATTGTAATCATTCACACTCCTGATAATCATAACTACTATTTCTTTCTTTGCTTCATGACATTTGTGTCTGTGTATTTGTGTATTTGGAAGAAAAAGAGAGAGAGAAAGAGAAAAAGGGAATGAGAGAGAGAAATAGCAGTTTTTGTTTTAAACATTGATGTCTTCATGTCATTAACTTTGAATATGATTTTTAATAACTATAAATGTATGGTCATTTCTAATACAATTCCAGATCAGTGAATATTTATGTTGCTTACATGTTGGTAACTAGTAATATATTTTTCACCATATGTAGATAAAGCATAATTTGAAAAGCCATGTCAAAATACTCCTCTCTTATTATTTCTTTTGGATAACATACTGAGTAAAATTACTAGGTAAAAAGGAATACTGATTTCCCTTACCCAATAAATAGCATATCTTTAAATATAAATTTGACCTTTGTCTTGTCTAACTGATTTCTATTGAAATTGCAGGTGCTTTTTTTCTTTCAGTTAAACTGCAAATGACATTTTATAGATAAAACTTCAACTAATAAAGATTCCTAAGGAAACGTATACAGATGAAATAAAAAGTAAAACATACATTCCACATTGAAATCGTGAACACCCTATGATCATTTTGTCAAGAAATATTTAAGTTTTCCATATTACATTGACCTAATATGCAGTTTTCAAATTAACTCTATCAAATTCTGGATATTCTAAAAAATGTGTATTGACGCCACAGAACCCAAATTACTTCTATACTCCTTAATCATTAGACTAAAAAAAAGGTATTATCTTATTTAATAGATTAAAATTTGTCAAATATCCCTCCTATAATTCCATAAAAGTCAATTTTAATTAATAGAAAGGGTGAAAGCATACCTAGTGGTACATAGTTATCACATAGAATTATAGTGTGATATCTTCTAGATATAATTTAAGAATTTTTTTATAGCTTGACAAGACTTTAAGTTACTTCAGGGTAAGATCCGTGTGTTTTTTATATTTTTATTCATTCAATATCCATTATTCCTCATTGTAGAGTAATATACACATGTTTACTATTAGAAAATATTTGTTGTATTAATAAACTGATTAATGACATTTTACCTTTTATACCCACTCCTTCCCTTTGGGGATTTCTTCTTTGAATCCATTGACTTTATGCTGTTATTTGGTAACCAAACTCCAGATTAAGCATTCCTTTTTCATTGCCAATAGCTCAAGTGAGTAAAGAATGTTTTCTTCCCTGACCCATCACAATGTACTTGCTGTAAATTCCAACCTCTAAGACAGGGTTCTTAACATGGTATGCAGATAGAATTCAAACAGTTTGTAAAGTTGGATGGAAAAAAGTTACACCTTTATTTTCACTGATCTTCTAGTTAAAATATAGTATTTCCTTCAGTAAAAAGTTGGGCAAAAATAATCTCTGATTTTGTCACCAATAAAAATCACAGATAATGTTAAATGTCATAAATATCTCAAAATATTGCTTTGATACTCTTCAAAATTACAGAAATTATTAGTCCCACCACTCACTCAATGCATCAGTACAGAAGTACATATATATGTATGTATTAGTGTCTGTATATACTTATATATGTATATTAGTGTATACATTAGAATGTTTAAAAAATATTTTTTAACTATTTTATTATGATTTTCTTTGTATTTCACTTCATGCATTTAAAAACATGAATCTAAAAAGGGTGCCATAGAATGGAAACAGTCCTGGTTTAAAAATTAAAAGATTAGGACCGCCTGCTCTACCGATTTGCTCTGTAATAGCTGTGTTAATTTGCTTATTGGGATTACAATACTATCTATCATACAATATTCTCCAGGTAACATATTTCATTCTAATAAGTTCCTTCAGGAGATACAAAATCTTAACTAAGGCTGTGAAGAATATACTTGCTGAGAAGGGAGGCATTTTGGTTCTTTTTGATTCATGCCATGAAGATAGTTCTATATTTTTATCTGAATCTATATATCTTGTTGGTCCTGCCAGAGCACATGGGTTTGTTCATATTTTCATAGTAATGCCAAGTTACAAGTTTTAGACCTTATGAGAGTTTAAAAACAGATTTCTTGTTTTGTGTTTTGCAATACAATTTATAGCTATACGTTTGAATGTATAGAATACACTTCTTTTTCAAGACTAATAAAATTATTACACATGGGTACTTATTAAAAGTTGGGAAAGTATCTGGCAGGTGTTCACTAGTTTCATTGCTTTGTAAACTGAAGAATGAAATCTAATGTCCACTGGCCATTCTACTTCCCAGTAACTTTTAAATCTGCTCTTAAATTACTTTAGAATACCAAGCTCATGCAAGTGATGACAGAAAGACATTTCTCAGATTTTTACAACGTGTATATCTCCTCAGATCAATATTCCCTTTCCTCTAAAGTCATCGTAAAAAAATATAAAAAAGCAAATCAATATTTCTTTCAGCCAAATTTCAAACTACCCATTCTAAATTATTTCTTAGACTCATGAGCTTCTATAACTCTATAAGAGATTTTTTTCACCTTATTTTAACTATGCCTATTTTAAATTTATAGATATTCACAGATTAATACTTTGAGAGGATATGCATTCTCTTATTCTCTTTAAGAGAGTATCATCTAGTTATTTTTACTGACTCTTGTAGCTGATGTTTTGTCCTTTTTTTTCTCACTTGTAGAGGAAAAGCACAGGGAAAATAAATCTGACTCTTTGGTATATTTCCACAATCATTATCATCAGCCTCCAGTATCAAGAGTCCTGGGTGAAACCTTTGGCTTTAATATTCCTAAATATAAGGGAAGCACAAGAAAATTCTTTAAAATTACTTCCTTAATTGAAATTTGCTAAGATAGTAGAACTTAAATGTTCTCACACACACACAAAAGCATACATTTATCAAATCATCACATTGTACACTTTAAATATCTTACAATGTTGTTAATTATACTTAAATAAAGCTGAGAAAAAATAAAGTTGGTTCCATTAAAATTTCTGCTAACTTTTGAGAAGGTTAAAGATAAAGAGCACAGAAATATATGAGAAATAATAAAGGACTAAAAAGGAGAAGACACGTAAAACAGGAAAGAATATTAAGAAAAGCATTAGAAGAGAGAAAACAAATTAAAAAAATGAAAAAGAAAAAAACACAGAGAGGAATAAACATAAAGACAAAGAATTACAAGGGAAAATATGGAAGACATGAAATGAGTGAAGTTGTCTCACTGACTAATTGCCCCGAGGAAGGCAAGGGTAGCTTGGGAAGCATTTAAGTGTGTAAGAGATGCAATCACCAACCACCCTGAACCAGACCAGGCCTCACCACAAGAGCTACGCCTATGACCTTTGCCTCATTTTTAATGCTAAGATCTTTCCAGGAGGAGCTTAGGCCTCATTACCATAACCTTCAGTGTGTGTGGAAGCATGTTTTCTAACTGAGCCTGCGCAAGCAAATGCTTGCCTCTGCCTTTTGAATATTCATTCCCCATAGGAAATAAAAGGTCCCTGTTTCTCTTTGTTCGGGGACACCACAACTTTGGAAATGATTCCGCATGGCCTCCTATTTGCTGCAAATATACCCTGCTTAGTGAGACAACTACTTTGGGTGGAGAGTCTGATTTAACTTGCCAGGAGGCGAACCCACTCTGGTTTCAGTAACAGGTGGAGGTAACATAGTTAAAGTTAAAAAAAAACCTAGATTTATATCAAGTGGCATTTACTTCTACAATAAAAGTGTAATAAACAGAGGTAGACTATAAAGACTGGAGTTTTAGGTTTGGAAATATAAAGACAATATATTTTGTGAAAAAAGAGTTTTCTAATAAAATTGAACCTAAATAACTTGTGATTTGAACTTTATAGAAACCTGATAGCTTTCTTGAGTACAAAACTTTACATGTTCCATCCTGGCAAGATAGATTTGTTTTGGATATTACTTCAATGTAGCTCTTCAAAAGCTCATTGAGTTCACACCTCTGAGGCACGTTAAACATAAGTATCTCTAAGAAAATATACTACAGAAATACTAGAAATCACCAGGTATACCTAAATTTAGATAGTATTATTAAAATATTTACAATTAAGGAAAATTCTAAGATGAGTTTTTTTATGATACTATTATGTTTACTGGAAATCTATTTACTTCTAAAAAAGTATCACACTAGAGGAACTACAAAATATTTCATTACTGTGTGGCTAACAAAATATATA
The DNA here is from genome assembly GCA_031878705.1 of Tapirus indicus. NCBI lineage: Eukaryota > Metazoa > Chordata > Mammalia > Perissodactyla > Tapiridae > Tapirus > Tapirus indicus. The sequence goes on along the minus strand of CM062935.1, from coordinate 27,390,878 downwards.
ATACGCAGTTTTGGAACTTTAAAACACCAAATAAATGTGGGCTGTTCATTCCTTTTACTAACCAGTACACTGGCAGACAATTCTGGAAAGAATACACATTTTACAAAAGCAATTATCCATTTTTATTTTGTTTACATTGCACTGAAAATTTACATCATACTTTTACAAAGTTTTCTTCATAAAAATATACTTCTTTACAAAAGTGTATGCATTAATATAAGAGGAGTAGCCAGTTGCAGAAGAAACATTGTTTAAACAAGATCTTAAATGTATTAACCTTAACATTAATGAATGAATCATTGTTATTGCAGTCATTTGAATAAACAAGAATAAATAACTGATGGCATAAAATTTAAAACAGCATCCTGTCAGTAGAGTACAATGTTGAGAAAATTGTAGGAATTTCCAAAACAATGTATCTCAAAGTGGTTTACAAGAAATTCACTAAATGTTGTAGAGAGAGATCCAAGCAGTGCTCCCGGGCGCAATGATTTCTCTTAGGCACTCTGTCTCATGGTACGAAAAGTCTAGACTGTTTACAGAGTTATCCATATTGGAAAGGGACAACAAAGAGTTCACACTGGGTACATAATTTATTCAATGAAATAAAACATGCTATAAAAGGAAAACTACGACCTATTAAATCAAAATGCCGGCATTACTGTAATACAGTTGTAAATGAGCCACCAATAACTTGCAAAAACATATCTAATTTGACAACGAAATAAACCTGCCACATCTGAAACCTGTTTCTTAAGAATAAGAGTACAGAAATTTTAAAATATCTGAAAATTCGTAAATCAACAACTTTAGGAAACAACTTTATATTGGTGATTTGAAAGAACAAATTTTTTTAAGTCATTATGTTTAGGGACTGTTCCAAAATACATGTCTAACTTACTGTTAGATAAAAGTTAAAATCTTAAAAAGCTTATATTCTCACTGTTAGATAAAAGTTCAAAACAATGTTACGTAATTTGAAGGCTCAACTACAAGGAAAAGTAGATATATCATAAACTAAATACTGTAAATCAATAGGTTCTATTTGGTCTTTCAAAAACCAATTGGAAAGTTTGGGAAAAGATGGTAAGTTTGGTGTCTCAGATAACTGAAAAGTCATCATTAGTATAGATAATTTTTGACAGCTAAAGTGGTTCTGGGTGACAAAACAGATTGAAGCAAGGAGTTGAACACTACCTCATGGCTCACTGAATAATACTGGTTACAACATAATGAGGGAAATCGGGAGGATAGCAGGATGATCTTGCCATTTGCAGAAACTATGACAACCAGTCTAAAAAAGGAATAGCAATATATACTGAAGAACAAAAACCAGAAAGAGTCAAATCAGAATGGGCACTCTTATCTCTTCTGTGGCATAAACTAGCTCATAAACATTTCAGGGCATGATTCAGTCTGAAATAACCATGGAAACAAGGAAAACAATGACTTAATTAACAAGAACAAATAGCCAATAGAGTGGTGTGAAATACAGACTTATGGGTGTGATGTAGCTCATGACCACGGTTAAAGAGAAGTCAGTGATCTATTGACTCTTGTAAGTATAGCTCTTATTTTCTACCCTATATCTTTTTTTAAAAATCCAGTCCCTCTAATATAGTTTATAAAGCACAGAAATACTGATAGTGGATGCTCCTCCAATATATGCAAATAAGTTTATGTTTTAGAATAATCTCCTTTTTAAAAAAAGCAAATAAACTGTGAGTAAGCACTCTCAGAGTGCAGCCGAATTTCTGTAAAACTCTCCATGGTAAACATGAAGAAGAATTATGGTCCAGTTTATGAAAAAAACACTCTTTATCATTCCTCAGGAAAAGGTGACCCAGCAAGTCCTGAAAAGTGTGCTTTAATTTGTTTAGCAGTGAACTAAATGTGCACTGTTCTGTGTGTCGATTTCCAAGCTTCTGAAGAAGGCCAAGCATTGCCGCGTTATACCATTGTGCAGACCGTGTTCAAGTTGGGATCGAATCGTACTGCCTTCCCTTCCACTGACTTCGCATTGGTGTCGTACATGGGGTTTTCGAAAGCTGCTTGGCCATTATTATTTTCATGAACTGAACATCCCGTATACTGTGTTTTGGGTGCAGTCCTGTTGATGAGAACAACATCGATTAGCTATGTGTTAACTTTCTTCTAGAAACAGAAGAGTGGGCCTCAAACATAATATATTTGCGTTATCAATATTAATGGATAATGTAACTCAAAAGTATTAATTGAGAAATCATGAACTCAATACATGAGATTTGAACAATTTACCTGTCACTTTTAAATCCTGAGTGACTTTTTATTTACATATGACACATATATTCAGCACCAATATGAGTAATACAAGTATAAATAAGCAATATGGCTATTCTCATATGTTTTCTTATGAAATAATAAATTATGATTATGAATTAGCATGCATAATATAAATAAATTATGATAATTATGATTAATTTAAATGCCATTACTATTCATTAATTCATCAGATATTTACTGAGCATCCTTAGGTGCCAGGCATGATCCTAGGCAATAGATATATAATTTTTTTTTACAAAAAGCATACAAAGTCATTACTGGTGTGGGGTTCATATTGTAGTAATAGAAAACAATGAATAAATTAAAGATAAATAAGACAAGATAAAATAATAATGAGAATTGTTTTGATGAAAAGGAAAATGGCTGATATGACAGGAAGTAACTGGGAGTCGTTTTAGGAGAGGCAATGAGAAAAACCATCTCTGAGGAGGTAAACTTAACCTAAGACAAGAAGGAGCTGGTTTGGCACTAATAAGAAGGGCATTTCAGGCTGAGTAGACAACTGAGGCCTGACTTGAGAAGGTACCTAGAGTATCCCAGAAACATAAATACTCAATTTGCTTAAAAATGATATAAAGCAAGTGAACTCAAAGTCTCAAAGCAATGACTATACTGATAGTTTCCAAAGAGTTACTGATAACCGAACATTTGCCTTCACTTAACAAAACATACAGAGTCTAAGCTGCTGGTGTAAGTTGCTGGTCTTGAATTCCTGCTTTATGTCTTTATTTCTCTCACCTTCGACTAATGCTTATTTCTAGTTTCCCTTTCCCACATCCCACTGCATAATTTGCTGGCATTTGTAATGGAACAAAGGCAGACTTGCCTCTGTCTGTTTCTGGGACCTAATTCATAAAAAGGATGTATCTTAAATCTCTTTCTCAATATCTTTGTTTACAAAAAACACCACAAATTTTAACTATTTATTTGATTGTAACTTGTTTTTGCCATTATATTATTTTACTATCCCTAATGCATTTTCTGAATTTTTCTCTACACTAAAAATTAAGTGATTTGTTTGACAATAATTTTTTTTAAAAAAGCTATCTTAAGTCTCTTTCAATGGTATCACCTATATAGTTATATTGCTTACAACTTGCTCTTGACAGGTGTATAACTCTAATGGGTCATATTTGTGTCTCTTTTTTCACACTAATTCACAATAAAAACCAGAAGCAATATCATTTTCTTCTAATTAGTTATGAATCATGAAGATATAAAGGAATTTCCTTTTGCTAATATTGAGCAACAGCTTTAAGGAAAATATCATCAAGCTTTAGAAAAGTTTACACCACCAACAAAAATTAACTTGAAATAAATCAAAGTTCTAAACAGAAGAGCTAAATCTATAAAATTCTTATGAGAACCCATACAGGTAAATCTTCGTGACTTGGAATTTGGAATGGTTTCTTAGACATGACACTAAAAGCAAAAGTAACAAAATAAAAAATAGATAAATTGGACTTCATCAAAAAGAAAATCTTTTGCACATCAAAGGACACTATGAAGAGAGTGGAAATACAACCTACAGAAAGGGAGAAATATTTGCAAACCATATATCTGATAAGAGTCTAGTATCCAGAATATATAAAGAACTCTTATAATTCAACAACAATAAGACAACCCAATTAAAAAAAATGGACAAAGTACTTGAATACGCGTTCCTTCAAAGAACATTGACAAATGGTCAATAAGCACATGAAAAGATGCCAATGTCCTTAGTAATTAGGGAAAAGCAAATTAAAACCACAATGGGATACCACTTCATACATACTAGAATGGCTATAATTTAACAAAAAAAGAAGAAAAAGAATACAGAAAATAACAAGTGGTGGTGGGGATGTTGAGAAGGTGGAACACTCATACATTGCTGATGGGAATGTAAAATGGTACAGCTGTTGTGCAAAACAGTTTGGTGTTTCCACAGTAAGTTAAATGCAGAATTACCATATAACCCAGTAAATCCATTCTTGGGTATATATTTCAAAGAATTAAAACAGGTGTCCAAACAAAAACTTGTACACAAATGTGTATAGCAGCACTATTCCAATAGCCAAAAGGAAGGAACAATACTAATGTTCATCAAGTGACCAACGTATTTAAACAGAACACATTCAAACATACAATGGAATATTATTCAGCCACATAAAGGAATGAAGTACTGAGGCATGCTTTAACATGGATGAAACTGGGAAACATTATGTTAAGTTTAGGAAGCCAGATACAAAAGGTCACATATTGTATGATTCCGTTTATGTGAAATATCCAGAATAGGCAAACCAACACAGACAGAAAGCAGATTAGTAGTTGCCTGGAGTGGAGGTGGGAATGGGGAGTGGCTACTTAATGGGTACAGTTTCCTCTTTGGGTAATGAAAATGTTCTGGAACTAGGAGTGATGGTTCCATGACATTGAGAATGTACTAAATGCCACAAATTGTACACTTAGAATAGTCTCAATGGTTTATGCCATGCGTTTTTTACCACAGTAATAAAAAAGATTGGCATAGCTTGCTTTATAAATACATTTACTGATAATTTTTACATCCATAAAGTTTGATATTGACAAGGCCTAAACAGCTGCTAACATGCAATTACTACAAATTTATGTAATATTAAATGAATCATTCTTAGATAATACAGACTGACATTCATAATAAAAGCATCAGTTTTGGGAAAAACACATTTAGGTAATATTCATTTAATTATCTGGTTACCTACATATTTTTTTCTTGATAACGGATGGTCCCAAATAGTGGAGACTTGCATAGTAAAGCCCCTCACCAGGATGTTGTAATGGGCATAGTGAACAAGAACCAACTAATAAAATGTATGGTCATATACCAGATATATCATAAATATAACATATTAATTGCATAATCTTCGAAAAGCAACAGAAGATAAACAAGAGGATTAGAGGATTTTACCATCTCTCTGCCTGGGTAAAATTGGTCAGTACTGTCATGTGAACTCAGAGGTTTGGACACAAGCTTTTCCTAGTTCTCTAAATAAATCTGGCAGTAGATATCACCTTTTCTATTTAAATAGAAATCTTAACCTAGATTCTATATCTCTAAAGCCTCGTTATGGATAATGTAAAAATAACATATAAATTAGTTATGTACCAGGAAATTGACAGGCAAAAGGAGAAAGAGTTAAGCTGAATGCAGGTGTAACTTAGAGCAATTTGTGTTGTGTGCATGTTGGGGTGGTGGAGGGGCAGGCAGGGGAAATAAGGTTTTCAACAACTGTGGCTGTTTGACACACTGTGGCTATTTGGCACACAGAGATTTCAACAACTCAGGAAAAAATGGAAATTAAAATTTGAACTAGACTAAAAGAACATGAAATACAGATTTGGAAAATATTTTATAGTTAAAATCAACAAACTCACCTTTGTTTATAAAGATAAAATCCAAATCCTGCAAATATAAGTGCAAAAAAAGGCACAAGAATAGCAATGGCCACAGAACTACTATTTGTACCATGAGGTTGATTTGAAGAATTTGAACCTTCTGACGTATTTAGTCCTAGAAGATAAAAAACAAATTATAAGTACAAAACCAACTCTTATATCACAATCGATTTTTATTTTTATGAATCAATTATTTTCTTCCTTTCTCAAGATATCTACTTGGAAATGCACATAGTAAACAAAAATCATTCATGAAACTCCTTCAGCTCATTTCCACATGATTTTGCACAATATGTATAAGAGAATTTTCAAGGGAAGGATACAGAATAAAAAACAAGCAGTCTCTAAACTGAAAAGTTTATATAATTGTGGGAAGAACACGCAGACACAAATAAGTGTATACATCAAGCATAAATTAATGATCAATATACTTTAGGAAGAAAAGGTGTAATTCTATCTGGTGGTGTGGAAGAATGTTTTCTGGAGGACATTCAATATGGCCTTGAAGAATCAATAGAACAATGAATGGAGGAGGAAGTAGGACCATCATAAGCCTAGAAATGGGAAGCCAAGTGGCACATTTACAGGATGTGACAAGCATTTGGAGTATTTGTGTGGAAAGGATGTATGGTAGAAGTATGACGTGAAAATGACAAACTATGGCTATACTCTGAAAAGGCATAAATATCCTACTAAAAGCTCAAACTTACTCCTTACTTGCAGTGACGGACAACTGAAGGTGTTTAGAAATAAAAGGCCCTGCGATAAGATACACGATTTAGAACAGTGACTAGGGTGGGATGGACTTGAGGGAGTCCAGACCGGAAGCAAGAGTAGTTTGAAGGCTGTAGCTACAACCCAGATAAAACAGGAAATTAAGATTTGAACTAGAGCACTAGGAAGAGGATGATGAGAAAGAATTAAGGGAACATTTGGTAGTTAAAATCAACAAAACTTGTTTGTGTGAATGAAAGATGTAAGTGGTCATAGGAGTAGAAGTCTTCTCCTTGGGGCTGAGCAAATGACGATATTAGCACAGTTAGGAAATGAGGAAAATCAGGTTTGTCAGCGTGTTGTCACAGTGATGGGGGAATAGGAAATAACTTACAATCCTTTTTCAAAAAGAAACAGCTCTCTTTTTTATAGCTTCTGTTCTAGACATGCAGTGTTTGAGATGTTTTGGGGAATATTATGTGAACGCATCTTGCACTCGATTACATGACTGTGTTGATGTACTATATTAATGAATGTTTTACCCTGTTTTTAAAACTAACAATTTTAGGCAAGACATTATCTGAAATGACATATTATTCTTATTGTTCATTTGGAGAACTCTAATTTCCCTTTTTGATGGATAGTTATATTCAACTCAGTCATGCCTTAGGCCAGGTTAAAAAAAGTTAGTACCTTTTTTCTATACCTGATTTTTCCAGGGACTCAGAATATTTATATAAAAGTTCAAAGTAATGGAAGTTTTAAGATGTGTCAAATAGTAGTTTTAGAGCCTAAATTTATTCTTTATGCATCAATACCACAATATAATAATGGGAGACACTATACCTTAGGAAAATTAGACACCAAAAGCTATGTTAATAAATACATTCAAGCAAGATCATTAAATGTTGATGCACATTTTAGAAGAGTTGGAAATAAGAATGACAAAACCCTGTGCCTCCCACCACAGAAAATTTACACATCTGAAGAGCACAGAGCCCCCCAAAGGGACCCATTCCTCAGTTATTTTCCCTTTCTAGATCCTCTGAGTTTCTGAAAGTGCCACTACATTTTTTTGAAGGAGTAAGAAAATTGCGACCATATTCAAACTGAAGAGAAGTGTTACAGTTCTCACAAGATAAGATAAAATAATTTACAGTTTAATGTTTTCTTTTATATCTCTATCACTTTTTCTCCTTTTTACTTGCTTAAGAGCAAGACAGTTTGTCATGTTTATTAGAAATATGATGAAAAACCAAACATCGTACAGAGTTGATACATGGAGAACCAATATTTTGAAGAATGTGATTATTTAAAAGGCCATTAAATGCATCAGTGTATAGTCCTGACAATGCAAAATTCCAAATGTAGTAAGTGTACCTAATATACAGAATCCACTCTATTTTCTTGTGATGTCTGGAGTAATAAAGGAACTACATAAAAATGAAAATGAATACATTACCCAGTCTTTGTAGTCCAAACTGCCCATAATCTTTGCCCTGAATAAATCCTTGAAATACATAAGTAGCTCCATCGGGCTCAGCAGAAACCTAAAAATATTTATAAGTTTGATTAAATCTGAAGACTGGCCACAGCTATATTTTCCCAGCATTAATAAATCTTCAGTTTTATTCTGAAATTAATATGGTGTAGAGTTCCTTCCTCTAGATCTTTCTCCTACGTAAAACACAGCACATTGTTTAAATTTGCCATCATTGAAAGCAAAATCACAATTTTAATTTTTAAATAATTATCACATTGGGAAAGAGGAGGTTAGTTATTAATAAAATGATATATAGAGAGAGATTTCTTTTATGCTAAGAAAGCTATTGTAAAAAAAAAAGGGGGGGCAAAAATATGTTGAAACCGAATGAGGCAAATGGTCAATTAAAAATTAAAATATGATAATACTGTACTTTGTAGATTAGATCACTATTCAGCATATATACACGCCTTCTCCCCACTCCTACCAACCTTCATGGGAAGAGTATACTTCCCATCTCACTAAGTCGGGTTTGGTCCTATGATTTGCTTTGGCCAATGAAATGTGTGTGGAATTGACAATGGGTCAGTTCTAAGCCTAGGTCTTAAGAGTCATGTTTCCCTGAAAGAAGCCAGTCATAAAAGACCACACATTATATGCTTTCATAAATATGAAAGTCCAGAACAGGGAAATCTATAGAGACAGAAGATAGATTAGTGGTTGTTTAGAGTGTGCATGGGGATACAGGGTGGTTGGGTGAGGTGATAGCTAGATGGTATGGAATTTCTTTTTGAGGTGATGAAAATATTCTAAAATCAACTGCAGTGATGGTTACACATATCTGTAAATATATTAAAAACCATTGGATTATACACTTCAAATAGGTGAATTGTGGGATATATGAATTATATCTCAAGAGAGCTGTTTTTAAAAAAAGAGGGAGGGCATGTTTCCACTGTGCCCCTCAGTGCTTCTGACCTCTGACAGGAAAGAATATGCTCCAAGTAGCTGCTGTCCTGCCAGCCTAGGTCCCAGAATGAGACACATGGAGCAGACCTGAACTCCCTACCACAGCTTCAAGTACAGCCCCCACAACTAACCTCACACACATGAGAAAGAACTAAACACTTGCTTGACGCTGAGATTTTGTGGCTGTGTCTAATACTGTAAGTGCTGACCATTACATGCACTTTGCATGTGTTTAAAATACTCCATTTACAAATATTTTACATGCATGGTGTCATTTGATCTCATAGATAAAATACAAACTGACACATTTCAGTGTTCCTGATAACTAGTCATGTAAATTTACTCTGAAGTTTGTTCTAATTAGTTGCAATTAGTTATCTGTCATGTACATTACTGTAAAAGCTGTAAAAAACCTGAATCCTTTCCTTAAAAAACAAAATATACCAAACCATCCACAGATGTCTGCTATTTCACAAGTGATTTATTCCTTATAAATCACACATCATTCTCTGAGCATGGCCATTTTAAAAAATGAATTGCTTCTAAAAAGAATAGCTCAAACTGTACTATTTAAATAAATGAATTCATTTTATGTATTTCCTAGATGAAATAATACAATTAAACAATCTGAGTGCATTGAAGACATGAGTTAGTTCTCACCTCCATGAAGAATGGTACAGATAGGGAAACAGGATGGACATTTCTTTCCTCAGGAACCAAACTTACTGAAGCCTGTGACCTACTATCTTCTTGCCTGTTAGGTCTTCCTTGTAAAAGAAGGCTTGTTACTTGAGAGGGCACGCTCGGAGCTCTCATGCTCATTTTTTAGCAAAGATTCCGGGCAGTCTGTGAATATGAGACTTGTTGCTTCCAACTCCCAACTCCATTCACATAAGTGACTGAACAGGACAGGGTGACTATGGTGAAGCTGTGGTAACTATCTCCCCACAGGAAGCAGCTTGTATAACTTCCTCTTCACAGACAATTTTATAAAATATTCTAAATCTGTGCTTCATGTTAATGGGCATACTTAATTTTTCTGATGAATTTTGTTAATATGTTGCATATGTCTTAAACAGTGGTTCCAGACAAAGATGGAATTATATCTTATCCAGAGTTATTTATCATAGTACTGACTGTAAACAAAATACACTTGATGAAACTAATGAAAAACTATATGCCCCCCACACACAAATATTGTAAAAGTAAGCAAAGCTTACCAGAATCCAATAATCCTACGTTTGACACTCTAGATTACTAAATATTTATACTGAATCTATTTTTCAAAATAATTTACCTATGATATTAATTTTGCTATTTTGTGTGTGTGTGTGTGTGTGTGTGTGTTCATAACTTGCTGAATTTAGAAAATAGCCTTTTTCTGGAATTTTAATGACAAACAAAGGACAAATTTGTTATTAAAATCAGCAGCAGACTTTTGAAGAACTATACTTACAAAGCCATCCATGGCCCAATTTTCCTCCTTCATTTTCTTCACAGAAGCATGAGTTGGTACTTTAATAAGATAGATGTGTAACATTAGGCGAGCTTCCTGGCTTTTATATACCCCTATAAAATGTAAGGACATTTTAGTCTACTAATTTTGCAAATAGTTATACTTCATTTCACTATCTATAACTCCTTAAATATATCATGTAATATGTATGATAGGAAAAGAAATAAAACAAGGCCAAATCAAGGCCAGCTTTACCCACAAGGCTTTTCACAAACCCTGCAATATATATATATATATATATATATATATATATATATATATATATACACACACACATTGATCTCTCTTTCAGCTGAAATTCTCAATTTAAATCCTAATTGTGAGATTTAAATTATCCATGCCTTTAAAATTAAATATTACTGTTAATAACATCACTCCATGATATTGCAAACAAAATGATTTCTCCCCCCAATCAGATTTAAAATCTTGATGTGAATCAAATGTTAAAATTCCTGATATTTTCCTTAATAATGAGTTGGGTGCCATCCCTGTGAAAGAGTATTCTAGGTGCTACCAGAAACTCTAAGATGAATATATGTGGTTCTTATCTAGGATAGGATGCTTAAAAGCATTTCCCATGAAGGAGGAGATATAAGTCAAGTATACAACTAACTAAAATATGTGAGAGAACATGTTAAATAAAAGGCCAGAAGAGAAAGGGATCATTTCACACTGGAGTGATCATGAAATGCCTCTTAAGAAAAAGAGCATTTGAGTTGGGTCTCGAAAATCAAATAGAATTTTTAGTTCAAGAAAGTAAATATAGGTAATGGCATAAAGGAGAGAAACAAAAATATATTCAATGATTTTTTCCTTAAACAGTGAGTATTCTAAGAAAAGGAATAAGTGAAATGTAAATGTGTTTAGGGGAATAATAGGAAATAAGGTTCTAAATAAAAATTTTGTGATTAACTGATGGTTGAAATTTCATTCATTCACTTAATCTTTTTCCTATGTAATAAGGTATCAAGAACATGTTGGGAATACAAAGATAATGATATATAGATCTTGACCTATAGTAAATTACAATTAACAAGGAAAAGACATAAAATTAATCACAATAATATTGCTGGGAAAATATAATAATTGATTTATATGGAGACAGTAACAGCAAATTAATCTATGTGTTTTTTAAAATAATTGTAGGAATTTGTTTTGAAATTTTTCTAGATTAGAGTAAGTATACATTTATTTTGTGCTAACATTTTTACAGAAATTTAAAAAAAATTGTTTATGCTTCAGAGTTAAATAAATCAGTAGTCCCAATTTAAATGCATTTCTCTCATTCATATACGGATGGTCCCCAACAGTTGACTTAGGATTTTCAACTTGACAATGGTGCGAAAGCAATAGGCATTAGAAGAAACCTGATGTGGAATTTTGAATTTTGATCTTTTCCCAAGCCAGCAATATGTGGTAAGATACTCTCTCGTGATGCTGGGCAGTGGCAGCGAGCACAGCTCCCAGTCAGCCATGCAATCACGAGGGTAGACAACCAACACACTTATAACCATTCTGTACCCAGACAACCACTCTGCTTTTCACTTTCAGTACAATATTCAATAAATTACACCAGATATTCAACACTTTATTATAAGATAAGATTTGTGTTAGGTGATTTTGCCCAACTATGGGCTAATGTAAGTGTTCTGAGCATGTTTAAGGTAGGCTAGTCTAAACTCTGATGTTCGGTAGGTTTGGTGTATTAAATGAATTTTTGACAACATATGTTCAACTTACAATGGGGTTATCAGGACATTGTAAGTCGAAGAAGATCTGTACAGCTTCTTTCAATTTATATCATTTAACTGGGTATATTTTTAAAAATATAATACATGTTAACTTCTAATACTTTTACTTTGGATTTAATGAAGGATCATTCTATAAAATAAAATGATGCTTGATAGTTCTAAAATTTACAAAATCAATAGATATAATTTTATTTTCCATTTTCTTTAGACCACAATTATTTCATTATTAATACTTATATAGGATATATACATAGCCAAGAAGTTTGAAAAATACATATATTTCATATTTGCAATATCAATTTTTTTAAAAAATGAGAGCAATAATTTAAATTCATTTATTTGACAATATTCATGGAGGCCTATTTTATTGCAGATGCTTTTCTAACCTCTGAGATATAGTAATTGAACTGGAAGGCAAAGAGTGGCACTCTTAAAGCTTCTATTGTTGGAGTATAGACAAATAATGTCATGTCATGTCATGTAATACCACACTATACTATGCTATACTATACTATGCTATAGTATGCTATACTATAATTTCAAATAGTGAAAAGAAGATAATGAAACAGGATAAAACTGCCTAAGACTAAGAGTGTATCTGACAGTGTTTGCAATGTGAAGCTACTTTAGGTAGGGTCATGAGGTGTACTGTGCACGAGATGACATTTGAGAAAACATCTGATGTCAGAAAATCCAGAGCAATCAGAGATAATGAGGGAATGTGTACTAGATAGAGGAAATAGAAACTTGAGAGGGCTGAGCAGGGGGTTAGGGATCTGGGTTCTTTATGCCTACTTAAGTATGTGTAGCTCTCCCTTTTCTGTCTTAAATTATGGTTTCAACCTAAGCATTCTCATTTAAAAAAAAATGATTTTGTGACCATAAAATAGTTTGCAAATTACTGATCCAGTTTCTTTGGTCTTATGAGAATAAAGATTTAGTTATATTCAAATTAAAAGTTCTGTTCTATTTCACCACATCTCATTCTAGGTACATAAAAATATTCTTGAGGGAGCTTATTTCAGAATCACAGAGATTTATACTTACATAATAATATTCATGTATCAATGCAAAAACTAGAAAGACCTGTTTCTGAATGAATTATCAATGTCATCAAAAAATGTAACAAACATTTCCCAGCATAAAAATCACTAATAAAATTGATTAAAGGATGGAAATGAAAGCACAAAGGCATTGTTTGCTGTTCTTTAATGTGATACCTGAAAGTAGCAGTTCCATGTTGCTATTGCTGAGTGTTGCATTAACTCTCCCAGTGGAAGCATTGAAACTTGTAACTGTCAAGGTCATGGGTTGTTTCTTTCCTTTGAAATTGTAAGAGCCTTTCCATATATAATTTTGTGCAAACACGTCATCAGGAACTGTGAATAGATTAAATAAACACACATATTAATTTTATGGTGCCCTGTAAATATAAGCATTAAATAGATTAATGAATATTAGTTTATTGAATAATGATATTTTGCTAAATACAGAATAATGCAGGATGTGTATTATAAAATGAATTTTTTACATAAAAGTGTTTCAATTTTTTAGAATAAACCAAAATCATCATAACCTAGATTTGTACATCAGTCATCAATAACAGATAAGTAAACAACACCAATTAAAGACATGAGACTTCTTATATTTAGAACCCAAATAAATATCAAATTTACTTATATTTGGTTTCCTATAATAATATCTTTCTTTTAGAAGGAAAATAAAATGATTTTACTGAGCCAAGTCAGTCTATATACAAGTCCCAAAAGGCCTGCTTTTTCCATGGCAGTGGGCATAGATTCACAGGAGAAAGCAGAGAGTTAAAACCCCTCTTGCAGAATAGCCCTGGAAGACTCTCCAAAGAGATGTTCCTTTGTCCTCCTTACAGAATACTGAGTTCAGTTATTCCAATAATAGATGCTCCTGAGGAAGAACAGGTGTCCGCCATATTGACAGCTTTGAGGTTTACAGGTATTTTTAGAATAAAAGTATTGTCACTAGAATTGCCTAACTCTCATGGGAGAGAGACAAATTGTGATAGAATCAAAGAATATTCTAATGTTATAAAACTTTCATCTGAAGAAGAAGCTCTTTATGTTAATATGGCCAAAGAAGACTTTATATAAGTTAATTACGTAATTTATAGTTATATAAATTAGGTATGCGAAAGTCTACTCAGATCCTGGGAAGAGACTGAAAGAAGCTTCCATTAATCTATACGTCACATAAAGCACATCCCCAGAAATCAGTTATTCAAGAGAGTCATGCCTATTTGGGTGACGGAGTGATGGACACAGATTTAGAGAAAAGTCTTTTTTTTCCTAACAAAGTTCTTGACATTTGTCACGTGATCTTCTCTACACACATAACATTTCTTACCGCTCTGATCACAGAGACTGGGGTTACAAATTGTGAATTCCCTCAATTCTACTCAGCAAACTAACAAAGCAAAACTACAGTAGAGGATGAATATAAAATCGCTCAAGAGTTGAGTTTTTACTGACTATTTCAACCAACATGATTATTTTTTTCTGCAATAATTCAAAAGCAATATAGCAGAGAGGTTAGAAGTGCAGTCAGTCACTGGAGTTATGCTGCTTGTATTTAAGTTATTCCTCCACAATTTATAAACTGTGTGGTTTTGCATAAGTTACTTAACTCTCCAAACCTGAATTTCCTTATGATTAACATGAGATTAACATAGAGTTGTTAGGAAGATTAAATGAGATAATGAATGTGAAGAGTGTGGCTAATTGTTAGTTGCCATGACTACTATTAGATGCAGATAAGATAGAGAAACTGTGCCTTATAGCTCACTACATAGTTGCTAATAAAACATATATTTAGCAGACAGGTATTTAGTATTATGAAAAATCCATAGTCCTGGCTCTCTAATCTTTGCCATAGTCCTGGCTCTGTAATCTCCGTAATCATCCTTCCAGTGGCACTCCCTCTCCAAACCTCAAACTACAAAGCTATGCTCTGAATGGTTAGCAGACATTTGGTCCTGTCCAAAAACTCCATGAGCATATTTGGTCCATGCCAAATGATTTTGGACAGGACCAAACATCAAGGACCTCTAGAAGTGGACCTAATGGCTTATGGACCAAATGGCTTAAGGATGTTTTGGAAGGCATCAAATGTCCTGCAAGACTCTGTATGTATAGGGGAACCTCATCTAAAAATTTGATAACAGTGTATGGGTAAAAGTCCTAGATTTAGTAAACACCTTAGAGTTTTTGGCTTAAAAAAAGTATATCTAGAACAAGTCTGCAGGAAGGAGTGACAAGTTAAATTGCCATATATTAGAAAGATCAGGAGTTTGGAGGTAACCGGCCCTTAGTTGTAGAGGTAAGAGGACTGGCAAGGAGGAAAGATGTTCTAACAGCAGTGCTTGGCAAATAGTAGGTACTCAGTAAATACGTGTTGTTTTCTTTCTGATTGTTTGTTTCCCCTGGCCTGTATTGTGATTACTCTTTGCTACCCTTGAACTTTCACTAAAAATCTGCTACACCCAATGATCTTGTCCACCGTGCTTAGGGGAGTTAAGGAGTGTTGATTGAAGGAGATGAAAGAGAACCTAACTGGCAGGAGAAAATAGCAATGGAATGAAGTAGATACTAACAGCAGCAAAGTACAGTGTATCAGGATTAATCGTTGCAGTGGTAGTAAATGTTTAACACTTGGCTTTCCAGAAAAAAAAAAAAACTGATTTGTAATATTTGCTGATTTCTATGATGTGGCTCCAGCACGCTACCATTACCACCCTCCACCTCTCCCGTACATCACTGAGAAATGTAACTCATGATAGGATGGGAGAGGCAGACACTATTTGGTCATTCATATCCCAATGTACAATGGGAATAATAATACTTCTTTCTATTGTTGTCTATTTTGAGATTTAAATGTGACTGTGTATTTGGCAATTCTCTGTAAACTGTAAAGTGTCATCCAACTATCACTGATGTGGATATCAACGAAAAGGAGGAAGACAATGATGGCCATAATCCTCTTTCAAGACGTATTTGAATTTAAACTTTGCTTCATAAGCCTCACAGCATTGCCAAATAAAGTATCATGCTCCAGACTTTGATACCATTGCCAAATTTCATTCTTGTTACTTTGGAGTAATTTAATCACTATGCGTCATTCATCATTTTGAATGAAATGCTTCTAATGTCCTCCCATTTAAGATCACGTTGCTCAAGAGTTTTATAGATACCTCTACTGAGGTTAAAGAAATTCCTTTCTTTTCTAATTTATTGAGGTTTTTTTAAAATTATAAAAAGATGTTGAATCTTATAAAATATTTTCTGTGCAAGTATTGTGATGATCATAAATTTTTGCATGTTAATCTCAATGTGATAGATTACTTTTAAGGACTATTTAACTGGAAAATGTCGCTGCATATCTATCATGAATGCAATTTGGTAATGCTGTGTCATCTTCACTACAAAGTTTTATTTGATTTGCTAAGATTTTATGTAGGATTTTTTCATCTATAATCTTGAGTCAAATGGGCCTCAAATTTTACCTTTTTATAATGTCTTTGAGTTATTAGAGCTATGTTGGGCCCATAGAATGAGTTTTATTAACTGGAAGAGTTTTTATAAGACTGGGATGATCTGTTCTGTTCCTTTAAAATTTGGTAGAACTCATCAGCAGAGCCATATGAATCTGTTTTTGCTTTGTGGAAATAGTTTTAACTACTACTTTATTTGTTACAGGATTATCTAGTTTTCTTTTGTTAGTTCTGGGAAGATATACTTTTCTAATAATTTGTCCATTTTGTTTAATTTTTAAAAATAATTTGGCAGTTATTCATATTTCTTTTAATATATTCTAATTTACTTAATCTATTCTTTATGTAGTTATGCTCACATTCCTTTTGTTATATTATCTATTTTTTGTTCCTTTTTTTGATCAATCTTTACAGAAATTTTTCACTTTGTTTTTTCAAGGAACTACCTTTGGCTCTGATGAGATTCTTCTATTGTATCTTCGGGGGTTTTCTGTTCATTTTTATTACACTGATTTCTGCTTTCTTTTGGTTATTCTGTTACACTTTTCACATCATCTTAACAGGGACATTTCACTCATTAATTGAGGCTTTCTTCTCTTCTAAAGTAAGGATTTAAGGTTATAAATTCCCCTTACACCTTTGCTTTTGCTTTAGTCCCCAAATTTTGATACTTAGATCGTTCAACACAGCTAAGTTCTAGTGTTATATTTTCCATTTTAATTTCTTCTTTAATTCATGAGTTATTCATCAGTATTTTGTTCTTAATTTCCAAACATTCAGGAATTTAAAAATTTATCCATTTTCTTATTAACTTTTAATTGCATCATGGTTAGATAAAACTAACTTTGCTTTGAAATTTGGGTAGATTTATTTCTTAATATATGATCAATTATATTGATCCCATGTGCATTTGAGGAAAATATATATTCTATAATTGTTTGATGCAGAAATCTTTATATATTTCTATTGGTCAAGCTTATTAATTATGTTTAGTTCTTCCATATTCTTTTTTATCTTTTTGGTCTGTCTGATTTATTTGTTGGTGACCGCTGGCCATGTTTTGACCAGGACAGTCCAGGTTCACACTTGATGGGCCAGAGCTTTTATTCAGAGCACCCATCTGCTCCCGGATACAGCATCTCCCTGGGAAAATTCTGTGCATTGATTGTCCATTATGGTTTTCTGACTCCATTGCTAACCTTCCTCTCCTATGTTGACATATTCTATGATCACCTTAGTGGTCCTCAGTCTGTTTTCACTGAGTGTTGAATAAATCAGCTTCCCAGAGTTGTGTGGGCATTCCAGTTTTGTACTATATATGTTGGGAACTTCTGAATCCAACTAAAATTAGACCCTAACACTGCTCCCGTCTCAATACAACTGTGCTAAATCTGTCTCCAAGGTAAAAGATTAGCCATTTAGACTTTAATTTTATTGGTAGCTATTCATTTATATCATGTAAATAAAATACCGACTAATAGTAAAAAAGCAGTTCTCATATATTGAGCCCTTACTATTGGTTAAGCGCTTTGCACTTCACTTTCATGAAGCTCATTTATAATAATCTAATCACTATTTCTTTTGTGCAGATAAAAAAATGGAGGCTTAGATATATAAAATAACTGCTCCAAGGTCATAGGGTTGGGACTGTATAACAAGGGAATTAAATCAAGGTTGTAGGATTTCAAACCCCACATTTGTAATGACTATGCTAGATTTAAAAAAAATTTTTTTAAATCTAATAACTGAAATTAAACTGGACAAGTTCTAGAAGTTCTTGAACTTTTACTCTCATGGCAAGTGTATTTGGTTCCTTTGTAAAAAAGAAAATCTATATTTAAAAATGTTATATAATATTTCGTTTTTTTATTTAATATTTTAAGTAAAACTTTGCCATTATTTTATAGTGATTTACAGATACTCTTGAAGGGAAATTTTATAGAGAGAACTATAAATAATGTTTTTGGAATATTAATATGTCATGGTATTACATTGCTTGAAATTCAACATCTTAGAATACAAATTATCAAATTCCAAATTCTAAATAGTCAAATGCATAGTTTTCCCATACTGATATATATTTTCCTAAATAAATGGTCACTTTGTCAAGAAAACAGTAGATCACTTTTAGAAATCATGACTTCTAGAAAAACAACTGAAATTACTAACCACTTAGCTTTGGGCTGGGTGTTCCTAGCGCAGGTCTAGGATCTTTCACCAATATTTTGGAACCAGCTATGAGAAGAAATGAGAATGTTTACAAAAGTTAATATAATTAACAACACACAAAAAATGTAATGCATTGCCAATTTTATTCTCTGACATTTCATATCATTTTCCCCAAAATGTCCTGTTCATCATAGCATCTTGGTCTCCCCTCAACACTCTTGTTGTGGAGCAATCTACTTCAGTAAATATGCCCATTATAGTACAGTGGGACAAGGGGAAGATTAGTGCTGTCATATCATTTTGGAATACACTTTCTTATTTTTGAGGCATAAACTAACATGAAAACAGTTGATTCCAACATGGAAGCTGAGAGTTGAGGATGTGCTCTGGCTGCAAAAAGGCAGAAATAATATGGGTAGAGTTCACATTTAAGAATCAAAGTTTGTTAAGATAGCTCATGGAGTCACAAGAAATTGGGTAGACTCAAAGGTGAAAATTTAAAACTAAAGTTTTAAGCCAAACTAAAGGTAGCCGCAAACCAAGGAAATCATGTAGGGTGCTGGATGCACCTGGGAAGTTGTAAAGACTTAAATCTTTATCCTAAGGACAATATAATGTCATTAAACAGCTTGAAGGGGAAGTGATTTGGGTGAACATCACTCTGGATGCAAGAGGGAGAACAATTTGGAAAGGAGTGGGTATTGATATGGGCAGAGAAGTTAGGAGGTTGCTGCAGTAGTCCCAGTAGAGATAATGCTGAGTTAGACTATTGTAGTGGTGACAATAAAACAGAAAAGTGGATAGATAAAAAAAAAAAAACCTATTGAAATCCTGGTGGATTTAATGGGATAGGAAGATGTCAAAGACAACTACTAGATTTCTCTTTACTATATGATGATGGTATCACTGAGATAGGGAACACCAAAAGAAGACTATGGTGAAGGGAAATTTATGAGTTTAGATTTGCGTATATTGAGTCATATATATGTCTTTGAGGAATTCCAGAAGAGATACCAAGTAAACAACTGATCATATACGTCTGGAGCTAAGAGAAGATAAATTAGCTAGAAATACTTATTTGTAAATAATCTCCATAGAGGAGACTGTTGAAGTCTGACTTGAATGAGATCACCTAGGGAGAGAATATGGAGTGAAAGGCAAAGATGGCTAAGAACTGAGTCTTTAGAAAAGCATGGATACAAAGGAATAAGCTTATAAAGGAAAGGGAGAGTCAGAATTAGGAAGGAATAAAACATTCACTTATTCAACAAGTATTTATTGAACACTTTTCACATACAAGGCACTGATTTAGATGTTAAAATTATAGAGGTAAATACTTTGAACAAAGTTTCTGCTTTTACTGAGATTGTATTCTATTCGGGGAGGGGCAGATGAAAGGACAGGAGAGCAGAGAAAGATAATGACAAGTAAACAAAAGAATAGGATCTCACATCATAGGGATTTCTATCATAAAAAATTTTTAAAAGAAAAAATAACTGAGCAATGTTCGAGCTAAGAGAGTGAAAACATTTCAAGAAGGAAAAAGTCACTAACATCTATGAATACTGCAAGAGATCAAGAGTTAGAAGGCCTGAAAAAAAAAGAAAGAAAATGGAGTTTATGGATGACCTTATCAAGAACTCCAGAAAAACTTCCTTTGCTCCTTCTTCTGGAAATATAACTCTTTTTCTTCTGGTAAACTCACTACAGCTTGTCCAGATGGGGATTGTCCTGATCAAGCAAGAACAGGGGTTGACACTTGACCTAGATCTGGTCAAATATCATATCACCCTGGCTGAGTAATGGATTTGGAGATGGACTCCATCCCAAACTGTGACAATCAGAGTGCTCAACAGTGCTTTCCTGACCAAACTTTGGAAAAGACTCTTTCTATCAGAGTTATTCCACTAGAAGGGTGTGAACCCAGGAAGGCTGGCAGCAATTTTCCCTACTGTAGTGGGTTGAATAGTATACCCTCAAAATTCATGTTGACCAGGAATCTCAGAATATGACATTATTTTGAAGTAGGATCTTTGAAGATGTAATTAGTTGGCAATCTTGAGGTGAAATAATCCTGAAATAATCTCTAAATCCAACAGCCAGTGTCCTTATAAGCCAAGCAGAGACACACAGAGATACGTAGGAAATAAGGCCTTATAAGGATGGAGGTAGAAATTGGAGTGAGGTAGCTATGACCCAAAGAATGTCAAGGATAGCCAGAAGCTAAGAGGGAAGGAGTGATTCTTCCCGAGAGCCTTCAGAGGACACATGGCCCTGACGATATATTGATTTTGGACTTCTGGCCTCCAGAACTGTGAGAGAATAGATTTCTGTTCTTTTAAGGTACCCATCTGTGGTACTTTGGTATAGCAGCCCTAGGAAACTAACACACCTACCATAAATAGAGAACTAGAAGTAATAAAGGCAAGAAGAAAAAAAAACAGAGCATGGAAAAGAAGCTATAAGAAAACCTGAATAATATTTCTGTGCCTTTGGTCCAGTTTTGTCTACATCACTCCCATCTTTGGAGTCAGCCAACAGATTTCCCTTGTTCCTAAGCTAATTCGCATTGGTTTTTTCATCTCTTGCATCTAAGGAAGTCCGAAACCGTACATCTCCTGTCAAAAGTTTTTGTAGAGAAAACTTACCTTCACAAACAGGAACTTTTCCAGTCCAAGTGTTATCAGATCTACACACTCTATGTTCTGTTCCACCTGCTAAGAAGAAGCCCGGCTGGCAGGTATAAATGAGTGTATACCCATGGGATGGAAGGTCCATTCCAACTACATTTGCATGAGCAGGAGTTTCTGGTTGTTTACAGCTATGGGCTATATTAAGAAAAGAGAAAAATGTTCATTTTTTTTATAGAAACGTTAAGAAAATTTTGAGATTGGAGTCATGAAATATTTTTCAAGGTGTGTTAATGCTTTTATGTAAATATACCTTTAAATAGTCATTCTAATGAATCAAGGAAAATGCATCAATGTAAATATACATTTACAATGTAAATATAGCATTTCTTAAACAATCATCTGTGGAACACTGGTAGATGTTGACAGATAACCAATGGTAAAAAAAAGACTTAGTGTGAATAATTAAGCTCATTAAGTGTGTACTATCTCGCCATTTTAGAGAGTCACAACATATATCAGTATTTTAAAGGATCTAAAAAGTCCAATAGTAAGATACCTTTTAAAGCTGTCAAACTCAGATTTTCCATACCAGTTTAGGAAATATTATATGATTTTTAATTTATTATATTTATCTTATTTATTTTTTGTGAGGAAGACCAGCCCTGAACTAACATCCATTGCCAATCCTACTCTTTTTGTTGAGGAAGACTGGCCCTGGGCTAACATCCATGCCCATCTTCCTCTACATTTTTTATATAGGACACCTCCACAGCATGGCTGACAAGCAGTGTGTCGGCAGATGCCCGGGATCTGAACCCGCGAACCCCAGGCTGCCAAAGTGCAAACTAAACCACCGTGCCATCAGACCGGACCCTATTACATTTATTTTAAATTTAACAACATGTTTTCTAAAGTTAAATCCAACCACAGCTCATTATGTTGCTCTGATATTAATACTTTCTAACATAGAAAGTACAATTTGATAATTTTTTTACATATAGAATTTTCTGGCTATATTTTGGGTCCATATGCTAGCAGTATCTTTTCATTCACTTAACATTTTGTCTCCTTTTCTGCATGTTTCCTCCTACTCCTAATTCTCTACTTTGATTCCACTGTTCCTATACTTATGGCACTTCTCGGCACTGCCTCCCAGTTCACCTGCTTTGTGTCTTAGAAAGACCATTTCTTTCTTAGTCAGAAACAGATAGCACAAGGAATTTCCCACCAACCAAGACAGCAAATTTCCATTTCTTTCCCAATGGAGATTTAGAAAGCTACAAGCAATAGCTAACATTTTTTAACACTATGTGATAAACATTGTGTTACATGGTTTATATTTAATATAACTCCAGTTAATGAAATTTAATCCCCATGGGGGAAATATTACTAAGGATAAACACAAATAGTTACATTCTTAACCCCCACATTATGCACATATTAGAAATTCTGAGATGCTTTGCAGTACAGAAGCTGTTTAACTTCGTTTAAATCATCATATCCCAAATGTAGGTCATCAAACACTCTTGGTTTACTTTGAAATATCTAGTTACAACCCACACAGCTGTTGTAAAGTACACACTCTGAGGAACTATCTTTTAAAGAATTTTGACATATTTAAATACTATAAGCAAACCAGGCATGTGACATGACTTCTCAGTGGAGCATTCTGCTGATTTTCAGTAAGCCACACGTCCATAGGGACTCCCATGTTTATTTGGGTGGATCTGAACAGGGCTAGACTAAAGTCACAAGTCTTATTTGAACTTCAGCAAATCCTAAAAGCTAGATACCGTTCTGATGAGTATTTCTACTTCTGCTTACTCCTTATATTTTCCCCCAAGAGGCTCAGAATTTTAAAAAGATGGGGGAGGAGATAAAAAGAAGGAGTGGGAGGGAAAGAAGAGATAAATAACTTCACCAGATGAAATTTATTTCTAACTATAAGTCAGAAAAGACTGTTTAGTGACTTTGGGGTTTGCTCTTATTTAATCTGTACAGCAAGTGCTCTCAATTTAGGGTTTGTGTACATTTAGAAGCTCCAGGAAATCTTGAAATAGTATTCAAATTTTTGGTCAAGGTGTTCATGCATGTTTCCTCTCATGGATTCTTCTAGCTTTCCTCAGATTCTCAGAGAGTTTCACAAGTAATAAAGGATCTAAGAGCCCCTCTGTTGGAGCCTCCTGTATCAGAGAGTACTTCAGGGTCATAGGTACAGATCTATGAATCTAAAACTAACCATCATCTAAAATTACCAGGTGACCAAACAGAACACAAACACCAGAGCTTTTCAAAAAGAACAAAAGTATGCCTCATGCCTTCTGTCTTCTTTAGAAAGAATGCTTCCCTGTGGGCATGGGGTTATGATATAGTAATAAAGTTATACCCATGAATTATGTTTTATAATAATCTCAAAAATCAATGTGAGAAATCTGTTGTATAAATTTATTTTCACAGTTGGAAGAAAAAATCCATATAAATTCTTACTCACGATAAGTAAAATTTCCTAACCACAATACTTACGTATGCAATCAGGCTGAATTCCACTCCATGTGAGGTCAGGAAGGCAAGTGCGTGTTGTAGAACCTTGGAGAAGGTGTCCTTTTTTGCAATGGAACTGTACAACACTTCCCACCTATAGAGAAAAAAACAAATGTCCCAATGCAACTTCAAATATAGCAACAAATAAAAAAAATCTTGGATGAGAAAATGTTTTCAAAAGAAATTCTGCACGATAGAAGTTGGAAAGAAAAGAAATTATAATCTGATTTAAAATAAAATTGGAGACAAAATGAAGAATAAAGAAAAAACCTAGATCTCTTTGTGTAGGTATCATCATCAAATATTTGAGTACCCAATGTATACACAGGTGCCAAACTATTTGCCATGGTAAGAAACTATGTAGGATAACAAAAGGCCAATAAGCTACATATGAATAGAAGATAGACAAGGAGTTAAATAAAGATAGATAAATGAAGATGGATAAAGATAGATATGGAAATAAAGATAACTAACAACATAAGAGGGAAATGAGTATGGAAGACAGTAAAGGCAATATGAGATTAGATGCAAATGTGTTTACTAAAGGTTGTGGTGGTAACAGAAATATGCAAAGAAAGATATGCATTTTGCACTAAGCTTATAAGGATGTGGGATTTAGATAAACATGTAGAACAATGGTTCTTCAAGGGTGGTGCCCAGACCAGGAATCCTAGGAACCACCTAGGAACTTGTTAGAAATGCCAATTTGGAGACCTTACTGCAGACCCACTGAATCAGAAATTCTTAGGGTAGGGACCAGCAATCTGTGGTTTAACAAGCCCTCCAGGTGATTTTAGTGAACACTAAAGTTTAAGAACAACTGATATAAAAGTAAGAAAGATCATGATGAGAAAATGTAGGGAGGTTAAAATATACATCACACACTTTAGGAAAAAAGAGTACATTTGATTAGTTGGCATGGATAGTTTCTACAGTGAGCAGGAAAGTGGGGGTAAGTGGGAAACAGTGAGATAGAGTAAAAAAGAAAACTGACCCCAGAATAATGTATACTTGGCTTTAACTTTGGATCTGATATTACTTGAATAAGGTATATCTCCTCTTTGAGACTTAATTTCCCAGCTATAAATTGAGATGATAATATTATTTGTCTTGAGACTTGTTTTAAGGATTAAATGAAATGGGATATATAATCCACTCTACACAAAGATGATACATAAGTTTTAAATAAATTCTAGCTATAATTATTAAGTCAGAGACAGGAGTAAGAATCGGTTTCTGAAGGGTCTCAAATGGCAGGCAATGACAATTGAAATCTTTTTTTAATAAAAACATAAAGTGCCAAAGTTTCAGGGGAAGTAAAATTTGTGTAGAAAACAACATCTTTGGAAAATTGAACTAGCAATTGTAGGGAGAAATTATTAAACAATAAAAAGAATGATGAATAGTACTCTAATTATGTGGCTGGCAGTGCCATTTTAGATTTGAGTGGATAAAAGCTGGACTAACTTGTGACAGTAGACTTGGGAAATAAGTCACTTACTCAAAATACATTACAAGGAAAAACCAACAGGATTTATTAAATGATTAGATGTGGAGGATCAGAAAAGAGACAGAGTCTGCCACTTCAGCCTTCCCCAGCAATTGAAGTCTGACAATGCTCAGTGGTTGTCTAAGGGCTTATCATCTATCTAGACTCTGTTTTCTACTTTTCTTTCTAGTTTCTACTCCCATCTGCTAAAGCAATTTAAGGCTAAGCCTAATGTGATACAATTCGATACAAGATTCCATTTGGATGTTGAGACTAGCTAAATTCCACCATTTCTTATATTCTCATTATCACCCAGAACTATGCTACACTAGAAACATTCAATTCCAACAGTCATTCTCTGATAGCAACCTTTCTCCTTCCAGTTATCTCACTTTGCGTCTTCCATGATACCCTCCCCTTAGCCTCTAGGCATGCCATTCACATATTATCTGAAGTTGTGCAATATGGAGCTTTAGATTTTGACTTTCTTGTGTGGCCTAGATTATGTGACCAATCATGGAGACTTTGCAATTCTGTTCTTCAGTCAAACTGGTTCTACAAAAGCCATCATCTCTATCAATCCAGCAATCCTACTTAAGGTTAGATCTCAGTTAATGGTGCCATCTTTCACCCATAAATCTCCCCCCATTTAATCTACCACCAAATACTGACAATTTTATTTCCTAAATCTTTCTTAAACTGCCCCCTCCTTATACATCCTGTTTTATTCCTCAACATCTTTTCTACATGCTCTAGTTCTCAAACTTCAGCAGATAACATAATCACCAGAAGGACTTATCAGAATACAGTTAGCTGAGCCCCCCCTTGAGAGTTTCTGACTGAGTAGACCTTGGGGAGGCACAAGGATCTGCATTTCCAAAAGTTCTCAGGTAATACTGCTGCTGCTGGTCAGGGACCACACTTTGAGAACTACTGTCACACACAATTACAATAATTTTCTAACTGATCTCTATTTCTCCAATCTTAACCCCACTAAATTTATCTTCCACACTAAAGTCAGAGTAATTTATTTAACATGAAAGTTTGACCTTATCATTATCCTTCTTAAAGTCTTCATTGGCTAACATTCACAGGGTAAAGTTAAGTTGTGTTAACTTGGCTGATAAAAGCCTCCATAACCTGAGCACTGACCCTCTCTCTAGCATCATCATTAACCATTTACTTTTATTCAAATTGTGCTCAGATAATATTGAATTTTTGTAGTCTCCTTAATGCATGCATATTTCCACACTGTTCCTCCTGCATGGAATGCCTTTCCAAACTTTACTTTCCTAGATCTTATCCTAAAAGATTTAGCTCAGGTAACATTTCTAGAAAGTCTTCCCCACAGCAACAGATTAAGAAAACTGTCTCTTTTATTTGCTTCCTTAGCACCTTTCAATGTTATCCATGTTATCACCTATCCTATGAAATCATCTATTCCATCTGACCTAGTTACAAAGCGTTACTTCTCTAGGCCAGAGACTGTGTGTTACTCACTCTTGTGCACCAAGAGCTTGGAAAGTGTCTTGAGACTGTTAGATCAACAGAAGGAATGGGAACTAATAATGTTATATAAAATTACTATTTGATAACTTAAAAAGATTTAACATGTCTATCAGTTTCTTAAAGAGCAGTGCTATCCCTTCTATACTTTAGATAACATGAAGTTAAATCATTGTTTGTTCTTTGAAGGGTACATTTGGGTTATTTCATCAAACTTTCATATTAATCAGATATGAGAAACATATTGGATTATATAGACTTGTTTTTACCTTTGAGACTTTTTTTCCTTATTCCTATAAAATTTTCTGAAGTCACTATAAATACTGCTTTAGATATTAACCAGATACTGTAAAAGTAAAATCTATTTAAAGATTTCTTTATATCACTAACACTAACATTTAATAATAATTTTTGTCAAATTCACAGATACTTATGTCAAATATCTAATACACCTAGAGTTACACAAATTTAGTAATTGATTATTTTTTAATTCAGAATTTGAATCAATCACCAAAATTTTCTCCAAATATCAGTGCATTAACAATTTTGTCAGCAATGAATCCACTTAATGTATTTTACATACCTCTCCATCCTCTTCCAACTTACCAAGATAGAGCCTTCCAATTCTAACTTCTATCATGTATAATATAATTTGATTATTTGTAGAAAAATAAGTAATAATATCATAGAAATTTCCATTATTTATTCAAAAAATTCTTGGAAAAATAATTTGCATACAATTTTCCCACCAATATTTACTAATAAAAAGTGCTTTGTTTATATAACCAATTATATACAATGAAAAATTAATATTGAAAATTATTTTATATCAGGAATTTAAAATCCCCCATATTAAGTTTTGAGGTCAATGTTTAAATAAAAATCACTTTAAATTAGTACCAAATAGCATGTTGTGTGCAAATGCATTATAAAATTTTAAGACATGTCTAATTAGTAAATATCACTTATTTTCTTTAACTCCTTATTCCCTTCTTTTAAATGTTATATCTCAGTTCCCAAGTCATGAAGTTTATATAGCTAATCATAGCATAATCAAGATTTTGCATAAATTTAGAACATTCTAAATGAGATCTATTTTTCCTTTCCATGACATTTTATAAGAAATGACTCTTGCTTTGCTAGAATTTTCATCACTGTATTTATTTGTGTCTCATTTTTCTTTTCTTTTCTTTTTTTTTGTGAGGAAGACTAGCCCTGAGCTAACATCCTTTGCCAATCCTCCTCTTTTTTTGCTGAAGAAGACTGGCCCTGGGCTAACATCTGTGCCCATCTTCCTCTACTTTATATGGGACGTCACCATAGCATGGCTGACAAGCAGTGCGTTGGCGGGCACCCGGGATCCGAACCTGTGAACCCCGGCTGCCAAAGTGTGAACTTAACTGTTGTGCCACTGGGCCAGCTCCTATTTGTGTTTCATTTTTAATATCACATATTTGTTTAACTGGATTATGCAGCATAGCTCCTAACAACTTTCAAAACTTTGAAAGTTGATATATATATTTTACATATGTATAATTAAAGCTTCAAAATTTATATGCTTGCTCTATTTTAAACTATCTTATATTTATATTTTCTATTATGTGTTTATATTAAACATTTTATCCAAGAAAAAATGAGGTAGCTTCTAATAAAAGACATACATAAATTTAGATTAATAAAATTGAAGTAGAGAGGAGTGATGTCAGCATCATGGTGGAGTGAGATTCCCTCTTTGAATCTCTGCCCCCTACGACACAACGAAAACATCATTCACATTCAAACAGAGCTCAATCAAACACTACAAAGGACTTCTAAGAAAGCCCTGCTGCCATACATCGGACGGTGGAGGCACGGGAAGCCCAAAAGGACGGGAGGAGAGGTAAGAAGTTGTACTCCCCCTCCCCAATCGATCGGCAAAGACAGCGCGGTTCGCAGACAGAGGGGGGAGGGGCGGCCCACAGCGGGGGAAAACTATCGCCATCCAGGTGCTCTCACAGACTGCTGCGAGATCTCCATTGGGAAGCGACGATGGACTGTTTAGGGGGTGTAGCAAACACCCTAAGAGAGCCAGAAAGGAAACCCCCGGGTCAAGCAGGAGAAAGAGAGGACCCCTCCCCCCACACACCCAGCGTTTCAGCATAATCCCTTCGGGGGCTGCAGCCGCCTCAGAGCAAACTGCTCGCGATCCCCATCTAGTGGCAGCAGGGGGAAACTGCAGGACCAAATTATCATGAGGGGAAAAAATAAGGATGTCCCCGTCGGATCCTTGCGACAATTTGTCAGGGCTACAGACCAAAAGGAAAATGACAAACACCCAGAAACCAACCCTGAAGGCACAGAATTTGATAACCTGAATGACAGAGAATTCAAAATAGCTATCATAAACAAACTCAACGAAATACAAGAGAACACACAGAAACAAATCAACGAATTCAGGGATTATGTCACAAAAGAGATTGAAACCCTAAAGAAAAACCAATCAGAATTATTGGAGATGAAAAACAAAATCAACGAGATAGTGGAAAAAATGGAGTCTTTAAAGAGCAGAACTGACAATATGGAGGGACGAATTAGCACCATTGAGGATAGCCACGCAGAAATGCTCCTGATAGAGGAGGAGAGAGAGCTAAGACTAAAAAGAAATGAAGAAATTCTTCGAGAAATATCAGACTCAATGAGGAAAAGCAACATAAGGATAATAGGTATTCCAGAAGGAGAAGAAAGAGAAAAAGGAGCAGAGAGTTTGTTCAAAGAACTAATAGCTGAGAACTTCCCCAACCTAGGGAACGAGAGGGAAATAACAGTGAATGAAATCAATAGATCACCTAAATATATAAACAGGAATAAAAAATCATCTTGCCACATAGTAGCAAACTTGAAGAATACCCGTGACAAGGAAATAATATTGAAGGCAGCTAAACAAAAAAACAAAATAACATACAAAGGAAACCCCATCAGGCTCTCAGCTGATTTCTCGACAGAAACTCTACAGGCTAGGAGAGACTGGAATGATATATTCAAAATCATGAAAGACAAAAACCTTCAGCCAAGAATACTTTATCCAGCAAAAATATCCTTCAAATACGATGGAGAAACAATAACTCTCCCTGATAAACAAAAGCTAAGAGAGTTCATCACCACAAGACCCCCACTACAAGAAATGCTCAAGAAGGCCCTTAGGCCTGAAAAAAAACAAATGAGAAAGGGGATACAAAGATTTCAGCGAGGAGGAAAGCAAGGAGACTAAGTCAGAACAAAATACAGTTGGAAAACATCAAAAATTAATTCAAGCTCATCACTGGAAACACACATTCATGACACAATCTGGAATAAAGAGATAACAAATAAGGAGGGGAAGAGGTAAGGGATTGAATCGACCCAGCCTCAGGAAAAAGGAGGCATCGGAAAATGTACTTTCTTATCCAGGAGATTGCTTATATAAACCTCACAGTAACCACTAAACAAACAACCAGAAGAGAGCCACACATGACAAATAAAGAGAAAACCAAGAGAATGAGCATGCAGAAATACCAAATTGAATTTGCAGTCCGAAACACAAGGGACAAGAAACAAAGGAAATGCAAAAGAACCAGAAGATGAACAATAAAATAGCAACATTAAACCCTCATATATCAATAATCACTCTAAATGTAAATGGATTGAATTCTCCAATCAAAAGACACAGAGTGGCAGGATGGATTAAAAACCAAGATCCAACAATCTGCTGCCTCCAGGAAACACATCTCAGCTCTAAAGACAAACACAGACTCAAAATAAAAGGATGAAAAACAATACTCCAAGCTAATGGCAAACAAAAGAAAGCAGGAGTAGCCATACTTATATCAGACAAAGTAGACTTCAAGATAAAAAAGGTAATGAGAGACAAAGAAGGGCAATATATAATGATAAAAGGGACACTTCACCAAGAAGACATAACACTTATAAATATCTATGCACCCAACACAGGAGCACCAAAGTACATAAAACAACTGCTAAAAAACCTTAAAGGAGATATTAACAATAACACAATAATAGTAGGGGATCCTAATACCCCCCTTACATCAATAGATAGATCATCCAGACAAAAAGTCAATAAGGAAATAATGGACTTAAATGAGAAACTAGACGCAATGGATTTAATAGATATATACAGAGCACTCCACCCAAAAAAAGCAGAGTACACATTCTTCTCAAGTGCACATGGAACATTCTCAAGGATAGACCATATATTAGGAAACAAGGCAAACCTCTATAAATTTAAGAAGATTGAAATCATTACAAGCATCTTTTCTGATCATAATGCTGTGAAACTAGAAATCAACTGCAAGGAAAAAACTAGGAAAGGGACAAAGATGTGGAGACTAAACAACATGCTACTGAACAACCAATGGGTCGTTGATGAAATTAAAGGAGAAATCAAAAGCTATCTGGAGACAAATGAAAAGGAAAATACACCATACCAACTCATATGGGATGCAGCAAAAGCAGTCCTGAGAGGGAAATTTATAGCAATACAAGCTCACCTTAACAAACAAGAAAAATCCCAAATAAATAACCTTAAATTGCACCTAACAGAGTTGGAAAAAGAAGAACAGACAAAGCCCCGAATCAGCAGGAGGGAAATAATAAAAATCAGAGCAGAAATAAATGAAATTGAAACCAAAAAAACAGTAGAAAGGATCAATGAAACAAAGAGCTGGTTCTTTGAGAAGATAAATAAAATTGACAAACCCTTAGCCAGACTCACTAAGAAAAAAAGGGAGAAGACTCAAATAAATAAAATTAGAAATGAAAGAGGAGAAATTACAACAGACACCACAGAAATACAAGGGATTATTAGGGAATACTATGAAAAACTTTACGCCAACAAATTGGACAACCTAAAGGAAATGGACAAATTCTTGGACACGTACAACCTCCCAAAACTGAATCAAGAAGAAATAGAGAATCTGAACAGAACAATCACAAGTAAAGAGATTGAAACAGTAATCAAAAACCTCCCAAAAAATAAAAGCCCAGGGCCAGATGGCTTCCCTGGAGAATTTTATCAAACGTTCAAAGAAGATTTAGCACCTATCCTTCTCAAACTATTCCAAAAAATAGAGGAAGATGGAATACTTCCCAACACATTCTATGAGGCTGACATCATGCTGATACCAAAGCCAGACAAGGACAATACAAAGAAGGAAAACTACAGGCCAATATCACTGATGAACATAGACGCAAAAATCCTCAACAAAATATTGGCAAACTGAATACAGCAATACATCAAAAAGATCATACACCACGATCAAGTGGGATTTATACCAGAGACACAGGGATGGTTCAACATCCGCAAATCAATCAACGTGATACACCACATTAACAAATGAAGAATAAAAACCACATGATCATCTCAATCGATGCAGAGAAGGCATTCGACAAGATCCAGCATCCATTTATGATAAAAAGTCTCAACAAAATGGGTATAGAAGAAAAGCACCACAACATAAGAAGGGCCATATATGACAAACCTACAGCAAACATCCTACTCAACGGGGAAAAACTGAAAGCCATTCCTTTGAGGACAGGAACAAGACAAGGGTGCCCACTCTCACCGCTCTTATTCAACATAGTACTGGAAGTTCTGGCCAGAGCAATTAGGCAAGAAAAAGGAATAAAAGGATTCCAAATAGGCAATGAAGAAGTGAAACTCTCACTATTTGCAGATGACATGATCCTATACATAGAAAACCCAGAAAATTCCATCGGAAAACTACTAGAAACAATCAACAACTACAGTAAAGTGGCAGGGTATAAAATCAACTTACAAAAATCAATTGCATTTCTATACACTAATGATGAAACAACAGAAAGAGAACTCAAAAAGACAATCCCATTTACAATTGCAACAAAGAGAATAAAATATCTGGGAATAAATTTAACCAAGGAGGTAAAAGACCTATACAATGAAAACTATAAGACACTATTGAAAGAAATTGAGGAGGACATAAAGAAATGGAAAAATATTCCATGCACATGGATTGGAAGAATAAATATAGTTAAAATGTCCATTTTACCTAAAGCAATCTACAGATTCAATGCAATCCCAATCAGAATCCCAATGTCATTCTTCACGGTAATAGAACAAAAACTACTGAAATTCGTATGGGGCAACAAAAGAGCCCGAATAGCTAAAGCAATTCTGAAAAAAAAGAACAAAGCTGGAGGCATCACAATCCCTGATTTCAAAATATACTATATAGCTACAGTAATCAAAACAGCATGGTACTGCTACAAGAATAGACACACAGATCAATGGAACAGAATTGAAAGCCCAGAAATAAAACCACACACCTATGGACAGCTAATCTTCAACAAAGGAGCAAAGAACATACAATGGAGAGAAGGAAGTCTCTTCAATAAATGGTGCTGGGAAAATTGGACAGCAACATGCAAAAGAATGAAAGTAGACCATCTCCTATCGCCATATACAAAAATCAATTCAAAATGGATCAAAGACCTGAAAGTGAGACCTGAAACTATAAAACTCCTGGAAGAAAATATAGGCAGTACACTAATGGAGATTGGACATAAAGGGATCCTTTCAGATTCCATGTCTACCCAGACAAGGGAAACAAAAGAAAAAATAAACAAGT
Organism: Tapirus indicus; assembly: GCA_031878705.1. NCBI lineage: Eukaryota > Metazoa > Chordata > Mammalia > Perissodactyla > Tapiridae > Tapirus > Tapirus indicus. The sequence continues at coordinate 27,357,211 of CM062935.1, read as the reverse complement.
GGGACCTCATCAGACTAAAGAGCTTCTACAAGGCAAATGAAACCAGGATCAAAATGAATAAACAACCCACCAGCTGGGAGAAAATATTTGCAAATCGTTTGTCTGACAAGGGATTAATCTCAGTAATATATAAAGATCTCATACAACTGAGCAACAAAAAAACAAACAACCCGATCAAAAAATGGGCAGAGGATATGAACAGACATTTTTCCAAGGAAGAGATACAGATGGCCAATAGCCACATGAAAAGATGTTCAACATCACTAATCATCAGGGAAATGCAAATCAAAACTACACTAAGATATCACCTTACACCGGTTAGAATGGTTAGAATCACAAAGACAAATAACAACAAATGCTGGAGAGGTTGTGGAGAAACGGGGACCCTCATTCACTGCTGGTGGGAATGCAAACTGGTGCAGCCTCTATGGAAAACAGTATGGAGAGTCCTCAAAAAATTAAAAATATAAATACCATATGATCCAGCACTACCACTCTTGGGCATCTACCCAATGGACGTGAAATCAACCATCACAAGAGGCGTATGCACCCCTATGTTCATTGCAGCATTATTCACTATAGCCAAGAAGTGGAAGCAACCCAAGTGTCCCTCAACTGATGATTGGTTAAAGAAGATGTGGTATATACATACAATGGAATACTACTCAGCCATAAGAAAAGACACAATTGTCCCATTTGCAACAACATGGAAGGACCTAGAGGGTATTATGTTAAGTGAAATAAGCCAGAGAGACAAGGACAGACACTGCATGAACTCACTCATATATGGAATATAAGTGAACACACGGACAGAGAGAGCTGATTGGTGGTTACCAAGGGGAAGGGGGGTGGGGGGGCACAAGGGGTGAAGGGTTACATCCACAAGGTGACGGACAAACAAAAATGTACAACTAAAACCCCACAGTGTTATAAACTAAGACATCAATAAAAAAATAAAATAAATAAAATTGAAGTAGAAAGGCAGGCTCATAAAAATGAAGGAAAAACACATATGCTTAAGATGAGATGCAAGGAGTTTTCACTGACTGAGCATTAATTTTTCATCCTGAGCTTCCTGGTTTAAGAAAAATTGAATTTTAAGGAATCTTGTGAGTTTGTACTCAAAAGTAATCATAAGATTTTAATTTAAAAAATTGGCCTTTATTTTTTATTTTTTTTTGTTTCTGTTTTAAAATTCATATCATCATTTATCATTTAAAGGTAATAAAACACCAGGTAACATGTTTACCTCATTCAATGTACTTATGTACTAATTTTGATTATAAACTGGAAATCATACATAATCACCATGGTTAAAAATATCTTAGTGTTAAATATCTTGGGGTTAAACATCTGAGAGTCAGATTAAAAACATTACATATCCATAATAACTTTAATGTAATAAGCTCTAAATCCAAATAATGTGCCTTCCAAAGCCCAGAGCTTAATTTAAAGAGTGACACAGCAGTTAGTGAAGTATGTGTACCTGGCATTTACTCCGTAATTAATCTAGATGTTGTATCAATCATTTGACAGCTACTCCCTTCACTACCAATCTATTTTTAGCCAAAAAATTGTTCCAACTTGCAAGATTTTGGATATAAGAGAAATCATGTTGAGTACTTTTTTTAACACTAGAGTTTTCATCACCTCTAGAAACAGGTGATATCTTCTTACATATTAATAATTATATCTATGCCCAAAAATCTGCTATATAAATCTATAAACAAAAAGAGAGTGAACAAGCTAAGACATTAAAGAAAAAATGAAGAAAATGATTTGAGTGCCTCTGCACTTCATAACTTTCCCGTTTCTCTTGTCTCTCCCAGAATTGGGCTTCCTGACAGCTGTGTTTTTACTTAACAAGCTACTGGCCACCTGATCAAACAAAGGGTGGCTACAAAAGTTGAGACATTCCAATTCTCTTTCCGGAAATTTGAAACCGAGATTGAGACAATTAATCACTTTCTGTGTATGGCTGAGGTGTAAATAGAAATGATGCACCTTTGGCCATATGGCCAATGTGCAGGGAGAAAAAATGAAGCAGGTAAACACAGAGTAGTGGGAAAGACTGAATACTGCCATCCAGTTCCTAGAGTCTGTGCCTGATGAGTCTCACCTAGATCCCTTCTCTTGGGGTCTCTGACATACCTGCACATGGCTTGTAATACCTTTAGGCTTAAGCTAGCTCAAAATAGTTTATGTTACATGCAAGCGAGAGTTTTTCTCAACCGATAAAGATGCCTTTTCTGTTATGTAAGACCATGTTCATTTGGAATCTACCAGTAAGTTGATATTAGTTAGAATCATATAACTTAATTCTATTGGCTCTATACAGATTCACTAAATATAAATAGTATTGTGTATACATACATAGACACACACCTACCATACGCATGTAAGAAAGTTGATGTCCCTAATTTAACATACTCAGTATATCATTTATAACTTTAATAGACATTAATCAAATTATACATAATTAGACAATCATATTTGAAAGCTAGTCCATTCATGTTTATCTAGATAGAATATAATGATCTAATATATGTTTACTAGTCAAATGATACGAATTCAGGGTTAGGTTAACTTTGTGATAACATTTCTCAATGATTATAGCAGAATTCTTAAAATGTAGTTAATGATTCCATTCCTTTTGTTGGAGGACTCTTCTAAACTCAGTCTTACTCATTTCCGTTTCCATTATCTCAAAGGATATTTACTAGAAAGGACTCATATTCCTCAGAAAATCACCTGATTTAGTGCACAGACACTTACATCAAAATTCTGTATTCTGTCAGGCTATCGTCACTGCCCTACTCTGTGATCAAAGCCAAGTCCCGTTCTGTTGCAGTTTCTTCATCTCTGTGATGAGGACCCATGCTATTTGGCTAGTTGCCCATTTTTAAGCATTTAGATCAACTAATAAAACCTTTTATGGAGATATGAATCTAACGTTTTCTAAAAACACCAAGAGAAGAGAGACTGAGACACTTTTTACACTTTGTATTATCTAGACAAGCCTGAGGCAAACTAGAAGAATTGGAAACACTATCAAATCAACCTTCATACTGTGCCTGAACTAGAGAAAGTGGAAACTATTTTTAGCAACAAAATATGGCACCTTTGATAAGCACTTCCTTTAGAAATGGATGTTCTTCAGGTTCACACTGAATTTCACACAAAACAGCACAATTTAGAAAACCCTGCAACTCAAGGTAATTGGATAATGTGTAAATTAGCTATTTCCTTTCGGAATCAGTATGCACTTTGGCTCCCCTCAGGCCCCTGTATCGAAAAACTTGCTGAATCTCTACATAAAATTTAAATTGGAAAAGGAGAAAATAAGTAAGACGGTCACACATGATTGGGCATGCTAAAAAATTCTAATTGAACAATCCAACTGTGTGCTGTGAAACAACAGGTTATGGCTAAAATTATTTTTTAGAAATTCCTACATTAATGACAATATTTAAAAAACATTTTAGTATTATATACATATTATAAAACAAAAATATTTTAGTCTTCTTGCCTTATTGAATGACCACATTTTTACATATTTGCCCACTCTTTGTCCCAGAAGTCTCTGCCTTAACCTTTCTCATCTTTACTTTTCCTCACTCTCCCCATGTCTTTCTGCAGTTTACTCATTTATTCCCTCACTTACTCTTACCTACTGTCTCTTATATACAACTACTGCTTATGGATTTTCCTGTGTTTACAGCTATCTCCAATTGTCCTTTTATTGATGTTAGGCTATTTTCTTGAAGCATATTTTTCTTCTCCTAATTCCTTTCACTTCCACTCTTTTGTTGTCTGTTACCCTTTTTATATATGCTTATGAATATAGATATAAGCGTGACTTTTTTTCTGTTTGTTCCAACAAGATTATACGCACAGGAACCAAAGAAGCCTTTTGATCTAGTTTTATAACAAATGGAAATATTTACTTAAAGTACCCACTTGAAATCCGAATGTATTGTTCTGAGATCCATGCCCTGGCACACCTGGATTTTCACATGAAGTACGGGTGGGTTCTAAAATAAAGATTAAAAACATAATATTCCTTTAAAATTTAGAATTATATTTAAATGTATATCTCTCTCTTACAAAACAATTTTAAGTGATCTGGGGCTTAATGAAAGGGACCTGGGTAATAATAAAGAGTGTAAATCTAATAGCATCTCTCCATAGAGAGAAGCCTGCTAATATTAAAGCAAGAAATTTAGGTAGACTGCATTTTATATGAATTATACAATTCTTGAACTTGGAACCCTTCTAACATAAAAGCACTTGACATCCAACTAACTCTGTGGATAAAAAGTTAAGGAAAAATGAAGAACATATGCATAAAACATTTGCTCAAGGACTTTGCTAAATTATAATCTTAGGTAGGATTAAATTCCCTCAGGAAGTAAGGATTTTTCCAGAAAGAGGAGTTAGTTATTTAGATTTTTCACTGATACCTGTAGGAGATTCAAACATAAAAAAATGGCAGGGCTGGTAGCCTCTGAGATGGTTAGTTTGAATGACAGGTTATTTGCTTAGTTTACCAAATGTGGCATTTTATTTTAGGATTACAGAAATGTACTTAGGGCCATTTTGAAATCTATGTATCTTTTTTACATTTTTGGAGCAAGTTTAATTTCATTTGCATATGCTTTACTAACTATAAAGATCTATACAAATGTTAGTACTGAATGCTATTAATCTGAAAGCTTTTTTCTTTTTCATTTACTGATAAACAAGAAAATTATTCCAAGTATTTCTTCTGGAAGTTTTACATGCTAAAAATAATATCATATGTTTTAACAATATTCATTTTTGGTGCTTTCTAAGTGTTTCTATATTTTGTTTTCCCTATTTAGCCAACTATTATAGGATAAAGAAAACCATTAAATACCACTACTACCTAGTAATTCCAGAATTAGCGAGCAAGTCAACCTTTAATTAACATTACCTATGCAGTGAGGCGATGAACCACTCCAAGTGCCATCTGCTTGACATATTCTGGTGCTTGATCCCACTAATATGAAAGGAGAATTGCAGCTGAATGAAACCTCTGACTGGTATATAAAGCTTTTGCCCTCTCTTTTTCCTTGGGCAGGTATACCAGGGTCACCACAAAACTTTGCTGAAAGTGAAAAGAAATATTAAAGAAAAGATTTAGGATTTACCAGGGTAAACAGTTTAGAAAAATGATGAAAATAACAGCAATATTACACTAAGGTGACATGCTATCCATATTAATCCATTGCAATGATTTTTCTTTAGCTTTTGTCTATGTGAATAAATACTGAATGTGCAACTCAGCATCACATTAAAAAAGAAGTAGCCTGATTCAGATATTTTCTGCCTAGTAGACCACCTTAATAACTGTAGGGTTTTTTTAAGAATCAAACCACATATTTGTACATACGGGTTGTGAAGTTGGAGTGTATTTCTGCATGCGATTCACAGATGGCTCTGTCAGAAAGAACCAACCCACAATGGTCTAGGTTGTATTCTCCAGATTGCTCTGTCTTTTTCTATGTGTATAAAAGATATGGTTTATTTTGTTGTGCTCTGTTGAACACTCAGAGCACATTTCCCAGTATTCTGTTGCTTTACTCTTCAAAAAACTGTGAGGGATTTTTGAGTGTTTTTTAAAGAGTAAAGAAGCCCCTCAGAGTGCATATCTATACAAAACCAAGGAATCTCAATGTTCTACAACAACCACTGAAGAAATCAAATTAACAAGATTTCTAAACAAATTGATTATATTATTCCATTCAATAAATATTTTATAATAACTAAAAGTTATTTTATAACCACATATATTTTATAACTACTATTTTAAAACTCCTGTCTTTTAGACACCATTCTAGGTGGTTTTAGGCACTTGGACTCATCAGTAAACAAAGATGCCTGCCTTTGTGAAGTTTATGTATTTGTGAGGGATGCAAACAAACAATAAACATAATTAATAAGTAAAAAGTGTAGTGTGTGGGAAGGTAGTAAGTTCTATGGGGAAAAACAGTGTAGGAGAAGGAGATCTGGACTGTGTATGAGTGGGTGTGATGGATGGTGAGGGGTGGGAGTGGATTTTAAATAAGGTGGCAAGGGTGTCTCTCACTGAGGAAAGATTTGGAAGAAACAAAGCATTTAGCCACGCTGATATTCCAAGAGAGAGCATTTCAGATAGAGGAAACAGCATTGCCAAAGCTCTATGCTGGGGCACGTCTAGCATGTTGCAGGAAGAATAAAGCCAGTGAGGCGGGAGCAGAGTGAGCATGCAGAAGTGCAGGGGGGAGTGAGATGAGATGGTTTCAAATCTAGCAGATAACCTAGACAAAGATACCTATATGGTATGTTTTCAATTTTTTTTCATTGTAGCAAAAAATACATAACATATAATTTACTATTTTAACCATTTTTAAATGCACTCAATTTTTAAATTTGCAGATTCAACACCTGAAAGCTTATTTCCCTATAAAGCAAACAAACAGTAACATCCAAATGTTTTTAGGTATAAATGCTCCCTTAAAACGGTTACCTGTTGAGTGACCATAAAACGCATCTTTCAAACCAAGACACTTTTAAGGGGAAAGGGGACTCAAAATGGATAGGGCATCTACCAGGACAACAGGAATAAACTAGAAATGCTCCAGGCAAACTGGAATGTATGAATACACTAATAGCAGAATACCTTAGTCTTAAGCTCAATGTTCAAAGAAAGACCTTCCCTGAAATGCAAGACTCTAGGAGAAACCTGAATTTTCAAACCTCTTTTTAGGAACATTTTTTTCTCTTTTTTAAAACAGTTAAAATTAAAAGTAATCATTAAATAAATATTAAACAAAATAAATTGATGAGAAAATTCAGAGTAAAGTAACACAGGTAAAATAAACATTTGTTTATTGTGTTTTGTTTTAATTTTCACCATTTCTTAGACACTGTAAACCTTAGTGCTACTTGGCATCCAGGCACTTCTAGCAATATATCATCAAAGCGTAAAGGCCAAGGTCTTTGTCATACCAATCTTTGTATCTGTAGCATTTTGAATTTCATTCAATTCTGCATTCAAACACTTTGAACCGAAATGGGTGTTTCCTCAGTGAACATTAGAAATGGGCATTTCAGCTTAGTAATATTTTCTATTACTACCTTATTTTATAACCTACTTCTAAAGTGTTTCTCTTGCATATTTCTGCTGAGATATTCATCTCAGAATCTTATCGTTATTTAACAAAGAAAGGAGGGAGATACAAGCCCATACATTCCTCAATCCTCCGCTGGCCCCTGCCCCCCCTTCCCATTCATGCCATCTGTTTCCTATCTATAGATTTTCACGGCTAAACCCAACAACCTATCAGTGCCAAGTTTAGAGGATCAGGACACAGGGTTTATTCATAAGGACATAAACTTAAAGATAAAAGGACACGCTTTGAACCAAATTAAAAAGATTTTCCTCTTTATAATGATTATGAAGTCCCTAAAATGAATGAATTTGGCTATTCTATGGGTAAGAGGATTGTCTCTTAGATCTGCCTTCTCTGAACTGGAATTCATACTCTTCCATTTACTAGCAGCATGACCTTAGGCCACATAACAATGTAGCCAGTTCCCTAAATGGTGGGAGAGTTACATAGTGTCCTTACAATTTGATTTCCCTCTGTGAGCCCCTGTCATTATTTAATAAAACATCATGACTAAATATTCTTACCAAGAGTTCTGTTATATGTAGTAGAAATATTACATGTAAAGTAATTGGGGCAAAATTAGCCCTATTATATTTGGAAATTACAATTCAAGTGTCAATAGTAAGTATTTTATTATTATTTGAAAAGAACCCAAAATAAAACATCCTCTCAAGATAACTTTTTGATTGAGATTTTTTTCAGTCATACCAAACAAACTTTGCCATAAATTCATCTCTGTAATATCTCCTTGTCCCTATCTATTCTGAAGTAGCCATAGAATATCTAGTCTTAGTCAGAACACATTGGTCTTCTCTAAGATGATCCCTAGCATAAATCAAAATTTTAAGGGCCAATTTGTGTGACATCAACCTTGAGGCATTGGAACAGACTTATTCTAATTAATCATTTTACCTAGAAGGAGCTTCTTTGGATGTTGCTTAAACTGCAGTCTAACAGACCACAGCTGTAATCATAAATTAGTTTTCTCTCTCATGCTAAATATAATATATGACTCAATATAACTGGTTAGCAACATCTCTCTGGAACAAATGTATTATGAATAATCTGATGGGCCAGCAAAATGGTGGTATGCATGCCCAGTATTTGCATTCACTTATTAGGAAGCTCTTCAAATAAAGTGTGCCAAATACCTAATATGTATAACTAGTTAATATACATATTAAAGAATCTGTCTTCAATTAGTCATCACAATTCTTTAATATGTATATTAATTATATATTTTATACTAAAATATGTGATTCATTCAAGGGGATATATATATATAATATATGAATGTCACTAAGTTATAACATGAATATCCATGAACCCAACATCCAACTTAAGAAATTGAAAATGGCCAATATTGTTGAAATTCCTTGTGGGTCCCTCCTTTTTCTCAGGCCCAGGATAACAGGCCTTATCTCATCCTGAATTCTAGGTTTCTCATTTCCATGCATTTCTTGATAATTTTACCACATTTATATGTATGCCTCAGCATTGAATTGTTTAGTTTTATCACTACAAACAATGCTGATATTAATATTCCTGTACATGTCTCTTTATTTGTATGTATAAATATTTGTGGAGTGTATATACCCATGCATATGATTTCTGGGCCATAGACTGCACATCTTTAACTTTACTATACAATAACAAATAGTTTTGCAAATGGTTGTATCAATTTACCCATCCACCATGAGTATATAAAAATTTACACTGTTCTACCTCCAACACTCGATATTGTCCAGCATTTTTTTTCCAGCCCAATGGTTAGGAAATAGCTGTGCCTGTCATTTTCCCATTTTTATTTTTTTGTTTCTTTTGTTTTAGGAAATCTTTATATATTCTGTATATTATTTTTATTTTTCATGCATATTGATTATATTATCCAAGTTTGTGATTGGTCTTTTGATAATGAGACATTTAAAATTTTTAGTGTAGTTGAATTTTCACACGTTTTCATTTATGAGCTGGACTTTTTGCATCTTGTTTAAGAAATCCTTTCTTATCCTAAGGTCATTTAGGTAATTTTTCAATCTTTTTTTTTTAATTGGGGTCATATCGGCTTACAACATTGTGTAAATTTTAGGTGTACATCACTATATTTCACTTTCTGTATAGACTTCATTGTGTTCACCACCAACAGTCCAGTTTTTATCCCTCATCGTACATATGTGCCCCTTTACCCCTTTCGCCCTCCCCCGCCTTCTCCTCTGATAACCACTAATCTATTCTCCTTATCTATGTATTTATCTTCCAAATATGAGTGAAATCATATGGTGTTTGTCTTTGTCTTATTTCACTCAGCATACTATCCTCAAGGTCCATCCATATTGTTGCATATTGCACAATTTTGTCTTTTTTTATGACAGAGTAGTATTCTGTTCTGTATATATACCACATTGTCTTTATCTTTTCATCCATTGATGGGCACTTGGGTTGCTTGGAATAATGCTTGAATAATGCTGTGATGACTGTAGGGGTGCATATATCTCTCCAAATTGTTGATTTCATTCTCTTTGGATAAATACCCAGTAGTGGGATAAGTGGATCATATGCTATTTCTATTTTTCATTGTTTGAGAAATCTCCATACTGTTTTCCATAGCAACTGCATCAGTTGGATTCCCACCAGCAGTGTACGAGGGTTCCCTTTTCTCCACATTCTCTCTGACACTTGTTATTTCTTGTCTTGTTAATTTTAGCCATTCTGATGGGCATGACATGATACCTCATTGTAGTTTTGATTTGAATTTCCCTGATCATTAGTGATACTGAACATTTGTTTATGTGCCTGTTGGTCATCTGTTTAAAACTTTTATATTTAAGTCTTCAATGAATCTGACATTGATTTGTTATTTGGTGTGAGACAGAGATTGTATTGTGTGTGTGTGTGTGTGTGTGTGTAAACAGATTGCCTTGCTGCATTCATTGAAATGTCCATTCTTCCCCCACTGATTTGTCCTCTATCAAGTATCCATAAATGGTTCTATGCTGTCTATTCTATAACATTGGTTTTCTTTCTACCCCTGCACCAATACCATACTGTCTTAATTACTATAGCATTCTAAGCTTGTTTTTTTTCTTTGTGAGGAAGATTGGCTCTGAGCTAACATCTGTGCCCATCTTCCTCCATTTTGTATGTGGGACTCTGCCACACATGGCTTGATGAGCGGCGCATCGGTTCGTGCCCATGATTCGAACCTGCGAACCCCAGGCCACCAAAGCAGAGAACACAAATTTAACTGCAATGCCACCAGGCAGGCCCTGCATTCTAAATTTTGATATCTGCCAGGGACTGCATTACATACCAGAGATACAGCAGAGAACAAAACAAAGATCTCTGCCTCGAGGAGTGTAAACCTGAGTAGAGGACATCATCCAAATAAACAAGTAAAATGTATAGTGTGTTTTAAGGAGAAAAAAATAAGGGATGAAAGGAGACTATTAAGAAGAAAAAATAAAGTCTGGAAGGGCAGTATTATTTGTCAGCATACAATTTTTAAAAAGGTGATCAAAGAAGACAATAATTAGAAAAGGTATTTTGAACAAAAAGCCAAAAGAATAAAAGGAAATTTCCAGGCAAATAAATAGTGAATAAAAAAGCCCTGATGCCATAGCATGGCTTAGTTCAGGAAAAGTAAGAAGGCCTGTGTGCCTGGAGCAGAGCTGATGAGGGGAGAGTAGTAGGATACGATGACATCAGGGGAAAAGTAAGAAAAAGGTCATACAAGCCTGTAGGCAATTTGGCTTCTACTCTGAATGAGATTACAAGACTCTGGAGGGTTCTGAGCAGTTCACTCAGTTAGCTCTGCCTCACTTCAAGGCCATGGGGACAGGCAGAGTGCTCCTCGACCCCATGCTGGGGAGGAAAGGAAGACTAGGAAACGGATAGCAGTAGACATCTTTGAATGAGTGCTGCCCACCACGTCATGTGCTACAATAACTTGTATAAACAGAAATCTGACTTTTGTTTGGTTCTTAATCTTCCAAAGTAATCTTGAAGTGATACTTGCTAGAATATATAGTATGCAGTAACCTCAGTAAAAAAAAAATAATAATCTCATCTCCATGCTTACCCTAGTAATTTTAGATGTATAATCACAATCGTTATCATGGCCAATACCATCATAAGAGTCTGGTTTGAATGACATGTAGAAGTGACATGGATTTATTGTGGAAAGAGATCTGGGGATAAATTAGAGTGTTCATTTGAAATACACTGGATAAAAATAAGAATAATTTTCCAGCAGGAGAATTAATCTCGAAAGGTCGCTACTTTGAGGAATAATTTTGAAAAATAGGAAAAGTTTGCAAACAAAACAGGTGAGCCTAAAATTTAGAGTCAGAGCAGAAGGAACATAATGATTGGAGTACGTGAAAAATAGCCACATGGGTAAATACTGATTTTCAACTGAGTTCTAATTATGCATTGAAAGGAATTTAACAGTTTCATATTTGTTCTAGCAAAATCTAAAATTTTCAGTAACAGTTGTAATCTCAGTAAAGTAGCTCTAAGAGAGTGAAAATGGGGAAATAAAATTATAAGAACAGAAATTATACTTACGTAAGCACTGTGGCACTTCTCCACTCCAGGTACCGTTCCCTACACAGGTCAAAACAGCAGGAAAGGAGAGTTCATAGCCTGGAGAACAGATGTAGCTAATACTAAAGCCCCAGTCGAAATTTGTTCCTTCCAACCTTCCATTAGAGATCTGGGGAGGAGTTGGGCAGGTAACAGCTGCAATTACATTAAAAGCGATTAGACACAGCTGTTGAAATATCCTGGATGTAAAAAAAATAAATATCATTAGAAGAAGCATATGTGCTAATTTAACCTTTTGGAGGACAATATGGTGTGACATGTTTTATTCTCCTGGTAGCATTCCTGAAACATCCCTGGAATTAATCCTTCTAGGATGCGACTATTTCTTGGCAACATAATGGCTACTGGTTGTCAGAGATTCTCTTACAAAATAACAAGCTGCCTGACATCTAAGGGAAAGCAAATAGAGGGTGACCTTCTATCCAGTATACTGTAACTGATAAATTATTGGTTTTATATAAAATTATTTTCCAGTGACCTTTAGACGGACTGAAGAGCTGGGTTGTTTGGCAATATATAGTGTCAGCATTGGAGCAATGAAAATGAGAGTAATTCTGTGACATTTTCGAAAACACAGATCATGTATCTCATTAAAATATTCAAATAGGTTCTATTAACCACTTAGATTTATATACTAAAACTTATTATAGGGTTTTAAATGCATTATTAAATTTTTTTTTTTTTTTTTTTGTGAGGAAGACCAGCCCTGAGCTAACATCCGTTGCTAATCTTCCTCTTTGTGCTGAGGAAGACTGGCTCTGGGCTAACATATGTGCCCATCTTCCTCTACTTTATATGGGACGCCGCCACGGCATGGCTGACAAGCAGTGTGTCGGCAGGCGCCCGGGATCCGAACCCGCGAACCCCGGGCTGCCAAGCGCGAACTAAACCGCTGCGCCACTGGGCCGGCCCCTTAAATGCATTATTAAATTTTTAAACATTCATTTCTAAAATTGTTTTAAGTTGTCCTCAAGCAAAGATGGGTTGGATGAGGGACAGAAACAAAGGGAAAAAGAAGGGAACCACCTACAAAATCTAAAAGTGAGGAACGATTGTATTATGATGACGAGCAACATATATGAATAAGTTTTTGGCCTTGTATAATATTGCCATTATGCGAATCAATTAATGATGTATGAAATAACTTCTAAAATATAAAATATCTGTTCATATGTTTTTATATAGTAACTGTATATTTATAGTGATCTGATTCAGAAACTGTATAATCAAAAAGAAAAAGACAGGCATTGGAATTATTCTTTTTTGTTAAATTCTGTCAGGGAGATATTAAACTGTCAATTCACAGATGTTTAGAAAGATGCCTGAATGAGAAATCTCAATTATTAAAAATCAATATTATAAAACAATATTATATTGTCTGACATTGCATCTACAGTATTCCACAAGTAATCAGAAAATTGGCAAAAAAATTATGAAAATATTTCCAATGGGAAAAAAATAGCATAAAGTAGCAAATTCATGCCTATATTGACTAAACGATTAATTCTGGCTTGCCTTCTTAAACACATTCTCCTTTTCTTTAAGAAAAAATTGCAGTTCTATAATTCAGTCTGACTGTTCTCAAATTATAGAAAGTTTTTCTGCCCATTCTTGAATTATTTGACCCAATTGGATCATCAAATTAAAGTTCTAATTCATTAAGGCTATATTCTTTTTTAAATTTTAATCAATCAATATAAATGATGATGATGATTACATATCAGAGTACATGATATTCTTGTTGGTTTGGTTGCATTAAAGTTCATTGCCATTACAACAAGATATAATATTTTTGTTGAACTACCACTTTTAAATCCTATATATTATCATTTGTATGGTTTAAAAACAGAAACTGCAGCAGTCGTTTTTCAGTACCTGAAAAAAAAGTGAAACAATACAAAAAAATCTATTTAAATTTACTTTAAATTTGCATATTAAAAATATAAATATATAGTGGTGATCACTAATAAATACTGAGGAAATCATTATCGTACCTCTACAGGTTGGCATTACTCCACTCCATGTGCCATTAGTTGTACATGTCCTGATTCTGGAACCATTCAATTCCATTATATAGCCTGGCTGGCACATGTAAGAAACATTTTGTCCAAGCACATAATCATCTCCATATCTCAGTCCATTGGCGGGTATACCTGGGTCTCCACAACTGATTACTATCAGTATTGGATTAGAAGAGCAGACAGTTAATGTGGCATGTATTTAATAGAGAGAATTAGAAAGCATATGGCATACTTAATATATAAACAGGGAAAATTAGTTCTCATGTTCATTTCTAATCATAAAACATAAGAATATTTAAAGCACATACTGGCAATTCTTGATCATGATCATGTATGCTTATTACAGACTTTATACATATGGTTCAGCCACTGTCATTTAGACTCTGAAAAGGGTAGTTAATGTGCTATTATGTTGTAGAGAACTCTGATGTGGTAACCACTTTTAACCTGTTTTACATGATCATGGAGAAGCCATTATATAGAATCAAGATTTCTAATATAATATTTGAAATCTGTATTCCTATACATGGCTACTGAAATCTCTAATTTTTCAGGCCTGCTGTACTGACAGCATATTTTCTGCACAGAAAATACTCAATTGGGTATTAAAATAGTTTTTAATTAAAACAATGTTAGGTGCAAAAAGAATAATTTCTATTGAATAAATGAAAGAATGAATAAACTACAAAACGTGAATCTATCACAAACAGAGCAGGATACATAATCTGTGGGCATGGTGCAAAATGAAAATGCCACAGCTAGGGACAGGGAAATCAATTTTTCATTTCCACCAACTCATTGCCAACCCAAGTGAAAGAACAACCCCCAAGAAATCTCAACCTCCACTCTGGAATGCACTTGCTTCTTGGACTGGGGGTGAGCAAAAGGCCTCCATCAAGTGTTTGCTAAATATGTCTTGGTGTTGCCAGTCCAGGACAGGGACAGCTGCTGCCCTGCTCTGCCCCAAGACTCCATAAATACACCCAACTCTGACCTGCCCCATGCTTGCACCCAGGCCCCCACAAAAGGGTGGAGGACAAAGATGAGATGTGAGCCTCCCTCTGCTGATGACACAATGGACTAGCTGGGCAGAGGGCATCAGTGGCCCCAGAGCAGGGCTGGGAACGGGGAGGTCAGACAGGGCCAGGGGCACCAGGTGGTGGGTAGTAAAAGGCCATAACCCCTCCTAAGAAGACAGGGAGGCGGGGAGGCCAACTGCCATAAGCAGAGTCTCCAAATCCTCCGCACAATGCTCCATTGTCCCAGTGGACTTCAGTGACAAAACAGAAATTCAAAGATAAAATTACTAAGAATTTTGAGACAGCAATGACAGAGCGTTAAACCCTGGGCGCAGGACCCTTTTCAGTGTGAGGTTCTGTCAACTGCACGGGTCCATAAAGCCGGCTCTGGTTACATATTTAATATTACCGCTTATGATGCCACCCAAAACTTTCAAAAAGACTTGCGAAAGCATAGAAAATAAAAATAATTCTAAATACGGCAATTAGGAGTAAGGTATAACAGAGATTACATATAAGCCACAAAAGCACTTGCTGTTTTGAAGCACATGACTTAAGCATGATTTGGGCAATGAATTGTCTATAACCTCTCTGGTGGCTAAGAGAAAAAGGAAAACACAGAATGTTACACTTTTTTCTTTTCTGGAGAGGAAAAAAACGTGGCATACTTGCCTTTTAGTATCTTTTTTTGCCTTCTGAATCTTTTTGGTCATAAAAGGGTAAATAATAAACCAGGTAAATCTAGGTTATACTCTTTCATTTTTATTTTTAATTAATTCTTCCCAGTATTTTGGAGGTCTAGAGTTATAGAGTAAAAATAGATTAAGGCATGGAAGACCTTAATAGCACTTAGTTGCATTGTATTTATTAATTTACCATTAAAATTTATGAATGTGAAGATTTCTTTCATTTTATTCTAATCTGTTGAGCTTGATAAATTTTAAGACCATGAATAATGGCATTTAAATTAAAGAACAATATTCAGAGCACTTCACCTCATACTCCTCGGAGCCCGTGAGACAGTCCACTGAAATCACACTCATTGAGTGTTTCTGTCTGACTCCTAATAAGACTTTTCATACAGGATTATTTTTGTCCTTTCGATTATTGATGAGGAAAAGATTTTTTAAATTATACAACTGAGTTGGATAGAAAATCAAGTCCTGCTTATGTACCGAGAAAATGTCATTTCCTCTGGCAGTTTCAAAATTTACAGCCAATTAAAAGTGAGTATTAGTCTTCAATTATTTTGTTTTATTTTACCTTATGTTACTTTATATTTTTCACCTAGATTCCAATG
Source organism: Tapirus indicus (assembly GCA_031878705.1). Classification (NCBI taxonomy): domain Eukaryota; kingdom Metazoa; phylum Chordata; class Mammalia; order Perissodactyla; family Tapiridae; genus Tapirus; species Tapirus indicus. The sequence continues at coordinate 27,341,088 of CM062935.1, read as the reverse complement.
AAGAAGAGAAAAATTAAAGAGAACACCTACAAGTTGTATTTTCTGGGCAGCGCTTTACAGACGAATTAGAATCCTGGCAAGAAAGAACAACTAACCCGGCCGTAAGGCACATGAGCTGAGCAGCAGCCACCGAAAGAGAGGACAGAGGGTGTATTTTACAGAGGCACTAAGAAAGAGTTCTGCGTATCGTGGCAGCATCATGAATGAAATGCCTGACAACACCTTCAGAAAGATTTGTTTGGTGGCTTCCTAATGAAGCAAAGGCCAGTCAAAGAGGCAGTTTCTAATAGCAACAGTCTTTGTGAATAGCACCTGCTCCACAAGTCAATTCATTCACCACCAGCTTGTTTTCAGCAACAAATAAAAAGGCTTTCGGTGTTTTCATGCAAAACCTTAGAAATAGCTCTTTAGGGCTTTACCCTAAAATTCACAGACATCAGTGCATGACAATGGGGTCCTGTGGTTTATTGCAAGAAGATCTTTTCTAAGGTCACCAAAATCCCTAAGCACATAGTGCACAAGTGTACACACACATGCAGACACACACACACCTCAATAAACTCGATGAAGACATTTTGTCTCTTTTCTACACTGTTGTATTCTCAGAGCCTAGACCAGTGTATAATTTATCATAAGAGATTAAGGAAATATTTGTTAAAAGAATAAATGAGTGAATGAGTATGTAAGGAATGATTAAATAGCTCAGATCCTTGAAAACAAATTGCTTTAAAGGTTTCAATTTGTTTTTGTGGGAGGTTTTCTCATTAGCTTCTATCATGTAATTGACGTGCATTTGGCAATCATTTATGATAAATCTAAGTATATAACCTCTGTGCTAAAAATAAAACATAACTGTGGTAATTCTAGTCTATGCCACTTCAAAACTACTTTCTCTCTCAACTTCTTAAGTGAGCATTATAAATATGCATTTTTAAATGAAATAGGATTACATTACCCACACTTTTATAACAGAATTCAATTTTTTAGTCAACATCTAATGGACATTTTTGCATGTTAATATACACAGATCCATGTAACTTATTTTTAATGACATAATGTTCCCTTACATGGGTATACATGCAATATAATTCGTGTAACCAAACCCCTGTGGACTGGTGTTTGAGTTATCTCATTGTTTTCCTATTAGAGACAATGCAACAATGAACATGCTTGCCCAGGAATCATTACACATGTGCCTTGCCAGGTTTTAAGCCCAGAACAGAATTATACTACAGTAGAATGAAGTTCCAGAAAGGTGGTCAAACCATTCCTCTGATAACTCTTCTGATTTTACATAATCTCCCAATGAAAGAGTTCGTTTCCTTTTTTGTTTTCAGTAAGGGAGATTTTCTCAGCCTTAACCTTAGCACTATTGACATCTGGGACCAATTAATTCTTGATTGTGGGGGCTGCTTTATGCATTGAGAATGTTTAGCATTGATCTCTGCCTGCTAGATACTGACAGCACACTCCACTCACCTGCACTGTGACAGCCAAAAATATCTCCAGACATGGCTAAAAGTCCCCTGGGAAGTAAAATCATCCCTGTTTGAGAACCACTGCACGGAGTGATAGCTCTCTCTCCTTAAGGAGATTTAGATGACTTTTTAGCTTCACTTCACCCAGTTTCATGCGGGGATATTCCCCAGCTTTCTCTTGTGCGAGACTAGCCCCATCTCCCTGACCCACTCTCTAAAAAAAGAAAAAGAAAATCTCTGAGAATTCTCAGGTTGGTAACAAAGATCCAGTAAGGATCATTTTGGACCTGCTTATTTGGAACAAAAGCCTTAGATTCATTTATCACTGAATCTGATTAAGTAGGCTGTCCCTGACCCAAATGACAAGACCTGCCAGATGCAGGGCATTGATCATTTTGCAAGAAGTCCTGGTAGGTTAAAAAAAAAATCCAAAAAACAAATAAACATATTTCTTTTTAGGCTTGAAAGTTAATCCTTACTCCACTTGACAAGCTGTGTCCTGGTGCAGACTGCATCTTTTTCCCAAAATATTATGTGCACTCTGTGCTCTAGGTACCAGAGCGGGTTCTGTCTGTTAGACATAAAATGCAAGGATCCCATACTATTAATATCCTGAGGGGTTTTTGTGCTGCCCGAACAAACAAACAAACCTGTATTTTTGAATGAGTATTTATTTGTGGTTAATTTTCAGATCTTTTCTCTCAGTCTGAACATCACAGAAAAAAACTTCACCAAGTTTTATAATCAGAGTACTGTTATGAGTTTGCCAGTATTATAGAAAATATCTTTTCCTTCCAGTTTGGTTTAGTTCTGTGGATGTTTCTTAACATTTATAATTTCTCTGCCAAAGTGTGCATGATGTTGAAATACATAATCTTGATCTCATGATCTATTCTTTTACCTACCCATGAGAAAACTAGTTATTTGGGGGAAGCTTCACACTCCAGCACTGTCAGTGGGTGCCATAAAGACCTGTCTGGAGTTGCAGAAGAATGAGTGTAGAAAAGAGGGAAGAGTTCCTGTTTGTGAGGTATACTTTCAGAGAAAGATTAATTAAATGGGTGATTTCTCAACACACTTGTAATCCGAAGCTGGTTGAATGTTAGCGGGTAGAATTCACGTGAGGAAAATTTTACCATTTTACGAACATCTCTACAATGGCTAGACATGAGGGGGGATGGGAGAGGGATTACCATTATTATTAAATCATGTCTATTTCAAAAATGCTTCCTGAAATCATTAAAATGGACAAGGCAAATCACAGCTGACACATCTACACATGTGATTGGATTGGGATTTTTAAAGAACAGAAAAGGACTGTGTGTGTGTGTGTGTGTGTGTGTCTGTGTTTTGCTGCTGGGCCATTAAGCAAATGAAAGGTATATTTGCAAATCACCCTAATGGGAAATTCTCAAAGGGAAAAAATGCTTGGAATATCAAAGCTACTTCACTGGCCTATGAAATATTAGAGATCAGAGACCTTACTTTCTGAACTTTTTATTCTCAGTGCCTGGCAAAGTGCCCAGAGATACTAGATTTTGTGTAAATTATTTTTTATTAACTGAATCCATAAGTAGTCCAATTACATTATATATCCACAGTTCTGTATCTCATTTTAACTATATTTTAGATAAAAAATATATTGCTATAAGTTAAAAATAAAATTATATTCTAAAAATTGGATCACTTCTCTGATTTTCACTGTGCAGGAGGAACTAGTTGCCTAAGGATAACTAGCACAGGGAAAGAACACAAGGTGACCAAATTTTTATTTTTAAAAAGTGGAAAAAATCCAAATAGAATTCACTTCTTTCTATTTTACTATTACCACACTACTGTAAATGGATAATTCATTCAACTACATTTCAAGGGCTTTATTAATTTCCTCAAGGGTCTTTATTAATTCTTTCATATTCAAATCATCTTATATTGAAACATCTATCAGATCATCAATCTTGTTGACTTCCTCTCTTTCAACTGATATTGTCCTAATTCTAGCAGATTCCCTTTGTCAATGATTATGAATGTAATTCAACAGTACTCCGGTTCATTTCCTTTGCTTCATCACATTAAAATATTTCATTTCTTGAAAGATTTGCAAATTTATTATTGATATATATTTGCACTGTATGTTTGGACATTCATCTTGAGACAAACAACAAAATTATTGATAAGATATATAGAGGAAATTGTAATGTTAAGCAGAAAGGATTGTTGAGCAAAAACAGATTTTAAAAGTCAGCTCTTTAAGAAATGATATAACTTTCCAGAACTCAAATTGGTAAATGCAGAGAAATTGGAAAAATTTAGAGAGGAATAGGCTATAACTTAATGAAACATTTCATATCCATTATAAGCAATGTCCTATGTTTATATCATGTCAAATATACTTGACCATTGAATGAAGATACAAAATAAAGCAAGGAAACAAAAAGGAGGAAAAATACAAAGGAGACAATGAAGTGAACTCAAGAACATTGATTCTTGAGTCAAACAGACTTGGGTTAAAATCATAGATCCTACACATACTAGTTGTGCTGCCATAGGAAAGAAAATTGTATGTTTTCTGCAAGTTAACATTTCTTCAAATGTGAAATAGGCAAGATAATAGCATATACTTCATAAATTGATTATTAGAAATAAGTGAGAGAATTTGTGTAAAGCGCTTAGCACAAATCCTAACAGATGGTAAACACTCAATGACAGATATTATTCTTTATGAATAAAAATAGTAACAGTTTGAATGAAAAGAAAAAAAGCAATGTTTTGTTTTGTTTAGGTAGGTTTTCCAAAATTGCTATCAGGGCTTTGGTTTGGAAATTTCGTTCAGGTACTTTACATTTTTTTCATACCTATTTTAATTCATTTCAAATTCACAGTTAGGTCCTTGTACCTACACGTTAGAAAAACTAGCACCTACAAAAGGCAATTATATTAAATCAAAATTTATTAAAAATATGTTTTATTTGAATTTAACCTTTCTGGTATGTGTAAGAAATAATTAAACTGAATGGGAAACTCCAATCATTGATGTGATAGAAATAACTGTTTAGCGGTGAGCTCTGCCAGTAGTAAGTCATTAAGTGATTTGGTGCCTCAGTTTCCTGATCTACACGTGTGAGTCTATGACACAATCCCTTCCAGCTCCAAAATTAAATGATTCTATCAATCATATATTTAAATTAACTTCCATTGCAAAATTAATGAGAAGAAATTTGAAACATTGGTTCTAATTCAATTTGATCACCACATATAAGCATTGTCAGTATGTCAGATTCTTTAATTACAGAAGTTTAGTCCATTTTAATTTCCACTGAATCTTCTCTCTGTGCTTCTTTTTAGGAGATATTTTCATTTTTACTTTTGGTTTGGATTGCCACTGGGGTGTTAGCGCTTTTTTGCCTATGAAATAAATCAAGTGTTACAAATCTCAGTTTTCAGTTTACTAGCAATTCATCATGTAAAAGCTAATGCTTGAAATACCTTACTCAACACAATGTTTCTCCTTGAAGAAGTGATAAAAATAGCCTTTCTTTATATTTTTGATATGTTATTTGTAACCAGTCTGTCTTGAATTGAGTGAGTTTTAACTTGATTTAAAATTCCTAAGGAAAAATTAAGATGATTCAATTAAAAAAAAGTATTCTCAATCTCAAGAATTGGGATATGTTTATTTGTTTATCTTTACTAAATTGGAAAACATCTTAAAGAAAAGACAGATATTTATCCACGATTAAACGAAATTATTATTCATTGTGGAAAAAAAGGACATGTTACTCAGCAGATTTCTCTTACTCTGAATATACTCATTATTTCACTCTGCCTGATAACCAGATATTAAAAACATACTATCTACCAGAAACTATGTGCTATGTTATCTATAAAATTACAAGCACTTTCTGCAAGTATTTTAAAATGGAGTGGAATGGTAAGTCATGTAAACTAAGAGCTAAAATAAAATTCATATAAGATTTTTGAGTCAGTCAATAACTATTTCCCAAGTCACTCTTATGTATTAGGTGTTATGCTCCACCCTAGAGGGTCACTGAGATAAACAGACCTGGTTACTGCTGCTTATGAAGTTTACCATTTAGCAGTATGGGTAATTGACATAAGAGTTATACAATATAGAGAGCTCACTTTTAGCTAAAAGGCACGAGGAAGAAGTGTTCTAAGAAGGATTTTACCAAATGTGTCATTTAAACTGGTACTTAAAAGGTACCAGATAAGAGTTCTAAAGGCTCAGATAGGGTAGTGTAGCGTAGAAACAGTAAAGCATATTTGTTAATTGGTGGATGGTTCAGTATTGCAAAAATGAGACATTTTCAAAATAAGTAGGAAGACTTTGAAAAAGGAGACATTTTCAAAATAAGTATGAGAAACAGAAAAGAATTTACTCTCCATTTGAAACAACCGAAAATAGGATGATATATGAAAAACAAAACGAAACAGCCTTCATTAGGCAGCAAAGCACAGTGATCCCTGAGTAACAGAAAACAAATTAGATGAGTCCTATGACGGCCCCATCTCACTGCATTGAGTTTCCAGGCTATGGCACAGTGAGGAGGACCGCATGCAGAGCCCAGTTGCCTCCCTGAGTTGAAAAGATGGATCTGAGAGTCAGGAGAGAACAAAGTGGATGGACTTTGTGAGACAAGAGTACCAGAGAGCACATGGACAGAGGGAGATCTCTGGAGCTCTAGGGAGAGAGCTCCTTGAGTATGCAGCAGAATACTATCAGCCTGTGAGGAAACTGCCCAACGTGGGGCAAAGAATTACCCAAAAGATTAGATGTAACAGTATCTGGTGCTGACACAGGGCCAGGAATATTACTTGTCACTGACTCCAATCAACTACTGGAAAATATTTCGCTATCATAGATTTGGCTAATATGTTATATTCAGTGCTTATTTCAACAGCCTCCTAGCCATAGATTGCCTTCACCTTGGAAGAGACACAATACACACAGTGTATCTCAACAGCCCTATAATCGCACACAATCATTGCAGGCAAGATATTAACTACAACCAACTTCCTCCAGGATCACAGATATGACATGACATTACTTAGATGGCATCCTCCTCTAAGTAGATTCATTTAAGCCATGTTCAGGAAATACAATTATTCACAAAAGAATTAAGGAAAAAAAAGGAAGGGGATGGATCATTGACCCACACATAGTACAAGACCCATCTTCTCAGTTAAATTTCTGGGAATTACCAGGTCAACCAGGGGCTGCTCTACCACTGACACTGCCAAGAACAGCTATTGACTTTCTCAGCACCGTGATGTTAAAATAAGCCCAACACGTTTTCAGGTCGTGGAAGCAACATGTTCCTCATTTACAAATTTTACTTAAGCCCATGTATGTTGTTATTCACAAACTGGCCCACTTTTAATGAGGCTTCCCACAGCAAAAGTATCTATAATCTATCCAAATTGCAATACATAAGGCACTCCCTCCCAGGTCTTTCCAGAGTCTCTTTCACTATAGAGGCTTCAGCAACCTCTCACGACTCATAGAGTCTCTGAATACACCCCAAACAGCTCTCCTTTATAAAAATGTTATGATTTACATAATGTCACTGCAGTTCTTCTTAATAAATATAAGCAACCATAATTTTCCAATGGATGTATTACTGTTGCTTAAATAAATTCTATTTTATTCCATACAAAGGCACTAATTCATATACAGGAATTTTAAATAAATTAAAAAAAAATCTTCAAGTGAGTAATTTCATTATAACACAGAATCTCTAAAATGTCATTTTTTTTAACATACCAAGATGGCAAATCAGCTACCAGGACTTTCTATAATAGTGCAAGAACCTATAAATAATCAGTATGCTTTTTTAAAAAAGCAAGTCAATTACTGATATGTGTTAGATTGGCAAAATAAAATTGTGTTCTTTGTATTTTTAATCTTGATTACAGCTGATAATTCATCTCTATTCTTAAAACACTGTTAAATTACATTTAATAGCACTGATTTTCTGTAATTCCTCTTTCCTCTGTCAATAGAGTACCTTGCTAAGCAAACTGATTCTTAAAGTCACTAGTGTACACTCTAACCATAACACTACTACCAACTTTTACTCTAACAATACAATATTCAAAACCTTGCATGGTTTGATTAATTATAACACACAAACACACATTTATACACGCAAATATTTTTCATATAACTAGTGATATTTAAAAACTCTGAGAAGAAACTTACTTGTACAATTAGGCAAAGTCCCAGACCATGTTCCATTAGCTGTGCACTGCCTAACTGAAGGGCCAGAAAGGATGTATCCCTCCATGCAGGAATAAATGACTGAACTAGAAAATGTTGTGCCATCAATCCGAAAGACTTTTCCATTAGCTGTTGCTCCTGGGTTACCACACTGTACAGCTATAAAACAAAATGGTTAAGAGTATATATAAAAACAGTGTAATTAAAAATCCTCTCCCAAAAAGTTAATGACTAAATGATTGTTTCAAATTATCCAAAGGAGGTATAAAATCCTCTAAAATATGCATTAAATGATTTTATAAGTGGTTGAAATTCAAGGATGAATTTATACTGATTTTATTAGTTTAATACTGGGATGAAACTTATGTAACAGCTACTTTTTTAAAAGTCTTTTGTTAGTAGCTTTGGTAAAAACTTTACAGTGTAATTACTTGAGAATATTGCCTTTGGGTACCACAAAATCCTTCAAAGAAAGATTATAAGAGTCTCTGCCTAAAAAAGCAACTCATATAGAATTGGAAGATATGTAACAATGAGATGCAACAGAGATCAATTCTAAGTATACTTCCAAGAAGACAGATATAAAATAAACAATTTAAATATTATAAGTATCCGTGTATATTTTTATTTACATAAGTATATAAATGATTGGCCTGAAAACTTTATAATCTCTCTTTATTGACCAAGGCATACAAAAAATAAACTAAGTAAAAATAAAGTAACTAAATTCTAGAAATGGTTTTCAACATACCCTAAACAGGAGTCACAAACACAAATGCCTTATATGATTAGCTGTTCTGTATTATGTTTAACTATTCGCCATCAATGCCATAAGTGAATTTTTAAAATATGTTAAAAGCAAGCCTATGTCAAATGTAATATTAAATTTTGTTGTAATGTAAGAAGGCATTTTAGTACTTTAGAGAAGTTAAGGCTATCTTTAAAAATATGAAGTGTAATTATAGTTTCAGAAAGTAACATCTATATCACTTGATGCATCTTAAATATTTAATTTTGCCTATCCTTTGTAGTGGTGCTGTATGTTTGTGTGTGTAGATAGGAAACTCACACACTTTACATATATACAAGATCAAACTCCAGGTAATATTTTCAGCAGAACCTATGATATAGTAAACATTTTTACTTATGTTGTCAAGAGTAATTACCCTTTCCTATATTCATTAGTATCTGCCTAAAATAATCTGATCATATTTATTTGTCATGTATCACGACAAACAGCCTTGACACAATCCAAGAAGGATTTGAAAAGTATCATCTTTGTTTTAAAATGTCATGTAATTTGCATTTTGAAATAGGGACTCAGGCTCAGTCGATATTTTGTACAATAAAAATCAAGAACTTCTGTAGTGAGGGTGGTTTCCAGAAATGGACAAATCACACTGTCACTCCTGTTCTCTTGTCTTGGTATCTAATTCCTACACACCTAAAACATATTTTTTTAATCCAAAATGTTATTTGAATTAAACACAAGTAAAATTAACTTAAAATGAAAAGAGGTAAGTCCATCATCTATCATGAGGGAGGGTTGAAAGCTTTGTGGACACAGCGAAGAGAAGTAGCAACTACTTTGCCTCTGTCATATTGACATTTGGGGGAAAAGAGGGGTTTATTGCTGTCTATAAAATAGCTCCATTTATGTTTAATACTGGCTGACAAAGCCATCTCTCCCAGAAGGAGACATTTTCACTTGACCTAACTTAATATAAATGATAGTTAACACTCATTGAGTACTTATTATGTGGCAGCCACAACTTTTCCAGTATTATATAACCTCACAACAATGCTATAAGTTGAAATTAATATCGCCACCATTTCTTGGTAGGGAACTGAGGCACGGAGACATTAAATAACTCTCCCAAGGTCACACAGCTAGTTAATGGCAAATTTTCATTTAGTACAAATTCCCAAGGATGGTTCTGATAGCATATGACAGTATTATATCTTATTCAGTAAATGAATGGTTTGAACATAATATATTTCTTTCGATTGATTATTTTTTGTCAGATACATTATATAAAGAGTATTCTATATGTTTGCCTTTCTTTTGTTACTAGAGACAATTTTTATTTTAAAATCATTACACCATTTTTTTCTTTTTATCAAGGTTTAATTAGCCATTTCTAAAAACGGTCAAAAAATAAATGAAAGTAAAAGGAAGAAATTAAAGATCACAGAAATTCACCACTAAGAGATAACACTTGATAAAATATATATATATATATATATATATATACACACAAATATCTATATTCATTTTGGTGTTTATTTCAAGGATTGTGCTAAGCACAGAATAAACAATAGTGAAATATTACCATTTTTTAAAATTGAACTATGCTATGCATACTGTTTTATAACCTTATTTTTCTTACTTAACATTACAGTAAGGGCATCTTTCTTTCATAAAGTTTAGTAACTGGATAGTTTTCCATTATACGTATATTCATAATTTACCTAACCAATCCTCTGTTGATAAACATGAAATTTAGTTTAGTTTAGTTTCTCTATCATGTTTTGTTATAATATACTCTAGCTTACATACACAACTGTGTACATTGGTCCTATTTTTAAGATAAATTTCTGAAAGTGGTATTTCTGGATAATTTTAATTGTGGTAAAATATTTTTTTAAGTATATATAGAGTTAGTTAAGGTACTTTAACAACACGCACTCGTATCAATAGTGTAAAAGTTTGCTTGTTTTCACACATCCTCTCCAACACCATGTGCCATCATTTTTAAAAAACTTGTCAGTTTGTCAAAAAAAATGCTGTATTCTTTAAATCTGCATTTTTCTATTTATTAAATTAAGATATTTTAACACATTCATTTGATATTGTTATTTTCACATGTGTTTTGTCCATCACATTCTGGGAAAGATTTTATATTTTATTGTAAATTATTAAAGTAATATAACATTACAAAACAGTTGGAATAAAGAGAATAAAAATAATACAAATTTCACCACTCTGTTATCATTTTTTTGTGTACTGCCTTTTATACTTTCTTTCAAATGAATATTTCCCATGATTTTAGTGAGTGCATAATTTTGAATCTTATTTAACTAAATTTTATATGATTTACATTTCCTCATACTGCTTCATGTCCTTTATTCTATATTTCAGTGACTATACACTATTACATGATGTAAATATACAATTGCTTATGTAGTAGTTTTCCTAGTGTTGTTAAACTGTTTCCAGTTGTTGCCAGTTATAATCAATTAGAAACAAAAACTTTCATCTTTATGACTGTGTGTTTTCTTTAAAATTTTTATTTTCTTTAGGAAAAAAATCCTCAAAAGTGGAGTTAATAAATCAAAACTATATATTCTAAGAATATACATGCATTTTTGTCAAATTACTTTTGAAATATTATAACAATAAAAAAAACCTCTAGAAATATTTTACAGTTCCAGTTTTGCTGCACATACACCAGAATTTCATATTAAAACAGTTGAAAAATAATGCTTTGATATTTAATTATAATTTTCTGATTAGTAGTTATGCAGAATTTTTTCTATAGGTTGCAATATATTTTGGCCCTCTGTATTGTCTGCTCATTTCCTCCATCCATTCATCTACTAGAATCTGTTTCTCTAGATGGTTCGTATGAGCTCCATTTATGAGAAAAATATTAATTCTGTTATATTTGCTACAACTCCTACTTTTTTATTGGTAATACGCATACTAACAAAACAAAGTCAGTACCAGGTTGCATTTCATCTAAAAAATACTTTGCGGTTCAGCTGAACAAAGGGGTGGCTTAGATATGGCCAATGTAATGGACAACATCATTATAGAGAACTTGCCTTTGGAAAGAAGTTTGAGAAACAAAAGTGAACAGTTTAGTCATATTTACCGTCTTTGCTCAACAACTCTGTTTCTCAACTCCTTTCTCTATAATAGCAACTGAGTTACCACTCTCCCTTAATTAAGATTATTAAATTTGGTCCACTTAAAAAAAGATAGCTATCTTTCTTAGAATATGGATACTAATTTTAAACATACACAAAGGTTTTTGAAATACAATCAATCAAAAAACTGTCAGGAAGGTTCTATCGGGAATTGCTTCCTATTTATAAAACCAATACATTTGTTATAACATTAGGTAAGTTTTATAAATAACTTTGCAAGTTTAGTTTTTGCACTAAAATCATCTTGAAAAGAACAATTTAAATTATAAGGACAATTTTACAGCACCATTTTATTTTCTAGCCAATTTTGTAAAGATTTAATTATGTTAATTCTGAGTCAGTCAGAAATGAACGATTTTACTCAAACACCCAAAATTTTAAGAATTCTAGTTACTAGCAATTGTATTCTATAAGTAAAAATCTCATTCATGCTTAGGCATCTTTCTATATTTTCCCATTTCTCCTTGTTATTACCATCAAGTCTAGTCCGACTCCTAGCAACCCTGTGTACATCAGGGTGGAACCTTTTGCACCATCCTCTCATCTTCCAGCACTACATCAGACAATGCTCTGCTGCTATTCATAGGGTTTTCATGAGCAATGTTCTCCGAAGTGGGTGGCCAGGTCTGTCTTCCTAGTCTGCCTTAGTCTAGAAGTTCTGCTGAAACCTGTCCGCCATGGGTGATCCCATTGGTATTTGAAATACTGGTGACATAGCTTTCAGAATCACAGCAACATGTAGCCACCACAGTATGACAACCGTCAGATGGGTGGTGTGGTTCCCTGACTGGGAAACAAACCTGGATCTCCACGATGAGAGCTCTAAATCTTAACCACAGACCACCATTTCTACAAACCTGAAAACTAACACAGATCTTGAGGTGATGTTGATGTAAGAACAATCTATTTTTTTTTTTACCAATAGTGTCTACAATATAAAGCACTGTGATAAACGGGGGAAAATAAACCTTTTTAATAGATATTTTTAATTTTTCCAATCCAGATTTTTGCAAGGATATAAACAATGTTTGTATATAAATGACCCATGAGAGATACATTTTATAATTATTACCTTACAGGATGTGTGCCAGTTCTCTTACAGGATGGTGTCAGTAAAACTGGAATACTACTGCTTTTATTCCACGTTGGGGAGAGAAGAACTGGTAGGAGTAATTTCAGTAGTAACAGATTGAATTTGGATACACATTAAATTCCAGCAGTTTCAATATATTTAGTTTCTGCTTGAGATTACCTTTGCATTCTGGCTGCCTTCCAGACCAACTGCCGTTGGCTAAACATGTTCTTTCTTCTGAGCCATGAAGGATATAACCAGTATCACAAGCAAAACGTACAGAACTTTTGGTTCTGAAATCGCTTTCCTGTCTAGACCCATGACCCGGAGTACCTGGATCCCCACAGGTACCAGTAGTATCACCTGCAATTCAATACAGTTCAAGTCAACTTATTTCAACAAACATTTACTATGTTCATGATTTAGTCCAACATTCTTGGAGGCACTTGCCTTTGTGCATACTGTTTTTTGGGAGGGAGGAAGACTAGCCCTGAGGTAACATCTGCCAATCCTCCTCTTTTTTTGCTGAGGAAGATTGGCCCTGGGCTAACATCCGCACCCATCCTCCTCTACTTTATGTGGGACCCCGCCACAGCACGGCTTGACAAGCGGTACGTCTGTCTGCGCCCGGGATCCGAACCTGCGAACCCCAGGCAGATGAAGCAGAGCGCGCCAACTTAACCACTATGACATCCGGTCGGCCCCTGTGCATTCTGTTTTTAACATGATAAGTTAAGTGGGTAAAATCGTAACTCATATTTCCCATTTGTCAACAGTCATAAGAAAAAGCCTAAATGAAAAAGAAAATAGTTGCAGAGTATGGTGTCATTTTCCATATCAGTAATCTTTGGACCTATTAAATAGGTGAAGACATTTCATTAGTATTTCCAGAACCTAGTTAATAACCAAGTTAATAGAAAATGTATAACTGACAGTACTATGGGCTCAAATGAAAATGGATTTATAAAACTAAAATTAACCCACTGGATTTGGTAATTTGCATGTTTCCTTCTCTGAATTTCCTAATTACTGAAAATCTTTTTTTGTTAGAACTGTGATGTGCTAAAAAATGTAAATGTTACGATATAGTATTTTCTGCAGCCTAAAATTTCATCCTCTAATTTTCTCTACCAATGACCTTCGTCACAGATAAATGAACCGCATACTTCTCGCATGTGAAAATATAAAAATACGTTATAAACAAAGACCAGAAACTCTGACTTAAGTTCCTAATAAGGATTTTATTCATGACTAGGTGTTCATCTTTTTGATTTTAGTGTTAAGGATTTACTAAGTCACTTAATCATTTCTGAAGTAATTCCAATCAGAGTTGCCATAGCATTAGTATATAAGAGAGAAAGGAAGAAAAACAGAGAGAGAAAGTTGAATACATAAGCATTGAAAATACTCTCTGTCTATCTAGATGCCTTTTTTGACACGCCCTGTGTGTTTGGAATTCTTCTTTACACCTCCTCATTTTCATGTGATGTAACATTAACCACCACACAAAACTTTAAGATCAGTATTTTGCTTTTAGATATCTGTGTACAATTTTTTTTTTTTTTGCAATTCAGTAGAATTCCCTAATACATTGGGGTGTATGTGTTAAGTTTATGTGTTTTTACGTATAATCAGTTATCTGAGTGAGTTAATTAACTATGAGTTGTTCCAAGATAAGAGTTTTAATTCTCATTAAAATTGGATTCATAGTCATACTAAAAATGATAGTTTTTTAAATTTATAGATTAAATTTGAAGTCCCAGGCAGTCACTTCATAGATATTAACCAGTGGTTAAAAGGAGATTCTGAAATAAGTAACCATTTCACAAGTTTTACCCCTAAAGGGAAAACAATGTAAAATAACTCCTAATAAGTTGTCAGCATGATCTGCACAGAGAAAAAAATACTATAAAGATAATGGACGATACATACATAAAAAACAGAAAAATAAGCACCAACATTGATGGTTGATGGGTAAAAATACGTAGAAAAAAACACCATCAAATAGGGAGACATGACAGATCTAAAAGTTAAATGACATTTTGAAGAAAAGCCGTGGCTTAAACAGCTCAAAAAGGATTTATCAAATACTCTGCAAACAAAGTATTAATTAAAAATAGCCTTAATATTCACTTATTCTAAGATAATTCTATTCGGGTTATAGAGATTCAGGAATTATATGTTGCCTATTAATAACAGAGAAAGTTAGGATAGACAAATACTTTTCATAAAATTTGACTTATTTTAATTTAAAACACTTAAGGCTTTATTTTAAAAGTATGCTATTAAGTACTCAATTGCTTAGAAAATTTAATAGAACCAAACTCTAACAGAAAATCACTAATATAACATTGCCTTCTGGGGAAAATTACATTTGGTAACTGCTAGACTGGAATACCTACTTAAACTTGAGTGGTTCACCATTTTAATAAACAAAAGCACTTCACACAGAGTAGCATCCTAAAACCACTTAATTCTTTACATTAGCCACAACACAGTTCAAAACATACACCTGTAATTTACCATCTATAAGATGAGTATTAATTTGCACTCTGAATGTGTATTACCTTAAGAAGTATTCGAATAAATGTATAAACAATATTACAGCTTCTCTCATGAGATTTTTAAGAGAAATGTATTATTTTATCTCTTTGGATTGTTTTGTGTATATATTCCTAATAATAATAATACTAATAAGGTAATTTCCAACACACATTGTCCAATTTTCCAAGTGGTACCTGAACAATGAGGTTGTGATCCACTCCAGTGGCCGTTTAATTGGCAAGTCCTTGATGACTGGCCTAGAAGGGTACGCTTTCCTGTGCAGGAATAGTGAACAGTGGACCCAAAGGTATACTTCTCACCAGACAGGACTGCATTAGGAGGAACGCCAGGGTGTCCACAGTCAATCACTACAATACATAATTATTCAATATAAAATTTTTTTATATCTCCTATCGAACAACCTGCACCAACTTTTTATAAAATAAATCAGAAGTCAATTATCTGCTGAAATATATACAACCTCCAGAAATCAAACATCTATGTGAAAGCTGACTTTTTAAAAAATAAAATGGAAGCTGCAGTTGGAGGAGCGATTCTGTTAACCCATTCACCCTGAGCATGAGTTTAACAAAAACCTTGTAAGTAGTCATAAACGACTGAGTATCAGTATGTGTGGGGGTGGTGAGTGTGTGTTCATATGCATATGTGCATGGGTGTGAAGTACATGTGTGCCTGAACAAGGACGCACAAGTTAGGGAAAGGAGTAATGGGGATTGGAGCCAATAAGGACATAGGATGCCATATAGGATTTAAAATGAGCCCATACAGAAATCTGAGGGTAAAGGAGAGGGGATGAAGATAGATCTGTGACACACAATCTAATATGTAGTCTGGATTCATTCCATTCCAGGCCATTAACAAATAAATTATGCTGTACAAAGAAAATACTCAGTGGCTTGTTAACCAAAAAACTGCTAAGCATAGCAGAATCAGATGTCAATACCCTATAGAATTTTCTTTATAACCTAGGGGTAGCTTGAGAACTTAGTGTGCCCCCTTTCAGTCGTAACTCGGAAAAATATTGAGTGCAATATGACTCTGGAGTATTAAATAGCACACAAGGGGACATGAACCTAACAAACCCCAGAGTACTTAGTACACTACCAGGGTGTGCAATAGGAAATACAGAAAGGCAAGGATTATATGAGAGCTAAGAAAATCTGAAGAAATTCATGTTTGCGTGCTCTACAAAAGATTTTTAACTTTAATGTCATAGTCACACAAGTCCAAGTAAGTGAATTAGTCAAACTATTAGACCAGTCAGTCTACAAAAAGAAGTTAAATACATTTTAAGCAAGGGATCAACAATTGCCTCAATTATTTGCTTATAATCCGAAATTTAATAGACATTGCACAAAGTTTTGTTTCTTCATTAGTGTAAGAATGTGTCACAAAACTTTCAAAAGCTCCTACCCCATGAACATAAAGAAAGTGTCCCTAAGTAAAATATGATCATAAAATAATTTTATAATGTAGAAATTTAGTATAACCAAAATTACTCGCACAATGATTTCTTGACACACTACTCCTTCAGTTTCTAAAGTTCTTCTCTCTCCTATCATGTCCAAGATTCGTCAACTCTTTGAGATGTGACTATTTTTTGAGACCTATCAACTAACTGAATTCCTAAAATTCATGGTCAGTTCTCTTTGTCCTCACAAAATTTTTATTTCTGTTAAATTATTTTCTCACTGCACATGTTAACTAGATGCATAACTGCTCTAATTTATCTTATTTATATTTGACAACTCCAACACAACACATAACAAAATGTACCCATTAAATGTTCACTGACTTGAAAGATGATGTGTATTAACACTTAGTGCACTCGTCTGTGTCTGTATCTGATAAATATTTAAGATCAATATGTTTTAAGTAACATTTTTGTCTAAATTCTCAAGTATTCTGCAGCTCTGGTGGCTGTTTACATTAAGACTAATATTGCCAAATAAAATTTGAAATATTAGCACAAAAGAAAAATCAAAATGTAGTTGCCTCTATGGGATGCTAATATCATAGAATATGATATGGAAGATGTCTGCTTTTCATATTCTATCTGCTTTATCAAGTTCAAAATCAAAGAACGATAGAGACATATTCGACATTAGTATTCATAAAAATGGCATTTGGGCATTGAATTGGCAGAATATAGGGAAGCATAGATGCAAAACAGTAAAACAATAAAATCAAAAATAAAAATAAATTAATATTTAAAGCCAAAATCCTTCTGATACATAGCTCTAGATATTTTATAAAATAACAAACATCCATGATGCTTCCATGACATTTTCTTAAGGAAGAGTTCACATTATCTACTTACTGATACATTCTGGTAAAGGTTTGTCCCACTGTCCATTTGGCTGACATATCAGAACTGAAGATCCAAATAAGAAATATCCAGGATTGCAGTCATAGAATACCACAGTGCCATAGGTGAAATTTCCATGTTCTATTTTACTTTCTCTTTTGGAATTGGCTGGAATTCCAGGATCAGAACAGTTCACCACTAAACAAATGACAAATGATAAACTGTGAAAGGTATGTTTGGAATTATATATATAAATATATATACACACACATAGATTTCAATTAGGAATTTAGAAATTTAGTTTCAAAGATAAATTTAATCAAACAAACCAAAGATTCCAGGAATAAAATTAATACACGGGCTATCAAGATAATGAAGTGAAATCTGCGTGATTGAAAATACAGACAAAAAAAAATTTTGTGAACACCAGCAAAATACTATGCTGAGTACAGATTTAAATAACGATACCTTTTAAGATATAATTAAACCATAAAAAATGTAGAAAAATGATAATTTGGTTGTATTTTGTCAAACAATATGAAGCATATCGTGCTTCTTTGCAAAATGGAAAACACCAAAAATTCTCTTTAATCTGTTTCTATAGAGAAAACAATTAATAAACCCGCAATGCAGTTTCATGGCAATTCAGGCCTCAAACATAGTTTTCCAAACATATGAAGAAAATAAATGCCAAAGGTCAGTTCCGTTAATTATGAAGCAAATCACAAATAAAAACGATCTTAATGACTTTTTATTTGCAACCATATAATAAGTACAAGTTAATAAAGTTAAGCAGTTGAAATAAAGCCTGCCAGTTTTAACTTAAAAGAAAAAAGTTAAAAATTAAGAGGAAAAAAAGCATTGCTAATGAGATGACATCAACATTAAATCGTTTTGTTTTATTAGTTGAAAACGCTCTATTCTGTCCAAGCTGTTTCAAATGTTACACATTACCATGCTCTAGGCTGGAACATAGACTTTTACCTTTGCATACTGGGGGAGGGTGGCTCCACTGTCTGTTGGCCTGGCACTGTGCCTTTGTTGGTCCTTGCATAAGATACCCAATATTGCAAGAGAATGTTACCACATCATTAAAGTTGAATCCATTTCCACTTGTTCTTCCATAAATTGGACTACCAGGGTGACCACAGCTAACAGCTAATAGCAATGGTGGGGGAGGGAAAAAGCACAAAACAGAATATTCGGTTAACAGTTATCACATGACAATTATATTTAACCATTTCAAACAATGTGGAAAGAAGACTGCTTTTGTGTGAAAATATATTTAAAGTACTTTTACTAATGCAAAGGAGCAATTTAGGATGCCAAAATAGTCTAATAATATAGGAATATTATATTAGAAAATAGACAATTATTTACAATTGTGATAACTTTATGCAAGTGGTGCAGAGATGTTTAAAAGTTTCACGGTATCTTTTCATTCTCTATTTTTTTAGGGAAGAATACTGAAATTCAAAGAAATTGGGGAATGATTAAAGTTCATGTCATAAGTCAGTAGCAAAAAGGAATGAAACAATTGATTTTCCTTTTCTAGATAAGTTTAAGAATTGAAGATATTTGAAGGCAGTTTTTTGTATTTAATTTTGAAATAGTTTATTCTAATATTATTGATATAAGCAATTTTTAGGAATAATAGATTGATAAGCAAAAGTGTGCTTGAAGAATAATGTGACTACATAATATGAACAATAAAAAATGATACACAATGCTGTATTAGAAATCTCCTTAATATATTGAGATACCAATAATAACATTCTCTTAACCAATCAACTTTACTGGTTTATTTTCTTCACAATTGATATTTGATAATTTAGAACAATTTTGGAAATAATGGCATCAATTAGATGAATTATTTAAATTCTTTTAGCATTAGAGTTCTAGTCGAGATTTTACGTAGTGCTGGCTTTTCTCAAACACTCTATATTTCTATGAACTATTTTATTGCATCATCTCACTCTATTAATCAGAGCAACTTCAGTAATCATGCTTCATAATTGTGCACAGTAAAAGACCGTAGTCACTTTTAGTACTTTTGAAATGACCCAAGAGCAATTATTTTTCAGCTGTATTGTTAATGTCAACCTACTCGTTTGGAAATTTAACTGCATCTTATTCTTGTTAAAATTATCAATAAAGAAACCAGTTTTACCCCAGGGGCCAATTTTCATTTATAGTCTCAATTATTCAGCAAGAAAAACTGGTATTAGTTGGCTATGCTTGAATATAAATGAAAAGGGAAAATATCTATCACAGACCCAAGCATAATATTGCTGTCTTTAAATCATCAGATACTCAGTGTGTCTGTGTGTGTGTGCACACACACACACCTTAGAAAAGCAATTTTAATTGCTAACTATATGCCCTACTATCTTATTAAATCTCAACACACTGAAGTATTTTCTATGAAACTAGAACTCCAATAAATTTCTGTTGAATGGATAAAAATTTTACAATGATGGAATTTATAAATATGGATGTAATTAGTCACAGAAGAAATGAAATATTTCCTGTGAATTCACACTAAAAGTCCCATGAATTATTTATCTGAAGTTTCCAAAATCTCTATCTTACGATCCTATGATGTTACAATTACAACATTTTTATATTTTCTCATTTTCTAACATCAATTTCATTATAAATGTCAGTAATGGGATATGGAAATAATTATGAGAAAAAAAATAAGAAACACATTGATAATTGACTTTAAGGTCCAAAATAGGAGAGACTGTGATGTGAAACATTGTGTACTGCTGGGGATTCAGTGAAGTAAGAAAAAGTAATAGAGTTATCAATATTCAAGTATATTCTAACTTTTGTAGTGTTAACAGTCATAAGAAACACACCATGGGCAAAGCTATACCATACATATAGGAACCACAAAGCACAGCAGGTATATTTAAAGAATAATAATAAAAAGATATTATTTTAAAATCCATTTTATTCTTCATGTGTGAATTCATATCTGAATTAACTTAAAAGATCAGATGGATATTTGTTGAACTCATGAGATATTTTATTAAGACAATTCCAAAATTACATATAGTTATACAAGTTTGTATGAATTTAAAAATAGTGGAAAGAGTGCTTTTAAATAAATTTTAAATATAATCTTCTATGACAAAATAATATAATTATATTGGCTGTTTATATGTAATCTTGATGTATTTAAAAATATGATGGATTTTGAAGCTAAAACAGGCCATAATGATAAACACTTTTAGCCATTCATTTTATATATAAGGGAATTAGAGCCTAGAGAGATTAAATGACTTGCATCAGCTCGTGTAATTAGCAGTGGAACTGAATTGAGAACAATGGCTCTCCATATCATGCCTAATGATTCTTTTCCCCGCTAATTATACTCAATCAGGATCTGATTTTGATGTGACAGCTATAGCATCATAATTATTAGAAAACATTTATCCAAAGTATTTTTCACTAGAAAAAGTTTTGTAGTATCACATCACAATAATATTGATGCTGCCGCACAGTGGTCTCAACAAATTAAAATCATTGTAACTAAAAATTTGTCAAGAATATGCCTTTCATATAGGAATATGCACTTATAAATATTCTGTATTTAAATACTAGAATAGCTGAATTTAATTTCTTGTCTTTATATAAAACATAATAGCAGAAATTCTAATATTTTCTTCCACTTTCATAATGGTTGGTTTTATATGCTTCTGAACACACCCCACTTTAAAGACTAGTGCACAGCTAAAAAAATGAATTGTGAGAATTTAGTTTGTCTTCACCCTTAAATATATAGATATATATATTTATACATACATGTGTGTGTAAACTTATATATCTTACCTAAGGAAAAAATTATTGATAATTGCATGAGAACAGGATGTCTCATTATTTCTGCCATGCTTACTTACGCACACAGGATGGGAGCTGACCAGACCAATTGTGGTCCTGTTGACATATTCTCACCGAAGAACCAATCAATCGAAAACCAGGATTACACTGATAAACAACTGTGTCTCTGTAGCCATAATTTTCTCCAATGACTTGACCATTCACAATGAGTTCTGGAATTCCACAGTGACCCGCTAAAAGGGGTCAGAAGGTAATACTTTTAATATTGTGATCTAAGTTTTATTTGTGTATTTATATACATATGTAACATTACTAAGCTTTTAAAGTTTCCTTAGAAGCACGCCGCAAGTAATGCAAATATGATTATATAACATAAAGATAACTATAAGATATGCAGCAAAATGCCAAATATCTGGGAATTAAAAGAAAACACACTTTTAGTAACTCAGGTCTCGAATAAATTAGAAAACATTTCAATCTGTATAAAAAACAAAAATATATCAAAATTTGAGAAATACAGATAAAGCAGTGCTTAGTGGGGAAATTTATAGCATTAAGTGCTTTTTGTAGAAAGAAAAAAAGATGTATAGTCAATGACCTAAGATTCCACCTTAAGAAGAGGAAAAAGAGGAGCAAAATAAAGAAGAGAAAATAAAGCCAAAGTAAGTAGACGGAAGGATATATTAAAGACTGTTACAGAAATCAAGGAAATAGAAAATAGAAAAACAATGGAGAACATTATCTAAGCCAAAAATTCTTTCTTTAAAAGTAGCTACAAAATTCTTAAAACTCCTAGCTAATTCTATCCACACCCAAAAAACAGAGAACAAAATTACCAATAACAGGAACAAACGAAGTGATATCACTACAAGCTTTCAGAAATTAAACGAATAAAGAAATATGAAGAACAGCTTATGCCAATACATGTAAATGTTCAGAAGAAAGGAAGAAATTCTTTGAAAATCATATCATACCACAACACAGGATAAAATGGAAAATATAAATAGTCTTTTATCCACTAAAGTACTTGAATTCTTAAGCAAAAACTTTCCCACAAAAAACACTCAGGCTCAGATGTTTTCACTGGTAAATTCAATCAAACATTTAAGTAAAAAAAAAAAAAAAAGAAAGAAAGAAATTTGCACACACTCTTAGAAAATAGAAAAGAAAGGATCACATTCTAACTTGTTTTATGAGGTAATCATAGCCCCAAAAGTAAACCTGGAAAAGACAGACGAAAAAACCAATGTCCCTCATGAACGTAGAAGCAAAACTCCTTAACAAAACTTTAGAAAATCAATCTAGAAACATATATAAATAATAATATCATGATTATTTGAGCTTTATCCAAAAATTAACTGTTGGTTTAAGATGGAAAATCAACCACTGTAATTTACCATAGTGACAGAGTAAAGCCGAAAAAAAAATATATTTTCAATAGATAAAGAAAAAGCATTTGGCAAAACTCAGTACCCATTCGTGATGAAAACTAACAAATTAGGAATTTAGGGAAACTAAATCAACCTGATAAAGACAGCTGTGATGTTGCCATTCATAATAAGAAATATATATTTGCTCTTGGTCCCCATTTCTGGCAGAGCTCCTAAAACCCTTGGAATTACCTAAGTGATTAGAGCAACAAAGGCGTCTTTTGTTATGTTAATAAGGTGACTTATGGACCTCACCTAAGGAAGAGGGCTGGTTGTCAGTGGAGCCAACCCTGTGATTACAGGGTTGGAACTTTCAGTCCACCCCCCTGACCTCCAGAGAGGGGAGAGGGGCTGGAGGTTAATAATCCTCAATCCTCACAGACTGAGAAGCAATGTTTTCTTATAAATATTTTTTTTATGCCCTGTCTTTCCAGAGAACAGAATCAGGATTCTAATAGGCAAATAAAACCACCCTCTATATACAATAGTCAACCAATAATATACAATAACAGTTCATCGGGGAATTTTCTGTCATTGTTATTAGTGCCATTGAGTTGATGCCAACTACTAGCGACCCTGTGTAAGAAACCCTGCCTGGTCTTTTTGTGCCATTCTCTCACCTTCCAGCCCTATATAAGACAATGCTCCACTGCTGTTGATAGGGTTTCCATGGCCAACTTTTTCGAGCGTGGGCGGCCAGGTCCTTTTTCCCAGTCTTAGTATGGAAGACTCCACTGAAACCTGTCCACCATGAGTAACCCTGCTGGTACTTGAAATATCGGTGGGTGGAATAGCTTTCAGCATTCTGGCAACACACAGCCGCCACAGTATGACGACCCACAGCCAAGTGGTGTGGTTCCCTGACTGAGAAACGAACCCGGGCCATGGCAGTGAGAGCGATGAATCTTAACCACTAGACCACCAGGGCTGGCCCATCATGGCATAAATGCCATAAAATATAGTGTTTTAAATTTAGTGTACATGTATACTTTCAAATTTATAAGAAAAAAGTAATCTGTAATTGAAATCAACATAACCAAAATCAGTTTAGGAACTATTAAGAAATATTTTCTTTGATTATTTAATCCTGTATTAATACATAAAGATTTAATTTATTTACTACTTTCTTTTTTATACAGTAGTCTTATAGCATATTCAAATATATGTGCTCTTATAAAGAAACCACTGTTGCTAGGTTTCCAAGTATACCTATTAACAAATATGCCTGAAAGGGGGTAAAAATAGGAATTTTAACCCAACTTCTAGCTATCCCTTTTTAAGTTTCAAATAATGATTGCATTACCATGAATATTCTCAAGCTTATTAGCAAAACAATATATTTAAATTGCTGAAGTATAGACTTTTCTGCCATGTATCATATTCTTAAATAGTAAATTTTCTAGACAAAACATTGTACAAAGTTAGCAATAGCCTGTTCATAGTAATCAATTTTTAAATTAGTAAACAAAAAGATTATGCGTTGTTCCCAACAGACAAGTGAATACTTATTAGAACAATTTCCATTATATCTAATTCAATACCTGCTGTCATATCTTGAAATCATTTTAGAGAAAAATAAAGCATAAATCACATGTTCTGTTAATATTAAAGAAATTACTGAAGTCTGAAAAAACAGATAAAGCATAAATCATAGTATTCTTTTAATAATAAAAAGAGGAGAGGTAAGAAGAACTGGCTAGTTCAGTTTCTTTTACTGAACAGTTTTTCATAATGAATTCAAAGACTCCTAAGGGAAAAAAATCTTGTTTGTCTAAAATCACATTTGAAAAAAAAATTTTGTTACGTTTTAATAGAAACTAATATTAAACATGTTGAAATCTTATGAAATAAAAGGGAAAAAGATATTTAAATATGGAAATTGTTTTTCTTCTTCGGTCATTACCTTAAGCAAATAGGTGAAAGGAGAATTGACTATGGTTTAAAATGAATTAACTGCTACAGTGATTAATCCAACTCAGTATGCAGATATAATTTTCAGCAATTAGTTTTCACCATGCCTAGAAGAAAATATGTCTCTCCTTAATGACATAAGATTCTTGTTTGGAATATTAGTTGATTAACTTTAAGAGTTATCATTTCACAGCTTTTCTACCATGAAATATTTTGAAAGTTAAATATTTTCTGGGTATTTAGCATCCTTACTGAGTGAATATAAGTTGTCATGTTATATCATGGAAAAGGGCTGCCTCCTTTCTGGAGGCGAAAAGAAAGTTTGGTTAAAATGATTTAAAAATCTGTACCTAGGCATCTGGTTTCAGATCCGCTCCAAAGACCTGAAGAAAGGCATTCCCGTACAGCAGAGCCCACCAGCATGAATCCAGAATCGCAGGTAAAGATGGCTGTTGAGCCATATGAAGTTTGAGTTCCAATCTTATTTCCATTTGGAGGTGTAGGTAGTTCTCCACAGGAAATAACTTGAAAAAAATTAAAAAATAAAAATGCTTAAAGACAGTCAATATGCACTTTTACAAAACCTTGCTTTCAACATTTTGAATTCCCTATGATTTGACATATTTAAAATTGAAATTGACATTTGTAAAACTATTTGAATGAGTGTGAAAATGTAGAGAAAATAGATGACATAATTTTAAAAAATTATCCCCTATGAGTTCCCATAAAACCTTCTAAGTGACAGTGACATGTAATGAAGCTATTTTCTCTGCTTTTTTTGCTCAGCCGACCTGGTCACTCAGCGGGTTGTAGTGAAAAAAACCCAAGATTAAAGGAAGGATATTTCATTATTTCAAAATCCTTCTCTGACTTATCGAGTGACATTGGACAACCCCTGTGACTTACCAAACTGAGCCAAAGTTTCCTCATTATCTAAAGAATGCTATGATAGTAATTACAATTAGTTTTGGTTCCGACTATACAGTTAATAAAGAACTTTCCATGTGAAATATCATTTGATTCTCACAAGAACCAGTAGATATAATTATATTTCATATTTTATTTGCAGGTTTTAAAAAATTTTTAAAAAGAGATTAATTGACCTCCTAGGTCATTCAGAATCCAGCTCTTATGACTCCATATTTAAAGATTACAAATGAAATGTCTTTCTAGAATAAAAACAATAATGAATAATGTTTATTAAGTGCTTATTTTGCACCAGACACTATTACTAGAGCTTTAACTTACATAATTCTCAAAACAACTTTATGAGACAGGTGCAGTTGTTATCTGATCTATGCACTAGGATATGGGCACAAAGAAGTTAAGTAACTTTAATAAGTTTACACAGCCTGTATATCTAAATCAAAATTTAAACCCAGCAGTCTAACTCCAGAATCCAGTGCTTAGCCACCAATGCATAGTGCTTTATTCTGGCTCCAGCTCTGGCTTTTAGCTCTAGCCATTAGGTGGCCATTAGATAGACAAATAGAAATTTTGCAAACTTTGAATAGTTGCATGTAAAATGTAAAATGTACTGATTGTTTTGAACTAATTTCCCAACAATCCTTTGACATAGCTAAAATATTTACAAAATAATACTAATATTTACATTATTTTAATTTAAAAGATGAGTAAATGGAGGACCAGAAAAATTAATATGCTTTCTATTTTTCTCAATGAATTGCAATTCTTAGATTCCTTGTCTTTTCCTCATTCTTACCTGTGGCCAGGAACCTGATCTTACATATCACCTAAATCCTTGTACATAACAGAGGATAGAGCACAAAGGAATTGGACAAACATTTGTTGAGTGTCTGATTAAATTAATGTTTCAGTTGTAGAGGCTTTTTTCCTAGCTCTCTGAAACATCTCTATTCCATGTGCCTTTTTAATGAAATTATACTGGAAGAACAATGAGATTGGAGGCAGAGAAAAATCCTGGGAGAAACCCGAAAGAATAGAGCAAAGATTTACAAATACAGAGACCATAATTTAGGTATTTATTTTTGAGATTTAATTCAACAATACGATTATCTTACGAAAAAAGGGCAACCCCAAATCCTATGCTTATATAGACATTAAGAAAAGAAATTGTGAAATAAAATATTCATAAGTAAAATAACACTAGGTACTTGTGTACTTCTTACACATAGACGGTTGTCTGCTATGTTAAATTTCTTAATTATCATAATCTTATTTAGCCTTCTGATTCTTTTATTAGTTTATTTATAAATTATGAATGTCTATGCCATAAATGCCATCGAGTTGTTTTGGACACGAAACGAAAGGATGAATTTTCAGCCTAGCATATTTCCTGGCACAAAGTAAAAACTCAATAAATGTAGTGAAGAAAGTTCAAAGGAAGTTCAAGATATTTCATCTGAATATCCTATGTTCAGTTAGCTTATCTACATTAGACACTGGCCATTTATATTATAAGCATGCATGGAAGTAGAATGACTTAATATGTTTAATTTGATTCAATAAATATTTGTTGAGCTCCTGCTATGAATCAGGTCCTAGCTGATATTTTCAACATGTCATACCATTAAATCTTTATAATAACTATGAGATAAGTATTATCATAATTTTCTAATTTAAGAAATTTGGGATCAGAGAAAATAAACATCATATAACATAGTGATTAAAAGCCAGGGGCTGTAGTCACACTGCTTGGGTTAAATCTCATTTCTCCACCATTTATAGGCTCTGTGACTTGTGTAAAATGATTAAATCTGGGGCTCAGTTTCCTTTTTAATAAAGTGAATATAATAATACCAACTAATTTATAGAATGAGAACTAAGGAATAAATGTAATAATACATGTAAAGGGCTAAAAGTAGCACCTGGCAAGTTGTAACTGTACAATAAACATTATCTAGCTGTTGTAAATGATAAACCTAGAATCCAGACACAGGATTTCTGAATCCAAAGCCCATGTTTTTTTCATAAGCATTTACTAATACAAAAAATAGTTAGAAAATTTAAAAATGTAATGAGAATAAATGACCTTTTTAAATAATGTTGTCTCATTATTGCTCTAGTGAGTTTGGAAAAGAAAGTGATCAAGCAATTCAGTCACCAAGGAGAGCTTACGAAATAAGTTTACGAGAGTATATACTTACTTTGGCAATATGGTCTTTCATTTCTCCAACTCCAGGTGCCATTAGGAAGGCATTCAATTGAAGCAGGACCTAGTCCATGATAACCAGGGTCACAGCTGAAAACTACCTTAGTTTTGTATTCATAATGGGAGCCATTCACAATTCGCCATCTTCCGTGTTCCAAGGTAAAGGAATTGATACTTGGACATGTAACAACTATACAAAAACCAAGACCATAAATGCTAATAAGTCAGTCATATCTATTCCACTCCTTCACTATATCTCATGTCTATTCCATCCTTTACATCATCACCATCTTAGTCCATTCACTATTGTGCTATACATGGTCCTTTGGCATTTGTTTTTAATTTCTTTTCCATGTCAATCTTTTTCACTCCCCCCAGCTCCGTGGAACTGCTGGCATCTCCTTGAACACGCCCTGCTATTTCACACTTCAAAGTCTCTGTATATATTATTCTGTCTAGCTAGAGTCCCTATTTCTGCCTTATCTCTACTCTCATTTCTTTTGTTTCTTTTTTTTAAATTATTATATCCAAGTTTATTCCTTAGTACAAGAGGATATGAAATACGTTTTAGTGATGAATCATTCCAACGATATTAGTTAGTTAAAATTGTCTCTTTTGTTTGAAGCTGATTTAAAAGTATTCTTTTCTCTGTTTTTCTCAGCTTTATTGAGGTATAATTGACAGGATGTGGAAAAAAAAGGAACCCTTGTACAAGTTGGTGAGAATGTAAACTGGTACATTCATTATGGAATACATACAAACAGCAAGTTTGGAGGTCCCTCAAGAAATTAAGAACAGAACTACCATATGACTCAGCAATCCCACTTCAGGATATATATCCAAAGGAAATGAAATCAGGATCTTGAAGAGATATCTGCATGTTCACATTCATTGCAGCATTAGTCACAACAGGCAAGATATGGAAAAAACCTACTCCCTTATTTCTTAAGTTCTGGAAGGACTATATTTTGAGGAAATTTGTTTTATTAGAATGGCTTTTTATGCAAGAGTTGTGATATAATCTTTGGCTAATTCAAAACTTGCTCAAGATAAGATAAGTATAAGCATTATTAGACACCTATGTTAAGATTGCAAATAATTTAACAACCTTCACTTTAAATGAAATCATAGCTAAGTTGAAATGTTAGTATTCTTTGAGAAGAAATAATTGAAATATAGAGGAAAATCAAAGACTTTATTAAACCAACATTTTCCAATCCTTTTGCTATGAAATGTTTTATCAAAATTATGTTCTATCACCATTATATAATATTCATTTACCTATTAAAGTAGTATTGACAGCAATGGGAAATATTCTAAACGTAAGTAACCTAAAAGTCAAAAGTTATGGATCATTTTAGCAGCATCATTTATCCTTATAAAAAGCAGAGCTGAATGTATTGAACTATAATTTGATGAATGCAAACTTTAAAAAATTTTCAAGGGCCTGTGTATTGAAAAACACATGTTGATTGACGGATGACTTTTTACAAAATACATGAAACTTTGCAATTTTTCTGACATAAGTATTCCAGAGTTTCCAAAAATGAGTGAAAAGTCCTTATACTGTCCTCCAAATCTTCATAGTACAAAACAGCTTAATTAACTTTTATTTCCCTCTTAGATGTCACACTTCCTTTCAGAGATTAGTTCTAAAATTTGAACAACACATAAAATTTCAAATCATATAAGATGCCAATAGAAACACAAGTGATGAAATTTCCTTAACACACATACCAACACAGCGAGGGGTCTTGTTATGATTGCTCCAAGTTCCGTCTGATTGACATACAGCAGTGATAAGTTCCTTAGATGACAATCTGTATCCATCATTACAAAAATAGGTAACTCGGGTTCCTACCAAGTAGTCTGTTGTGAGTATTCCTCCATTTGTTGGAGCTTTAGGAATCCCACAGGAAATTGCTAGAATAAATACATACATATAAATTCACAGAAACAGAAAAATACTTAATTTATTAGATGTCTCCTAAACTGTAAAGCATGTAAAACTATTTGGGATTTTTATTAATTCCTCTGAGACAATTTCAGAATACCTCCTAAGAAAGCTTAGGACCATAACTTTTTGAATAATTTATTTCAAACTCCAATAGAATGTGTTTTTACATTGGTGAATCCATACATTATTAATGCTTTATTTCTTGGTTCCTTGCTTAGTTTCTTGTCATCATCTGCATGGTGACCAGCATTCATATAGAGTATACGAGAATGCAAGTTAGGTAAATATAGAGTGGATCTAGTCCTAACCTATGGCCGGATCACCACACAGCAAGTTTGGTCAATTCAATTTGACACCTAATTATTAAAGATTAAAAAGGTGGTGGTAACCAATACTCATCAGGACTTTAGCCAGGAATAAAACAAATAGATTTATTTTACCTGGAAGGTGGATATTGCTTTGTCTTAAGTCCAGCCAAATTCTATGTGCTTGGGTACCATCCATGAAATATCATACGTATGGACACATTTTTAATAAATATAGGGTTAAGACTTATTGTCTTAAAACCTAGTTTGGATCTTCCTGCTTTTCATTGATATGTCTTAGATGTCTTGGTTTTTATATACAATAAACCTGATTTAGGTGAAATTTAGTTTTACCATAATGTGACAATTACAATAAAAATGTATACTTAAGTAGTTTATTGTATATAAGATATTTTCACATCTTAGAAATTCAGATGACTATACAGAAATCATCTAAGATCGATTGTTTTTGATCTTTGTTTTACAAGTACACAATTTGCATCTCTAAAAAGGAAAAAACAAGCTTTCAAATAACATATTTGGCAGCAAAACTCTAAGATGAGATTTTGTATCTTTTACATCATATTCAAATGTGTGTAAATATTTATCTGCAGAAAGATTAGTGTATTTGAATATGGGTGCAGCCCCAGACCCAGCTGGAGTTACTATGTAATATCTGGTATATCACCTCTACAAAATTAGAAAATTTCTGAATTCTGAACTATCTAGTCTTATAGGTTTCACATAAGAGATTCTAAACTAGTAAGTCTATTTCCTCATATCAAAAGAAATAAAGAACAGAAATATGTGAGTTTAGTTTGAATATTTACAAATGCTATGTTCTATTTACCTATCTCCCATTTCAACCAAAAATTGCTTCTACTTCTCTTATAAAACCTACCATTTAGGTGTTTAATTTTATCCATATGAATTGACTACAAAGTCAAAAAATCTTAGTGAAATCTATATAAAATTCTTAAAACTGAATGGCAGACTCCCTACTGGTGAATAGTTTGATCTTTTGTACTTTGATAATCTGCAAATTATGAAAAGAAAAGCAATAATGTTGACTTAATAAATTATATAAGCAATATCATATAACTATGTTATTATCCCTGCTATCTAATTACAGAACCTCTAAAATAGTGTTGCTAATATAAATAGTTCCCTGATGTCTGTTAAATCAATGTCTATATTTCCACTTAAGACTTTTGAGAATTCCATTTGTAATAAGCCATCTCCCCATGAATCCCCACAAAAGATCGTGTATTTACTGATTTTTAAAAAATTAACTATACATTGTTGGAGTAGTGTAGGTTGACCGTAGGTCAAAGTAAAAAGGAAATATAGTTTAAATATTATAGGTTCCCTACATGTGGTTGGTATAAAATGGCTATCTTTTCGAACTGAAAAAAAGACAACATATTAAAATGAT
The DNA here is from genome assembly GCA_031878705.1 of Tapirus indicus. Taxonomy (NCBI): domain Eukaryota; kingdom Metazoa; phylum Chordata; class Mammalia; order Perissodactyla; family Tapiridae; genus Tapirus; species Tapirus indicus. The sequence goes on along the minus strand of CM062935.1, from coordinate 27,309,474 downwards.
AGGACAACACTGTGCGTTTGGATGGCTTACAATTTAACTTCTCAGCTAAAGAAAAAACAAATCAAGTTCAGAGAATCATCATCACTGAGTGGTTGTCAAAGAAACTTCTCTACAGAACTCTCACAAAAGCACAAATTAAAAGTGAGGCAGGGAATATACAGTCACTATTTCTACATAACACTGTACAATATTCAATTATATAGTGGGATGAGAACGGTTCAATTTCTGAAGGGGGGGATTCAATGAATGGTTATTTGATGTGTAAACAAAGAAATACGACATATAACCAAACCCAAATAGAGATAGCCAACTAAATTTTCTGTCTCAAACGTGCTCATTTTGTGTAACCATAGCTCAAGAAAATATATGTGAGGATGTATTGGGAGCCAGAAAGGACATGAAGAAAATGACTGAAGAATGTAAAACAAGTTTGGGAGAAAATTAAAAATCTGCATTATGTGAATAGTTCTTCCCAGTGACATTTAACAATTTCATTTTAATTAGTTATGTCCAAACACAGATGTGTCACATACAACAAACATTTTTATAAAATAATCTTTTAAAATTGTTTCAGTGATAATAAAAGATCAATTTTGGAAATGGCTCCTTGAATTTTAAACATTTTATCATTTTACTATGCCAAATACCTTTTTTTTGAACTTCATTTTGATTTACCTATTCTAATTATAGAAAAATTTTAAATTGAGAACAATGGGAATAAATGACTCCATAGGTAAATGTCACCAGAAAAGTCAATGAAATTATAGCACTGACTCAACAAAGCAATTTCAAAATTTTAGAAAGTTCAGGATATTTTCATTTTAACCAACAGTTCATTATTTTCACTAAAGGTTTCTTAAAGATTATTACATATATAGTATACATATTAAAATATATATAAAAATCCTCACATAAGCAAAATGTAATAGTTCAAAGTTCAGAGTATTTTAATGTTTATTTAAAATGTACCTGATTTAGAGGTTATTATATATAGCTTAAATTACCATAAATCTGAAATTATAAAATCAAAGATTCTTTTCCCACACCAGTTCTAGAAATTATTTACTACTAAGAATTTGTTAATATTCCTGCCATTCATTGGTCAAAAGAAAGCAGATGTTTTGATAGTTTATTAAAACATATCTATTCTGCATGAAGTCAGCACTTTCAATGTTGATAATCCACTAAGGTTATGACGCTTCCCCGAATTCTAATAAGTGGTTAACGTTTCCTGCATCAACAGAACAAGGAAACAATAGTCCTTTCATTTCTCATTTATTTATACGTGCCTATGAGAGCTATCTTTTCATGAATTCGACATTGCAGTTTAACAGGTAAAAGAAGCCATTTCAGGTGTCTGATAATATTTATTCTTTGTTCATTTTAACTTGCTGTTGTTTAATTTTAAATTTTAATTGAATTGAACTATTTTATATTTCATTTGTTTTATATAAATGGCCTCCAACAAGTAGATTATACGGGGAATGGATAAGACCCATTATTTATTAACTGAGAGTGTCCTGCATCTTTTAATGTGAGGGTTCATAGTTGTTATATACACCCCCACATTCTGGGTAGAATAAATAAAATATAAAATTAAATTTCATATTAACAAAATAATGTGATATCTTAAAAATCTGAAAATTTTCAAAGTCCAGTGACATTAGATTTTCTTGTGTAACTGATGTTAAACTTGTCTTCACGACTATACTAGCTAAGAAACTCAACTACTTTTTAAAAACAAGACCTAGTCCAAAGCTCTGAAATGTGCCATTTGTTTATTAAGAAGCTTGTCGTTCTGTTTGCTGTAGCAGCGTACAATGCTCAGACAGTGCCTTGATTTTCAACAAAATACGAATGCAAATGAAAGACATATCTCTGTTGAAAGAGCCAAACAGTGAAGAAACAATAACGCGGTGGTTGGCTACATTTTCCTTTTTTAACTTTGTTGCTCTGGAGTACATTTTTGCACACTCCCAGTGAAAGTCTTCACTGAACTTGCCCACTCTCATCCTTCCTTTTCTCTCCGCCCACTCCAGACTAACACATCTCCAGCTCAGCTCTGGGTCAATCATTTCTGCCAACAAAGTAACCGGAATGGTAGATGTATGGCTAAAGTATGCATATAAATGGATAGACTAAAGGCATAAATCACATAATGACAAATAAAGAATTATAAAGCTATGTGTCTCATTCTCCTCAAGCTTATCATTCTGCATTTTCAAGCCTTATTTTCATGAGAGGTGTCTATATATGCCTCTGAATATTTATGTTTTTGGAAGTTTCAGCGATCCAAATGAAGAAGTTAAGTGGGGTTACTCTTTCATTAATGTGTTTATCCATTTTTGGATAATATACTTCACCTTGACAAGCAGGGACTGGTGCATCCCATGCATGGTACCCGTAGGAAGACTTTCTGCACACAGCACTGCTCTTCCCGACAAGTCGGAATCCTCGATCACAGGCCCAACGGACCACACTGTTAAGCTGTCCACCTGTCTGACTGATAATGTATCCGTGAGGCGGGGACTCTGGTGTACTACAGTAGAAAGCTTTTCAAAAGAAAAAAAAAAAATCACTGTATAATGAATCAGAAGTTCTTACAACTCAGAGTTTAAAAAACCTGTAAGTGAATACTAGTACTTAAAAATAGGTCAATTGCCATCTATGTGAATTTTACTTCATATTTTCTATCCTCTTGATAATCAATTGACATAACTTTTAGGAGATGTAATATTTCTGGGCTTTCTTCTTGTAATTCTTATCATCACTGAAGATGTCTTCTGAATCAAAATATATTATATTTTCTTAACACCCTGGTGGTTCAAAGGCCCTACAAATATTTCACTGAATTTTGGTAACTGTATTTCCTGTCCTTTGAAGACCCTAAATGCCACAGCCTTGGTGGCAATATTTTAGAGCACGTTGTTCACAGGTCACTTTGAAGTTGTCTCCAGACACCTATATCATGTTAGGTCATGCATTTCTTTTTGGTTGATGTCTAAAATAAACCCCCCACATTCCATAATCCTCTCTCTTAGTTTATTGAAGAGTTTCCATGCTGTCAAGAGTGCTTACATATGGTGATAAAAAATGCCAATAAAACAAATTTTTTTCATCTCCTGAGGTCTGAAATGTCAAAAGATAATGTCAAATGACTTTTTCATATATATATATATATATATATATATATATATATATATATATATATATACTTTGAGACTACTCAGCCTGGCAGGATCCATTTACCTCTGAAATTTCAGTGTATTCAACTGAGAAAAATGAGACTTTAGGGGTAAATAGTAAGAAATAGATTGGACTTAGAATATATATATGGCATAACCTATCATTACTAAAAGAAAAATACATATTCAATATGTCAAGCTGTCCTTGGGCTGAAAGTGGTGTTTTCACTATATTTATATCCAATTTTGTCATGAATATCAACATAAATAAGGATTAGTCTATAATACAGTCAATCTAAAGATTATAATTGTTTGATTTGAATGGTTTCCCTTTAAGTCATTGTGATTATTAAGAATATAATTTAATGTGTTGACTTTTAAATGCCATATTTGGACACAACTTTAATGAAAAAACATTTACATTGCTCATATAACACAAACATAGATTTAAGTATGAAAAATCTTAAGGATGACTGGGGCATATATTTCAATTTTTTTAAAACAATTCTCCTTTGCATGCATAATAGCATTTTTAAAAAATTAATAGAAATATAGGATAAAACTTGTATACGTATTAGTAATATGATGTCAGTGACAAGTTACTTCCGATATGTAGAAGACACACTGTTAATAAATTAAATCAAACTATCATCTCATAGTTTCAAAATCAAAGTAAATAGACAAAAATCATTTTATTTGTTCATTATATACACAAATTCATATAAATGAGTGAAATTTGAGAGTTTATTTTTAGAACTGAAGTTCACAGTTTATTTAAGCCTATGCCTAGAACTGTTATGTCAGAATTGTTTATAAAATATTTATGAAAGTAATTTTCAGTTGAACTGATTAGCAATGACCCATGGCTTGGGGAGACATTGTCTGAACACCGTACAGAAAGAGATTGCTGATTGGTTCTGAAGTATTTTGTTATTGAGCACATATCCACGGCCTCTGACATGATTTAGGATGGCAATTTTAAAAAAAGGAATACAACCTTCGTATAATGGAGAAGTATTTATATACATTTACTCAACAAGAAAATTTTGGGCTCGGTAGACCTTATAAACAGGTAGGCATATAGAAAAAGCTATTTCATCTTGATATTATAAAGGATTTTCAGCCCACATCTTTCTAAATATTACTCAGTGGAAAGTAGAAATGACAAAAAACAGTTATTTTTTCAACACTAAAATGATGTGTTCATCATTTTCTCTTTCAATACTTAACGTATTTAGCAAGTATCATAAATAGATGGATAATAATGAAAACAAAGAATTTTACCATTGTATGCTTATCTGTGTTTAAACTTGTGATTTCAAGGAGTTATTAAATAGATCAGATGTACACAACTGAGCAACGCTATTGACATTTTGAGAGTTCAAAGAAAATAAATCTATTAGAAAAAAAGTATTCAAATATCAGAGTTCAATTTATAATTAACTTATATAAGTCATAAATATCCTAAATGGTTTTAATCTTTTAAAAAATCATAAGAAAGATATAGAATTATCATTAGACTGAGGAAACCAACACATAGAGAGGTTACATAAATGGCTCAAGAAACATCAATGGAGGAACTGTGACTGTGTCTGCGCTCTTGAATCACCACCACACCGAGGATCCAGGTGAGATCTGTCCTGACGTTATAAGTATCACATACCTATATATCTTATCCGGAAACCTTTCTTGTTGTTGCCATGGTCTGCTGACCACTGAAGAAACACTTCATGACCATTGCTTGTTATATTAAAAGCAGAGGAATAATCTCCACTGAGGGAAATAAGCACTGGACTTTGGATATTTGGTCCTTTAGAAAAAAAAATACAATTTAGATATAACTGAATAATTATGTTCCAATTTATATTTATTATTAATCATGGTGAAATTGCTCCACAACCAATCTACTTCATCAACAATAGTTTAAAACACAACATAAAATGTAACATAAAATGTTTGTTTCAAACATTTTAATTCCATAGCTAAAGAATCTACAATGTGTAAAATATAATCAAGCTAACTATAATTTTCATATGGTAAATAGGTAAGTTTGATGTTGATACTTCTTTTTTTTTATTGTGGTAACATTGGTTTGTAATATTATATAGACTTTGGGTGTACATCATTATATTCCAATTTCTCTGTAGATTGCATCATGTTCAACACCCAAAGATTAATTACAATCCATCACCATAAGCATGTGCCTAATCATCCCTTTCACCCTGTGATGTAGATACTTCTGAAAGTATCTATAAGATAAAATCAAAAAGCAGTTGTTTACAGTGAAGGCCTTCATATATAATTAGAGCATTTGGACTGAATTTATGAACATCCAGTAAATACCCATGGTTATTAAAAAACCCATGGTTACCATCATACACCTGAAGAACATCAAATTCCTTTTCTGTCTGGAAGAATTCTACAAACATGCTGATATTATATCCCTTTTCTACTGAAATGCTCCAGGCACACATCTGAAGATTTGGGTAACTGTCAGGATATCCAGGGCTCAATATGACTCCTGTGGAATCCAGCCGTAATTCATTGGCAGGACAGAGCACTGTCAAAGAAAGGTATCATTTAATGATGCTGGTATTTTAGACCTAAGTTAAACTGCATTTTAAATACTGTGTACTCAGCTTTCATTTTCAATAACTATAAAGGAGACAATACCTTGAATTATGTGTTAGAAGAGACAACCTGTATTAAATTTGTTGTTCAAAACTGGAGGAATGACCTTAAAATTTATGGCATTAATCTCCCTTTTTTTTTCATTACATGGAAGATGGAAGAGAGATAATGGAAGATTAAAAAATGAAGCATTTATTTTCTTCTATTTCCTTATATTCTTTCCCTACCTTTCCTCATCTTCTTATGTCCTCTCCCCTCTGCCTCTCTTGTCTATGTGTCCTGTCCTTTCCTTCCTTCCTTTTTACTCATTCTCTTCTCTCCTCAAAATTTAACTCCCTCAGGTGTGTGGGGCCAGACAAGAGTATTCATTCCAGGCAAGGCCGCTTCTGATCTGAGGAATGTGCTTAAGCCATGAGGATTTATACATAGTTTGGGGTCACCAGTTACCTTCCAGTTCTTTGTGCTATCTCCCGACCATTAATGTAAGACAAAGTCCAAGCTTCCTATTTCATAACAATACCTCTGCTATACATCCCAAGAATATATATATATATATATTCATGTACATATATACAAAAATATCGAAAATTTGTCATATGTTGACAAAAACCATAAATATGATGTAACAGCCTCCAAAGTATAGTAAACTTTAATTGTTGGTATCAATAGCATAATGCATTGGGCCAAATAATACAAACATCTACTTAAATTTGCATTTGGAATTAGAGTGTGATCAAAATGATCAAACCTTTATCACTCAGGTGATGCCATTTCAGTCTTTTTTCTTCAAGAATTTGAGGTTCTATGGTGTGAGAAGAGGATTGGAATTGCTCAGTATAGCCCACATTGTTCAGAAGTAAACCAATATATGCCTGAAAGGATTTAGTTCAATATAATACAGAATTTTCTACTTGTCAGAAGAGTGGAAGTGGCTACCGCAAAATGTCCTATGTACTTCCTTGCAAAAAAGTTTTTAAACTTAGGATGGACGAATTTTTGAGTGTTATTACTGGGGCCATTTGAACAACTAGAGTGATAAGTGGACTAGATAACTTCTGAGGGTTTGGTGAATTGGAAATACATCCCATACCATGTCCTAATCCAATTACTATAGATCAACTCCTATCTCAGAGTTAGATAGCACTGTGTCTTGAAATAATTAGTGCACCACCTTAAGTAGAATCTTTGTTTTTCAATATTTGTTCAAATAAGCTAGGCTTGGAAACCCCAAATATAGTTTCTGGAATATAGATGACTAGATTAAGGATTTACATACTTGTCATTACCTGGGACAACGAAATGAGTTATAAAGTCTCCAAGTAACATAGGGATGGAAAAGAGTAAGTAAAATAATGAATTATGGCAACATATGATTGCTCTTTAATTAAGTTAATAGCTTGAAAAGAAATAACTTGAAAATAAAATCTATCATAACTAATATACAGATATTTGAAAATTGACTAAAGAATATAATATAGCTCAATTTAAGAGCTGTTTTCTATTGTTTTGGCTTTTACTTCTGTTTCTCTTACTTTCAATCTGAGATATTTGCTTCTTGGATATGATTTTAATTATTTTTAAAAATGTGTAAATGTTATCACATCATTCATAGTCTAAAAAAAGAAACCAGACCTTTGCTTTTCACAAAATAAAAAATAGGTAAAATAAATAAATAAACTTGAAGGTTGGAAATGGAATGGAAAATTTGAGTTAAAGATGAAGAACATTAGTGAATATATAGCTATGGCATACTGAAATGAAAGACATATGTAACCATATGACAAGTTGAAGTAAGTTTGAAGGAAGGGTTTACTGAGTGTATGTGCAGCTACTTAATACTTCTGGAATATTTAGCTAAATAAGTAACTGGGTCACTGAGCATGTTTCTCCCTCACTAAAAACCATTCAGCAGCTTCAGAGCTTGACACAAAGTCCTCCAAGTTCAGTCCTTACCTACCTCTCCAACTTTGTTTCCTGCTGCCCTTCCTCTGAAACAGAATGCTCCAAACAAATTGGACAAACTACCTATAGCTTTTGTGTGTGTGTGTGAGGAAGGTTAGCCCTGAGCTAACATCCGTTGCCAATCCTCCTCTTTTTGCGAGGAAGATTGTCCCTGGGCTAACATCCGTGCCCACCTTCCTCCACTTTATACGGGATGCCGCCACAGCATGGCTGACAAGCGGTGCATTGGGCCATCCCAGGGATCCGAACCTGTGAACCCCAGGCTGCTAGAAGCCGAGCATGCGAACTCAACCACTACGCCACCGGGCCAGCCCCTACCTATGACTTTTTGAACTCAGCACATTCATTTGCTCTTCGATTTCCAGCGTCCTTCTCTTGTCTGCTGCATTTGAAATGTTAGTGCATTTCAAGGCCCAGATCAAGCGCCTCAGCCTCTGTGAAACTCTCCCTGAACCTTTCCTCCATCAACCTGAGCAGAATTGATGATTTCCTTCTCGGTGACTCTGAAATGGATGCTTCTGTTATTGCAGTTAGCAATTTTGTGGCTATTATTTCTTCACTTTTCTGGTCTCCCTTCCTAGGCTATGGTTATTGAAAAGCAAGTGCCATATCTTATTTAATGTTTTGGCCCCAATGTTCTGAATTGAGCACATATTCCATATTACTTCTGAACAACTGACATGATCCAATATAATTTACTGTAAATACACAAATTAACCTCTTCTAATACTACCCAACATGTAGCAAAAAGCCTGACAACCATCACGAATAAGAATAAATATTTACTGATTGTCACTATGCTAAACACTTTCAAGCACATTTTGTGTATTATCTCGCTTACTTGTCACAACTTTAAGAAGTGTGTACAATCTTTATCTCCATTATACATATGAGGAAACTGATGCTCAGAAAGTTTAAAGTGCACAATGTCTCACAGATTCAACTGGATGGACCCCACATTTTTAGCCACCACATGTAATCACCTATTATATTTCATTTATATCAAGCTTTCTGAAGAGCACCATATTTAGAATTGCACTCCATATTTTAATGTGATATAGAGAACTAAAGAGGATCCAGGGAAGAATAATAAAAATGATTCAGACCTTTACAGGAAAAGTGAAAAAAAAAACCACAATAATTTATTAAAATAGACTAAAAACAGTATAGATTAGTTTTAACAGATTCCAAATGAATGACTGATTTAGCAAGCTTGTGAATTGACTCAAACGAAAATGTAAAGTCAGCTTTTGAACTTAAGTGCCTGGTCAATTAATTAACATAGGAACTTCTCATAGACTCATTCTGAGGAATGATTTATTAACTTTTAGCTAGTATCTGAAGTGTTATTATGAGACAAAAATTTATCATCTTCTTTTGTATTCTCCACAGCAGATAGAATAAGAAGAGATGCAATTACTAATCTATAGGAAATTCTGATTTTAGAAATAAGATACTGAAAGTCTGAGAGTTGAGGGATTCTGAAATAACTAGGTTACCTCAATTGTTTGATTTTAATTTAAAAAAATGTATTGAATTGGGATTCATATATAAAAAAAGAAGTGTTGCCCTCCAACAGCTTACAATGTAGCTTATATATTGGGGTCAAGGAAGAAGTCCTGATATGTAATTGCCCTTTCACACCTTCCTGTGTCTGCCCAAGTTATTTTCCCTCCCAAAAGGCTGCAACTCTATCTTCTCCATTCACATGTCTAAATATCTGAATATGAATCCTAAATGGCTAAAGACTAGTCTTGTACAAAGGAGGAATTCAAATGAATTATATTTAAATATCAGGAATATAGGTAATGGACTTCAGAATAACCAACCAACTTCAAGATGTTGTATAATCATTGACTACAGCAAGGGAAATTCTCACATTGGCACTGGTTCGCACCTCCAAACATGTCTTTCTTTTTGCTACTGTAAAAGCCCCTTGTGCAAATCCTTCTGTCCTCTTGTTAGGACTCCAATCAGGTAGAAAATCAAATGTTAATTCCTACTTACAACATGTTTAGAATAATAAACAGAATTTTTATTTTAGGATCATTATAACAGTTAAGATACTACACAGAAAACAAATTTCCATCCCTTAGGAATAAACTCCCATGAAGGAAGTAATCCAAGAAAATATGGGGAGGGATAACCAAGTTGAATTCAATTTTATTCAGATTAACCAATATTTATAAATAGTTACTATGTGTGAGGCACTTTTCTGCAACAATACATAATTCCTAAATAGCAAAACACTAGCACATCATTCAAGGTCCATCATGGTCTTGCCCTTGAAACAGAGTGAATTCCCTAAGTCCACACGCCAGTGTCTTTCACTTCTACATCTTTTCATATACACCTGCCACTTGGACCACCATTTCCCTATCTCTATTCTTCCAGGGTAAGTCTCACTTGTCATTTGAAACCCGTAACTCAGGGAGCAATGCCTCCATCAAGCTTTCCCTGTCCCATAAACAGTTAAAAATTATATGATTCTATAGCCCACTGGCCTGTTTCCTAAACACTGCATTGCTACCACCCATACGGCTGTCATATTTCCTATGCCATGTTGCCTTCACAGCAGGGACCATTAATACCTTGTTTTTTGTTTGTTTGGTTGTTTTTTCCTCAGATCCTCATACTTAACAGAAGTTCAATAAAATTTAATGAATCTAGTGGTTAGAACAGAAACTATTTCCAAGTAAAGGTAATCAATATTGGAGCCTTTATTTAAAGTGATTTTTCACCTCCATTTCCACCCCTCACTGCAAACATAATTTAAATAAGTTGTAGTGACTTTGGGATAAACTAGGAAAATTAATCCTTGGAAGAATCAAAAATGTTTAAAGCTAAATCTAAGAAATAATGGAATGAAAAATACCACATATGAATTGTATAACTTTTAACATTATTGCCAATTAAATATTTAATATTTATATGAAATAGATTTTTCTCAATTTTGCCAGTATTGAATTAAACATAAAATAAATATTTAGAAATAAATAATCATAAGAATTGGTACCTTGACAAACTGGAGGTGCTCCATCCATCTGGAGTCGTTCTCCTAATCTGCATGTCAGAATTGCATTGCCAACCAAAGTAAATCCTGGAAGACACTGATACCTAATAATATCACCTATTAAAAAAAAAGACAGAGGGGGCTTCAGATAAGGAACAAGGTAATGATAAAAATGAGCAGATGTTTCAATTGTAAAAGCAGAATATTTTTCCTTTTAGTCATTTTAATCAATATAAAAATTCTATAAGCAGGGGTGATATACAAAATATTGAATTACCAGTACTTCATAGGCATCGACCAATCAGAACTGAAGCCAAGAGTAAACTACCAGTAAGACTGTACTGGTGGCATACCAGTTGGACATGCCATAGTAGTAAGGAAATAATCTGATTGGTATAGGTAAGATATTCATTAAAAATACATCAAGCAGTTAAAAGGATTCCTAGTTATTGCTTTTATATTAAGATTAAATTTACATTGATTACTGAGATTTTCTTATATTTCTCAACCAAAATCAATATGATAACAATGGTAAAAGTTTATTATAGCAACATTAACATGTCCTCTTGTCTTACATCATTATTCAAACTGTGAGACATTATTGGGATTGAATTTACAACCCAGTTTTAAAAGGACTTTATTTATTATCAAATTGAGCATATAATCAACCAATCATTTTCAAGGATATGGAAATGAAATGTTTTCTAATACACCCTACATATCCTTCATTCTACATATCAGGCTTAAGCCTGAATTCAAAGACCAATGGTTAGAACCACAGTGTCTAAAGGCAGTAAAAAAATAATTTGGAAGGAACTACCAGAATACACTTATATGGCTCAAATTCCCATAATGTTTTCTAATTGGACACCCTGGAAACACAGAATTCTTTCTTCTTGCATAATACTCCCTTTCCTCTTTTCCAGGTTGTCCATTTTTAAGAATTCTAAACAATCCCCATCAATCCAGGGAAAGAGGGTCTAAGACAGGCCGCTTCTGTTCTTTATTTTTGTTTCATTTTAAGCAAACACCTATGTTCACAGTATGTTTTTTCTGAAAGTAATTTAACAGACTTTACCTATTTCAAATTCATCATCTTCTGTCAAAATTTCAGCATTGGGTACGGGAGGTGGAGGTTGGCACACTCTCAGTTGATAGGCTATAAAAATAGACAATATTTATTCTTTCTCTGAGCAGCTATATATACTCAAATATGTGGAGAAAAAAGAATAACTATGCAAGATTTATTTATAAGAATAAAAATAAATTGAAGAATTTATCAAGTTTCAATTATTTCTTTATTTTAAAAAAATGCTACAACATTGAGGGAAAATAAATCATTCCTTAGACGTCAAAATATTTTCCCATGGTAAGCATATTTAACCTTTTTACTCCTTATTTCTTACCCTCATTTTAGTCTTTCTTGTTATGTGCTTCGTAACACCTGTTATTTTCTTTTTGGTGTGACCACAATTTGGAATTGTATATTCATGTTTGTTTATGCATTCAATGCCTATCTTCCCCAAGGTTCATCACAGAATCCCCTGCACCTAGCGAAGTGCTGTGCATACAATCGTAATTGCAAACAAGTATTCAAGGCTTACTCTATTCCAGGAAATACAATAAACACTTTACTTATATTAACTCTATTAGTCCTTACAAAAATTTTATTTATTTTATTACTTAATTTATGTAACTCTTCCTACAATTATCCTCACTGTACAAAAAAAGAAAACCTGCTAAAGAGAGTTAAAGAATTTGTCCAAACTACACAACCATAATGTGGCCGAGCTGGGATCTGAACCTAAGATGTCTTGCTTCAGATCCTTCCCTCAGCATGCTAGTGTGTTTGTGAAATTTCTATTTATTAAATTTCACGTTTCTAATTATTTACATCACTTGAACAGATCATCTCATTAGATTAGATAGATTTCTATTTGGCATAATTTAAAGACCACCAAAAAAAGTTCTCTGAATATAAGCATCATGACTACTCGCCCTATGTGATATCTATGTCACAGTCATTTGGTTGAGTAAAGCCTGTTTTCACTAGGAGTCTTTAAAAAATGTCATATACTCTTGTTCATTCAAGAAACCTATTTTACACTATTATAACATTTGAAGAAAAATATGTCTTATATGCTCAATTTTATTACTTAGACTTAGGAGTAAAGTTCTTTATGTACCTCAACGCGCAGATAAAGAGAGCGAGGCTTAAAAGACATAGTAACTTGTCTGAGATCACACAACTAGTGCAGAGTTTAGCCACGATTTCAGCCCGTGTCCTCTACCTTCAAAACCCACACCTTCCATATTGCCCCTATCGTGAGAGTATTATGACAGTACTGAGTAACATCAACTAGACCAGTTAGGGGAGACTCCCATAAAAGGAGATGAGTGAGACAAATTTTAAAGAATAAGATTTTTCCAGTTCTGAAGGATAATCATGGGCATAAGAGCATTTCAGATGGAGGAGGAAACATAAGCAAAAAAATTGAGCACTGATTCATCATCATGTAACAAAAAGCCATTTGTAAGAGGTTAATTGGCTAATAAACTTCCAGATTACTCAGGACAGAGAAAAGAGGGAAATTTTTCAAAATGTAGACAAAGAGGGATGAATTAAAAAAAATTGTTTCAATTTCCTCCTTTAAATTGTTGTCTGTCTCTTTAAACATTTTCCTTCCAGTACTTCAACTTGTTTATAAAAGTACTCGCTGTGCAGGGATGTTAATTTGCAAGTAAAACACTGCTCTACATAGAAGGGTTACCACGAGAGAAGAGAAGGCTTGCTGGGAAAGAAGCCCAGGGCACAAAAATATAACCTGGGTTTTTGAGAAAAAGTTTAGTTAAGAGTAACATTAGGAATTTTGAAAATCTTTTTCCTGAACTTACACCTTAAAAGAGGTAGAATTATCAAGGTAAAAGGTAATTGTAAGAAATGCCAAAGAGGTAAGAGAAAGGGGAGAGGAAGATACAGCAAGCCCTACATGGAGAAATCCTTATGAGACTATGCTTTACGGGAGAACGTTTTATCTGAGTTTAAGTAGAACAGAGATCAATTCAGAAGTTGGGACGTGTAGAGATGCCCATATATGTATTATTTTACTTTTATTTGCCTGTAAAGTTAATCCTCGTGCTAATCATACATTATTTCATTATTTTAAAGTAGTATATTTTTCTATCAATGAGAAATCCATTACTATTGCCATCTGTAGAACATGCTTAGAATGTCCAAGATAATTAGGTTGCAGAGTTGAAAAGACTGGAGGTTATAAATTATGATTAATGAGGAATGTGATGCTCAGAGATAATGTGTTATTTTCCCAAGACCACATGGGTACTGTGAGCTAAATTCCATCTTATTCTCTGTTCTTTACCACTACCTGAAGTTTTATAAACTGTGTCCTTGGAGCCAAGGGATCATCTTGGGGTCGTGGAGGGCCTGAGGAGTTGTAATGTCCTTACCTCTCACCTCTACCTCAATAAGCACAATTGTATGTTCATCAGTTTTATAGATTTGAATTCTAAATAAACTTTCCTTTGAACAAATTTCTACAGTCTGCACCTAAGTGATTTCACTGATTCTTTTGACATCTGGTTTGATTTCAGGTCTCAATCCCCAATTTTATATCACCAGGAAAAACATCTATTCTGAGCTCTTCTGTCTCTCTCCCCTTACCCTTTACTGTTATTTTCTCATCACAGAACTCTGTTTTATGGCACATGTAATTATGACTTGTTTCAAAATTTATTATTGTTCATTTATTAGCTCACTTGTCCATTGTCTGTGTCTCCACCTAGCCTTTAAGCAACATGAAGGAGGAGACTGTTTATCTTCCTTTTTCACAACTGAGTAATTAGCTTCTATCACTACGCTTATAATCCAAGAAGATTTGTTAAATAACATACAAAATATAGGTTTCCTCAGGAGGAAGATAGTCTGTAAACAAAAAGTCTTCCCTAGGGTGAGTCTCAAATCTAAAATTGCAAACGAGAATGAAATAGAGGCACTTGTGGGTCAGAGTGGCAGGAAATGGAATCCAAAGAGGATCTGCCTGAGATGCTTTTCAGAGTCAAATTTTGACTCTGTGTAATTCAGAGTCAGTGTAATTTTGACTACAGTGTAAAGGGGAAAGCAATAATGAATGGAATTCTTTTGCATCTGTTTTCTTTTTTTTTTTTTTTTGACTCTTGAAGACAAAGTGCTACAAAAGGTTAAATCATAAACAGCTTCCAACAATTCTGTTTTCAATCTTCATCAACTTCTGCTAGTTTGTTCATTAAAATAAGTATAAAATTTGTCCAGGGTCTTTCTATTCTTGCTGCCAACATCTCAGTATAGATCCCTGTCATTTCACACCTGTGTACTGGGTTGAATAGTGTTCCCCCAAATTTACGTCTTTCCTGGAATCTTGGAATGTTACTTGCAAATAGGATTGTTTCGGATGTCATAAGTTAAACTGAGGTCCTATGGAATTAGGCTGGGCCCTTAAACAAGTATGTCTGTTGTCCTTACAAAAAGAGAAGAGACAGAGACAAACACACAGGGAAGACAGGTGATGATGGGGACAGAGATTGGAGTGATTTATCTACAACCTAAGGGATGCCAAAGATGTCCAGCTACCACCAGAAGCTAGGACGAGGCGAGAAAGGATGCTCACCTTCAGCTCTCAGAGAGAGCATGGCCCTCCTGATACACTGATTTCATACTTCTAGCCTCCAGAACTGTGAGAGAAAAAAAATTCCTATTTGCTTAAGCCACTTAGTTGGTGGTGCACTGTTACAGCAGCCCTAGGAAACTAATATACCTGTATTATTGGATTGGCCTCCAGGATGTGCCTTGCCTTCTGGGTCTCTCTGGTGCAATCCTTCCCACACAAGTGAAGCGGTGGACGGGAATTAAGACATTATTTACATGGAATCCACTGTGTGCAAAGGACTCTGCAAGGCACTTTACATGAGTTATTTCACTTAATCACCAAATTACTACATTAAGTTATGTGTAAATAAACCCATGTTGCAAAAAAGGACACTAAATTTCAGAATGGTTGAGTTATTTGCCCAGTTCACAGATTCAGAATTTGAACTAAGTTCTGCTTGAAAACTAAGCACGTTTTCTCCCACATTTACAGACAAATCAACCTGGATTGGGGAATTATTTTTATTCTGCCATTTCCCTATTATCAATTTATGGTGTCTTTTCACAGCCTACAGATTAAATTTATAATCCTAGATAAAGTAAGCTTATTACTTTAATTCTCACCAATCCCTCATATGAGATGTCTGCTATATTTCACCTGAATTTTCCCAGTTCCCATGTATTTGCCATGTTAATTCCCTACACCACACTGTTATTTTTGACAACCTTGCCAGCCTGGAAATTGGCACCATAATGCTTAGCACTTAGTGTTCTACCATCTTGAATTGTTCCATCCTTATTCATTAATGTGTTAGTTCTTGTTTTATGTTTAACTCTTATGGGACTGCTGTGTACATATTTACATTTCCTATAATGTCTAGCACAGTTCATTTTGTTGTTTATTAAACATATCTTATTGAGCACCTACTATGTGCCAGACTCCATATCATATGTGCTGGGAATGCAACAGTGAATAAAGCAGACACAATCCTGCCCTTATAGGCACTAATTATTGGTGAGAAAGATATCAATCAAATAATCTCATTAATGAGTAGAATTTAACTAGTTGAAACAATGTGTTTGTGTGTCTGTATACGTGTTGGGGAGAGAGATGACACAGAGAAGAACAACCCAGGCAGAGGAATCAGCAAGAGTAAAACTAGCAAAGAGCCAGGTCAGGCATGCTGGGGTGAGACAGCCCCAAGGAGAGTGAGAAGGGATGAGAAAGAGGGGTAAACTGGGCTAAATCTGACAGGAGTCTATGGCCGTGGTCAGGATTTGTTTATTTTAATCTGAGGCCAATGGGAAGCCTGTGAAGAGTTTTAAGTCTGGGAGTAACGTGATTAGATTTCTCCTTTAAAAAAATAACTTTGGCTACAGTAGGAACAATAAACACAACTGGAAGGGGACAAATGTGGATACACATAGACTAATAGAGAGTATATTGCAGCTGGTGTTAAAGAAACAATTGTTGATTGATTCTAAAATAACCCACAAGTATCCCCAGATGACTTGACATTAAATTGTCTTATAATTTCCAAGAGTCTCCAACTTCGTTTAATTAACTGCAGCCCCATCTAATGACCAGTTTATATTTTTAGCTGCAAATAAATAGATAGTTCCTCTCCTCCACTTAAGACTCAAGTACCCCTGATTTGGCATATCACCCACCTACGATGCAATTCTCACCCCACAAAAATATATTAAACACATCTCTTCACTTTTTCAACATAAACTTTGAAAAAATCAAACGTGCCTACAACCTAACCCTTATCATAGTCTCTTCTCGTCCCTAGCAACATAGCTCTCAAATGGTTGATATGTAACATTTGATAACATGTTTGGGACTTTATGTTCTGTACAAGATTATTTTTATCTATCTTGCTTTCTTGAAGCCTATCTTCAGATCTCTTTTATAACTTTATTCTCCGATGACTAAAACAGAGACATCTTCACTGATCATGTTACCTAGAGTTAACCTCTTGCAGTTACTCCATTTCAGGTCTCTCTATTTGCTCTTTGGCAATTCCCACAGTCTGTAAGGATTGTCTACTCTTCATTTTCTTGTACTAGAATGTAAGCTGCAGGGACTTTTGTTTCTCTTATTGACGGCTAACTCCTCAGGGCACAATACAGCACCTGACATAG
Source organism: Tapirus indicus (assembly GCA_031878705.1). Taxonomy (NCBI): domain Eukaryota; kingdom Metazoa; phylum Chordata; class Mammalia; order Perissodactyla; family Tapiridae; genus Tapirus; species Tapirus indicus. The sequence continues at coordinate 27,291,893 of CM062935.1, read as the reverse complement.
CAGTATTCAATAAATATTTGCTGAGTGCCTGAATGCTAGAAAAATGAAAGAATGAATGATGAGTGAGTAACAAGTATATTTTAAATACATTCTTATGAAATTGAGTATGAACTCGGTCCGGATGCTCTGGGTTTAAATCTTGTTTCTAATGCTAACAATTTGGAAAATCTTGACAAGCTATTTATCCTCAGCCTCACTTTCCCTCATTCGTGAAATAGCGATGATGATAGTAACAATTTGATGCCACCTCAAGGGGCGATTATAAGAAACAAAATGTTTATATATGCAAAGCATTTGGAGCAGTGCCTGCACGTAGTAAGCACTCTATAAGGGTAACCTCATATTTTATCACATTGGAATTCCATTCCTTCGAGATATTTGGTTTCACAGATTAATAAAACATTTGGTAAAATACTAATATTTTCTGCTTTTCCCAAGTTTCATGTTTTTTGCCTGAAAGACATATTTATTTGGCAGTTACTGAAATGATTACCAGCAAAGTTTAGGCATATTATCTTGGTTGGTCGGAGCAGGGTATAATCAGGCAACGGTGTGAGGTGTGATGCACCAGATGTGTAGTAACTGGAGGAAAGAATGAAGAATGAAACGCTGCCGCCCCACCTCCCTTTCTGAAGATGTTTCTCTCAAACCAATCAACATTACTGGAAAATATATATCCTCCAATTTGTGTTGGGGAGTAAGTACTTTTGTGCACACAGCAGCTTGATCTACTATTTACTCTGGAAGCAGACTGCCTGTATTCAAATCCTGGCTCTGCTACTTGCTATCTCCATGACCTTAGGCAAACTGCTAAGACTCCACACTTCAGCTTTCTCATCTGCAAAATAAACATAAAACTAAGGTTGAGTTAATATATTGTAAAGCGCTTAGAATAGCGCCTGACATATATTATCATTTCAAAGGGAGAGTACATTCCCTGTTTGGCAAAGGTTAACAGGATCATGGCTGCTGTGGTGGCAGCTGTGTCCTGAACGTGTATAATCTCAATCTGACATGACTTTACTCACAACCCGATGTCATTCAAAGGGCTAGTACCCATGTGACTTCCCTGAACACAGCAAACTATTCACTTTGTTTCTATTCTGATTTAAATTGGATATACTTTGAAAATGCTGAGATTCTTTGTTTCACATTGTTTACATTATACTGTATTATAAAGTCCCGGAGTTCAGCAACTCATTTTATAGTCATGTATAATATATGTCGTACGCATCTGTAGTCTCAAAGCTGCTAGCACAGTGCTCTAGAAATTATATTCAATACATACTAACTAATAGCTAATTGAATTAAAACAATATCTCATCCACTATATTATATATACTTTGGTTACTTTGGAAGAAAATAAACAGGTCTAGGATGAATATACCCCATATTGTAGGGGTTAGAGTCATAGACTGTTTGAACTGGAAGTTACCTTATAAATCACCTCTTCTAATCTCTTTATTTTTGGGAGGGTGGAGGGAGGAGGAAACCTAGAGAAGTGAAATGAGGTAGACAGGCCACCTATCCAGTTAGTTACTGGTAGAACTGAAACTTTTAAATTGTGTAATCTAAATTTTAAATAATATGAGCATATATTTTAGTCTGTGCTTTTCATGGATTGTTCCATTTAGAAACAGCTGTACAGTTATGAACAATGGTGAAAAAAGCTGCATAGTATAGATACTTACACATTTAAAGTACACATTTGATCTAAATCTTTGTTCTCTTTAGAAGAATCATGTTATTTGACATGCCATTCAGCTTTAAAACACCATTTACTATCTAATAACTACATGAAGGCATCATTTTCTACATGCCAGAGTCTTTTGAGGACGACTCCTGTTTGAATAGTGTTCTGTTTTCATTCAAATGTGTATAGATGTCTGGCTCTTGGTCTAACAAATCCGCTTCTTGAATTCACTTTAGGGTTTGATTCTGGAAATAGTTTTTGATTATTCTTAATTTTCTATTTTCTTTGTAATGAAACATCCAACCCAATTCCAGAAAAGAATCCTGCATTTATCTACTTCATTTCAACTGAACTATTAAGGGCTTCTTAAAAACAAAAAACAAAAAACAGAAAGCTGGTAAATTGCCATTCCTTCTCCAAACCAAAAAAGCACAAGTGCACAACCTTTCCGCCAAGTAAGGACACAGTATTTCTTACAGAAAAAAAACCCACAATGTTCTGTGTTTCCTTATAAACAACTCCAAGCTCTCTATTAACCATTGGTGTACTTCTGTGATGACCCAGATTAGTTCAAGTAAGATAATTTCATGATTTGGGGAAGATTTGGAGGAGAACAGGCATTGATAATTACATGTTCAGTTAAGTAATTTTGGCAATGTTATTTCAAAAGTTATATAAAATAAGTTTAAGCAGCTCCACTTGAAAGCAGAGTTAGGAGTATTTAAATAAATGCTCTTTGAGTTCTAATTAAGAAGGAAAAAGAGTACACATTTGTTTCCATTTTCGAGAAAATCTCCTAGTGATTTCACATAAACCATATAAGGTAAGTTTCAGCAGTGCTTACATTACTTACAAATATCACTTTTGTTTCATTAATATTTTATAATCAGTTTGTTTCTCTGTCTATATGAGGGAGAATCTTAGAAATCAAGAGAAACTGCTTATCCATGGATTTAGAGATGAGACGAAGAAAGTCTCTGTCATGAGGAATGGACCAACAAGAAGTCACTGTTGGTATTTCCCTAGAGATGGAGCAACAGAAGTACAGTAAATAAAGCTATTGGGAAATCCCCTGAATTGTCCATAAGATAATTCCAATATCTGTTGTATGAATTGACTTCCCCATATTCAGACAGCCAATAACAGTATCCTGCCTTAGTACTGAGCACTTTGGAATGTGTGTGCCAATGGTGTCTTCTCTACATGGTTGAGTTACCTGACACTTGAGTAGATATCAGAGCATATTAGCGGTGACAATTTGTTCTTTGTCAGTCTCTATTTTCCTCTCCCTGTTCAATACCATAGTTTGGTTTGCTACTGTGAAGGGACATGCTACAGCTATCTTGAACTATCAGTTTAAACTATTCTGCATATTGAAAAGAAAACAAAACACAGCTCCTTTGTGCTGTCAGCTTGGAGCTGGCCTGGCTCTAACTGATAGGCCATGGTTTTCTACTATTGACTGTAAACAATTTCACTAACAACAATCAGACATGATAACTTTTTGACATTGTTGGAACAAGACAAAAACAAGACCTCTCCATAATCTTATCTGAGCACAGAAAAAAACAAGAACACTATCCAAATCACCAAAATGACCAAGATTCCTTCATCTCAGCTAGTATGAGCAAATGCTGCTTCCACACCAACTATAGTTTTAGGTGTGTTCCATTCCTTCCACCTTCTAGAAAAAAAGTATTACGATACTCAATTAGAGAATAGCTCCAATTTTCTGACAGCACACAATCCAGAGGAAAAGCATGCTTCCTTAAACCTTTCCAGAACCATCTTGCACAACCCAAATCCTATAACAAGCCTCTCCTAACACCCTCTTACTGAGATGCCATGGGGTCCCTCATGGTGTGTTGTCTTACTTGTTACAATGAGCCTTTGTTTAACTGAAGGTGTGTTCCTGATGGAGTTTGGCTGGAGGGGACTGACAGTAAGACTGTAGAAAGTAAATACCATAACTTATCAACGGATGTGCACATACAGCAAAATGTCAAAATACGGTAAGCAATTTTGACATGACTTTTAGTCATACAAGTAATCACTAAGTAGTCATTTAAGTAATAGTAAACAGCGTTACCTTTTCCTCATAACAGTCTCACCGGTTTGGTTTTTTAGCTTCATCACTTCATATATCTATATATAATTGTATGATGTCCATACCCCCTATGCTGTCTGGACATCAAACAATGAAAGGAGGTCAGCTCTTTAGGTTATGTGAGGCAAAGGGGTCACACAGTTCAAAGCAATGGTGATTTATGTTTTATATAAGATGTGTCCTTATACTTGCAGCTGTCTCTTTTAGGATGAGACTTTGTGGAGTTAAATATACTTGTCCCCAAATAAAGTATTTATTGTAAAGGCAACATAATCTTAAAAGATGACCTAAAAGACAGTACAGCTTTTTAAATACATTTTTAAAAATAATCTGAAAGTCAATTCAACTCATTCTTTCACAGATGCACCAACAATAGAAAACAATAAATAATATAAATTAAATCATACTATGCTTACTAAAAAAAAATCTTCTGTATGTAAATTGAGGTTCCCTAATACTTTGATATTAGAAAACGAGGTGCCCTGGATAACATATTTAAACATTAAAATGATAACTTCTGTTCTAAATTAATAAATATATATTCTGGCTATACTATAGTCTCTTAGTTGTTTAGGATGGCATGAGTCAGACCTCCAATAAAACATATTTTCTCTTCATACAGTGAGCATAGCATATTTCAAAAACTATAAAGAAGAATATACTAAGTTGTGATAAACCTGCCAACATACTGTTGTTAGCTTGTAGGTCCTGGGGAAGAGAAGCACTAAAAAGGTTGAAGCTCCAAGTTGTAATTAGGAGGGGCATTTTCTAAAAAATGAGGTGACCTATCATCTTGCTAAAAATGAAAATCACTTTTGCTGAATTTTTAGAGAAAAATTAGGTTTACACACCATTACATATAATCAATGCATGAGATAATACCAGCTTAGGACATTGCCTGGCACTTAGTAAAAAGAACTCAGTATATTTTAGCTGTTATTATTATTGCCGTTGTTGTCATTATTTAAAAAGAGGTCATTCTTTGGAGTCAGACAGATCTATTTTGAATTCCAGGCAGCCCTTCTACTTATTAGTTCTCCTCTGGCTTTATATAGGTTACAAATTTTTTCGTTCAGTTCTTTCATTATTAAAATGGGGATAATAACACTTATCTTGCAGAGTTATTACAAAAATTAGCAATAACACATGGAAAGCATCTAGCACAGTGCCCGGCATATTAAGTTTTCAGTAAATGGTAGCTATTGCTATTATAGTGACTATTATACAAAGTCAGTGTCTGCTAAAACATGCAGTTAAAACAGGTTTTGTGTAATTTTACTTTCAGGGAGTAATTGATTAGGACAGAATATTATTATTTATTATAAGCCAATCCCATCTTGACTCTATGGCAGATATCAAGAAAATTCAGCTTTTACTTCAGGGCATCATAATTATGGCTACACAGAGAGAGACTAAGACACTTGCCCAGATGAAGAAGAAACACGATATCTGAGAGAAAGTGCCTCAACACTTACATCTGTCCTATTTTTTTCATTGCACAGAACTTTCATTTTCCAAAGCTTTTTATGAATGTTATTTTTGATCATGAAAGACTTTATGAAGGTGATGTTTTATAAAAGACAGATGGCTGGCTGCATCTCGTAAAGGAAGTCAGGTTATAGAGCAAAAAACCTTTTTTCTCTTTTCAAACATATTAAAAATATATTAATAAATAAAACCTAAATGATCAGTGTGACCTTAAGAAAATATTTGAAAAGATTTATCTGTCAAATTTATAAAATAAATACACAAGTTCTATGAAAACCACTTTTGACTTATAGGGTAGGGCATAACAGAAGAAGCTGTTAAATCAATGAGAGAATTTAAAGCAAACTTGAGTGAGGGAGTAAACCATTACAAGCTTAAGTATACTCGGTCGGCTTAAAATACACTTTGAATAGTGAATTGTCTCCCTGGTTTACTTACTAAAAAACACCAAATGACTTGACCAATTTTTTTTATCATTATGAAAGCTCAGTTTGGCACGGAGCTGTAGCTACTGAATATGGGCCCTGGATATGAATATTATAATTTTAGTTGTATTAAATTCTATTAATTGCATTAACTATTAATTTGAAAACAGGAATCTTCTCTGTTTCTGTGAGGGGGGTGGGCATACATCTACATACTTGTATAATCATCTTTTTAAAAGGTGTCACTACTACATCAAAGAAAGACAAATACTGCATGATTTCACTTATATGTGGAAGGTAACAAATAAATGGATAAAGAGAACAGATTAGTGGTTACCAGAGGGGAACGGGGTTGGGGGGAGGCTGAAGGGGGTAAAGGGACACATATGTATGGCAACAGACAATAATCAGACTACTGGGGGTCAGCACAATGAAGTCTATTCAGAAATTGATTAATAATAATGTTCATCTGAAAATACACAATTTTACAAACCATTATGATTTCAATAAAATTACTGGAAAGAAAAAAAAAGTTGTCACTAATATGGCTCAAATAAATTCAATTAAACAACTTTTTTTTTTTTTTTTGCTGAGGAAGACCGGCCCTGGGCTAACATCCATGCCCATCTTCCTCCACTTTATATGGGACGCCGCCATAGCGTGGCTGACAAGCAGTGCATCGGCGGGCGACCGGGATCAGAACCCGTGAACCCCCAGCTGCCAAGCGCGAACTAAACCGCTGCGCCACTGGGCCAGCCCCCTCAATTAAACAACTTTTTAAAAAGAACCTGAGCACATAATTTCCACTGTAAGACTGATTAATTAAAATATAATTAATCAATTACTCAATTATTCAATAATAAAAATATAAAAGGGTTAAGCAGAAGTTTGATCTGTGTCCTCACATAAGCGCTCACTGTTATTAAACTCACAAGGCTTATTAAACAATATACCATACTGTAATTAAGTTCTCAAAAGTTTGCTAAAAAGAATAGGTGCAATCATGGAGAAGATGGTAGTGATCCCTATGAGTTTGAATTATCAAGAAATGGAGGAAACGGGACTTAAGATGGGGAGACTCGAAGAATGAAGATGAGTAAAAAACAAAAACCATTTAAGAATGGAAGCTCAGGAGGCAGTGGGAGAATGAATTTGATTTGGAGTCGGAGAAGGCACTGGGGAGTAAGATTCAGTGAACCAGATTATAGGGCAGTTTTATTTGCTTTAATGTATGCATTGTGCATTCTTGAAATGGTGAGTCAGGGTAAAAGCAGGGCTTTAGGCAAATTATCCTACTAAGTAGAGCTGGTGGATGCAAGGCATCTGTCAATTTTTAACATGAGCCCTGGCCACATCCTCAAATTTCAAGGTTATTTTATTTTATTTTTTGTGTGAGGAGGACTAGCCCTGAGCTAACCTCCATTGACAATCCTCTTCTTTTTCGCTGAGGAAGACTGGCCCTGGGCTAACATCCGTGCCCGTCTTCCTCTACTTTATATGAGACGCCGCCACGGCACGGCTGACAAGTGATGCGTTGTTCCGCGCCGAGGATCTGAACCCGCGAACCCCGGGCTGCCCAAGCGGAGCGCCCGAACTTAACATCTACACCACCAGGCTGGCCCCTGAAGGTTATTTTAAGGTTTGGGTAAAATTCCCAGAGATGTTGACTCAAATGTTAAGCTTCTCTAGGCTCTTGCAATTGTGCCCTATTATGAAATTTAAAGTATAAGCATAAATAAAAATAAATGCTTTATTAGAAAATTTGGGGCCGCCCAGTGGCGCAGCGGTTTAGTCCGCGCTTGGCAGCCCGGGGTTCGCGAGTTCGGATCCCAGGCGCCCGCGGACGCGCACTGCCTGTTAGCCATGCCGTGGTGGCGTCCCATATAAAGTGGAGGAAGATGGGCACGGATGTTAGCTCAGGGCCAGTCTTCCTCAGCAAAAAGGGGAAGATTGGCAACAGATGTTAGCTCAGGGCTGGTCTTCCCCACAAAAAAAAAAAAAATAAAAAAAAAATAAAAAAAAAATAAAATGTGAGAGGAGATACGGTAAGAAAAGAACATTTACTGAACATCGACTCTGCCAGGCACTGTGTTAATTGCATATTATGCATTGTCTCCAATTCTTATGTCATCTCTGCAACGTAATGCTGATAATAGTAATAATGACAGGACTTGCTTGGGTCGAGTTATACAAAATTGCCAATATTCAGCATTTTCTTTTTAACCAATAATTTCATATGGTTCAACCTAATATATGGTAGTAATTGGAGTAATTTTGATATATACAGTATCTCATTAATCCTCTCGGCAATTCTACCATATTGTTTTATAGCTGAAGAAAATGGAGACCAAAGGGTAACTTGTCTAAAGTTAACTGGAGAACAAAGTGCTAAACCAATATTTGATCATCTTTATTCCTAAACTAATTCTATTTTTATTATACACGACTCAAAACCTAGTTACAAAAATCAGGTGAAACATATTTTGGAATGAGAATACATCACCTAAGTGTCTATATAAATCCATATTCATATATTATGTGTATATACATATTCTGTCATCCTTATATTTTCTATATGAATACACACACACACATCCACACATCCTTTTATCTGAAAATATTTCCCCTCTGAAATGTCTCCTAATTTTTATAAATTTTACACTCCCTTAAGGTTATATTATGGATATTTATAGCCCATCAGTGAATAGTCCCTTCTTTATCACTTGTTCAAGAAGGACACAAAATAATAAAAATTTATGCAGAGATCCATGAAGAGAGCAAATGTCCAAAACACAGTTCAGCAACTATTTCATCTTTTGATCTTAACTATTATTTAATTTATTGTTTCTCGAGTTATGATTATCTACTAAAGTAATAAAGCTATTGTTGCAGCCTTAGACTGTACTATATACTGCCGGCATCAATGACCAATTTAGTAAAAATGGCAAATGGCTAATTAAAAAATAAACAACCTGAATAAAAGTTATCTAACTGAATGCCCCACTTTCTAATTGGCTGTGCTGGAGTGTACATGGAGTTCTAGCACCTGTGGGCCACTACAGAAGCACAAATTGGGTACTATCTACCGGCAGATAAGTGCAGAAATTAAGCAAATCAAATATATTCTAGTCTATTCTCTGACTATTTCTAGACCGATGTGCTTTAAATGTCTTTGAGCATAACCGACTTAACAATATTTTTCATGGAATATAAGCTTTGAGTATCAGAGATTTCCTTACTTTGAGTTAAAAAAGATGAAAACATTAAATTGTATATTAACGTAATGGACAAAGTGCATCTTCATCTTGCAAATTTCCATAATTTAGAGCTTATTGATTCTGTGGAATACTCATGGAATTGGTGGGACAAAGTCATATAAAGCAGAATGTGTTTTATGGAACCATGGTCATAGCAGATAAAAGGATATAATCATTAAAAATAAACATTTTCTTATTTATAATGGAACACAATTTGAGATAAAAGGAAAATTTTTTAAAGCTCTGTGAAATCATCTGAACGTTCTCTGAAAAAGTCAATGCTATGAAGAGAGGAGCCAGAATAATTCTACACAAAAAATTAAAATTGAAACTCTTTATAAATTATTCCACAGAAGTAAAAGCTATGAACCTAATGATCTGGAATAGTCACTTAAAACTGTAAGATTCTAGAATAGATACAGTTTTGAAACAAGAGTATAAAGGAATGAGTAATATGATCCAAAGCATAAAGATATTGAACGCTAATTTTAGAAAGACTCACAGCAAGTTGAATAGATTAAACATTTTGTGTTGAAAAATCTATTGATGTCTCAAAATTACATGCAATAAAATATGAACAGCTGGTTCTCTTTTATTGCTTTCCATGCAAAAATGATTATTTTCTACTGGGTAATTACTGACTGATTTATTTCCTATTTCCTTTTGCTCACATTTTAACGTCCCTAAACATTTATAAGAGGTCATTCTTTGCAAGTAAATGTATTTGAAAGATAAAAAAGTGTCAGATTTTAACACCTTTTCAATCATTGGTTAAGTATATTTACATTCAATTTTTTCAGGACAATTTTAAACAGTGCCAAATCAAATAGAAACTCTTAGAATACCAACCATGATAACTGAGCACAAAAAAGCCACTTGTTGTGAAATCACTGTGGAATTTGATTAGAATCTGATTTGAAGTGCTATAGACTGATTCCAGGGCAGTATTGCCACTAAATTGCCCAATCTGAGGTGAGTTTTGGTCCGGTCCATCCCTATTAGAGAGAGACAGAGCAGGGAGGGGTAAAAGAGAGATTGAGATCGATTTTTTTGGAGAGTTTTGCACAAAGTTTAATGAAAGTATTACATATGACATGATAAAGATGTGGTAGATGAAATAACCAATGAGTGCCAAAGCATATTAGTATATTTTATGTTTATTTAGGTGATAAAATATTTTAAAATGTAAAGTATAAAAATAGATCACATTTTTACCTAAATGAAATGCATCTATAATAGTTGTAATCAATTATACTGTCTTTGGTTTCCTGACCACAACCCAGATTCTCCCAAATGCCTAAAGTTTGCCCTTCTTTTATTTTCTTCCAAACAATCTTGAGAATCATAGACTGTTAAATTTAGAAGGAATCTTAGAGCTCTTACAGCAATTAACCAATTGTCAATAATTCTATTCAGAGATTTTCTTTATAACATATTTTTAAATAAAGATGTTTCAATACAAAGGATAATAATAATAACGTAGATATACTATTTTACAAAAAATTATAATGACAGAAATTTAATAGTTAAATAATTGATATTTGAATATATGCACTTAAATTTCATTGGTTTTGCAACTAGAGAACTTTCTTACCTTAAACTTACTCTGATATGAATTCCTTGTTGTTGTGCATTAATTTAATAATATATTTAAATCTTTTTTTTACCCATAAAGTTTTTGTTCTAAGTGTTTAGCTACTTCATGGGCAGATAAACCAAAACCTATTTCTCTTGTTTATCTGCTTCTCCAACACACATACTGTCACCCTCAGGTACTCACATCAATTCAAATACCAAATGGCAATTTGTACAGACGATTGTGATATATTTTCATTCCTGCCTTGTTTCACTGTTATGTATAGCTGAATCAATAACAATGATCCTGACTTACCATACAGTAATGAAATCATAGATGGGTTCTGTTTGAAGGACAGTAAAATTGATATAGATTCCATTCCCGGGGGGTACTCTTACAAGCCAAAAACAGTCTTGAAAGTTTGGATATTCATCGGGATACCCAGGAGAGTAAATGGTGCCATTCATCGCAGTTATATTCCCTCCACAAAGAGCTACAGAAAAGATACAAAACAAAATACCAATAAACTGATTATAGAGAAGACAAACATTTCGTACCTCTTAAGCAGTATAAAAGACATCTATGTTATGCTGTTATCTCAGTCAAGGTATATAAAAATGAAGTTGGTAACCAAGAATAAAATACAGTCAGCTTTCATTTATTTTTCATTGTGAGGTATGCTACATAGTTATTATTAACTACCACTAGATTAGTAAATTACATTGTCTTCTCTTTTTTTCAAATCTTGATCAATACATACTGTTCAACTTCTGTCTGTCATATTGTGTACACAGGTAATGCCTTATAAGAGATTCGAGTGCTTTTTATTTAAAAGGGCTTTTTTTTTTGAGGAAATGAGCCCAAATTCAGTAGCAGTATCTGAGTGGTTGGTTTATGTAAGAATGATTATTAAACTCAGGCACAGACACACACAGAGAAAAAGCTCTAAAGTGTTAATCAATTCTATTTTCACTTCCAATGGGGAGGGTTAGGACTCCAGCCAATCATGACAAAAATCACTTATTCATTATGGAGCCTTAAGGGTTTTGATCTGGGTACGAACTATAACTCTTCAACTGAAAGACGGACTGTATATCTAGCATGATATTTGAAGAGGAAGACAAAAAAGAGTGCCAAAACAAGAATTATTAAACAGATGATATCACTTAAAAGATAACTTCAAGTTAGAAACATACCTTCACACCTTGGAAGTGGATGATTCCAATTGCGACTCACTCCGTGAAGGCAAGTGAGAGCTGAATTTCCAATTAGTGTGTATCCAGGGAAACATTCAAATGAAATGGTTTGACCCACAGTAAAATCACTGCCAATTACAAAACCATTTCGAAACGGGCGTGGATCAGGACAGCTTTGCAACTGATAGGCTGGAAAAGGGAAAAAGAAAGATGTTTTTACTTTCTGAATTTTGAAAGACCACACATGGGTACTATTTGCATCTTGCAAGATAAATGCAGTGCGGCTTATAGTTGGTTATAAATAGTAATTCAGGTTTATCTTAAATGATGTCAATGACAGTGTAATATGAATTTCTTCTCATGTCTATGACTTTCATATTTAAAATATAAGTACAAGTCATAAAAATGCATTCATTTTCTTCACCCACTTGTGCAATCTATCTAAATTATAGTTTTAATGAAAATCTAAACTCTTACAGCCATAATTTTAATCAAATATATTCTGACTCTTTTACATTGAATGCAATTGCTTCCTGGTTATATTGCATGTACATAGAATAAAAGAAACATGTGTGAGGTTAATTCTGAGCCTTTCTGGGGTTTTTTTCACTAATTTTTCTCTAAAAGAAACAAACCACAATATCTCTCTGTTGAGGTCCTCCAAAGAGGTTATTTAATAACATAAACTACTAGGAAACAAATTTCCCTCTAATGTAAATTTTTTATACTTCAGTTATCATGATATTTTTGGCACTGTAGTATGACTGCATGTTTATTCACACTTCTCTTGTTCTACAGTCTACATGAGATCAAAGTTCCTGTTAGTTTTGTTTATGCTTGTATCCTACAGGCCTTGCCCACGGCCTTTCATATAGTACGTGCTTAACAAATATTGAGGAATAAATTTTGAACCTATAAACAGTGCATATACTCATATATTATTAATATTTGGGACTTTATTTTTAAGAAGTTCAAAACTGTATTATAATTAATAAAATTTAAATTACCAGCAATCAGAAACTATTTTGCTACCAACCATTCAGTTCTAAATTCCCCAAATCAAAAAATTACATTTGAAGTTTAACAAGCTACCCTTAGCTGTTTACTAAAATTAACTCCAATTCTTAAACTAGAGATTTCAGAATTAATGAACAATCCTTTTAAGATATTAAGTGCCTTTATTCTTAGTTTATCTTTTTCAATTAAATTAATGTTCAACTACAAAAAAATCAAAACCTAGAGTTATTCCAATTTAAGCCAAATGTGTATCATTAGATCACTAGGACTTGGAATATATTATTCTATTAAATAAACCCTTTCAATTTTCACTCACATTTAAAAGATAACTTTTTCCATTTTTATTGAGATATAATTGACATACAGCTCTGCATGAGTTTAAGGTGTACAGGATAATGATTTGACTCACATATATTATGAAATGATTATCACATAAGATAATTAGATAATTTCGAATAGGATAAGATTCATAGACAAATGTGTGATGCTGTGATAATTTATACAATGTTTACCTTTCTATGTTTTTTAGTTTAATGAGGAAGTAAGGAAATAGATTTTAAATGTTCAGGAGAAAAGTTCCCATCCTAATATCATATGCAATACAGGGCTTAACAAACCCAATCATGTTGCCAGTAATAACATTAATTTTGGAACCAAGTCCTTCAGTAGAAGGATACATGTAATTGTATACCACACATTTTTCCAAAATTCAGAAAGTTCTTAAAATCTAATCATAAAAATAATCCAAAAATAATACTGATTCTGTGAATCTGTATAAATTAACTTGTTACTCAAAAATGCCATTAGCTCAATGATATAAACACAGTAAAAGAAGAGACAGTTTTAAAATTCAATGTAATTCACAAATATATCTTTATTAACACATTACGGTTCATGTCAATAATATTAATATTATATCAATAGCATAACAAATTCTCTCTCTTTTATGCTTTTATTATGTAAGTAATAAATCTTTTTTCAAGGACACGTTGAAAAGTTCAGTGAAGTTCAAATTCTAGTTTTATATCATTCAAATAAAAACATTATTTTGAGAGGGAGAGGGAAAATAGGGGCAGCATGAAAGAAGATAGAGCCAGGTTTATGGTAAATAGCAAAGTGCTTGGCATAACGCCCTGTACACTTGCTAGAGAAAGACCACAGATATAGCTCTAGTCTTCTAGCACAAAAAAGAAACTCAATCAATTGCCTGGTTGTTTTTGAAATAATTAAATTCCTCGGGAACATGGTTAATTCTGTATCTAGAGGTGGTAGAAATGACTCCTATTTTATGTAAAGGATGATGTGTGATGCTCTTAAGTTATATATTCAAGCATGATACAAATTGCAATTATTTTAGACCCATGTAGTTAGTTGTTACATCGATTTTAACTACTTTTGAGTATATACTTTTATTCAGCAAATATTTATTGTCCTTTTACTGTCCTAGGCACTTGAGGTACATCAACGAGTGATACAAAGTTCCCTGTTCTGAAGTTCACATACAAAAGTATTACACACTCATGAAATCCTTTAATAATTAGGGCAGAAATGTAATTAAATTTTAACTTATTTTGATTAAAAATTGCAGTCATTGGAACTACGTTGTGTAAAATATCATCATAACTTTAAATATTTAATTTTAAATCTTAAACTTTTAAGATCTGAAATCATATAATAAAAATAGCTAAAATGCACTACATAATTACTAATGATATACATCACAGAATATATTTTACATTCATCTTACCAAGTAAAATTCGAACAACTTATCTGGGAAGTACTAACTCCATCAGGCAAATGAAGAAATGGGGTTGAGCCCTAGGTCACTTTAGATTGAACAGGAAGAGTCAACATTTGAGCCTGGGTCTACCCGAGTCCAAACTCTATTCAAAAGGGATAAAAATCCTGCTCAAGTTCATGCAGTAGTTTCACATTAGAAATAGGCCTAGTATAATATGATTGTCAAAGTATTTATTTCACATTCTCATAGCAATAGAATGGAATCAAGGAATGTCATATTATCCTATCATTATAAAGTAAAAGAAAATTATTTTACATATAATACATGAGTACTACAAAATATCTTCTTAATACACTCATTTTGACATAAAAGCAAAGATAAATCTTTGATATCCAGATTGTCTTGCTTAACTGCCTTGCTTAGTTTGATTGTGTATTAAGACTAATTCAATCTTTATTTCATAGTTAGGATTTTCTAAGGCCCCAGAAAAACATCATTCCTCCTACAGGGTTGCCTGAAATGTATATTATTAAAAAAATCTTCCTGACTGAAGCTTGCTTGGGTTTAGGTTCCTTTCTCTTTCTAAAATAGAAACTACTTCGAGTTGGTTACAGCTGATTTGAGGCTAAATAAAATTTCACTTTTTACTATTCCTCTCACCTTGGTATACAATGTGGAACCCTTGTTTGTTTTGTGAATAGTCACTGTGAAAATACAAGCTGGTTTCATGGGTTGTGCTAAATAGGGAAGATGGTATTTGAGGACCACTAAGTCGGCCAATAACGGTACTGGTTTCTGAGGATCCACTTCTTACTTCCAAATAATCATGTATGGTTTCTGTAGAAAAATTTACAAACTGGAGATGTACACCTAAAGAAGAAAAACAAACATAATACTACTTTATTTTTTTAACCAAATTTAATACACAAACACACACACTCACTTGAAAGTACTTAGATACATTTCCATATGGGTGGAGAGGCATACTCTCAAGATCTGGGCCATGGGTTTGCTATAAGCCCAGGAAAATTAGCTTTGCTATAGTTCAAAGTAACAGAATACTGCTCTCAAATACCCACTATTTGCCACATGGGAAAATCTCTCATTTTACTACAATGTCACTATGGTAAAACTAATCAAGAAAGTGGCTTTCATGCTCTTTAATACAGTTTAAAATTGTATCAACCAATTTTCAAAAGTAAAAAGCCACTCAGTAATTTGTATTTTATAAGGCCAATTTGAGGCCAAAATATGATCGGAAAGTTTCTATACATTACCATAATCAGATTCTACAATTGCATTAGAAGAATTAGTCATTCATCTATAAGGGATAAATTAACTTCTCCAAAATATCATTTAGAGGCATGTAATTTATCAGTGTGCTCTTTTAATATTTTGCTTATCAGAAGATAATGCTAAAATTTATATGTCAATAAAATCTAGTTATCATTGTTATATGCTGTCATATTGCAATACAGTCTCAATACTAAAATATGACAGTGAAATGTCTCTGGGATGGAATAAATAAAATAAAAGCCTCATTGAGCTATGTTTGTCAAGTCAGTTAACATTTAATTTTAGTGAATTTGATGTTTTTGTTACAACTACCATTCTCCAAATTGTTAATAATAAAATCTGACATTTATTGACTGTGTTCTTTTTACTAGGCATTGTTTTAAGGGTTTAATATATGCTTATTTAATGCTCATAGCTACTCATGAGAATGAGGAAACTGAGGCACAGAGAAGCTGAACAATATGCAAAGTTTAGACAATCGCCTAAAAGAGCTGAAATTCAAACTCAGACACTCTGGTTCTTAAACTTTTGCTCTGAATAACTACATGGGGTTCTGAGGTAAAGTAACATTTTGTTACTGGAAAAAGAGTTCCATGGACAAATTTGGGAAATATTGAAAATATGCCTTAAAATATTAAAGTTTCTGTACAACCAAACTTCTTGAACTTTCAACATGCTACCTTAATATGTGGGGCTCCAAGATGCAGATATTTTTTCTGAAGTTTTCCCCCAAGCTCCCTTTTCACAAATTATTTTGTCAATAAATGTTTTATGGGCATGAGAAAATACTTTTTAAACTGTTGATATGTATTCAGTTTTATTTCAAAAATTACAAGTTACTTGTTCAACTATATTAGAAGTAATATTTGATTTAACCAAAACTCAACGAAAACAGTGGGATTACTTAAATGTAATCAAATCAGAAACAGTCTTTTATGTTTTCATTTCTAAAATAGAGATGTGTATTCTTTTTAATTTTTAACAAACTTGGTTTTTAAAATCAAGCTAGCATTAGCAAGAAGTAAGTTGAAGACGATACAATGACACTATTGAAAACATGTTTAATAATTTATTTTAAAATAATTGATTTAGAGGCTGGCCTGGTGGCGTAGTGGTTAAGTTTGCACACTCCACTTCAGTGGCCTGGGGTTCACGGGTTTGGATCCCGGGCGTGGATGAACGCACCCCTTATCAAGCTGTGCTGTGGCGGCGTCCCATATAAAGTAGAGGAAGATGGGCACGGATGTTAGCCCAGGGCCAGTCTTCCTCACACACACACACAAAATAAATTAAATAAAATAATTCATTTAGCTCCATGAGCAACATGGGATTAGCCTAAAGTGGCTAGTAAAAGACACATAAGAATAACCATACTGGTTAATTCTCTTTCAATCAATGGACATAAAATTTGGCTACAACTTCAAACTAAAGGTGTTTCCATGTTATAGCCAGAATAATCCTCATCAGAAAGTCCCCCAGTATCCTTCTTTCAGTGGCTTCCTATTCTCCCCAAACCTCAGGAGGCCAGTCACACAGTATTCAGACTTAAATTTCTTTAGTTTTCTCATCTGCATCTTTCCATATGTCACTCTATTTACCTAGAATTTCTTTCCCATCCCCCACAGACTGACCCTCTTTTTTTGGGTTGACTCTTACTTATCTTTAAAGCCACAGTTCAGGCATCACTTCCTGTGGCAAGATTTTCTATATTTCCTGGACTAGGCTGGATGTTCAAACTAAGTACAATCCTGTACTCTTTATTACACTTTATCGTAATAGCATATTTGACTATCTGTCTCTTCACTGATCTGTAACTTACCTAGGGAAAGGTAAAAAGTCTGTTTCACTATGCATTTTATCCCCAGCATTTAGCATATTACCTGCAGTATAATATGTATTTGGTAAAGAATTATCAAAACTGTGTTTTCTGTAAATTATATATAATACTTAAATACAAATTTGTATTCTGAGGCTGTAGATGCTTTTGGGTAATGAGGTACCTAAATTCGGTCCTCAATAAGTGAGATAGTACTGAATTTCTTAATTGATCTAAATCTACCAGGTTTGTGCTTCAAGGAGTATGTACTCATCCTAGTCTTCTGTGATTTAATGAACAATTCTATCCCTAATCTAGCACTTCTATTTATGTATTTATAGACTCATGGGATATGAAGAAGCTGCAAGAGAATATATTAGTGATATAACAGTGAGAAAAAACCATTGAATGCCATATATATATAATGCAATATATCAAAAACACTGGGAATTATATTATTAGAATTAGAAAGGTATTACATCTATGTGGGCATTTAAACCTAACGTTAGAACATTTATATGACTTTTCAAATGTAAAATCTTATTTATTTACAACGAATATTGGATGAATTCAACAGATAACCAGAATGTAATTTATCTATGTATTACTTGGTTACAATAACAAGAAAATAGTTACAAAAACAATTGTACATGAAAATCATATTGAATTTATCATTGACACACACATCTAATTCCAGCTATATCTATACACATAAATTCGAAAATATAAAGTTATCTATCACCTATCTATCTGAAATTAGAAAATGCCCATATTGCTCCAATTATCCAAGTACTCCAGGTGAAATATATTTGGCTTAAGCAACAATTATCCAAATTTCACTTCTCAATTTACACAACTGTATGTCATCCCAAAGTAAAGTATGATTTGTGACTATTTTGTAAGTTCTTATTAGACATTGCTATTTCTTTTAAAGGATGCATTAATGATATTGAAAACTCTTTCGTGTGTTCTTAATATACATACCAAAACCTACGGGCAGCTTTATTGTCCATGTGCAATCTAAACTGCTGGGGTAGTTTCCAGGAAACCCAGGGCTGAGAATCACCCCGCTGAAATCTGACACAGCACCACCACACTGAGCTGCAAGATGACAGAGATCCCACGTGAGCCAGAGTAGTGGAATACTTTATTGTATTAAAAACAGATTGAAATGATTTCAAGTCTTAATCAACTCAGTTAAAACGGTTTGATATAAATTTGAATACTGTCAACTCTCATTCACCACACACTAGTAATCAAATATAATCAATTGACAATCATTTGCTAAAATAGAATAAAAAGACAACATATTTCCTTTCTCAGCAATAAATGCAAGCTAAACCAATTATTGCACAGCAAAGAGTAGCTCACGTGCAGTGAATACAATCAAACAAGGAGTACATGTCCTTTTCCACAGCAAGCATTTTATTTTTCATCCTTAAGTACTTCTAGTAATGTTTTGATTCATTCCAAAGATGATATAACTCAGAATAACGTCAAGCCAACAACATCTGTTCTAAGTACTGTATTCAAGAGGGAACCATTTTCACAACCTTCCCTCCTTTTCTTCTTTTTGTGAGGAGGCTAAATATAGAATTTTAAGAAAAATATTGGCTTCTATTGGTTATATGTGAGGGATTCATGTATTACACAGGGGATATGGCCTCATTTCGTCCTGAAAGAGTCTAGACAAAGAATAGGGAAGTACAAAGCAAGTAAAATGATGCACCCAATTTTGAGAATTGAGGCATAATTTATTAACGTGCTTGTCTTGGAATCCCTATTATACTGATTTACTATTGATAAGCTAAGTAAAAATTGTAAGAACAGATAATTACCCAGTTTTAATTTTTACATGATTATAGGGTACTATTTAACATGTATTAAAACAGCAACTGCATTTTAGAAGCTAATTCTTTCCTCTAAGTGCACATTTTTATCATTTCATCATAGAAGGACTAAAATACACATCTGTCAAGTGTGGTTTGAAGAATCAAATTTTATGACTGCACATCAGCTTAGAAAGTTATCTGTATAGAATACTTACCTGCAATTTCACTCATTTATTTCTTGTTAAGAATAGCAACAGGGAGATATTCAAACTTCAGGTTATATATCATAAAGCAAATTCAGTAGAAATTTCATCAGTATTCTGTATGATATCAATAACCAGTTTGACAGCTATCTTTAACTGTGTGAACTGAATAAATTATGTATCAAGCAGATTTTACTAGGGAGATATATATATATATATATATATAACCTTGTAGTCAATCTGCATATAAACCTTTCTTTCAAACTTGTGATTACAATTGAGATCTGAAGGTACACCTGATACTTTCCCATCCTTCTGAGATCTCAGTTCACCCATCCTTAAACCAGAGCAATTTTCAACATGCACATACCATTAATGTTCACCAATTCATTTTTCTAGAATTTGATTGTCCACATGGATTCATCACATAATCTGATAATTAATGAGTGGTAGAGAAAGTATCTGGGCCAATCAAAGTTATTTTGAAAGTTTCTGGTGAGATTGAAATTGTAGGTTTGTTTTGCTTTATTCTGAACTTTGAGTAAAAGAATTCAAGGACTATATTTTGCTTTCTTGCCTTCACAATCTCAAGTCTTTGAGTAGCTCATTGCCCCTCTATCTCTTTAGATTTGATCTGAAAATCCTGTCCTCTGCAGTGCCCACCTTTCTAGAGTATAAATCCCAAAATCAGAGGAAAAAGAAGGAAACAGAACAAAGAGTAAGCAGATAATGAAGGAGGACAAAAAAAAAAAAAAAAGAATGACAAACCATGAAAGACATATGAAGAAGAATCCTAAAAATGCATCTGCCTTCAGCTTTGCATTCATGTCTATTTTCTCAGTGCCTCTGCAGTCTCACATACTCTTAGGCCTTTAGTGACAACTCTGTGTGTTTTACCAGGGACTTTGTAGTAGACTATTTTGTGCCCCATTACACACATTTTCTTAAGGACACAACCGTAGTATAGTCCTCCAGGATAAAATCATCTTTGATTCTTCCTTCTTATCGGTCTCTATTACCTAAAAATCTCAAGCAACTTTTTCTTCCTTCCACCAAAATATCTGGCAGATTATTTATTTTCCACTTCACAGGCTGTCACCTTGTTACCTGATGACTAGAATTTTAAGACATTCTCTGAATCAGCCTCTTGCCTTCAGTTCCTCCCTTTAATATGAGTATGATGTCACTTCAAATACTTTGTCTATCAAATATAATACAAGCTTATTGTCCAAAATTTATAAAATACAAAAAAATGAGTAGAAAAGAAAGAAAACTGCCCTCTAATTCCACTACCCACAGATAACCTGTTTATCTTTATATTCTTTTTTTTCTCTGCAGAAAAAGATGTATGTATGTATGTGTGTTTACATGTTTATAATGAAAGTAGGGTCACACTGTGAATCATTTTAAGCCTTTTCAGACTTCACTATATATTGTAAACTTTTCATGTCACTGAATATTCCATTATAATGTTCACTTCTTTTTTTGGGGGGGGGGGGTTGCTGGGAAAGATTTGCCCTGAACTAACATCTGTTGTCAATCTTCCTTTCTTTTTTTTTTTTTTTCTTCCCCAAAGCCCCAGTACATAGTTGTATATTCTAGTTGTAAGTCCTTCTAGTTCTATGTGAGCCACCACCACAGCATGGCTACTGACAGATGAGTGGTGTGGTTCTGTGCCTGGGAACTGAACTAGTGCTGCCAAAGCAGAATGTGCTGCACTTTAACCACTGGGCCATTAGGGCTGAACTTTCTTTTTTTTTTTATGTCTATCCCCCGTTGCTGGACCCTTAGGTTATTGCCTATTTTTCACTACTTTAGCTACCACTCTGAATGCCTTGTTTGTTCCAGGTTCAGTGCTAAATACTTTACACACAATCTCTCATTTAAATAGGGCTGTGACGTGGACACTATTACCCAATTTGACAGATAAGCAAACAAAATCTCAAAGAATTATACACTTGCCATACACAGCTACTATACCTTAGCTGAAATTTGAATATAGATATATTGGACATCAAAATCTGGTAAGTATTCCACAGAGTTGCATACCAATTTATGCTATATAATAAAATTTAAACTTTCTAATTTAATTTTATTAAAATATCACTTCCATCGACTACTTCTCTTGTTAACAACATACAATGGAAATGCAAATTTAGTCAAAAGCAATACTTTACCTAAAAACTTAGCAATTTGTTAAGAGTAATAATTGGTGCTAGTAATATAGCAAGACGGAAATTGTCATATAATAACGAGATGGTATTTAAATTGATATAACCTTCTGAAAACAATTTGGCAATATTTATCAAAGCTTTTAAAAACTGATATGCAATGATGTAATTAATGTACTTAGGTAAAATCCTAAGTAAATAATTAGTGGTGTGCATGAAGGCATGTGAAAAAGATTTATAAATATATATCAAAAAGACAAGAAAAAGTAACAAAGAGAGAGTAACTATGCAAATTAGACTATGTATATGCCATGAAGCCGTTTTAAAAATCAAAATTTTGAGAACATGTTGTGGTATGGGAACTTATTCTAAGTTAATGTCAAGAAGGAAAATATTACTAAAAAAAATACCTACTGTAGACTCCCAAAACTTTATATCAATTTGTTCATTAAACAATATTTATTGGAAGCCTACTTAAGGTGAGAACTGTTCTAGGCACTGGGGGTATGATAACGAACAAAACACCTAAAGTCTCTGCTCTCATAGCAGCAGAATATACATACTATCTATTTTGTTCTTTGTACTTGTTTTATTACCCATTTTTTATACTCACTTGGATACAAACACACTTACATACCTCAGACACAGAAAACACACATATAATTGGCATTACCTATGTATAGAAACTTTTCCAATAGGCATTATATGTATACATATATTTAATTTCATAATTGGCATTATATGCATTTATAAATTATTTATAATACCTAAAGAAATAGGTCCTTTAAAAAATATCATTGAATCTCAAGTCCAAATGCTTTCAATGTCTTTTGCAAATTAAACACATCCTCACTCTTATTTTCCAGTACTCTCCAACAAGAATTGTGTACATGGTACATAGGCATTACAGCCTGAAGTGTGTCCCCCCAACATTCATATGTTAAAGCTCTAATGCCTAACGTGATTGTATGCAGCGATATGGCCTTTAAGGAGGTATTTAAGGTTAAATGAAGTCATAAGGGTGGAGCCCTAATCAGATAGTTGTGATGTCCTTATCAGAAGAATAATGGGGCTGGCCCCATGGCCTAGTGGTTAAGTTCAGTGTGTTCTGCTTCAGCAGCCCAGGTTCAGTTCCCAGGCGCAGACCTACACCACTTGTTGGTGACCACGCTGTGGGGGCAACCCATATACAAAATAGAGGGAGATTGGCACAGATGTTAGCTCAAGGTGAATCTTCCTCAGCAAAAAAAAAGAAGAAGAAGAAGAGATATCAGGAGTGCTTGCTCACAGAGAAAAGACCATGTGAAGATGCAGGGAGAAGATGGTCATCCACAAGCCAAGGAGAGAGGCCTCAAAAAACAACCCTGCCAGCACCTTGATCTTGGACTTCTAACCCCTAGAACTGTGAGAAAATAAATTTCCATTATCTAAGCCATCCAGTCTGTGGTGTTCTGTTATGGCAGCCCAAGCAAACTAATACAATACAGAGTTTGTCATTTTACAGAGGTAGGTCATACAAGCCATGCCAATTCTTTTGCTTTTGCCTGTTTTCTTGCTCAGAAAGTGCTGTCTTCTTCATTCATCTATCTTACTTGCACTTATCATCCAAAACTGTGTAAATTTTATGGGCTAACTATGTTTTCCAATGACTTCAGTCAACACCACTCTCATCTCTCTGAAATTCCATCATGTAGTCAATGGTATAACTTAACACTAAATTACTCTCGTTTCATTTATTTTATTTCTACCACTCTAAATGGTAAACGAATATTTTAAAGATAGGGATCATCATACCTCACATTTCTTTTTCATACTCTGTAGAGCCCAGTATATTAATGGTTGCATACAGATGCCAGAAATGAGGAAGAGAAAAAAAATTAAAGGGTGGATAGAAATAATTGGAAGCAGCATTAAGTTAGGGCAAGCATTTGGGCCCATACTTCCAAAGCCCCCAAGTGCCCTTTTGATAAATTCCATATCTCAATTGCCTGTCACCACTGAAGACATCTCATGGGGTGTCATGCTCACTCCGGTAGACCCCAGATTCCTAACCTATTCTGGCTCAATAGTAAGCAATAGGATATATACTTATTTTTCTGATCCATGGGTATTTCTACCATATCATACTGAGAAAACTCTCTAGGGATCCAAAAACCTAAATCTTTTTTCTCAATTTCTACAATTTTAAGTCACCCATTGATATTAAAGTTTGCGGTGAAAATTTAAATTTAAAAAATAAAAAAGAGATGTGAAACATTTATCTCAAAATATCATTTCCATAAAACCTGACAAAAGGCAAACTATATGTATAAACAACATCAAATACAAGGCATATCTTTAAAATCTGATAAAGCTTATAAATGATTTCTAGTTCTTTAACTCACCCAAACAAATTGGGATTGGGTAATTCCATCTTCTTACGGGTCCAGGCATACATGTAATGTGAGAATGACCCTGTGTAAGCAAGACAATGCAGTTCGGTACACATTTTAAAAAGTCTAAATTAAACATAGCATAGTGAATGATTATTATGAAGACAAGCTTAAATATGTATTGTCATTTATAGATTTTTTTTTACTTTTACTGGAAATCTCAGTATGATTTAAAATAAAAAAGATAATCATATACCTTTGTGAGAAAATGTGAAAAATCACAAGGTCCTACTAAGAAAATTAAGACTGCATATCACATTAGAACTGTGGTTTTAACATTTTTCTATCAAAATATGTTCTACTAAAATACTGCAATGATTATACAAATGAAATGGTCATATACATAGTTGTTTATAATAAATTGCTGTAATAGTCAAGGTGAGATAAGTTAAAGAATAATTATAAAACTCTTTCATAAAAATATTAAAGCAAGTCAATTAAGGTATATTAAATTCTAAGTTGAAATATAAAGTCCAGAAAGATTTGATTGCACTTCTGAGATTAATAATTTGTGATACAACTTTAAAGACTATAAATTATTAATTTTTAATTTTGCTTCCTCTAAGGAATTTGTTTACTTAACATGTGAAATAGTTTCTGCCTCAATTTTTTTCTTAATTTCTTAATGGCTCTATACTCCAGGGAGATTTTTATGAGACCATAAATTTGAGAGTTTCCAAAAACCCTGCAAAAGAGGATCAATTTAATACATAAAATCAGAATATATATTGCAAATTCATTTTTTTAGCAAAATATATTGGTAGTTGATTTTCACTAATTTGGGGAATTTATCATAGAAGTTTCATTTAATTCTTTAAGTAGTACTTCATGTTTTCAAATTCTAAATATGCAGAAGTTCAGTTGTCACATCCTATGTGAATAGAGAAAAAAGTTAAGTAAAGATTAATTTTGATTCCAAAATCATTTTTGGTTACTTGCAAACAAAAAAAATTTAGTCCATTCCAGCAATTTCTATCACGCATATATTTCATTGACAAACTGAATATCTTTTCACTTAAAGCTAAACTATGCAGCCTGAGATCAATATTGGTTTAAACTTCATTGGTCTGTTAACATATTCTGAAAGGGCAATAAAAATCAAAATGATAATTTCAAGATAGACTTACCTGAAGAGAATAACCTTGATCACACTGAAAGGATACCACATCACCAACCATATATCTGTCTCCAATTTTAACTCCACTGCTAGGAGTTTGTGGTTCAGGACAGGAATCCAAACCAATTGCTAAGAATATTTAATGATAATAATATAAGTAACTTTCAAATGATGACTGCTTAAATCATTCATATTAAATTACCAAAATTGAATATTGGTATCATTAAAACTAGATTTGATGTCAAAACATTAAGAATCTTCTGTGATTGACAGGGTGGTGACAGTGCAGAGCACCCTGGGAACCCCTGGGCCATGCTTGATCCAATTCTAGCCAGTCTGCCAAAGTCACCCAGCACATTTAGCCTACACAGGAGATGCTTCTACACAAAGTTACCTCCTCAGGACCGGGAAATGTAGCTGTAATGCCTAATTCATAGAAACAAACACAGAGAATCAAACAAAATGAAGAGATAAAGAAATATGTTCCAAGTGAGAGAGCAAGATAAAACCCCAGAAAAAAAACCCTAATGAAACAGAGATAAGTAATTTACCCAATAAAGAGTTCAAAGAAATGGTCATGAAAATTATCACTGAACTCAGGAGAAGAATGGAGGAAGAAAATGAGAACTTCAACAAAGAATCAGAAAGTATAAGACAGAACCAATCAGAGCTGAAGAAGACAATAACGGAAATGAAAAATATAACACAGGGAATGAACAGCAGATTCAATGATATGGAGGAACCAATCAGTGATGTGGAAGACAAAATAGTGGAAATCTCCCAATCAGAAAAGCAAAAAGAAATGAGGATGGTTTAAGGAAATCCTGGGACAACATCAAGTGTACTAACATTTGCATTATAGGTGTTCCAGAAGGAGAAGAGAAAGAAAGAGACAGAAAAGTGATTTGAAGAAATAATGGCTGAAAACTTCACCAACCTGGGGAAGGAAACAGATATCAAAGTCCTGGAAGCACAGACAGTCTCAAACAAGATGAACCCAAAAAGATCCACACCAAGACATATTATAATTAAAATGGCAAAGGTTAAAGAGATAATCTTAAAAGCAACAAGAGAAAAACAACTAGTCACATACAAGGGAATCCTCCCATGTGACTATCAGCTGATTTTTCAGCAGAAATTTTGCAGGTCAGAAAGGAGTAGCAGGATATATTTAAAGTGCTGTAAAGGAAAAAGTTACAACCAAGAATATGCTACCCAGCAAGGTTATCATTTAGAATGGAAGGAGAGATAAGAAACTTCCCGGACAAGCAAAAACTAAAGGAGTTCATCACCACTAAAGCAGCCTTACAAAAAATGTTAAAAGGTCTTCTCCAAGTGAAAAAGAAAAGGTCATAACTAGAAATAAGAAAATATATAAAAGAAACAAATTTCACTGGTAAAGGCAAATCAAGCATCATTTTTGACCACAACAGTACAAAACTAGAAATCAATTACAACAAGAAAACTGGAGAAAACACAAACACGTGGATACTAAAGAACAATCTGCTAAACAACCAATGGATCAGCAAAGAAGTCAAAAGAGAAAATAAAAAGATACCTCAAGACAAATGAAAATAAACACAACTTTCCAAAATTTATGGGATGCAGCAAAAACAGTTCTAAGAGTGAAGTTCATTGTGATAAAGGCCTACCTCGAAAAACAAGAAAATCTCAAATAAACAACATAACTTTATACTTAAAGGAACTAGAAAAAGCACAAACAAAGCCCAAAGTTTGTAGAAGAAAGAAAATAATAAACATAATAAAAATCCTAGCAGAAATAAATGAAACAGAGGCCAAAAAAACAACAGAAAAGCTCAATGAAGCTAAGAGCTGGTTCTTTGAAAAGATAAACAAAATTGATAAACACTTAGCCAGACTCATCGAGAAAAAAAGAGAGAGGATTCAAATAAACAAAATCAGAAATGAAAGAGGGAAGTTTCAACTGATACCACACAAATACAAAGAATCATAAAAGACTACTATGAGCAATTATATGCCAACAAATTGGACACCCTAGAAGAAATGGATAAATTCCTAGAAACATACAATCTTCCAAGACTGACCCAGGAAGAAATAGAAAATCTGAACAGGCCAATCACTAGTAATGAAATAGAATCCATAATCAAAACACTCCTAACAAAGAAAAATCCAGGACAAGATGGCTTCATAGGTGAATTCTACCAAACATTTAAAGAAGAGCTAATATTTATCCTTCCCACTCTATTTTTAAAAATTGAAGAGGAAGAATGCCTCTAAACTCATTCTACAAGGTCAGCATTACCCTGATACCAAAACCAGACAAAAACACTGTAAAAAAAGAAAATTACAGGCCAATATCCCTGATGAACATAGACACAAAAATCCTCAGCAAAATATTAGAAAACTGAATTCAGCAATACATTAAAAGTATCATATGCCATGGTCAGGTGAGATTTATTTCAAGATGATTCAGTATCTGCAAATCAATCAACATGATACACTGCATTAACAAAACGAAGTAAAAAAAAAATCACATGATCACCTCAATAGATGCAGAAAAAGCATTTGACAAAATTCAACAACCATTTATGATAAAAATTCTCAACAAAGTGAGTATAGAGGGTACATACCTCAACATAATAAAGGCCATATATGACAAAGCCATAGCTAATATAACACTCAATGGCAAAAAGCTGAAAGCTTTTCCTCTAAGAGCAGGAGCAAGACAAGGATGCCCACTCTCTACCACTGATATTCAGTATAGTACTGGAAGTCCTAGCCATAGCAATGAGACAAGAAAAAGAAATAATAGACATTCAAACTGGAAAGGAAGAAGTAAAACTATCCCTATTTGTAGATGACATACTGTGTATAGAAAACCCTAAGACTCCACCAAAAAACTATTAGAACTAATGAATGAATTCAGTAAAGTTGCAGGATACAAAATTAATATACAAAAATCTGTGGCATTTCTACACACTAAGAATGAAGTATCAAGAAGAGAAATTAAGAAAGCAATCCCATTTACAATTGCATCATAAAGAATAAAATACCTAGGAATAAATTTAACCAAGGAGGTGAACGATCTGTACCCTGAAAGCGAAAGACACTGAGGAAAGAAACTGAAGATGACACAAACAAATTGAAAGATATACCATGTTCATGGATTGAAGAACTAATATTATTAAAATGTCCATACTACCCAAAGTAATTTACAGATTCAGTGAAATCCCTATCAAATTACCTATGGTGTTTTTCACAGAACTAGAACAAATAATTTCTAAAATTTGTATGGAATCACAAAAGACCCCAAATAGCCAAAACAATCTGGAGAAAGAACAGCAAAGCTGGAGGTATCATGCTCCCTGATTTCCAACTATACTACAAAGCTACAGTAATCAAAACCATATGGTACTGGCACAAAAACAGACACATAAATCAATAGAACAGAATAGAGAGCCCAGAAATAAACCCATGCTTTATGGTCAATTAATCTATGACAAAGGAGGCAAGAATACAATGGGGAAAACAAAGTCTCTTCAATAAATGGTATTAGGAAACTGCACAGCTACATGCAAAAGAATGAAACTGGACCACTTTCTTACACTATATATAAAATTAAACTCAAAATGGATTAAAGAATTAAATGTAAGACCTGAAACCATAAAACTCCTAGAAAAGAACGTAGGTAGTAAACTCTTTGATGTCAGTCTTCGCAAGTTTTTTTTAGATACATCTCCTCAGGCAAGGGCAACAAAAGCAAAACTAAACAAGTGGGACCACATCAAACCAAAAAGGTTTTGCACAGCAAAGGAAACAAAACCAAAAGGCAACTGAATGGGAGAAGATATTTGCAAACAATATATCCGATAAGGGGTTGATATCAAAAATATGTAAAGAACTGATACAACTCAATATCAAAAATGCCCCAATTCAATTAAAAAATGGACAGAGGACCTGAATAGACAATTTTCTAAAGAAGACATTCAGATGGCTGACAGGTTCATGAAAAGATGCTCAATATCACTAATCATCAGGGAATGCAAATCAGAATCACAATGAGATTCTACCTCACACCCATCAGAATGACTATTACCAAATAGAAAAGAAATAACAAGTGTTAGCAAGGATGTGGAGAAAAGGAAACCCTCATACACTGTTGGTGGGAACGTAAATTGGTGCAACCACTATGAAAAACATAGTGGAGTTTCCTCAAAAAATTAAAAATAGAACTACCATATGATCCAGCAATTTCACTTCTGAGTATTTATCTGAAGAAAATGAAAACACTAATTCAAAAAGATATATGCACGCCTATGGTCACTGCAGCATTATTTCCAATAGCCAAGATATGGAAGCAACCTAAGTGCCCATCAATAGGTGAATGGATAAAGAAGATGGTGTACATATACACAACAGAATACTACTTAGCCAAAAAAAAATTGAAATCTTGCCATTTGCAACAACACTGGTGGACCTGAAGGGTATTATACCAAGTGAAATAAGTCAGAGAAAGAAAAATACCATACAATTTCACTTATATGTGGTATCTAAAAAACAAAATAAATGAAAAGAAATAGACTCATAGATACAGATAACAAACTAGTGGTTGCCAGAGGGGAATGGGGTGAGGGGATGGGCAAAATAGGAGAAGGGGATCAAGAGGTAAAAACTTCCAGTTATAATATAAATAAGTCATGGGAATGTGAGGTGTAGCATAGGGAATGTAGTAATAATATTGTAATAACGTTGTATGGTGACAGTAACTAGACTTAGTGAGATGATCATTTTGTAATGTATAAAAATGTCAAATCATATGTTGTACACATGAAACAAATACAGTATTCTATGTCAATTATACTTCAATAAAAAATAGACAAAAATAAATAAATGAATGAATAAATCTCTCTTCCTAACATTTTCTCTCATTTTCTTAGAGAGAGGGAAGGAAGGAGATAATAGTCACAGTGTGTGCTTATTCTTGTGATGAATGTGCTTTGCACACACAGAAAGGCAAAGCATATAATTATAACCGCATCACCTTCAAAAACAATAAAATGGGGTTTATTAAGAAAAAAAGAATATTCAGTGAACAAGATTTAACTGTAGACATTAAGAGCAGTGTGCTTTGGAACTCCACCATAAAACTATTTCTTTTGAAATTTCATGGCACCAACCATTAAATTTGTTTTTAGTACCATGGAGTCAATTCTGACTCCTCGTGATCTATGTACAGCAGAGCAGAACCCCGGCTGGTCTTTTTGCACCATCGTCTCACCTTCCAGCACTGTATCAGACAATGCTCTGCTGCTATTCAGGGGTGTTCATGGCCAACTTTTTCAAAAGTGGGTGGCCAGGTTCTTCTTCCTAGTCTGTCTAGTCTAGAAGCTCTGCTGAAACCTGTTCACCATGGGTGACCCTGCTGGTATTTGAAATATTGGTGTCATAGCTTTCAGCATCACAGTAACACATAGCTGCCACAGTATGACAACTGACAGACGGATGGTGTGGTTCCCTGACTGAGACATGAACCTGGGCCAGGGCAGTGAAAATGCCAAATATTAACCACTAGACCACCAGGGCCGCCTAACCATTAAATAGCTGTGTGATTATACTTAAATCCTTTTTTAACTCCCAGACTAAATGTCTTCTACTGTAGGAAAATCCTAAAAAGAAAATTCCAAATTAAAAATAAAAATAATAATTTGTTGTGAGAATAAAATAAAATTATATCTGTAAAACATTCTTAGCAAAATGACTAAAAAACTATTTGCTACTTCATCCATATCACCTGGTTCCTTCTTCCTTCATATAGAATGGGCTTTTTAATTCATGAGATAAATTTTTTTTTTTGGGGGGGGGAGGAAGACCAGCCCTGAGCTAACATCCGTTGCCAATCCTCCTCTTTTTGCTGAGGAAGACTGGCCCTGGGCTAACATCCGTGCTCATCTTCCTCTACTTTATATGGGACGCCGTCACAGCGTGGCTTGACAAGCAGTGCGTCGGCGGGCGCCCGGGATCCGAACTCGCAAACCCCGGGCTGCCAAGCACGAACTAAATCGCTGCGCCACCGGATGGCCCCTCATGAGATAAATTCTGATATACTTATTATACATAACATGTAAAAAATATAATTATAAGTAAAATTTGTTCTCCAAATATACCATAATCAGAAAGGAGAAAAACCGTGTAGCTCATTGAGACCTAAAAAGTATTATGTAACATTTGAAATCAGTTATTTCTGAGAGGGAGATAATGATATAATTCAAAACACTTTCATTATTTTTACATTAACAATCTATTTTTCAACATGAAAGAATACAGCATACTAAATGTAGGTTTAACTAAAATGATTCATTTAAAGGTTTAAAAAATTGATATTTTTTTGCCAAATCATTTTTTCAAACATGAATATATTATTATTAAAACCTTTTTATCTTCAATAAAAGTCCATATTTATTATCCATTTTTTTTTTGTAATTCACATTTTGAAGCTAATCTAACGCATATTTAAATGTATGGAAGGAAGTAGTCACTACTCCAAAATCATTATGTGTGTGTGTGTGTGTGTGTGTGTGTGTGTATATATATATATATATATATTCATTTCATAAAAAAACATTGAAAACTAAATCCCAAAGTGAGACAGTCCCTCATACATTCCATCACTCCTTGACCGTGTTATTTCCCTCTGATAGATGCTCTCAGAGCACCACACTCTACATTTCCTTTGTGGTGCTTAATATAAACTAATAATGAGTAAATAATTGTGTAATAAGTTGTTCAATATTTATCTCCCCTCTGAGAAAGAAAGCTCTGGAAGGGCAGCTTAGAGTACAGTGTCTTAAAGAAGCACTCAATAAACATTGGTTGTATGAATGAATGAATAGAATAAAAAAGAAAGTGAATCTCTATTTTGAGTACTTCTTAATAAATACAAATGTCTCTCTCTGCAAATGGAAGATACTTTATCTAATAACACAGTAGTCACAGTAGCTAAAAATCATGCCAAATTAGGTGACATTTAAGGACAGAAAATGACATAAAAGCAGTAACTTGATAGAGTTATGATTAGATCAGAAAGTAAGGCAGTAACGAGGAGGAGTAAATTGGCCACTTGGGAATGCATTTGAGACAGTCCTAAAGGAGATTAGGGGAGTCTGTGGACTGGAATTCCAATGCCCAGTGCTTCAGTTAGGTCTCTAAACATATGTTGTGTTCTATCTTTCTTGATTTTTTGTAATCTTGAATTTATGGATTTAGAAAGATAAGTTACAATTAAATTGCGTCTACTTTTAAATTTTAAGGGTTAATTTAATGTCTTGCTTCCCCAACTAGAATTTGAGATCCAAGAATAGACAGAAATCATCTTGTATTTGTTTTATTCTCATTTAATACTCAGTAATGGGCCTTATACATTAAATCCATCTGACTTCACAGAGCCCTTTTCAGGAATTGCTGAATACAAAAGAAAATGTGAGATATGATATAAACATATATGTCTTATGAATAGCATTTCACCTTCCTTTGGAATAACCTTAGTTTCTTGGGAGTCCTGAATAGTTCATTTATTACTCTTCACCCTTAAGGTCATTCTCACAGTCACTCTTATTGTGAAGGCCAAACTTTATACACATTCATTTCTCTGTTCTTTCTGTTAAGTACTCCATTCAAGGTCATATACACAGAATACTATTAATATCCAGAAGTGACAATTTCCTCCTCTGGGAAGAGGATAAATAAAACTATAGTATGGTGATGACACAGAATATTGAAACCCTAGGTTCTAAGTGAGGTTTTTACATAATATATACAGACATAATAAATTATTCATGAAAGAGTTTTAACTTAAAAAATGTGAGAGAAAACTCTATAAACTATGTAACAGCAATGTTGTGAGTTAAAAATTCTTATATGCATATAATCACAGAGAAAAATGATCAAAAGGAAATATGCCAAAGTTTAGCAGTGGTTATGACTCTTGATTATGAAATTACTGGTGATTTTTTATACTCTTCATTCATTCATACAGACAAAGTTTATTGAATACTTCCTTAAGACGCTGTGCTTTAAGTGGCCCTTCTAGAAATTACTGGTCCTTCCTTGTATTTTCCTGCATTTCAAAAAATTTTATAATGAACATGAATTATTTTTGTAAATAATAAAATCACTTATCCATTAGATGAATTAGTACTAGCAGGGAATTGGGGGATACAAGAATATACTCTCTTCTATTTTTCTAGAAAAGTTTGAGTTGGACCAGCTAATCTGTTGAATATGATTGCTTCAGGGAAGAAAGTAATGTGATGAGGTAATCAGATAAGCAGAAGTCATATATTCAAGGCCTCTCATTCTTTGCAGCCAATTATTTTATGTGCACTAAAGAAAATAAAACATAAATATCTGAAAACCTTGCAGCTCATATTTTACAGTCCTTTATTTATTTACACAAATAAACCTCTGAGTGATTAAATACTAATTTAAAAATGTCTTCTTTAAAAATTATTTTTCACTTCTTTATAAGTTACAAAAGGAATAGGTTATTTGTAGGAATTGACAAAGAAAAAGAGAATTTTTGTATCAATGTTGCAAAGGATTCTCTCTTGTTTAACCAAGGCAAACAAAATACTGAGTCACTCTCAGCTCCATGAGTGTAAATTTTGTAAAATTATGTCCTTGGCAATCAAAGATGCTCTCTGGGTAAAAGCTTTTAATGGAAATTGGATCAATTAATCTGCTGTTGCAGCCAAAAACAAACAGAAATGAATCCAGGGACAAATCCCTATCAAAATTGCATAGAGTTATGTCTGCTGTCAAATTACTGTAGACAGTTACCCTGGCTGAAAGCATCAAAACCTCAGTTCGTCACATCTCCAACATTTATTTATAACGAAATATTATTCTTTCCCATTCTGTTCACAAGGCGTGAATCAATCTGGAGTAGAAAATAATGTTGTTAATCATATCATTTATATCTGATCATTCAGATTATACATATTTATTTATATAATACTTCCTAGTATTCCATAATGATTTTAGTGAGTCTTGAATGCATTGAGAAAGAGAAACCCGGAGGGATGGAAAGAAAGCTTAATTACTGCTAAGACTCCCAGTAACAATGTTTTATAAAAGGAAAAACTCCTTTGTGAATTTGACTTGACAACCCATGTATACAAATTTATTGAAAAAGAAGACCAAATATATTTGGATTTGCATTCATGTGAGAAAGGACCAGGAATCGAATCATGGGTCTTTGCACAAGAGGTTGCATCCAGTGATAGTGAATATCTTGTTATTCTAAATATGTTGCATGGCCCTCAATTTTAAATTTTTCTCTAAATAATGGATACAAAATAACTATTATTTCTATGTTTATGCTATATTTGAGGGCTTTTTTAAATTCTAGAATTATCATTTGGCATTCCACATTAATCATTATAGTAGTTTGAGAATAATGTAGAAGTTGGTGATAATCAAAGGGTGAGTTCAACATGATCTGATCTACTTGTTTGAGGACTTGCTGAAAAATGCAGTGGCAAGCCTGCAGACTTTTTTCTGGTAAAATGTACCTTGGAATTAATTAATTAATCTACTAAACAAATATGTGTCCAATACCTATTATGTAACATGTAACTTGAATGTTAGTAGATAAGTGTTTTTTTGTGTGTGTGTGAGGAAGACCAGCCCTGAGCTAACATCCGTTGCCAATCCTCCTCTTTTTACTGAGGAAGACTGGCCCTGGGCTAATATCCGTGCCCATCTTCCTCTACTTTATATGGGACGCTGCCACAGCATGGCTTGACAAGCGGTGTGTCGGTCCGCGCCCGGGGTTCCAAACCTGCAAACCCAGAGCCACCAAAGTGGAGCACATGAACTTAACTGCTATGCCACCAGGTCGGCTCCTGGATAAGCTTTTTTAGACTGAACAACTCTGACTTAATAGTCACTGATGTGCAGCAGTGGTTTAGGAACATGTGGTGTAGGCTTCGCTCACATTTACCTTGATCCTTCACTTTTTATTTACTTACTTTACTTATGTTTACCTTAATTAACATTTAACTTAGCATTACTCTGAATAATTGAATATTCAGTGTTAGATACTTATCAAATTTTAGCCTACCTAACAATGCTAAGTTAAATGATAAAATGTTAAAATAGAATCTGAAATGGAGGTACAATTTATTCATTAAATAAGTAATAACTGAACACCTAATGTGTACTCTGTATCATGTTAAATGCTGGAAATGCAAAGATTGATTAGCAACAAAAGCAACCATGCTCTAAAGAAACTCTTGGTGGAGCAAGAGAGGGGGTTGGTTTAAAAGAGGATTACAATGTAGTGGAACCATCAAAATAAATTAAGATTGCCCTTTGTTTAAATAATTATTTCATAAGGAACAACCTATGTGAGTACTAAAAAATGATAGATTTTAAGTTCATGATAATGACGGGGGAGGTGAGTGTGATGCTCTGGCATGTTAAATGAATGGGGTTTTAAGTGATTTTTCCTTCTTTTACGGAAAAGAGGGGGAGTGTTTTGGGAAAGGCAGAAGAAAATGAAGCTGAAAAGGGAGACAGGATATAGATCTTGAACAGTCTTATAGTGTTAACCGAGGTAGGGAATTGTATTTTTCTTCTGTAGATAATGGAGGGAAAATTCAGAGTTATTAAGAACAACCTCTGTGTGCATCCTGGCTCCACTAGTTTCTTGCTTTTTTGTGAGTGAAGTCTGAGATGATTTCTATGCCTCAGTTCCCTCACCTATAAAATGGAATGCAAAAATTCCAACTTCATAAGAATATTGTGATGCTTACAGAAAACTCTAGATGCTTAATACTTAGAATAGTACCAGGGACATAGTCAGCTCTCATCAAACATTAACAATTTTATTGAACAGTTTTAAACGTGGAAGTGAGGTTGTCAGTTTGCATTTTAGATAAAGAATATCTTTTTCTGTTGTCATGAGAGTATGTTTCTATATGTTTAAGATTAATAGGTTTCACACAAATACTCTAGGAATATAAAGAAAATATGTAAAGATTTATATAAAAGTGCTAAGAACTTAAGTGCCTTGAGTTTTGTGATTGACTCAAACGAAGGGCCTCTTTGTACAGCTGAAACATTATTGGCTTGACTGGGAGGAAACCCAGGAGATCAAGAGCAGTGTTACTAGCTCAAGATGTAACTAGAGAAAGTTTAGCAATACAAAAACACAATGTTTGTGGTATTCAGAAACTTAGGCTAAAACCATCTCTACGTCAACACCACAAAGAAGTTAAAAGTCAATTAGATGATCATGAAATAAATTTACATTAAAAGAAAAAAGGATATGATTAAAAGAAAAAACCATGATAAAACTGTAATGGCCTTACAGGGTTAAGAAATGAAATGTGTTTATGAAGATCAATTACACTTATTTGTATGTAATTGTTAATGGCAATTGAAACTAGAAATGACAAATATTAATTTAATTTGGGCAGGAGGTGTATCTACAATTAATATTTTATGAGATGATGTACATAAACTAGTTAGAACAAGAAAGTTAAAGTAAAAATATAATTAATCTTAAAATCACTATTTTTCTGAAATAATCAATTATCTAGTTAGCTTAAGGGAGGAAACCATTTCTAGTGATTATAAAAATAAACTCATTAAGACCTAATGCATTCTCTCATAAGCGTATTGCCCAAGGATGAAAAGCAGTAAAATAAATATTGCGCTAAACTGAATATTTTGTTATTTATAAGCTAGAGTTAAATGGATACACTTCTGGGCATTTACTGTTTTCTGACTATTTTTATGCTTTTTGGTATTCAGACCAGCCCTCCAACTATTGCATGGGATGGAAAGATGTTTTCAGACCACCTGAGTTTTCCCAGGATTTGCAGCAAAATTATTAGTTGCGTGAGTGCTCTCAGGTGTGGGAGGAGAGAACTTGATTCATTATGGCAACATTGTACCTTTACCTTCCTCGGAGATTATGCCCTGAGATCTGTGAGGACTCTTAAATTTGCAAATACCATACTGCATGTGGTTTTCCCTTTTAAAGCATGTACATTTTATAACTACAAAACCAAAAATTTCTCATTGATTTATAGATGCTTCACTGTCCCTCTAGGAGTTTCCATTAGTGAGATTTAAATGCGTGCCTCAACAAATTTGAGGAAATATGAAGGAAATTACCTATGCACATTACAGTCAGAGTCATTCCAAAACTGTTAATGAAATGAGGCTCTACCAGAATCCAAGTGGCAGAGAAACTAGAAATTATACGTTCTTTTTGTGGAAGCCTACTAACAACTGATATATTTAATGGCATTTTATGCACTAGAAACATATTCCCCAGCAACAAATATATTTATGCAAGACATACAATTACATATGTCAAAACACACACACAAACACAAATTGTCAGTTTAAGAATTGATTCCCACCTTGCACTGCTCTTGTGGATCAGGAGACAGAAAAATTTGATACTTTACATAAGAAAAATCTTGGGAAAAATATATTAACTCAGAGGATCTACATCTATTCACACAACTACTAAACTAGCACACAATTCCCAACACAAAGAATGATGTAGCTTCATGTCAACTCTTAACTAATGTTTCATCTTCTCTTTATTGAGCAGAGAGAAATGTCTCCTCCAAACTCTGGAACTCTGGTATATTTGCCTTAGTTTCCCTTGTGTCTCCTGAGGTTGCTAGGCAAATATATCTTCTTTACATTCTGCCTGCCTTCTTTCCTTTCAATATTCAGTCTCTTTTGTTATTAACAGAAAGCAAATTGCCTTTTTCTCTTAATCTTTCCATTAATACTGGCTACCAATTTATATATCAGGTAATTTGTTAGAATCTGTTAGCATAAAATCAGTAGAAGACATCAAAGTTTCAGGAAAAAAATTATTTGGAGTAAATTTCCAAATTTATATTTATTACCTTGCTTTGTATGTATGTAATTTAGAAAAATTGCCCTGATTCTATTTATTCATGGAACAACTATAACTGCCAAGAGAGCATAGTTTGAGCAGTATGACTATAAATATTAAAAATATATATGCACATCATAAATGTGGTATCCATTTGTCATTTTTTCTTACTCTGCAAGTAGCACCATATGCACCTTCATACAAGTTTCACTCTTGAAAGCATATGCCTATACTGTGTTATTAATAGTTAACTTAGAAAATATTTTTGGTTCCTAGATCCTACTGCAAGGTATAAGGTCTAATTATTACAGATAAATAAAACTGCTTATGTTGATCTTGATTTATTTAATTCAATATCTAAGATCTAAAAATCAAAGAAAAAGTCAACAGAATTGAAAGACCAGCTCTCCAACAGAATAAAGAAAAACTGTGATCATATAAAAAGTGATATGATCTAAAGTAAAAACCAATACCGATCAGAAACATAAGAACCATCCTCTATACCTGCCTCTCATCTCCAACATCTAACTGACCATAAATCTTTTCAACCTTACCTCATTATCTCCTGAATCTGTTAACCTTTCCTTTACACAACCACAATAATCACCTCAGATTTTCTCATTTAAACCAATGCAACTCCTTTCCTTGGGCCTATCCTCTTCCTGCAGTGCATTCTCCACTTTCCAAAATAAAAGGGTCTCCCAAAAATTCAAAACTGATCATGTTACTCCCCAAATTGAAACTCTTCAATGAGTGTCCTGTTTCTGCAAAAGTGTCTGCAGCCTCCTTAATCTAATCTAACTTAAAATACCATTTGACGACTCCAGCCATGTGGGATCTCATTAGCAATACAGGATGATATTTATCGAGGGTTTACTATGTACCTGGAACTATGATAAACACATGGATGATCTCGTTTAATTCCAACTTGAAACAATCTTTCAAGTTAGATGCTATTATTATTCTATATTACAGTTGAGGAAACTGGGTTTTTAGGGAATCTTAGGAATTGCCCAATGTCACATGCCTATCAAATGGCAGTGCCAAGACAGAAACCTTAGTCTGATTCCAGGATAAATGCTCTTATATCCACCTACATTCTAGGAGGTCCCTTCAAAGTACCAAGCTGTTTGCATATCTATACTTTAATTCTTATCTGCCAAAAAGACTTCTATTTGTGCTTTGGTGAAGTCTTCCCTGACTCTACCACCAGTAACCCCTAACAGATGTGATCACTACCTTCTTTGTGCCATCACCTAAATTATACAAGACGTCCTCATACTTTGGTCATTATGAGAATAACCTTGGGAGATTGGTGAAAGTGTAAATGCTTGGCTGAATCTCAGAAAAACTGATATGATCTTCTGAGGTGGGGTCTCGTCATCTAGATTTTTAACAAGACTTCAAGATGCCTTAATGTACAATTATCTGAGAAGTACCGACTTACGTAAACAACACTCACAGGGTTTACACTGTAATTTTGCAATTACTTGTTTGCATGCCTTTACTCCCAATTAGGCTGAAGGTGTTTTATGGCTAGGTCTTATGCAAATTTGTAGCACTTACACCTAGCATTTAGTAGGTACTCAACAAATATTTGATGCATAAACAAGTGGGTTTGTTCTTATATTTGGAAAGCAATATATAAATATAAAATTATGGGAGGAAATGAATTGCCTTTCTTTAGTAGGTAAAAGGAAAACAATGATATGAAATGATTAAAATGGGTATCTAGAAATATTAATGAGACCAGGACATAGAAAAGATAGATTGGGCAGAAAGAACATCAGATTTGCCTGATATTACTATTAATAATAATAGTCAGGCATTCCAAAGTTAAAATGTGAAGATTTCAAGTTCAAGGAGAAAAAGAGCACTAGATGATAAAAATTGTCCTATTTCTCAGCATTTAT
This sequence comes from Tapirus indicus, assembly GCA_031878705.1. NCBI lineage: Eukaryota > Metazoa > Chordata > Mammalia > Perissodactyla > Tapiridae > Tapirus > Tapirus indicus. The sequence continues at coordinate 27,251,703 of CM062935.1, read as the reverse complement.
CTTTTAAGTAAACAAAAATCAAGGCATATCTTTCTAGTAACTGTGCCATCAGATAATCTAGATTTTTTTTTTTTCTGAAAACCTCATAAGTGAGTAGGAAAATCAAACGGAGAAAATACTCACTTGCTGGAAGGAATCTCAGCCAAATTTCCATTTCCCAAGACAGAACACCTGCCATGTTTCCTGAAACTTTTACTATTTAAAATATTCCTTTAGGAATATAGAAAAAGTCTACTTTCTTGGTTAAAAATTTATTTAAAAACATGAAACCTGTCCTTTTTATAGCAAACTTTAATGTCTTCTGCATCTGTTGCTGGTATTTGTAGTGTGATTATGAGACTGTTATTTCCTCGTTGTGATTCCTTCCTTATGTTACCCTGTGGGTAGAACTTTTCTCTCAGAGACTGTCACAAATGAAATACCAAAGATGTGCAGTGAAATAGGTGTCTTCTCAATGGAGAAAAGTTAATATAACTACCGTGTTTATCACACACACACACCCCACACACACAATTATTATTCCCACTGCCTAAGCATTTCACTTTTTCTAAATATCAAAACTTAGATTTTTTTAAAATCTTTTCTTATACTCCTTGTTTATATTCATTAAAAAATACAGTTTTCTCTTACAAAACTATTGTGTTTTTACATCCCAACCAGTAATTTGGGGGGGCTTCTGAATACATAAAGAAGTTCTTTAAAATTTTAAAGTCTAGTTAATATAACCTGCCTCCACAAGTAAACAGATTCTTACATTACCACCAAATAGATGTTTCTCCACTAAGGGAAGATTACCATTTTGAAACCTGACAGAAATTAAGGTGCCCTGTCCACAAACAAAATGGATTATTTGCAAAAATTCACTGTGCTTGGGTATATTCTCCATTTTCTGGAAGTAATGTACTGGAGTCTGCACTGAGTGATCAGACAGCCTTTGATCAGACAGAGTTTGCCCTGCTGGACACTGTACCAAAACCACAGCTGCTCTATGCAGAATTTGATGCACCAAATGCATTGTAACTGCTTTTCAATTTGTTATTAACAAAGCAGCCGAAAATGCTGCCATGGCTAGACTAGAGCAGAAATTATTAGTCATTTTAATTCTGTAAAGTTGTACTTAAATTTCCTTGTTCAACCTCCCCCCACTCTCTTGCATGCACTCAATACTCTGCAAATACCGTTACTGTCCTTATTGATTAGATAACAGATTTGAAAACATGAAGAATATTCCAAAATCTTTTAAATTAATTAAAAGAACATTAGGCATCCGCTGGCACTGATTTCACTACTGTCCACTAAATGTATCATTTTCTCTTTTCTTTCCTCTCTTTAACTGTTCCTCTGTCCTACTTGCCCCTCTTTTCTATACTCTGTGACTTTCTTTTCATCTCTTTCTCTATACTTCTTCATTTTTCTATTCATAATGCCTATTTTAATTTAGATTCACTGACTTTGTTTAAAAACAGGGCATGCAACTCGAGTATTTTTAAGTGACAATATTACCAAGTGTAATTATTTAGTGAAGCATTTATTTAATTTCTCCAAAAAGATAGGTCTTTTTTTTACCTGGAGAACATTTTAACTTCTTCTATTAAGTTATGATTTGATAAAAATTAATGTTTTAATATACCTTTACAGGCTTTTTGTAGGACCTTAACCCAGGAAGTTTTTTAGAATTTTGTTCCAATTAAAAGGGAGCACTCAGCAAATGTTTTAATGTCTCAGTTAAGGCCCCTCAACACCATGTTTAAATAATTTGGTGATCATCTTATCATCTTCTAATAGAATTCCACCTTGTGGTTTTTGAAAAATACAGTTAATACTGTCCTTAGATTGCCTAAACACAGTTTCTAGTTTTTTGTATGATTTTCTATTGCTTGGAGAATCCAGAGATCTAATAATTCTTAAGTGGTATCTAGGGATCAGTTTAAACTCAAAGCATCATTTTGTGAACATTTACTTTAGATTATGTGAATTCGAAGCTGACAAATTAAATGCCATTTCCTGTGAGAAGCCTCTAGACCATTAGGAGAGTTGGTGGTCTTATTATATAAAGGAACTGTTCATAAAATGCTTTGATACATCATTTGTTATGCTCATTCATTACTAATGGTAAATTTTTTCCCACATTCTTCAATCAGTTCAATTCAGATAACTAAATTGGAAAATATTAGCATTCTTTGATTGCTCATTTCATAAAAATAACTAGTTGTAACAGTTGGAATAAATAATCACAAATAAAGGGAAAAAACACATTTCACATAATAAAGTTTACACTTGATTAGGACAGAGATTTACCTCACTCATCTTCCAATCTGTCTACAGTTTCAATCAGACTTTCCTCATAGTTATGTCCTTAACTTTACTTTTTAAATTAAAGATCATGATTAAAGATGCTCAAGCTATATTTCTAGTATAACTTTCTGTCAAAGATGTTGGTTTCCAAGACCTAAAATTTCAAGATCTAAAATTTAAATCCACTAGTCATTGTTTTCCCTTGGGAAGAGCAGTCAAACTCAATTCTTTGTTCTAAGAGGTAAGCTACTGTGTATTATTAATACATAATATCTGTTGATTAGGATATGGCTCAATTTCCTTCATTTATTGAACACAATTAAGAGTTTCTAACCAAAATAACAGTTTGAAAAATATTATAGATTATTGGATAAATAATCCCATTAAATATTAATTACCTTATATTATTTATCTTATACAAATAAAGGACTTCTCTGGCATTCAACAAAACATTTTAGAAATGCAAGAGTTGTATACAATGGGCTTTTAAAAGGTTCCTTCAGTTTCTTTGTGATTATGACAATATAACGGTCTATATTATGAATAACTATCAAACATATATTGCTTTTGAACCGCATCATCTATAATGAAGACAAATTTCTGATCAGGACATGCTATACCCTTCAGGATTAGCCTTGTATATATAAGCAGCCTTCGTTCCTGGTGCTGCCTCAAACCTTATGCACCAGCCCTAGTGAACTAGTTGTAATTCTCATAATGTGCCATTTATCATAGTTCTGTTTGAACATGAAGTTTTCGTGCTAAAAATATCCACCCCTTCTTGTCTAACTATAAAACTCCTGCTTATTATTTGTTAAGACTCAGCCAAAGTGTCACCTCCTGTTTAAAGCATTTCCTGAACTTCCTAAATGGAGCTTATTACTTATCAGTTTTGTGGACTCTACCATAAATATCTCTATTCTTATATTCATATACTGTATCATTGCTTTATCTCTCTGTCTCTTCTGCTAAACTGTGATCTTCTCAAAGAAAGATACCATAATGTATTTATTTTTGCATTTCCCATGTTGAGCACAGTGCCTAACATACAGTAGGTGTTCAAATATTTATTGGTTGAATGAAAAATGAATGAATGAATGAATCTTCTTTTACTCATTTGTCACCTACTTCAATGAAACATTTATTGTATCTGAGGTTAGCAATAGTTACAAAGTGAACTTCAAAATAAAACGAAAAAAATTGTCAAAAATCGATTAACCAGAATTTATTTAGTACATGCCTATCATTGTAGCATCTATTCTCTCCCTCAGGGAGTTTCTTTTCTATCAGAACTCACAGCGTAGGTAATAATGTTACAGTGATGGATTAAGTGGATTGAACAAAGTGATGTTGAGATAATCCTCAGTGGGAGATATCTTCAGGAAGCAGAAGCCAACAGAATACAAAATGTGTACAGACCAAGGTGCTAAACGCCTTTATGAACACCAGCATCAATGTAAGTATACTGATGTTAACGATATATGCCAATATTACATATTTGTTATCTTCTACTTTGGGCTGATGTGTCACTCATTCTTTATTCAGCCAACACATGCGTTTTGAATGCCTAATAAGATTCAGGGACTGGACTCAGTGCAGCAGACAAAAGATATCTTAAATGGACATGGTCCTGTACTAATGGAAGATCCTGTCTTCCTGGAGCTTACATTTTAGGGAGATGGTAAGTAAACTCAAAATGAGAAAGAAGAACAAATCTGGCGACATCACACTTCCTGATATCAACATATATTACAAAGCTACAACAATTAAAACAGTATAGTTCTGGCATAAAGATAGACATATAGATGAAAGTAACAGAATAGAGTCCAGAAATAAACCCACACATAAATAGTCAACTTATCTTTGACAGGGTGCCAAATATACAATGGGGAGAGGATAATCTCTTCAACAAATGATATTGGGAAAACTGGATATCCACAAGCAAAAGAATGAAATTAGACCCTTATATCACATAAAATAATTACTCAAAATGGATTAAAGACTTAAACATAAGACCTGAAAATGTAAAACTCCTAGAAAAAAACATATGGGAAAAGTGTCATGACCTTGGTCTTGGCAATGATCTCTTGGATATGGCAACAAAAGCAAAAATAGACAAGTGGGGAAACAACAAACTAAAAAGCTTCTGCAGAGCAAAGGAAACAATCAGCAAAGTGAAAAGACAACCTAAAGACTGGGAAAATGTTTGCAAACCATATGTCTAATACAGAGTTAATACCCAAAATATATAAGGAACTCCTACAACTCATTAACAAAAATAAATAAATAACCCAATTAAAAAATGGGCCAAGGACTTTAATAGGCATTTCTCCAAAGATGACATACAAATGACCAACAGAGATATGAAAAGATGCTCAATACCTCTAATCATCAGGGAAATGCAAATCAAAACCGCAAGGAGATACCACCTCACACCTATTAGGATGGCTAGTATCAAAAAAAGAGAAAGAAGGCCAGCCTGGTGGTGCAGCAGTTAAGTTCGCACATTCCGCTTCGGTAGCGTGGGGTTTGGTGGTGCGACTCTTGGGCATGGACCTACTCACCCTTCATCAAGCCATCGTGAGGTGGTGTCAAACATAGAAGAACAACAACTCTACAACTATGATACACAACTATGTACTGGGGCTTTGGGGAGAAAAAATAAAAAAGAGGAAGATTGGCAACAGATGTTAGTGCAGGATCAATCTTCCTCAAAAAAAAACATAGAGGAGTGATGTCAGCAAGATGGCCAAATGAGATGTCCTTCATTCATATCTTCCCCTCAGCAATGATTAGGCAGCCATCCATGGACAAAAGTGCCTTTGTGGGAAACACAGGATCCAGGTAGGAGATTTTGAAACCTCAGCATAGTCAAAAAACAAGGAGAGCCATTTTGAGAAGACAGGCACACACCAAGGTGACTGATTCAGAAACAGTTCCATAGCCCTGAGAACTTAGCAACAGCCCCATATTGTTCTTTTCCCAGTACTGTATACTAAGAGACCCAAGAGGAGTCTCACTTATCTGTGTGTTGGGTAATAGGCATACAGACCTTGATCCTAGCAGTTGACCCTGAAATGCCCCTTGAACCAGCTCCCCCGACTCCCAGTGGTGGTCTGGGAACCCCTAGAGAAGATTGAATTACACAATCATCCATGGATGAGAGACCCTTTGTGGATGTCTAGGAGTCCAGCAGAGAGTTCCAGCACACCATTGGAGAAAATAAAAAATTGAGATTGGACACATTGCATAGGATAAGAGGAACAGTTTGAATTTATGTGCATAACCCTTCCCCCAAGGTAGCAGAGCTCAGTGCCAAGAGATCCCTTACTATCCCATAATTTCTCCTGTAGGGGAAAGTGAGAGTGTCTGAGTGAGTATCTGACTTCCCCAGCTGTGCAGGATACTGCCAAAGAGGAAAGAGATGCATTTTTTCCTCACTTCGTCAGAGTACTGAGTCATGACATGTATAACTAAGTGGGGGTGGGTAGCTGGGAAAAGAGAAGCCAGGACTCAGAAAGGAACATATCAAGAGAATGTGAATCCTACTAACCAAGTTGGGGAATCCATCAGGAGGCCCGACCATGAGCCAATGAGGATGCCTCACCTGTGGATCCCCCCAGCTGGCCCACAGGCACCCATCGTGCTCCAGCACCTCAGCCACACAACCCACCACCCCATGGCTGACTCTCTGCATGTGCTCTTGAAGACAGCAAGAGTGAGCTTTTGCAGACAGGTAGTAAGCATCCACAGAAAGGTGGCCCGAATCTGTGGATCAGGAAGAGATCACAAACTTGAGCATTAAGCACCACCCTTGGGAAAGCAAAAGGGAGGTTGTCAGCACACAATCTGGCTCTGCAGGATTGAGAGAAGGCATATAAGCTTAAGAATTCTATCACAAAGGGGATCAAGAAGTGCAGAGCATGCATATCCACAGAAGGTCTGAGAAAACCTGAGAATCCCTAGCAGGGCTGAAGGAACGTATTTCTCTCCTGAAGTCAATCAGGAAAGACTGGAGAAGGTGATTACTATTTTAAGTGCAAAGACAACAATAAAATACTGCATGGAACATGAAAAATCCAGGAAACATGACACCACCAAAGAATACAATTTTCCAGTAACTAACTCCAAAGATTTGGAGATTTGCAATTTATCCAATAAAGAACTCAAAATAGCTGTTTTAAGGAAGTCCAATGAGCTACAAGAATAATTCAACAAAATAAGGAAAACAATATATGATCAAAATGAGAGTTTAACAAAGAGATAGAAATCATAGGAAAGAATCAACCAGAAATTCTTGAGCTGAAGAATACAGTGTATAAAATGAAAACTGCAACAGAGCTTGACAATTGAATGGATCAAGCAGAAGAAAGAATCTGTGATTTAGAAGATAGGACCTTTGAAATTATCCAATCAGAGGAGAAAATAAGAAAAACAATAAAAAGAGTGAAGAAAGCCTACATGACCTATGGGATATAATCAAAAGAATCTGAATTATTTGAGTCCCAGAGGAGAAGAGAGAGAGAAGCAGGTACACAAAGCTTATTTAAGGCATAATGACTGAAAACTTCCCAAATCTGGGGAGCGATTTGGACATCCAAGTTTATGAAAATCATAGGTCCCAAACAAACTCAACTTAAAAAGATCTTCCCCAACATGAATTACAATAAAACTGTCAAAAATCAAAGACAAATAGATAATCTTAAAAGCAGCAACAGAAAGGGAACTTGTAACTTACAAGGGAAGCTGCATAAGGCTATCAGCAACTTTCTCAGGAGAAACTTTACAGCATAGGGCAGAGAGGGATGCTATATTCAAAGTTCTGAAAGTATAAAACTGCCAAACGAGAAGCAAGAATACTTTATACAGCAAAGCAATCCTTCAGAGGATTTCAGAGAAAGAAAAGATAGAGATGTTCCCAGACATCTCAAACAAAAGCTGAGGGAGTTCATCACCTCTAGACCTGCTTTACCAAAAAATGCTGAAAGGAGTCTTTCAAATTGAAATGAAAGAATACTAATTAGTAACATGAAATCATGTAAAAATATACAACACACTGGTAAAGGTAAGTATATATTCCAATCCAGAATACTCTAATACTGCCATTTGGTGGTGTGGTAACCACTTAACTCTAGCATAAAAGTTAAGAACAAAAGTTTTAAATATAACTATAGCTACAATAATTTGTTAATAAACACAAAATATAAAAGTAAATTGTGACATCAGCTTATTTATGTGATTGAAGTTCTTTGTGTAAAATAGACAGGTATAGCTATAAGATGTTTTATGTAAGTCTCATCATAACCACAAAGCAAAAACTCACAGTAGATACACAACAGAAAAAGAGAAGGGAATCAAAACATACCACTAAAGAAAATCATCTATTCATAAAGGAGGACAATAAGAGAGGAAGAAAGGAACACGGGAACTACAAAACCACCAAAAAATAATTGATAAGATGGCATTAGTAAGTCCTTACCTATCAATAATTACTCTAAATGTAAATGGATTAAATTCCCCAATCAAAAGGCACAGAGTAAGTGAATGGATAAAAAACAAAACTCAACTACATGCTGCCTACAAGAGACTCACTTCAGCTTCAAAAACACACATAGGCTCACAGTGAAGGGATGATGAAAGATATTCTACACAGGGGGAAACAAAAAGAGAGCAGGGGTAGCTATGCTTATATCCAACAAAATAGACTTTAACTCAAAAACTGTAACAAGTGATAAAGAAGGCCATTATATAATGATAAAGGGGTCAATTAATATAACAATCATAAATATATATGCACCTAACATCAGAACACCCAAATATATTAAGCAAATATTAACACATCTGAAGAAAAAAATAGACAACAATACAATAATAGTTGGCAACTTCAATACCCCACTTTCAACAACAGATAGATCATCCAGACAAAAAATCATTAAGGAAACACTGGACTTGAACTATACTTTAGACCGAATTAACCCAAAAGAGAAATTGTCTCTGTTGGAAGATGATATGATGTTATATATAGAAAATCCTAAAGACTCCACCAAAAAATGTTAGAACTGATAAATGAATTTAATAGAGCTAGCTGCAGGTTACAAAATCAACATATAGAAATCAGTTGTTTTACTATACGCTAACAACAAGATATCTGAAAAATAAAAGGAAAACAATCCCATTTACAACAGCATAAAAAAAAAAAAAGCAATACTTAAGAACTAATTTAACCAAGGAAGTAAAAGATCTATACACTGAAAATTATATGACTTTTAGGAAAGAAAGTGTAGAAACAGAAATAAGTGGAAAGACACTCCACATTCATGAATTGGAAGAATTAATATTGTTAAAATGCCCATATTGCCCAAAGCCATCTATAGATTCAATGCAATCCCTATTAAAATTCCAATGGCATTTATCACAGAAATAGAAAAACCAATTCTAAAATTCATATGGAACTACAAAAGACCTCAAAGTGATATTGAAAAAGAAGAACAAAGCTAGAGACATAACACTTTCTGACTTCAAACTATATTACAAAGCTATAGTAATCAAAACAGTATGATATTGGGATAAAAATGGACTTGTAGCAATATAACAGAATCAAGAGCCCAGAAATAAACCCTTGCATATACTGTCAGCTAACATTTGACAAGGGAGTCAAGAATACTCAAGGGGGAAAGGATAGTCACTTCAATAAATGGTGCTGGGAAAACTGGATAATCACATGCAGAATAATGAAATTGGACCCCTATGATACAGTACTCATAAAAATTAATTCTAAATAGATTAACCACTTAAACATAAGACATGATACTGTAAAAGTCCTAGAAGGAAACATAGAAAAAAAGCTTCTTGACATTGGTTTTGACATTGATTTTTTGGATATGACACCAAAAGCACAAGCAGCAAAAGCAAAATAAATAAGTGGGACAAGATCAAATAAAAAATCTTCTGAACAGCAAAAGAAACTATCAACAAAATTAAAAAGCAATCTACGGAATGGGAGAAAATATTTGTAAACTATCTATCTGATAGGGGATTAATATCCAACATATATAAGGAACTCATATAACTCAATAGCAAAAACAAAAACAAACACACACAAAAAATCTGATTAAAAATGGGCAAAGGATCTGAATAGACAATTTTCCACAGAAGACATATAGATGGCCAACAGGTACATGAAAAGATGTTCAACATCACTAATCGTCAGGGAAATGCACAGCGAAATGTCACCTCACACCTGTTAGAATGGCTATCATCAAAAAGACAAAAGAAAAGTGTCAACGCAGATGTGGCATAAAGGGAATACTTGGGCACCATTGGTGGGAATGTAAACCGGTACAGCCACTATGGATAATAGTCTGGAAGTTCTTCAAAAAAATAAAAAATAGAACTATCATATGATCCAGCAAGTCTATTTTGGGGTATGTATCCCAAAGAAATGAATCAGGAACTCAAAGAGGTAGCTGCATTCCCATGTTTATTGTAGCATTATTCACAATAGCCAAGATATGGAAATAACCTAAGTGTCTATCTATGGATGCACAAATAAAGAAAATGTGGTATGTATATAAACTGGAGTATATTCAGCAATGAAAATGAAAGAAATTCTGCTATTTGCAACAACATGGTTGGACCTTCAAGGTATTTCAACAACATGGAAGGAACTTCAAGGACCTAAGAAAATAACTCAGACAAAGAAAACAAATACTGTATAATCTTATTTATATGCTGAATCTAAAAGAGACAAATTCTTAGAAACAATGAGTAGAATGGTGGTTGCCAGGGACTAGGGGGTGAGAGAAATAGGATGATGTGAGTCAAAGGGTATAAACTTCCACTGATAAGATGAAAAATAAGTTCTGGGATCCAGTGTACAGCATGGTGACTCCAGTTAACAATATTGTATCATACGCTTGAAAGTTGCTAAGAGACTAGATCTTAAATGTTCTCACCACACACACAAAAATGGTAATTCTGTGAGGTAATGAAGATATTAACTATCCCTATTGTAATCATTTTGCAATAGATACATGTATCAAATCAACATGTTGTGTACCTTAAACTTATACAAGGCTATATGTCAATTAAATCTCAATGCGCTGAAAAAAATAAAACTTTTGCATCGTATTCATAAAAGAGGTTGGTTTGTAGCTTTCTACTGAGATAAGTATGGCAACCTATGGTACACTCCACACAAAGCAGATCGAATAATGTAAGTAGCATTGGGATTACTTGGACTTTAAAGGTTTGAAAATATTTCTGAGTGAAGCCATTTGGACCTGGCATTTTTCTTGTGTGGGTGCTTTTTAATAACTATATTCTATATTGCTCCTAGAATAATTGGTTTATTTAGAATTTCTGTTCTACTAGTATCAATTTTGGTAAATTTCATGAGGCATTTTTGTTTATTTCTCCTTATACTTATTGCTGATTTGCTTTAAGAATGCTGATGGCATGTTATTTGGTGCATAAATACTCAAAACTGGAGTTTGGGTTATGATTTGTACTCCTTATGATAACTATAAAAAGCTCTTATTTTTCTAAAAATAAGTTAGTGTTGGTGAGGATATGGAGAAACTGGAACCCTACACAATATTGGTGGAAATGTGAAATGGCATAGATACTATGGAGAACAGTGTGGAGTTTCCTCAAAAAAATTAAATATGACCTAGCAATCCCACTTCTGGGTATATTTGCAAAAGAATTCAAAGCAGAATCTCAGAGATATCCACACTCCCATGTTCACTGCAGCATTATTCACAATAGCCAACATATGGAAACAACCTAAATGTCTACTGAGGGATGAATGGATAAAGGAAACGTGATACATACATACATACAATGGAATATTATTCAATCTTCAAAAAGAGAAGAAAATCCTTCCATATGAGACAACATGGAAGAACCTGGTGGACATTATGCTAAGTGAAATAAGCCAGACACAGAAAGACAAGTACTATGTGACACCACTTATATGAAGTGTCTAAAATAGTCAAACTCATAGAAATAGAGAGTAGAACATTGGTTTCCACAGGCTAGGGAAGAGAGAAATGGGGAGTTGCTGTTCAACAAGTATGAAGTTTAAGTTATGCAAGATGAATAAGTTCAAGAGATCTGCTGTACAACATGGTGCCTGTAGTTAACACTACTATATTGTGTACATAGAAAGTTTGTTAAGAGGGTAGATCACATGTTAAGTGTTTTTACAACAAAAAAAGAAAAAATATATACTTGTAAATTCTGATGAAAATCATTAAAAATTTATATATATAATTTTGTAATTGAATTAAAGAAACATTTCAAAATCTTAAAATAAGACTAAATGTTTTCTTTGGACAAACTCCATTTAATTTCTATATTCAGAAAAGTAATATTTAAAAATTAATATGCACATAATATTATATTTACCTGTGTATTCAAGGTGAAATCCTGCAGCAGAAACACTGATGTCTGATTGAAAATTTAGATATAGATTATTAGATGTACTATTCAAAAGATGGGGTATTGTTGTTCCTGAAATGATAATTGAAAAGGCAAGTAAATGATCACGTAATAAATACTACAGTAAAACTAAGTAAACTGTTAGACAATAGATTATCACTGAAATTACATATTAGTCAACTGTTTTTGAAGAATATTTTAATAAAAATATTTCTCCCATATTTCTCTTCCATTTTACTGTTCTGACTGTCTCGAAGGGGATAGACCTTTAAGATCAATTTACATTGCTCCCTAAAAACAGGTAGGAGCAAAGAGAGCCAGTGAAAGTCAAAGCAATAAATTTTATAGGTCACCTAAAACAAATGTTTTCAGTTTCCTGTGGATTTCAATATTCCATGAATGAGCTAATAATTAACTTAATTTTAAAGTTTGCATGTGATTTTTATGGTTTGGTAACTTACGATTTTGTAAGGATTAAGAGTATATATTCATTTATTGCCTTTTATTATGATATTTCAAATATATATATATATATATATAGCTATGTAGATATATATATGTCCCTCTATACCATGTTTCTTATACACTGACAGCAAAGTTAGTAGTTAGCATTCAAAAAAAATCCCAATGATAAATAAATGTTAGCTTTGTCTCAGCAAATGCATATGAAAATACAAAATATCTGCTTGAACCAATTACTGCTTGACTATTTGACACTGAGTAATAGTTCAAGTTCCGTAAGATCTCAACTCAAGCAGTTTCAAATGACAAGCATAAAAATAACTTTCAATTCTATGTTTTAAGATAAAGTTCAAAAAGCATGAGTTGACAGTATTGCAAACACTTTTTTTTGTAAGTAACTAGTCACTTTACACAACTCTGTGGACCTTAACCATTGATTCTTCTACAAAAGAAATCAGGATGAATTCATTACAGAACACACAGGTGTCTTTTTTTTCCCCCTGAACCTGCTCTCTGTCCATAGTGTCCTAACTAAACCACTGAAGACAGAGGTAAACAGAAACTCAAAGGTCACTCAACTGTCTTTAGGATCTTAGTGATCAAGAGCTCTGGGTCTGGAGTCACACCAGCTGGGTCCCAGTCTCATTCTAACATTAGCTGTACAACCTCGGGCAACTTAATCTCTTTAAGCTTCAGTCACCTACCAGGACTGCTAGAGAGCTCAAATGAGGAAACACATAACAAGCCTCACACAGAGCTAGCCCTCAGTAAACAATAGCCGTAATTTACCACTTTTATCATCTTCATTGCTGCATTTATCATTAAGAAATTATTACACTTAATCTATTATAAACAAATGTATACTCAAAATTTTATGAGATTTTTTTTCCAAGAAAGGTTGCTATCTAAATCTATATCTAAAATATTTTTATGCCTAAACCAAATCACCCCTACCTTAGATATTTCTTCTTTCTTTTCCTCAATGGTGTTGTTAAAAATTGGTTATCACACTCCATTTAAAAATCTATTAAAAACTGAAAACCATTCAAACCTATTTCAGTATATCTGAAATGTGTAAATTAATCATTTAGCTATGTTCATATTTCTAGAGTTAAAAAGTATAATTAAAATTAAAGTAAAAAATAGTTAAAATTAAAGTAAAACTTCATTTTGCCTTTTATGTGCTGAAAGAAACTGTTAGATTATTGTATAAACTACCTTGAAAAACCTTAACAAATTTTAAAACCTTCTGGTCTTGTTATATGTGCATATATTAATTTTATATTATTTTATTCATTTCATAAAAATAATTTTGTATTCTCTTTATTCTCACTCAACAGTACCTGGCAGCATTTACCATGTTGTTTCACAGCCTCTATAATAATTTTAATTTTAATGGCTGTATAACATTGTATTGAGTGGATATACCATAATTACCAAACATTGTCTAGTTTTTAACTATTATTGCTCATCCTTTTTTTTTTAAGGGAAAGGGACACATGCACTATTCCCGAACCATAGCTCAGCTGAAAATACTGCCATTAACATAAAAGCCTCAATAAATAATTACACAAACATAGTAAGAACACACTAAGGTTTAAACAGCAATTTCATTACCTTTAAAACCTTTCAAACTTCTAACCTTGCAATTTAGTTCATTGCATATAGTTTACAAAAAAGCAAATTAAAACCACCAAGTCAGAGTTGTAGGGAGCTCTTTAAAAAAAAAGAGAGACTTCTGTATTCCTAATTATAGCTGTATTTTAATTAAGCTCAGCTCTCTTATTTACCTGAATAACTTCCAAGTCTTGGAGCATTGTTGTCTCCCCCATCATAAAAGTCCAAAGAATCCCAATTATGTTCTGTAGCAAAGCTGACAACTTGCACCTGTAAAATAATGATTACTGGTAAGAACACCTATTTCTAACAAGATAAATATACTATAGTCCACTTATCCCCCTAGAAGACAGAGCCCAAAGCCTGGACCTTATCACTGTGGCCCCTCATAGAAGGATTTTAACAGAACGGATCTTTGCCATTACAACACTGGCCTATATGAGTTGACTTCTATAAGAAAAGCCTAGGGGGCACCTAGCAGTGTTCACTATGGCTATAACATTAAGAATGCCTGTCACCATCTCGGACCATTCTCTTTATTAAAAGCTTTGGGTTAATCTAATGTCATAGTGCCAGGAATCTGAATGCATGTTCCAAAAAACTGGATTTTGGAGTGTTAGATTCTTGTCACTGACTCAGTTTTCTCATTTGCTTTAGCTATTAGCAGATAACCAGATTGGTGGTTCACAAGTAGACAGGACCTTACAATATTCACTTTTTAGAATTAGGTTTATCCTGGATGCATTTTATTTTTCCTTTTCCTGCATAAACTTTACTCAATTTCCTGTCTTTCTTTTATTTAAAAAATTTTAACTTTATTATCCCTTATGCACATTTTTAATAGGTCTCAATAGGGATAACCAAAAGTGATACTTTGTAACTGATTTGGGTACATCTTTTAAAGATTATTTTTATGAATGGAGTTGTAATAACAAAATCACTGTGAAGGTCCCTAAAGTTGTTAAGGGAAATACTGGAGTATAATTCTCTCACATCTATTAAATTTTATTTAAAGAAAGAGGCATGTGTCACTTTGTTGCACATCACTTGGCACAGCTTGAGCCTCTCCAAGAACCCACAGGACCCTCACAACTGTGGATGTCATCTATTTTTCTCTTTCTTTATTACATATTTTATAGTTTTGGAGAACGGAAAGAATAATTTTATTAAAATAAATTTATTTTACTTAGCTAAATTCTGTTATAAATGTAAGCACTTCACTCATTCACTAAATAATTATAACAATTGTGTTCACTAAAAATGTCTTATCCACAAAATAGTCCATCATCATTCTTTCACTCAAGTGAATGCTGCTGCCTCTTTTCCAGGGGTGAGTGCCACATGGCAAGAGATACCCTGCCTGTGTGACAGGCCTTAGGCCCAATGGCAATGTTCCAGGACAGGAAGACCAGAATTAAAGCTGTATGATTGTAATATAAGCGCCACTTCCTTAAACAATGATCAATTCTCTCTTCGTATCTGAATTTTCCTTCCCCTCAATTCAGTGAAAAAAAAGATCACATTCAGCTAAAAAAAATGTGAGGATTCATGCAAGAGTTGACATTTGAGATAAGCTAAACGTATTGAGAGGTTTTCCACAGAAAGAAATTATTGAGTTAGTAAAAATGCAGAGGAGGCAAGCCATGAGGTGGATTTAGTGAACCAGCTGTAATCCAATTTAGCCACAGTGGAGGGTATTTACATAGGGAGAAATATGCATGCAAAGTTAGAAGAGCAGAGAAAAGTTAGAAAGAGTAGAGCTTAGTGCATAAATACAAGAGACAGAAGAGTCAGAATGCCTGGGTTTGAACTTCCTGGTTCTCTGTGCTCACTGTCACGTAATCCTAGAAGAGATGTTAATCTCTCCATGCTTGTAATATAGGTATCTAATTCATAGATTTGTTGTAAAAATTAAATTAATTTCAGCTTAGAGTAGTGCTCAGTGTGTATTAAGGATTTAATGTTTCTTAGCTAAGAGAGAGATTGAGAGAGAGAGAGACTATAAAGACTGAACACCACCATAATAATTATGCAATTTAGGAGTATTCCACTGAAAGTTGTAGAAGGGGGGTAAAATGAGTATAATCAAGACTGTACTTTAAGTACAGTACTGCATAGGGTGAAGAAAACAAAAGTGAAAAGAGAATTTTATTGTCTATTGCAATAGCCCATGTGAAAAGCAATGAAAGACTCAAGTAGATTGGAGGCAGGAATGGTAGAAAGGGATACCCAGACGTCACATGTGTTGCTATAAAGGGATACCCAGATGTCATGTGTATTGCTATAAAGGGATACCCAGATGTCACGTGTGTTGCTATAGGGAAAGATACTGGATTTCATGTGATTTGAATAGGGGAAGGAAGTTAGAAGGAAGATTTAAGAAAAATTTATCTTCTCTTCCTGACTTATTGAGATCAGAGGGATGGTAAGAATAAAAATGTGGACATCTTCAGGAAAACCTATTACCTCAGTGAGACGAAGAAAATCTGTTTAATTCTGGATACATATGTATAGCTGACTGAAAAAATGGCTCCCCAGGATATCAGGTCCTAATCCCTGGAGCCTGTAAATATTGCCTTATGTGGAAAAAAAGTCCTTCAGATGTGATTAAACTAAAGATCTTGAGATAGAGAGATTATCCTGGATTATTCAAGTGGGCCCTAAATGTCATAATAAATGCTCTTTTAAGAAAGATGCCAAGGGAGATTTGACACAAACAGAAGAGGAGAAGCCAAAGTGACCACAGAGGGAGAAATTGGAGTGATATGGCCAGACACCAAGGATTGCTGGCAGCCACCAGAAGTTGGAAGAGGCAAGGAAAGGATTCTCCTCAAGAGCCTGGGCAGGGGAGGGAGTGGAGGGTGGGAGCACAGCCCTGTCAGCACCTCAGTTTCAGCACAGTAAAATTGATTTGGGAGTTCTGGCCTTCAGTACTGTGAGAGAATAAATTTCTCTTATTTTAAGCTAGGAAATTCATGGTAATTTGTTACAGCAGCCACAGAAAACTAGTACAATTTGCCATTAGGATTCCGGGCAAATTGTGAATGTAGTTTGGCATAATAAACGCATATACAATGTAAAAGACTCAAGATTGAGGACCCATTATGACAAAAAGCCAAATGAGACTTAAGTAAAAGATTTAAAAAGAAGCAGCTATTGATTCAGGTTTCAGAAAAACTTAGCGTTAGATGGAGTTGTCCATCAGGACAACGCGATAGTTTTCCGAGGTAATGCATTTCCAATCATTAAAACCAAATATCCCTCATACAGACATTCAAATCCCACTTATGTTGTTTGGAAGATTATATTAATTCATGATCATCATTTTGTAAATTGACACAATTAATTAACCAACAGTTTTTTTTTCCTATGGTTCATCACATAAAGATTACTCTTTGCTTCATAACTCTGTAACTGTTGAATATAGTCCCTTTGGAATTCCCCCTGCAACATACTTTGCTAAAATAAACAGGCAAACAAATGAATACACTCCTCCCCACAAATTTCTCACGTAATAATAATAATAACATAAAAAACTGGTCTATTTGATGAGATTATTTCAAAGAATGCTCAATCATTCTATATTATTTGTAACTTTTTCAGCATTCCAAATGTTTCTTCTTCCATTCTTTCCACCAATGGTTATCCCAATTCATCTCACATATGATTTATTGGATATTCACATAATTCCTTATTCACACAGATATTCAGCCCAACAGAGTAAAATAAAATAAGCATTGCTTTAAACCTGGTATACTAGCCAGGCAACTTTTAGGTGAAGTTAGTGAAATTTCAAATATGTTATATATTACATATGTATGTATGTGTTACAGAATTTCCTATGATTTAGTGACATGTCTAAAATTGGCACATATATAAGAGGTTAATCAGAAAAAAAATGCTTGTAATTCTTTAGAGTATTTAAAATTAATAGTCCAATATGCTTCACACTATATTTTGATAAATGCTCTGCTAAACTCAAATTCTATTTCCTAAAGTGCAATCATTAAACAAAATGCTTCTTCAGTGAAAGACTTTATAGTGTCATAGATATGTGTCCAGTTTTGAATAGTGTTTGGCTAGGACAAGTGATATACAACATACATTTTCTGAGATATCTTATCAGTTCATCATGCCGTGCTAACTCCTTAAAACAGTCATGCACTGCTTCACAATGATGCTTCAGTCAACGATGCTTCAGTCAACAATGGACCACATATACAACGATGGTCCCATAAGATTAGTACCATATAGTTTAGGTATGTAGTAGGCTATACCATCTAGGTTTGTGTAAGTGCACTCTATGATGTTCACATAATGACAAAATCACCCAACGATGTACTTCTCAGAAAGTATCCCCGTTGTTAATGATGCATGACTAGTCAAAAACGTCACTGCTTGTGGAGGTATTCACTGATGCATTTTAAAAATATTTACTGAGCCTACACTGCCAGGCACTGTGCTGGCTGCAGGAACAGACTCGGTGACTGCCCTCATGAGCTTCCAGATAATTAAGTAAGTAATAACTGTAAAATGTGATGGGTGTTACGATGAGGAAATTACAGGGATCTATGAGAACATTTAGCACGGGGACTTAACCTTGTCTCAAGTTCAGGAAAGGTCTTCCACAACAACTGTGTTTAAGTTGAAACAGAAATGAGTAAGGATAAGCCAAATAAAGGGAGATCATGGAGAGTGTTGCAGGCAGAGGGAACAACACATATAAAGAGCCAGAGGCAAGAGAGAGCCAGGCTTTAAAAAGAATTAAAAGAGTGTGAATAGGAGAGGCAAGAAACGAGGACAAAGCACAAAAACGTAAGTAATTGTGTCAAGGAGTTAAGGATATAGGGGACAAATGAGGTATTGTAAGCAAGAAAGTGATAGTATTAGATTTTTATTTTTAGAAGGTTACTCTCTTTGCCTTAAGAGGAATAGATTGGAGGAGAATAAGAACCTGGGACAGGGATGATGACCACCTGATCTTGAGTGGTAAAAATGCAGATGGAGAGAAATAGACTTATTTGAGAGATTTGTGAAATACAGATCTGACATATTTTGTTGTTCAGAGTAGGAGAGAAAGAAAAATCATCAAGATTTCTGGCTTGTGCAACTGAATGGATGAGGGGCTCATTCTGAGACAGAACACACTGGGGAAGATCCACAATTTTGTGAAAAAATCATGAAGTCAGTTTTGAACAGATTGAATTTGAGAGGCCAGCAAGAAGTTTAGTTGGATATATGGCATGCAGCTTAGGTGAAAGGTCTGGATTAGATATTTAGGTTTAGAAATCATCATTTATTCTGTCTTTCATTTAACAAAAATGTTTTCTGATTGTCTATTATGATTTAGGTCCTGGGCATCATCAGCACCAAATGGCAGCCCAAGCCGTAGAAGTTGACAAGGTGGCAGAGAATGGTGTAAGATTTAACGAACAAAGGGCACAGAATCTCGCAAACACCATATTTGATGAGTTGAAGAGGAAGAGGAGGCCATGTTCCTAGATGTAGAAGCTGAAGCCACAGATGTAGACTAGAAAAGAAAACAAAGTCTAAGAGAATATTGGTGCCATAGAAACTAAGGAGGGAAAGCATGTTTTAAGAGTGAGGGGAGAATGGGCAGGATAGAATGTGACTGACAGAATAAGCAGGATGAGCAACGCAACGGATTTTACAACTATGGGTCCTCAGTGATCACTATGAGAGTGGCTCAATTAGAGCATTGGATCCTAAAGGCACATCACAGGGGGTCAAAAAGAGAGGATGAGAATTAGACGGAAAATACCTGGGTTTTTATTAAGATGAGACGGAAATGGATGAGCCAATGTCAATATATAGCTGCTCTAGGATATCCTTCATAAACTTATAACCATATGATGTAGTAAATGTTCTAAAGATTCTAAAAGTATCATCTCATTTCAGATTCTCTGTACAACCAGGAACCTGGACAATCCTAAAATCCTTGTTAATTCCTCTGATAATAAGATAGGTTTAATTGGTTATCTCCAAATTTTACAAGTTGGCCATAAAATGATAGTCCAGCTAGCCAGAATGTGAGAATAGATCTACAGTCTTTTGATTTTTAATGTCCTTAAAACACTGAAAATGTATTTTTCATGTTTTCTCACTGGTTTACTGACCTATTTTACTCCTGGCACCTGTCAATAATTTTGTGAATTTTTTGAAAAATTATAATAATAAATTCAAAAAGCTAAATTTTATTTTTTACCGAAAACTATACTTCTATCTGATTTCAGTTTTTGTTTTTGCTGAGGAAGATTCACCCTGAGCTAACATATGTTGCCAATCTTCCTCTTTTTTCATGTGAGCTGCCACCACAGCATGGCCACTGACAGACGAGTGGTTCCGCACCTGGGAGCCGAACCCTGGCTGCTGAAGTGGAGTGTGCTGAACTTTAACCACCAGGCCATCGGGGCTGGCCCCTAACTTCAGTTTTAATGAATGATGCCTTGGCTACTTTTTCCATAACTGATATGCATCTCAAGTTTCTACAGAAATCTTATGACTCAACTGGAGTAGTAATCAGGTTATTTTTATGAAATGTAGACTATGTAACATTTTCTGAAGCATAATTACCTTCCATGGAATATATACTGACTCAGCAGTAAAATACCATCAATTTATCCAGAAATGTCCTTGTAAAACAGAGTAACTGGCCCAACAGCTCCCCTTAAAATGGTTACAATTGAAATAATATGGTAGATACTTTTGATTGTTTACAGAATAGCATCCCACTTCCTTGCTAACAGAGAACTTGTTTTGTTCAATTAAATGAGAACTGTATACATCAGAGGAGGATGAGCCCCTTGCCAGATCCAGGTACTTAATATTGATCTGTTTGAGTCAGATCACAGTAAATCTTTGGCTATAGCCCAGTGTATGGCTTAGGAATGGATATGCTGCAAATTTAGTCAATAGGACAGGAGGAAAAGTCTGCTGGAAGGTTTCTTGAAAATTTCTCTTAACTACTGTAAAAGTTCATAAGATAGAGACATTCCATTTTGGCTATTGGCCATTGCAATATAAGGCTGTTAGCCTAGAGCTTTTGCAGCCATCTCAATATGAGAAAGGAAATCCAAGGACTTAGCCAACATGCTAAGGATGGCAGAGCAGAGAGGTAGAAAAAACCTGGGTCAGGAATGACACAACTGAACCCCTGAAATAAATAGTCCTTGAATCATCTTACCCCAAGATTCCATGTTATTTGAAGCAACACGTTTTTCTTATTGCTTATGCCATCTGAATGGCAAATGAATTGGCTTTCTGTTACTTGCAGGGGAAAAAATTAATAAGTATCTTTCTATTAAGTTCAACCATGTCAGTCAAAAGCACTGGTTAAACCTTTAGAAATAACAAGCATCCTGTCATCTCTGAAAAGATTAACTTCAGACATACAGTGAAAAGAAGAAAAATTTAAATATCTTTACTTGAATGCCAGCTCCTTCGGGCACCGTGATCTTCCACACACAATTCAGATTGTTATCATAAGGCTCAGGGTATCCAGGAGACAAAATAGTCCCTTTGCGCTTAGTTAAAATTCCACCACAGGGCACTAAAAATAAAGCAGTCCGAGAGAGAGAGTTAATTCTAATGCAAAGGATTAAAATAAGAGAAAAGGTCAGAGATAACATCTCAGACAGATACTAGACTTGCAAACACAACCAAATCATGCTATTTTTTAAAACTCATAAAAACAAAGAAAATTGTCTTCCTACACCATAATTTTTTTTTAAAAACAATTAGACGACGTTAATGGATAACCTTACAAGCGCATATCTAAAATCATACTACAATTAATTCAATAATAGCACATCATTTGTATCATATTACTAAAAAGTACACTGACACATTTTCATTAAAAATTGCTCATATCTAGATATAGAATTTTTTGAAGAATTGTTTTATATTTGTTACTTTTCTCTTTATGAATCCTTTGAGGAGTAATGATGATGATAACAATTATATTATGATCATAACATTTATATAAAGCCTATTATTTGCCAGGTACTCGTCTAGGCAGGTTACATATTTTAACCCATAAAGCCTCCCAACAATCCAACAAGATGTAAGTATTCTCTTCATTTTACAGCTGAGGAAATGGAGTTACTAAGAGATTAAATAACTTGCCCAAGATCACATAGTTAGTAAGAGATGGAGATGGGATTTGAATACTGGTGGTTTGGCTCCAGAGTCCATGTTCTTCAGTGGAAGGAAGATACTCAATATGGTGCCAATTTGGTTATTACCAGTACAACTACTATAAGAAAGAATAAGTATGTAGACCTCCTTTGAAGTCAATAAAGGCTTCTATCACTTTTAAAAGGTACTAATCTTAAAGTAAAATTCTCATACCACTAATAGTACCAGCTTGGTTCTGAGCATGACCTAACTTACAATTGTAAACCCTGTGTGATGTTGGACATGTTCCTTAAACTCTCTGATACTCAGATACCTTGTCTGTGAAATGGTAATGTGATTGTTTCAAAGGGCTTTTGTGAAAACTACATAGCTAGGATAATGTACATAAAGAAGCTAGCACATTGCTTGGAACACAGTAAGAAGTCAATAAAATTGTATTTCCTTTTGCTCAACTATTGTTATTTTAGGTGCCAGTGGCACTGTGACCCTTGGGCATTTGTCCTACTCTGGCTATCGCAGTGAGATATAAGGATATATCTTTTGTAATAATAATTTTTAAAAAGTTAATAATACAGTTTTGTACTACTTCCAAAATCAAATGCAAAAACCTAGGGCAATTTAGGGAAAGTCATTTTGCTGTATTTTCTTATAAATCTATGTTATTGGGTTATATACAAATTCAGGTTAAATTGGTCAGAAAGAATTTAGCTCCTTTAAAAAGAAAACCAACAGTTTTGCATGAATTGAGAATAGCATGCCAGGATTGCAGAAAGAATTGTAAAATAGAGATTCACCCTAAAAATAGGAGGAGAAAAAGTGGCCAATGAAGTGCTGATCCTGAGTTGAAAGAAAATACTTTACAGATGCCCCTCCTCTCCATCTTCATTGTCACCAGCCTACCTCACTCTTATTTTTTTTCTAGATTGCTACATTTATCACATCAATGGACCTCCTCCTATGGCTGGTATATTCCATGTAATATAGTCTCACATTACTGTTAAAATGATCTTTTTAAAATTAAAGTTTTATCATGTTACTTCACTGCTGAAAAGTCCTTCTAAAATCTCCCCATTGCCTTAATTCTGCAGGTAAATATAGTTAATTGTGTTAGCCTCCAACTGCATCTCCAATTTCCCAATACTTCACCAAAAACCAATCCCCTATCCCAGTCCAGCCTACTAAACTATATACTCTCTTAGTGGTATGTCCTTCTCTCATCTAGCTAACACCTACCATCCATGGACATTCAATGTTCATGCTACCTCCTTAACTCTTTGCTGACTCCGTTGTGTGTTAAGTGCCCCATGGTTTCCCATAGCAACAAGTGCTTTTCTGTACAGCTCTATCACCGTATAGCTCACAGTTTTCATATTTTTTTAAATTGAAGTATAATTGACATACAATATCATATTAGTTTCAGGTGTACCTCATAGTAATTCAATATTTATATACATTATGAAATAATCACCATGATGTCTGGTTACCATATGTCATCATACAAAGTAATTACAATATTTTTGACCATATTCTCTATGCCTTACACTACATTCCCCATGACTTATTTATTTTATAACTAGAAGTTTGTAACTCTTAATCTCCTTCACCTATTTCGCCCACCTCCCACTCCCCACTCCCCTCTCGCAATCACCAGTTTGTTTTCTGTATCTATAGTCTGCTTCTGTTTTGCTTTGTGTGTGTGCTTGTTTTGTTTTTACATGTTCATCTCTTCCAATAGACTGAAGTCTGAGAAGATGAGGTAATCAGCTTTTTGTCTGGAACTCTGTTCCCTTGGTGCCAAGATTTTTTTACCCTTTGCATTCTAGGATTTCTTTCCATGCTGCTGCAGTGACAAGCTATCCCCTCAAAAGCCATCAAGCTTTTGTCCACTGCATTCTATTGAAACGATTATGTCAAAGTCACCGGAATATTCTTGTTGTGATGTGATATTCAATTCTTAATTTGTATTTTACTCAGTCTATGAGTAATTATCTCCCACTGTTGATGACTTCATCCACCTTGAGCCTTTCTTTGCTTGGCCATCAGGACACCACACTCTCCAGCCTTTCTTCAATACCACTGGCTACACTCACAATTTTTTTGTAGCTCACGCTCCTCCTACTGATCTTCTAAATGTTGTAACACTCTAGGACTTGATCCTAGGCCATCATCTTTTCTCTTTCTAACCACCACCCCTTAGTGACGGCATCCATTTTCACGATATCTATATACTATGACTACTCGATGTTTATCTCTAGCCATGACTTCTGTCCAGAGTTTTGCAATAAAATGCCTAAGTATCTCAAAATTAATATGTCCAAAACAATTATTTTAAAATTCTCCCCCACACTATTCCCCTTCTCAGCAAATGTCACCACCATTCACCCAGTTTCTTAGGCCAAAAATCTAGGACTCATCTTAATTCCTTTGTCTTACATTTGAGTTCACACTTACATCTACATTCAGCCTATCAGTAAACTTCATCAGCTCTATCTTAAAAGTGTATCCCAAAGCTCACCGATTCTCATCACTGATCACGACCTTCTTATCTAAATCGCCATTACCTTTCCCTTCCACCACTGCAATGGGCTTTCACTCAGTCTTACTGCTTCCACTCCACCTCTCCTTACATTAGCTACAGTGATTATTCAGAAACTAAGATCAGATCACTCACTAGCTCAATGAATTCCCACACTACTTAGAGAAAATTCAAACTTTGCACAGACTTTAAGTCTTCCTACGACTTGGCCTCTGCTCTGCATTTCCAAACTCTTCTCCTGTCATTGACTGTGTTCCAGATACCTGGTATTCTTGCTGTGGCTTGAACATGTCAAGATCTCTCTCCCCCTCACAGTCTATCCACTTGCTCATGTCCCAAACTTTGATATCACCCCCTCAATTCATTTCATTTGGGTATAACACAGCAGCATGTCCTGGATGTCTTCCTCTAACCTCCAGCCACTGCTTTATTTTCTCCACAGTATTTACTACAATCTGAAAGAAGAGAATATATTTAATGATGTGTTCTATCTCCCTCCACTAAAATGTAAACTCCCCAAGGGCAAGGATCTTATCTTCTTCTTCAAAGCTATGCTGCCAGTGCCTAGAATAGTGCCTGATAGCCATCCATAAATGCTTGTTGAATTAATCCCTGAATGACTGGTTGAATATCTGTATATCTTGTGGTTACAAGGTACCTCTTTACCATTCCTGCATCATTCATTTCTCTTGGTATTTTCCTAAACAAGCCATATTTGTTTAATTCTTCTTCAATCATTTTTATTTTTTATCAACAAAATGTACTATAAAAGTATTCCCAGCCATGTATTACCACATACATAATGTTTTACAAAGTTTCACATCCCATGTAAATTACTTAACGTGTTTCCTATTTTAAAAAGGGTATATTATAAATTTCCCTTCTAATCAGTGTTATACAATGTAACATATGGATTAAGAGAAGAGGTTTTAGAATCAAGTAGCCTGGGTTCAAATCCTAATTCCGTTTTTGTCTCTAAATCATAGAGGTTTTACTATCTATAAAAGGGAAATAATAATCTTATCTAACTCCTGGTGTTGGTGTCAATATTAAATTAGATAATGCTTAATAGTGCTTCATACAAATGCTAATAATTGCTCTTCATTATTATATTTAATAACCTTTTCATGGATGAATGGGTGGATGAATAGATGAATCAATGAATGAGAGTTCAGATCCTGCATATATTTCTTCTTCTATTTCTTCCCCACTCTAAGAAAAGATGACACAGACAGGTGTTGTTTTGGAGCCGATACAAGTAAAAGTAGTTCTTTCTGAGTCTCTAGAGGACTTGGAGAATACAAACCCAGATAAGGGTAATGGGATAACCAGCTAATTAAAGACTTTTTGCCTAAGGGAAATAAGTGGCAGGTTCAGGGTCTTTTCAAAGGAGACCACCCAATAACAGAAGTGCTTATGCCTAAGGCCGTATATTGTCAGAGCTATTAGTAGCTGCAGGGGGTTATTTGAATCATAGAGTCTCAGAGGGAGAGAGCTTGGAGTTTTAAGAGAAGAAAATTTTAAGAAATCATAAAGTGTAACAGGGCCAAATTTGGAAAATGAAAACTCAGTCTTCTGCATAATTTTAGTTTTATATTTATTCCAAGTCCAATGTTTTTATCAAAATATTATTGTACTTTACTGTAATTTACCTAAGAATGGCTTGATACAAGAGATTTGCATGAGATTATTAAATATTGTTTACATCCCCGTTATTTAAATTTTTGGATCCCCTAACTAGGTATTTGATCATTTTAACTACAAGCACCTATAAGCACAACTCACATATTCTGTCTAATGGGACTGCTTTCCAGTCAACAGTTTAATTTCAGGATGTCAGTTTTTGCAAATTACTGAACATTTTTTTGTGTTTTACTATGACAGAAAATAAATGAAAGTGTTGATAGCAGTAATAAGAACTATGAAACTGAAACAATACAATTGAGATGGAAATCATTAGGAATGTAGAAAGCTGTCTTCTTTTGGTTTCAATTGGCTGCTCTCTTGGCTTAAGCTGTTAACTGAGCATTCACTGAAGGGTGAAGGCAGAGAAAATAAAATCATTATGTGTAAAATCCTGTAAATAGATTGTCAAAGATTATAACTAAACTATAAAGTATAAATAGAGAATTTGTTCTCTGTCAGAATAAAATTACCCATTTAATATATAAATCTATTGTTTGTGCTTTACCTATGTATCTTTCCTACAGATTCTCAGAGAAGTCTGAAACTTCAGATGGCTTGTAAAGGTGCAAGCAAACAAAGTAAGCAAGAGCATCACCATGTGGTGAAAGACTGAAATTGAGAGCGCATGGGTCCTGGACTCGGGAAGTTGGCCAAGGTGTTAGACTTCTACAAAAATTCAGGAAATTATCAGTTATTTGCTAAAATCCATTCACTGAAAAAAAATTTTATTGAGTACAAATCACGTGCCAGGTCCTCTTTTGGTTGAGCATAAACACAATATTGTGGCAGGGAAGAGGAGGGCAAGAAAGATTAAGATATAAAAAAAAAACTATATATAATATGGTAGGTGGCTGCTGTAAACGAAAAGTAGGGTAAGGCTATAGAGAACAAATGCAGACTAGGTGGCAGAAAATTATTTCAGATAGGAAGCCAAGGAAGATAATCAAGTGAAGACTTGAACGAAGAGATGCAATAAGCCCAAAAGATATCTCGGAGATGGATGGTCCAAAAAGAAGGAATAGAAAGTTCAAAGGCCTTGAGACAGTTAATATTTTATCCAGGTAACAGATACTGAAAATGAACACAAATTAAAGATAATGCTCTGATAGCCACCTGAGATAACGCTGCACTTGACTCTCATATTTGAATTTTTAAGACATCAAGAATTTTCTTATTTTGAATATTTTAAGACATAATCATTTTTATTCAGAACATTTTGAAGCCAAAAATATTTATAGTTAAAAATAGAAATGCAAAGTATATTTTCATTTATGTAAAGATTAGCAGTTGGACCAAATGGTAAAACATAAACTGTGCTATCCTCTGAGTGTCATTTAGAATCATCACCTTTCTATTTCTTGTCTCACACAGATCCCATATGTCCTTCTGTTATATATTCAGTTTTCTGGATTTACACCTGTTCTACAAGGTATACATTTTTTTAAATGGTGTAAGGTAATATGTCCTTTTCTTGTGATCTTGGCAGGAAACAGAAGTCATCTGATACAATTTTCTGTTTCTAATTATGCACTTTCAAACCAATGCAAAATCAAAGGTGGTCTGTTCTGTGTTTAAAGACTCTCCATAGATGCAGTGACAGGTTTCTCAAAAAAGCCTAGGGACCTCCAGATAAATGGGCTTTGACAGAAAGATTGTAATGTCTCCTGAGTACCTCATCTTTTGCCCTTAAAGTAGAAAGTGAGGCTAAATCCATTTAGGCTGGGGACAGTACACTAGCACATACTCTTGAAGCTGAATGTCAGCCATGGACTACGGCACAGTCTGAAAGTAGTTCACAGGCTTCAGTGGCTGGTAGGAGCTCCTGTTATTGCTAAGATAAATCCAGAATCGAATAGCACAACCTTCCTTGATTTACATGGATTTCTATTTATGATGGCAAAAACACTGGGAGTAACTAACTGACAAGTTTGACATATGAAAAAGCTTTGTAATAATCATGTAGAATAGAGGCTTCTGTTTTAAACAAAAATGGCTTATGTTTATAGTTCAGAGTTCTTATTCTCTACTCTCCATCTCATAAAATATTCTTTTTCCTCTCGTTTCCCTTTTCCTAAAATGTTCTTTCATTTTTCTTTTTTTCCTCTTTTTTTAATGTCAGCTCATTTCTCCTTTTTATCTCTTTCCTCTTTCGAACCTTGTCTCATCTTTATACCTTCATGCACAAAAGAAATTTTTTTGGATAATGTAACATTTGATTTTTCAGGGTCAGAAGAAAATGCAGAGTGCCAACCTTGGTTAAATACGTTTTTTTTCAAGGCCAATTAGAATTGTAATAATTATTTTAATTTTAACTTCATTTTTATTTTATGTCCTTGCGAACAATGAAAACAAACCAAATTAAGAATATATGCGTATTGTTTCAAGTCTCTTTAACCATTTTTCCTTAATGGACAATGCATCAATTGTCCATCAATGCATCAATTGATAGAAAAAATTTCACAGTACCCCTAAATAGCATACTCTAATAAATAATTACTATTATTCTCAAGAAAATTGTCATTATACTTCCTAAAGCCTTTCTTAAAAATTTTAAGTGCTAAGAAAAATCTTGTATTCAAGAAACCCTGAATTAGAACTGAAAAGAATGACAGGAGTTCATGATATTAGCCTTTTCTCAGATGCAAAAATCTTCTGCGGAAGATAATTTTTACATATAATAACTTTAAAGTGTTATTAAAACAACATATCAACAAATGAAAATCAATAATATCAAACCCTTTATCGACACTGCATGTAGGTTCTGTATTCTAGATCCAACACCTTTAGAATTGAAGTCTTCTCTCCTGATCCTATGGTGGAGGATTTGGCAAAACAAAAGCAGCTTAATTTTTGACTACTTGCTAGGTTCCAAGAACTACGCCAAGACTTTAAGTCATTCAATAGTCACAATAAACCCATGAGGATGTTCTCTTATTTTCCTGTTTTATCGATATGGGAATTGAGAATCAGAAATTATGCAAATTTTCCAGGATCATGTAGTAACTTACCATAATTCAGTGCTAAGATCAAAGCCCAAGACTATTACTCAAGACTTAATTAACTCATCCTAAGAACCTACTACATTTTCCAGCTGCGAGGATTTTATTCAGTTTTACATGATTCTTTATAACTTTTCCCCATTAATTAGGACATTAACATGGTAAATATACAAATAGAACCTTTACAAAGTAATTCATAGATTTACACATCAGTGTTTTGCATATGTAGGTTCTTTGGACACTGTAACTAGAGGAATAGATGGATTTTTTCAATGATGTTTAAAGATTAATGAGCTAGTTTATGAGCTTCCATATGTTATCGTATCACTCTGTTTTTATAATAGATGATTATCTTGAAGGAATTTTCATCATATATATGAAACTAAATGAAGACAATTACTTATCTAGTTACTTTCTATTATGTGGTATTGATATTTTCTATCAAGACCTACATAAATAAACAAAATGACACAGAAATTACATAAATAATTATTGGGAAAAGTGAGGCAGAAATAATGATTGATTCCTAATATTTATAGAGAAATATTTAAAAATCCATTGTGAGGCTGGAGAGATTTATTATTATCATGTGTCTGTCTTCAATTATTAAGCTGATTTAAAGCAATGTAATTTCTGATTTATGCATACAGCATGACTAATTCTGGCACAGACATACAGGAACATTTCTCTCAGTTCATCGCTCCTTTAGTTTAGGATAATTTGTTTACCACTATTTTATAAGAGTATGAAGTCAACATATATTGTGGCTCTGAAGGTGGAACATTATCTGTTTTGTCTTTACAAGGATATGAAAGCACATAAAGGGGAAGATCTGTTTGTTCCATTAACCAACACTAGCTCCAGGCTAGGTGCAAAATAGGAGGAACACCAAGTCCAAATGATTTATTCTCTTTTATTTGTTGTTTGTCAAAAATGTATTTTAATCAGGTAAGAAATTCCACATTATAAATAAGATGCAGAAATTGAATTAGAAAAGAATTAGCCTATAAGTCAAAACAGAAAGAGAAGCAATCCTCTATCATTTAGGTTGACGTTTGGAGTCAGAAAACTTAGTTTCAAATCCTGCCCCCACTCTACCCCTTACTATATTATGTCACTTTAAAAAGAACTGTTTTACCTCTCTAAGACTCACTTTATTCATCTGTAAATTCTGAGAGTAACTTCTCCATAGGTTTGCTGTGAGGATTAAAATAAATATGTATTTTGAATTACTCAGCATGGAACCTGGCAAATAGAAAGCATTAAGTAAATGGCAATCATATCAGAAATTGTGGTTATTTAGCTAAAAGATGAGAATGTTGAAGAGTCATTTACAGCCCTCCAACGTTTTAAATTATTTATTGTAGGTGGTTTTCAACAAATAAAATAGTTCACATTCTATTTTTTATAGTGGGCAGAGTTAAAATATTGGTTGTAATAGAAATGCCCTGTGAAATATGATAGATGTATCCATTTTGGGTTGTGGAGATACAATGTTTCTAGAGAGATCAAGTAACCATCTATCCTTCCTTTTTTAAAATAATATTCTTGGTTTATGGCCTTTTCCGGCACAATTATTAATAATCTCCTGATGTGAATGGTAAAAGATATTCTGGTTAGAGCAGATATGTCCTATACAAATTACATATTCTATGAATGCATAGCAACAGACTTCATTTTTACTCTTTCTTCAGTAGAAATGAGTATAACTTCCAAATCGCTTCACAATTTAAAAATATTTTTTATTTTAATGAACTATGAGCTAACATTATGTTAAATCCGCATTAAAATATGGTAAAAGGTGTTTTTAAAAGTTAAAAATAAAGACTATTGATACATGTAATTTCTTTTGATGTATAGGTATGGTCAGATGAATCATTAACAATAAATTTTATATATTATAAGTGTATATATGTTATGGATGTTCATATACACACTCATGTCTTCTCTATCAAAAAATGGAGAATTGAGATTATTAAAACAAACCAAAATTTTGCTTATCTTTTATTTTAAGAAAACTTTCTTCTTATTTTCCAAATCAGTTTAATGAAAAAAACTTTAATGAAAAAAACTCAGCTCATTAGACTTATTTCTTAACATGAGATTAAGTTTTACTACACTTCTTTTAATTTAATACTACAAAGTTAAAAAAAAAAAAATTTCCAGATATGCTCTTGGGACAGAGAAGAAAGCAACTTCCCAATCTTCTACATTTTCCACATCTATGGAACTCTATAAGAAACAAAAGTCATTGCAATGACCCTGGAATAATATAAGATTCTAAACTTTTTTTGTTTGTGAGGTTTAGAAAATATTTTAATCTGTTTCCTATAATTTAGCAGGGCTAGGGGCCCATAACTTTAGAAAGTGTATATTCTATTTACCAATTTAAATTAGATGTAGGATTGCAAAAATAAAGTTTGGAATAATGAGATTTCTGTCTAACCCTATACATTCTTCTCATTCAAAGTGTTACCATTTATATTTGTGAAAGACTGGGAAAATCTCTTATTTTATATTTTTTATACCTATCTATAACCAGTAGAGAAAAGAAAAAACAGATTTATATGCATTTATTTAGAAAAATGCATATTTTCTAATTTTTTGAAGCCAAAATAAAATATGTCCAAAAAAATCAGCTTCTGTGATCCTTAAAACATAAGAAAATTCTTTACATACTTGCATATAAATCTTTGCATAAACTTTTAGAAATAAAAAATGATATTTATTTCAATAATCTTATCTTAGTATCATTAAATTTCTGTGTTATTAGAAATATGTATGTATATTTTCAGCCATATAAATCAATAAATGAAAAAACTATGCAGCTAATTTCACACAAATATTCTTCTTGATTGCATCACACCTCAGTTGCATCAAATATACAATCTCATTTGCATATTTAGGTATATCATCACCAGTAAAGTATTTAAAAATTAACGCATAACTATTAGATTTAAATAGAAATATTGAAAGATTCAAGACCACTAATTTTGATATAAAATACGTACACTCACAAAGCATACAAATTTACTCACCGATACATGTAGGTAAGGAATCATTCCACTGGGCCAAAGAATTGGGCACTGTGTCACACCTAATTGCTATGGATCCATGGAGAATATATCCTGGGTTACATTCAAAAAGAACCAATGAACCGACTGCAAATTCATTGCCAATCCTTCTTCCGAATCTTGGTTCAGGCACAGAACTGCACTGCGTGGAACTTGTTCTGGGAACAGCTGTGCACAAATAATTGTTGAGTTTAATTTCATACTTGGTAGAGAAATACAGATTTTGAACTATTTAAACAAATGTCAAAGAAATCTCCCATTTTTCATCAGAACTTGAATTAACAATTTAAATATATTTCTAAAAGTTTTAAGATGCATACAGAATAAAATATAATTTGAAATGAATACTGCTATTGTCATCAAGATTGTTTATTGAAAAACCATTTTACTTTTGATCCTTTAAACAACATCAGCTAAGTTTTTTTTCTCTGTTTTTTGCTTTACCAAACACTTATTAATATAACAAAGTAGTCTGAGTTAGATATTTCAATTTATAGGATGATAACTGAAAAATATATTTTTTTCTTTTTAAACTGGATATCAAGTACAAAAAATATGTGTCAGGTTACATGAGGTAATGTCACAATTTTTTTTCAGTAGTTGGTCCTTAAAAACATAAATTAAAAAATATATATAATACTTTATTAATTTCATAGCATATTCACAGAGTTAGTTGTTCAAAATATATTTATTACTGATGAAGACAATAGCTACATTCAGGCTAAGTAAATAGAAGTCAGACAGATTAACAACAATAGAAGTTTTTATTTTAATAATCATACAATATCAAATTTGAAATTGCTTTTAGGTTTTATAGTTATGTCTTCCAATTGTGACTTTTCTTTTGGTTTAGTAAAATAGAATGATAACAGGATGTTTTTTCTTTTTAAAACACATACAGATGGGATTAAAGAGTTTGACAATAGCCCAAAAAATGATATGATGAATTTCAAATAGATTGATTCCTCTTATGTGACTTGAGTAAAAAAACTCAATTTGTAAGAGTGCCTTTTAAAATTCATAATGCCACACATTGTGTACAGAAGGAATACTATTAAAATGAAATGATATAATATTATAGCCAGTATTATAAATAAGAGGGTTTAATAAGAATATCAAATCACAAATGTTTATAAATTTTTTAGGAATAAAGTTCAAGATACACTTGAGAATAATGACTACATGATCATACATAATCAAAACAAAATATTTCAAATGATAGCTCTTAATTTAGTTTAATGATAATGTGGACGTTTGTCTATAAAAGGTGAGAAAAGACTGTGTAAACTGACTTTCAATTACACAAAAATATTTAGTACCATGAAGAAAGTCTGAATTCTCCTAAAAGAGTGAGAAACTAAAATTTTAGAATGGAGTAATGATTACCTTGGCATGTCTAAGTATATCAGCACAAAATTTTGTACGTTTTTAATTTAGAGTGCTAGATTATGAGGAAAACAAAATACGTAGAGAGTGAAGAATTGTCAGAAAAAATAGATGTTTTGAAAACAATTTGCTGGAAGGAAGGAAAAATCATACAATTAACTTGAGAATGATGATGGAAGCAACAGGTCTTTTTTGACTTTGGTCAAAGTGACAGTGGTCTAGTGATGGGGGAGGGGATAGGGCAAAACTGTCAAAAAAAACCCTACACAACTTTTATCTCTCGTATATGGTTATGAGGACCTCATCATTCAATAACTCTGAACAAAGCATGGAAACTAATATCATTCCTTAGTGTGTTTCTAGGCTACAGGGTCACTTACCTTGATAAACAAAGTGAAATCCCTTAGCTGTTATTGGTCCAACTGAAGTAAATCGAATTGTGATCTGATTACCTGAACTCAGTGGAAGTGATTCTCCTACTCAATAAAACAAACACTAAGATATCATAAATAATTTCATTCAGTAAACCTAACAAATTATATTAATTTACACTGTCATCTGAAAACATCAATCTATGTTCTATCAAATTACTTTAATATATCCTACTACTGACAATGTATTTTCTTTGAGTTCAACTTCAATTGCAACCTTTTTACTAGTAGGCTTTAATTACATTTTAATATAAATTGCCTCATTCATTAAAGAATCCTTAAATATTTTATATTACATTAAACACCACAGACTGACTAAATATTAAATTTACTTGATTACAATCCCAGAAAATAGTTGGTTATATTGTTCTCAAGCGTTTGAGTTACTATTGAGTTTCTATTCTTGTTTTGTTAATAGACTGATTCTATTTTCAGTTTACTTTATTTTTAATATGGATGACATAAATCTCAACTTTCACTACAATACCAATCAAAGTCAGTCTTTAATCAATAACTGTTGCATGGCAGTTCTATTAAAGGATACCTGAATGGGATCCTGAGAGGGAAGATAACAGAGAAGATTGCTGAGTTGGCCCATCATACACCTCAACAACATCGTGGAGTGATGTCTGGAAAAATACAAACTGGCCAAACACCACTGATCAACAGGAACCAGGAGAAGCAAACAAATCACCAACCATCCAAAAACGAAAACAAAAAACAAAAGAAAAATAGAAAGAGGAGGAGAGAGAGAACAAAGTATTACAATATAATAGTCATCTTTCTTCTACCTTTAAAAGAGGATAGGTGCCAATTGGTTGATATGCCTGACACATGTATTTCAGGTCATAAAAGTAATGACCATGGCCTAAAAGCAATAACATTTTAAGGACACTATTTTTTTAAAAATTAATTAAATGAGTATAACATTTAATTTAGGTCAGAAATCATAAGATTGGTGATTAATACTTTATAATAACTACTTTTTGATTTTCCCATTGGTAGTTTGATTCTTTTCACTTTGTGACTCTCTTCTCTTTTTCTAATTTTTTTCTCCTCTTTTATATGAGACAGACAAAATTTTAATTTAGGGGATTTTGTTTTTAAGATTGCTTTTAAAATGCCATTCCATTATGAATAATAGTATCAGTGGAAAAATATCAGCAAGATATTTTCCAGGTTAGTGTTTAATTCAAATTCTAAGTTAAAAATGATTCCTAAATATTTATTGTTAATCTCCTGCCAAAATAAAGAAATATTATTTATGATTCACCAGCAATTGAGATATTATAAAACTTTACACAATGATTGCTGGTAAGTACAGATTTGAAGTAACTTACCAAGAAGGCTTCTAAAAGTCTCTTTTTTACTTCATTTTGTAAATTTTCTTTAATTATATACTAACTTGAGGTACAGAAACTACCCAAACTGTAACTTAAAAGAAAGAACCTGTTCCAGAGTAGAAATCAGCTTGTGTTTTGTATTTTATAAAAATGAAATGGATAATAAGAATTATCCTTAAAACATTTTACTGAATAGAAAAATTATGGGATTTAAAAGAGTATGATTTTTTTTTAAGTTTAATAATGTAAAAGCAAGGTAACTTTTACAAATTCAAAATCACATTACTGTAATTAAACTATACACTGCATGAATGTGTGGATACCTGTATTTTTTTTAATAGTTCCTCATATTTTACACCTTAAATCAAGGTTATGGTCATTCTTTGGTAGTCCGATGAAGACAGCCTAGTGCATTCAAAACATGCTGAATTTTGCATATGAACACATACACATAATATTATAAACAAAGCTACTCTTATTTTTTTGGCCTGCTAAAATAAGCTGGTGATCTCAGTCCAGTTCTTTGTGGGGTAAAATAAAATAAACACAGATACAGGGTTTGTTGCTTTGAACAATTCCTGAACACTGAAGTGCTAAATTTCATAAATAATCCTCCTTAAAGCATTTCCTAGAAGTCATGAAAACAAATTTATGTTTCTACCAAATCAGATACATGTAGTTGATTATTTTAAAGGTTTACAAGTCATAGGAAAAATTTCCAGTTCAGACCTTTTTAAAAGATTCCTATTTTGGCCTATCAAATCCCAAGCTATTTCATAAATATTCCCAAAAATATTACAAAAGTTTTTGTTTTCTGTGTTTGCACTGTTTAGATTGGTGTTTGGATGATCTGTTTTCAATGTATCTTTAAATGGTTCTCTCATAATGTAGATGTTGGCACTGCCTTTCCAAGTGCCCCTGTCAGTCCCCCGAATCGTGTCAGTCTAATTGCAGGAACTTGGCTAAATCAAGGACACTGTGCAACAAGGCTCTTGACAGATAACTTATTCT
The DNA here is from genome assembly GCA_031878705.1 of Tapirus indicus. Classification (NCBI taxonomy): domain Eukaryota; kingdom Metazoa; phylum Chordata; class Mammalia; order Perissodactyla; family Tapiridae; genus Tapirus; species Tapirus indicus. The sequence goes on along the minus strand of CM062935.1, from coordinate 27,215,262 downwards.
TTCTCTGTAACATTTTGGAAAGTCACTAGGAAAAACATTAAGACTCAACATCCTTTAACTCTTTCTGTCTAAATATCTCAAATATTTCATTAGAAAACATGCCGAATTTCCAAGCAAACTGCTACATTTACAAACATCTAAAACAAACCAAAATACACAGTCATCCAAGAGCTTTTTCTAAGGAAAAAGAAAAAAACTCCTTCTTTTTTCTTGTTTTACGCTTCTTGTTCTCAATTGTTACTTCTCTACAGATAGACCAGTTTTCGGTCATCTGTCAATTGAGTATATCAAGACTACATCTTTCAAGGATATAGCCATTAGTATTATATATTTGCATCATATTAAGTAGAGAAAACTGAGGGCAGGCCCTTAAAGTGTTGTTAGTAACTTCTGCTTGTAATTTGTTGTAGTAATTCTGAGATGAGGGTGGAGGGAATTAGGAAGGGTAGGGGGTTGGGGAAGTAGAATGTTCGGTTCTTGCCTTATTAAGCAATCAGTAAGCTACTTCACTTCAACTGTCCTAACTTTGCATTAACAAGGTCAATGGAAATTTTGAATTAAAAATAAATTTTATTAGAAAAGCAGTCACTCTGAGAGGATACTGAATCATTATATCAAAGATAAAATTTTAAAGTACATGTTTAATAAGTTTTTTGTAGTGCGAAAAATCAAGAACACTTGCATAGTAATTGGATTTCCTACACATTATCAGGTTAACTATTGTCTCTTTAAACTGGTAAATTACAATTCTGAACCAAACCCCCCCTTCTCAGCCAGAAATCTCAGGAATTAAATGGAAACCCTTGTGTTTGCTTCCCCATTCAGTCTGTAAATGTCTTGATTTACTTATTTTTCTTACGTTCAGACAGCAGTAGGTCTCCGGCTTTTAAGATGTTCTGAATGATCAGCTGCACCCTTTGCACAGTTGAGTCTGATGTAGGGGAAAATTGTGAAAGACCTTAAGGTGGACCAAAAAGACAACTGGATGTTGTTTTTTGGTAAGCGAGATGTTTTCCAGCACATCTTTCTGAGTCATCTAGGTTTATGGAGGCTGTGGTGTAATGCAGTAGATTATTATCCAATGGACAGACCTGTTTTGCATCTATTTGTAAGTTCATTTCAGTGTTCTATCTATTATCTATCTATCTATCTATCTATCTATCTATCTATCCATCTATCTATCATCTTTGGTTATTTGAATTCTCTTTCAAACCACTGTAACACCCCTCATTAATGTATGAGTTAAATAAAATGTATAATACATGCTTATTTTATATTTCTATGGGAGTCATGATCATGCCCTCTTTTTTTAAAAAAACAAAACACCTTCTAACACTAATCTAGATTCTGATACCTCAACCTAATGGCTGGGCATACTTTTATTTCTAGGACTACAATTAATCCCCAAAGTCTAGGCTGATTATGCCTTCTCAAATGATTAGCAAGCCTTTATCTTCCTTTTCTTAGTTTCCAACAGATATACAGACTTCTCTGTATCTCAGCTCCAAGCTTCTTTCCCTTTCTCTGGAGATTTGCATGTAGATATCAAAAGCACTTTGCTCTCAGGCTATTAGAGTAGGCTATAAACATGAAGCTGTTTCTTGAGTGAAATACCACTTTCAGTGAAGTTTTTCCTTCTTTGAGCATAATAGATGTTAAAAATGATGTTTTTAACTCTTGTTAAAAATACATTTTTATAATGCTATATGTATTACTGCAAGCTAGAAAAAAGAAGAAAAGGAAAGCCTAGTAAGGTAAAAAATAAATATGTAAAATATCCCTACAGGTAAGCCTATGCAAATAATCTATTTTATGCCTGAAACTATTTCTGTCTCTTATTTTCTACATATTTTATCCTAGAATACAGCTTATTAATTCAACTAATATTTATTGATTCTATTCTTGATGTACCAGGAACTGAGCTAGATGCTGGGGTTAAAAAGATGACCAATACATCGAAGGTCCCTGCACTGAGACCTCATTAATTATATTTTTGGCCATTCGGGGCAACTTACTTTTTTTCTACCTATGAAAAGATGTTACATGGCCAATTAAATTAATTATAATCCAACAACAGGGCACTTCAGACATATCTTTCCATGCAGATTATTGCTGTGCTAATCATTTAATCCATTCTTCAAAGCAAGTCCTCCACCAACGTCTAATGGGCAACATTTGGAAGGGAGTCCAGACTGTATTTTAAAGAAACCTAGATTTAGATTTTTAAAAATCACTTAAATAGTCTGCTTAAATCATTTAAATAGAGGAAATTTCTACTTCAGATCATACTGGTAGGATGTTTATCCCAACTTTAAAATTTTGTCCTAGTTCATTTGCTCCCCTATGGGCAAATAAACTCAGAACGAGGCAAGGCATTGTGTCTATCCACTCTTCTTTGTAGATAAAGCAAAGTTTGTCATCTAATTTTTACAGTAGAATATCCAACTGAGACACAGAGGCAGGGTTCCATTTACTGAGAAGATTTGCATGGTGTAAATGTCCATTTAACTAGTTTCAAAGAACGTGTTTCCTATTCTACACCAAACTCTGTCAAATCCTTTTTTCTTTGTTCTAACTCCTGAGAGTTTGTCCATTCTGCTTAATTTAGTCATCCCGAATGTAAGTCAATAAATGATGAGAGAGTGCCAGGGATGGCATTAAAGACATTCCTGGGCATTGGTATGGCACAGACCAATAGCCATTCTGAAAGCCTCATTATGGAAGAGAGTACAGTGGGTGTCTGGGGCGTGACATAATGTGTAAAATGGTTTAGTGCCCAGAAGGGTGTGCATTTGTTTAGAATATGAATAAACAGAACAAAGAAGTTAAAGCTCCCTTTTCCACTCTAACTCTACTCTGGATTATTACTGAAATGTTCCACCATTGCCTAAGCAAGTCTGAAACTTTTGGAAATTACATTTAATTCTTGTGCCATCAAAATAACTAGCTGCTACATTGTACAGAGGCCCGCTGATTTAGCAATTCATTAACTTTAAATGAGGATAATAAAACAAACATGGACATGATTACTGTTATTCAGTGATCAGAATTGGAATTATTGAATTAAGAATGAAAATTGAGTTTATGCAAATAAAGAAGGGTTTCAATTTTGTTTTTCTCTCAGAAGGGAATAATTCACAGAGAATCCCAATGGCAGGTTAGTGTGAGAAGGAAAAAACTCAAAATCAGACTGGACTATGGCTAAGGGAACAGATCTAACCACTCTGTGGAAGGTGGTGAATAGTTAAAATATCTAAGAGGTTGTGGTAAATTCAGGTCTGATTCAAACTTGCTTTGATGTAAAATGGTTCAACTTTGGTGAAGGAAGACAGGGCAGTAGGACTATCTGGGTAGTGGCAGTTCTAGTGATCAGATAGGTGGTACCTTATTAATTATGGTGCCAACGTAATAAAATGTCAAGATTTCTTTGCTCCAGGAAAGAATGGATAAAGCAGCTTAAAAATTGTCAGCATCTGCAGCTAGGCAGATTAATGTTTTCAAATGACCAGTCTATTGCTCTAATATTATTTATTAGGGCATTTCAGACAGCTGTCTACTGAAGAGTTAAGGATTCAGGTTCTGGAATCAGACTCTTTAGGACTGAATCCAGGATGAACCACACTGGAAACTTAGTTCACCTTTTCATGCCTTGATTTCCTCATCTGTAAAACAGGATAATAAAAGTACCTAAACTCATCAGATTCATGTGACTATTACATAAATTGATACTTGTAAAACACTTTGAACAGTGCCTGAAACAGTAATAAATATTAGTTACTATTACTAACAACTCAGCTTTGTAAATATATATGCTACTAATTCAATGTGAAAATTTACTGATAGGCAAAATTTAATTGACCTTTGAGGTTAAATAGCATATCCTTTCCCATTCTCTGCTTTCCACATGTGCGTATTTAGAACAAATGATAGAATTGATGGGTTTAGGAGAGTATTCCAGCTATTCTAATCAAGCTTCATTTGTCTTATGATTTCAAAATTGCTATGCACTTCTCTAAGTACTTGACTTTATATTGTAACATTTTGGGTGGAAGATGAAATTGTAATTAGCAGTTTTCCTTATGGCCTAAGAAAAGAGGAGCAAGGTGAGAGGGCATTCTACTTTTGTGTGTTTTTACTCCCTTCATCTTAAGTCTATGTCCCTGTGTTGCAAAGGCATTGAAACCCCGTCACAAAAGAAATAGTTCCACACAGAAGGGAGTCTGGGCAGAAAAAGGAATAGAATGATATTATAAATTCCTGTTAGATCTCAGCTTGATTCTCAATGGGCCTGTTACTCCTTTTGCAAAATCTACACATTCTTTTGTATTCTAGGGTTCATTTTGATTTTATCAGGCATTCAGCTGGTTGGTTGCTCCAATAAAATTTTTTTAAGAAGTCACTCCTGTTTTGCTCAGCTTGCATTTTATTCACCAACACAACACAGAAGAACACACACACGTGCACCCACACTACTAACAAAACAAAAATAATAAAGATTCAAGTCAACGGTATGTTTAGAACTGTACTTGAAAATGTGTGAAAGCATAAAAAATTACTTTTGGTGACATAGCTATCAAAAACTTTGGCTAGCTTTATATGAATTTTCCCTCATACTTTCATCTCATATGAATATTTCAAGACATTCTTGTGCAAATGTCCATGTGTGCAAAAGGCTCTCTGTTTAAATTAGTAACATATACAGAACTCTTTGCTCTCTATACCCTCTGACTGTGAAACTACATTTGTGTGTGTGTGTGTGTGTAAGGAAGATTAGCCCTGGCTAACATCTGTTGCCAATCCTCCTCTTTTTACCGAGGAAGATTGGCCCAGGGCTAACATCCATGCCCATCTTCCTCTACTTTATATGGGACGCTGCCACAGCATGGCTTGACAAGTGATGCATCGGTCTGTGCCTGAGATCCAAACCTGCAAACCCCGGGCCACTGAAGTGGAGCGCGTGAACTTAATGGCTGTGCCACCACGACAGCCCCTGAAATTACTTTTTATGTAAATAGCTCCAACATTGCATTTTGGGATCATTACACCACATGGATACCTCATGGTTTTAAAGGCTTTCTCATTTATAGATGACTACAAGGTATCCAATTAAAACTTCAATTTTATGGAAAATATATATTAATAGAAGTTAAATATCATGACAATTCACTCTCAAAAGCACCAAGGCAGAACTTTTAAAATCAGTCCCAAGTCAAATCAGTGTGCTACTTATTTATAAAATGTCATCTAGCACTGGAAAAGTTTGGATAGAAATTGCATTAGTTGATATAATAATAAGTCTGTTTCATCAGTATTTTGGAAACATTTGTATTTTCTACATACCAGATTCCAGATACTCACGGTTATTATCACAGTGGAATAGTAGTCAACTATTAACTCAAAATGAGGTGCTTTATACTAATACAGCATTTTAGTTAAGGTGAGTCGTGTGAATCATATACTAATTATCTAGGGGGCTATTAAAATCTCCACACAGAAGCTTGGTTCCACTCTAGAGGCTGGGATCAATCCTATCCTAGAGCAAATAATCTAGGAGTGCTAGGTTAGTGGTTCATAGAGTACAGTGAGATCTTTCTGACTCTGAAAATAAATATACCAAAACCTATTATTGCTATTTTGTAATAATTAGGAAATAAAAGATATTATTTTAAAAAAATTCATGGCTCTGACCATGACACTCGATTATCCAGTAACTTAGTAGTTCCAGAAGTCTAGTCCTGCTCTGAACTCATAACAGTAAAGAGAATCCTAATTTACTTTCCTCTTAGCAATTTCTTGCGTGATATTTCTGTCAGTCCCTAAACTAACTTTACTGACTAAATCCGTAATAATTACTTTTAGCCTTCTCTAAAGCTGGCTTTCTGTCTATGCTGTGGCCATTTGCTTACCACCAAAATTTCAAAACTACCTATTAGACATATTTTAAACATATAGGCATTGTAAAAAACAAAACCCTCTTATAGTAAATATAGTTCAATTTTCTTTAATTGTTCCAGGAGCAAACATCTATTCAACTGCAAGCCAGCAGCTTATCTGCAATTTGGCAGTTGTAACATTTCCCAACAGCTGAAAATTAATTTGGTGTTTAAAAAGCAATGAAATCAAGAAAAACACAATAAGCAATTATATTGCATGTTTAAAAGAATTAAAACAGGAAAGCAAAATTAAAAGTTTGAAGTGTTAGAATATTTTATTAACATTTTTATTTTTAACTCAATTACAATTTGGATGAGTGTTTTTCTTGAATCATCTCTAAGATTTTTTTCCTACACGTTTGGCAGAATATGTGTGCCAAATCCCAACTAGGCCAGACAGATTTAGGTCAGGAAAATATTCTCACACGGACTATCACATAAACTCGTGGAATTTTTTTTATTATGGAAATTTCTACATATATACCAAGTAGAGAGAATAGTAAAACACTCATGAACCCATCATCCAGTTTCAACACTTACCAACATTTGCCAGTTTTGTTTCATTCTTTGTCTCCCATCCCCTCTCTATCCTTGACCTGGGAGTACTTTAAAGCAACTCCCAATATCATATCCTTTTTCCATAAATGCTTCAGTATTTATCTCTAACAGATAAAGACTTTTAAAAAAACCATAGTGTAATTTCTTATCTAACAAAAATAACAACAATTTCCTTCTATCATCTAATAATCATTTCTTTTCCCATTTCCCTCATTTTCTCAAAAAAAAAAAAGTACTTTTACAGTTACCTTGATCACATCAGGACCCAAACAAAATCCGGACATTTCATGGAAATGCAGGGAGACTTATGGAAAGGCAGGGAGACTAAAATAAAGTAAAACTCAGCTGATCAAAATTTTACTGTCATCTAGTTTTTGTTGAGTTAATTTTATGAAGTCACTATAAGCAAGTATTTTCTCTGTTTGGAGGACCCCACTGGAGATGAGAGGGCTTCTTTGTGGACACGGTTGCTGATTCCTCTAAGTTCCATTTCAATCAGAGCAGCTTTGTTTTTCTCTGTTTTATTTATGGGACTTTTACACACAATTCAGTGTTAAGTCTGGATTAAATTCATGCTTTTACAGAATTTTTTAACTACACTCTACACATTGCATCCTAGACATGCCACGCCTTTCTGCAGGCACAGCACCCTGAACCCCTCAACTCTCAAAGTTCCATTGCCTAAGAGCTCTTTAATTGGTAGAATGTATATCTATTTTAGGATGACAGATGGAGGAGTACATCATAGAGCAACAGTTTTAGAACTTTTCAGTTTTCCAACAAATCATCACTAGTCATAGCTTTAACATGGGTTCTAGCCTCACCATGTTGAGAGTCATGCTTGTACATTTCCACGTCAAAAGGAATTCCAAGCTCACTTACTCTTATTTTAGATATAATTCTACCATGTTCTGAGATTTAATTTCCCGAATCAGAGCCCAACAGAAATGCCCAATTAAAGGGAGAAAACTTCCTGCTGCTAGATAGTTAAAAAATGGAATATCTGGTATATTCATTTATTTACTAAAATAAAAAAATATATTAAAAAATAAAAGGCATAATATCAACTAGTTACCATTCATTGAGCCCTTACTATATGTAAGGATCTGTGATAAGTTCTTTATATACATCAGTTGGATTGATCCTCAAAACAACTTTTGAGGTAGGCGCTATTATCTCCATTTCAAATATTAGAAAACTGAAAATTAAATAAGACGAATATCATTACGCTATAGAGCAGAGCAGTCTATAGTGAACAAGCAGCCTTGAAAGTCATTGAGGAAATCTAACTACAGCAAAATCTGACAACTAAGATCCAAGATAAAGATTCTGTGAAATATGTTTTTTTTGGATGTTTTGTTAAGAAAGGTGAGGAAGATATTTTATAGTATAGTTATAAATGCACTTGTCCTAAATGGTCAAATAATTATTTAGTATCATTAATAACAGAGGAGTAAATTTCTGTTATCATGAAAATACATTCATATTATTTACATAAAAATGTATTCTTAACAAATAAGATGTTATACGTTCTGTAGACTCAGCATTTTTTAGGCATAGATTTTAGAATTCAGAATAGTAGCAGGTCTAGTAAGTAACTTTTGCTCTCATAATTACTACAAAATAAAATGTTAGTCCTAAAGAGCCTGGAATTTGCCATCCTATAAACCTGGATTTGACCAGCTTTGCTACTTACTCTTGTGTGACCTTGACCAAGCTATTAAACCTTTCTGAATCTTTTTTCCTAATCTGCAAATAATATCCACTCCAAAAAATTGTTGTAAAGATTAGTCTGTAAAGCATCCTGCCCAGCAAGTGCTTCATAAACAAATCACTCACACATACACACACACAAATATACACCATATGCTGTGACCTTTCTAATCTCTTCCTTTAAATATTTTAAAATCAATATATGATTTTATAATTAAATAATATTAACCATTTATTTTTTAACTCTGCCAAATATGATGGTTAGCAGTAATAGTAGTAATCTTAACAATGGAAACAAATAAGAAATCTTAACAATAGAAACAAATAAGAATAATGGAATATCAATTTTGGAAAAGACTTTGCCAGTCATTTAGTCCAAATCATCAGATGCTATAAATATTCTTTTAGTCCCTTAATCTTCCCCAGAGAGTACATACACATGTAATGGAGGATAAAGGAGTTACTGAAATAAATCTGCAGAATATGTATTATTCAGAGAACACACTGAACTATACTGAGAGAGAAATGGTCTTATTTATTGACTCAGTTCCCCAAAAGACTTTTCTTTATAGTTATTTTTATTTTTATATCCATGTAAATATGGATATCTTTCAGATTTTCATATGAATATATACTTTTGACTCATTTGAAACCATTTAGGTACACAGACATGGCTAAAAGACATTTGAGACAATTTTTTATCATCCACTTGGTGCACATGTATTTGGATTAGTATCACTAGTTGATAAACAATGAACCTATTGATATTTGAGTCTCTGCCTCTTGACCCCAAATTTTTGTACAATTTAATTCCTTTTTAGAAAATTGATAGCTATATTTTGTTAAAACAAACCAACCCCATTGAACTAATAAAATCCCACATTTGAGAGGTAGTCTTTCATTAACAAAGAGCTAGATCTCATGGAAAATTAGTGATACAAGGGCCAGTGGGTGATTAATAACCTGTCTCTACTCTCATGTTAAAGTAATCTATAACCTATGAATGGGTTGTGTTTGAAAGATATTACCAGGAGGCTGTTAAGATATTAAAATGCGTGTTCTCATGGAAACACTGTAAAAATGATAGGTGCCAGATTAACTCACAAAATCAATTTGAACTGAAATCAGTGAAGTTCATGAAAATAATAGAATATTTTAACTGTACAAGAGATTTCACGATCATCTGGTTCATTTCTTTGTTTTACAAATGAGGTAACCGAAGAACAAAAAGGTTGAATGATTTGCAACACCAATCCTATAGGAAAATGAATTTTAACCTCCAATTAGAATAGCAAGAAACATATCCCAGCAAGATTTGGGACTTCTCTGGGAGAAGAGAGGTTAAAGACCCTAGACATGAATAATTTAATTACTATACCCGCATGGAAAACACTGCTTAATCTTATTATGGCTGTACTATTATACTCAAAGGCATGTCAAGTTTATCATTAAGGTGGAGAAATGGGAAAAAGTGAAGTGCTTATACTGAAGTGTAGTATTTTCAAATTGGAATATGCATATGTGTAACCTAAGAATGACTGTAATCTTGTTCTTAATTTAAATTAATAATTTACTTTTTGTGTGTGTGAGGAAGACTAGCCCTGAACTAACATCCGTTACCAATCCTCCTCTTCTTTTCTGAGGAAGACGGGCCCTGGGCTAACATCCGTGCCCATCTTCCTCTACTTTATATGGGACACCGCCAGAGCATGGCTGACAAGCAGTGCGTCTGTCCGTGCCCGGGATCCGAATTTGCAAACCTCCCGGCCACCGAAGCGGAGTACGCAAACCCAACCACTATGCCACCAGGCCGGGCCCTAATAATTTACTTTTAAGGTCCTTTTCTTCTGACTTATTCCATCAGACTTGTGTCCTATTTTTCTGCTGTCAGGAAGTGAAAGCCCTTGTACTGCTGTGTGATGAAGTTTTCAAGTTCCTTGTGTTGCTAGATATGTCAGAAGCTGTGAAGTGTAGAATCATTCTAAATATTCTAAATTACTGAAGAAGCTATAATTCCAGTGGAAATATACCGTATTATATTATAAAGAAGCTTTTTACTTATATATGCAAAATTTATTCATAGAACTGTATAAAGCATTTAGCTTTTGAAAGAAACTGTGTGAAAAATGTGTTTTGGATTGTCTTCGATGGAAGGATAGTTAAAATTAATCATTTTGTATCTGAATGCAAAAGAAGGTAAAATAGCATCACCTCCACTTTTCTAACTTACTTGTAGGAATAGTTAACTGTTCAAAGCCCTGCTCAATGGTAGAGAGAAAGATAATTAAAAAATGATTTCAAAACCAAACTCATCTATTTACTAATTTCTTTCTAGTTAACATAGCAAAGATAAAAATAATTAATAAATTTTAACTAAATATTTCAAAATCAATTTATAATCACATTATCATTATTAATTAAGAACCTGTAAGGAACATAAATTATTTGTGCATGTGACTCATTTTGTATTATGTGTGGGTTAAATGGTTTACAAAGCCATTGTAACTAGCTTCAAAACACAAAAGGAACATTTTTTTCTTTCAATGAATGAAACCTTATTTTTAATGGAGCTTTTGTTAAAATTCTCCCTAGAGATCAAGGATACAATCCGTAATTCCATAAAACTATTCAACTTCCCCCAAGTATGTCTGACCTTGATCCAAATTACCATCAGAGAATTTTTATTTCTTTTCACATTTTCATTCTTCTATTTCTTTTTCTTTTTTATTAATAAGAATTTTGTTCTTAAATGTTTCTTGTATAACAGTTATTCTGAAAAAGTAAATTTTATCTCTTAATTATTCTTTAGAGAGTTTTTCCATTTAAATGATTCTGAGCCCTAATTAGCAATAATCATTAAGCAAAAAAATCATATGTAAAGCAAAACCATTTTAACTTATTTGACAGAATATGATATTCCAGAATAAATAAGAGACCCTGAAAACCTTTGGACAGTATGCTGTAAAGGGTCACATGTGACTTACAAGTAAACTTTTGAAAATCAGAACTACATATTAGAAATCTTACACTAAATTCTATTTTTATGCATTTTTTTTCATATTTAGAGATGATAGGTGTAGTGTGTTAAATAATATTCTGACTTCAATTTGTGAACTCCAAATATTCTTTCAGGTTAATTTGGACTTAATTTATGGATTCAATAATTCATTTAAATTCAGTGGAGGGTGAAGAGGGGCCACAAGAAAAAGTCCCAAGGGAGCCTATTGTCACTCTTTTATAGCCACATTTGCTGCACATACTGTGCTGCCAGGAGTTTGATGTGTATTGTCTCAGATTTTTCTTATGATGACATGAATAGCAAGGTGTTATTATCCCTATTTTGAAGATGAGGAAATCTGGGCCCCAAAGTTACCCCAAGGGAAACTTGTGCAGCTGAAATTCACATCCAGGGCGTCTTGAACTAAGACCCACTTTTAACTGCTGTAGTAAGCAGTGGCATATCAAGTATATGGGACACTCAGAGTGGATTGTTTTTAATGTCCTCTCCTCCATATAGTAAAACTATTTTCGCTAATAATAAGAAAATGAATAAATAATAATGGCTGGAAAAGAAATACAGACAGTGAAAAAGTTTTCTTTATTGAACTCTGTAATATATATATAACAATGTTATATTATTATACATATAATATGTACAATATAATATATATAATGTATAATAATATAATTATGTATAATATACATTATAGCAACAAAAATTTCAAAATAAGAAAATAAATATTATGGTACAAGAAGGAAAGAGGTAATGGAGTAATGTTTTAATTATATAGATGCAATTTTGAAAAATATGGAAAAACAAACTTTTACTGAAGTTTGAACTCTATTTCAGTCTTTTAAATTTTAAGCAGAAATAAAATATCAAAGTGTCTACACAGGGCAGCTTAACTGAAACATGCCAAATTCTATTTCTTTGCTTTACGGTCACTGCTCTATCGTGTTGATACTGTTTAAATGAAGGAATATATAGTTCAATGGGGTGGAGACATGAACCAAGGTGAGCTGGAATGATTCCAAATCATTAAAAATATACTCTAAAAAGTGATTTTGTTCACTTAGTTGTAGTGGGTGAAGGACAAAGAAAAAGTAAAATAAAATAAAATAGCACCTGTGAATTGGTATGGGGGGGCGGTGAAAACATTTTAAAAAATTAATTGGACATTTCAACAGATGGTTTGTATTGACTGTGAATTTTCTGTAATATTTTTAGAAACAATTCTTTTGCGTCAAAGGAACTAAATAGAATCACATGTCCTGTTTAATTTTTTTTTTTCATTTTATTAAGTAAAAAGCTGAAAAAACCTGAATTATTCCACTCAATGAGTGGTTCCTGGCCACTCTGTGACTGCTTCTCCTTATACCCTCATGAAGACAGCCTTCACAGGCTGATGTCCCCACTTGCAGCTCCTAAAATTGTTACATTCTCCCCCAACTTCTCTTACTGTGTATCTAAACTCTGTCTCATTTTCTTAGCTAATGTCTATTCATCTTTGACGACTCAGCTCAGAGAAGCTATTACTGAGTACTCTCTACCATTACCTCAGAATTTATTGGATTAAAGGTTGCTCAACTATATTGCTATAGTATCCACTGCTTACGCTGATCACACAAGTTATGACACTATTTTGAAATTTTGATTTAAATATCTTTTTCCTCTCCTTGAGATTACTTATTTGTGTATCCCGGTACCTACTTCCCTGGCACTCATCACGTATTTGTGCAATGAATGTAGAAACTCCAATTAAGTACAAAAAAAATAGAATCAGAAACGCTGAGACAATGTTTTCACTCTTTTCAGGTAAGCACAATACCTTGCAATCATTTCAAATACCAAGTGTTAAAAAAGATTGTGTCAGCATGACTCTCCTTTTTCATTTTGTTTTGTCTCACAAACAATCAATATTATTTAAGCAATTATCAATCATATCTGACAGAGCTTCCTGAAATGTAAATTGAGTTGGTACAAGTTGCTTAAAAAGGATAACAAAATGAGGTATTTGGTTCAGTTCAATCGAGATTGATGGCCTAGTGTCCTTAAAGAAGCAATACAGAATGGTACCAGTCCAATAAAAACAAGCTGCCTGTCCTTTGCCAAATCTCTCCTAACTTAAGGAAAGGTATCTGCTTAGTCACCTGACCCAATTAACAATCTCTATGATGACCTCTTCTGTATCTATGCTAGGACCTGAGGCACAGGGCCCCTGGATCTGCTTCCTTGAGTACTTCCTCTGATAACCTCATACACAGAAGCACACAGACCATTACTTTCAATCTTCTAAATGTATCTTTAATCAACCACCTCCTCTATTCTCCATTCTCACTACTACATTCTCATTTCAGGCCCACATATCTCTAACCTCCTCTGTGATGTCCCTGTGTATAAATCTGGAGCAACTCCACTTCATTTTCCACACCTTTATGGAAGTGATTAATCTAAAATGCAAATCTGATCATATCACTTCCCTAGACAGTTTTGCTGTGGAATTGAGCAGATGGGCTGCATGAATAGTTTGATATTTTCATCTTCTCCCCCCCCCAACTATTTCCCTGGTATTTAATTTCTGAAGCTTATCTAGATCCCTGCCCACCACCACCGCAACTACTGTAAAGAAAAATACTTATGGACACTTTTTCACTTTCTGATATAAACTCTAGATCATTACACCATATTCGTGTTTTATTAATGCTCATTAAACAACAGCAACTGTTTTGCAATTTTTAAAGTCTTGATCTGTAATTGCACCTCTGAAAAGGGATTTGGAGGTACTAAAAGCCAAGCTAAAATCAGAGTATTAAGAATTTAAGCACACACAAAAATTATTCTTAAAAGAGAGTTATAAAATAATTTCATCATAGAAGGTAAAAAGTTGGATATACTAAGCAACCAAGTAGAGATTTGATCCGGAATAAGGAAGAAAAAAACCTGAAAACTTTGCCTGAAGTTCATGGCCAGGTTAGAAGTCAGGTTAACATTCATTTATTCAACAAATATTTATTCAGTGCTGATAATGTATAAATAAATATTCTTGGAGCTGAGAATATACAGTCCCCGTCCTCAAGGATCTCACAGGCTAGTGGACAAGATAACATATTAGCATATACTTACCACCCTGTATGGTAAATCCAGTGGTGGAGATTCTTGCTTTAATGTTCTGTTCATGCTACTCCTTACTTGGAATGCCTTCTCTCTTTCCCTCTAATGGTATGACATCTGCCATTTTGCCAACAGAAAAAAAAGGCTCATCTCCTCCATGAGTCCTCTCTGAATTCCCATCATTCAACCCCACAAATTTTAACTCATGTGAACTCCTGGGTATTAAGATCTGCACCACCCATTCTGATATGCATCTGCTGCCATCAGTTCTTATTTGAAGGTAATCCTTGGTGTCAGGCATTCATGCTGCACTGGGCATTGGGGACACAAGTATAAAAGAGAGAGGCACAGTTGCAGGTCTCATAGAACTGACAATCTAGCATAGAAGACAGTCAGTAAGTACTGAATTAGAGGTACATGAAATGAGCACTATGATTCCGGGGGTGATAGGGTAACATAAAGATACAACAATATTTTTGCATTACTAGTGTGAAAAGATATAAGAATGGTTTCATATGACACCTCCTACATGGATTCCTTCTTAGGCAGAGAGTTTCAAAAGAAATTGTGGCTAATCATCAAAAACTGTGGAAACCTAACCCCAAATCACATTAAACTTTACTAATATATACAGACAATCGATAATTTAAAACATTTAGGACCAAAATCTCCAAAGCAACAAATTCATTTGCAAACACAAAAGTATGCAACCTCTGCAGGAATAGGTCACCAGGGACTTCTCTTTTTTACAAAGAACTTAAAGTTTAGACATTATCAGTGATTTTTCAGTAAACGACATTCACCGAGAAACCATTATCCTGTGGATTTTATAGAGATATAACAAATTAGAGGTCAAAGTTTCTATACTTCAGCAACAGGTGGAATTAAAAAAAAAGTGTCTGGTGTCCTTAGTAGTAGGTTAAAACAACATAAATTAACAATCTAATTCTAAGAAATAGCCATACATTTCTAATGTCAATGAAATATCAATCATTTTTGGAAACTGAAGCCAGTGTCTTCATTTACCCCTAATAATTTTTGCATAAAATCTTCTTACAAATACCTTTTAGAATGTTTTTAAATTTTGTCCCACATGTCTGAGGCAGGGAGGAGAGCAAACATAAGTTTACTGAATGGGGGTACTTGTTCTATAGACATCAAGGCAGGAAGCTTTCAAAATCAGTTTTCCAGTTCCAATTCTCTATTTCCCCCTCATTACGCTCTTCCCCAAACAAATCCAAGGATTGGCTACAAAATGATTCAGTGGAAGAATGACAGAGGCCTGAGTAAGTGGGAAAAGGAGAAAGCAGTTGTCATCAACCCCCATCGTTTCCTTCCACAACTCTTCCTAAGATAGATACATTATCCTGTGAAAAAAGGTTATGTGATTAAACTCACTCATTTATGTAACCAATTATATTAATCACTATCTATGCTAGGCACTCAGGGTCAGCTTGACGCATGTGGGAATCCTCAGTTTGCTGAAAATTTGTTGCTCCTTCAAAGCAATATTCTTTAATTATTTACTGTGATTAGAGAGAAATTATATACATTTTATGTACAAAATATAGAATTTATTATATGAATGTGAATTTATAAAAGTATTTATGAACCAGACAACACATATATTAGGAGACATAGTAAACTGTTCACAAAAATCCCCTGGTAAACAACCTTATGCCAAGCACTGATAAGTTTCAGAATTTCAATTGATGGCAACTGCTGATGTCGGATAATACTCAGTTCACTAGTCAAGAGATTGATGGTACAGATCATAAGATGTAATATGGAACCTACATTGGCCTGTCCCAAATGTACTCAAGAGAGATAGGTTAACAGAGGGAAAAAAGAATTTAATTTAGTTGTTAGATGTGTGTTTGTATATTTTTACTTCCACTTGAGGTAGTTAGATGAGGATTCTAGTGGGGATGGCATCAATTTTTATTCCTTTGGATTGATTCCTGTGCAGTTGCCTAAGTTCTGCCAGCCCCAAGATCAGGCTCCGAAGATAATTCAGATATTATTGTCATCAGGCCAGACCCTAACCTCACAGGTATTAAGGTTAATAAACTTCGTTAGAATATAGAGCAATGAATAACATCTGGAAGAGAAGTAAAACTGAAAGAAGGCTGCGCTACCTCTGGGTACATCTGATGTCTCCTTTTAGTTCTGATGTTTTAAAGGCATGTTCTACTACTAAGTAGAAAAATTAATTTTTAACTTCATTAAACAAATCAACATTTTTTAAAACTTACTTTTGTTTAAAGCTGACTGATAACGTAAAGCAGAGGTGATAACTTCTTTAAGAATAATTTCATGAAACGACAGTTTCTCATTGTATATTTGTTTTATACATAAAACATACAAGAGTACACTTTAAACTACAGATTGTTAGTAATGACTTAGAGAAAAGGACAGTAAGAAAAATGAACGGTAATGAGGTATGGCATGTGTCTACTGTTCAATTTCTTTAGAGAGGCAGAGCTTGAACAACAGGAAAATGATGGATGATTTCTGTAGACTGCACTAGTCAATAAATATATGAAGGCCACCTTGAGCTGTGAAATCTACTCTCTCTACAAAGTGAAATCTTTTGAGCTGACCCACGCTTGTCATCCTAAATGTGAAACTTGCTATGCTTTATAGCTACATGTTACTTTTCAGGGATTGACTGGTTATGTGGCAAGCATTCTTGAAGTACTGTGTTTTGAGCAATATTCACCACAAGTATGAACATACCAAAAATGGGGTAGAGAGGGGATAATGCTCAGTAACATCCTTTTTCCTTTCTAAATAAATTTCTCCTCTCTGGTGCCCAGCTTGTAGAACTTTTCTCCTCTCTCTTAGAGAATCTACCTCCCTTGGGTCCAGTCCTAACCTTTGCACCTCAGTTTTTCCTTTCCTTTCATCTCCCTAGTTGTGCCTCCCTCTCTCTCCTCCCTTGATTCTACCTCACACAGCTCCACTGAATCATACAAAAACTTGCAAATGCCCCCTGCAGAGATAAAAAAAGAGTGAGGAAAGCAATAATCCAAAGCAAGGATAGGACGCTCATCCATTAATATTTTCCTATCATACAGGAGTTAAAAAAACATGTCTATTGCATGTTGTATTACCCTTCAGTATGTACTCAAGGTTTTAGAAAAATGCTTCCACACTGAAGGCCAAGACCCTAATATTTTACAAAACCACTTTGTTAAATTAGAACAAGCCATTACATCTTTAATGAATTAGAGCAGGATGGAATAGGGTAGAATAGAACAGAAGAGAGGAGAATAGAATAGATTAGAGACACCTCAGAAAGAAAGGGAAAATAAGTGTGAATTGTATTGAGAGGCAAAACATTTCTTCATGTGGGTCTCAGTCAAAAAGTTTGTAATGACATTAGGTGCTAAACTATTAATTTCTACAGATAAACAAAACCTTAATCCTAAAGAATATTTACTTTAATGCTTCGTTAGAACTATGAACTGAGATCCAACCACATTTTGGATGAATTACAGGGACAGAAAAGTAACTGTGGCCCCAATTAAATTCTTATTTCAAAAGTACAATCTGATCAGTTCAAACAAAAGTTTGTGTGAGAGCAGTGCTATCATTGTTTATTTAGAAATAAATTTAGAGTGTAAACTCATATTCCAAGAAGACAAAATAACTCAGCACTGTAGACAGCTACCTCCCAAGGGCAGAAATGATCTACAGCAGGGAAAGAATGAAGAACGTTCCTTCTAGGTATTTTGCCAGCTGTGTGGAACAGAAGAAAAGTTCTTGTGGGCAGAGAAGTCCAGGAACATATTTATGTGTAATTTCACCTTAAAAAATCTAGCTGAATAATGATCATAAATTTTTGCTTTAAAATCACTATAGATGTACTTTTCACTCAAGTAAATAATTAACTTTTGGAGTTAGTGAGTTAAAAAGAAGGTAGTAAATCACCTATTTTGGTGGTGAATTCTTTGTACTAGGATCACTTATTTCTTGCATTTATTGTATGAATCTCTATTATGGCAATGGTACTGAGCTTACTTGCAAGATCCCATTAGTGTGTGCATATGGTCTAGTAGCTATTTTGTTTCTTAAATGGGGTATAGGGTATAAAGCTGCCAGGGAATTGGATAGATTTTCAAATATACTAACTCTAGACTGCTTCCATTTGCTGACAGAATAAACTTAGAGATCTCCACCCATGTCCAAGCATCCTTGAGAAGCTGTCCAAGGCAGTGTGAAGTGGTACTTATGAGTCAAGTCTGATAGACTTGAGTTGCAAACCTAACACTAAGACTCACTAACAAAAGGACTTTAGGCAAGTTAATGAAATAAGCCCATCTCATTTCACTGTTATAAAGAGTAAATGAGATAATAATGCAAACCCCTAGCATAATGTTTGGCATATGCTCCTCATGACTGCATTTATTTTTCTACAATTTATGTGGCAGAGCTGGGATTTAGTACCAGGCTGGTTGTTTAACTTATAGATGCAACTTCCAATCCACTCCACTAATTTATTAACATCATCCTCATTGTTGTGGGTACGTTTTTTAAGCATGTTCCTTTCACTCTCCTCCTCCAAACAGCTACAAGCATTATTTTCTCTCTTTCATGGATTCTTTAGTACTTACAATCTATGCCACATAATACTATCTAAAATGCTGTATTGTTATTATTACTATGTGTGTTTTCATAATGGGGTTTCTTTTCCTCAGAATGAAATTGCAAACTTCTCAAAAGAGAGGAAAAATTTATCCTTTAATTCCTCTTGCAGATGTAAATTTACCACGAAGTTAAAAAAACTCCTGCCTTGCACAAGCTCCTTCAAGACCCTAGAAGTGGATCATCAGTGCGTTCACATGGATACAAGGTTTGGCAAAATCCGCAAAAGCGACACATTCTTTTTCTCCAAGAGGACTCCCCAAAGTAGATCAGCTTTAGGCCACACAAAACCTGTGTCCATTGCCACCTCCAGGCATGAACTCAAAGACAGAGTTCATTTATTTGTCAAGTTGCCTTCAATTTGAAAATCGTTGACACTCTAATTTTTTTGAAATAAAATCAATGACTAGTTCGCTAGAGTAAGTCTTCAGTTCACAGTACATCTCGACTAACTGCATACTTTCAGCAAACACGGAGATGCACACTGCTTTATTTGCTCCTAATGTTGAAGAAGAGTTACTCTTGGAGTTGGCTCTCAAAATAGCACATCGATTTTGGAGCGGTGAGTGAAACTAGAGATTTTGGGGACTGTCAGCTTTGGGACAATGTTTTTTATTTTTATTTTTTTTTATTTATTTTTGTGAGGAAGACCAGCCCTGAGGTAACATCCGTCGCCAGTCCTCCTCTTTTTGCTGAGGAAGACTGGCCCTGGGCTAACATCAATGCCCATCTTCCTCCACTTTATATGGGACGCCGCCACGGCATGGCTGACAGGCAGTGCGTCGGCGGGCGCCCGGGATGCGAACCCGCGAACCCCGGGCTGCCAAGCGCGGACTAAACCGCTGCACCACCAGGCGGCCCCGGGACAATGTTTTTTAAATAAGCATAGGTTTGATTCAGGAAATATAGTGTGTCAGCTGAGGAAAAATCCCTACACTTTAAACATCGGATATTTATTTGGGCAATTAGAATTGCAATTCAGGGGACACAGATTCAGGAAGAAACCCAAAATGTGTTCCTCCAGGGAGTAACAATCAGGGGCTTTTAAAGGCAAAGAATGGAGGTTGCATTACAAAGAATTTTAATTAGAGTTGGAGGTAGAGAGCCAGTCTTGGCTAAACATTGATTGATTCTTGATTATACCTTCAGAAAGTCCACAATCCTCAGTCGTTGTGATCAGGATGTGCGTTTTCCTGCTGACTTCTCAAACAATTGCTTGTAAACAATGGCCATTCTGGCCCAGCCCAAAGGTTTGCCCCAATCCAAGGTTCAAGAGAACAAAGCAGTTCCTCTGGAAAGGCAGCTCTGACTCCATTTTAAAATGGCTTCAATACTGTCAATTTTGACAAATGTATGGAAAGGTAATGAACAAGTAGTTACTTTTTCTTAAAGATAGAGAATACTTTTTGGTGGTAGGAGAGACAGTATTGAATCCTCAAGCATGCCAATAATAATAATAATAACAACAACAATAAAATAACATCAACAATAAGCAGAGTGCTAAATGCTTTATAAACATTATCTCTAAACCTAAACAATTCTGTGAGGCAGGTATTAATATTCCTGTTTCATATATGAGGTAATTGACACAGCATTAAATAATTGCACATGATCACACAGCTAGTAAAAGACAAGCTAGTACTAGAAACTAGTCAGCTTGACTTTTAACCATTGTACCTCTTGTACATATGGTATATGCCAAAACTGAAAATCTTGGCCTTTAAAAGTAGGAAAGTAGTTGGAAAACATTTATTCATCATGAGCTCATTTCTAAGGTCAAATTTCTCAGGTGCGTTTCAATGAAGTCAGATCCAGGTTCTGGAAGCTAATAAAACTTGGGTGTGATGCAACGACTTAAAATATTTTTTGTTAAGTAATCATTTTTCACAGCAGTTAGTAGAGTGCTTACTAAGACAAAACAATAGATGGGGCACATTTTTTAACTTGGGTACTTTTCAAGATAGCTTAAAAAATGATTTATGACTTGTATCTCAGAATTGTGCCTGATATGCTATGCACTGAAAACAATGTGCATTTTTCCTCTGTATAATTTTTCTTTGTGTTGTCACTGTTAATTGGTGGATATACTATCTCGGCCATCTCTCAAACACTCTGCAAGAATTTTTTATTTTGGGGGTATTTATGAGCATAATGCATTTCCTATAGATATGAAATGAAGAAAACCATTTAATCCCATTAAACTTCAAAATCATTTGTGGCAATGCCCTGGGTGCCAGAGGATCAAGATAAATCAGACAGGACACATTCCCTCAAGTGGTTTCTAATCTAGTGCAATGGTTGTCAAATAGAGTGTACGTGGGAATCATCTTGGATGTTTTTGAAATTTGTGAAGGAGCTGCCCCCAGAGAACCTAGGTTATAGTGTTGAATAAGGAATCTACCTTTTTAAGAACTACTCCACTGATTATTATACAGCTTGTTCTCATCTTGGGAAACTGATCTAATAAAAAGATAGACACGTATACAAATAATTGCAATATAAAATATATTAAAATATGCATAATAAAGTCATAAGAAAAGATTATTTCTTTTCTGTTGTTTTAACTTTTAAAAAAATCACTGTTATAGTCATTCTCCATTCATGAAGAGAAACATTAAGACAAAGACAGGAGCATCTGGAAAAAGGCTCCTTTCTCTTATCCATATATAAAATTATTTATAGTACTATATAATTCATCCCATACTGCTGACTAGAATATACTGATCCCAGCTACAGAAGTAGTTTTTCTGCTTTAAAAAAATTCTGAGGACATTGTTATTCAGTAATAATTGCTTCTTCCGAAGTTCTATCTGGATATTTTATGCTAGTGTAATAGGAGTCTACTGAAATTCTGGCATTTTAAATATATTATTAGAAATGGAATCGGTATATCAATAAAATGAAATGTGTTACAAATCTACACAAAGCAGAGACATATGGCATTTGAATGAATGTGAGTGCCATTGCAAGTAGTCAACTGTGGATGCTCAGTGGGAAATCCTCATGGTTTTGTGTCTAGTCTTTATCCAATGTGGACTTGATTCTTGGCTGAATGACAGACTCTTATTTGAGCACAGCTAGAGACTGATTACGTTAGGTTCTGGCTACACTGTAACGAAATTCACTGGATTTATATAAGCTTTAGCACCTAAACCAAAAGAGATATGAAGAGTTATGTCAACATTAGAATGTTGAAAAGGTACGGCTTTTGGAGTAAAATCAACAGCTGAAATCAGTTGAAGCATCAGTAGATTTAATTATTTCCAACACGTTCCATGTATTTCTGTCAATTATCATTTCCAACAAGCAAACAAATTCTGCTATGTTTCATTCATTTTAAATATCCCATAAAAGGAGAAACAAAACTGTAGTTTAGTGTGTACTTGTTTAAAGGAAGAGTTTATCTATAATTTGAATACACTCTTTCAGAAGAACAGAGTGCAAACACCTCAGATTAGGAGCCATCTTTGACACACCTTTGGCATGATGTGGGGCTCAGTGTTTATTCACTGAACAGATGAATAAAAGAATCCCTGGATTCAGGAAGAAATATGTCAATAAAATATAGCCATCCCATAAGACCTCATTTTCCTCTTTTTGGGGGCTTTTTTGGGCTATGTATCTATACAAATATGAACTATATAAATGATATAATTTGGATATGGAAAGTGTTTCTTGTATGACAGAACATACTCTTTCTTTTGTTGAATTTTAGTGTTTTTTTAGTAATAGTCCAAGTCTGTGTCTTTCCAGGACTTTCATTAATCTTACAAAAATGTCACAAGCATGATAAATACAGTAGCATTATTCAGAGTAAAAAAGTAATTTTTCCAAGCTCATATATATAACTACATAAAATCCAAGAGGGCTTCTCTAGCTTCCACAAACATACCTTCAATTACTCATATTTCAGTGACATCTCTCTCTTACATTATTTAAAGTTCATTCTATATACCACTTAGCACTTGAAAATATATTTTTCATTTAGTCTTCTATTTGCTGTGTCTCATCTAACCCACCCAGTATTAACTCTTGAAGGGCAGAGGCTCAAATTTCTCTCAAAAACAACTCCAATATTGACCATGTTGTCAATCACTGAGACTGTATAAAGTCAGCTTGGATTTCTCCATCTCATCTAACCTCTCCAACCACGCCCAGTCACTGGGACCAGAAGAATTATCTCTGATATGCTTCTTGATTCTCATTTTCCTTCCTTTCACATTGAAAGTTGCCATAACATTTACGGTGACAAAAAATAGGACTGTAAGTGAAAACTGATGCATTTAAATTTAAGAGCCTGAGGCCAACTGTTGCCATTTTAAAAGGTGACTTTTTGTGAAAAGAGCTGATTAGTGGGTAGAACTTCTTGGAGATAGATTTTGATTTCTGATTACAAAATCTACCCTGTGACAGAATGCTGACCATTCAGATTTCTGCTGGAGTCACCAGGGGGGTACTTTGTTGAGTTCACTGTCAACTTTTCTATTTAAGTGATGGATTAATCTCATTGATATCTCATACCTTCCTGAATTTTCAGAATGCTTTCACCAGTACTAACTTCAGCATTTCTTTAAAAACAATTCTCTAACTCTGTTCTTGGATTTTCTACTTGACATCTGAAGTAACTGGATATAGCAGAGTGACAGTTAATTAGAAAAAAAAAAAAAAAAAGGAAAGGAAAGGAGAAACAAAACTCAACTGCTTTTTAAAATTTTTTCTTTTATAAAAACTTACCAAATAAATCAAAGGGAATTTCTAATTTTCTCTAGGCAGTGTTAAATTGGCCCAAGGGGTCATAGATTACATCTTATTCACCTTGGTAGGGCTAATGCCCAACAGCACAGACTCAGAAAAGGTTAGTTGTAGATTTCTGTTAAATAAATTTAGAAAGAATTGTAACCCAGTATAGTAACTCCTGGACTCAGGATATTTGCAACATTAGGCTTTACACTACAGTTCTAATGAGTTTTTTGATGAATTTTCTGAATCTTTTTCAAAGCAAGCACTGAATTCTGAGGAAGGATGAAAAGGAATAGATTCTAGTCCTGGTTGATTGTCACTGTCTTGTACTCCAGCTGAATTTACAAGACACTGAACCTCTCTAAATTTTTGCATATGTAAAATTGTAATACTCATACTTTCTCTGCAGGCATCACAGTTATTACGATGATAAAATGAAATTCTGTATCTGGAAACACCTTGAAAAATACAATGCAGGGTAATATAATCTTAAAATGATAATTCCATTTTGGAGACTGGAACAATTATCTCAATAATAATAACATAAATGTACACAAACTATAGAAATATTTTTAGACAAACAGCATTTATTTGTATATCCAATTAACATTTGGAGGCATCAGATGTAGCAGGAAGAGGACAGGGTTGAGGAACACCATCATCATCATTATCAGCATTGCACTACCTGAATTTACATCTCAGCTCTGGTACTTATAAGTGTAGGATCACAGGTAAATGTATTCATTCTCTGAGCCTCAATATTTCTGTCGAAAAATGACATGATTTTGACACATCTCAGAAAGACGTTGTTTCCTTCACCTTTACCTTTTTCCCCTTCTCCCTTGTAGCTGAGACAACTTAGTGTCACCCAGTATCCATTCTCCCCTTAGTCCTTTTAGTTTTTAGTAGGGCATATCGCCAACCAGCTGGAAAGTCATTCTCTGGGCTCCCCTCAGCCTAATGTAGTTTTGTGACTAAGCCTTCACAACAGACCATGAGTAGAAGTGATGGGTACAACTTCCATGTCTCATCTTTAAAAGGAAATGACTTGCCTCCATTTCCTCCATTTCACCTTTTCCACAAATAGTAATGCAAATATGATGCAGGGGAGTCAGATTCAACCAGGCAGACAAGGCTAACAGCCTGGCTTTAGGGATGTCAGAGCAGAGTACCCTGCAGGCTCTGTCTGCCATGGGACTGTTAGACAAGAGAGAAATATACTTCTATTTTCTTCAAGTCATCATATTTGGGGGTCTCCCTGATGCATTATCTTAGTCTCTATCCTAGTAATATAATCTTCCTTTCCTTTTCTTGCCTTCACTTTCTAATCTTATTTATTGAGTGGTGCCAGGCATTTATGTATGGATTTATCTAGAAAACGTATGCAAAGTGCTTAGCAGAGTGTTTAAAAACAGTGTTACTAAGTAAATGCTCTTCTTTCCTCACTAAATGCCAGAGGCTGTAGTGACCCACAGGAGACATAAAATGAATAGGTCTCACCCTTACTCATGACCCTTACAGGAAGTAGCAAGCAATTATTTTGAAATAACTTACCTCATGATCATTTAACCATAATTTGGCCAAAGTCCAAATATGGAGAAAAGAATGAATGATGCCATTAAAATCTGAGAAATATGAATTTTTATGGATAAAAAAGCATAGTTCAACAAGACCAAATTTCTAAGATGTAATCAGGTAAAATACATCTTATCAATAGTTTGTAAAACGTCCATGGGAAAATGGTAAAATATTTATTTCTGCATGAGGTGCTACTTGTGCAATTTCTTGATCAAATATAGTATGTACATAGGTTTTTTCCTTTCTTTTTTTTTGTTTTTTGGTTCATCTGTTTTCGGATGAATGGGAAAAAAAGTTAAGATGAGAAGGGGAAATGCTCTAGTTACATCTCTCTTTATATCAAAGCCAGCTACAATTTCAATGACAATAAGCTTCATAAGGACAGATAATATCTGGTTTTGACAACCATTCTTCTCTCAAATGGCTAACAAAATGTCTGACCTTTAAGAATAATAGTTTTAATAATATTTATTAATTGCATTTGTTATTATTAACAAATAGTATTAATACTGCTATTGAATGATAACTATGTGCCAGACTCTGTCCTAAGCACTTTATATATGTTGACTCATTTAATCCTTATATCAACCTTACGAGGTAAGTACAATACTTATCCCCATTTTGCAGAAATGGAAAAGGAGGGCAAAGAGATTAAACAACTTTCTCAAAATTATACTGTATTACAATGTAGTAGAGCTGAATAAACAGTTCTGAATGCATAAGTTCGACATAGTTTTGGTGATTCATTCAATTGAATCATTGCTTTATATGTTTTATAAACATAAAAGAATTAGGAAAAAAGGCTTTAAAATGAAGTATGTACACACCAAACAGAATGGCTGGAATTAAAAAGATTGATAATACTGGTGAGCATGTAGAGCAAATCTGATACTCCTACATAGTTGGTTAGAGTGTACAATGGTAAACCACTTTGAAAAGCTATTTGGCAATTTTTATGAAGTTTAATATACATCTAACCTGTGATCCAGCAATTCCATTAATAGGTACTGACCCAAGAGAAATAAAGATATATGGCCACAAAATGATTTAAACAACAATGGTCATAGCAACTTTATTTATAATAGGCCCAAGCTGGAAATAACCCAAATGTCCACCAAGAGGAGAATAGATAAATGCCCTGTGGTTCATACAGTGGAATACTACTCAGCAATTAAAAAAAAAGAACAAATTATTGATGCACGAAATAATATGGATGAGTCTCAAAAACTTGATGTAGAACAAAAAAAGCCAGATATAAAAGAGTACATATAGGGGCCGGCCCGGAGGCATAGCGGTTAAGTTCACATGCTCTGCTTTGGCGGCCTGGGGTTCGCAGGTTTGAACCCCAGGTGCAAACCAATGCACTGCTCATCAAGCCATGCCCTGGAGTGGTCCCACATACAAAATAGAGGAAGACGGGCACAGATGTTAGCCCAGGGCCAATCTTCCTCAGCAAAAGGAGGAGGATTGGCAACAGATGTGAGCTCAGGCTCAATCTTCCTCACCAAAGAAAAGAGTATGTATAATATTTCACTTTACATCGTTCAGGAAAAGACAAAACTAATCTATAGTGATAAAAATCACAACAGCGGTTCTTTGAAGAAGGAGGGGAGAGTTAGGATAATTAATATCGAAAGGGCACAGGGGAACCTTCTTGGTTAATAAAAATGTTCTTTATATTGATCTGAGTGATGGTTACAAAAGTGTATGCACTTGTCATCGAGGGGCTGGCCTGGTGGCACAGTGGTTAAGTTTGCATGCTCTGCTTCAGTAGCCTTGGGTTCTCAGATTTGAATCCTGGGTGTGGACCAATGCACCGCTTGTCAAGCCAGGCTGTGGCGGTGTCCCATATAAAGTAGAGGAAGATGGGCACAGATGTTAGCCCAGGGCCAATCTTTCTCAGCAAAAAGAGGAGGATTGGAAATGGATATTAGCTCAAGGCTAATCTTCTCACCAAAAAAAAAAAGTCATTGAGCTGTACACAAGATCACTGTATTTTACTACATGTAAATTATACTCAACAATGTATGATTAAAATAAAAATGAAACATATGATATTAAAATTAGCTCTAAGAAAGAAAACTGTTCAACACTAGACATTGCTAAGAAAGGAAGGGGAAAGAACTCTTTCTGGAGGAAGGCACATAGTCATTTTTCTGTGATGACATATGTGGTACAGCCTAAAGGCAGTTGACCATATGATGATACTATTTTTTATGAAATTAGGTTTCAAAGCCAAATGTAAATTTCATAAGCTAGTGCTTATCATTTCAATTCCTTCTTTCATGTAATGGAGACTACAAAGCTGCACTTAAAGAATCAAATAAAGTTTTTGATCATGGAGAAGCAACTATTTTAATTTCAGCATTGGTTAGACCTTTCGTAACAGAAGCTATATTATTAAAAGCTTTACTAAACAAATACTGCATGATTCCACACATATGAGCTATCTAAAAGACTCAAATTCATAGAAACAGAGTAGAAAGGTGGTTGCCAGGAGGGAAATGTGGAGTTGCTGTTTAACGGATATAAAGTTTCAGTTTTGCAAGATGGGTAAGTTCTCGAGATCAGCTGAACAACACCGTGCCCATAGTTAACAGCACTGTATTGTGCACTTAAAATTTTGTTGAGAGTAGATCTCATGTTAAGTGTTCTTACCACCACTACATAACAAAACCTTTTCTTAAATGGTTCTAGGAAGAGGTAAACACATATTTTTTTCCCCAAGAAGATTTTATAAAACACAGACTTTAATGTTTTTCTATATTTCACTCTTGAGTCAACTGAGATTCAGAGAGAGGTGACTGAATTTTCCTGAGTGCATATAGCTAAGGATTGGGGCCAGAATCTAAAGACACAGCTTGCACTCAATTCATTAGGTTATCCCTTGTCCCCTGACTGTACTGCGTCCTCTGATCACATGCTCAGTAACAAACTGTCTTACCTAAACAAGCACAAACGTTTTCACAAAACGTAAAAAATATTATTAAATACGGCAAGAACTCTAGCATAGTGGCCCACTAATATTTTGATAACATTTGGGGGTGCCAAGAATCAAACACATGGGTATAGGATTTATAAATCAGGACATGCTCAAACATAAGTGTGCATAAGAAGTTTCCTTTTAATTCAGCACCCCAAATAATTCTTATACAGGTTGTTCACACTTTGAGACATACTGTTAGGGACATATTAAAATTTATACCTAAGAACAGATGACATTGAGTCCTATTTATGACATCCTAAAATAGAGTTTTTCATCTGTTTTCTACCTGTGGATGGCATCAAGGATTCAGAATGAAAAGCTTTTATAGATTTGTTGATTTTTATAGTTTTTAGATTTTATTCTATGGTTAGCTTGCAAAGTTTTTACAAATTCTTTTTCAACAGAGTGCTAACATTTGTTATATATGTGAAATTTTTCCCTTTTACTTTTTTACTTATTTCCAGTATTTTTAACTTCCATTCAAAAAATTCAACAAATATTTTTGAGACTGCACAGAGGGCGGAAATAGTTCATGTAACTTAACAACTTAATTCCATAAGTAAACAAATAATTATGAAAATTATAACTATCAAATTTTAATTGACTTCATATAGGCACTAAATTTTTTCAAAGTGTTTGAAGGAATTTAAAATTATAAATCTGGAGTAGTTAAAGTTAAGTGAGGTAGATATTCAAGTGTTCTTTGTTAGGAAGTGGAAGGGATCTTTCAAATCAGGAATCTCTATATGGAGTGGATTTGCTGTTTTGTTTGATACTCTAGATCCATTCACATTTACTTTTTAAAGTGTACCTCGAATTTTTTTTTCCTGCATTGCAAACCTCATTCTCAACCCATATGATTTGGGTGGAACTAGTTCTACACCCAGTCCAGGGGTAACCTTAACTGGTTTAAGTGAATCAATATTTACAATTCACTAGCCTTAGTGGGCAATTCAGGGATTGAAATGTAACGCAATCAGAGTCCTTGAGGTATCAGGAAGTATTTGGGGGATATTCGTGGAAGAAAAAAAAAATGCTTCTTTTCCTTTTTGTGTTTAAAAAATATCAGAAGAGACTTTTGCCCTTCTAATGATGTGGTATAAAAACATGAGGTTTAGAACTGTCAAAGCCATTTTACCTTTGAGAAGGGAGAGCCTTGAGTTGTGGTGTGGGGGAAAGAGGTTGGGGACAGGGACAGGGAGCACTGAGAGGAGTCTGATGATGAAGCTGACACTGTGAAAAGCTGAGTGCAGAGACAGAGAAGAATCAGGTATTGGGTGCCATAGTTTTATCTGCTGGATCAAGCATCACCTGAGGCCAGCAGCCCCCTGGAAATTCTAATTGGGTAAACCAACATATATTGTTTATTAAAATCAATAATAATATTATACATATAAATATTCTTTGCTGAGGAAGATTCATCCTGAGCTAAAATCTGTTGCCAATCATCCTCCTTTTTTGTTTGCTTGAGAAAGATCAGCTCTGAGCTAACATCTGTGCCAGTTTTCCTCTATTTTATATGTGGGTTGCTGCCACAGCATGGCTGACAAGTGGTGTAGGTCCACGCCCAGGATCCCAACCCACAAACCAGGGCTGCTGAAGTAGAAGGTGCCAAACTTAACCGCTATACCACAGGGTTGGCCACATAACAGTATATTTTTCAGCCTCAATCATCTGGAATTTATTTTGAAAGATTGACCTATTTGTCTTGAGGCTTTAGACATTTCTGAAAGGAATAAAGAATGTATAATATTTCTATTTTAAAACACTATAACTGAAGAGATTTAACAGTTTAATTTTTGTCTATAATCTGAAAATAATGATTTTTCTTAAAAATCAGAAAAACTAGAAAAGCATAATATGAAATAAAATATGGCATAAAAGTTTATAGGCTGATATTTTAGGAGTATATATTATTAGAGGCAGATATCAGAAGTTTCAAAGCACTTACGCAAAACATGACTCTAAGAATACTCGGATATGAATTGATGCTATCTCCTTTTGTTTCAGTTATTCACATAGTTTTAACATTTACTGAGCTGAAACATTTCAACAAAATATAAACCAAATACAAGACATATATTTTGGACAGTGACTCATAAGACAGCAATCTCATGTTATAGATAGCCCACAATTAAATATGTTATACACTGATAAAAAGATGCTTCAAAGAAAAAGAAGTCAGTCTCTGAAAGTGTTCTGTAAAAATTGATATTTAAAAGTGAATAATTAAAATGACAGGAGTGCTTTGAAGTACACTGCTTCCTGGTATGTTCCACTTAAAAATTTAGAGAAAGAACCATGACACAGGAAGCATCAGGTCAACCTCCCAAATCGTGCAGTACCCATTTACAGTCCCCACTTGAATGTTTTGAGTATGAAGAACTCACAGTGTGCTAAGGAAACTCATCTCTTGTTAGAAAAACCTAGTTTTTCTCTTTCTAACTATAAGAAATCATCCTTATAGTATGCCCAAATCTGCCTCCCTAAATTTTCTTCCCATTCATTGACATTATTTCCTATGAAGCTCCCTTGCCAGTAAGCCTTCCTTAAAAGATTCCCCATTCTTTAATTATTCCTTAAATTATATGCCTTCCAGAAATTTCACCATCCTTGTCAACTTTCTCTTGGTGAAAAAACATTTTATTTTTTGTAATCTTATTAAAGTTCCTGACCTGTAACACTTTTTCTTTTCTTTTAAACCTTTGTACTGTCTTCCTAGGCTCATCTGAGCACTGGAAGATGTTATATACCATTCAAATCCCAGGCCAACATCACCCATGTTTCCAGCTTCCATTGCATCCAATGTGGTATCTTGTATAGGGTGCTTACCACTTTCTATCAGTTATATGTACGATATATTTTATCTGTTAATCTATATCAAAACCTCCTTAAGGACATTTAATCAGCATTTGTTGAAAAGAAAAAGAATCTAACCATTTCACATGCTGTAATTAATTCACAAGCACCTGAGTCTGAAAATTTAGCTTTAAATAAAGCCTTAATGACTCAGAGATTTTGGAAATCTTTTACTCAAAAGCTGCTTAAGAAATCATGTTAATACTCATCTGTTTTAACTATATTTCATAGAGGAAAGCCAATGCATATTTATCTTTTATTTAGTCAGTTTTATTATCTTTTAAAAGCTTCATTCGATTTCTTTGAATTTTCTAATATGCAATTGTATCATTTGTAACTAATGATACTTTGCCATTTTGTTCAATGTTCATACACCTGTCTCATATCTTATGACATTCCTAAAATAAGATTAAATAATAATGCCTGCAGTCATCTTTGTTTTGTTCTATAGTTCTAACAGAAATATTCTTCAGATTTACCATTTAGTAATATATTCCTACCTGACTAAGAACACATTTGATAAATTAGGAATAGATATAAATTTTAAAAATATATAGTTCTCTTTAAATTCTAAATTATTTCTAAATTAAAGAAAGAAAGTCTTCAGGAAACTGAAATAAGAGGCAGGTATGTATATTAGAACTCTCAATACTACAGAGAGATTCTGAAATAACATTATGTTTCTGAAAACTTGTGTTACATATCATTTGTTTCTAAAATTACATGAAACCATTTTAAATTGCTGAAGATGTTTTTGTCAAGCATGTGGGATAAGATAGACTTGACCATTTCTATTATGTGGTAATAAAAGTAATCATAGTTAATGCTTACTGAGCATTTTCTACATTCTGGACACTTGTATATAATTATTTTATAGGGACAATCTTCCCAACAACTCTACAAGATTATCTTCACACTATAGATGAGGAATCTGAGGTCTAGATAGGTTAAGAAACTTGTCATATTTTTATCGAGATTGGAAGCCAGATTTAAAAATTAGACGGTCTGCAAATTTCAGAACCACACTATCAAAGGTTGATATAATCTCTGAAAGGTGAAATGTAAGACTAATTACATTTTCTTACATTGTAATTAGTATACAGAATGGTGCATATCACAAACAGTTTGAACCAGCGGAATATGGAAGCTTTAAAAATTTCACTTCTGAAATGGAAAGCTGATTAAAAAAAAAAAAACCCAAAGAAGCTGAGATGGTTGTAAACATTTAGCTTTAAGCTGTTTTTGTAATTTTGCTGATGAGAGCACAATGATTTCAAAACACTAACCTAATGAAAATTGATGTAATACAGTCTTATAAACTGATGGATGCCACACTAAGATGTCATAAGTGAAAGGTGACGCCTAGTTTGCAGTGTAGAAAACAAAAGTCAAGGAACAATTACTAGTTGGTCAAAGAATTTAAGGATATCATCTATAGCAAAGAAACATGTTTTAGGCTGTCATAGACTGAAAATATAACTTCTTATTATCAGTGAATTATTTTATAAATTGATTCTGTTCTAAAAAGTAACCTTCAGATTTTAGTTTTCTAAGAAGACTTTCTGGTCACAGAGAGAATGTATTGACTTGCTAAAATTAGTTTTTGGCCTATTTGGCACATATATTTCTCTGTGGAAATTAACAAAATGTCATCTGATTTATAAATCAGTATCTTGTAAGGTGGTTAAAGAGCTTTAGTCCCCAGGGACCTGTTCAAGCCTTGGTTTGAAAACAACAAAGCTGAGGACTGAGTTCATCTGGGTACGAGCGTCCCATGAGGCTCCTACTCAGGGTCTATTTTCTGGACATTTTAATTGTGAGAAGTGCATTTGAATTTGTAGTTGACTGACCTGCTATCTAAACGCCATAAGCTTTGTTTCAAAGGGTCAATTGAATTCAATGATCTCAGCAATTTCTTACACTTTTTGGTGGGATTGTAAATTGGCTAAACCTTTCTGGAAAGTAATTTAGAAATATGTATCATCAAGAACTTCAAAAAAGTTCAGGCCCTCTGATTTAGCAATTCCTACTCTAGGAATCTAATCTAGAAACTAATCAGAGATGCAGCCAAAGACTTATATTCAAGCATGTTTATTACAGTGATATTTGTAAAGGAACAAAAGGGAGGAGGCAAGACAATCCGAATGTCGAGTCTTATAAAAAGGGTTAAGTAAACTTTGGTACAAATACTTGAGAATTTTTTTGAGAAAATATTTTGAGGATATAACAAATATTATAAGAATAAATATCATACAACTATTAAAAATCATGATGTTGAAGAATATTTACTATCATAAGAAAACATTTAAAATACGGTTGGCTAAAAAATTGGATAGAAAATGATACATAATCTATATTTACTATGTCATTAAAACTAAATGTAAAATACTAGAAGGAAAAAAGCTTAAATGTTTACAGTAATTATCTCTGGATAGTGAAGTCATAAATGGTTTAAAATAAACTCTTTGTGTTTTCTATTTTTTCCTACAATTAGTATAAAAATATTTAAAATAGGCCAAAAAAATTAAGTCCTTTTAAAGGATTGTAGAAGCATTATTCTTAAAGGTTTTAAATAGCAATCAATACGATTTAAAAGTAAAACTGCTCTTTTAAAGTGTACTTTTTATTTTAGTCTGTTTGATTAATTATGACATTTTAATATCATCAGTGAACTGAATTAACAATTATTTAGAAGTATGAACAATCTTTTAAAACATAGTTTTTAAATTTAGATTTTAATACTGTTTCTATTTTATTGGGTGTCAAGACATTCATTATTTAGAACTATTTTTTTAAGAAAGCTTAGGATAATTTATTATCTTGGTTAGATACTAATTTTCCCCATGGCATCTGCTCATTTGGCTTACATTTCTGCCACTGAACCAGTGACTGAAATCCTCCCCAGCTGTGATTTATGATCTGTTTATATACAATCTGCCAGACCACACTGATGCAAAGCCTGCAAGATTCTCAGGTAAGAGGAAAGTGAGGTTATGCAGCCTATTCCAGACCCCACTATTTTATACTGTTTAAATCTCAGCAAACTACAAAATTGTCCTTGGATATAGAAGAATCAGAATAGTTATAAAACGAATCCATATCTGGGGTTTTCGAAATATATTTTATTCTTCAGTGCTGGGCTTAGGTTTTTAATATGTTGTTAGTAGAGGCAAATTTAAAATATGTACATCACACCAAAACACTCTTAGCTCCCTGAAAACATGAGGGTCTTTAATTGAAGAATAAAAGAGCTGATGTGAAAAAATAGTTACTTTTTAAGAATGTTTTACATCATTTCTGAAAATGTATGCATATACTTTAAAACATTAAGACTAGACAAAAATGAAACTTTTCTAGGCTAGTAAAATTTTTGTGATTAAGTTTTGTTTAAAAATTTTTAAACAGGGAAATGACTACTTAATCTAAGACATTTAACTTTCTTTTATCAAAGATGTAAAATACTGGGTGGACAGATAAGATTTTATTGAGGTTTTAAGACGTTTTCAATGACAGCTTTAACTCTTTATAAGGCTCTTTTTAGTGTTTTCACATAGCAGTGGACTGTCTGGTAATTATACTGCACATATGTTGCTTGTTTAAATAATGCATTTTTTTCTTTAATTACTGGCTTGAGAGCTCAAATAACTGACTTATGCACATCTCTCATCATTCCATGTTATGCCAGGACATGGCTGCTCTGGACATATCACCATATATATTAAAAAGTCAGTTCACTTGAGTATTAAAATCAGATATATGCCTTTTCTTATCATGGCATCAGTGGAAACAAATAACATACACTGCTAAGGTAATATGCAACATAAATCAATCAAAAGAAAGGATTTTCTGTATTTTAAATCTACTTTTCAATGACTATTATTTGGTTAATTTTATCACTGTAACATAAATTATAAAAATCTACTTCCTGAAATGTTTTGTAAAATACCATTTCCTATCTTCTGAACCATGAACTATGAACTACAGTGTATAGGAAAAACAATTAAGTGCAGTTAAGAAAAAAAAGAATGGCCTATAAGAGGTGATGTTATTGCAAATATTAGTTAAAATTAACTGAGCATTTTGTACATGCCATGTACTATGCTAAATGCTCTAAATAAATTATTTCTCACCAAATTCCTGACTCTCACTAGAAAGCCATTAGGCTGGAACAGTTATTTCCTCAGATGAAGAAACTTGACTAAATAACTTGATCAAAGTAACCAGCAAGTAAATGGCAGAACTGGGAGGAAAGCACACCTCTACTAATTTCCAGAGTAGTCAGGGGAAATAGAACATAATAAATAGATCAAGACATAATCAAAGTAAAAACAAAACTTCAGTGAAAGATGTCCCTAGAAATATTTTTTTTCAATGCTGTCATCTGAGAAATGAGGAAACTGAGACCCAGAGATATTAAATAAATCATCTAGCTTCACATAGCTCGTTAACTGACTAAGGGCTAAGACTTGGTCTTTTAGTGTCTAAAAAGATATCATAGCTACTTAAATCTAAGGAAATCTAATTTATGAGAGAATAAGTAACCTATATAATATCAAACAGCATGTTGCCTCAGTGGAAAAACTATCCCAGGCAATTCCTCAATCAACTCTTGGTGAAGGCAAGTTGGAAATTAAAAAAATTAAAGGTATAGTTTTTGTTTATTTATTTATATATTTTTGTGAGGAAGGTTAGCCCTGAGCTAACATCCCTTGCCAATCCTCCTCTTTTCGCTGAGGAAGACTGGCCCTGGGCTAACATCCGTGCCCATCTTCCTTTACTTTATATGGGACGCCGCCACGGCATGGAAGACAAGTGGTGCATCAGTCCACGCCTGGGATCCGAAACTGCAAACCCCAGGCAGCCAAAGCAGAGTGCACAAACCTAATCACTATGCCACCGGGCCAGCCACTAGATTTTATATTTATTTTTTATCTTATTCTCTTTTTTTTTTTAAGAATTCTAGTGAAAGATCAATTGATTTTTTAAAACATTTTTATACAGAAAAATTTAAATTATCCACTCATGAACAGTCCAGATTCATTTATGAAAACCATTCCAGCCCCAGACTCTGAAATTATTTGGAAGCAAATCCCGGATAGCATATCATTTCCTACGTCAATATAAAACAAAATTTTAAAGCAGAAAAAACGTGGAGGATGATTGTGTTTTAAATATTATGAAGAAAAATGGGTGGTAGAGAGCTGAAAGAAAATGTCTAATGTTATGCTGTATAAGTAGGTAAGAACTGTGAATATGGACTTTACTTTTCAAACAGGAAATCCACAGAAAAATTATAGCAGAAACCAGTGAAAATAAAGGCAGACAACTTGGTAAATTTTAGAAGATCTTAGCAAATTGGTGTGGAGGGCAATGATCAGATAGATGAGGCTTAGTGATCAGCAGCTTGTGGAGCTCAAGTATTAAATAAAGGATTCTGGTATAGTCAGAGTTGCTTCTCAAGGGCAGTAAGCCCTGAGTAGAGATAAATGGTTTTATGATGTAACATCTCCTTCCTGGGATGAAGGAGAGTCCATTATCTGAAGAAAACAATTGGAACCAAACACTTGTTCAGTAATCAAAATATATTTAAAATAGAATTCTAAAATGTTATATTTCTCAAAATTAACCAATGAGCAAACAAAAAACACTGAAAAGATTATAATTAACCTTTACATGGAGCCCTACAATTTACAACACGAGCATGCATGCACACAGCCACACAGCCACACAGCCACACGCATACATACACACACATACACATTATTTGTTTTCTGCTCACAAAAATCTTATGGATTAGGGTGGGGGAGATATAATTATCCCAAGTTAAATGAGATGACCTCAAAGAGGGTAAATGATTTGCCTGAGATCACAGCAGAGGAAACTCTGAGAGCCAAGTCTAGAACCCAGCTCATATAGCTATGAAGTTTGTCCTCTTACAGCAGAGGATATGTTTTAGGTTTAAATTGATATGGCTAGACACAAGCCCTCATTAAATATGAAAGTAAGCTCAAAACATGACATAAAAAAAAACACAAAAGAGCTATTAAAGAAAAACAACACAAATATTAATCTATTAGTCAATTACAAATTATAAAATAGAGGTGATGCTGAGAAATTATAACCAAAACTAAGCATCAAACAGGAATCTCTATTATAAAATTGATTTATATAATGTGAGAAAATATTTTATGATATTTATTAATGTTTTCTCCCACCACCCACAGAACCTTGTACCTTGCACTCTTCTCCCAGTATAGGATTCTAATTCTAGTACTTCTACCATACCTCAGGAGATGGATGACATGACAGAAAAGAAATAACAGTCCAATTCATGTCCTTTAAGCTTCAAAGGTGAAGTCTGGGTATCAAAATAAAAACATTTGGAAATTTACTTGGCTAGTCAGATGGAGTTATTCCTCTGCCCTATTCCTCTTGTACCACCAACATCCTGGGTAGAAGCTTCCCTACACTGGGAAGGGAGAGAGGAGAGTCCACAGGCAAGAATGAGAACTACTCATGGGTGAGAGTCTCTGAGGTGAGTGTCTGCACACAATCCTCTCCAGGTCAAACCCTGGGAGGAACATTCGAGTGGGACAA
This sequence comes from Tapirus indicus, assembly GCA_031878705.1. Lineage (NCBI taxonomy): Eukaryota > Metazoa > Chordata > Mammalia > Perissodactyla > Tapiridae > Tapirus > Tapirus indicus. The sequence goes on along the minus strand of CM062935.1, from coordinate 27,177,536 downwards.
GGAGCTTCTTGGGCCTTGGTTTTGGGAAGAAATTCAGGTGAGCATCCATCTTTGACACAGTCCTACACCCCTAGGCATTCAGATGCATCTGAGTGAAATCAGGTGAAGGAGGCACCTGTAGCCAAGATAGGAAGGATGGAGCAGCAAATTCTGTACAGGCACTCCGATCAGAAAGGAATGAGGATGCCTCGGGGGATACTACAGCACTAAATGCTACATCTTAACCTTTCCCCAGTTCCTCCCTACCTCTGCCCTGCTCCCAAACTCCCCATATTTACTCTGGCCTGGCATTTTCTAAACTTTAGACATGTAGATAAAACTCTAGATAAGATGGGAAGTTATATTTCTTGAACACTTGAATTTGTGACATGAGAATTGTATCATTTCATATATTATAAGAGTGTCACAGAATATTTCTCCATAGAATTAATTGAAATATTTCAGCAGGAAATATGGGTCACAGAACATGCTGTCTGATTCTAACATCACAATGCCTTTTTAGAATTTCAGTTTAGACTAGAAATTCTCCAGGCTCACTATTTCCAACCAATCCAAGGGCAGATAACAACACTGCCAATAAAAACAAGATTTTTGTAACTTTAAAAATTCAGTTTAGCAAATGTTATTTCTACAATTTAAAAAATTATGATTTTTGAGAGCCAGACTTACTTATAATACTTGTGTTTTAAATATTTTAATTGGTAGCCAAGGGTGGATCAGTAAAATAAGTTAGAATCAACAACATAACATATTGTGAGTTGTCTGCAAAAATAACGAATTATAAAAATGTCCTTAAGAAATTAGGTGTAGCCCAATTTCATGAATCTCAAAATGGAATTATCAGTTAAGCATGCATTTGGTTGATTGAAACATGAGTATACTAATCTTTTGGTTACTGAATATGGTAGACAAGAATCTAGAAAAAAAAATCTGCCATTCCCATCCAGGATAAAGAGTTACTTATTGCATTTATTAATCCAATCAGTCACACAGTCACTAAGCATATACTGAACTTTTAAAAAATGTGCCAAGGATTGTCAAGCTCTTGGAATTCAATAATAAACAAAATACAGTCTTTGATCACAAAGAACTTACACACTAGTGCAATATTGTCATTGGGCTGCAACTTTAAAAAAAGAGTCCCAATCAAATATATATGAATATATGTAAACACACACACACACACACACACACACACACACACACACACACACACACAGGGATAATATGCACATTGGCATATTAAGTATTCTGAGAAGGCTTAGAGGAAATAAACCAAAACCCTGTCAAACTTTTTTACCCCAGTGTTTACTAACTTTTTTCAGGTTTTCTGCCCCTGTCCCTCTAACCGTTTATGTCAATGTATTAATGTTCCCTCCCAATAATTTGGGAAAGGTTGGTGTAGTGAATTCTAAAGAAAGGAATTCCTTTCTCTAGTGTAGGTAAGGATATTTCTTCCAGCTATAGTAGTTTGAGACAAATTTCCTATAAGTACATCAATCTCCCTTTCTGATGTCCTAAACATTCACTAAGCTTGTGATCTATACTTTGATAAATAATTATATTCATTTGTCCAAGGAGTAGATTTATTCACCAATATGGAACATTCTAGGCAAATGGCCAGGACTGATAAGTTTGTTGGATATTCTCTCACAATAAATCGGTTAATTGGCATTGTGATTTATAAATCAGTCTCCTCTAGGTTTGGTGGGTGGGAATCAATGTGACCCAATCTCCTAAAGTTTGACAATTTCTGAACCTGCAAAGCTTATGACTGGATTCTGCATTTGGTTCAAGTCCAGGCACCAGAAAGGGCTTTGGTTCCAGATCTCATGGCCTCTGTGACATCACTTGGCCCTTTCTACTCATATGCCTGCTTCCATCATTCTCTCTTGAGATCATGATTTACTATAGAATACTCACTACGTATATTTTGTTCATCTCTAATATCCCTACAAACAATGAGTTGTTCCTCCCTTCTCCTACTGCCTTATTGTCTCTCACCTGTGCCCCTCAGCCACTCTCCCCCTGCCACCAATGATATACCTAAAATCCACCAGTCCATCAGGTTGTATTATTTCCCTACTTAAATAGCTTTATTAGTTTCTACCGCATACATGACACATTTCAACCTCTTGCTAATCCTTTAGTATGCAGAATATTGCAATCTTCACTAATCTCCCTAATCTAAATTTGATCTTTGTGTTACTCTCTCTTACAGTACCCTGTTTTTTTCTCTTTCTCCATTCCCATTAGCAGAATTTGAGGTCATAATTGTGTGTGTGTGTGTTTAAGTTTATTCAATTATATTTACAGGATGACTCTCAAAATATATAATCAAAATGACATTGGCACAGACCAGTCAGAATTGATGCTAGGCCAGGTATTACTCCTTTAGTTGCTGAATAGAAGGGCTGGGGGAAGGGATAGGTGGCCAGAGATATGTGAGATCATGCAGGAAACTGCCAACAGCTTGGGAATATTTTAAAATTCTAACAAGTGGAATGGCTGCACCAGTATGTACCAGGTGAATATTATCCCTAGATTGTCCATCTATTTAACTAGAGTTATGTGCTAATGAGATCAATTAAGCATTTCTGTTTCATTGTGCATCAGATATCCTCAGCCTAGAAAATGGCTCTCTGACGCAGAGCGGGAACTCAATAAATATTTTTTGAATTGATTTAAACATGCCATACAAAGCCTTCCATAATCTGGTTTCTGTCTGCTTCTCCAGTTTCAAGTATATTCCTTTCTGAGTAATGCTTTGCTCCTCAACCAGAGAGATAAATATGTAGTTCCTTTCAGAACCATGTATCATATGTTTATGCCTTTGCCTGTGTTGTTCTCTCTGGCTGGAATGTTGTTCAAGTGGCTAACAATTGCACATTCTCTGAGACCCAGGTCACACATCATCTCATCCTGTAAATGTTTCTAACGCTGTGACCCCATCTCCCAAACCCTCTGCCAGTCTGCCTCAGGGCTTCCTGTTCTGTTTTTCCTTAGCACCCTGACAAACATCTATTATAGCAGTTTCCACATTCTTTTTAAAGAAACTGTTCAATTATCTAACTCCTTTCCTATGATCTCCTGAAGGGTGGGAACCATTGTTTATACAACCGTATACTCAGATTTCAGCTCCAGGCTGAGTGCGTACCTACTGTTTAAATAAATAATTGGACCAATTAGTGAATAACTGCCACTTACAAGCAATATGATATAGATCTCTACCTACCACAAGGTTAGAATTAATAGTAGCGTATTTGCTTGAATTTAGAGATGGTGGAGAGGAGCAAAGGGATGAAGAATAAGGAAAGGAAGTCATTAAGTTTCCTCACCTCAAAACAAAACAAACATAAAGTCAGATTCACTCCACAGACTAGTTTTATTTGGACCTTACTGTGTTTTAAACATTTTGGAATTTAACTGTTTTTCAAGAAGGCATGGATCTTTCTTGCTGACTATGCCCAAATTCTGATCTCATTATGTCATCAGCCATTAAGTCAATGTTTTTAATTTGAATTTTAACTGGCAACTTCTGTTTCAATAAAATAAATATTATACTAGGTTAAAAAAAACATATGTTATATAAAATGTTGCTAACAGAAGCGATATGACAGATGAAACTCTGATATTTAGTTTGGTATTTTAGTGGATAACACAGCCTTAGTGAATTTGGAAAACATTCCAGTTACACATCTGTTTTGAAGTTTCCCCCTCTCAGCAAAAGCAGCTAGGTTAAAATATGAAGAGTTTATATAAACTTGAGAGAATACTAGTTAAATCCCTCTTAACCCCAGGACCAAAACAATACTTCTATAGTGTGCGATGTGCACTGTGTGTTTGTATACCAACTACAAAATGAACACTCTCTAACTTATTTATTTTACTTTATAAATAAAACAATTTATTAAGTTTCCAAATAAATGAATTATTTCAAATTTCTAACTGTTTTGTTAGGTCTAAAGCAGATAAATTAAATCATATGAGTCATCAGAACAGAAAAAAATTAAACATCTGTATTTCAACTGTAATCAGCACTGGATTGCAGCGTTAAACAAATAGAGATCATTATACCATCCTGAAATATCAGTGGGAGAGTGTCAAAAATGATGAGTATTCCATGTTTACAAAAGACTGTGCTTGTGGCATGCTGTGAGCTTTTGTGAATCATTTATCTTCTAGCTTTAATCTGTCATAGTATGAAATATTACAAATGTGATTCTGCATGACAGAGTAATGGAACACTAAAAAGGGCTATATTTAATGACTTCTCTATAAAAACTTTTCCAGAAAAAGTTACGCATACTTATAGGAACTGCATTGTTTTTTTCTTTTCATTACTTCGTATATTTCCCTTATCAAGTTCTTAAGGGAAGACCACCTATTTTACATTGAAATTTTGCAGGTAATGTTTTCTCCCTGTATATGAACATTCAAGTTCATCCAAGGAATTATTTTGTAACTAAATGACCATAGGGAAAAAGAGTAGAAAATTAATCTTCTAACATTCATAGTGAATGAAAAATGAAAAGTGCCCTCAAAAGTACCTATGGACTTGAATGATAGAGGTGGCAAAGGTGAAGATAACCATCAGGGATATTCTGATATATTAAAAAATAGAAAAGAAGAAAAAGAGAGAAAGAAAATTTAAAAAAAGAATGTAGCATATCATTGTTACATATCTTACTTTTTCAGGAACATAAAAGATTCAGAATTTATGTTAAATTTTTAGTCATCTTCGGAATGAACTGAAATTGCATAAATCCACATAATTCTCTGAGCAGACTCTTGAATTTCAGAAAGATTGGTAGTACCTTTCTATACCTTACTTCTCTAGCTGCTAGTAGCATACTCTTTGAATCTAAAAGTAGATTTCACATATTTTTTGAACTGGGCAGGTCCTTGGAGACCATTGAATCAAAGATTTTCATCTTATAGATCAAGAAAATGAGGCCCAGAAAGCTTAAATAACTTGCTCAAAGTTACATGGCCAATTAGAGAGATAAAGGACTATAATCCAGACCTTTGGACTTCCAGTTCAGCTTATTTTCCACTATTCCACAATATCTTTCCAATCTTCTCTTCAATCAGTTTATTATTGTTACCACCATTGACTTTATGACTTTGAACTTTCAAAATAAACTTCAGCAACTTTATGTCAAGTAGTATTAAACAGCCTGATGGGCCAATCACTGAACTTATCATCTTGGTAAAATAAAGCAAGAAATAAAAGCAAACATGAATGGGAAAAATACCAACATGGTGAAATATCATAACCACTATTCAAACAATTGTTGTAAAATGTCTACTTTGATGTTATTGTACTACGTTTTCCAAAGTTTTCCTTTGAATTATCAAGCATAATTTATTCCCTATAAATTATTTTAAAAATGAGAGAAATGTGAAACATCAACATTGACATCCATTACACGAAGAATGCAGACATACATTTATCATAATAACCTAATAGATCATTTGACAGTTATTTTGAAAATTCAGCGAATCACATTCTATGGCATATTACAGTCATTTTCTTGGAGGCTAAAAGGAAATAATTTTGCTTAAAGTGGAAAGAGAATATAATAGCAATAGAAAGTTATAAAAGTTATATAATATATAATCAATATATATTATACAATTTATAAACTGCAGTTTTATAAATTACAGTTTGTATTAAAGAGTCTGAAACCATGTTTTGATGTTTGACTGCTGACAGCTTTCAAGAACCACCACTCTCCATCCTTTTCTGCCCCATATCTGGGCAAGCTGATTAGAAAGCCTGAGTTCTCCCTCCGTTGGCACTAGTGGGAAGTTCAAACCATGCAAGCACTGACCTGAACACAGGAACCCTTTGTGGGCAAGTTTTCATACTCCCTTGGTGCTTGTGTGGTGCCATCAGTCTCAAAACTCAAACCAACAATAGAGTAACCACAACAACTGTTGCCCTGAAGAGGATGTTTAGGTGATGACTACCATGACCAAGGGTCTTTTTTCTCTTGCTTTGGCTTGTTAACTGGCTCTGCTACCTGCTAGCTATCTTGTCCTTTGAACTATGCTGCTTTGTGCTGCATTTGGTGAGTTTTACCATATTTTTATCATAGATTTAATCAACCTACATAAGAAGTTTTGATAATTGGCATTTGGAAACAAGAGTTAGGGCCCTCCTTAAAGTGACTCTGGGTTGTGTGTCTTAGCCTGGCTCTATCTGTGTGTCTCAGGTTGAAGTGTATGTCTTGATTCCAGCATAAACTGTAACTATTACTAGGTTCAGAGATACGACTCTTACTTTGTGACTGTTGGTTGTGAGTCTCAACCAGGCATTGGCCCTTCTTCTATAGAGTGCTCAGGAAAAATACTGACACCCTGTGCAATATATGGGCCAACTGGGTGGCCAATTGTATGGAAGAGCAATTACAATGTGACATGCCAAGGTCTACACTCCTAAAAGCAGATGACTTAACTAAGACCCTGTAAAAACGCTTTTGCTATTCCTGCTGCCCAGGCTTATTTGCAACAAAGATCCCGATCCTCAGGCTTACAGAAGAAAACGCTTATGGCATCCATGTGGCACAACTAAGCAGGCAATTCAAACCCAACTTAAACTCCAGACCCTAAAATCTATAAAGCAGCAATTGTTATGGGGGAGATCCCTAAACCTGATGCTACGCATTGGACACCGTCTGAAGGAAGAAACTTATAGATAGGAGCGGAGTAAAGAGATCTCCTCTCCTCCAAAGTATATCCAGTAAACTGTAAACAAACTAGATACAAGGTAAGGAAACAAAAAATTGAAAGTCCACAGTTTGACCCAATTAGAAACCCCAAATTTACTATAAGATTGTATAAAGTGAAAATACAAAATGGCTCTAATTGGCTCTTGCACCTCTACAACAATGGGTTTCAAGTTAACTTGAATATCTACTGAGATGCACCAACTGCCACATCTTCATGGCCTTAGTCAATACAGAGGCTGGAATTACAGTTCTTCCTGGAGATCCCACTAATTTTAAGCAAGGAGGGCACACCCTATAATCTGAAGCAGTTATGAAATATAAAATAGTGAACAAAGAAGTATGCCTCCTCTTAGTCATCAGAATTATTGTCCTGCCTAAATATCCCATAATGGTAATGGAAGCTCCGACGAAAAATGTAGTAAATTAAATTATGTCTTTGGCAGTTACAAAAGGCTTGACAAATTGAGACCCTATAAGCCTTTCCCCACAATTAAATAGTTAATATGGTTCAATATATATTAAAACACAGCCTTCAAAGATGGAAATCTATTATAAAAGACTTATTTAGAGAGGGGTGTTTAACAGCTAACTATTGTCTCCATTTAACAGCCCAATGTGGTTGTCCTTAAACTGGAAAGAATGAAATGTTATCTCATGGTGGATTATTGCAACCTTAATTCTGTGATTCCACCCATTAGGGCCCTATTATCAATATTATTGAAATGACTGACTCCATCCAATCATCAGCTGGTAAACATTTTGCTATTATTGATTTGGCTCATTATTCTATTTAGTGCCAATTTCAACAGACTCTCAGCCAAAGTTTGCCTTCATTTGATGGATACAACATTTTTTTGCTTTCAGCTTTAAAGGGACACATTTACCTGGCCACCCAGGAGGTCTTCAACAGCCCAGCCATTGCACTTTGTCTTTGTGGGCAAGACCATAATTGCATCCAACTTTCTCCAGGAGCATGGGTAATGACATCACACCAATTACATCTTCCTTTAAGGAGATTAATTTGCCACAATCATTCAAGACATAGAAATACAAAAGAGCTGACAAAAAGGGGCAAGTTCCGTTTCCCCACATGTAACAGAAGGCCCTGTCACCTCAGTTAAATCCCTAGGAATTATCTGGTCAGTCAAAAGCCACTCCATCCTTGACACCATGAAGAAAGAACTATTGACCCTTGTGGCACCACAATGTTAAAACCAGCCCAAAATCTTTTAGGAATTTTTGTATGTCAAGGGCAACATATTCTTCATTTATAATTTTATTTAAGCCCATTTATGCTATTGCTAGTAAACTGGCCTACCTTGAATGGGGTCTTCTACAAAAAAAACTCTATAATATTTCCAAATTATAATACAACAGGTACTGCCCCCCAGGAGACTCCTTCATTTTAGAGACTTTAGCAACCTCTTCTCATACCTCTTGGTGTCTCTGGACCACTCATGCCAGCCATAAGTTGCCCATGGACTTCTGATGCAAAAAGCTCCTCTCCTAAGCCCGATGCCATATGCCATATGCCATTAAAACAGCACTTCTGATATTGTATGTCCTGGAAACAGAGGCTCTCACAAGCCCTGAGTCCACGGCCCTCCACATCCAACTGTCCATTTTGTCTTGGGTCATGGAAGTAGTACCCTGCAAGTTTGGTATGGCCACTAAGCCCTCCTTCCTAAAATGGAAATGATACCTACATATTAGAGTCAAACTTAGGCCTTCTGACATATCCCACTTGCATGAGGGCATGGCCTTCCCTGTCCTCAGTTCCTTGCCTGGTGCCACGATTTTCCAGAAGGTCCCTCATCTTCTGGACCCTTTAGCTATCTGAGGAGCTCCTTAGGATCAAATGAATGAACAGGAAAGGGTGTTTGTGTACCTTATGAACAGTGTGACCACTGGCATCATCACCCATGATAGAACTCTCTGGAGAGCTGCTGCTTTTAATACCTTAACCAAGACATCCCTGATAAAAGATGATCAGTACAATTGCCCAGACTTGGGTAGTCACCTTCACACTGGATGCCCTGGTCAACAATCAACCCCAGTTAAATGTTTTTATAGACCTTTGGGCCATTGCCAATTGTCTGCCATGTGGACTAGCCAATGGCAACAACAACAATTCCTGATCCAAGTTTGTCCCTCATGGGGTAAAAATTTCTAGGAATCTTGTCTCAAAGATACCCAAAATATAAATCAATGCGAGACATGTCTCTACACAAACTAAAGCCACAATACAAGGCCTCACCAAGACACTCCATATCCTCTTCAGAGTTCTAGTTGTTATTGTCAGTGATTGAGGCACTCATTTCACTTCTCACAATATGTAATGCTGACCTCATGAACTAGGCGTTCAAGGGAATTTCCACCTCCCTTACTAGTCTCTGGATACAAGCCTCATAAAAGCCATCATAGCTTACTTAGACAAGTTCAAATTCAATTAAATGAAATACAGAACATTTCACTCATCAGTCAAACACTAAGAATGAATTGTGATAGAGTCTGATCCATTTTCGATGTTTGACTGCTGATGGCTTTCAAGGCCTACTCCATCCACTTCCCCTTTTACCCCATATCTGGGAAAACTGATAAGAAAGCCCGGGTACAAGCTCCTTTAGAACCAGTGGGAAGTTCAAAGTATGCAAGCCTTGACCTGTGTTAGGGAACTTTCACTCTAACACCATCCCCTAACCACAATAAAACCCCAAAGCCAGTCAGTTTTCCTTGCTCCATTAAGCGATTTTGGATCTTCTTGGGATCCTGCCCTGCTCTTCTTGGAAAGCTTCATTATATGAATAGTAAATCTTTTCATACCCTCTTAGTGCATGTGTGGTGTCATGAGTCTTGACATCCAAACCAAATTTCGATTGAGAAGGAGATCCTGTTCTACCTGGTGACCATATATGGCTTCAGATCTAATTATATAAATAGTACACCAAGAATTAAATATAATTTTAATTACATATGATAATCACATTTTCCTAACTCTAAAATGTTAGGCTCAAAATATAAGGGTTTTCTTTCTCTTTTTTTGTGTGAGGAAGATTGGCCCTGAGCTAACATCTGTTGCCAGTCTTCCTCTATTTTGTATGTGGGATGCTGCCACAGCTTGACTTGATGAGTGGTGTGTAGGTCCACACCGGATCTGAACCTGCAAACTCCAGGCAAAAGCAGAGGGCGGGAACTTAAACCATTAAGCCACCAGGCTGGCCCCAGGGTTTTCTTTCTTATAGGCACAAAATTAACATATTCATTCCTGCATATTGACATTAAAACAACCAGCAATTTTAAGAAAGTAAAAGAGTTCCCTTTTCTTTTCAATTGAATATATATTTAACAATTAATGATAAATAGTAAATGCAAATTGTGAATAAACATATTTTGTATAATTTGTCATTGTTAGATAAGTAAATTCAATATTTAGAAAAGACTAATCATTAATTTTGATGCAATTGTACCATTAAAAAATGAAGTGTCATACACTTTGAATATAAAAAACCTTTATTGACCATAAAGGTTAATTCATTACTGAAAACTTTACACCAGGAAAAATAGAATGCCAAAAAATGATTTACTGACCTAATGAGCATACAAAAAGAATCTCAAAACAATTTGTACTAAAATATGGGGAAAATTAGTGACAATAAATTACTGAGTTAAGTATAAAGACAGGTAACAACAACATAAATTACGTAAATGATGCTGAATAAAATAGGTCATTTAAAAACACCTAGATAGAAGATCAAAAGGAGAATGATCACTATATATGTGTGAGTTTTAAAGGAGAATATACACAGAATAAAAAAATGGTTATCAGTTCTAACATAAAAAATGAGAATAGTTAGCTAAGTTTACATATGCAGGTCAAAATTACATTAGCACATACTGAAAGTCCAGATAGCCCCAAAAATACATACATGTGTACATTAATATATGTAGTGTGTGTGTATCTTTGTTTCAATCCATTGTTTTTGCTTTTTCCGTCTACATTTTAAGGAGATCTAAATTTTTAAAGAGTACTTTTCACAGACTAACAGTTTATGCAGAAATGTGAAAGATATGATTGATATTTCAAAAATAAATTGCATTTAACAATCATTATGTAATTGCCTAAGTCTATAAGATAGAAGGAAATACTAAATTAATGACATAGTTATCTAATCATTATTGGTGTTTTTAATATAATATTATGATAAAGTTTGAAATTAAAAAAAACTATAACCCTATATTATAGGCAATGTCATAGGGAAAGACATTTCTAGATTGCCTGAAGGAAAAAACTACTGCAATGGGAGATAGGAAAGATAACGGTTGTGAATAAGAAACTAATATAAAATATGTGGAAGCAGGAGAGAAGTTCAAGGCCTGACAGCTATTTGAAAAAAAAAAAAGCCTCTCCCACAGCAATACACAAAAGGTTTTAGTAACTCTATGTGCCTTTGTACAGAGCAGATTAGACTGACAATAACTTTGCATTATTTAAGGATTCATGAATTTGAAACCTATGCAACCAACAGGCTGTACCAATAACAAAAAATGCAAGAAAGGCCAGATTATCTGGACAATCTAAGAAGGAAAAGCTGAAAAGGTTTTCATGCACACTTCCAAGATTCCACATGTGAAAGCTAGTCTCTCGGGAAAGAGTCAGCTTTGTACCTTAAGAAATATGCATTCAGGGTGAGTCTTTTAGGAGGTGAAAGTATCTGGAAGTTAAACCCAAAATTAAGTCACCATAGACTGTATGTCGTCAAGGTAATTTATATGTTGGCATTCTCCAAGAAATCTTACCATCAGTTTGCATTCTACACACTAATATTTGATACATATTTATATGTATATGCTCTATAGAGTAATTTATGTCAGTAAGGTTTTCTACATAAAAGTGGTAATATAGTTTATCCTCTGTGGTGAGTTGAATAGTGTCTCCCTAAAAATTCATGTCCACCCAGAAGTTCAGAATGTCACTGAATTTGGAAGCAGGGTCTTCGCAGATGTAATTAATTAAAGATTAAGATGAGATCATACTGGATACAGGTGGGCCCTAAATCCAACAACTGGTGTCACGATAAGAAGAGAGGACAGAGAAATACACAGAAACAGAGAAGACTTGCACAAACAGGGAAAACAGTCTTGTGAAGACAGAGATAGAGATCAGTGATACAGCTACAAGCCGCAGAATGCAGAGGATTGCTGGAAGCCCCTAGAAGCTAGGAAGAGGCAAGGGAGGATTCTTCCTAGGGCCAACAGAGGGAGTGAGGTGCTACCTTGATTTCAGAAGTCTAGCCTCCAGAACTGTAAGAGAATAAATTTCTGTGGTTTTATGTCACCAAGTTTGTGGTACTTTGTTATGGCATCCCTAGGACGCTAATACATTCTCTTATACAGATAATACCTAGAATGTGAGGGGCAGGTGACTGAAGGCAAATAGGGGTGGGAGAATAGGAAGAGATGATAATTTCAAAAGGTAATATTCCATGTGAAACTAACTCAGGTATTATGTTACTAATTATGAATCATTTCTTCTGAATTATAGTTTATAGAGGTCCTCCATTTTTTAAATCCCATCTCCTTCAATTGCTTCAAGCATCTTGCTTTACCAATTGGTCCATCTAGAATTTTCAATTTTGCCCTTTCCACTGTGTCTTTCTCTCGGGCTTTAAAATAAACACTCCATTATCTTCTATCCCAAGAGAAAACAGACAATAACAAACATTAGCCTCTGACTTGTACCTTCCTTTGGCTGTCATTCTAGCTGTTTTTTTTCTCAGCCAGGATTGTTGAAACAGAAGTCCCCAATATTTATTCCCCAATCTTACCAATTTCCCCCTCCCTGCAATTTGATTTTGGCCTCTACACTCTACGTATAAATACATATTAACAAAAATATTTCCCCTCTAAGAATGTCAACAGTTCTCTTACATTCTAAAGCATCTTATCTATACCAAATTCAAAATAAAATAAAATCTGTCTTCCAGGTTTTTGGCACTTAAAAGTAACGCATAAAGACTTAAGTAACCAAACCACAAGGGGAAACAAATGGTAATTCAAAATTGAAAGATGAAGGAAAATTAAAACATGTTTTATTAATAGATAAAGTAGGGTATTTTTTAATTGACATCGTTTAACTATACAGAAGAAAGAGTGAAATATCAATAAATGCTATCCAACTGACCCAGAATTGTTATTTTTCTAAGTATATACAACTGAATCCTGAAGAATAAATATTGCCAAAGTGACCCTAATATGTGAAGTTCAAATGAAATCCAATGATGCTCATGAAGGCATTATGAGTTGACAATTCTCTTATCTAGAAAAACTGAAGGATAGGAATTGACTCACAAACAAAATAGTTTTCACTCAACCAACCAGTAAACTAGAGTCACATTATGTGCACATTTAACTTATACGAATTTAATTCTACAACAGACAAAACTGGATAAAGTAATCTGGTACCACATGACCTGAAAGAAACCAAACTAGCTTATCTGGTATTATCTGAAGAAACTGTTATCTGTTCTGACATTGGAGGAAAAACGTCTTGTTAGAATTGTTCAGAAACAATATGTCTTCTGCAAAATCATGTAGATGATCTTTTGTGGGAGATTTAAAGTATTTCATGGGTAACTTTGATTATATTTGATTTTCTCCTTACATAAGGACTTCAGAACCTTAACCCCTGTATAAAATGCAATTCCAATGAACTAAGTATATTTGACCGTTATTATGCGAAATGACGTAAAAAGTAAAATTCTAAGAGTGTCAGCACATAAAAGATATAGAAGAGGAATGATTATAATTTGGGATAAATGACAGGAAAAGTAAAAAAAAAGTGATACTAAAAAGTGGTAAAACATAGCTCGATGTGGCAATAGAAGGAAATTATGGCAAAATGGGAAAGAGAGGAAGCAGAAGCAAAATAGGAATTTGATTTGTAGAGGCCCAAAGACTACTGCTTGATCATCTCACATTAAAGAGGCAAAGGTCAGGATAGGAAAAACTCTATGATGAGTATTTATTTAATTCTGCTACTCTGCTTCCAGAAAATTTTAAGAGATCATTAGGTAATTTGATCTCTTAGGTAATGAATATCTACTGGAGATGTGAAACACTAAATATGTGTTTTCATGCTTTAATTATATAATATAAATGTTTATTTTTAGCCATGCTACTCTAAGACCCCAGCCTAATCTAATAATTCAGGTCATTTTATTTCATCTTTTTTTGGAAGGGGGTCTATGAATGTGAACATAAAGAAAAGTGTGTGTTTATATGACTTACTATGCGTTATTATGCCAATCACTTACATAAGTTGTATTCTTCAATTATAAAATAACCCATGAGGTAGACATTTATCACTTCTATTTCAGACATGAGAAAAGTAAGTCTCAGGCTGTGGATGTGACTTGTCCAGTGAAAAAGAACAAATCAGGTTGTGCTCTGAACCCAGAAATCTGATTCCAAAGCTGGCGTTCTTAAGTCCAGTGGTATTGAGCATGAACTATGTGAGATATACTTTACATATGCAATCTCATTTACTCTTCATAACAACTCTGCTCTGTAAACACAATGATCTCCATTTTACAAATAAAGAAACTGACTCTCAAAGAGATTACATAATTTGTCCAAAGACAAATATCTAAGATGTGACAGGCTGAAATTAGAATCCCAGTCTGTTTGACTTTATATGTAGTTTGAAATAAAGAATGATGCAACATTTATAAGAATAAAATCAATTTTCTTACTAATAAATCAAAGGTCACTTGATTTTATCCACAAATAATCTAAGACAATTTGTTAAAAAAGAAAAAGTTAGAGTTAAAAAACACCAATTTGGGGTTGCATTATTTTTTACATTGAAAGGGTTAAATTTAACTTACATTAACCCTGCTAAAATGAAGTTTCTTTTCTTTAGGAATCTGTTAATTTACTTTTATTTTAATCAGTACTTTTTCCTTTTCTTTTTGAACATACATAGGCTACTGTAAAACATCTCCAGGTGACCAGCATGTCTACAGGTCAGGGAAGGAACGTTTTTCCTCTTTCTTATTCTTTTGGCCGCGTGGCATCCCAAGAACAGAGAATAATAGAACTAATTAACAGCTTCTAAAGAGGACTCGTAGGCATGCAGTCTTCTGAACCATCATTGCTAGGATTCTGTCAGCAATAGTGTAACATTTTTGGCAGCTAGGGACTATAAACCCCTCTAGCAAGGGAAAGACTCTCTTGGGCACGAAAGGTAAAAAATAAACAATTAAGTGGATGATGTTTTTCTTTCTAAACTTCATTCTCTTCACAAACAAATAGCTCAACTCAGATTCAACAGATCAAAATGCTAGGAAGAAGAAATATTTTGCAGAGTACAGAAACAGACGTCTTGCTAATGCTGTTATCATCACTCTATTTCCAGGTTCAAATGAACGGTTTAGTACTTCATTTCTGATGACAATGTTCTCTCAAGCTGAGGATCTCGGACTTGTTTCAGACGAGAGAAAAGGAGGATATATAGGTAGTATCTGGTTATAAGAAATTGGACTGGAAGCATCAGCTTATTTTATATAACAGCAAAAACATTAAATCAAGATGTGATCCAAAAATCTTGATAAATTCCATCTCCTTCTGCTAAAATACTTAGTCATCCAGACTCAAACATTCATTACAGTCAGAGCAAATCCTTTACCATGTAACACAATGCTATAAATCTAAATTCTAGAAGTCTGAACTTCCAGCCTCTTTCCCATACTTTACTGCTCACTAAATATTCTTTGCCTATCCATCTATAGACAGAGCTTAACCTAGGTTAGATCCAACTGGATCTCAGATCCAAACCCTTTGGAGGCCAGGTAAGTGACTTCTAAGACTTGTGATCAGGGAGCTGAGAAGCCAGCAAAAGACATTGTCTTCTCAGTGCCAATGCAGAACAGATTGTCAGGTTGACAAGATGTGCTGAAATGTCCTTTGCTGTCTTTTTATATTCATTGCTATCCCAGAAACTAGGAGCTTAAAAACAAAATCTCTTCTTTCTGGAAATGTGTTAATAAAATATAAAACTGATATGACGGTTTTGTACATACTTTTGTCATTATCATAATAGTTCTATATTTGATTTTATCTGTATTTTGCAGAGCAGACTTTGCTTTATGCTCTGGTAATTTCCCATTTTATATAATTCCAATATGAAGGCACTTGCAAGGTTACTGGATGTACTTATTTTTAAAAATTAAAAACAATCCTGTTTTCATTTTTATATTGTTGTTCACCTGTGTACTTGATTGCAAATTCAGATTGAGTAAAATGACCTCAAAATTTTATTATTACAAAGCTACTATCTAAAAATATTGCAGAGTTAAGTACTTTATGAATAGTAAATATTTCATTAAAAAAAAACCTAACATTTTGAATAGCATGTAGTGAAAAATAAAGCATGTCTGGAATGAATACTACATGATGAGATGAATCTTACTTACCAAATTCCTTGGGAACTGCTATAGAATAAACACAATTATGTCCCACACTGTAATTTTTTGGATAGTTTGGTGATAGAACAGTGCCTTCTGAACCTGTTGAACGACTTCCACATGGTGCTAGGAAATAAAAATGATAAAAAATGTTATTTTAGGATAAATGTTAAAAATTCATAGTACAAATATTTTTTGATATAAAAAATATGGCTACTGGATTTTAGGGTGTATCATTTATTTCCATATTTTAGTAAGATCCCCATTGTCAAATATTTTAAAAATTAAAAATTGTACACATACAAAACTTTGTAAGTATTCAGATTTCTCAGAAACAAAGTAATGTAATAATGTTGTAATGATGCTATCTGGAGGTAACAATGGTGGCCCTGCTTTCATTTATGATAGAAGTGTAAATATAATCATCTCTTTTATAATGATGAGAAATTACATATGCAAGTGGAAAATTGTTTTACTCACTGCCAGGCTTTGAAACTCTACTCAACCCTGAAACTGAAAATCAACCCATTATGCTGCCACGAAATTAAATATTTCTATACATGGGACAGGGATGGCTGCACAAATACATTCACTCACTCATCTAAGTAAAATACTCTCTCACCAACCTTTATCTGTTCATATGATTTACGTTTAAATCAGAGGAGTTGCTGACGGTGCATAGAAGCAGACTTCTTGGCTACCTCAGCCTCAAATGTACTATGTTCCTAAAAAAGATGAGGGTGAAACCAATGTTTCTGCCAAATTTGTAGATGATGGTTCTGTTGTTCACAGATAGAGGGATGCATTAGTATTCATAGTTCTGGAACTCAGAGAGGTACCTGGTCTACTAAGGGAAATAGATGAGATGATATTCCATTATTGATCATGGAAATAGATGAGATGTTGATATAGATGAGAGTTGATATTCTTTAAGTGAATAAGATCACCCAGAAAAGTATGTAGAATGAGAAAAGATGGCCAAAGAGGAGGTCTGGGGAATGCCAAGGTGGGATCAGATAGAGGACGGCTACAGAGAAATTAGCCTCTTGGGAGCCAAGGGAGAAGAGAGTTTTAATTAAAAGAAAGTGTTCAAAAATATTAAGTGCTGCCAAGTGGTAATAAATGAAAAAGGAGTCTGAGTGGACTTGGCAATGTGGAGTATCAGGGGGCTTCTTCTCCATCCCTGTGGCTTCCTCGAGGAGGGATTTGCCTAGGCAAACCTGCCCGCTGGCCCTGTCCCTTATGTCCTGGAGGTAGAATGAGCTTCCCAATTGGTGAGCCCAAGACCGGAACTCTACTTCTGGTTGGGAGCTATCCTGCCTGAAGAGCACACTTGTTGGTCTCCTTCTCTACAGCGTAAGTATTTCAGAGTGGAGTCTGTTGAGGGGGTGGCCATGGTTGTTGCAACACACCTGTAGTTTGCCTATGATACCCATTGTTACCGCTCCTCAGCTTTTATCAATATTGAAGCTGATGGTTTGATTTCCCTCAACCTGCCTCTTAATTGGCTTTGAACCTGTGCAGGGAGGATTCCCTCCAACATTGAAAATGGAGTTTTGGGTATTATGAATACAGTAATTTCAATCAGAGCAGCTTTCTGCAAATTCCAGCCGGCAAGCCAATTCCAGCCCATACCAAGAGAGGTTCTTATATTTTTTAGGGTTAGATAACAAAACAAAAACTAAGTAAGAATATGCAAACAGAGACATATGTAGCCAGCAAAGCCCAAAATACCATCTGGCCCTTTACAGAAGAAGTTTGCTAACCCTTGAACTAGAGTAAACAGGTGGTAGCTAGTTTACAGTTGGATGAAAAGTAAGTGATACATAAAGAAATACAAAAGTAATCAGAATCTTAGCCTTAAACAGAAGGAGAATGTAGGGAGTATTTGAGGGAAAGATGCAAAGCTGAATGAGTTTTTGTTATTGTTGTTTTGTTTAATCCAGAGGAAGGAGTCGTTACAAAGGAGAAATCTGGAGCACTGAACTAGAAGCTTGGAAAAGATAAGATCAAGAACTCAAGTGGAGTGATTAGCTTCAGAAAGCATTATTAGTGGCACACTCCTCTGTGACCTGAGAGGAGGGCTGAAGGAGAGTAGTAATTCTTAGGTTTAGGTTTTTTGTTGGCAATTTATTGAAGTTAATGCCTGATTTTACTTTTCAAGAGAGCTGGATGCAGTGGTGTGTTAGGTGGCTAAGAAGAACCATGACAGTTTGAAAAAGTCAAAACTTTTGATGGATTCCTGGCCAAAGTTTAAAAAGAGAGTAATATACTTAAAATGCATGCATACAATACAAACAGTATGTTGTATTGAGTAAGGTGGCTACTGAATGTTCTGCCTCTTTTTCTTTTGATGTTGTATAAAATGGTAATAAATAGTTAGATTTAAAGATACTAAAATTAGAACTCTCCAGAACAACAAATTGACAGTGATGATAATCACCAAAAATGCATCGCTCTCATTAATCATTATTGTTTAAGATTAGTCAGGTGTATTCTTATTTCACCACTGGTAACTTCATTCAACTGATAATACTGCTGACGAGAGAATCATTCAAGAATGAGCAGTACGTTTTATGTTAACTTTCTTTCTGATTTTAAGGTGCTCCAAAATTACAATACTTTGAATGTATGACAAAAGCTCTTATTTTTATATTTGGAAAGTATGAATAGAAATGAGAGCTACTAACTTAAGTTCAGCTTTGTGACTTAGTCACGAACATTCTGCCATTCCACATTAATATGCATCTGACAGTCTCAATTTGTTTTGTATATTTTGTTTTGCATTATGGACATTTAGGACAACTTTTGCTGAAAATCTCATTTATAAATATGAAAAATATGAATATTTTTAAAACAGTGGTGAATATATACAAGGTTGCAGTATAATAACATGTCCTTAGTAACTAATTCTATGTTAGATTCTGTTATTTGTACTGGTAGCAATAATTTTATGTTTCTTCTGGTCAGTGCTTACAGCATGGCTTAATTTATAGTCAATTATGTGGAATATTGTAGTGACTGACAATACTTTATGCAGTATGTAAATGAGGGAAAATTAACGATGCTGTGAGATAAAGATTTATTGTAATCTGTTTTATGTTCATAAAAATCTAAATGGAATAATGACCAAGTCAGGCCAGCTTTACTATTTCTCCTAATATTGGTTCTTAGAAGCTTTTCAAATTCTCTCTTCCTGTTTTAATTTCATCTTATTGGCTAACACAGAAAAGGACAGCCTTTATCTTTCTGGCACTGTGAACAATCAGTAGAAGATTAAAGCAAGCCAGGACTTTATTTTTGCCATTTGACTTATACCTTTTGTCAGCTGGTTGTGTTTCTTTAAACAGCCTATGCCCATTGTAATGCATTAAATATAAGAACTCACCTGTTGCTGATTATAGCTTATGTGATACATATGACCACTTCTTAAATCTATCTATATTTTTTTATTGATGTCTTAATAGTTTATAACATTGTGAAGTTTTAGTTGTACATTATTGTTTGTCAGTCACCATCTTCTATCACCATACACAAAATGCATCCCTTCACCCCTTGTGCCCACCTCCCACCCCCATTGCTCCTGGTAACCACCAACCAGTTCTCTCTGTCCATGTGTTAGTTTATATTCCACATATGAGTGAAATCATGCGGTGTTTGTCTTTCTCTCTCTGGCTTATTTCACTTAACATAATACCCTCTAGGTCCATCCATGTTGTTACAAATGGGACAATTTTGTCTTTTTATATGACTGAGTAGTATTCCACTGTGTGTGTGTATATATATATCTTTTTTATCCAATCATGCTTCGAGGGTCACTTGGGTTGCTTCCACTTCTTGGCTATAGTGAATAATGCTGCAAAGAACATAGGGGTCCATAAGCCTCTTTGGATTGTTGATTTCAGGTCCATTGGGTAGATACCCAATAGTGGAATTCCTGGATCATAAGGTATTTCTATTTTTAATTTTTTTAGGAATCCCCATACTGTCTTGCATAAAGGTTGCACCAGTTTGCATTCCCACCAGCAGTTAATTAGGGTTCGTGTTTCTCCACAATCTCTCCAACATTTGTTGTTTTTTGTCTTGGTGATGGTAGCCATTCTAATGGGTGTAAGGTGATATCTTAATGTAGTTTTGATTTGCATTTCCCTCATGATTTGTAATGTTGAACATCTTTTCATGTGCCTGTGGGCCATCTGTATTTCTTCCTTGGAAAAATCTCTGTTCATATCCTTGGCCCATTTTTTGATGGGGTTGTTTGTTTTTTTGTTGCTCAGTTTTGTGAGTTCTTTATATATTATGGAGATTAATCCCTTGTCGGATGTATGTTTTGCAAATATTTTCTGCCAGCTGGTGGGTTGTTTGTTCATTTTGATCCTGGTTTCATTCACCTTGTAGAAGCTCTATAGTCTGATGAAGTCCCACTTGTTTATTTCTTCTTTTATTTCCCCTGTTTGAATAGACATGGAATCCGAAAGGTTCCCTTTATGACCAACGTCAATTAGTGTTCAGCCTATATTTTCTTCCAGAAGTAATATAGTTTGAGGTCTCACTTTCAGGTTTTTAATCATTTTGAGTTAATTTTTGTGTATGGTGATTGATAGAAGACGGTCTACTTTCATTCATTTGCATGTGGCTGTCCAATTTTCCCAGCACCATTTATTCAAGAGACTTTCCTTTCTCCATTGTATGTTCTTAGATCCTTTGTTGAAGATTAGCTGTCCATAGATGTGTGGTTTTATTTCTGGGCTTTCAATTCTGTTCCAGTGATCTGTGTGTCTGTTTTTGTAACAGAACCATGCTATTTTGATTACTATAGCTTTGTAGTATATTTTGAAGTCAGGATTGTGATGCCTCCAGCTTTGTTCTTTTTTCTCAGGCTTCCTTTAGTGATTTGGGCTCCTTTGTTGCCCCATAAATATTTTATTATTTTTTGTTCTATTTCTGTGAAGAATGTCATTGGAATACTTATTGGGATTGCATTGAATCTGTAGATTCCTTTTAGGTAGTATGGACATTTTAACTATATTTATTCTTCCAATCCATGTGCATGGAATATTTTTCCATTTCTTTATGTCTTCCTCTATTTCTTTCAATAGTGTCTTATAGTTTTCATTGTATAGGTCTTTCACCTTCTTGGTTAAATTTATTCCCAGATATTTTATTCTTTTTGTTGCAATTGTAAATAGGGCATTCTTTTTGAGTTCTCTTTCAGTTAGTTCATTATTAGCATATAGAAATGCAACTGATTTTTGTAAGTTGATTTTATACCCTGCAACTTTGCTGTAGTTGTTGATTATTTCTAATAGTTGTCCAATGGATTCTTTAGGGTTTTCTATATGTAAGATCATGTCATCTGCAAATAGTGAGCATTTCACTTCTTCATTGCCTGTTTGGAGTCCTTTTATTCCTTTTTCTTGCCTAATTTCTCTGGCCAAAACCTCCAGTACTATGTTGAATAAGAGTGGTGAGAGTGGGCACCCTTGTTTTGTTCCTGTTCTCAAAGCAATGGCCTTCAATTTTTCCCTGTTGAGCAAGATGTTAGCTATGGGTTTGTCATACATGGCCCTTATTATGTTGAGGTACTTTCCTTCTATACTCATTTTGTTGAGAGTTTTTATCATAAATGGATGTTGGATCTTGTCGAATGCCTTCTCTGCATTGAGATGATCATGTGGTTTTTATTCTTTGTTTTGTTAATGTGGTGTATTACATTGACTGATTTGTGGATGTTGAATGATCCCTGTGTCCCTGGTATAAATCCCACCTGGTCATGGTGTATGATCTTTTTGATGTATTGCTGTGTTTGGTTTGCCAATATTTTGTTGAGGATTTTTGCATCTATGTTCATCAGCAATACTGACCTGTAGTTTTTCTTCCTTGTATTGTCCTTGTCTGGCTTTGGTATCAGGGTGATGTTGGCCTTGTAGAATGTGTTAGGGCATATTCCATCTTCCTTCATTTTTTGGAATAGTTTGAGAAGGATAGGTATTAAATCTTCTTTAAATGTTAGGTAAAATTCTCTGGAGAAGCCATCTGGTCCTGGATGTTTATTTTTGGGGAGGATTTTGATTACTGTTTCAATCTCTTTACTTGTGATTGGCCTATTCAGATTCTCTATTTCTTCTTGATTCAGTTTTGGGAGGTTGTATGCATCTAAGAATTTATCCATTTGCTCTAGGTTGTCCAATTTGTTGGCATATAGATTTTCATAGTATTCTCTAATAATCCCTTGTATTTCTGTGGTATCCATTGTAATTTCTCCTCTTTCATTTCTAATTTTATTTATTTGAGTCGTCTCTCTTTTTTTCTTAGTGAGTCTGGCTTATGGTTTGTCAATTTTGTTTATGTTCTCAAAGAACCAGCTCTTTGTTTCATCGATCTTTTCTACTTTTTTTTGGTTTCTATTTCATTGATTTCTTCTCTGATTTTTATTATTTCCCTCCTTCTGATGATTTGGGGCTTTGTCTGTTCTTCTTTTGCTAATTCTGTTAGGTGTAATTTAGGGTTGCTTGTTTGGGATTTTTCTTGTTTGTTAAGGTGGGCCTGTATTGCTATGAGTTTCCCTCTCAGAACCACTTTTGCTGCATTCCATATGAGTTGGTATGGTGTATTTTCATTTTCGTTTGTCTCCAGATATTTTTTGATTTCTCCTTTAATTTCATCAATGATCCATTGGTTGTTCAGTAGCATGTTGTTTAGTCTCCACATCTTTGTCACTTTCCCAGTTTTTTTCTTGTAGTTGATTTCTAGTTTCATAGCATTATGGTCAGAAAAAATCCTTGTTATGATTTCAATCTTCTTAAATTTATAGAAGTTTGCCTTGTTTCCTAGCATATGGTCTATCCTTGAGAATGTCCCATGCATGCTTGAGAAGAATGTGTAATCTGCTGTTTTTGAGTGGAGTGCTCTGTATATAACTATTAAGTCCATCTTGTCTAGTTTTTCACTTAAGTCCATTATTTCCTTATTGACTTTTTGTCTGGATGATCCATCCATTGATGTAAGTGGGGTTTTGAGATCCCCTACTATTATTGTGTTGTTGTTAATATCTCCTTTTATGTTTTTTAATAGTTGTTTTATGTTCTTTGGTGCTCCTGTGTTGGGTGCATATATATTTATAAGTGCATATATATTTATTATATATCTTCTTGGTGAAGTGTCCTTTTTACCATTATATATTGCCCCTATTTGTCTCTCATTATCTTTTTTATCTTGAAGTCTACTTTATCTGATATAAGGATGGCAACTCCTGCTTCTTTTGTTTGCCATTAGCTTGTAGTATTATCTTCCATCCTTTCACTCTGAGTCTGTGTTTGTCTTTAGAGTTGAGATGTGTTTTCTGGAGGTGGCATATAGTTGGATCTTGGTTTTTAATCTATCCAGCCACTCTGTGTCTTTTGATTGGAGAATTCAATCCATTTACATTTAGAGTGATTATTGATATATGAGGGTTTAGTGTTGCTATTTTATCACTCATTTTCTGATTCTTTTCTTTCATTTCTTGTCACATGAGTTTTGGACTACCAATTCAGTTTGGTAGTTCTGTATGAGGATTCTCTCAGTTTTCTCTTTATTTGTCATATGTGATTCTGTTCTGATTATTTATTTAGTAGTTACCATGAGTTTTGTATAAGAAATCTCATGGATGACATAGTCCATTTTCTGATGGCCTCTTGTTTCCTAAGACTAAGTCAATTCAATCCCTTTCTTCTTCTCCTTCTAATTTATTATTGTCACTACTTATTCCATCTTGTGTTATGATTGTGTGTTTAAAGGGATGAGGTTATATTCATTCTTGGTGTTTCCCATCCCTTAATCTTTTTTTTTTTTTTTTTTTTTTTGTGGGGAAGACCAGCCCTGAGCTAACATCTGTTGCCAATCCTCCCCTTTTTGCTGAGGAAGACTGGCCCTGGGCTAACATCTCTGCCCATCTTCCTCCACTTTATACGGGACGCCGCCACGGAATGGCTGACAGGCAGTGCGTCAGCGGGCGCCCGGGATCCGAACTCGCGAACCCCGGGCTGCCAAGCGCGGACTAAACCGCTGCGCCACCGGGCGGCCCCGCCCATCCCTTAATCTTGATTTTTATAATTAAGTGTTTGCTAACATTCTGATAGACAGATGCAATTTTTCTGGTTTAGTCTCCTTATTTTTCTCCTTGCTCAAATCTCTGTATCCTCTTTCTCTCTCTCTCTTTTTTTCCCCCCAGGCAAAAGGGTCTCCTTAAGCCTTTCTTGTAGTGGGGGTCTTGTGGTGATGAATTCCCTTAGCTTTTGTTTCTCAGGAAGAGTTATTATTTCTCCATGACATCTGAAGGATATTTTCACTGGATAGAGTATTCTTGGCTGAAGGTTTTTATCTGTCAGGATTTTGACTATATCATTCCAGTCTCTCCCAGCCTGTAGAGTTTCTGTCAAGAAATCAGCTGACAGCTTGATGGGGATTCCTTTGTATGTTGTTTTGGTTTTTTGTTTGGCTGCCCTTAGCATTTTTTCTTTTTCATTGACTTTTGCCAGCTTTGCTACTACATGCCTTGGAGTTGGTCTTTTCATGTTTATATATTTAGGAGATCTATTGACTTCATTAACTGTTATTTCCAGCTCTTTCCCCAGGTTTGGGAAGTTCTCAGCTATTATTTCTTTGAACAAGCTCTCTACTCCTTTTTCGCTTTCTTCTCCTTCTGGAATACCTATAATCCTTATGTTGCATTTCCTGATTGAGTTTGATATTTCTGAAAGAATTTCTTCATTTCTTTTTAGTCTTAGTTCTCTCTCCTCTATCTGGAGCATTTCTGCATTATTATCCTTGATAATGCTAATTATTTCCTCCATATTGTCAGTTCTGTTCTTTAAAGATTCCAGATTTTCCTTTATCTCATCCATTGTGTTTTTCATCTCCAAGATTTCTGACTGGTTTTTCTTTATTGTTTCAATCTCTTTTGTGAAGAAATTCCTGAATTCATTGAATTGTCTCTCTAAGTTTTCCTGTTCATTGACTTTTTTTATGATAGCTATTTTGAATTCTCTGTCATTTAGGTTATAGATTTCTGTGACTTCATAGTTGGTTTCTGGGTGTTTGTCATTTTCCTCTTGGTCTGCAGATTTACAATACTTTTGCATAGAGCCTGCGGATTTTATCTTACTATTTCTCATGGTGAGGATATCTGGTTGCAGTTTCCACCTGCTGCCACAGGGTGGGAGGTCACGAGCTGTGTATTCTGAGCCTGCTGCAATCCCCAGGGGGGTTGGGCTGAAGTGCAGGGAGTGTGGGGGGAGGGGCCCTCTCTTTTGCCTGCCTAATCCTGGGGGCTTTTTTCTTCCTTTGCTATCTGCTCTCCTGGGGTACGTGGATGTTGACTTCCCCCCTGCAACAGTTCCATCGTCGCTTCCTTATAGGACTTTCTCAACCATCTGTGAAAGCACTTGGCGATAATTTTCCCACAGAGGGCCGCCCCTCCCCGCTCTCTGTCTGTGAGCCACGCTGATTCATGTTGCCAATCAGGGGAGTGGAGCATTTTTCCTTCTTCACGTCCTCTGGGGCTTCTCAAGCCTCTATCTTCAGAGGTACAGCTGGTTGGGTCTCTTAGAAGTCTTTTGTGGTGTATGATTGTCCTCTGTTGGTATGAGAATGATGTTTTTGTTGTATCTTAGGGGGCAGAGATTCAAAGGGGAAAGCTCACTCCACCATGACACTGATGTCAATCCTAAATTTTTATTTTTAATAGGATTTGTGTAGAACACATTAATTATGAGAAAGAAAGATTGCATGGTTAAGTATGTTTGGGAAATACATAGGTAAAAGACAGGATTCTTTATTATAGGAATTCATTGAGACTTTAGTAAGGTTTGGGGAATGTCGTGCTCCTTCTTACAAACTTATTTGATCATAGAGACTCTGCTTCAGTGTAACATCTCACAGGGTCAATGTTCCCCAGAACACACTTTGCGAAATGCCAGATTGATGATTCTAAAATGTTCTATCACTTGAGCAATAATTCTAACATTTATATTATTGACTGTAATGAAATATGGTTTTGCAGCACTAAAGAACTGTGTTTTATGGTATACATATAGAGCCAAAGTATTTTTGAAGATTTAAAATGTCAAACTTGGCCTATTATAAAATGCCATTATTCTTGACAGTCTCCCTGACTCTTGGGGTTCAATATGTCATTGATTTGTTGCTTGTACCATTATGTATCTCTCCTCTCTGCCACTGGAACTGCCAGAATCCAGACGCTCAACAGTTTCCACATGGGCTTTTCCAAAAGACAACCAGATCCACTCATCCCCACAAGTTCTTACCACTGCTAGCAATTTTTCTAACACACAAGTCTTATTATGTTTCTCTTCTTTTCCTAGAACAGTTCTCAGAAACAGTAGGTTCTCCATAAATGTCTGCTAGATGATTAAACTATGCTTGCAAAACTGGGCTACTATAAAATGGTGTTCCACAGTCAGCACATAACACAGACATTTCATTTGGTTGAAATTACCCCAGAAATTCCTTTAAATCCAAGACAGAATCGAGGTATACCCTCCCTTAATAAATCCAAATAAACTTATTTTTTTTTCTTTCTGTGATTGAAATCTTCACTAATTCTCTGATTACCAGGAATTACTGTTGCTTTACATTTAAAGGTAATATTATATGAAAGATTATGTATCTTTAAACATTAGAAATATATTCAATGATAAGCTTTTTATAGTATGAGAGCCACATGGATACCGATTTCCACTGAGGGAACAGCAAACTCATGCCTACCGTTTCACGGTAGCAAATCCATGCTAACATTTTATCAGTCTGGAGCATCACCTCATTGAGTGAGCAAAATCACAGACACAATATAATTTTGTATTAGTTTTCTTGTTCTTTCATTTTCTGTTTGTTTTTTTAAATCCTCTTTTGGCTGAATTTGTATGGTTTGATTTGTATAAGTAAAATGTGTCCATGCAGGTATATGGTACAAACTTGTTTTACTCCTGAACTATGAAGCAGTGATGCAGTAGACAGATGTGATATTTCCAGGGAAACCAGAGGATGAAACTGCAACTGGGTTTTAAGGCTTCTACTCTTCCAATAAAAAAGACTTCTCACCTATGGTTTGATCATGTGTGTGGGATGGAGGAGGACTGAAGAAGAAGAGGTACCTTCCCAGTGAATGAAAAAGAATAATCCCAAACCATTTATAGGGAAGAGGTACTACTTGAATGTCCAGATATCTTACAGATTTTATAATACGTGGAACATAGGCGTAAGCTCCTTACAATTTCAAATCTGTCTTTTCACTGTGTAATGTATAATTTATTATCAAATATAGTCTATAAGGAAAATTATCATATATCAATTTTTCTCATTAAGCAAGTTATGTATATTTAAATGTGATGAATTCTTGCAAGTCACAAAAGAGCAATGTGATATATTAAATCAATAATTTACCAGATGTAGCCTGTGATTCCTTCAGTTTGAAAGAACTGCTGTACCTACAAAAGTGCTGGTCCACTTCTAGTAAATTACTTAAGCCCTGATATAGCCTAATTGAATGTCACAAATCATAAATCCTGGTATAGAAGGTGTTTGAAAGTTATATCTCCCATGGAGTCTTTTTTTTTTTTTTTTAAAGAGAAGGCTTTTCATAACTCTTAAACTCTGTGATATGAATTTGTAATGCAGACAGCTATTATTCCCAGTATTGACTTTAAAGTTACTATTGCTTCTTTCTCTCCTTTGTTCAAAACCCAGTAAAAATACCTAATTATTCAGCCATTCATTTTATGCTCCTTTTCATGTCTCCTATATAAGCATAAGTACTTCATTTTGTTTATCTGCCTTAGATGATAAGCTTCCAATAAGGCTATTTTATCATAATGGTGATAAATTTAAATTATAAACTATTACTCTAAGTAACTTTTTTATTTTGCTCATTTTCCTCTGCATTATTTTTGATACATTCACATTTATTTATCTGGAAACCTAAGGAAAATATTGCTATGAGTTTTCTATTGCTTCATCTGTTCACTTAAAAGAAAAAAGCAAAAATCAGTCTTTATTACTTGTGAATTAATTTCATGTTATAATTTCACACTCCTGTTTAATACTAAAAAAAAAATATTCATCTCAATGTTGAATCAGTGGCTTGTAAACCATGTTAATGACTCACTAAGTCAACTTAGTAGGATATGAACTTCTACATCGTCACCTCACTGATTGCCTGGACTCGTTCATTTGATTTTGCTGGCCAGGAAGGCATGCCCTTCATCTCTTAGTGCTCGATGAACTGTGTTCTCCATCAGAGAGTGCGTTCTTAGAAAAAGAAGTCATTCTATGACAAAGGCCTATGAGTAGCTATAGTCATTGGATAGATCTTCCATGTTACAATATACAAATTCTCCTAATAATAATGATCTTGTGTGTGTTGGCAGTTCATCTATGATACTCATTCCACAGATGACACTATGTCACTTATTTTTCACCTTATTTTCAAGATTGAGATATAACTGACATACCATAAAATTGACCTTTAAGAGAATACAAGTGACTGGTTTTTCAGCATATTCACAAAGTTGTGTAATCAACCTCACCATCTAATTTCAGAATATTTTTGTCTCTCCAAAAAGAATTCCTATACTCATTAGCAGTCATTCCCCATTCACTCTCAAGTCTCTAGCAATCACTGATCTATGATTTTGTAGGAAACTGTGTATGGGAAGACAAGTTATTAAAGTGATTTTGACTGAATTATTGGTGCTTTTTAAAAACTAAGATCCTTTTTTATTGGTTAGTTTATTTCTTATTTCTCTCTAAGTCATAAATTTTTAGTGATGGCAATCTTTTATTGTTTAAAAATTAAAATAGCTTATATAATAATATAGCTAATATATTTAATATATTAATATATAGTAATAAAATTTAATATATTAATATTAAAATATTAAATATATTTAATACTTAAAATAGCTAATATATTAGTATAAAATGAGTTTAGAGGGAGAAATTCTGTTACAGTTTATTAACTTCTACCTGATCTCCTCACAAACGTTGCTTTCTCAGGAAAGTCTTCCCTGTCTTCCAAACTAGTTCAGAAGCCCCCATCATACAGCACTCCATCAGTTACTTTCAGGACACTGATTACAACTTGTAATTATATATTTATTTGTATGGCATTTTTATTGAGGTCTATCTCTATAATCCAAGATATATTAAGTCAAAGTTTCTGTCCTTTTCTGTGTGCCATTTATACCTCTCAAGCCTAGCATAGTATCCGTTTATATTACAGACTTCTAATAAATATGTCATGAATATTAGGAAAAATAAATATACATTATATTAATATCTTGCTGTTGACTACATGCATGGAATGTAAAACTTAGATTTTTCAAACCTTTTGTTTAGGGTAGCATAGTAGAATGCAATATAAAACCCAAAGCTTTGGAATCAGAAAGGTCTAGTTTTGAATTTCAGCTTCACTATTTACTGACTGTGTAGCCTTGAAAGAGAGGAAAATTTGAACTAGAACTGGAACAGGAAGTGTCTGTTAGATATAGTATATAGTGTGGGCTTAAGTAAAATGAACGAAGAAACTCTCCTGACCTACTCTAGCATCCTCTAGAGGCAATATAATGAGGCTTTCATAGAGGCCTAAGGAAGATGAACTAACTTCACTAATCCCAGGAAGGAATATAAAGCTTAGAGAAAGGACAGGAAGAACTTCTTGGTGTTTCTCAAACTCTTCCCTTGAGAGAGATAGGAATGCTTTTTAATAATGCTGCCCAGGGCATTGTTGCCCTCTAGGAGAAGCTCATGACTTTTATTTTCCTCTCTTCTTAATTTTCCCTATGGATGAAGGGCAGACTACTCCATCCCAAAGGAAGAGGAACCTACAACTTCCAATTCAGCTGTTTTCTCAAGGGGTACAGTCACTGTGCCCAAGTATTAATGATCAGTGTGGACGTAGCCCTCTACTTCTTTGGATTCTTTATCCTTTAGAAGTCCAAGGGGAAATAAGAGGCAATTGGTCCATCTTCTCTTTTTGCTAATAATTCAGGGATTCTTTTCCTTGCCCCATGAATTTAGATGGGGGAAAAAAAGGTCTATATTTTCACTAGAGCCTAATTGGATATTTTTTCTAACTGAATTTTCACATTTCCTTTAATTTCAAATGTAGGCAACAAAGCACAGTAGTATTAGAAGTAACTGGAACTTTGTCACCAATAGAAATCACAGATTTTTTATATTACATTATAATTGTTGCACATACCTCAAAATCTTGCTTTTGCTCATCACTACTAAAAATTACAGTAGTTAGCCCTGCTGCTAGAACTTCTAATTTATGGCATTAATTAGGAAATAATATTTTATTACATCAAAAATGTATTTTTTTCTGTTATAGATTTCAAGTACTCTTGTCACTGACTAGGTGCCTTGAGAAACTCAAAGGTGGGTTCGGAAGCAATTAACTGTTTTTCCAAGTTGTTTCTTTTCCTTTTGTATGTTAAGGAGATGTAACCACCACCATCCTGAAACTGACCAAGCCTCACCACAAGAGCTGTGCCAAGACCTTTGCCTTATTTTTAATGCAAAGATCTCTCCAGGAGGAGCTTAGCCCTCATTATGTGGAGACATGTTCTCCAACTGAGCCTGCGCAGGCAAAAACCCACCTCTCCCTTTTGAATATTCATTCCCATCTGAAATAAAGTTCCCTGCTTCCCTTTGTTTGGGGATGCCATAACTTTGGAAATGATTCTTCATGGTCTCCTATTTGCTGCAAATACACTTTACATTGTGAGACAACTTCCACTGGTGTAGAGTCTTATTTAACTCACCAGAAAGCGTGCCCACTTGGTTCAGTTGATACCTATATTTCAAAATAATTGGTTTATCTTTCAAGCCTATATGATTCACTTTATTTTATACACTTAAAAAGATGATTCTAAGGTCCATAGGATTCATCAGAGTACACACACACAAAAGGAGCCTCTTTTCTAATTAGATTCCTCCCTAACCACCTTTCCCTGTCTTTGCCATTTTCTGTCTACTCTTTTCCTTAAGGGAGCTTGGCTCAGAGATTGTTGCTTTGGCCTAAGAAGGTCTGGAAAATATTAGTTGCATTTGAGGACCTTTTCTTTCCTGCTGTTTTGCCTATTTTTCTAACAGGACAGATCAGTTCTTCCCTGAATCTGGAAGGTCCTATAACTCAGTTTTGGAACTTGGGGAGAAATACCTAATTTAGGTTTGGCTTAAACTTGAGGCTATTTACAACTGTAGCCTAAATATGGTTCAGATTTACTCACTAACTCTGCCACGTGTTTCAATCTAACTCACTAGTGTGTGTTTTGGGATTTGGAATCAAATTCCCTGTTGTAAAGAGAGCTCTATATTGTCTTCTTTCATGTGTATATCTTCTTTAGGAATCTTAGAGTGAAGGTTCACTGATTGAAGTGTAAGCATAAAATGAAATTTTCTGTGTTTAATAAAGGAGAGGGAAGCACCAACCTCCCCCCTACTCCTTCAGGGTGTCTCCTTGAAAACATAATAGGCTCAACCTTTTGGTTTTATAGTGCAGAGCTGCTGGCCTTCTGACCTTTGGAACCGTAAACACATACTTCTGAAATTAACTCAGTGTTCTTTCAAGGTATACTCACAAGGTATAAAAGAGACAAGGTACATCAATTTTGTCTCTCAAGGAGATAAGAGAAGTGTTATTTGTTCTTTCTTTACTGTATAAATTTGTGTTAAGATTCTGTCTGGTGTTTGTAGTGTCTTTTACAGACTGCCTGAAATATGGATTGTATTCCAGATATGTTTATTCAAAAATAAAACTGCTTTCTTTCTCTTCTATGTTTTGTGGAATGGACTTTCTTAGTAGGATTTTAGTTTCCCCAATAGAAGTAAAGATTTGGCTAAAGTATCTTTAGATCTCTTGTCTTACCTTAATATTATTCCTTAATAACATTTGAATCTTACCATGACTTCTAACAGTTATTGTTACATACTTCCTTCATCTGTAAGGAGAGAATCACTGGGTTGATTCAACTTTCTGTATAAATAATTTTTTTATGTTTTTTTTTGCAAAAACTGGCAGCACATTAGGAAGTTATGTCTGAAGTCTGACTTAAATGTAGACTACATATTAATAAATAATGGGGGCATCTTTATACAATAATAGGCCATATGACTACCCATCTGGAGACATAGCATAGTGACTGAGGAGCCAAAGGCAGGGAAAATAAAAATAGTTTAAATATGAGCTCCAAATCAGTGGTCACAAGAAAATATGCTCTGAATTATAGGCATTGATTTGCAATCAAATTGCTTCTCACATGAGCCACTCTATATAGTATGCTCCAGAATTCATAGCAGTGGGGATTTATTTACAACAATGTTAATGATCCTCTAGACTAGCATGCAGGAGGCCAGTGGAGTGATAATGTACATAAGAGTGCCTGGAAAACAGCAGGTGCTCAATAACATCAGCTTCCCTTCCCGTTTCCTTTTAAATAATACTTTCCACCCCATTGTATGAAAATGAAACAGGCTTTGGTTTTTTTCCCCAACACTACCTTAAGTTTTTACGATACAAAATACATTACACTTCTTTGTAGAATATAGTTCTGACAGATAATCTGTGTATTATGTCTGTGAACAAAATTCCTATGTAGAGCTGATGAGAGGCAGATATTTTATGATGCTCAGAAATAATTTATCACTATGCCTTTGTTTTATGAATCTTTCATCTACATGCTTTAATTATATCACATATTTAAATGACATCAAATGCTAAATGGCTCAGTATATTAGACTAGATCATCTCTATATGCATTTATAATGCAATGGACTCTAGTCTCGCTTCACATCTCAAAAAAATTTTGTAAACATCAAGAACATTTGAAATAAGAAATTAGCCCAAGGCAAGTCATGCCACTTAAGTAGAGGATCTGGAATAAAAGTTCAGTTATTTACTTCTTCATACACTCAAACAATATGATTTAATTAAAAGTAGGTCATATGAGGTTACTAATGAGAGATCACTCTAAAGTTGGAAAGCTGTAATTATGAAATGAACTTTTTATTTTTTTTGGTTTGTTTGTTTCAAAGCTTTCTCCTCAGTTGATAGTGTAAGAGGGCTCCTTTTAAAAGCTTTTATCATTCCAGATATAGTTGGAAGTTGAACAAAGAATGATGCTAGATGACTACTGACTTATAGGTCATCAGTGATTGAGTTACTTCTTTTTATTTTTTTCCAGAATTCAGGACTTACATTGGCATGAGTGAAACAAAGGTATTGAAAATAATGTTTCAGATTTTCAAACTAACTGTCTTAATATTGGCTATATCTAGTAAGGCATTTGTATTCTGTGCAAAGTTGTATTTCAAATGAAATGCAAAAATGCATTTCAGATTATCACTTTTGTCAGTTATTGGTAGGAATTTTCCTTTTATTCATTCTCATACTTAGTCTGGAGGAAGATTTCAGAAATAAGTGGAGAACCCAAAATCTCAACTCTTATTCTTGGTATTATACATTCATTCATGAAACATTTAACCAACTCAAGTGTGCCAGGTACTCTTAGGCTCTAATGGTATAAAAAGATCAATGCAAGGTCATTTGTAGAACTAGCCAGCCTACCTTTCGGGCAATGATTAAGAGCATGGACTCCAAAACACAGCTGCTAGGCAAGTGTGACTTTGAGCAAGTGACTGAACCTCTCTCTGTGTCTTGGTTTCCTCATTGTAAAATGAGAATATTAGCAGTCCCTAATGCATGCAGTTGTGGTGAGGTATAAAATAATGTCTGTACAACACTTCAAACGGTTCTCAAATCAGGTATGCTATTATCTCTCATCAGTCCTCCTCCCTATGTGTTTGCTCTATTGAGCTTCTTGAAATGCTACCAACATTCCCTTTTTATTCTTACCTCTACATGTTCACATACACCGAACCCTAGGCTTGCAACACAGCATCCCCTCAGGGCTTCTGCCTCTCCTGGTTCCTTCTTAGTTATACTTTTAAGATTCAATTCATGTACAACTCTTATAAGGAAGACTTCCCTGATCTCTCTTTGTAACGAGGTCAGATGCACCTCCATGCTGTGCTCACAGTACTCTGTTTTTATTTCTAGCAACGGACCTTACCTGTCTGTATCTCATCAGATTGTAAACTCTTAAGGACAAGGACCATACTGAATTCATATTTTTATCCCTAACAGTTATTGCAAGACCAGGCATATAATTGGTACGTTTGAATGCCTGAAAAAAAAGGAATGAATGATACTATCTCTTCTTTAGAATAATTGGCCAGATAGTGATTCTTTAACAGTCCAAATATGTTTATTCTCAGTCTTATTATTGTAACTGTCTGTCAGTTGGATGCTCAGTATATGCTATAGCAATGGAAAAGATCAAGAATATTACACTGGTCCAGCTACAAAATAAATGTCATAGGGATATAATGTACAGCATGCTGACTATAGTTAATAATGCTGTATTGTACATTTGAAAGTTGCTAAGAGAGTAGATCTTAAAATTCCACATCACAAGAAAAAAATTTTTGTAACTATGTATGGCGATGGATATTAACTAGACTTATTGTGGTGATCATTTCACAATATATACAAATATCAAATCATTTTGTTGTATACCTGAAACTAATATATAATGTTGTATATAATAATATAATGTTATATGTCAATTATACCTCAATAAAAAAAAGAATATTGCATTGGTACTGTAGCCAGTACTCCCAAATTTAATAATTTACCTTTCAAAGGTCTAAAGCCCTAAAATAACTGGGGCTTTACCCACATCAGAGATATCTTTACCCCAGGATATATTGTTTCAGTTTTAGATATATTGATTCCATCCTGGGAGCTTTAGGGAGCAGAGGTAGGATAAATAGGGATGGTTTTTCTACTAAGAAGACAAATGATCATATGCCTGAAGGAAGTCAGAGAGCTAACCAGCCAGATGGCTGGGGAAAATGCATTCAGGTAGAAGGAACAGTGAGTGCAAAAGCCCTGAGGCAGAAGTATGAGCAGTGCTTTGAAGAAACATCAAGGAGACTAGTAGAGAAGTCAGGGTGTATATAGGCAGACTAAGTAGAGCTTCATATTATAAGATCCATGGTGTTTATTCAGATTTAGGAAGCCACTGGTGGATTTTGAGTAAATATGTGATATAATCTGACATATGCTTTAAAGATTACTTTGTTCTGTTTAGAAAAGACTGTATGGGGATCTAGTTAGGAGAGAGGCTAAGAAGTAAAAGATGGCTGGTGCCCTAGATCAGGGTAGAGATGTATTTATATAAACAAATGCAATACCATTAGGTGAAGTAAATCAAGTAATGAATATTAGGGGAAAAATATGGAATCTATAACTATTTGTGTTTTATTAACTTTACCAAATATTGAGTCAGATTATGGATAAGAATGATACATGACTTCTGCTTTAATCCAGTATGTCTACAGATAACTAAAGTAACTCAGAGTTTCAACAGATACTTTTCAAAGTATGAAAAATAAGATGGGAAGAAATTACTTTCCAAACACAATTTTTTTGATCACAAAGTGAATTGCAGGTACAGATATCCTGTTCTGCTATCATTTAATATAAGTGACATTCTCATGAGATAAACTGCAGGGTTTCTCATCATTGAGCAGGACTTACCACAGGATGCTATCATTTTGGATCTACTTCTGACAAATATAATCTCCTGGTGTCCAACATAAACTCTTAAAAACATTTTCTTCAGATTTAAAGTATACACTTAATTCTAAACCCTGATAAAAATCTATCTTCTAAAATAGACAAACTTTGTAACTTCTTATGGTTCAGTTCAGGTTAAAAAATATTTACTAAGAGCCTGCTTATATAAATTAATGTATAAATTGCATGCTAAAAAGTAATATGTAACCCAAGACTTCATGAACTTATTATGGTATTCTAGGGTGAGACTAAGGCAACATTACAATAAAAAGCAAAATATGGTTGCACTTAAAGAGTTTTCAGAGTACGGTCATGTTGGTGTTTACTTTTACAGAAAAAAAAATAAAGTAAAAAGTAGGGAGCACAGTCTAATGGTCAACTCCCTACTTACATACTCTAAAGCAAGCCTACCAGTGAGTCAAAATTTCCTGCCCATGTTCTCAGAGGCTTTAGTCAGGATTCCTGCTGTGGGGTAAGACTTAGCATGAAAGACAGCAAAGACTAACAACCTGATTCTCAAACACTGATGAAATTAGAAATAGAGGCATAAGCAAATTAACACATGACAAAGGCAATTACTAGAATAACCAAAAATAATATAGTTCTGGAACACTGAAGAGAGGAGCTGTGGATGTAACATAACTGTTTATCTTTCATATCTGGGAATCAATAGATATTGTCTAGAGTTGGTAAATCAAGAAACAGAGCTTCTATGTTATGCAGAGTCACGGAGGGAGCTATCAGAGCAATTAGAAATAGAAATTATTAGAAGACTCAGCTGAGGAATAGAAGAACAGAGGGGGATAGGGCAGATGGCCATTGTTTTAAATTGCTTTAAATGGTGAGTATCTGCATTATTTTTTTAGTTATCACATGAATATTTTGCTTTGATAAAAAATATAAGATTTATCTTTAAAAAGAATTTATCCTTAAGATCAACAAACCCTTCTAGCTCTATTGCACATGGTTTACACACTAATTTTGACTTTAAAGTATTAAATTATTAAATCTGAAAGTCAACAAGTCCTGTGTATTTTGAATTTCTGTATAATCACCATGAGGGAAAACAAATAGATATGTGTGAACCTGATCAAGAAAGTAAAACATATTAAGCTCTCCCTACTGTGTGAAAATAATAGCCACAGAACCAAATGCTTTAAATGTTATTTACTATAATTCTCCCAACAACTTTACAAATTACACAATATTATCTCATGCTTAAATATACAAAATAAATAAACTGAATAAGGTCACATAGCTGACCCAGGCTCTTTTTTGTTTTTAAATCATTGCTTAGAGTTAAATATATCTAGTTCTAAAACATGGGCTTTTTTCCCCCTCCACTATACTAGAAATTAACAGTTACCATATGCAAAACATTAATGTATCTTAAATTTGTGTTTCTAATAGCTTAAAGCATGCAGTGAGCAATTTTTATTTGATTTACATAATATCTTGGCATTATGGTTAAAAGTCTAGTGATATATAACTTAATTGTAAAAATTATTCTCTCAAGAAATTTAAAAATACGGTGCTAACTCCTAAGATATTTTCGGCAGTGAGTGAATGAGTAGCCATATAATAACATTAATAAATTAGATTTAACTATATTAAAATGACAGAAATATACTAGGTCATCTAAAACATAACACAATGCAAAAGGAGTAATGCATGTTTTCTCGTGCTATACTTCTTTTGGAACGCTGTGTTGAAAACCATTTATGTTAATATGCCAATATTTGCTAGGAACTTTACTGGGCCCTCTGTATGTGTCATGTTTATTAACTGAATCTTCACAGTAAACTTTTGAATTAATAACTATTATCCAGTATTAGAAATTTAAAAATCAATGATCAGTTTACCTTAGGTCATAGATACAGTAAGAACCCGTCTATTCTTTCCTCCAAATTGTCTGTAGATGACTATTCAACCAACATGAAATATACTTAATTGGGCTATAACTTATCCCATGAAATATTTTTGATTCAGAAGGATTCACTTGTATATATTATGGCAAATTTCATGCT
Organism: Tapirus indicus; assembly: GCA_031878705.1. Taxonomy (NCBI): domain Eukaryota; kingdom Metazoa; phylum Chordata; class Mammalia; order Perissodactyla; family Tapiridae; genus Tapirus; species Tapirus indicus. The sequence continues at coordinate 27,139,603 of CM062935.1, read as the reverse complement.
GAAATTGACATTTCTATGACCTACCAATATAGAAATCTATTGGAAAGGTATAGGGTTATTTTAGGCAGGAATATTCTTAGTGAATGCATGCTCTACTCTGGTGCCCCTGTCTTTCCCACCTTAGTCATTGAAAGCCATCTATTTAATTATTTATCTGTGATTAACACCTATCTTTTTGATCTATTGTTTTCTATATCCTTTGAGTTTTCTCCATCAGGATTTTTGATTATTTCTTGTCTGACCCCTGGAAATTTCCCATGGTTTCTTAATGATTACTGACAGTAAATTATGAAAAGTGCTTTTTAAAGTTAGTATGCTTTTCTGGCCATAAACAGAATTCCTTTTTGTATGACTTTAAATTCTAAGACAGTATAATCACTCTCTCTCTTAAATTTCCTATAAAATTCCACGTCATCAATTATTTTTTTCTCTTTGGCAGAATTAAATCCAAAGCAACTATTTCTCCTTTTATTCCCGTTATTTTCTGATAGATGAAACCATCAATTCAAGAATGAACCAGCTAGTCTGATATTAACAGAGTGACCATTTAGTAGATATTTACCTTTCCTCTATTTCTTATAACAACATTTTGAAGTAAACAATTTCAATTATCCCCATTTTAGAGATGAGAAAAAATAAGCCTAAAGAGATTCAATGACTTATGTAAGACAGAAATCACACACGTATAATTCTAAAATGTGAATTCATTATACAGCTAGGAAAAATTACCATGCGTATCAGACACCAAAAATCCATACTTTTAACCATCAGATCAGTTGTTGGGTTTTTTTTCCCATTGAAATTCATAGTAAGAAATACAGTTTGTATCATTGCAAACATACACATCTACACGCACACACACACGGATATATGGCATCTTATACCATGAAATGTCAATTTCAGCATGGAATATGGCATATATTTATTATAATTTATTTACCTCTGTATATATAACTGAAAAAAGTTCCACAAAATAATATTTATCTTTACTATGTTCTTTGAACTACATTCATTGTTTTTCTCTTCTTTTTATTTATCTTTATTTTATTTTATTCAACTTTATGTCAATTACAAAAATTCTGGTCACGACCCAGTGAATTGATTTTATGACTCATTGGTGGTGACATATAGTTTGAAAAACCTGCCCTAGATGATATCATCTCCATGTCAATTTTGTACAACGCATGAGGATCACTCAACTGACTAGGGGTCTATGGTAACTTTCCATAGTGATGTCATTGTTTCTCTCTCCTAAGTGACTGGTGTTTCTCATTGTATCTCTATCCACATAGAGTTACATACAAGCATATGATTTTTGAACATGCAGTATTATTTTTTCTAGTAAAATTCTTTTATTTAGTTATAATATCCATCTCCAACAGCTTGAAATAAAAATTTCCATTGTCTGCAGTTGAACCCTATGTCACTTTATTTTAGAATGTCCTTTTTTCATTAAAATAACTTCAAAATCACTCTTTGTTTGACTTTCTGTTCAACACTTAGATATGAGCTTTTGGAAAGGCCACAGGTCACTAGTTCCATGAAGTGGTGAACTGGTTCTTGTTTTGGAAAATCCTCCAAGTATTTATCTAGAAATATGTATTCATGAAATTCTGAATCATCATCGTCAAAATCTGCTTTGTTGTTAACTGGGAATTCCCACAGTTTCTCCTCTTGTCTCCACTGGATCATCTCTTCAAAACCATTTTGAAAGGGCTGTTCATTTCCTGAGGCTAACTGCCTAGCAAATTCCACATCCCGAGTGAAGGTGATGTCTCTGTTTCAGGTGCCTCTTCAGTAACTGCCTTAATCTCAAAAATATCGAGTCTCTTCCCCTGGAATATATTTTCCCTATGGCCTTCTCTAAGATCAGCCATCTTACTCCGGCTATGATCATTGTCAGATCCTTTGTGAAACTGAATCTGACGCACTGGTCTTCTACTAACTCTAGCTGTAGCAGATCTGGCAACTTTCATAGCTGACATTACGTTACTAAAACTAATTTTAGGTCTTTCTCCATCTTTGAGTCTTCCTAGTGCTGCTGGAGCTGCCTGAGCAGCTCCAACTTGGTCGTCATCTTTAGACAACCTAATTCTTAGGAGAAATGTATATTTTTCTACATCCTTATCTCAGATAAAGATTTATCACCAGTTCTTGATAAAATTTAAGTTTTTGCATGTATCTACTTTTGTTGAAATGTCGATGTCAGTGTGTTTGTTCTTCATTTACTCAGCCAATATTTCCCGAAGACCTCATGTTTTCAGGGATTCCTCTGAACACAAATGAACAGAATGGCAACATCCCTGCTCTCAGGGAGATCGCCTACTATAATGTGCACATTGCTTTAGAGACACCTGGGAATATAAGCACTTTTCCAAAAATTGTTTCTTTATTCAATCCAATTTAAAAATCCTTGATGAAATCTTTGCATTGCCTATACCACACTTGCAGATTGTATGTTAAATGGTTGATGTTTTTAAAGATACAGAAATGGCTTTAAACATTTCTTGATTCTTTCTACCAATAATAACTGAGCAAAAAAAATGTTTCTTACCATGACAACTTGGTAAGGCTCTATTCCATCCAGGTCTTCCATCATCTCCCATGATACAGGTTAGTGTCGAATAACCTTGAAGAACATAACCAGCATCACAGTAATAGGTGACTGTTGACCCTAATTTATAATCCATTCCAAGTCTGGTGCCATTCATTATATTGCCTGGATCAAAGCAGGACTCTCGGAGTTTTGCTGTAAAACAAGGTTGATATAAAATGAATTGTTTTAAAATACTATTTTCTATGAAGCCTTTAAGATTTCTTCATTTCTACCTTTAAACAGAAGGGAAAGCACCAGCATCCTTTCTGCCTCTGTTTGAGGGCTCAAAGTACAAAGTAGCCCTTAACCATATATGCCATTTTGCTCATTCTTGTTGATTAGTAAGAGAATAAAATTCTTCACTGGTATTCTCATTAAAATTAGTACCTAATATATAGAGTCAAACATAGGATATTAGAGTTCATTATAAATTATTATGTGCTATCATTCATGCATAAGTATTTTGAATGAGTTATTTTGGAAAAGAAGCAGGAGTTTTTTCTTTAACATTTCTCTATTTAAAAGATCTTCCCCCAAATAACGTACACCCATTCCATGTGACTGAATCTCTAAATGATAATACCCCCTATGCTGAGCTCAGTTCATTTCAACACTAGGAGAAAAGTAAAAGACTTTTCTCTTCCCTGAAACCATTTCTCTTAACCTATCTTCACTAGTCATTCCCCACATTTGTATCAGAGGTCTGCCTATTATAAAACAGCAACAAAATCTTTATAATATCCCAGCCATGATCTTTTTGGCCGGAGAATCTGTGTCAAAGCTAAGTACTTTCAAAGCTAACGGTAACAGACAATTTGAAAGCTAAAGTCCATTCACAACAAAATAACTATTTTCTGTGCACCCAGATAGTGAACCAAAGAGATTGACAGAACATTTTGAAAATATGTAGAGAAGTAGAAAGATAAGTTCATCCATTTTTGGGAATAGGCACTAGAACACTGGTTGTTAATGGATCTAGGTAATGCCTTAGTATTTCCATTTTATTATTATCATAGATTACTTCTTAAGAAATAATAGACAAATGTGCAATATAGGGGCATCACAAATTCTGGATAACAAATGTGGTAATCTCTACATTAGAATTTATCTTATGTTAATGGGAAGTCAGGAGGTGGGGGTATTTTTGGATATGGCTCTGGAATCACTGGAATTTAAATCAACAATATCCTGGTGTTTGGCTATTACAGAAATTATATTGTTATAATATATCCAAATATGATTAAGTAAGATATATTTCCTCCATTCATAAAAGTTTACAGAGTTCCAAGTACTTCAACATTTATCAAATGATGAAAAGTTTGTGCTTTAGAAAGAACACTATATAAGATCTCTCCCAATTCAAAAGAGGAAATGGTGAAACCAAACATTTAATGATTTTAATAGACTATCAGAGGAATGAAGAAAGTCCATTTTCTTTTCTCCCTTCCTTCTTTCCAACATAACTTAAGAGCCCACTATCCAAATAACTCTGGAAATGTGGTAGTGAACAATCAGAAAATATTCTGGCCCTCATGGCCTTTACAGTCGATTAAGAATTACATTCAATAAATATTTGCAATTGTGATGAGTATTGCTAAGGAGAAGCATTCAAGAACCTTCCTAGAGAATTGACATCTAAACTGAGCATTGAGAGAAAATGAGCTGACTGGGTGAAAGCGAGATGAGGGGCATGAAGGGCAGAAGGTGTCCTGGAGTGTGCAAGTTGGATAAACTTGATTCCTGAGTTTCAACCCAAAGCTAAATAACTTGATCTTCTCCCAAGCACATGCATGCTTGCATTATATTCAGACTTCACTATAAAAATTGCTTCCCAATCCAAGGAGCTATATTTCTTCCCAGATAAAATATTCACACACTATTTTCAGGAAAGAATACTCAGGGTGAATACTAAATTTGGTCACTAAGAATGGGGCTTTAGTGTTGCAGGGGCTGATTTGTTTATTTTTAAGAATAAAACCTCACGTTGAGCCTTTCCTTAAACAAGCAGGAAAACAGAATGTAATTTTTAGGGAGAATAGCAACCTAGCATTTATAGTTGGCCTTCATGAAATTGAGCTAAGTCCCTTGAGGGAAAAGAAAGGATTGAAATTACTGTTTAAGAGAATTAATCTAATCTCTTTGACAAGTCTGCCTACCTAATATTCATCTTTTGAAAAGTTTGCTTTCTCCTTCTTTATAGTTTTCCCAAAAGTCTCAGTGACAGATCAGTGAATCTGTGATATAAAAATTCTACTTTTTGAGGAAAGGGAACCATGGTTGACAAATTAAAAATATTGCCTCTGCAACAATTTTATATCGCTAGCCTCATTTTGAGAGGTCTCATTTATTCCATTATTAAGTTTACATGCATTAAATCCTTGGTGAACAGCTTCCTATGAATAATCCTGCCCTTGTTTATTTGCAGGGATGCCATAGCAATTACATCTGGAAATTTTGAAAACACCTCTAGAATCCTTATATAAAGTTCTAGGCAGTGGATGAATAGGTGATTTTAGTTTTTGAAAAACATTGTGAGGCAGACAATTTGGTAGCATTATTTTTTATGAATCATTAATTTTATTAGCCTTAATAGTAGTTTGCCTACTGAATAGACCCTAAGTAAAAGAGTTCCTGGCCTTACATTCTTCAAATAAAGTGTAGGGGTGATGTCTGGTGGAAGATAGAAGTGAGCAAGACAGAGGTATAAGCAATAAAGCTTATATCTTACCTATGGGTTTTTTTTCATTTTTCCAAAACATTTATTTTTCAGAATTTTTCCACAGGAAATTAAAGTATCCTCAATGCTTATTTTAAAGAAAAAGTTTGACATTAGAGAGCTGAAAAATGTGCCCTGAAGAAGATTCAATTGGAAAAATTAAAGCTTTATTATGCTCTTGTTTCCATTTTATTCATGAAAATATATAGATGTTGATATATATAATAAGCATAAAATTATTGTGTATGCGCAAAAATTATATATTATAAAGTTCTTATTATACTTTGCACCAGGCATAGCAATAACTAAATAGTGTTTGTTCAATTCATACTTAATGATTACTTTATAAATAAATATTTTTTTCTGGACTAATAAGAACAATAAATATATATATATTTTTCCCTCTCCAAAGCCCCAGTGCATGGTTGTATATTCTAGTTGTAAGTCCTTCTAGTTCTTCTATGTGAGCCACCGTCACAGCATGGCATCTGACAGACAAGTGGTGTGTTCTGTGACCTGGAAATGAACCTGGGCCGCCAAAGTGGTGAGAGTGCCAAACTTTAACCACTAGGCCAACAGGGCTGGCTCCAGAAATATTTTTCTTGTTAAAGAGATTTTACTTCAAAGTTTATCCCCAAATATAGGTATACACTCATGAAGGGACCATTATGAATAATGTCATTCTGTCGATAATCAAAATTAGTTATATATTATGTTTGTTTTTAAGAGGTGATCAGAGTATATAATATCCAACTTCCTGTTATTTCCAGAATAGTGGACATGTATGGATGGGCATATACCTGCTAGCACAAATTCAGCAACTAAGAGATGAACTCCCTTCAAGTTGTGTATGCATTGTAGTCCCCTCATCTGATCATAGTCAGTCCCAAGACACCTTCCCCATTGGAAGATGCAGAGTTCATACAGGGCCAGATCTCCCAGGGTGCTTTTGAGAATACACATAAATCATATATGTATCTCTTTTACTTTCAAAGATATTGCTGCAATGGAAATTCAATGATTGCCCACAGAGTACCTCAGAGTAGGGTTGAAATGTAATAGGTTGCTCTGTGAAAAAATATATCTTACCGTAAATTGACATGTTAATTTAGGAAGTAATTTATGATACTCTTAAGGTTTTTGAAGCAGGTGGCTAACTTATACCATATATAAACAACTATCATAAGTCTTTCACTGTACATATTGGTGCCTATAAATTGACATCCCCTGCCAGCTAAAGCACCAGCTGTCAGAAGGTCCCCTTCAGTAGCACAAAACTCTGTATATTCTCTCTCCATCAAAATCAATATATTTTGTTAAAATAATACAAAGCACTACTTGCAGTCACATTTGCATAAATATTAAAATTATAAATATTTAAGACATACTTAACATTATAATCTAAAATAGTCTTAATATTGAAACAATGCAAATGAGAGCACTGTTCAAACTCCAAATATTTACTCAATTGTAAATTTGTTAATACTGTATCTCACTGAGATAAATGAGATACAATGAGATAAATGGAGACTAGGCCTGATCTAAACTCTTTGGGGATGTTGCTTTCAAATCAGCAAAACATCTCCCCCTCCACCCCAAACTTCCATTTCTCTACTCCAATTTACTATTATCTACAATACTGGAGTATCTACAATACTACAGTACCCCAAAATGGATATCCACCATTTGCTTTATGTAAACATAAAGTGGTATTCCATCCAGGATCCCTGTTAGCCGGTTTGTATTTTTGCGATGTTTGAATATAGCATTCATTCATCGTTCAGGTGCTTTGTTTGCACTACTACTACGTATTTGCACACAAACAAAACTAAGATTCAGTGTCCACCTTCAAGAGTGAAATGGAGGGATAGAAATGAACACAAGCAATGACCACTATACTCTGGTATGAGCTCCAATAGAGGTAGGTGCTGGACCTGTGGTTTTTTAATTAAAGGCCTACTAATAGCATTATTGAGAGTGAGTCAGGACTTAAAAACTTGACTTTTTCAGTGCTGACAGAAATCAACATGCTTACGTCAAGGTATTACAAATGACAAAGGAAACGTTTTTACTTTCCAAGCCCTCCATATATATGTCAATTCATTTTGGGGGTGAACATTTTATCTTGGAAATTCTGAGATGTTTCTCTGCCTATGGCAGAAGTAAACATAAGGATCACTTTATTAGCTTTAAGAAACTAGACAATTTAAGAGGTAACATTTTTTGAACTAGGATAGGAAATAGGGAGGCTGATAAGAAAAGACAGACCCTGGAGACCCTGAGATGGGAAATAAAATTTTCCCATTGATGAGGGTTTTGAGGACCAGTCCAGAGAATTAATTAGGTTGGATTTGGGGAGTATCATGAATTCAGTACTAACATCATAAAGAAAGAAATACCATCTGGAGTATAAAAGTAGGACCTCATGGGGGGCCAGCCTGATGGTGTAGTGGTTGGGTTCATGTACTCTGCTTCAGCGGCCCAGGGTTTACAGGCTCAGATCCTGGGCACGGACTTATGCACCACTTGTCAAGCCATGCCATGGCAGGCATCCCACACATAAAGTAGAAGAAGATGGGCATGGATGTTAGCCCAGGGCCAATCTTCCTCAGCAAAAAGAGGAGGGTTGGCAACAGATGTCAGCTAAAGGCTAATCTTCCTCACCAAAAAAAAAAAAAAATAGGACCTCATGTAATGGTGTGTAAATGGATATTGGTGTAGTAGCTGAGGATGGGGAGTAGTTGTTGGGTCAAAGGAGAAGGATTGTGGTTCATAGAATGATTATGCATTTCTCTCTGCCTGTACTCTTAGAGTTTTATTTGCCTTTACTCTTATTGGTAATATAATTTATGTTGTCTTATGCAACTCACTTTAACAATCTGATCCTCAATTTCATCCTTTGTAAAATAGGGACACCAATACTTATCTCAGAAAGCTGTTTAATATTTTTGTTGCATTTATAAGTGTGCCTGCTCATGGGAAGGATAGAGATAATGTATTAAAAAGAGCTAATCATTGGACCCAGCCCGGTGGGTAGTGGTTAAGTGCATGTGCTCTGCTTCTAGATATTAGCCCATGGCCAGTCTTCCTCAGCAAAAAAGAGGAGGATTGGCAATGGATATTAGCACAGAGCTAGTCTTCCTCACCAAAATAAAGAGCTATTCATTGTACCTATAATAAATACATAATAAATAATTAATATTATCTGTTTGTTTGTTTGCATCTGTGGCCCTCTTTCTATGGCAGCATAAATCTTAAGTTTTGGGAAATAATAGGACATGGAAATTGATCAAGCTGGAAAATGGGAAGGGACATACATTTAACTGAGATATGGGAAAGTAGGTTTTATTTTAAGTGCTTAATTACATGGATTTAGTATGGAATGTTATGTAGGGAAAGGACTGTGAGGCCAAGTCCAGTTTCCATGAGGAAGAAATCTGTAATAAATTAACACCATCTGTGCTGAGCATGGTAGTATTTGTGACATTCTTCCTGTATCTTTTATCCTTGAGATCTCTGGAAATGTTTTACTAATTACTAATTCACAACAAACTTAGCTCTATTGTTTTCTTCTCTTTCTTTCTTTCTTTTTTTTTTAAACAGGTCTTATCTATAAGCCTGTCAACTTGAAGATATAAGTAGCTAGATTCCTAAAGAACAAAATTCTCATTTATAAAATATAGGACAGAAATTTATTTCTAAGGTTTCTTACGTTTCAATGATACTATTATTCTATGATTCTTATTGTGATTTGGTTTAAAACAGAAAACACTTGTTTAAGCTGCTCAAAACCCATCAATTAAATAATTATTGAACAATTACCATGTGTATGTAGCATTCTAAGGGACTCATTGTATAGTGGTGAGTAAACACAGTTCTTGCTCTTAAGAAGTTTGAATTTTAGTATATGTGTGGGGAGTTAGTGAAGCAAGAAAACCTAAATAGGTTTATAAAGTCTAAAATTCTACTACCGAAAATCACCAAGTCCATATTTTTTACAGGAAGCTCTTGCAAACTTTTAAGAAACAGTTGATCCCTATCTTATACAAACTATTCTAGATACTAGAAAAATGAGAATGCTCCCAGAATTAGGCAGTTGTATAATCTTGAACAAAACTAGACAAGGACATGGGGCCGGCCAGGTGGCGCAGAGGTTTAGTTCACGCTTAGCAGCCCAGGGTTAGCGGGTTCGGATCCCAGGCACCCGCTGACGCACCGCTTGTCAGCCATGCCGTGGCGGCGTCCCATATAAAGTGGAGGAAATTGGGCACGGATGTTAGCCCAGGGCCAGTCTTCCTCAGCAAAAAGAGGAAGATTGGCAATGGATGTTAGCTCAGTGCAGGTCTTCCTCACACACACACACAAAAAACCAACTAGACAAGGACAATATAAGGAAGGAAAATTATAAACTAATCTTGTGGATCTGATGATACATTTTTTAATAGACAGTAATAAGTCTATGGCAATATATACCATAATTACAGAAATTTAATATGTTAGTGTACTGAAATCAGCAAAATATATTAAAAACAAAAAACAATGAAACAACTGGTTTTATCCTACGAATGTAAAGATGTTTTAATGTTAGAAAAACTATAATTTACAACATTAAGAGTTTCACAAGGAAAATCATGTGATTTTTTTAATAGCTGATGAAAAAGCAGTTGATAAAATTCAATCCCTTTATGATTAAACAATTTTTAATGAACCAAGAATGGAAAGAAACTTCCTATTATAGATAAAGAATATCTCTAGGTAATATGTATAACATTTGGGTAAGCGTGTGGACTCTGGAGCCCACTCTGAATCAAATCTTAGTCCTGCCATATGACTTTGGGCAAATTACTTAACCTTGTTATACTAAAACTTCTTCACTTATAGAGGTAAATGATTTTTATACAAAAATAACTTTGAAATGTCCCTGAAAATGAGTTTAAAAATGTGAGCCTTAATAACATTGCTGCCAGCCAATAGCAAACATCATACTTAAAGCTGAAACATTGGATGTATTCTCTTTAAAATCATCATGACACAAGGATGGTGGCTATCACTGTTCCAATCTGACATGGTACTGAAGTTCTTACCCAGAACATTAAGCTAAGAAAAAAAAATGTAGTACATACATATTAGAAAGAAACAGAACTATTTGTTACTATTTGCATAGCAAATCCAAAAAACTCTACAGAAAAATTATGATAACTAATGAAAGAGTTAGGCAAGTTTGCTATTTAATTACAAATATCCATTGTGGCCTTATTATTAGCAACAACCAGAAAATCTAATAACAAAAATGTCACTTAATTACAATGGAAACTACAAGACATTTAAGATTTATATAAGAAAACTTTTATAAAGAAAATTATAAACCATTACTGAAAGACACTGAAGAAAACATGAGTAAATTGAGAGATATGCCATATTAATAGATGGGAAGATTAAATATCATACATACTTCAATTTATTCCTAAATAATTTATAAGTTCAATGCAGTCCCAATCAAATTCAACTGGTGGAACAAGCTTAATCTAAAATCTAATAAAAGTTCAAAAAGTTAATAGACAATTCTGAAGAAGAAGAAGGTGGTGTACTCTGCCTATCTCATAGCATGGCTTATTTTAAAGCTATAGTCTTAAAATTCAGAGAAGTCTTGGCCTGGAGATAGAAAAATAGGCCAATGGAACAGAATAGAAAATTTAGAGTTAGACAAAGAATCTTGATATTTGAGAGCATTATCTGTCAATAGACGATGCTTAGGACAATTGACTATCCATATGGAAAAAATAAAATTGGACTCCTGGTTTACACAAAAATAAATTCCACATAGATGAAAGAGATTAAAGGTGAAAAGCAAAGCTTTAAAACTTTAGAAAAAGTGTAGGAAAATGCCTTTATGCTCATAATAAGGAAGGATTTTTTTAATCAAGGCATAAAAAGCACAGACCACAAAGAAAAGGAAAGATTAAACATTGATAATGATTTTTAAAACTTTTGGACAGCAAAAGAAATCAGAAATAAAGTGAAATCACTTCCCAAAGATGGTGTTAAGATTTTCAGTACAACATAGATAACAGATAAAGAATTAATATCACAATACAAAAAAGATTTTCTGTAAATAAAAAAACAGGCAACTGATTAGAAAAATGTGCAATGATAGGAATATGCAATTAACAAAAAGGAAACCAGTATGTACACTAGGGAAAAGATGCTCAACTTAATATTAACTAAAGAAAATTCAATAAAAATGACAATGAGATAAAATTTAACACCCATGAGATGGACCACTTTCAAGTTTGACAAGAGCATTGTTTTTTTTAAAATGTGGAGTTTCTTGAAATCACTGTCTCAAAGATATCTGCACTCCCATGTTCATTGCAGCATTATTTATAATAGCCAAGACATGGAAACTACATGTGCCCATCAAGGAATGAATGGCTAAAGAAAATATGGTATACATATACAATGGAATATTATACAGCCATGAAAAGAAGGAAATCCTGCCATTTGTGACAACATAGATGGACCTTGAGGGCATTATGCTAAGTGGAATAATTCAGACAGAGAAGGACAAATACTGTATGATCTCACTTAACATGCAGAACCTAAAAAAAAATAAACCAAACTCATAAACACAGAGAACACATTGGTGGTCACCAGAGGCCAGGGTCGGGGGATCGGTGAAATTGATCAAAAGGTACAAACTTCCAGTTATAAGATAAATATGCCCTGAAGATGTAAGGTAAAGCGTGGTGACTGTAGTTAACAATACTGTATTGTATATTTGAAAGTTGCTAAGAGAACAGATCTTAAAAATTGTCATCACCAGAAAAAAATGTGTAACTATGTGTGGTGATGGACGTTACCTAAACTTATTATGGTAATCAATTTGCAATATATACATATATTACATCGTTATGTTTTACACCTAAAACTAATAGAAAGTGTTATGTCAATTATATCTCAATTAAAAATTTGCAAAGTTTCTGAAATTCTTTCTCGATTGTTGAGAATATAAATTGGTACAACCTCTTCTAAGAGTAATTTGGCAAGATGGAGCTGGATTCAAGACCTTTGACCCAGTAATCCCACTCCTAGTTATATAAATATCTTAGATTCTTACGAATATGTTTTAAAAGAATGTTCATTTCATCAAAATTCATTTCTGGTAGTGAAAAACTGAAACAACTTAAGTGTCTATCAGAAAACTATAAATTGTGATACAGTCATATGAAGGAATATCATAAAGAAATCAATGAACTAAGTTTACATGTCTCTATCATTGATAAATCTCAAAAACAATGTAGAGGGAGAAAACAATTTTCACAAGGATATGTACATGAAGGAAATTAAAAAGTTTTATGAAAATAGAGTGAAGGGTGTGTACCTAATGGAAAATATAAAAATATGTACAAGCATACATACATGGAAAAGATAAGCACCAAATTCAGAATTGGGAGGGTACTGTCATGAAAAGGGCAGGACTGTCTGAAAATGACGTTGAGTGTTCATTATGGTCACCTAGATAGCCAGCTAGCTGGGTCTTGGCGTATGGTGTGGGGAGCCTCTTCCAGTTGGAGAGACTGGTATGGTGCTCAAGTTCAACTCTCCATAAGACCAACGCTTCCTAACCCACAGACACAAGATCTAAGCTTCCCTAGTTTGGAACAGCTAGCATTTGCAGACAACCCCAACGAATAGCTGGCACGTCAGCTCCTCACTGTCCAGTCCCAAGCATCTTATCTATTCCCTCACTGACAAGGCTATTTTCTTACTTGGCTCTGTAAAATGAGAGACCCATAGAGGGCTCAGTCTTTCCACTGGGATGAAACCCACACCGTGCCCAGGTCCAGCAGCTTCCTTGGCCCTGCCACGCATTTCCAACTAATAGTGGAGGTATTGGAGGACTCCAGGCATTTGTATCTTGCTGACTTGTGAATTTTTCCTTTCTAAAAAAGCCTTCCTTAAACCATGCCATGTGAAGTTGTGGAGGTTATCTTGATTTCTTTGATGTCTCTGAAGAAATAAACCCCTGTTCCCATGGCAAATGCAAAAGGAGTTTCAATTGTGTATGGGATACTATATTTCTTAAAACAAGACTAAAGAGATCTGAAGGAAATATGGCACAATGTTAAAGTCTGTCAAGTTGGAGGGTGGATACTTTGAAGTTTGTTTTATTATTCTGTATAATTTTTAGTTGTTGAAAGTATTTTATAATGGGAAAAAAAGCCAAGTGGTAAGTAACAATTCCAAAGTATGTATTTTCAGAACTCAGTTGATGACTGGAGATGAATAATCAGTATGTCCGTTATGGATTCAATTACTGAAAAAAAATTTTAATGTTAAACAACTAAGATCGAACTGGTTCTTATAGTCATTAGTTAAAACTTAAGAAAACTATATTTGTAAACATCCATAGGCATTGTAATATTGATTTATTTAAATATTTGCAGAAATATGCTAAAATATTATAACTATCACTATATTTTATTCTTCCTATTCTGAATATTGACATATTTAAATGTCTTTAGACATTTTCTGAAACATAATTATCACTATAATTTATTCTCCTTCTCACTGAGGGTAGTCTCCAAATAAAGACATTTGAGTGAATCTTCAGCTTCCAAAAAATGACTTTGTTTTTTAAAAATTATTTTGTGGTCTCAGCCAACTCCCGCAGTACACTAATTGCTAATTTGTTTGCCTGATACGTTTCCTTTGGTAGTAATTAGGGAAATGCTAATTTCTTCTCACTGATAGGAAAAGTCTACAGTGAGAGCTTTTTTCTGAGATGAATTGTAGGTAGTCTGCATTAAGAAATGCACGTATAACTAACCATTGACAACAGCCAATACAAAATTATTCTCCTGCATAAAATACTCACAATTTAAACCATGATGCTAAAATCAATGTTCACATTTACCTTTATATTCTAAATGAAATCCAGTGTAACTAACGGATCCATCGCTCCGAAAAGCTAAATGCATGGTATTTGAGCTGCTTTCTATTCTCTCTGGTAACTTGCTGTCTTGAAAACTTCCAATCAGTGGGCTATTACTGTCTGGTCCATCATATATATAGAGGAAGTCATAGTTTGGTTCTATGCTAAAACTAAAAAAAAAAAGGAAGAAAGAGAGAAGAAAGTGGAATAGTTATTACTAAGGTATTAAGCCTAACAGTCATATAATCATATATTAGTTCAGTCAATATCTTTAAAAATAACAGAGCCTGTCAAAATAAGCTACTTTGAAAATTCTCCTGGCAACAACACATTGAATATGAATATCATCTCTACAGTGGAAAAGAGAAAAGACATCTTGATTTTTCAAATACTTCTAAGTTGGCATTGTGTCTACAGGAATACAAACAATTGTAAGGCAAATCGTTTAGCTGATGAAAAGGTATAGGATTTGGAGTCAGAGATGTAGGTTCAAGCCTTGCTTCTGCCCTTGTTAGCTACTTATCCTTATGTAAATTACTTTATATCGGTAAAATTTGGAAGACAATACCTGTTTTTTAAAATACTTATCTAGATATTTTTTGCATCATGAAAATGCAATCTCTTTTCTCTTTGTTAATGGTACTATTTGCCTCAAACTTTGAAATTTATAAGCATTTTTGCTGTTTTAAAATTCAACTCTACATATCAGACCCAAACAAAAGTTTGAAATACAAAATTTGCATTTAAATAACTCAAATGACGCACTGTACATTGTATTAGATGTTCTTTTTCCTGAAAGTAAATATATTTTCTTCTTTTACAACTTAATGTAGAAGAAATCAAACCAATAGACTATTTGTCAAAATTAAATAATGTGTTAATAAGGACATTTTAGCATGTAAATTATTGAAATCAATATTTTAATATTGTAAAATTGTCATAATAAACTTGCCTTAACAACTTCCAAAAGTATGATAATTGTCCCATAATGATTATAGAACCCACATATTTGGAAGGCAGAAGACACGCAATCATTTGTCTATTACCTAACCTACTGTGGCAGAGAAAAGCATGGACTCAACTGGGTCATTAAGAAAAGTCAACAAATAAAATTAGTAAAGCTTGCCATTGCTAAACATCCAGCAGTGGAGAAACTATTTTGTCAAGTTTTATCATCTCTGCATCTAAACAAGAAACTTGTTAGGTGAGAGATATTATTTCCAAATCTACTGGATTTACAGAGGTTAAGTTTCCACAACAATTCTAATCCTTTAGGTATCCATGTATAAGGGGGAGGAGTATAACTAGTTTACTTGTACGTAAACAGTGGTGAAGAAAGACAGATAATGCAGAGATTCTCAACCTTTTCATATATAAGGGACCCTGTAAAATGAGAAAATTAGGGGACCACCATCATATTGTTATATTTTGTTTTAATTTATTCAGTAGTTTCATAAGTCTAATTCAGTTAATTACTCTTGAAACCTTCCAGTGAATATGGGGCCTGCATTTTGGTAACTTTTGCTGTAATATAGCAGAAATCAGAGGATAAGGCCTTATTTCATTACTTACTACCCCTGTTCTGGTGTAAAACACAACCTTTCTAAACTTCATCTCTTTCAACATTAAGGTTTGATGAGAATTACAACTTCCTTACCTATCTCACTGTTGGAAGAATCACTAGAAACAAGTGACTTGTAAATGATATATTATAGTGGTATGTATTCTCCTTGGGAGACCAAAAGCCTATTTAACGATGGATTGCATGCGGTACATTCCTTTCTAATTTCTAGTTTGGGCTTAAATAAATACTTCAAAATATTGATTCGTAACTTCTCGGAAAACAAGAATAAAACAAAAACTAGGCTTTTTCTAGGAAATTTTAGAATCTTAGCTGTAATGATTATTTTTTCTGAAAAACAGGAAAGTCAGTACATTCTAATAGTACACTCTATTTTACAAGGCACATTCATAAATAGTAACTTGGTCTTGTCAATAATCCTGTGGTGTAAGGAAGGGATTATCATTTTCATTTTCCCAATGAGTACACTGAGGCCCTGAAACGTCAGTGGTCTCTCCAAAGTCACATAATAAATGACACAACTGGAAATCAAATTGAGATCATGCACTTCATGTAATACAGCCTTCTACCACTTAGTTATTAACTGGAAAAATTTTATAACTAAACTAAGCCTTGTATGATACATCTTGACATTCTCAATGTCTGTACTGCTGTTTCCTCAACTATAAGAATGGAAATAATACTACTTACCTAAGAGAGTTGTCTTATAACTGGGTCCTGGCATATAACTAACATTATCATCATTGTTGCTTTGTTATTACCAATTATCAATGTATCACTACAAACTATAGCAATAAAAATTCTATATATTTACACTTTTTAAAATTTTCATGAGTTCAAATTATCTTTTATTTTTTTAAACTCTGGTTTCAATATATTAGAAAAAAATGCATGGGGCCAGCCCAGTGGCGCAGCGGTTTAGTCCCCGCTTGGCAGCCCGGGGTTCGCGAGTTCGGTTCCCGGGCGCCCGCGGACGCACTGCCTGTCAGCCATGCCGTGGCGGCGTCCCATATAAGATGGAGGAAGATGGGCATGATGTTAGCCCAGGGCCAGTCTTCCTCAGCAAAAAGGGGAGGATTGGCGACGGATGTTAGCTCAGGGCTGGTCTTCCCCACAGAAAAAAATATATATATATTAGAAAAAAATGCATATTTAAGCTTAACATTTTACATAAATACCAAGCAGCCTGAACACACTAGCAGAAGGAGGAGTTGTGTTACTAGAGCCAACATGCATCAGTCTTGGACATTGAAGATTAGAAACACTTCTACTCAGAAACTCTTTGAGTTGTTGATACCTAACACTCCCATTAAAACATTAGGGGGAAGAGTTAGGCCAGGTTTGGGGATAACATCTATTATTTCCATGTGAGGAGACACTCATTCAAATAAATACCTTAACCAAGGTAACACACATGACAGCGCCAGAGCTAGGGGTCAAACTCAGCCGCCTTCTTTCCCACACAGGAAGGTGCATCCTCTACTACTTTGGTACTAAGTTAACCCTGCAATTCACATTGCTAAACAACAAATGTAAATTTTGGAAAGCTCCTATGTAAAGTTCTATCAGGAGACAAGTTCTGCCGAGAAATCATGCAGAAATAATCCACCAAATTCTGCCTTGTAGGCTTGACTTAATGAGACCACCAGAAAGGGTGGTAGTTAGGATATATGTCTTCCCCACCCAGTGGTGGTGCTGCACACATGGGTATTTAGATGCTTCAAAAGGGTTTGGGTGGTGCACATGAGGGAGAAAAAAATCCTTGAAGTACTGACCTTTTAGTCTTGAAGTTTAGGAAAAACTGAATTTTTTGAAGCAATGATGATAAGTACAGGGAGGGAGGAAAGGTTATAAAGAGATCACATTTCATGAGAGTCAATAAACCATTCAACCTTTAACATGTTTCCTCTACACCAGAATCTGGTGAAGATGCTCACCCACTAGACTTCACAACTACACTGGTATCTATACTATGATGCAAGGCTTTGTAAACTGTTGATTATGAAGTATTAGCATTGGAATTAGTAAAAAATAACAAAAATGTCACATCTAGAAATTAAAATTTGCCTAGTGCAAATGCTAAAGCAAAATGACCACAAAGATTTTTAAATGTGGAAATGTATAGAAACTCACCTGATAAATGCCAAGGAGATAACATAGTCTGCGTTGACGGTGATAGTCCAGTCACAGTCCCTGCTATGGGGATACGGATGAGGGAAGTTTGGCGAAAGAATAAAGCCTGAAGATCCTGTTAAATTGCCTCCACAGGGTGCTTTAATTTAAACAAACAAAACTCCTTAAGTAATTAATAAAATGTATTAGCTATCAATATTTGGGAAAACACTTCTCTAAAAATGTTTTGGAGGTTTTGTACAGACTTGAATTTTTATAGTACTGGATACTTGTATACTGCTTGTCTTTCAAGAAAGACCATTAAAATTTTAAATACATATGTACATACATGAATACATTGAATTGAGCTACTTTACTGGCTTCAAAAGACAAGAAAAACTTATATATATTTTTCTGTCTATTTCTATCACTATTTTGTTTCACGTAAAAGAAAAGCATTGAGAAGAGGGGTAAAGATCATTTCCCCATGGTTACTGAGAAAAAATCTGAAGGTTACTAGAAAAAGTTAGAAACAAAACAAAGCAGAACAAAACCTCTAATGATAAGTGGAATAATAGGATATGAGATATTTGGCTCATTTTCATTGCTTCCCTGGTAACTTTTTATGTATTTATGGAGGAAGAAGATTTGATAATAGTTAATGAGTGAGAATGGATAATTGTCTGAGAACATATAGCACTTTACATTAAAAAACTGTTATACTGAGTGTTCTGATATTTCTAAATTCTAGTTGCCTGGCTTACTAACAAAAGTGGGCAGTTACTACAGTGATCGTTGCAGCCCCAAACAAAGGTTTCTGTAACACTTCGACGGAGAGGCTCAAAAAATTGTCAGTGAAATTCAGAGAATAGAATCGTCAGGGGATTATTGTCGAAGTCCGTTAAACAGTTTATGATCAGGAAATAATACATTACACAGCATCGGCAGCTTCAGAGAGAGACTGCAGTTGCGATTCTCATGATTTCGTGATGTCTCCTACACATAATCAGCACATCAGCATTCTTCTCTTATCTGAGTTTTAAGATACAGTTTTCCCAGATAAAATTTACCATTCAGATATAAGGCAGACAGATTCTTTTGACAGCATAAAACTGGTTTTGGAAGGAGAAGAATTTTGGTTCTGGCAACATTTCAGATCTCTATTCTTTGCCTGAGTCTAGATGTGCAAAATCATCATTACAATTTGGTAAGTTTTGCTATCTAAATTATGGATGTCCACTATTACATCTCTCCATGCCCCTCGACCTTTGCCTCAGTCCTCAGTCACAGTTGATGACCTCAGCTCCTACTTACTGAGTATATTTATTTGCTAATACTTAATTTATTCATCACTGCTTACCTATCACTTGTACATTTTTGTCACATCTTGTCAAATGATTAGACATAAACTATTTCAACTTTCTGTAGTCCTCCCTCTTCAAACTTCAGTGCCTCTTGAATATTTCTTTCTACAATCAGAGAATAGAGTCCCTCCTATTAATCAGGATAACACCCTCAATGTGTCACATAATCCCTCTTCCTTCTCTGGAAGCTTTGTTCATTTATCTCCTTTATTCTCTCTGGCTTCTTCCCTTTGTCCACACCAATACTCGAGTCTCTTTCACCCTAAACAGGAAACAAAGCTCCCTATGACCTATTTCCTTTCACCCTTCTTTCAACTGAAAATGTTAAATTTTACCTAATGCTTAAGAAATCCCCTCACCCTTTTGTAGTTGGTTAAATGGCTTATTGTGAGAAACCACACTTCCCCATATGACTCAGAGAAGACTCACTTATCATCGTAGAGAAGACCCCTTAAATAAGTCCTCCTCATTTTCCTATGACAGACCAGATACAGACCCTGCAAATTCCCACTCTTTGCCTCAAATGGTAAGCTGAATTGCTTATCCCCACTGATCAATCAGAACAAAATGCTTGTAACCAAGCTTTGGTTAAGTTTCTCTCCTTCCTCTAGACCCCTGAACTTTGCCCACCCTCAGCGTTGAGCCAGCACACAACCCCTGCTGAGGAAACTGGACTCGGAGTACAACATTCTCTGATCTACTCTTCAGGCCGGCCCCCTTTCATTCCAGTTCCCCAGACCTGCTCCGCTCCAGCCTCTTGTACTCTATAAAAGAAAAATCCTATTCGCCTAATTCTTGAGATGCTTGTGGAGCTTATGGGCACATTGTTCTCCCTATCACACTAGTAGTTCCCCCCACCCCTGCCCTGCAGTAACTCTTTTTGAACAAAAGTCTCTCCTTACTTATTTCAGATTTGTTTTTAATTTTCACAACTCAGTCTTCTGAAAAGGAGGTCTAATCTCAATGTCTCTTTCTTCACCAGCGTGCTGCTGTATTTACCTATAGGCAGACTAACATGATTAGCAAAAGCAGGGAAAAAATACTTTCCTGTGTTATATCTCAAAGAAAAGCACCAAAAACAGAAAACTTATCTTAAGGTTTAGTGTTGTTTTTTTTTTTTGTGGGAAGACCAGCCCTGAGCTAACATCTGTTGCCAATCCTCCTCTTTTTGCTGAGGAAGACTGGCCCTGGGCTAACATCCGTGCCCATCGTCCTCTACTTTATATGGGACGCCGCCACGGCATGGCTGACAGGCAGTGCATCAGCGGGCGCCCGGGATCCGAACCAGCGAACCCCGGGCTGCCAAGCGCGGACTAAACCGCTGCGCCACCGGGCGGCCCCAAGTGTTGTTTTTATTTTAAATTATATTTAGAGAGACACAATAACCTTTTGGTTGCTTGGGGACTCTAGATGTCTTCATTTTGTCCTTTCTACCTCTCATCCTCTCTCCATCCATTGCTATCTCCCTCAGCCTCCTTGTCCCCAACACAAATGCTTCTGAGCTCACCCTGAAATGACTTATGTATTGACTAATAAAATGGAGACTTTTCTGCCTCTCTCTTTCTCTTGACATCTGTAGTCATTCTTAACTGTTGACTTTCACCTTAAATTTACTCTCCTTGTTTTGCGAACTCTACTTCTAATTTTCTTCTAATGTCTTTGTACAGACCTCAGTTTTATTGTCAACACCTCTTTGAATTTCACTTCATCTTATAATTTCAGTATTCTTCTAAGTTCCTCACCTAGGCATCTCTAATTTTCACTCCATTACATTCTTCCTTGTTGACCACATCCAAATTTTGACTTTATCTTCCATTTATACACTGATGATTCCTTTTTCCTATTTTCACCAGCAGATTTCTCTGCTTAATTCTAAACCATATGTCCAAGTGCTTGTTGGCTATCTCTGATGATAGCCTAGGCACATCAAATGCAAAATATCTAACATAGCCACACCTCAACTCAAGTTTGTTTCTCCTTCTGCATCCCTAGGTTGTTTGATTAGCACTATCATCCACCTATATTCCCAAGCTAGAGACCTAAGATTCTTCCCTTTTCTTCACTACACACTTGCATCCAACCTATCAAGAAGCACGACCAAGATTCTACCTGGTAGATCCTCATGGATATTTTTCAACCTAGCTCTTCTTTGCCTATTACGGTATTTCTAAATCTGACTCTTACCTGCCTCCAGAATTATTGCAATGGCTTCTTCTTTCCCATGCCTCTAATATAATCTGGTTTCCTTCAATTCATCTTCTCTAACGTCTAATCATACTATGCCTATGCATAAAATTCTGCACTTGTTTCACATTGCCTAAAAGATAATGCCACAATTCCAGCACAGCTTTCATGACCTGACCCCTGCAACCTTTCCAATTATATCAACCACCACTCTAGACACACAGCTTACACTCAAATACTGTCAAACTGCTTATAGTTCCTTGTACTTCCATGCCTTTGTCCATGCTATTTGTTTTTCCTGAAATGTCTTTTTTCCTTCTACCTTTATATAACTCTTATTTATGGTCAAGGTTCATCACTGCCTCCAGGAAGTTTTCCTAGAAATCCCCAGCCTGGGGTCTGCTTCAGCTCTCTCCAACCGACTCTGGTATCCACAGCAACCTTTGTCTGTCTCCATCATTTCCCTTACTATATTTTATTTAAATATTCCATTCAGGTGTCTGCACTCATTACCAATTTGTAAGCTAAAGACAGGGTCTTATATGTTATTTTATACCTAGAATTCAGCACATTCCGTAAACGTTTGTTGAATTGCTAGTAGCTCTTTGTATTGATTATAAAGATAATAAAGATGACTGTGGATGAATGTGTAATTTAATTTTGTAGCTATGTGTTTTGATAAAAATAATAGCATATTTTGCCCTTGGAACTTTTAAAATCATATGTGAATTCAAAAAAATTAGAGAAATATGTGTAATAATGGCAAATGTATATATGTATTAAAATGTTGTTTGTGGGTTTTTTTCACGTGCTAAGGTGGTGGGATTATGTGTAATATGGGGGAGCAATTTTGTTTGCTTGTTTCAATTTTCCTTATTTTTCACAAGAAACACTGGTCTTTTTTATTGTTAGAAAATTTATACACACACGCGTCCATATATATATATTTATAAATATATATATATGCTTTATACGAAAGTTATAGGAAAATCCCTTACATATACTTTTAAGTATCCTATTGGATATTTTCCACAATTATTTGAGCATAATATCCTTTGAAACTCTTTAGATTCTATTATTTAAATTATTTATCAACATTTTCCCAATATATCTCATTGCTGTAGTTGATTTTGAAAATCTACAAAAGCCACCGAGACAACCAGAGACGTTATTAGACATTTGTATGTCCCAAACACTCAGTGAGTAAAGAAAATTCTCTTTGCCTTAAATATACTAAACTTTACATAGCATTTGGAAAATACATTTTTATTTTTATGCATATAATCATAAAGCACCAGAATAAGATTCTCCTTAAGTCAAATAGACTTATGAATTAAATTTTCAGTTAGGTTCTATGGAATTCTGATATTAATGATTTGTTCTGAGCGTCTTTTCCTGTGAGGCAGTTATACGGGCAACTACTGATAACTATTTTATTAATTTTCTAAATTTTTTCTCCCCAATTCAGTTTTATTTGTGTCTACTGTCTTTCTCAGGAGCCCACCCACACTAATGTCTTTGTTATTTACTTTCCTATTGAGTGCTGCTACTTTCCCTCTGGCAATGTCAAAGTAATCTTCACATTGTCAATTTTGTTGGAATGAATTCTATTAACTCTCTTAAAGATGACGTCCTTCAGTTTGGTACTTGCTATAAGGCTGACTACTTCTACATGAAAACAAAAATGCTTTATGCTCCAGGGTCTGAGACATAGATTTATGAAGTTTCTAAGAAGTTCAGGGTTTAATCTTTGGCATAGTATTTCCAATCATGGAGTTCTTTCTTATCAGTTTCAGAGGTCAAGCTTTTGCAGCCTTAGCAATTTTTCAGACTTTTTTTTTAAAGTTATTTTCTTCCTCAGAGAAGCTCTAATGTATATCCTCTCCTCAGCTATCTTTTCCTACCAAAAAATAATACACAGCACTATAATCCATACAAAAACTTTCCACAACCTCCTCAATTTAAGTAAGATTTAGTGTTCAACTTTTTTTTTCTTAGAATTAAGACTTACTAGCTAAAGTCTTGTCTACAAATGGAATTTTACAACAGCCTATCTCAAAAGTCTTTAATTTTTAAAATTTTGGATTTTTGTGTTTCCTAGAATTTCAGTGTAAAGGTGTTCACTATTTTAGGATTCTAAACATGAAAACATTTGACATACTATAGCCTTTCTGGTAATTCCAATAAGCAACGCTCTTTAATGAGGTCTAAGAATCACAATAAAGCAAGAAGTTCTACAGTAAGTCTGTAGTGTTCTATCATTTCCTCTTTATACAAGGATTCTCTTTATGAGACTACCAAATTCCAATTAATTGGAATGTAGTGTTTTAATTTAATTGGGATTTTTTTTAGGTTAACAAACAAATGAAAACTTAATTGTTTCAGTCTCTTTCTTGGAAAATGTTTCTTAACAGTATTTTTTCCCCTGCTTTTACGAGTACAGTTGCAATAAATGTAAATTGATCAATGTTTGATGATTTAGAATCTTGCCATGGTACAAGAAGAGCAACATAGGTGTAAGTGAAAATAATAAAGTGTAAAGGGAGATATGACTAAATCTAAACTGGCTCAAGCTACACCTTTATTTTGTGCTTTTTTGTTGTTGGTGTTAATTTCTTCAACAAGCCTTTTCCTTGTCATCTACCTCATTTTCTACAGAAGTCTAGAACTGTCTGTCTACTCCTTGACTAGTTTGAGCCTTTCGATGTGTTTTGTTTTGTGCATTGTTTTCAAAATTGTAACATATAAAATAGGAAAAATGTTACATAAAAATTCAGAATTTTTAATTTTTCATTTCACCGGAAAGTAGGTTCACAGGAACGGGGAACTTCTCTCTCTTGTTTTACTGCTACAGCCTCAGTGCTTAGAACAATGTCTAGAACACACTGAATGACTAATGAATTTGAGTTTGCAACTCCTGCATAAGAAGTTAAAAGATGGGATAAAATAAATCTGAATAATTGAGTGCTTGAGCTTGTTCACTTCTGGCTGAGTTACTAAACACCCTTCCTATTACATTATGACTCCAAAAAATCACTGTGAAATGATTATTGAAAATGTATTTATGAGTTGAATATATGTGAACTAAAGTAGGGCTTAGGTACCGGCCCGGTGGCATAGTGGTTAAGTTCGCACACTCCGCTTCAGTGCCCTGGGGTTCACAGGTTTGGATCCCGGGCATGGACCTATGCACTGCTTGTCAGCCATGCTGTGGCAGACATCCCACATATAAAGTAGAGGAAGATGGACACAGATGTTAGCCCAGGGCCAATATTCCTCAGCAAAAAACAAAAGAGGAGGATTGGCAACAGATGTTAGCTCAGGGCTAATATTCCTCACCAAAAAAAAAATAAATAAATAAATAAATAAGGCTGTCTCCTAAATGTGCTAAATTTGTGTGTGCCCAATGCTATAGGAAATACAATGATGAACAAGATATAGGATCTTCTCTCAGGTTGCTTGCAGTGTAGTAAGTGAGAGAATATGTAAATAAATAAAATTTTGAGTAGAGAGAACATAGTTTGGTCAAAACATATTAATTCAAGATGACACCAATTCTAAAACACTTGAGGTAAAAGGTTTAAGATTAAAATAGTATAATTTTAAAAATTTAATAATGAGATCTTTTTTTAAAGATCTTATAGGTTTTCTCACTATTTTCATTCCAAAGGTGGTACACCCCTCTAACTTTTCCTCAGACTCAGTAGAGAAATAATATGTATCTTAATTTTCTAGAGTCTAACTTGGGGATTCAAGAACAGAGCATGAAGACAAAAGCAGACAGTTGGAAGTATGAACCAAGCTGCTGCAAGTCCTTAGATCATCAAAATGAAAACTAATATTCTTTAGTTTATATATATATATGTGGATTCAGTGGAAAATATAAAATGAATGGAAAGTCAAAGCTTTGAAACTCAAACATAACTTTCAATAACATTTTCTTTTTTAGAAGAAATAACCATTGTAGAGGCAAGATCAATATAATCCATTTTAAACAGAGTCCACTCTTTAAATTTTAAAAGCAGTGGAGAACTACATTTATATGGTAGATAAGGGAGGATCAGGAGCTTTGATTTTGTTTTCTGTGAGGAAGACCAGCCCTGAGCTAACATCTGTTGCTAATCCTCCTCTTTTTGCTGAGGAAGACTGGCCCTGGGCTAACATCCGTGCCCATCTTCCTCTACTTTATATGGGACGCCGCCACGGCATGGCTGACAGGCAGTGCGTCGGCGGGCGCCCGGGATCCGAACTCGCGAACCCCGGGCTGCCAAGCGCGGACTAAACCGCTGCGCCACCGGGCGGCCCCTAGGAGCTTTGATTTTTAACTCTTTTTTTTTTTTAGTATCTTAGAATGATTGAGAATCATGAAATTGTGGTTCCTCTCCTCAGGGGAAAAATAATGATTATTTACAATTTTGTGCATTTTTTGGAGTTCACAGACCTCTGAAATCTTAGACTCTCCTATAGAAACTATTCTACTATGTTGATCTTAATTAATAACATCAATCACAGTTTTTAACCATTGTTTTATACTTATATAAAGTTTTAATTGCTCTTTAATTCATACCTATACAGACCGGTGGGCTGGGCTGCCAGAAGTATCGATTTTCTACCTGAATGCAGGTTATTCTTTCCTCTCCTTGAAGCTCGTATCCTGGGTCACATTGAAAAACAACAGTATCCCCAGGTTCTCGTCCATCCCCATTTCGAGTCCCATTCATGGGGACCCCTGGGTCACGACACGCAGTGGCAACAGAACCTATAAAAAGTAAGAAACAAACCTTTAGTTTTGGTGCAACCAAAGCCAGTTTCGAAGTTCAGACCTTACAGTTTAGAATCTTCCACATATCTATGTGCTTTTAGAAAATTAACTTAAAAAATGCTGGGGCCAATTTTTAAATGCTAGCACAATAAACACTTCTAAATTTATTTTTGCTAAATAATTTGACTGCTAACTTGTTTCAAGAAGGGGAATGGAATTTTAGCAGCTAAATAATAGATTTAGTAGCTAATAATAGATTTACTCGAAATCTATTATTTTGATGCTCTGTGAAGGATGCTGTGAAGAGGAAGAAAGAAAGCTGAAGACTAGGAGAACATATTTGCATGGGATATATCCCACAAAGGACTTGTGTCTAGAATACAAAAGAACTCTTAAAACACAACCATGAAAAAAAAAGGAAGAAAAACAATCCAATTACAAAATGGGCAAAAAACATTCAATGAAGAGGATACCAGATGGCACATATAAAGATGTTCAACATCATTAGCCATTAGGGAAATGCAAATTAAAACCACAATGAGATATTACTACATACCTATCAGATTGACTAAAATAAAAAATATGATAACACCAAATGCTGGCAAGATTCTGGAGAAAACTGAATTATTCATACATTGCTAGTGGGAATACAAAGTGGTACAGCCACTCTGGAAAGAAGTATGGCAGTTTCTTGCAAAACTAAACATGTGTTCACCATACAATCCAGTAATTGCACTCTTATCAAGTGCACATTTATCCCAGAAAAATGAAAACTTATGTTCACATAAATACCTGAACACTAATGTTCATAGCAGCCTTATTTGTAATAGCTGAAAACTAGGAACAACCCAATGTCCTCCAACAGGTGAATGATTAAACCAACTCTGGTAAATTCATACCATGGAATATTACTCAGCAATAAAAAGGAAGGATGCTACACATGACTAGTTGGATGAACCTGAAGGAGATTACACTGAGTAAAAAAATACTATAGCAAAAGGTTATGTACTGTTTGACTGTATTTATGTAACATTCTTGGAGTGACAAAATTATGATGTGGAAAACAGATTGGTGGTTACCAGCAGTTGTAGGGGGAGGGGATGCAAGGAGATGACTGTGGCTATAAAAGAATAACACTAGGGATCCTTGTGAGGACCTGTACTGTATGTTGACTGTGGTGGTGGTGGTAATACAAATCTACATAGAACTAAATAAACACACACTCACACACGAGTATATGTAAAACTAGTGAAATCTGAATAAGGTTGATGGATTGTATCAATGTTAATTTTCTCGTTGCTATATTGTGCTATGGTTACGCGAAAAATTGTCATCAGGGGAAACTGGGTGAAAAGTATTCAGGATCTCTATTATTTCATCCAACTGCATGTAAATCTAAAATTATCTAAAAATGAAACATTTAAAAAATCGTTGGAGAAAAGGAGAATATTATGCGACCATAGGAAAGCAAACATTCTTCTATACACAGTATATGGCACATTTAATAATAGAGTTAACTGTAATTATTCAGGTTAATGGAACAAAAGATTATTCTGAATCACCACAAAGTAGTTTTACCCTAAAACATATGCCAATTAAGTATCAAAACAAACAAGCTTTAAAATTTCCATTTAAGTAAGCTATTATTAAACTATATTCATAAATGTAGCATTCAGCACTTGTACAAATTATTTTTTAAATTGCACATTAAAGTAATGACACAAATTGCTGCGTTACAGACACATGACTGATATTCGCTCATACATTCATGTACTAACTGAATATATTTCAGGCATTGTGCTAGGTGCTAGAATACAAAGAAGAAATAAGTAGACACAAATAGAACTGAACAGACTTCAAATTGTTTTGTATGGTGGTGGTACTAATAAACAGATTCTATTGTATACATCCCTTAGTAGGTAGGTAGGTAAGTATAGATAGGTAGACAGATTGATAGATCAATAGATAGATTCATCAATATATCAATCAATCTGTTAATCCATCCAGCAAACTTGCTGTAGCTCATCTCTCTAATACACATACACAACAAAGAAACTAGAAAATCTTTACACAGTATTGTAATGCTGTGACTCTCAAAGTTGTATGGGAATCAAGAGGATCATATCAACTAAAAAACTGAAAACAAATTGAATGTTGGTGAGATGTTAGACCTGACACTGCATAAAAGCAGCAACAACAACAACAAAAGTGATAATATATATACTTATATATATATATATATATATACACACAAGCATATACATAAATATTGTTTTAGTTTATTTATTGATTGATTTTGTGAGGATGATTAGCCCTGAGCTAACATCCGTTGCCAATCCTCCTCTTTTTTGCTGAGGAAGAATGGCTCTGGCCTAACATCCATGCCCATCCTCCTCTACTTTAACATGGGACGCCACCACAGCATGGCTTGACAAGTGGTGCATCGGTCTGCACCCGGGATCTGAACCTGGGAACCCCAGGTCTCCAAAGCGGAGCGTGTGAACTTAACCATGACGCCACTGGGCTGGCTCCTGTTTATTTTTTTGAAAGGGTGAAAAAGGTTATTTTTTAAAGGGTTAATTTTTAAAGGCTTACGTTTTTAAAAGGGTTGCAAAGTGTAGACTACAAATGTTATTTTACCAATCACTTCAATGAAACAAAACCCATGGATCATTATATATATAATCAGAAGTCTTGTAGCTTTGCTTCATTTTACTGATAAACTAGTGTTTCTGAGCAACGCCCAGGGACAGGGACTATACATGTATAATTCCTTTAATTCCCCTAACAACCCTATGAGTCAAGTGTGATTGTTAGCCTTATTTTAGACGTGAGAAAACTAAAGTTTAGGGAGATTAAGTAACCAGTCCTATTTGACAAAAACTAAAGGGTGCAGAGCCAAGATTTGAACACTACTCTGTCCAACTTCAGAACCCAAACCCTTGAATGTTAGACTAGATTGTCCTCTTCTACCTGTAACTGTCCCAGAGAGGCAATTTCTCTCCTTCTCAGTTAAATAAAATAAAATAATAAACCCCATTAAGAAATTATGAAAAAGGTAGAGATTATATCCATAAATAGAAAAGCTACAACTGGCATAAATCTGAATCTACCTTAAAAATATTCAATCTACCTTCATATGAGTTATTTTTGAGAGAGTTGTTTTTAATTGCTAATAGAATAATAACTGAACTCATATTGGAGAATATCAGCAAGAGAGGAATATAGAACTTGCTTCCAATTTCCAAGTGAATTTGTCCTGTAACGCCCATCAGTGTTCCTTAGCAGAATATCCATCACGTATCAGAGGGTCTGGCAATTATCATCTTCCCATATTGATAGAGATTTTTTGTAAAATGTTTTTATGATAAACTTAGTCATTAAGTTGTTCATGAATTGCTCTGGGATGGTTTCCACCAAAACTAAATGGAACTATGGATTGGTTTTACAACAGATAAATGGAGAGTGATGTCTACATACAAGATTTACATTTAGAAAGTTTTTATTGGAAAGAAGTGACAGAAAGGTAAAATGTGCTATAGCTGTCAAACTGAAAAATAAGAATGACATAAAAGATTATGAGAAAACTTTTTATTTTGAGGCTTCCCACGTGCTGGACTCTGCAAGAAGCTTGAAGCTTAAGATAAACATTCTCAAAAGTAAAACTGTATCTATAACAATGTTAAGAAAGCATATTAAAATGAAAACAGTTGGTGTAAACATGTCTTAGCTGAGTTTGAGAGATTAAGATGTTTTGCTCTATTGTCCGATTTACTATGCTTAAAGATTTAAAGTGGAACAAAGTAGCTAAAATAAGAAGGCTTCAATATGACAGCTAATATATGACACGTATGTGAAAATATGCATTTGCCTTTGGGTCTGGTTGACTTGAAGGAAGAGAGGTGGTAGACACCTACTGTCCCTTTTTCTCTCAATTAACAAACAAATTGGGAGTGAGATTTTAAGGCGCAATAGAGAATGGTGGGGTTTAATGAAAGACCAAAGAAATGTTTTCCTCTTGGAATTACTTGAGTTGTAAAAGCAATTAGTTGAATACACACAGGAACAATTACTTGGTGTGAATTCTATTGTCTTATTTTCTCTACTTACTCAAAGTTTGTTCTCCATACTGGCAATACTCCGTGTGGGTAGACAAAATTCTAATGACTTTAGCATCAATCATTCTTGTTTTCTGCATTAAATAGAAACTATAGCCATTGAAGAAAGTAAATAACCATTTAAAGAGCCATGCTATACCTCCTTGGGAATTAGGACTGAAATAATCTCAAATAATTAGTATGATTAAAAGAGCAATTATATAATGTTAGAACTTAATAAAGTCTTAGTCACATATGTAAAATAGGTTATTAATTTTTATTTGATATTTATTTTCACTTTTGTGGACCATACAATTCTCAAAATGTATAATTCTTGTTTGCATTTTATTTTTGTTATTATACAAATTTTTAGGTAGATATTTGATCCTCTCTCTCTTTTTTCTCCTATTCTAGAAAAATATATAGTGTGTTTCTGTAGACTGAAGACTTATTTTTGCAAGTATTTTATTTATCAACAATTTTAAACACATAAAAATTTTTTAAAGTATATGTGGAAACATAATATACTTACCACCAATGTATTAACATGCTTAATTTCTATTTATTTTCTTAATTTCTTTAATCCAAATTGCTTCAAATTTAATTGATGGAATGAATCAGTGTATTTGTTCTATTAGATTTAAGTCTGCCATTCATTCCTAATTTCTCCTAACATAACTATGCTAAGTAAGCAGAAATTCCAACAAAGATAAAAGTTCTTAACAATCTTGTTGTCTCACCTGTAATGATATCATGAAAAGAACATTCTGGAAAGTATATATAGGCTTATCTGCTATAACATCCAAATATAGCTTAGATTTAACTTTCAAAACCTTATGAAATTGACAATAAATGATGACTTCCCTTCCACATTTTCTTCCCTCAAAAGGACTGGCCATTTATATTTTGGTTAGTCTAGAACAGGAATTATCAAGTGGCTAGTCTGTTACTCACCTATAGATTGTGCTCTTTAAGGCAACTGATTATTCAGTAGAAATGATAACAGTCACAGGGAAAAAGGGAAAAATTCTTTACTATATAGATAGAAGAGTATGCAAATAGTTAATATTGTTAACATGTAGTACTTATGTAGCACTTACTATCTTTCAAATACTGTGCCATGAGCTGTATCTTATTTGATTCACAAGTCTGGGTACTGTTATTATCTATATTTTTCCAATGAGAAAATTGAGGCTTAAAAGGAATAAGAAACTTATTCCCAACATGACACAGTTACTTAGGACAATTAAAGTGGGAATGCAGACAGAAGACCATATCCAAAGGACATTTCTTAAGTAAAAGTGATAGAGCCTTTGTAATAAAAGGTACTTAAACTGTGGATTATAGTATAAAACTCAAATGATACGCTTAAATTGAAATTTCTAAAATATGCTATTAATCTTTAAATGTCATTTTAAAATCAGAAGAGCATCTACCTGCCTATCATTCTGGTTGGACTAGTCCAAAAAGTTACACATTTATGACGCCTAGCTTTAAATGTTTTTTTCTTACTAAAAAAAAAATTGCGCAGATATCAACATTGCAGTCTTATTCACAAGATTCCATTGCTATATGTTTTGTCAAACTGAATAAAGTCCATGTTTCTAAGAAAGAGATATGGTTGTTCAACATGAAGGGCAATTAATTTAGAATAGATACTAATAAAATAATCATAATTATAATGATTACTATCTCTATTGACAGCATATAGTTTGCAAAACAGTTAGAGACTAAGTTTATACTCTCAAGCTAAAACAAATTCTTATGAAGTATTATTATCATCCCCATTTTTAAATGGATAAAATGAGCCTCGGTGATGTTAAGTGTTGCTCTTAGCAGAGCAGGAATCTGAACTCAAGAAACAGCAGGGCTCTTAACTCCTACAGTATACTGTCTCAGCACAAACCTATCCCATTACCAGATGAAACAATACAAAGTCATGCCCTACTAATGGAACTTTGACAGTTGTCTATTGATGAAAGGATTAGCCAAAAACGTTAGACCTAGTTTCAAATGGAAAGGCAAGAAATATTGAGTAGTTTATAACCCTTCATTACACAAAAACATTTCTTGCTGCTGATATTTCAACACAAAGGGCAACAAAAAAGAAAGCCTCAAGGTTATTTTTGTATGTATTATTAAAAATAATAAAAATAACATTTAGCCTTATATATGCCAAATTTAGCCATGTATGTGCCAAATGATATTCATTAAGTAATTACAATACTAAGGACATTTTCACTCCAACAGTATTTTCATTCTCTCTCTCCTTCCTGTCCTCTCTTTTGTCTGATTTCTTTCCTTACAGTTCATTGAGAGTTGAAGCAGCAAGACTGCCCTTATTTTACCACCACCAAATCTATCAGCTCTCAGGGATCTGCATCCGTATTCTCGCTTCCTCTCCTGTTGCAATGGAGAAGTTGCCCTTGCTCTATGTAAGGCTAACCC
Organism: Tapirus indicus; assembly: GCA_031878705.1. Classification (NCBI taxonomy): domain Eukaryota; kingdom Metazoa; phylum Chordata; class Mammalia; order Perissodactyla; family Tapiridae; genus Tapirus; species Tapirus indicus. The sequence goes on along the minus strand of CM062935.1, from coordinate 27,106,807 downwards.
TGGTTCTTGTGCTGCTGGTATTAAACTTCTCAAGGACTTCATTCCTAAACATTTATCATCTCTTCTGAATCATTAGTTCCTCCTTCTGTACTGGATCATTCCCAATAGCATAAAACATGGCTTCTACTCCCATCTTAAATAAACAAACTAAACTCTCGTTACATCCCCATCCTCTTCCAACTATTTTTCCCATTTCTCTCCTTTCTTTGATAGGAAACCCATTAAACACCTCTCCTGAGTGAGGTATCTGTACACCTGTCTGCAGTTCATCATCAACATTTCATCCGATATATTCACTAAACCGCTCTTGTTAAATCTAGGCTGCCAAACCCAGTGGTAACTTTTGTGCCTTCTTTTTTCAGAATCCTCTCAGCAACATTTGTCACAGCACTTTTTTTTCGTGGCCTCTCAGTCATCAGACTGCAGGTTTTCTTTCTGGCTTATTTGCTGCTCCTTTTTGGTATCTTTTGCTGTCTCTCAACTTTTTTAACCCGATAACTGAGGGCTGGAGTACCTCAGAGATTAGTCCTTAATGTTCTGCTCCCTTCTTTCTTCAATTTCTCCCTGGATAATGGCATCTGATCCCATGGTTTTATTTATTTTTATATTTTTGGTGAGGAAGATTAGCCCTGAGCTAACATCTGTGCCAGTTTTCCTCTATTTTATATGGGGGTCACCACTTCAGCATGGCGATCTGAACCCACAAACCTAGGCCTCTGAAGCAGAGCATGCCAGGCTTAACCACTATGCCATGGGCTGGCCCCCCATGATTTTATTAACATATATATATATATATATATATATATATATATATATATATATATATATTTTGGTGAAGAAGATTAGCCCTGAGCTGACATCTGTTGCCAATCCTCCTCTCTTTTTGCTGAGGAAGATTGGCCCTGGGCTAACATCTGTGCCCATTTTCCTCTACTTTTTACATGTGGGACGACTGCCACAGCATGGCTTGATGAGTGGTACGTAGGTCCATTCCCGGGATCCAGGCCTGTGAATCCCGGGCCGCCAGAGTGGAACCTGCGAAGTTAACCACTATGCCACTGGACCGGCCCCTGATCCCACGGTTTTAAATACTCTTTTTAGCTTAATGTCTCCTAAATTTACACATTCAGCCTTAAAGTCTCTCTTGAACTCCAGACCATTCTATTCAACTGCCTATTTAACTTCTTTACATGGATATCTAATAGGCCCATCAATTTACCATGTCTAAAACATCAAATTACAAAATCTTTTAATTTGCAGATTTTTGGAAAGAAAAAAATGTTAAAAAAATTAAAATTTTACCTGTGCATACAAATTTTTCTAAGCTATTGATGTCAGTAAAATCAAATAAATATAATACGGTTTCAATTTTAAAGTAAAAGTTTCTCATTGCAAATTTACTTCTAATTTATTATAATGCTCAGATACAAATTATTTGGTTACAAATAAATTTACCATACAAGATGAAATTATTGACATAAGAAATAACTGAACATTAGCAAAAATATAAAATCTTATACTTTTTACCTTGTTTATTTTACGCCAGTGATGTTACCTTGTATGGCAGCATTGTTTTCTAACAAAATGAGTTTGTAACTGGTTATTGTAATAAGTTAGAAGTAAATTTGTAATGACAAATTTTTGCTTTCATAGTGGAACTGTTTTTATTCTACCAAAACCAACTTGTATCCACACTAGTTTTTTCTTAGTAATTCTCATGAACCAGAATGTTAAAAAAGACATAAAAATATGATTTCATAACTACTTATTGTATACATAGAAATAATTTTTCAAGATATGTTATTCTTATGCTAATTATATATAAGTGCATCTCTTTGCATGCAATAAAAAATAATTTATGCTCTAGCTTAGAAAACTTACATTAATGTTACTAAGAAATTTTCACAATGCCCTCAATCTTTACCAATGATCTAAATCCACTGAAAGAGTTAACTGCACTTATTGTTAAGTAACACGTGACCTTATCAAATCAAGCTTTGCTATACTCTAGGAATAAATTGACGTTATATCTAAGAAATTGAAGAGAAGCTTCCACAATAGTTAAAAATAGTTCATTACAAAATACATGTAAAATGAATGAACAAAACTACAATTAGTCATTTCGTTGTATGCTGAAGTTTTATTTGCAATTCAGTGTCTTTTGGACATTGGGAAACATTTATTCCAAGTATGCAGTAACACAACATTTACATTACATTTTAATTTGCTTCAACTTCTCTGGATAACCTGAGGGTGTTTTCAGAACAAAGCAGATGGCACCAAGTAGTACAGACTTCTTACCTAACGATGAGCTCTTACCATCGTTACAACTTGTCAGTACTGTAACTATACTTCTGATTCTCATTTTATATTTGTTTTCATCTAACTGAGAGTGTAATTTAACTAGAAATATGCATTTTACCTAATACAGATTTCACCCTCCTTCCTAGTACATCTATAGGTTTCAACTACAATATGGATGATAATTGGAATTATTATTCAGAGGTAATATCTGAATTACCATCTTGGTGACCTTTGGCAAATTAACATTCCGGTTTTCTTATGGCATTGCTTTGTATAACAAAGAATACAAAAACTAAAATCAGTCATAAGTTCTTGTGTGTCCTTTCTGTTGAGAAAGTAGACTTTTTGGTATAAACTTGTTTATCTCAAGGCCTTTCAAAAAATAAAAACCTTGGATTTCATGCAGTCGAATAAGTAATGCTATCAAAAGCAGGAGACTTAGATTCTAGTCTTTACTGATCAGATTGTGTTAGTTCCCTGAATTTTAGCTACCTCAACTGTAAAACTCACATAGTAATATTTTACCTGCTTGGTTGAAATCAGTATCAGATAAAATCTTAAAATTCTATTCTAACAATTATATTTTATAATTCTAAGAAAATATCAATTCTGAAATAAATCTTTCAAGACCAGTAGATTTTACTATTCACTATGTAGTTTTTCTAAGAAGTGGTTTTATATATTTTTGCAACATGTTAGACTTCAGCAAGGTCATAGTCCAAGGCTTTACATTCTTCTCTTCTAGTTTTACTGCCTTATATTTTGTATTGACTAAGAAGTGATGCCACATTCTCCACTTCAGTATCTATAAGGAAATCAAGTTGGGAAATGGGAATATTTAACCTGGAAGGAAATCCCATCCAGAGTTAAATCTGGAATTTTGATTTCAAATCAATCAGAAAACATTTGAAATGCAGATGGTAACCTAGATGTAGATTTCACCCTGGAGAGTTTTGCCCTTGATTGAGCCCTTACTTTGTACAAGATCCATCAATTTTATATAGAATGTTCAACATCATTATTAGGGCTATACTCTGTTGGCTATTCAGTAATGTGGCTATCTTTAGAATTCTCATTATGTTTCTAAGCATATACCTAATGATATGGCAAGTCAGGTTAAAGTAGATGGCAGTATGACAGACAGTCCCATCAACTCAGGAGGGAAACAAAGTTGCTCAATGCATGGGGTGCAAAAGAAACCTCAAAGCCAGTGTATAATACTTCCAAGTATATAAAAATCTCTTTTAAAAAATGTGTATTTATTTCACCAGATAATTGGTGCACACCCACTAGGAGCCAGGTATTATGCTTGATGTTGGAGATATGTTTTAACAAGAGACAACATTTCTCTGATTGATTCTGTGCTCCAGTATGTGGACAAAAGTATGGGGAAAAAAAATCACTGATCAAATTTTCATGATCAAAAGGCATGTTAGGTTGAAGACTGTCAAAGTTACCTATACAGAAAACTGATTTTATATCCAAAGATTATAAAAGATTATATAAAAGTCTAATTTGAAATAGAAATGTAAAATTTGGGGATCACCAGAATTAATAAGCAAAAAAAGAAAAGTCACATAAAAATGGTTTTATATTATTTCTGACTGACAGCATATAGTATCAGTGTGCTTTTAATTTTACATTATTAAAAGATTTTCTATTCAATCAGATTCATTTAACATTTACTAAGTACCAGGTGCAGTACCAAGTTCTGGGGATACAAATACCAATAGAATGTTAACAAACACCCTTGACCTTCAAAGGAACATAATCTAAGAGGGACAGCAGATGTATACATAGCTTTAATATAATAAAAGGGGTATTAAAATCAGGTGACTTTTTGTCATTCAAACTGAAAAATTCTGGGCATGAAATAAGAAGTCAAATGTAATTTAAATTATGTAATTAAAATATGTATTTACTAACAAAATTGATATTATATTGATAAACTTTTCAAAATATTTATATGAAAACTACTTTAACAATAAAATAATTTCCAAAAAATTAAAATGTCATATATCTGTGCACAAATAAACATCTTCTTTATACAGATTATCTAAATGTTAAAAAAATGATAAGCAAAATAATTATTTGTGGCATAAATGCACATTCTTTAATTGGTTTCTTAGCATAGTTAATGCCTTTTTACTATTTTTTCTAAAGTAGGTGGTTCTAAATGTATTCTTATTTTTATTAGTATTGCTAAAGGTGTTTTCAGTACATTTTAAATTGTTGGCATGTTCAACTAATGTCTCCATAAGCCATACTATTTTTAACTGAGAAAGGTTTTTCTTTATAGGTGTTGAGGTATCTGGTAAGCTTAAGGCTAATTCTTTAAAATGGAGAAAAGTTTCTATTTGTTTTTTTTTCATACAACAATGTGTAAACATTTCAGCTCAAATATTTTCATAGATACTGAATTTTTTCTTCTTTTCAGAATATCTTTCTTTGACAAAGATTGTGACAATATAAGTTATCAAGCAAGTTGTTTTAAATTATGATATTTTGGGATATTTAACTTACAAGCTGCATAATTGCATGTACTCTCAATTATATTCAATTCTAACATAAAATATAAATTTAATCCTATTAAAAATAAGAACTTCATCAAAAGATCTTTTCTTCTCACAAGTCAAGTCATACTAAAGCACAACTGTTTCAAATTTTATTTTTGTACAGCGTTTGAACTTTCATACTTTCATAGAGATAACATTTAAGTATCTTCCAAAGTTGGTTGTCAATAACTGCAGTTCACCAAAATTTTCAAAAGCTGAATATCTTTAGCACTCCAATAACTGAATACCTTGATTAAAGGTTTTCAACTGATTCCAATGTAAAGCAACCAAACTTAAAGGTTTTATTTTCAAAAAAATTCAACACCAAAGTAGGGCATTTTGGTTGATTTTGCAAAAGAGTGCTTCAGAGATGCAAATCTTTCTAGGTCTGAATGACAATGAGCAGCAAAAAGAGAAAGTTGTACTGACATACTAAAGGTTAATTATTTAATTTTTGAATCAACATTACTCTGTCATATAGATAAAAAATGTAATTCACTTATTTCATTGTATATGAAAATATTTGTAAATTTTAATAACATTTCCATTGTGATGGGTAGAATTTGCTTGGTTGCAGTTATGAATTCTATGTGCGCAACAGTCAATTCTAAGTGCATTTCTGTTTCTGAATTTTATAAGAGCTTTATTTTTATCATGAGGTTGTGTTTAACAAAAATTTATATTTGTGTACTATCTCACGAAACAAATAACTTTAACATTAAAATTTTAATTTTTTTGGATGTCTTCTCAGGCAAGTGCAACAAAAACAAAAATCAAACTAAAAAGCTTTTGTACAGTGAAAGAAACCATCCACAAAACAAAAAGACAACCTACTGAATGGGAGACTATATTGGCAAACAATATATCTGATAAGGGGTTAATATTGAAAATATATAAAGAAGTCATACAATTCATTATCAAAACCACAAATAATCTGATTAACAAATGGGCACAAGAGCTGAATAGACATATTTCCAAAAAAGACATACAGATGGCCAACAGGTACATGAAAAGATGTTCAACATCACTAATCATTAGGGAAATGCAAATCAAAACCACAATGAAATATCACCTCACACCTGTCAGAATGGCTATTATAAAAAGGACAACAAATCGTGTTGGTGAGGATGTGGAGCAAAGGGAACCCTCGTGCACTGTGAGTGGTAATGTAAACTGATACAACCACTACGGGAAACAGCATGGAGCTTCCTCAAAAAATTAAAAATAGAACTACCATATAATTCAGCAATACCATTTCTGAGTATTTATCCAAAGGAAAAAAGATATATACACCCATATATTCATTGCAGCATTATTTTCGATAGCCAAGATATGATGCAACCTATGAGTTCATTGGTAGATGAATGGATAAAGAAGTGGTATACATACATATACAATGGAATATTACTCAGCCATAAAAAAAGAATGAAATCCTCCCATTTGTGACAACATGGATAGATCTAGAGGGTATTACGCTAAGTGAAATAAGCCAGACAGAGAAAGAATACTGTATAATTTCACTTATATGTGGAATCTAAAAAAAAAAAAAAAGGAACAAACAAAACAAAAGAGAAATAGACTCATAGATACAGCAAACAAACTGGTGGTTGCTAGAAGGGAAGGGTTGGGGAGAAGAGCAAAATAGGTGAAGGGGATAAGAGGTACAAACTTCCAATCATAAAATAAATAAGTCATGGGAATGTAATGTACTGCATAGGGAATATAGTCAACAATATTGTAATAACTTTGTATGATAACAGATGGTAACTAGTCTTATCAGGGTGATCATTTTGTAATGCAAATAAATGTTGAATCACTATTTTGCACACATGAAACTAATACAATATTGTATGTCAGCTATAATTCAATAAAAAAGGTTTTTAAAAATTTTATGTGACCTTTGTTTCATTAACAAAAGATTAAAAAAATAACTGTCTGCTTAAAATTTAAAAAATGTTTTATGGTATTAACACATATACAAGTGAGATAAATGAAAACAATAACCTGAAGGAAAGAAGGGGTGAATGGAAACACGCTATTGTAAGGTTCTTACATTATATGTGAGGTGATGCAATATATTTGATGGGAGGTTTTGATAAGTTAAAAATGCATGCTATAAATATTAGAGTAAGTGCCCCCTCAAAAAATGTATAGGTAAGCAGTTAACAGAGGAAGAAAAAAAAGATGATGGAAAAAAAGGCACAATGCACAGATGGGTCCAATAAAGATTAAATAGCAATATGATAGACAAACACAACCATATGAACAATTACATTAAATATAAGTAGTCCAATGCTTTAAAAGACTACATTTAAAAGATAGACATTTTCAGACTATATGAAAAATCAAGACTCAACCTTGTGCTATCTCAACCATGTGCTATTTAAAGTATAAACTTAGTTTAAATATAAAGACACAAGTTAAAAGGATGCTAAATGGTATACCATGCAAATATAATTATATGATATTCATATCAGACAATGTAAACTTCAAGACAAGGAAAATTACCAGAGAAAAAGAGAGCTATTTCATACTAATGAAAGAGTCAGCTTATTAAGAAGAGATAGAATCTCAAATGTATGCACATACAACAGATCTTCATAATACATAAAGCAAAAACATGACAGGACAGAAAGAATACATAGACAAATCCACAGTTGCAGTCAGGCATTTCAACACTTCTCTTTTATTAGCTGAAAAAAAAAAAAGTAGACAAAAACCCAGCAATCACTTAGAACACTTCAAACACAACACTATCAACCAACAGTACCTAACTGGTATTTATATAACCCAATAATGGCAAGTGACATTCTTGTCAAATGCACGTGGTACTTTTAGAAAACCATATGCTGGACTGTAAAATAAGTCTGAGAAAATTTAAAATTATTGAAATGTTAAAATTTTAATGAATGTATAGTATCAGATGTTTCATATTGGATACAAAGAATTTCCAAAGATTATCCTTCATGTCATGGAATGGATGTAAAAAAGAAAACTTTTGTTGGAATTAAAATATTTTAGGCATTTGATGTTGTTGATTCTCTATTCAAGGCAACTGATATGACTGATATAAAATTGGACTCAACTATCTGTGAAGTTCTTCTGCTAAGGAAGTTGGCATATTAACACTTTTCATACATGTGGAAAAGAATTTAGAATATAAAGTGATGAAATTAGTGTAGCAGAGTTTTCATTTGCTCTAAATGAAAGGTCACACTTTTTTAACAGATTTATGTCTTCTGGTTTTTACATGGTCAATGACACAACTACGATCCCCAAGTACGTGAACATACATTGTGTGCAAGTTGCATTTTCATTATCATTTTTGTTTATTTTTAATTGAGATGTTATTGGGGTTTTTGATGATTAGCATGTCAAAAAAATTGTGGGGGTTTTTTGATGATTAGCAGACATTATGAGTAATTTGTACATAATCCTTACTATGTAAATACCAAACATCTAAAAACCATGTAGTTAATCCAAACAGCTATTCCAATTTATCATCTTAAAAATCTGTAGGCAATTTGTTCATAAAACAAGATTACTAAGTATTAATATCTTAAAATATTAATATACTGTTAGGTCTAAATTCTCAACATCTCATGTTTTAATATCATACACGCTACATTCTCAATCAAAATACCCCATCTTTCACATTAGGTTAATAAGTTATTAAGAAAAACTAGCCTATTACTACCAATGATGCATGGTGCCAGGGAAAATTCCAATACCAGGGAGCACTTTTATTTAGGAAATAATTCCACTGAAAAGAACACGGCTATAGAAGATAGGTACTTTAAAATGATCAAGAAAATAACAAAGATGGAGTTAATTCATTATCGTGGCTTCAAATCATCATTTAATTATGTTTCATATTTTAGAATATAAAATTTCCCCCTCCATAGTCTACAGAAAGTTAACATGATATACAAGGCAATAAAATCTCATTTAATTCCCTATTATACTAATTTTTTGGTTATATAGAAAAATAAACAATCAGCACATAATTTTCCCTCTAAAAAACTTTTACCACTTATCTAAACATGTTTTCTTGAAATGAGATCATGTGGGACTCCCTGCCTTTTTAAGAATGTGTTTCTGGATGTACTAAAATACTTTGATTTACAAATAGTAATTAAAAACCATTCTAGATTCTTTCCTGCTTTTTGGGCTTAGTTTTAACTTTTGCAAGGATAAGTTTGTCTGACATCTTTGTTGGTCTCTGCTTGGGTTCTTCTTGACAGCCCCCGTTAGCTGAACTGACCTTCCTTTTGGACATCTTGGTGGAATCAGCTTTTTTCAAGAAATGAATATTCAGTATGTACTTTTTCATTAAAAATTCAGTTTTTAAACTTCCACTGCTTCCACTAATGTCTACTGCAAAGTAATTTAAAAATTATTTCTATGATAAATAGACAGTTGTGAATTTACCTCATAAAATAAGTAACAAATACACTCATGGCAAGATAATTTAGACTACATTCTATAGCTCTACACACATCTGCTGAGCCTCTATTTCTGTGCATATTTCAAGAACACATATTTCCCCCTAATTATGCCAATTCATGGCCTGACAGCTTTATGTCTCTTTGAAACCACAGCACAGACTGTGACATAACTAGCTGTAATACAAAATAGCTGGCAGGGCAACAGTATCAAATGCTTCTTCCACTAACATCCAAGATGAGAATGGGTTAGGTGTTCATATCTGAGAATATTGCATTATATCTACAAGCGCCTTATACGCTGCCCTTGAAAGGGAAGTGTGAATTACCTGGCATCTGGAACAGATTGGGAAATAGAGATGGGTCATCAGTATTTGTCTTTCAAATTTAATCATGTATTACAATTACTCTGAGTTCTGTGAACATATCTCACACACTACTAGATGAGATCAATGACAATGTAAAGATCCAATAAATATGTCTTGGCTATTTTAACAGAGCTATTAATAATGATACTTTATTTTAAAAAAAGGAAAATAAAGGCCAAATGCCAAATCAGTCAGGAAGCCAGGACAATAGGCATTAACCAGGACGTCCTTGGCAAACTAGGACATAGGGCCATTCTAATACAATATGCAAGTAGTGCCAGAGCAGGGCAGATGTGGAAGTGACTAATTCTGCCTTGACGTTCATCAGTACTAAAAGTATAATTGGACCTGGGCCTTGGAAAATGACTAAGAATTTATAGATTTTGAATGTGGACATAAGTGTTCCAGGAATGTGGAAGAGAGTTTGCAAAAGAAGCAGAAATGTGAAAGGACATTGTCCTTTCAGGACAGTGTAGTTAGATGACTGGGTGTCTGTAAGTGAATAGTGACAGATGAAGTTGGCAGGTAGTTTGAGTGCAAATTGTGGAGGCTTTAAATGTAATTCCAAAGTTTTGAACTTGTGACTGTGTGGCTATTAAAGAATTTTAAACAGAGGAGTGATGTCTGATTTGTATTTTAAGAAGATCAGTCAGGTGGAAACACGGAGAAAAGTCTGGCTGGGGGAATAACCAAGTGAGTGGCTAGTCGACTGTTACAGCAATGCAGGCAATAATAATGAGAATAGGAACAAAGGCAGGGGCACGATGCAGTCCTTTGAGGCTGGGAGATGCCAACCTCTCATGGCAAAGGGATCCATTTCCTTGAGAATTTTCAACAATATAAGCTATGGGCTTTGGTATTTTGTACTACCCAGCAGGGGCAGATTCTTAACAGCTGGGTCAAAGAGTGAAGAGCATAAAAAATGCTCTGTCAAAATCAACTATTCTATGGAGAAATGACAGCATGATACCTGAAGATGTCTTCCTTGTGGAACTAAAGTGGGACGAGACAGGCAGATTACAAATTTAAGCAGGGGATATAGAGGCTGACCGCTGAGAATCAAGGACAGCGTATAGGACAGCATGAGGTAGCAATGTCAGACTTAAGCACCTCTGATTAAGCAAAAGTGCCTTGCAGTCTATCATACCAAGAGGTGAAGCGACAGACTCTACAGAGAATGAATAGATCATGAAATAGAAGGCATGAGGCTGCTGATACGGCTTGATGATGATTATGAAGTTGGTATGTGACCTACATTTCAGTTAAATTTACTTCACCAAGTTCAGTGAAATACATTTCATTTGTTGCATTTCATTGCTGAAGACAGTTCTGTTACTACTGCCTGACTCGTTCTTTTTTTAATTTATTTGACACTCAATAAACAATAGCTATTTGCTCAAAAGAGGAATGGGTATTGTAGTGGTAGGGGAAGCGGGGATAGAATAAAAGTCTTACAATTAAAATGATGATACATTCCTATTTGGCTACAACTGTCCTCATTTATGCCTATCGTCCAGCTTAATTTTTAATAGTGCCCCCTTTACTTTCAAAAATTACCTTAGATTTGAATAACAAATTATATGATCATCTTAAACATAATGTTTGTTCTTTATAGACATTTAGGAAGACAAGGGTACGCACAACACATTTGGGGAGCAAAGGTCACATAATTAAAACATCTCCAGAACAATGAATTGTTAAACCATTTATTCTCATATTTTTATGGGAAAAAAAATACAGCTGATGCCTGGAGCATGGACTAGAATATGTTTTATAAAGAGAGGTCAGATAGTGTTTTATAAAGAAATGTTTTATAAACATTTAAAATATTTATACAGAAGTCAAAAATGTTTTATAAAGAGAGGTCTTGGTTCTGAGTCTGGAAGAATGAGCAAGACAAGCAAAAGGGAGCAGAAAAACATTTAAGGTGAGAAAGAAGGTTTGGAGACAGAAAGCAGTAAGGGGTGTGTGTGTGTTGTGTGTTTGTGTGTTTATGAACCCTTGAAAATTTGCCTGAGTGAAAGAGAAGGTGCATTTGAGAAATAACTGGAGATAAATATGCTTAATATCTGGTCCTTAGTGGAGTCTCCTAGAATGAACAAATGAATGAACAGGTAACTCAGATAGATCTATCTAGGGAAGAGGAATTTAGGTAAGGCACTGAAGTGGCAAACTCTGACCTGCAAGCCAAATTTGAACTATAGTAGTGGTTTATTGGCCCATGGTCCATGAACATTCTCTTTAAGTTTAGTTGTTTTCTTTGAAAATTAGATGACTTTACATAAAACTCCTTATTTCAAATTCTACTTTAATATTAGCCTGTCTTCCTATAGGGCAAAATGACTAGGGCCAGAGAGGGCACCTGACCCTTTTAAATGAGCATGCGTGCATTCCGGCTTTCTTTCATCCCTCTTCACTGCTTCACTTGTATAAATCACCTCCTTTTGAAATGTGACCTTAGACGTGGTACTTGGGAGCATAGTCAGGAAAATAAGCTGATTAAATTGTAGAACTTCATTGTAACTAATAGCGTATAACTGAAAGCTTTCTATTTCCTCTAGCATATTAATGCACGGATCTAAATAATGATGCTAGCAAAAAACAGTAACAAGTGCTAAGCATTTACTATGCACCAGGCACCATGTTAAGCTCCTTTCAGATGCATGCAGATTTGAGCCACAGCACTAGGGATCTGCTAGCAGTATGACCTTGAACAAATTAACTCACTTTCTGAACCTCAGTGTATTTATGTGGGAAATGGGGACAATACAACATATCACATATGGCTTTTGTGAGGATTAAATGAGATCATGTATATAAATCACCAAGCAAGACATCATTCAAGAAAAGAATATTTTTGCATTGAAAATCTGGACATTTGTAAATCTGTGTAAGCATAGATACAGAATAATTCCAATCAAGAGACTAATTTTCATTGATTGATGCTATTCGCAATATATTAGCCCTCAAAGTAATTTTATTTCAATGGGTAGGTTTTTAGTCTCAGATGAGTAGTACATATTTTTATGTACCTTAAAAGAATATTTTGAAGGCAGATTTATTAAAGCTCTGGTGTGACACATATTGCTTCTGTAACACATATTGCTTCTTAATATGCCCTACAGATAACATAAAACATAAAACATAAAAATGCATTGCTAATTTCACAGACAAATCTACATTAAAAATTCCCAGACATGCACATAAAACAGCTTTTTTCTATCAAGCAGTTGCACTTTGCATTCACAAACACTAGCCTGAAGTACCTTTTCACATGATTGTATCGAGATATTTAATTACAATAACCATTTAAGTGTAAAACATTACACATTGATAAATAAAATGGCAAACAATAGGATATATTGGAGTATATGAGGAAGCCATTGGGTGTAAAACTAATTTGGCCTGACCTTGTTTTACCAAAAGGGCCTGACCAGCCTTTGAACATGCATTGTATAACTGCTTTGAGCATTTACCACATCCCAGAGACAAGAACAAATGCCCTTAAGATAAGGATGCAACATCCCCCACAATGGTATTTCCTTAAGGATAAGCATTTCTCCCTAGGCTAGGATTTGATTGCTGTGCTCATCCTGTGACCACCCCCATTGAGACAACAGACCTGCTCCCTGCTGGGCCCATCAAAGGCTGTGCCAACAGGGCAATCTTGTGACTATTGTAAAAATGACATTGCGTTCATATGTGATCTTTGATCGTATATAACCACTCTCTACACCCCACTTGTTTGGTGGCCTGCCTTCCCCAAGGAAGGGCTATATGTTCCTCAAATGTGCCTCATAATAAACTCACCCCAATTTTGATTTATAGATTGGCTATGGATTATTTGTGTCGACAACATCAACAATTTAAGGTAAAGGAAAGGAGAATTGTTAGTTGCCAAACCACCATTAGAAAGAACTGAAATCAAATAGTGGTCATGAGGAGTTCTCTGACATGTTCCTAACTTCAAAAAAAGAAGTAAACCATAGAAAATAGAAATAAATATGAATAATGTTTAATTGGTAAGTGTTTCAGAATTAGAAGCCATTATGTTCATCGATTACTTGATGATTTTCTTATTTTTCATTTCTTTTCTTTAATTTTCTTGAAAGATATATTTAAAGTGCAAATTTACAGATATCGACTCTTCTACACTGACTTACACTTCTCTGTCACATGAGCTTTGTTTATATAATACAAAACAATTCATTTTGTTACTCAATTATGTCAAACAACTGTTCCATGAACTAAAAGGCCAAGTTAATTGTTTAATTGGATTGACCAGTTGTTTACCTAAAGAGACATATTTTGTTGACAGTCATTTCAAAAGTTCTTCATGTTTTTTCTGTTATTTTCAAAGGATTTCAATTTTACATTTATTCATGCAAGGATAATACTTCACTGGGACCCACTATATATTCAATATCAAGTACTGTTCACACGTGATCATGTTACATCCTAACAATCTATTTATGAGATAAGCATTATTACTCCTGTGTGCATTAGAAAACTCAGGCTCAGTGATGAGGTCATGTCCCCCAAATCAGCAGTTAGTAAGGAGCCGGGACTTGAATTCAGTGATAAATAAAATGGTAAACAATAGGATATATTGGAGTCTATGAGGAAGCCATTTGGTGCAAAACTAATTTGGCCTGATCTTGCTTTTCCAAAAGTGCCTGAGTGGCCTTTGGACATGCATTGTATATCTGCTTTAAACATTTACCATGTCCCAGAGACAAGAACAAATGCCCTTAAGATAGGGATGCAACCTCCCCCACATTGGCATTTCCTTAAGGATAAGCATTTCTCCCTAGGAGAGGATTTGATTGCTGTGCTCATCCTGTGAGAACCCAGCTGGAGACAGCTGACCTGCTCCCTGCGGTGTCCATCAAAGGCTGTGCTAACAGGGCAATCTTGTGACTATCGTAAAAAGGAAATTACATTCATTTGTGATATATACTCTTTGATGGTAGATAACCATTCTGTACACCCCACTTCTTTGGTGCCCTTCCTTCCTCGGGGAAGGAAGGCCTCAGGCTATATGGTCCTCAAATTTGGCTCATAATAAACTCACCCCAATTTTGATTTATAGATTGGCTATGGATTATTTGCGTTGACATCAGGCACAGCTGAAGAATAACAGTTTGTACTCTTTCCATAGATGATCTTGGAAATCTGGATAGGTTTCTGTTAACAGGACTTTTTCAAGACTATGCAATTAGAAGATCCATTAGATAATCTTCTCAAAGAGATAATGTGTATTTAATGTGTGTATTGATATTTCAATACACATTAAAAAGTAATAAAAGTAAAAATATAGCAATTAAAATTTTTGTTTTCATTCATTTCCACCAGTCACTAAGCCAAAATCCCTTTTACAGAACAATATATATTTGGCCATTTAGTAGTGCCATAAAAAGGACAAAAAGAAAACCAAGCCTTTAACACTGGTAAATACTTACAATGAATTACATTTCATTGGTATAGGAAATCTTTAATTTAAAAGTAGATCTAAAATATTTGTCAAAGATATCTGTGAATATATAATTAAGGTCTTTAACAGAAGAAAAATAAAATTAGCAGAAATGCAGGGTTGCTTTTTTTGTAATGGCAAGTATTCCTTTCTTTCCTTATCTACAAAAATTCCACATTTTAAAATATACACTTTTATGGTAAATTCAGATTACAAGCTTTTGCAAAGTAATTATTTCCTTTACTTTAAGGATTGTTGGTTTGACAGTTGGTAAGAAAGTCTCAAAAATTAATGATTAATTCAAAGTTAATTATATTTTTTCAAGTATATTTTACCTTAACTGCTGATGAATAAGCAGACTAGAAATAAGAATATTTAAGATCATTAAAATTTTAAAATTTTGAGCAGTAAAGTTAACAGAACTATTTAATAGCATTCTGATTTTGCATTTAAGAAATAAAACAGTAACTCACTTGAAAACTGAATTGCAAATCCAGATTTGCTGATATAAAAATCTGTGTCAAACTGGATGGTTACTATGTTGAGAGTGCTATGGATTCCTTCGGGAATAAGAGATCCACTAATTTCCTTTAAGAGCATCTCATTTTCTGGTGGACCATCCCAAACTCGCAGTATATCGTGTGATGCTTCCGTATCAAAAGCAAGAAACTGTAGGCTGTAGGAAAACCACACATCTCTGTCTGATTATTCTAAACACAGGTTCAGTTTTAAATAAAGAATATAACAAATATGCATCCTTGCCTTTGTTAGATATTCCTTTTATTCTATCAGATAAAAAATGAATTATGTAAACAGCATATATAACCTGAATTAATTTTTCTTGAGCAGTATAACTTATTTCTTAGAATATGTTTAAATGTACTATTACACCACCTTTGCAAATTACAGAAATTTCAGGTATATATTCTTTTCAGTGTTCATGAATTTTAACTGTGGCAACAGCAGGCGACACTTCTAGAGGATCTCATACATGCCAGGCACTGTGCAAAATGCATTACAAATTTTTCTTTGTTTAATTGTTATAATGACCCAATGAAGCAGAAACAATTTTTATCTCAATTTTACAAATGTGGCAGATGGAGTTTAGATAGAGTAAATAAAATTGCCCAAAGGGTGGCAGAGTCATGATTTGAACTCAAATTATCTGACTCCATAGTATATACACTTGCCACTGTTTCAAGTTTTTTGTTTGTTTGTTTAATCAGAATCAAATGAAGTTTACTCCAGGAATGTAAAAATAGTTCACATTCAAAAATCAATCAATACATTTTATCACAATGACAAATATAAGAAGAAAAAAATCATATGAACATTCCAATACATACAGAAAAATCATTTTTAAAAACTTCAACATCATAATCACATCCATTAATTTAGGAGTAAAAAGGAACATCCTTAATTTAAAAAATAATGTCTACCCTTCTCCAAACAAATGCACAAAAACTGTTGCATGTTATATCTACTCTGCTTTATGTCTAATCTAGACAAAATTGGTGTCTGATAACTATAACCACAGGACCTCTAGGACTAGTTAAAAATTACTCCATGTTATCCACAGAAGGTTAAAGTTGTTTTTGGGGGGCAAGCCAAAAAAAATGCAAGTCACTTGGCCAGAGCATGTGCAGAGGAGAATATCTTGACCTGAAATGACACCTGGAACCAACGACTCTCCCACCATGGAACCAAAAGGACCAGGACACAACCAGAACTTGAAAGCTGGACTCTCCTCAGAAGATAGAGGTCCGTTGTCTAGGAAGATCCAGTGTTAAAAGCCCCTTCCACAACTTACCATAAATGTTTAAAGCCCTCTGGTCAAAACCTGCCCTGCCAGCACTTCCACATACCAGCCTGTTCCCCTTAACCTCTTAAATTTTGCCCCAAACCCGGAATCAGGGAGACAGATTTGAGAGCCTTGGCTTCTGTCTCCCTGCTGGTTGACCTCACAGTAAAGGCTTTTCTTTTCTCAAAAGCTGGTGGTGTAATTATTGGCTTTTTATGTGCATTGGGCAGAGAATCCTCTTTTTGTGTGGTAACAATACTTTTTGTACTAGTGCCCAAAACTAGAAATCCAATTGTAGCAACAAGCTCCATTCGTTACATATCACATTCATGTTTGATATGTGACTTGTCACAGATTTAAATTTGGATTGTAATTTAATAGCAAATATTGTTCTTAAAAAAAAAATCCCAGAATCCTGTTGAATTTAATATTTGCAGGTCTACTAAGTTTAATATCTAAGTAAGATAATGCATGATCTAGACTAAAGAAAAAATAGGCTGAGAATCGATCCAGTGTGGTCTGGAGTTCTGCAAATTCCCTTGCAAAAGCAACAGACTATTCATACCCAACAATGCGTGGAGTACACCTTTCAGTGTGTTATTTGAAGGACAATACTTATTTTCTATATCCACCTTCACCACCCAGAAGCCTGTATGACATTCCATTTAAATAAAGCAGCAGTTGTTCAATTTAAAGTCTTGTTTTGTGAGAGAACACACTAACTAGCTCATATGTCAAGGAGGATTTGTTCATTTATTAATCCATTCCCAGCCATAACGGTAATAGTTCAACTAGGACTGCGAGTACACAACAGCCTTGGAAACTTGATTGTTGTTGATTCAGGAGGAGACGGTTCTGGCCTCATCTAAGAGGCATCGATGTGAAGAATTGTGAGCCATCTACATAAACTCAGCAGGAAAGAAAAATCAAACATGGTTAAAGAGGCAGAGAGCAGATGCTCCAGAGATATGCCTGAAGCCAGGGAAGACAGGTAGTAGTTACTGAGGCCCCTTCTATTCTTATTTCTTCTAAATGTTCGTGAGGCTGAACTTACGATAGTGACCCGCTCAACTTTGTATACCTATCAAAACAGTGGGTTCAGCGTCTTGAGTCATCAAGAGTAGCAGTCCCCAAGAATCAGGAAAATTCTCAACCTCTGTGCCCTCCTATAACTATGAAAAGCTTCCCTCTAAGGTATTATATGAGCTACCACTGTGGTCTATATATCCATAAATCATGCTTTTTTCATATTTCAAGCAGATGAAAAACAAGCTTTTCCTTGCCAAGGTTAAAAAATATTGAAAAATCTTGATATTATTTGATATTATATATAGTAACTGCTCAGGAAATTCAGATTCCCCAGTAATTTTGAGAAAAGGAAATCCATTTACCTGACAATGTTTCCAGGATCTACCTCAATCATCCACATACAACGCAGATTATTGTCATATGGAAAGGGATAACCTGGAGATAAGATTCTTCCTGATGATTCTCCTTTAAAACGACCTCCACATTCAGCTAATGAAAACAATAATAAAGAACTTGTCACAATTCAATGCCAATCTTTTCAAACAATCTACAAATTTCTCAGGAGTATGTATTTTTTCATCTTAAGGAAAATAAGGATTGATTACCCCTTTTCTTGGAAGTATACATTTGTACATGTTTTCTTAGATTAAGGTATTAATTGAAGAATATTTTGTACAATAAAACAATAGAATCTCAAGTTAGATCACATAAAAGATAATAAAATAAACCTAACTGGAGAACAAAAAAAAGGACACGCTCAAAAACTCTTGAGTTCAGGCTTCCAAACATTTTAAGATGTATTGTTAAATAGTGATAATTTAAAAAGGAGAAATAGATGGCAAGTTGCTCACTGCCAGTTGGTTGCAGGCTGAATAATTCATTTTCTTGCTACCTCACCTCTGAGAAAAACCAATCTTTACCACGGTCCCTCAGACCTTCTATATTTCATTGTCCTTTTATTCTCTTTTAAATCACTCTAAACTCGTTCCCTTTCAACCTCCCAAAAGTCAAAGTGGCATTTTTATTAGGTGTCTTACTTCAGCAAGTCTAGTTTGTTTTTGATTTAATGTGGTCTCTAATTTTTATAAAGTTTATTGAATTAAAAATGTAAGTATTGACATACAATATAATTAAATTTTTATTTTGGGGGGATTCCCTCTTCATTTTAATACCATTTAACATTTTGGGACGTCTGGAGTGATTTTACTTCAGTAAGAAAATACTCTAGAAAAAAACTCTCTGTATTGGAGAAGAGAGAAGTATTTTAGTTAATTTATCGCTCTACATCTCTAAACTCTAAAAAGCAAGGAAAACACTGTGTAATACATTACACATCTGAAAATTCTCCAGATTATCCTCCTACCAAAAAATAAACCAAAAACATTTTACTTTTTGCTTAAATATTTGAAGATTCTCCTATATTTATTTTTTTTGTTCTTTGCACTGTTTCTATCTTACTCATATTCAATGATTGGATTAAGCTTCTGGGGTTTGGTTTTGTTTTTATTATTACAGCAATAAAGTTCAAAGACAGAAAGTTTTAGCATTTGGAAGAGACCTAACAACAATAGAATCTAATGGTTAAATTTGTAGGTTCTATTCATATAGGTAAATTTGTTTCAAAGATTTTACGTTATATTTCACCACCCTTGATGGTTAGTTTTATGTGTCAGTTTGGCTGGACTATAGTACCCAGTTATTCAATCAAACACTAATCTAGGTGTTACTGTGAAAGTATTTTATAGATGTGATTAATATCTACAATCAGTTGACTTTAAGAAGTAAAGGAGATTACCTTTCATAATGCGGATGGCCCTCATTCAATCAATTGGAAGGCCTTATGAGCAAAAATTGAGTTTTCTAGAATAGAAGAAATTCTCCCTCAAGACAGCAGCATTAACTCCTGACTTCGTTTCCAGCCATTTGACCTTCCCTATGGATTTTGGATTTGCCAGCCCCCAAAACTGCTTGAGTCAATTCCCTAAAATAAATAAATCTATTTAGATAGATAGATAGACAGACAGATAGATGGAGATCTAGATCGTCTACTAATTCTGCTTCTCTAGAGAACCTGACTAATACATACCAGTAGAGGACTAAGCAATTTTATTTTGTATTGCAACATTAATTTAATTTAATAATAACGAACATCATTTTTTTTTTCCTGAGGAAGATTTGCCCTGAGCTAACATCTGTGCCAATCTTCCTCTATTTTGTATGTGAGTTGCCACCACAGCATGGCCACTGAAGAGTGGTGTAGGTCCATGCCCAGGAACTGAACCTGGGCTGCTGAAGTGGAGCACGCCGAACTTAACCCCTAGGCCATGGGGCTGGCCCCCTCAAACTTGTCATTTTTAAAGTAAATAGGAAGATATCATTATTTGAGACGTCACCATCACTTATTGTGCTTTTTCTCATTTCTTTAACAAAAAATTTGTTGGACAACTAGAACTACGCAGCTATATTAATTTATTTTTCATCATTTCTATCGGCATACATCTATTATGAGAACAAATTTGATACTTCATTCCCCCGGGTTAGTTTTTTTTTTTTTTTTTTTTGTGAGGAAGACCAGCCCTGAGCTAACATCCGTTGCCAATCCTCCTCTTTTTGCTGAGGAAGACTGGCCCTGGGCTAACATCCGTGCCCATCTTCCTCTACTTTATATGGGACGCTGCCACGGCATGGCTGACAGGCAGTGCGTCGGCGGGCGCCCGGGATCCGAACTCGCGAACCCCGGGCTGCCAAGCGCGGACTAAACCGCTGCGCCACCGGGCCGGCCCCCCCCGGGTTAGTTTTTAATCAATTGCAGGTCAAATTGGAGTTTTGCGCACTTCATTGTATCTTGAATTTAAACATAGCTCTTTTTTCTCCACATTTCTTTGCTACAAATATTACTTGGCATTTTGACTTCAAATGAGCCAGCATGAAATGCCATAGCACTGGAGTTCAGAAGACTTATATTTGCAGAATAAAAATAAAATAGTGTTTAAAGATGGGATACTGGTTAAATCCCTCCAGCTCCGCTTCTTCAAAAATTAATTTCTGTTTGATCAATGTATAAGCTTCAGAAACATAATTACCTAGAAATAATCATATAATTGAGAAAAAGTTTCTTATTTGACAGAGGAGAAAATACAGCCATAATAGGTATTTAAGGTTAATGAGCACAGCAAATTATGATCTTAGGCCAGGTGGTAAAGCTATTAATTGTTGACAGTAGAGAACACCATGTAAAATAGGATTTCATCTTCTGTTGTCGTGGAAATCATCAGCACGACACACCACGTGCACAACTGTTTTCAGCTGTTATCCCTGATCATCTGTCATTGAAAAAAACAGTTTACCCTTCTCGTGAAATCTTGAGCAGTATCAAGTCACTAAGTTTTGACTTGGGAGATTTGTAAGTATAAAGTGCACCGATTTATTGTAAACATAATTAAAATCTTCTGAAGATTTCCCAGACCAAATGGCCTTCCATTTGCATAAAATCTTTCCAAAAAACGAAGACTGTCTGCAGCTTGGTTCAACACATGTAGAAAATATATATTTTTAAATGCATTTGTTTTGTGATTTCAATTTTAGGGACAGCATGGCAAATCAGTATTTACAAGTTCATAGTCCCGTGCTATTATAACCCTTAATGATTTTATGAATATATTTCCTATTCACATCAAAGAATGTAACCTCAGAGAGAATTAATCAGTGCTACATTTTTCTCACAACCAATGCCAGTGGGCTGATTGTTGGTCAAATTCCAGAATCCCAGGCTTTGTCAATTTAGGTCGATTATTATTTTAGATATTACCCTCATAATCTATCCAAAATTCAGATGCCATCTGTAAAGAAAGGACTATGATTGCATTTTGGGTAGACAAAAATACGTTTGCTTTCTACGTGAGTCAATGTTTTAATAAACCAAAAGAGGTCTCATGGCATCAAAAACACTACGCAATTAGTTACAAGGCCTCTAGACTAGAATTTCATGTTTTTGATTTGTATTCTAGCAAGTTTTGTGGAGATTCCTATATCAACCATATCAACTAACAAAGATCAAAAGTTGTCTCAAAAGGTTCAGGTCTCGAAACTCATCAAATTGTGTACACTAAATACCTGCAGTTTTTTGAGGATCACTTATACCTTAATAAAACCATTAAAAAAAGATTTAGGTCAATTTTATCCATATGGGCCTGGTACAGAGTGGATTTGTGCCTCCATAAATGCCATCAAGAAATAAGAATGACTAAGGAATCACTGAATGTTTGTTCCCTACTGAGGAGTCAGTGTTTTGTTAAATTGTTTTCTTTTGTTGTCTTATTACTCCAACCTGGCACCTATTTGATCTTTGGAGGAGAAAAATAAAGCAGAGGTCTCTTTCAACACTTTTCCCTCTACCCTCCCACCCACACATATCCAGTCATTCATTAATTGATAAGTAAGATTATAAGATGGTAGTAATGAAATAGTACTCTAGCTACGCAGAAAAGAGAAAATGATCATTCTCTAGCTTCACACAAGCAATACATCTGATGTCACTGACTCTCACATGCTTCTTCCTATTGAAATTGGTTAATTACGTTATGCTACAAACACATTAAAAAAGCATACTCACTTTCGTAGATTTTTGAAAAAGTGTATATACAAAGAAAGCCTTTTTAAGTTATTGAGAATAGTTCAGTTTTTTAATCCACCTTGACAGCGAGGTAGGAAATATTTTTTATATTAAAACAAATCTGGTCATTGTGATTCAATAAACGTGTGTGATTAAGAATCTTAACATATTTTTGTAGTGATCTAAATTTTATGTCAAGATAAGAGAAATAAAATGACTCTGTATTGTACAAAAAAAATGTACTCATCGATAAGATTATGAAAAGGACCACTTCACTTTCTATTAATTTCCTTCTGACAAATTTGAGCTATGAGTTCATTAACTTCTTGATTTAAGGTCTGAGTTGTATGTGGACAGATCGAATCACTTGAAAAGGTACAGTATATTTTGATAACACTTCTATAGAAATATTTCATGAAAATTTAAAGAATCTCCTACCAATACAGGAAGGCAGAAGATAGTCCCATGCCCTTCTCTCCCCTGTCATGCACTTGAGAAGGCTACTTCCATGGAGACTGTAGCCTGGATTGCATCCATAAATGATAGTGCTACCAGCAAAGTGGCCTTGGTCACTGATCTTGTATCCAAACTGTGGAATGCCAGGATCCTCACAATGTGAAAGTTCAAAACCTGTGAGAAAAATATAAATTTACTAAAGACAAAATTTAACAGGAGAATTTAAAACTGTACAAATCATCCCTTTTTATTATTTTAATACGATTACATACTTTTCCCAAGTTGTATTACTCTTACAATATCTAACTGTGATAGTATACAGCAGCCATAAAGAGCTTTTTTACTTAAAATTAAAATTTGTTGTACTTTTCAAATTTATCAATGATACTCCATGGTCTATATGACTTTACCATGACTTGTTATAGTGCTAAGCTTCTTGCCTGCTTCAAGTAATTTATAGCTAATCATAGATTCTGACCAATATAACTACTAGGACCATATCAACAAAATTTCAAAATTCAAAGTATGTGAAATCAGAACTGTCCGAGTAACAAGTATGTCCACTGAAATATAACTTTAGACTGCTTTACTTTTATACTCTTAAAAGAGAGTGAAATAGTCTCATATTTAAAATATACTTTATCAAGAGGTAATGTAACAGTAATTAGCTTGAAGAACTCTGAATTTTCATATTCTGCCTTCTCCAGAAATGTACAGCTCTCAAACATTCTCACAGGAAAAAAAAAAAATAGAAGCTTCCCACCTCTTGTCATTCTGGGGTGTAGAGAAAATATTTTTGTGTTTCTGCAGAGTTGGGGCTTTCTGCATGAATTTTTGCTGGAAACTTGGGACCCTGGGCTAAGGGTAGCCCTTGGGAAGCTATTTTACGACTTTAAGGGAGAGCACTCCAGAGAGATTTACCTAACTCTGGAGGAGGTTTGTGTTTACAATTCAAGGGAGAATGAGGCCCAGGAATTTACAGACATCTCTAGATTATAAAATCTGTGAACACAGGAGGCTTGTCTGGCCCTTGGAGAGATGTATTTATATTCCAAAGGTTAAAATAAAAACCCAGGATCCTTTCCATCTCATCTCCAAGGAGCAAAGGTTTTTCTCCCTCCTTTTGAGAGAGGAGGAGAAGACAGCCGCCTTAGGCAAAGCAAGTCCATTTTTCTTCATCCCTTGTCCCTGACCACTTGTGTAGATTTTTTCCGACTGATTTTCATCATTTTGTACAGAAGTAAGGACTGGGTCAAAAGGGGGGGCTATACAGTGATTATTGTTATTATTACATTACTTAAATAATAATGATCTCTCTAGATCCAGAAAACCTTGTGTGCACATTCAGAATAAAATTAATAAAGATGAATATTAAAACCTAACAATCATAGCACAATTCACTGTTAAGATTTTGAGAGAACTAGAATAGGATACTTCATAATTTAAACCAAAATCTAAGCTCCCTAGCTATGGAGTGATTTTGTCTTTAGTATTTTACAAAATATAAAAACGTAAGATAAATGATATAACGACTGCATCAAAGATAATTAGGTGCAAAATTATATGAGTTATAGCTTCTGAGACTAAAGGACTATAAAGAATATTCTAGATAGCCTCATGAATGAGTGAAATCTGTGACTTCAAGACAAATAATGTTAGAGAAAAAAGAAAACTTTTATGTGCGTCTTAAATCATATGATAATCAAAAAGATTTTCATTTCTTTTATAGGCACAGTTCCTTGACCAAATTAATCTAGATTTGAACTACAAAGCGAAAAAGCATGAATTACCTTACTGATGTCAAATCACTAATTTACATCATTAACTTCTTGGAGTATCAAAACACACATAAAATTGTCAGAACTTCTACAGCTCGAAGTACCGAGTTTATACTATAATTTCTGTCTGTTGGGGGATGCATTAGCGCTCAGCAAACAAAAGGATCCCTTCCCAGTCTCTTCTGGGGAGATATAATCATTCCCTCCTCTGTTAACCCATAGAATTATTTACACATTTTAATTCATTTACGATCATTCTTCCTTTTCCTTGTCTTCCTACAGACTGAAATTATTTCATTTTTTTCTCTTTCCCACAATGCCTACCCAGCACAAATCCTGGCACAAAGCAGACGTTCAACCATTTTCATGAATGAATTTGGATTTTTAGAGGCCATTATCTCTAGGAGACAACTGAAAATGAAACTAAAGTAATGCTGAGGAGAAACTGAAATTATGAGACAATTAAAAAAAAATCTTCGGGAATTTCCTATATGGATCAATTTGTGACAGTCCCATTTGAGTAAAAATATGTTAAAATAAGGCCGATGCAAACAACTTCAGAAACAGAGGCCTACAAAAGGTTAGAAGTTGTTAACTCAAATCGTGACATACATAATGAGATGTAAAGGATATATGGTGAGTCTTTCAAACATGGAAGTAGAAACAGCAGGAGTAGTAACTTTTAATTTTGGGGACACATTACTTTGCATGGATCTGCAAACTTAATACAACATTTAAAGTGTTCCTGCTCAAAAATGACAAGTTCCCATTCCTTCTACCAGACATAATATTAAGTTTATCATTCAAGATGCAGCCACTTTTTGAGTTTTACCGTATATCATTTATCAAAATAATGGAAATCAAGCTCTCTTTTCAAGGTTTATTACCAAATTCATCCTTCCTTAATTTGAATGTTCTGTAAATGTGGTTGGCAATTGCTGGTGATGAGGTAAAATGGTGATATTCTTTGTAAATTAAGATAATTTATAATACTTTGCATTGTAGATGAAAAATGCACACGGACAATAGTATATAAGTTACAAAGCACAACATAATTTAGTTCAATTTGGTGGAATTATTGTTGCTTATTCATAAATATTCAGAACTGTCTTATCTTTATGGAAACATTCAGCTGCCAGTCTTTTCACTGAAAAGCTCAGATACTTGAAACTGACAATTAAAGATGTGTATGAAAAATCACATATACTATAAATATTCACCATTCCTTGTGAAATTTGATACTCTGATGAAACAAAAATTTCTAGAGCAAAAATGAACTGAAAATCCCCATTGCCTAAATCCTTTTGATTTCCTGAATAACTTAGACTGAGATTTAATTCCATTCCTGCTACCATGCATTATATTTCTTTAACGATTTCTAATTTAGTTTTGAGTTATTATTTGAAAGTTACAAAAGACTACAAAGGATAACATAACCTCACCAATTCACTTTATCACATTCCAGTAAACAGTTGCTTCAGATTAATATTAATTTTAATTCAGATTGGTTTTCAGATTAATATTCATATTGATTCATATTCACCTTAATATTATTATTAAGACATAAATACTGCAAAACAAGTTAAAGCTCCTTTTGTGTCCCTTCTCAGTCCCTTTCTGGTCTTTCCCTACTGAGAGCTAGCAATTATTCTGAATTAATATATCATCCTCACACATATTTTATATTTTTACCACATCTATATGTCTATGAACATACATAGTACGTTTTGAAAGTATTAAACATTTTATCAATTATAAAATTATTTAAGAAAATTCTTCTGAGGCTTTATTTATTGCCCAGCATTACGTTTTTACCTTTATATTTATGCACACACACTTAAACACACACATTTTATTCATTTTAACGATTTTGTGGTACTCCATTGGAGGCATACGCCAAAATTCTCCAGCTGTTTCCAATTATTCCCTGCTACGGAAAGGCTATACTTCTATGCCTCCTTTAGCACATGTGCAAGTGTTTCTATAGGGTATGTAACACATAGGGATCCAAAGTTCATTTTTTCCTTAAGATTCAATCAAAATCTGCTAATCTTATTTAACTTCTGCCTTGACCTACTGAAAGATAAATAGTTGAATCCCTACCTCAACATAATTTTTGTTCAATTTCTTTACAAAGAACTGTGTATTCACATAGGGTAATGTCAGATCTGGTCAGCAAAACAGTACCAATAATACAATAAGGCAGACGGCTTACATATATAAGTGATATGTGAATACTCACTCTCTTAATGTTAGCAGAATTTTTGATGGAACTTAAGAAAGTCCATGTATGCTTTATTTTTTTGAAATTCAGTTAAAATGTAAATATATGTTATTAAAGCTAAATTTTAGAGAATTTAATGGTGAATGAAGATATGTTAATTTTATGTACCAAAAGCAAGAACTTTCAAACTGCTAAACAAAAAGGGAAGTAAGCTGTTAATAAGAACATTGAGAAAGTACATTAGCTAAACATAGAGGAACATACCCTTTTTAAAACCAAAAACATTAATAAAAGATTTTTTACATTTTTACATTTTACATTTTTTAACTGAGATATAATTGACATTATATTAGTCTCAGGTGTACAACATAATGATTCAATATTTGTACATATTATGAAATGATCACTATGATAAATCCAGTTAACATCCATCACCACATATAGTTACAATTTTTTTTCTTGTGATGAGAACTTTTAAGATCAATTCTCTTACAATTTTCAAATATACAATACAGTGTTATTAACCATAGTCACCATGCTGTACATTACACCCCCAGGCCTTATTTATTTTATAACTGGACCTTTGACCACCTTCACTCATTTTAAGGAGTCAAGTGAAGATTAGATTATTCTATCATAATTTTATTATCTATTGAATCGTTTGGTGGATTTAATTCATAATATTTAGCAGAATAATCTTTAAGAAGTATATTTAATATTTGGTCATTAAATTCCACTTAGGCCCCAAGTCTTGCAAGAAAAAGTTTTATTTTAGAATTTTTATATTTAAATGAGGATGTATATAAATCAGAATGTCAACTTTGTCACAGTAAAATTCACAAGCAGGAAATGATCCATGATCATACACAGCAGCTGTGATAATTGTCTTTGATTCAGACATAATAAAGAATATAATGGGAATAAAGAGAAGAAGAAAGTGTTGAACAATAATGCATTCCTTTTTTCTCACTAATCAAACTAATAAAAAAATTGATACACACTTATTTCTCACTAATCAAACTATAAACATATCAAGCTTTGAAACTACAAAGTTTAGGAGAATGCTTTAAGAAGACAATCCTTACAGTTTTAAGCCTATAGAAGTTAAGAATTTAAACAAACAAAAAGATTGCAGAAATGATTGGTATGCATTTCCAACTGGAGGAACAGGAGGTAAGGTAAAGAATTCTTTTTTTTTCATTGTCATTGCTCTAAATCCGACGTATAAAGTTCTGATAAAAAATGTACTAGTTTGTGTTTTGTACATCATACATTTGTACATCATTCTGGGATGGTGAGATTCAGCTTTGTCTGAATATTAATTTTCAACCATCAGCCATTTGGTATTTGGCCAAAATGTATAGTTGGTGCACTCTATACATATCTAGGAATGGAATTTTACTAGATATTGCCAAATTACTCTCCTCTACCAATTTACACTCTCCAAAGTTAAAAGAGTTTCAAGTTTTTCAAATTGTCATCAGCACTTAGTATTGTACAGCTTTTAGTTTTTACCAACTTTATAAATGTGCAATAGCATATTATTTTGGGTTTAATCTTCATTTCTTAATTTCTATTCAGCATTTTTTTCATTTGCTTATTGGCCACTGAAGTTTCCTCCTCTGTAAAATTTTATTTTGTTCATATTGTCTGTTAGACTACTTTTTTCTTATTGATTTGTAGGACTCCTTTCTATTTCTTTAATATATATTGTAAATTTCTCCTTCTAAAACATCTCATCTTTTTACTTTGCTTATGGTGTGTTTTCCTACAGAGAAATAAAAAAAAAAATGACTGGGGCTTGGTCAGGAAAATAGAAGCCACTTAGATATTCTGAGTTGCTAAGATTCAATATAAGAAATTAGAGAGAAAATACAAGAAATGCAGAGGGAGTAAAGGTCAGAAGACCACTGCTTTCAGGAAACCCAGAAGTTCAGGGAAGCTGCTGCCACATACAACCACCTGCCAGCACCACACTCTTGCCTGCAGATGCTAGTGGACAAGAATGTCTTCTCCATCTATCCCACCTTTCAACTCCTAAGGACTGCCTTTAATTGGCAGAATCTAAGCAGAGATCTTCACTGACAAGAGTGTGCAAAATGTGGTTGCCAGAGACTAAATCTCTTCACTTACAGGGAAGTTTTTAGAAGGGCAGGAATGCTACTGACTATTGACAGATTTTTGCTTGTATATCTTGTTTTAGAACTCTCTCTACCTTAAAGACATAGCTATTCTAGCTGACATTTTTTCCCCAAACATTTTAAAATTTTCACACTCATAAATCTTTAATCTGCCAGAAGTTAATTTTACATAGAGAGTAAATCTGTAGGTCTTTAGATATTTAAGTTCAAAATTTACAAAGCTTTTGGGATGTGAAGGCTATAAGAATGGTAATGATTCTTCTGTTACTCTAGTATGAAGAAATTATATCCAATATTGTCAATGTAAACAACAGATAATCAAAAAATATTTCTTTAATATTTTAGTTAACATACCTTACACTATATAACACAGCATTAGTCAATACTTCCTTTATTGCCTGGTTAATTTCAAGATTTAAAGAATAAGGAAAATGGCAAATATATCTGTTGAGTGGTTTATAGCATATACAACCACATGGAGTAACTTTGTTGCTCCCCTGTAATTTAGTTATTTTCTACCTGCATTTGCATTAAATAAATTATATGCTAAGAATAAAGTTAGAGTTAATAGGTCATCTGATTATTTTTCATGGCTAACATTGTCAACAACATACTGGTAGCTAAATTAAAGAGTTTAATTAGGATAATTTATTATAAGGCTGGTGCATAAGAAAAGGCATCACAAATTAGCTAATGCACATCTTTAATTTGAATATAAAATTTGAAATGGCCATGTTCCATGTGGATTATTGAATCATTTCAAACAAAAAAATTTGAGGACTATGAGAGTCCAAATATATATGAATTTTTCCCTTGAGATAACAGGCATTTCTCCAATGGGCATATTAGTAAATTAGATGTGCAGAGGTGATAACAAAAGGACATCTGAGCCCAGAGGTACTGCCTGATGGCTGGGCAACATGGACAGTCACCAGATCAGCTTTTGAGAAGACAATGCGATAATCCATCAAAAAGGTGTGATTTAGCTCTGTAATGGGTGGTTGTTTAAAATACCCAATTCCTTTCTACTGAATGAAAGTGGGGTAACTAGAAATGAAATGACTAAAAGAATCTGCAATGAAGCATATCTTCAAGAAATAAAGTTTAAAGACTTCATGAACAACATAAAAGATACTAGGCTTTAGTCATTCCCTATGGTGAATTTGGCCAATGAGAAAGCATTCAGATTCTCAGGCATAAAATGACAAAAGTTTCTCTGCAAAGAATTGCATTGACATTCAAAAAATTATTTTTTTACCTTTATATCAACTATAAGAAAAGATGTTAAGTCCATGAAATTTTAGATATAAAATATCTAAAACTTGGGTTGGAGGTAATATAGTATAGTGATTAAGAGCACCGATTCTAGAGGCAGAGCCCCTCAGTTCAATTACCACATCTGCACTTATTAGTTATGTGACCTTGGGCAAGTAATATAACCTTTCTGTGCCTTGTTTTCCCTCTTCTCCTCATGGGGTATAATAGTATCTCCCTCATAGGGTTACCTTATACCTACTAGGTAGTAGATAAATGTTAGCTACTATTTTAAACTCATATTTAATATTATGATAATGTTGAAAGTCTTCTTATGCCTTTTAAATGAAATCCAAGCCCCTTAATATAGTCTAGCTCTCCCCTGCCTAGCTTCTGATTTTATCTCTCATTATGTCCAATTTTCCTTGCTTATCCAGCTCCAGCCACACAACTCAAGCTCAGGCCCCTCTTAGGCCGTTGACTTGTTGATGGATCTGCCTAGAACCATCTACCCTCAGATCTGTATGTAGTTGCCCCTTCTTATAATTCAGTTATCAACTCAGGTGACACTTCCTCTGAGACAGAGTCACTGAACAAACCAGCTATGGTAGCCCCATCTCCTGTATTAACTATCCCATCGCCCTGTTATAAATTATTTCTAAATGCTGTTCTCTTATCTTTTGTTCATATCTTTATTTTCTGTCTTGTCTCAAAACAAGTTAGCTCCATATGATCAGAAGCTTTGTCTTATTCGCTCTTCTCTTCGTCCTCAGAGCGTAAAACATTCTAGTGGGGAAACAAAAACCTAAACCTATGACCAATAAACCATAAATGTTAGTTCCAGGAGAGGAATAAAAGGGAAGATAAGACAGGTTGCTAAATAGAAATGACATTTCTACAATTTAGCCTCAGAGAGAGAGAGATACAGTAAAAGACACCAGATTTAGGAATGCATTCTTTTTCTTTTTTGCAAGGAAATATTCACCCTGAGCTAAATCTGTTGCCAACCTTCCTTTTTTTTTTTTTTCCTCCCTCCCCAAAGCCCAAGTACATGGTTGTATATCCTAGTTGTAAATCGTTCTAGTTCTTCTATATGAGCTGCCACCAAAGCATGGCAACTGACAGACGGGTGGTGGGGTTCTGTGACCAGGAAGCCAACCCAGGCCAAAGCAGAACACAACAAACTTGAACGACTAGGCCGTCAGGCCGGCTCAGGTATGCATTCCTGAAATATGCATTGATGGGCTGAAGGAGTCTAGTTGGAGTAGCCTATCAGGTTTTGGTAAATTCTACTACAGAGTTATCCAAAGCAGAGTGATGTTTTAGGGAGTATACTGTATTAAGATCTTAATTTCTGATCTGTTCTTCCAACTTTAGAAGAAGGGAATGATAATTTCCTCTCACTTTACTCCCCTACACCCTCTAGGAAAGACACTTATGCCTTTATGGGTCACAGGGAAATTAACAACTAATTTGTGGTATATAAAGCACCTGAAAATTTGCCTCATCTAGGCCTTTGTTTAGGGTGAGTTTCTGATTTCTCAAGGTCAAGAGTAATTGATAGCTATTGTTTTGAGAAAAATGGAAGAGTGGTCTGATTCAAGGAGGTAATTAATTCTGAGAGGCTGGAGGGATGAAGAGCAGTGGGATTCCCTTATGGCAGTCAAGATCTGACCAAGTTTGTCACAAAGGCTTTATATTCAACCAACACAGCTGTCCACACTTCAACTGTCTAATCAAACTAGAGCTGACTGAGAAACTTTTTGGAAGAAAAAGGAGGCATTTTCTCATGTCAAGTGTGGTGTAGCATTTTTATACCAGGTATGTACATAAAATTTATTTATTGCTGGAGGAAAGTGAGAGAAGCTTACTGTCTTAGTACAGTAGAGCTAAAACTATTAACGATGAGTGAGCCAAATGCTTTTCCTTTCTAAGCCCTGAAGAGTCTCTGGGCTTCCATGACACCATTAATCCTGGAGGCATATATCAATACAATATTTTTGAACTTATTTTTTCGAATACCTTTTATAGCTGTACATTGCAGTAGACACTGTAAGTTGTCTTTTTAATGTCTCCTCCTCTTTCTCACGAACAAAATGCTGATTTTGTTCCCATCAGTAAGAGAATCATATCAGACATTCTATCACAATGGTCTAATCCTAAACCAATTATTTAGTCTGCCAAACACTTCATTTTCCAGCTTGCCTTGCTGGAAAATTTAGGCGTAACTACATGGCCCAGTTCTGGAAAAAGAGAGATAAGAGAGTGTTTGACAGAAGATTTTGCATTCCTGATAAAAGGAATATATGCGGTTGTCACTCTGTCTCCTCTTTCTTCCTGCCCTGAATATGCCCAGAGTTAAAGTAGTCATCTTGTGACTATGTCACAACAAACACGAGGACAAAAAGTGAATACTCTAGAAATGTCACAGTGGAAATAGGGGCAGGACACTTGCTGACTAGGCTGAGAAGTTGAATCAAGACCTACCTATATTCTTTCTTTCATATGAGAAATATAAATCCTGGTTGTTTAAGCCACGATTAAGTTTTCCATTACTTGAAGCCAAAAGCAGCATCTCAGCCCCTGTTTCCACTAGTTCATTTGCTATTCTTAGTGATTATATAATAAATGGACCAATAAGACAGTTGAAATAAAATGCATCTTGAATGCCTGTTCTAAAATATTTCTTCATTTTTATCTCAGCCAAATGCAATTCTGTCTACCTAAAATTGAAAATAACCAGACAACAGCAAGTGTGAACTCAACAAAACAGATAATAAAAGATAGATAGAACGTGACTATCCTTAGATAGTGTGGGTGTCATTAGATAGCTGCAGTCATAAAAGGCTTGTTTATGCTAAACTAGAATTGTGAGAAGCCAGGCATGTGTAATTAATCTGAATTGGACTATTTCCTGTATTCACCTTGAATGTGCTGAATATGGTTTTCCCATTCTCTGTGCCTTTCCTCATCCTATTCTGTTTGTCTGGAATACTCTCCACCATTTCTTTATGTGACCCACCAACCCTACCTTTAACGCTACCTCATTAATGAATGCTTATCTGATCTGTCCTATCCAAACATCCTCTCTTCTGTCTCTAATTCTCTTAATGTGAATACTGGGAACTCCTCCCCATCACACAGGGTTCTTTCAGATGTTTCAGAAACAAAGCTGGAACCGTAATTGTAAGCGAAACAACTGCAGAATGGGGGGTTGAGTAGGTCCTAGGAATGACTGGATACAGGGATTCCAACACAAATACAGGGTCTTTTCCATTTGCCTCCATTTTTACCACCTGAGCAAATTCTCTCATGTTCAGAAGTTGATTAATTACTGCTTCTAAGGATTTAATGAATATTTAAAATATGTGGCCTAGTGGAATCTTCTATATCACAAAAGCATGTTATAAAATCAATATTCAGATCACATGTTAATTTACCAAGAATCTGTAAAAGGATGCAATTGAACTAAAACTAACTAAAGACTTTATGAAGGAAAATGGCCCCTGAAGAACATTACACAATATGTTTGCAAAAAAGTATATATCTACAATACAATTATATTAACTGTGGATATAAACTACTGCAAAAGAAATGTTGAAAAGTAGGCTAACTCTGGCTGAAGGAATCAGAATAAGCATCAGTGGGGAAATATTTGAGATGGGTCTTAAAGTTCAGTTGATGCCCCAGGTGGGTGGGGCATACCTAAAAGAGAAAGCAGCTTGGGCACAGGTGCTATGGCTGGGGCTCAGAACACGGCTGTTGGTTCACAAACACATACGAGCATTTACTGACCTGGTGATATCCAGGACACTTTGGAAGTAGACTATAAACATTTTAGTTCCAGATTTGAGCCTGAAACATTTTAGCGTCATTCCGAGACTGAAAAATATTTATAGATGTACATTTGCCCTTTTCAAAAATAATTGTTTTTCTACTCTCTTTCCAATTCTATAGCTTCCCATCTTCATAATGATGCACATCCTATAATGAACTAGAGTCATTAAGAAAAGAAGAGTGACTTCAAGTATTTGCTTTTTGTTTTTTTTTTAACATCCAATAGCTCACACCAATGACAACAAAGTCAGCGATTTTACTCCAGACACCTGAGCACCCCATCCAATTTTAAATCCAGGTATGTTCTACAATGCGAAGTATCTTTGCGTCAATAATGACAATTTACATAGAATTTAAATATCAGAAAAAGAAATCTAGGTTTCCTCTGTGAAACCCATTAACATTTTAGACAAGGAGATATGCAAAATGATGCAGAACAAAGAAAGTCCATTATATAAACATTGAGCCATAACTTGAAAATGTCAGCAGCCCTGTTAGAAAACAAAGGGAAAGAGGAAAGCAGATTTAAAAATATTTGCCCTTCTGAGCAGATCACACCAATTATATTTGAGCAGTAATCCTCAATACATTCCTTTTAGTCCATAAACACAGTACTATCTGTAAACATGATTTGCTTGGAGTTTTATTTGTCTTTGGGAGGACCTCACTAGAAATTATATGGTACATAACAGTTCTCAGGTTTTAAAAATATGTATTCAACATTCATTTTGTTAATTTACGTTCAGTTAAAGTTAATGATGTAACAATTCTAGTACAGGTAGAAAAAAGCCTTGAAATGAACAGGGAGCAAGAGTAATTTCTCAGTATTATACACCAGAATATTTTAACGTACTGAGTCATTATACTTTCCTGTCTCCTACTTCTCATATCATTAAGAAAGAATAGTTTCACAAAACAATAATTTGATTCAAATTCCCTTTAGGATCCCATGTGAATATCTCTAATGCTACAACCTTTATAATTTTTCAGTTTCCATTCATCTGACTTTTTGAGAAAATTTACGGAGGTCATTAGATTTTTTCAAACATTCTATCAGTAAAGATTTCTGAATGTTGTTACTTAATTTATTTTGCTATATTAAAAGAGTATTCTGAACTTCCAAGAACCAATTTGATCTGATAGAATGAAATTTATTAAACACAGCCAGTAAACACTTCAGTTTCACATCGTCTTTACTTTCTTAGTAGAGTCTTACACAGAGTAGAAACTCAATAAATATATTATTTGAAGAAAATTTATTGTTCATTGATGTAATTAATCTGTTTCTTATATTATGGTACTGGTAAAATAAATTCATTTAATTCATATAACAATTGATGTAACCCCCTACCTCCAGTTCTCAGTCTTGAACTTCTACCTGTTTAATTGTCAGAATAGCTGACTTGGGTATAATAGACTAGATATGTAAGAATTTATTTTTAATAAGGCAATTCAACACAAAAGCAAAACAATCTAAAAAATTTAGCCACTCTTTAGTGCATAATTACCTGAAACCGTACAGTGATCATTGACGACTGACCAACTATAACTATTACACATGTCGTGTGTTTTGCAACTACAAAGGGGAGATTAAACACTGGATTTCCATCTATTAAAAAGTGTAGTTGTATTTCTTAAATATGGAATAGAGAGAATACTGCTATTTAAAAAATACATAAATAAGCCCAAAGTCAGAAATTACTTAACCTCTGTGAACCTTAGTTCTTTCAACTAAAATGGCAACAGTCAGAATATCTGTAATTTATGGAGTTGTTGTTAGGGTCAAATAAAATTATATATGTAAAAGAGAATTGTAAACTGTAAATTGATGACCAAATGTTGAACATTACTTCACCTTGTGTATTGCAATTATTTAATAAATATTCAGCATCAGTGTTTGACAATTTTATTCTACCAAAATACTTACTGGTATAGACAAGTTGAAAGCCTTCATCTGTCCCTTCAGAATCAGAATTAAATTCTAGCCAGAGTTGATTTGAAGTACTACTAAGAGTCAGTCCTCGCATAGATGTGCCAGTGAAAGCACCTAGTAGATGAGTCGTTTTATCCTTTCCATCATAAATCTGCAAAATATATTTATAATTAAAATGTAAACATGCCAATAAAGACTAATTCAGATCAAGTGTGTATATCTATGAAGAAGAGGAAATTATTATACTCTTCCTAAATCAGGTCACTACATATTTCCGAAGGACAATTTCACATATTAATTCCTACAAATGTCAGGTTAAGCGTTACAATCCACATGGAAACTTTTAAAGTTCCAAGCTCAGTAAATTCTAATACTCCAACTCATGTTATATAACTTTTGTTCTTATTATAAAAACAATGCTTTTTTGCCAGACAATTTAAAATTGAGAATACCTACAGAAAGATTGGTTTCCAATGCTGCTTGGTTGGTTGTTTTTCTGCAACTTGCTTAGGGGGAACAAATACCTGCTTTTCTAATAACATGAAACTTATTGGAACCCTTTTTGCAATTTCTATAATTTATCCATGTCCTTTAACTTCATTTTTGACATTTTTTAAAATATTAAGAGTACTAAATGCTTTTTAGAAACTAATTTAACAAGGCAAAAATATACAAAAACAAAATTGATGAGCTCCCAAACATCCCTCCATCATTCTCATTCTTCCTAAGTTGTAACTTCTCATTGCACTCTAATTTGCTTTCTTTTTATCAAGGCATTATTGACATCTCTTCAGGTCAGTAGACATAGATTCTTCCTTTTGAGAGCTGTGTAATATTTCATACAGTGACACTACCAACTTGCATTATCATTCCAATATTAATGAATTCAAGATTTTTCCACTAAAAGTAATGCTGAAATAAACATCTTTTGCACATAACCTCAGATTTTTTGGTACTTGTATTTCAATAAGAAAGTTTTCAAAATATGGGATTTCTTCACTAAAATGTTCATGTATTGCCAGATTATTTTCCAAAAAGTGTACAGTAGTTAAACTGAAGGTTTACCAACAATGCATGCTGCCATTCTTCTTCCTTTAAGACATGTATTTTCAATGTGGAAGTTATCCCCAAGGGGGTGAAAACTGGTTCTTGGGAAGGTGATAAAAAGTCTTAGGTATTATGATGATTTGTGGTCCTACAAAGATCAACTCTATCTGACAAACCTTATTCCATAGTATCTAGTTTCATGGAGTTGGGGCTGGGGGCTACTTAGCTGAATGATAATGAATTTAAAAAGTTGAGAAATACTGCTCTAACTTACTTGCCTCTTGAATGAAATTGCCTTACTTCTGACCTGGCATTAGAGTAAAAATTATATCACTGAACTCCTAATCCAGTGATTTTGCCATAAATTGTATTCATTACAGTGATGTCACTTAAGAAATGATTTTCAGGTGGTACACAATGAAACATTTTATTATTACATTAATCTGCACGATATATATTTTTCTTGTGCTAAATTGTTGGTTTAATTTGATAATTAAGAATGTTTACTATAATTTATAAATAAAACTCATGTATAATGCTTAAATTTTTTTAAAACTATCTTTATCCAATTTTAATATTAAGTTAATGTTAATTTAATAAAATGAATTGGGAAATTCTCACTACATTTCTAATATCTCAACTATTCAAATAAAATAGTTTCTATCTACAAAGTCAAGATTTTCTTCAACTCAAGGAAATATTCTTGAATTTTTGTTCATTTAATTATTCTTTGTCTATTTGATCCTTTCATTTTTCCACCTAGAATGCCTATTACTTGCATATTGAGAATCTAAAGATATATTGCCATTCCTATATTTTCTCTTCTGAAATTTATCTATCTTTCCTCTGTACTGTAGACAATCTTTCACTGGATCTTCCACACTAACAATTAGATTTTCAGCAGTGACTAATCTCTTTTTAGGTTTTCTATTAAAATCTTAAGTTTTAACTATTTGGTCAAGTTTTAGAAAGTCTCTCTCTCTCTCTCTCTCTCTCTCTCTCTCTCTCTCTCGGTACACTAATTCACTAATTGCATTATCTCAAGATTTCTCATAACTTTTAAAATTATTTTCAAATTTCCCTTTTAACCCTTCCATAGTTTGAATTTAATGCATATTACCTGTCTTATGTATTTAATTTGGTCTTTCTTCCCTCTGGTTACTGAATTCCTTTAAGTATGTGTTTATCTATCTTTAGCTATTTATAGTTATACGTTTCCTTATTACTGACACAGATTTTAAGTGTTATCAAGACGAGAGGCACAGGTTTTGTTTAACATGCTATACAAATGTAGCTTTTGTTCAGAGGCCCCAGAGTCCTCTTCTACCCACACTCCCTGTCTTTTCTGCACCGAAATTCTAAAGTCTCCAGTGACAAGGCCCTTCCTGCTCTCTCCCTTTGTGATTGAGGGAATCTACAGCATGACATGCACCCTCTAGACTCTACCAGCTTCTTTACTTTTTGCTGTATTACCTCAGAGAGGGTGGTGGATATAAGAAGGAGAAGGAGAGAAAGTGAGAGTCCTAAACTCAAGCCAACACGGTCATTGAATTCCTAATAGCGAACAGCTTCCTGGTCTCTCTCTTCTTTTTAAAAGGTCTTTCTGACAATTTTTTTTTAAAATGTGTTAAAGAGTATTTAAAGACTGTTAACAGAGTATTTGAGTACTAGATAGAGGGCTATACAGACCAATTTCCTAAAATTATGCCGGAGTACCTTGAACTCCCGGTGGAATCTATCACACAAATAAGTTCCTGTTTTAGTTATCAGCAAGAATTTATTTGTCTTCAAGAAAGCTAAACCAAATGTTGAGGTTTGTTTGCTCAGGAATGTTATTTGTTTGATTGCAAAAGATTCAATTTTTCATTTCTTAAGAACAGTAGTCATCAGGGATACTTCAGAGGCAAGGAAACATTGCTTATCAGAAAATACAACTTTTGTATTTGTGAATCTGAAATGTTCAATATTTTCAGAAGTCTTCTTCTGAATATGTTTGTTTTATGACTCTATACATGATGCAGTTTATAAATCCTATGGTTAGAACTACACATTCTCAACCGAGCCATTTAACCAGCAAATTTTGTGGATCTTATTTTGTAGTTAATATTGTCAAGGTAACCCCAAAGAATATTTTCCTTTCATTCCTGGTTACTTCTCTCCAACATACAGTTTCATGTCTATGTTAAATATAAATAATGTTTTTTAGATTAATTTAGTTCTGTTTTCATGTGTGGATACATTGTAAGAACTTTCAGTTTGTCAAAAACAGCCAAGTAAAGGGGAACTAAAAACTAAGCAACTATTTGATGTTAACTGAGTAAATAAAAATTGGTTGTTAAAATTTGTTTTTAATTTTTGTTTCTCAAATTTTCAGTGGTAATGAGAAAAAAAGCTGAGTGATAGCAGAAACCATTACTTTACTCCATACATATAAATCATTCCTATATATAACATAAAAAGTAACAAAATAGTTCAACACATATTTAATTCCATGCACTGTGTTAGGTGCTGGGAGTAAAATTAAACAAAAAATTTAACATGTCATTCTTAACCTGAAGGAGATTAAAAAAACATTAATCCAATATTGTCTGTTACAAGAGAGACATATTTATATTGTCTTTCTATTTTTCAAGCTAGAAGCATGCTTTTTCCTTTTTCAAAAGAAACTTTAAGAAATTATTTTAAAAATGATCATCAAAAGAGAAGGCATGAAAAAAGAAGTTAATGCTTTCAAAAGAAAAGAATTATCTTAAGCTCAGCTAAGAGGATCTAGTTCAGTGCCAAGACTTACTAACTACAGTTTAACAATGTAAAGGAAAAGGAAGGAAACAAATAACATAGAAGCACCACTATAATCATCAAAGTAAAATGAAGCATGATCGTTCAATTGTGAAATTTTGGAATCATGTGTAAAATTATTAAATCAAAGTGAAAAGCAAGTGTTAATTAGGAAGTCTTTAAAAAGAGAAGAGTTTTATAGCAATAGTCAAGTCAGTGCTGTTTAACTTATAAATAAAATCCTTCAAATGGATTCAAATACATATGGAAGCATAAAGGCAACAAGGAAGGACAAAGCAGTGTAGCCAAAGACAAATTACTTTTGCAGTAGACAGGAAGGCAAGCACACAAACAAGAAAATAAAACAAACAAAATGTACCTTTCATTTAAATGTAAATTTACAGTACAGTGATTATATCGGGTCTAATCAGAATGACACAGAACTTTTATTTGAGATTATTACTTCTCATATTCCTATTCTACATAAAATCAGGATCTTTAAGTATGTTTTTATTTATTTGGCCCAAATTGCTTTTTCCTTTTTTTAAGGTATACATTATTATTATTATTTTCAGCATGTCTTAATAGCTATTTTTTCTGCAAATCTTAAAAAGAATAACTGCAAAATATTACACTTTTTACTTGGAAGGGAGAGGACTCTGGTGTTCTCCACAGAAATATTCTCAGTTACTTTGTGCCTAATTCAGATAATGGAGACTTACTTTTATGTCAAATATAGAATTTCAAATTGACTTAAAAATTAATATCATGAAAGGCATCGAGGGCTTTTTTAACATTAATGAAACTCTTTGAAGGGACTCTAATTTGTTAGAAGGTTGCAATTAATCTGGTAGTCTTACACTAGACCAGACTAGAACTTAATATTGTCTGGTTTCAATTACCAAACTTTGGTAATGAATCAGCCTGAAATTAGTTACAGTTCACAGACTCTCCTAGATCTGGAAGGTCAAACCCTCTTACGCTTATCAATACTCAAAACTGTTATTGTTGTTAATGATATAATAAATGCATGATTAGAAAGCATATTATCAGTCATTTCTCTAGTGAATTAGCAAGTAAGGTGTTATCTGAACCCAAGAGCAGAAAGTACATAAAAAAGTAAAATCAAAAGAAAGAAATTACACATATACGTAAGTATAATCATATAAACTTCCAAATCATTCCTGCTCATGAGTACTAGAATTTTCATTTTTGGCCATTTGTTTTATAGGTTGATTTGGAAATTAAAATAAATTTTTCTAATAAAGTGAGTGGGATGTCAAAGTTGGAATGAAAAAGAAAGAATAATTTCTGCAATGGTTAATCAAAAAGGATGATATTCTAACCCGCATTATGTTCTCTCCAAAGAAAATATGAAACAGAGCCAAGAACTTTTGTTTGTGTTCAAATAATTATGTCTTTGAAATAGCTATATAATGTGTACTCAGTTATAAGAGTTAATATATTTTAGTGAGGGAGTTGGGGGGCACAGTGAAGGGTCAGCTTTGCAGGAGCCTTAGCTTTGTGGTTATGTAACAAAGTGAAAGTCCCAACTCTACCAATAAAGCTGCACGGCCTGTCACAAATCATTTCACTTCTGTGATCCTCAGTATAGGAGGGAATGAAGGGTTTTATGAGGCCTATAATAGCACTCAATACAAATGGATATTTAGAGAATGATCTGAGGGGACAGATAACAAAGGATTACCAGTGAATAACAAGCAGAGTTGGAAGATATGTGTGGTGGACTTATGGGATCCCTGGTGTGCTGAAAAATATTTAATAACCAGGTCTCAAACAAACAAAACTGGTGAATGTAAAAATCCATACATATGCTTTTTTTTAAAAATAGCTTTTATTGCTATAAAGAGAGGTTGACCAACTTGTCCTGAAAAGGATAGATAGTAAATATTTTAGGCTGTTGGGGGTATGATATCTCTGTTGCAACTACTCAGTACTGCCATTGTAGCACAAAGGCAGCCATAGACAATATGTAAATGAATGAACATGGCTTTTTCCCAGTAAAATTTTATTTACAGAAACAGGTGTCGGGCCAAAATTGGCCTATAGACCATCATTTCTGAATCCCTGATTTAGGGGATGTGTAGCGTGCAATTTGCACATGATAATAAAATATACGATATTCATTATAGTAAATTTCATAGAACTAATTGATTCTTACAAAATGCCTTCAGTGTTCTTTGCAGAACTTTTGTATCTGCAATTTATAATTGCAACTGACAAATGAGTAGTTCCTAAATGAATTTTGCTTGATTTTTTTATGTTAATAAGTAAGATGAAAGTGAAACATCAATAATGTTATATCAGAACTTCACTGATTTGTAAATGACATGAGTAACTTCTTTGCTAAATGGAATAATAGTTTTCAAATACTAGAAAAGATATTTTCTCAATTTTTTGTGCAATTCATGATATAATGGCTACAGACACAACTCATTTCTACTTAAATATAGACCATAAGTAAAACAATAAATCAAGTCAAGATTTGTAGTGTTTGCCAATTTCTGCAGTGTAAATATTCCTACCATGGCGAATATCAAGCTATCAATGTGTCATCACTGGATGTAGAATTGGGAAGAAGTGTGCATCCTGACACAGTATTTTGACTACAGAGATACAATATTCATAACTAACCTAAAAACGCACACATAATAGTAAAAGTAGTAAAATAATTAGGAAACGAAAAGTTGTATTTATTACCTTTGTTTTTAATATAACTTAAGGTAGGTTAATTTAAGTGTAATCTAATTTAGTTTGATTTTTAATAATGGATATGTTTAACAACTAGCTCACAAAATTACTGAAAATTTAACAATGTGCTCTCACAAGTGGTAATCCCAAAGACTCACACATAGGTTAGGAAAGAAGCTTGAAAATAATACATCTCAGAAAACAAAAACACATTAATAACTTTCTTATACTTCTAAAAGAATGTTATTAATCGAGTCCTTCAACTAATTTTTCATAAATATGACATCAATTCTCCTAACTTTTTCTTTCAGACTCTCAAAACCAATTTTGAGTTATTTTATTGGCTCTTCTCCATCATCATCCATTTGGTCCACATTTTGCATAAGAAATAAGTCTTTAAACACACAATACTAACTGTGGTAAAAAGATTGCTTGAATTTTATTCCTGCTACATTCCTTTATCTAAACATAATGCTCAGTCTTTTTCTGAAAATAAAAACACAGCAACAACAAAAACAAAAATAGTATTTCTGATTGGTATTCAGCTTTTGTCCTGCCAGACTGACAATGGGAACTATTCCCTGTTGATTGTTTAGAGCCTACATGTAATAAACACCTTCTATAAATGTTAACCAACAGAATTAATTAAATTACATATTTTGACTGAGGGTTTGAGAAGTTCAATATCCTTGCCTATTGAAAGGAATGGAACCAAAGAAGGATATATTCATAATTCCCAACCCTGCTGGTCATCAGATAATCTGGAAAGCCTCATAAAAATCCATAATCCCAGGTGCAGATCAACTGAAACAGTTTTCCCCAGATCTACTGAATCAGAAAATCTGGCAGTGGTGCCAGGAATAAACTACCTAGAGGAGTCATATGATTATCTACACTTGATACAAACTTGACGAGTGTGGTTATAAATAAAGGAGTTTATGGAAAGAAGAGGGAGGGAGAAAGTGGGTGAGTGAGTAAGTGAGTAAGTGAGCATCGGCCTGGATGGTGAGCTCTCAGAGAAGAAAGTTGTGTGTGTGTGTATGTTTGTGTGTAGATACAGATATAGATAAATACACACACTTTTTAAAATTGTTGTTGCTGTTTTTGTTTTTGTCAGAATCCAATACAGTGATGTTCTATAGTAAATGAAACCAGAAAAAAAATAAACCTTTTTCCAAATCTTATACTCATATAAAGATTACAAGACAATGTTATTCCAAAGAACATAGCCAATCCTACCACATAAAGAAAAACCAATGCCTGAGGCCAGCCTGATGGCATAAAGATTAAGTTCCCGTGTTCTGCCTCAGAGGCCTGGGATTTGCTGGTTCGGATCCTGGGCGTGGACCTACTCACCGCTCATTAAGCCATGCTGAGGCAGTGTCCCACATAGAAGAACTAGAAGGACCTACACCTAGCATATACAACTATGTACTGGGGCTTTGGGGAGAAAAAAGAAAAAGAAGAAGATTGACAACAGATGTTAGCTCAGGTCAGTCTCCCTCAAAAAAAAGAAAAAGAAAAGAAAAACAGTGCCTTTAAGTTATCTCAGTCAAGGGGCAGAGGGTTCTATAATGGGCTATTTGTTTTTCTTATTTCTTCTTATTTCCTAGTCTGAATGAAAGAAGAGAACTGACTCCACTAGGTTTCATATTGGAAAGTGCTGGGATGGGGATGGGCTGTCATGGACTAGTTTGCAGTTAGACAAATGACCTTCCATCCTGAGAGAACTTTGTGCTCCACAGCTTTTGAGAATCAATAATTTGTCCTTTGGAGGGTGCATCTGTCTGTTTGTGCATGCTAACTGTGCCTGTGTCAGTCGGTATCTTTGAATGAACAGTTGTCCATGGGATTAATGGGAGGACTAAGGTAACATATAAGCATTTTACATCTTACACAGGTGGAGAGACCATAAAGAAGACAGACTTGAAGTGTAAATGCCCATCCCAAACTGTCTCTATACAGTGGCTTGCTGAAGTTATTTTAAAGTAATACTTTAGAATAAACCCCAGGCAAGATTATCAGTAGGCAGATAACTGAATTGGTGTTTTTTCTGTTGCAATATTTAGTATATAATCTTTTCAACTTTGGGAAATATATATTTATTCTAGGAAAGTTTTAAAAAAATCTTAAAACATTGCTGGGAATATAAATTTTCATCTTTTCACTCAAGAAAGAAAAATCG
This sequence comes from Tapirus indicus, assembly GCA_031878705.1. Lineage (NCBI taxonomy): Eukaryota > Metazoa > Chordata > Mammalia > Perissodactyla > Tapiridae > Tapirus > Tapirus indicus. The sequence continues at coordinate 27,061,875 of CM062935.1, read as the reverse complement.
TGATTTAATGAAATACACTAAAGGAGCTTAAATTGAATTTTTCTGCCTTCCCTTGTCTTTCACCATCACTTCCCCTCACATTACCACTTATTACTGAGGTCCCCCCTTCCTCAAGGTAACACACATCACAAGCGCATGTGACCTTACTCCAAATAAGTAAGACATTGGTCACAAAGCACTCTGAGGAACACAGTAAGACTTTTTTAATAAAGGCATCACCTGTTATCCCAAATGAATTTTCCAAATAATAAACCTCATTCATTATGGAAAAGTAATAGATTTCAAGCATCACAGAGAGAGAGGAGAGAAATACTTTTGGGAGGGCGGTGGTAGGCATGGGGAAGCTCTTCCTGACTTTTAACTCATAAACACATATTTATTATTGTTGCTTGTCTAGTACAGATTAGTGGCTGGGCTCACACTTCTGATCAATCTTGACACATTTTTCCCCATAGGCTGAAAAAAATAAGCACTGCCTCAATTCTACGTGCGAGCATCCCATTAATCTCAATGTTGACTCCAATTTAGCAAATAAAACATTTTAACAGGAATATTCAAACAATGAAGTGGGGATGGAAGGGATTTATAAAGTGAATTTCTGTTGCTTGCTGGGGAACAGTGCAAAAAACAGGAATGGCCCTAAATTAATACTAAAATTGTACACATCTACTAAGTGCACTGCGGGAAATCTTTCCCATGTCCATACAAATCTTATAAGCACACAATACTGTTTGTGTTCAAGAACCATCAATTATCATCAAAATTCTTCTTTTTAAAAGAAGAAGATAGCCAACAATCTTAAAATCACTGCTTAAACAATAATCCCTTAGCTCTGTGAACCTGGAATATCGCAATGTTTTTTCAAGATTTGTGAAAACAGAATTATGTTGAATTTCTTACCTGGCTTAAGGAAATCTTGACAATTAGGAAAAATGTATGTAATTATTTTAAAAATATTTAAATGTGATTATATAGAAGTGTTTATTTTTATTCTAATAATAAATTCAAACTATATTTACTAAAACACTTACTTGGCAAAATATGAAACAGCAAATATGGAAATATTTATTTGCCTAAAATTATACCTTTTAAAAAAGTAGGACATTTGATTATTTCCAATTTTTAAAACAAATTAATTCATTTTATACTAAATGTTTATCAACAAAGCATATTTTTCTTAAATAATTCATAGAGATTGAGTTGTTAGTTTTATATATTCATAAAATATGAATTTTTTGTAGACATAAATGCAAAGAATTATCCATATCATCTGAGAAAAATAAGTTATTTAATAGACATCAAATAAAAATAAATTGCCATTATATTTCTTAAAGAAATGGCCATTCATATGTTAATTATGTTTTACACAATATACTTATTGAATATAAGATGTTTGGCATGAAAGTTCTTATTTTGATGTTACTGAAACACTAACATTTATGTATCACAAAATAAAAATTTACGTTGGAAACAAAACATTCTACCTCTATGAAAATAGTAATAGGAAAATGGGAAATAATGTATAAATGTATCTCTATAAATGGCAGAATCAATTTACGGTTGATTACATATACATATACATATATATGTATTAATATACTTAATGACTAAAAATTATCAAAATATTAGTATGTCTGAGTTCACCTACCTTAAGAACATCTCCTTGTGCTAAATGAAATGTTCTCGCTGAAATATTGATTCCCTTTCCTGCTTGAACCTGAATACTATAAATGCATTCATGGTTGTTTTCATAGTTGAGTGGATAATTTGGAGAGAGCAAAATTCCTTCATTATTTGTTGCAGATGCACCACATTCAGCTGCAGGTAAAACAGAATATCAAAGTACAGTTTAATAGAAAGCATTATCATTTTCAAACAATGTAATGGATGGAAGTATAAATGCATTTTATTTTAATTATAGCCTAACAGGAAAACAATGTATAAAATGGCTGTGTGTTGTGGATGACTCATTCACTCTCAGATAATATGTTGGAAGAAGAAACTACCGCCCGTGGACAGGACGCTTGTACATAAATGGAAGTATACAATAGTTTCAGGATCTCCCCCTCCCAGATGAAAGGACAGCATGGAAAAGGATGAGAGCAAAAGATTTTCAGGATATATTTTAAGCTTGTAGATCTCTGATTAATTTATTACTTTACGTTTTATAATTTAATTATTTTAAAGTATAAAAAAACAGGTGGAGAGATCAAGTTTGTTTTAGAATGATTCTCATTGGATCTTTTTATTTTTACCTTTTTTGAATTTGATCCTTTTTCTTCCCAATAGTCAGCATTCCCCTGATCAAGAGCTTCGGTATCGAAACTGGAAATAACTACTACATTGCCCTTGAAAACTGCTATAATAGGTAAAACCCACTAACCAATAATTGTAACAAATTGGACATCTTTGGAAATTGCATCACCTTTAAAGCTCACTTTAAAAGATAGCATGAATTAAGGCATTATCATAATCAGTATATGGTACTGCTGACCCTCCAGGACCAATTTTGCAAAATTTGAGGAAGTGTCTAACCACTTAGAACTGAAAATTTCTCAATTATTTTCAAATTTAATTTTAATTTATTACTTTATAAAGCTTGTAGCAATATTACAATATCAAACAAGTCCTTATAATTCCCAAACATGTTCCTTATGTCAATAAACTCAGTTTTCTATCTTATCTAATAACTTGCTTCCTTTTACCATACAGTAGGCCAGGGATAGTTATACTTTTCAAAGGTTTAACTAAACAGAAAATAAAGGAAGTCATTATTTTCCAGAAATAAGATTTTAAAAATATTGATTCATGGAAATAGTCATAGGAAGTATACAAGGTGAAGGATAATGAATTGTTTTACCTTTTAAATGCTTAAACATTAACAAAAAGAAGGCAAAAGAAAAAAGCCTAATGAGGAAATGAAAATGATCAAGATGGAGCAGTCAGTATAATATCAACATAGTATAAAATAATAATAAAAACTAATGATGTGATGCTAACAATCAACCAGTCACATGAAGAAGTGTTACCAAATAGAGTTCCTCCAAGTTCCTTTAAAAAAAAAAAAAACTCACAGCCTTCCAATATTGATTTAAATTATTTTTAATGTTACTTAAATATGTTCAAACATAAAAACAAATATGTCCTTATGTTTTTAGCTGTACACAATTATAAAACCGAAACAAGTTTATAAATACAGGAACAAAACTATAAAAACAATAAAATTTAAAATAGCAACATGTATCTAATGTGGCATAAGCTTTTGTTCTCCTGAAACTAAATTGCCATTGGCAATGTGAATAAGGAGCCAGCTGCTAGAGTACAGACTTTTGGAGTTCACTACGCCTTTAATTACACTATGCTGTGTAATGATTCAATTCTCCATCATTTTATCCTTCTCCAAACTGCTGAGAAACTTTCATCTGTAGAGTACAACATGACGCCATGTGTCCTGCACTTAGTGGAAAAGAATCATTTATAGTTTAAATATGCCTCATTTCCTTCTCACTACCTTATTAGAATCTAGGTATGGGGGATGGAGACAAATGCATTGGATCATTCAGATGATCCAGAGTGCACATTTTTTTATCAGTTAGATTATTTATTAGAGAATGCAAACAGTTTTCAATTATGTTGTAGAATCATGGAGCTCTGAGAACAGGTTCTTGGATACCACCTTGAAAAAACATTGATGCATTGATTTAGAGCTCAGGCTTTAAAATTTGGAGAGTTTTCAAAATTAAGCTCTTTCTTCTATCTATGTGGCTTTGGCAAGTTATTTATTCTTTCTAGCCTGGATATTGTTATTATTACAATGAAAATAATAATACCCTCCTCAGAGGGATGTTTTCTTTGTGTGTGTGTGAGTTGGTAATACATGTAGACAATATATGTAGAGCATTTAGCACAGCGCTGGCATACAAGAGCTCAATAAATTAAAGCTACCATTATCAATATTTTAAGTATAAATACCAATGGTGACATAATGTTATATATACAGAAAAAGAGTTTAGGATATTCATATGTCTCCAGTGTGACTAGCCAGGTGTAGAAAGACATTTATGTATGAGAAGCCAGAGGGTTCTTCCTAATTTTGAAGAATCACTTATGACATTAAAATGATTTTAATAATTTGTGTAAACTGAGCAAAACACAATTACCCTGCATCCCAAAAAAAGCCAAGTAATAAATTACTTCAACTACCCTTTAGGATATACTAATAATTTATTGTTAAGTTCTCAACATTTGAATAGGTGGCAAGTGCCTTCTGCCATAAACATTATTGGGTTTATACCATATAATTTAAAGGAGATTTGCTTTTAAATGAAAAATAAACTGCTTTTGTTATATTTTATTATTTCAGTTGGTTTAGAGTAGCTATAGATGGTTTTCTACTTGGTGGAATAAAATCAGGTCTTAAACCAGAATGGAAGAATTAAGGAAAAACATTCTGGATTAAATTAGCACCTTTCTCATTTAATCAGAATTGACTATAAACTGTGGGGCCCAGTGCAAAATGAAAATGCACTGCTCCTTGTTGAAAATGTGTTAAGAATCTCAAGAGACCAATAGAGCATTAAACCAAGCGTGGGTCCCTTGTTAGCATGGAACCCTGTGCAACTACATGGGTTTCACACCCACAGAGCCAACTCTGCATTTATTCCTCACAAAAACTCTACAAGGTAAAGCTTGTTTTCTCCAGTTTTATAGATAAAGATACTGAAGTCAGCTTTCTTACTAAAATCAAACACATAGTGTGTATCAAAGCTGGAATTTACACTGGGATTTGCATCTGTCATTGCCTATGGTGATAAAAGGGGTAAACATATCATTTCTCCTTCAGATCAAAATACTTCTTTTTTTTTTTTTTTTGCTGAGGAAGACTGGCCCTGAGCTAACATCTGTGCCAATCTTCCTGTACCTTGTATGTGAGTTGCTGCCACAGCATGGCTGACGAATGGTGTAGGTCTGTGCCCAGGATCTGAACCCGCGAACCTGGGCCGCTGAAGCAGAGTGTGAGAACTTTAACCACTGTGCCATGGGCCGGCCTCCAGATCAAAATATATTTTTAGTGTTCAGGAGGCACAGTTAATAATTGCCCCACACAACAGGTGCAAATTGAGACTATCCAAGATAAACTGGTACATGGTGACTTTTTTTCTTTATACTTTAAATAGTGCACACACTATTTAAGGACATTCTATTAAAAATTAAGAGGATTAGTTTATGTGGGATGCGGTATGTCCTGGACGTCAGAACACATTCACCCTGCATATAATTTATAAATCTATATTCCACTATACATAATTATTAATGTTCAGAATGATTATATCATATCAAGGGAAGATCTTGAAACATAAAAATCTGTTCAGAATGTTAAATATACAGGAAAATGAACAAATTTATTTTTTCAATAACAGTTTTAATAAAATAAAATTTTCTACTAACAATAAGTTAAAGAGAAAATTTAACCACAATGCCAAATTCTAGGATCTAGGTGATTAATGAAGAATTTATTTTTACATGGAATCTCATCCTTGATTTTATCTTTGAATTTAAAATATACTAAACACTGGCTTCCCAGGGTCCAGTGTAGGACTAACATTTGCCCTGTACAAGCTCTCTTTCTGCACTTCGGCTACGACAGTCTTGCTTGCCAACTGGAATTGAACAGGATCTAATGTTGAAATTAACAACACACTTTGCACAGTTTGACCATATGCCCAAGTCCAGCACTGAACACGCTTCTATCTCTGTTGTGTAATAAGCTGACACGATGACATGTTCCAAGTGCAAATCTGATCCTATACTTTCTGCCTAAAATATACTCACCATCAGCAAGTCAAAGTCCACAGAATCTCATACAAGGCCATTTATAATGTGAACTCAGTCTGCCTTTCTAGCTATTACCCATGGTTCTCTCCCACAGACCACGCAATTCAGCTGTCCTGAACTACTGTACTGGCCCTTTGCCACAGTCTCACACTCTGAGCCTTTGTACATGCTGTTTTCTCTGCATGTAAGCGCGATCTCTATTCCCAAGGGATGTGATTTCAGGGCCCAAATAAAGAAGAAAATGCTTGATATGGAATTATTCTATTATGTTCTTTCCAGCATCAGGTGGCTGTGATAGTGTATGAAATAAATGAAATTTTGTCACATTGAAGTAACAGGGACAGTTCTTACAAATAATAGTCATGGCTGCAATGTTCATGAACATCTAGAAAAAATACCATCAACGCAACATTTTCATTGTATATAACGTGAATATCACAGAAAGTTTTCACAAAGCGTATTTAAAAATAAGATGATGTAAGTATTGGCAAACTGTGATTAAATATTCTTAAGATATGTTAAAATTAACTGAGAAGCAAAACTAGCAGCAGAACAGCTGGCCCCAAGAGAGGAGAAGGATGGTTAGTTGATCCCAGGAAGATAAGATTTTTATATAAAGAAACATCAACTACATGAGAGAGGAGTTTGAGTAAAGGAAGTTCTAGAAATTCAACTGGGAAAGACGAGTTGAAAAATGGTCATCATCTCCCAGCCATAGTGACATTTACCGACAGTATACAGCTGTCACAGAACAGACACAAATCTGTGACTCACTACATTAGGGCAATGCCGGGGTTTTCGGGCAGGCGCTGTAATGAATTGCATATATGATGTAACATACATATGGAAAATATTTGTCATATAAACATAAAGCTTTAAGGTCATTCTAATATAAACCATTGACATATTTGCTTAACAGGGTACCTTGGTAGAGAATGTATATTAAGATATTTAAAGTGGCTAGAGGCAGATAATAATATGCTCTGATTTGAAAAAACAAATTGATTCATTTAATAAATATTTGTTAAATCATTATTATGTACTGCGCATGGGAGATACAGTGTTGAAACCCTCACAGAACTTACTTTCCAGCAGAAAAGACAGATGTTTACTACATAATCATTCAAATAAGCATATAGTGTGTAAAAATATATAACTGGGAACCATGACCTGTTCTGAGTCAAATCAAGACTTCTCTGAAGGACTGAAATTAGTCGATTAAGGGTGAAGGGAGAAGGCAGGTGGGGGGAAAATACTCCAAACAGAGGGAACATTTCTGAAAACATCATAGGGGGGATTGTGACAGGTTCTGGGGACAGAAAGATCCAGTATGGGTGAGGCTTTATTTATGCAAGGTTGAGGTAGAGATAAGTCCCTTGGGATGAGGGTTTCTTTTGTTGTTTTTCTGGAATGGTAGGAAAAAAAACTTACATTTTTAGGTGTGTATGAAATGAGACGTCACTAGGGTGAGCTGCTTGTTGTTCTTGTGGTAAAGGAATACTTTTGACTTTATGGCTTGGAAAGTTAGTTGCAGAAGATGAAGAATAGAGGAGAAGATTGAATGAGCTACATTCATAAAATATTTTTTTTGTGATTTTGGGTCAAAAAACTATTGCTTCATGTTCAGGGGTTGCAATGTTTTCTGGAAGTGAGGTAAGCACACTTTTCCCTACCTTAACATTAGCCCAGCACCTGTTTCCCTCATGCTTTGATCTAGAATGAATTTTATGTTCTTGATAACTGATGTCACTAACTTATAAAGCCTAAGTTTGGTACTATAGATTTCCTACAAAACAATCACTATTAAAGTATTAATAGGTGATAATGTCTCCTCTCTTGGATTTGAACTGGGAAGTCATCTTTAAATCATAGGAATTAATAATGTGAACATATTACATAATTTAGCAGAATATTAGGACAATATTTTTGGAGACTAGGCCTTCAGTACTCTTCATAGAATACAAATATTTTCTTCAATATCCAGTCCTCACGCTATTTGTTGTGATAGCTTTATTTTGTGGGAAAAAAAAATCCTATTAATATAAAATATTTTTATTTAAAAATGCAGATTAAGAAATCTATTCAAGTTACCAACACGAAACTCTTTGCTGAGTTGAAAATAATATATTGATAAATGTGGCCTTAGTTGGATTGGAGTAGGAGTGATATGATATGTGCACTGGAATCTGGTGATAAGAGTCATTGCTACAGTGAGGAATTCACTAGAGCAGGGATATCCATTGAATTTCAATTTTTTTGTACTTACTGAAAAACAAGCCAGCCCATGCATCATTAATCTCCATTAGCAGGATAGGAAAATCTGGTAGCGTCTATTGTGTGCACACAGTCATATATTTTCAGATAAACTGGTAAAACGCTGTTTAGTAATTTGGCTGGGAAATTTGAAAAATGTCTATGATCAGTGAAGTTTGCAGTTATTTTTAAGAATTTGCATTGCGATTGAATGTCTTCTTTTATGCTATTTTGATAGCACCATGGGTTATTTTAAAATTGTTTTGTGAAAGCAGTTAAAATAAACTTGACTTGGATTATTCAAAAAACTTAGAAAGTTTTCAAACCTAAACATATGGTATGCTAAGTCAAATAAGGTGTAGCATTAAGTAGAATTATGTTTCTCATGTGTTTAATTATTACCTGAGGAAAATTAGTGGTAATATATGATTGTGTTCATATAGGAGGGTGTGGTGGAGACATTCAAACTATCAAATCCAAATCAACCATTTCTTTCTTGACATAAATGTGAAAGTACCTATTTGGGGTGTTTTTTAAATTTTTTTTCAGCTAATTGAGCCCATTATATTCTAAATCGAATTTCTACTGTATTTCATCAAATTAAGACACCATTGATTGTAAGAGGTACCATTATTTTATGTGTCTCAAAGAAAGCAAAACTGTTGTCAATAATCTCTGATAGCCATTGATAATAGATACATACTAATTTCAGGGATGTTAAGTTTTTGAAAGGAGCATCTAAAAACGGTGAAATATGATAAAATGTGCTAATAAGACTGAATATATTTAGAAGTACTTCTCCTAATATGTCTTTATGACTTGGCAGTATCAATAACACATTTGTTCTTTAAAAATGTTTTGGCAAAGTAAATTTTTTCTCAAATAGGTACTTAAATAATGCTTGGATTCTCAGAAGAGGGTGGACATTGGAGGGAAGAGAGGTATATTAATTATCTTATGCCACTGCTGAAAATCTGAGAACTCATTAGTATTACTTATATGAAGTCTGTTTTTTCCTTTCCTTTGTTGTTCTTAACAGTGACACTTAACTGACGTTCCTCTTTCCAGTCTCTCCGAATACAATGGATGTATGTATTCAAGTGCAAACTAGTGCTTGTTCAAGTTACTTACAAGTCAAGAGTTTCTGAAAAAATTTTCAGTGGAAGAATTTAATTTAGGATTAGTTATTTTTCTCCTTAAAAATTTATTTTTAATGTATTTTGTATATATTTTTACCATGAAAAATCATGATAATCATTATTGCTATGCAGTCTTATTCTTTTATGAATTGCAGTAATAACTGAAGAACATACATTCAAAACGTTTTTTTAAATCAAATATATGAGTTTATGTTAGCATGGAGGATTTCCTGTAACCTGACATTGTCCTTTCATACTTCCTTCCATAAACAGCTATTGCGGGTCTACTATACTGTTTATTTGCTCATTAAAAATAATATTACTGGGGGCCGGCCCGGTGGCGTAATGGTTAAGTCCGTGCGCTTCTCTTCAGCAGTCCGGGGTTCGCAGGTTCGGATCCCAGGAGCGGAAGGACGCACTGCTTGTCAAGCCATGCGGTGACGGCGTCCTATTAAAATAGGGCATGGATGTTAGCCCAGAGCCAGTCTTCCTCAGCAAAAAAAAAGAGGAGGATTGGCAACCGTCCTCAGCCTTCCTTCATAGAAGCCAAGTATGCGATCTTAACTGCTTTGCCACCTGCCGAACTCTGGATTGCTATTGTAAGCCACAAAGGATTTATCCAGAGAACACATGGATTGAGAAGAAAAGCAAACTAAGACCAGAATCCACGGAGCATCAGAATGTAAAGAGGCAAAAAGCACATTCCAAGAAGGCGGTATCATGGAAGGGTGGGGGGAGGGGGGATAGTTTCAAGAAAAGAATTGTCAGCTGTGTTAAATGTCAGAGATTTCAGTTAGGATGAATACTAAGAGTTCACTGCTTTGGGTAATTAAGAGATTGGGAAGAAAAAGGAGTAAGACTATGTCTTTCACAATATTGGCTGTAAAGGAAGGGAGAGAGATGCAAGGATAGCCAGGGGTGATGCAGGTTTGAAGGAATTTCTGTTGTGGACATTTGTGATTGTTGCTGTTTTATTTTTTTGGATAGTTGTGAATTTAAAAAACTTTGAAGGTGTTTATATTTTAGTAGTTCAGAGATTAAAATACAATATCTTTTAACTAAAATAGTCTCAGATTAAGCATAAGCTTAATAAAGTTCACTACTGGGATAGGGAAAGAAGAAAAGTAGGAGAAGGGAGCAGATAGCTTCTCTGTGCATTTTCCTGTCTTACTTTACTGTGAATACTGTCTCTCTAATATTTTGTAATGGAAGGATAAGAAAGCAAATAAGGTACACATAGTTTCTTAAATATTAGGGTGATTTCTGTGATATTGAGAGCTCCCTAATAATTAAATGATCCAAATGTTATAGTAAGCAAACTTTTTAAGGCATATGAAAGAGCATATTTAAAAAGGGAAGTTTATAATATAATGAATGTATAAGGAATATATTAGGTAAGGTAAAGTATTGGTAAAAACAAAACAAAAAAACACAGTTACTTTATGGGAAATAAAATCTCCACTAAGCAAAAGTCTAGTCATTTAAGCAGGATTATTGATTCACATTTTATTGCAACCTAAAATAAAAATTATTTTCAGCTGAAGATCATAATTATTTATTCCCAGTTTCATTCTCCAAAACCAATATTATTTAACTTTCTCAAACTGTAATATGCTACTTTTTCTTTAAAGAAGATTTTTCATGTGGAGGTAGGGGCGGGGGGTGGTTTAACCACATTTAGTAAATATTCAAAAAGTCCAGAAATTCTTAAGAACTGTTTTCAATGTTCATCTCCACAAGTATAATCATAATTAATCTTGGCATTTATCATAAAGAATTTCTGGAATATTGTATTGATCCTTCTCTCAGCTCTAAGTTTAGGCCCTTATAAGCCGAGGGATGGCCCTGTGTCTCACACTTAAAGAAACACCACGAAGGAGCCTCACCAAAAAGTAAAGGAATGTTTTGTCTTCTCAGACTCCCTATCCTTTGAGTAACATAGGTAAAAATATCAATTCTCTGAAATATTGGGTAAAATTTTCATTTCTCTGATATTTCCCTAGTTCCCACCATCAAGTCTGAAATGGCAGTGGTCCGTATGAGACTTTCCCAGTGTTTGAAATCGAAGTTGTTGCTGTTTTTGCCATTTCTTCTCTTTTTATTGGTAATAAAGAACAATTGTATGATATGATCTAATTAACCAATAAAGAAGTGGTCAAAGGCCATTTTGACTAGAGACTCTCCAGCTCTGCAGAAATCATAAACCAGATCCCCCTGAGTCCCTCAAAAAAAGATAAAGAGGAAAGTCCCTACATCTGATTGCCACCTCATCAACTGAGCATCATCTTCCAAGCATCATCTCATCTCTTAGCTACACTCTGGAGACGACAGGAGTGAACTTTAGGCGCCAAGTCTATTGAGCCTGCAATGGTGGCCTTCTCTTTGGCCAATGTACAAAATGTCATGATTTCAATTCAGGGATAAGCCTCATGCTTTCCTCCTCAAACTGTATTAAAATGCACCATGCTAAGTTTTCGATAATTATATTCATATACTGTAAAGTAAACTATAACTAATTCTTGGAAAATGTGGCATTTTAGATGAGTTTCTAAGATGTCAGAGGATTTACTATGGATTGAAACATATTTTGCAAATTAAATATATCAAGAGAAACAAAATCAATATGCTAACAATTTAATAATCTCTAAATAACTCTTCAAAATGGGAAATTTTAGCTCAGCTTCTAAAGTTTCATGGAGATGGAATGACGAGAATGCCACATATAATGCAAATAATCCTTAGCTTTACGTCTGTGAACACAAAAATCAGGAGCTAGAGTCCCCAGCCCTAGACTATATACTTGCCAGGAGGTACACCTGGTTGCTTAATACCTTTCCAAGCATTCCTCACAGGAAGCATAGGGAGTATTTACATTCTATGGAATGTACCAAATTAATCCAAAGAAATGAACCATCCTGGGTTTTGCCGCTTTAATTTACTAATCAGTTATTGTCGTCTTTATATTAATAGCAAAAAAGAAATAGACAAAAGTATCTTCAGAACAGAGTAGTCCAATTTTGAACAGGCACTTAGGATTCCACACACATATACACAAATTCCAGAAATTTAAAAATAATTCAACCAATCAGAAGCAAGATAGGTAAGTACTGATAGTGCCAGCTGTATGTTTGTTCCAAGGCATGATCTTTAACAGACTATGGGCTTTGGAGATGGCTTTTCCATTCAAACTAGACATGAATCATTGGTGCTAGTGTGGCATTTGTGCTGGCAACACATGCTGAGGCATTTTATACGTCCATGACAGATTCTAGCTAATGAAATTAAATTCAAACATGCCTTCCTGTGTCTATTAGACAAGACTGCATACCGAATAGATAATTTGTCAATACAAAACATAAGAAATTCATATTTCCCTTAAGTGACAGAAATCTAAGCATTTAAAATATAGCACCTTAAATTAAAATGTTACGTTTTAAATATATGATAAATGAATAGAAATTCTAGTACATAGAAGGCACTCTGCTATTTGCTGGGAGTAGAGAAGAGTGAAATCAACAGATAGATTAAATGATGAATTGCTATGTGATATGCTAAGTGCTATAAAAACAAATATGAACAAATTTGGCAGGAGCACTATGAATGGAATAACAAATCTTGCCTGTGGAAGTTGAGGAAAGGCCACAGAGAAAGTGAAACTTAATCAGGTCTTGAAGGCATGAAGCACAATCTGCTAAAACAACTGTACAATGCCTTTGGTTTTCCTAAGAAATATCTCATCTCATTATGTTCCTCAGATTCTTAAGAAGCATGGCCAATCAGGTATAACAGATATATAAACACTGAATTTTTATTTAAAGAGACTTAGGCCTGCATGAATGAGAAGAAGAAGCTATTCCACTTCCCTGGTCTTCAGCACATCAGTTTCTCAGAAACAGTGGATGGGTTGAAGACTCCTTAAAGATCTTTCATGCTGTATCGTAGCTGTACATGTATCCTAATGGCGTGTAACTAAGAAATGCCAGGAGATTATAAATCATGGGACAAGCTGGAGAATAGCAACTAGTCTCTCCTGACTTATCCACAGCAACTCTAATGATTCTCAAGTAGATGAGTTATGGGCAATGTTGGGGATCAGCATCTTTTGAAAAATTTTATAAAAGGGGGACAAGCATATTGTGATCCTGCAACATATATTTTGAGACAGTCCCAATTACAAACATTTAAAAAATTTTAATCTGTAAAGCAAAGTCCATGTATTCTGAAACTGACTGAAAGAAAATGGTCTCTATACACCTGGTCTGCGTGTCCTTCTAGCATATTGTCACCTAAAGCTAACTTTAGTTTTATTTTTCCTTTATCACGTTTGCTATGCTCAATTTTGCTTTCCTTGATCCTGTTTTCTCCACTACTGTTACTATTATGATAGAGGTTTTGGTTTCATTTTTCAGTTTGCTTGTTTGCTTAAATTTCTTTACGGAAAAAATGCTCTACAAAGCAAAAATTAAAAGGAGAAAATTTTGTAGCAGATCATGTGTGTGGAGTTTCATTTTATATAAGTTTAAATTATACAAATTTGAAATATCTTAGTAATTCAAATATTAATAAATCCTTTACATAATTTTAATTTAGGTAAATACTTCAATTAAAAAATAATAAAGTATCTCATAATTTCAAAGTTGTGGACCAAATTGGTTGTAAACCATGTTTATTTTGATGTCATGTGGTTTTCCCCTTTTGTTTTAACTGGAAACACCTGCCATCCTTTGGTGCACTATGCTTTGCATGAGAAATACTATGGAGTGAGTGTAATGGAATTCATTCATTCATCTCACAAATATTTATTGAGTGTCTACTATGTACTAGACACTGTTCTTTGTACTAAAGATTCAGCTGTAAAACAAAAAGAGAGAAATGAAAATCCTTATTTTTATGAAGCATCTATTCCTGTGAGTGGAGAGAGGTATAGGGGAAGAAGACAATTCCTCTACCTTCCAGGTCCTTCTGGCTGGTCTAAGAATTAAACTGACATGACACAGAATAATAATAATTAAACGAAGCTGTCTAACATGTGTACATGGGAGAAACCCTGGAAAGCTGAGTAACAGCCAGAATGACCAAAGCACCTTAAATACCATTTTCAGCTAAAGACAAGGGAGGATGTTGAGGGTACTACTTTGGGACTTCAAAGGAGAGGAAGGTAATTCACATGGAAATGATAAAAGCAAATGTTTGGTAGACAGAACTTTGATAAGAATAGGCTTAGCAAGGACCCTCACACTCTATTAATACCTAGAATTATCTATGGTGATGGCCTGCCCTGTGGACAGGACTTCTATCAAATTCTTTTAGGCAGTTAGGGGGGAGGCCCATCATGGCCTAGAAGAAATATCCTTTAAGACTGTTTGTCTCATTTTGCTCTGACTCTTAGATCACTAAGAACCTTCTGATTACTGATTTAGTGTCCTTGGCAAACTGAAGAACATGATAATGACTATGAATATTGTGATCATTGGAATAAAATATATCCCTCTTCCAATAAATTACTACATTTACATAACCAATTTTGTCTGTCATGTGTAAATCCACGAGAGGGCTTCACAGAGCTGAGTTCACACCTTGCAATCTGGTTCTGAATTAGGGGCCTTCATCAGGAAAATGCCACCCTTTAAGCCTTGACACAGCGACCAACCAAGTTGCCCTTTCATATGACGATTCTGTACATAAAGAGAGTGGGCTTTGGCATCAGATTCACCTAGCTTCAAATCCAGCTTTGTCACTTATAAGCAAAGTGACTTTTGGCAAGTTACTTAACTTTGTGCCTCAGCTTCCTTATCAGTAAATTAAGCAAAATCTCTTTTATACTGGTGAGAACTAGAAATCATAAACTTACATTGTCTAGAACCAGGCTGGGCACACAGTAATTACTCAATAAGTGACAAGTAGTAGTAGTCATCATAGTAGTAATTTAGTAGTAACATTGCCTTTCTCTAATTGCAATGCTGGGTTTGTGTCAATTTATAGTGCATTTTGTAATCAGAATTATTGAAGTCAAGCACATAGCACTCATTGACAGGCCCAGGATGCAATGCAAATTAGACTGCATTAAAATGATTAATTGGAATTTAGAAATTGAATAAAAGTTGAAAACAGCCCTTAGAGCCCAGTGGTGATGCCAACCCTGATATTAGCTCCCCCTCCTTTAAACCCAGCATATATAGGGTTAAAACCAAAAGCACTTATCCCCTTTCCCTGCTTCTCTAAGTTGCATTCATATATAAATATCAGGTTTTTAAACCTTTGTATCCCAGAACTTCACAAGGCAAATGGAAGTTAGAAATCGTTAAAAGACCAGGTGGCCTCAATCTGGGCTCACACTGAAGTTTTGGCTAATTACCAGTTCTTGAGGTTTGTTACAGGGAAACTGATATCCAGAGAATATCAAGAAGCTTCCCAGACCCCAATTCCTTGGCTTCCTGGTATCAGAATACACCAACCACCACGGAGGCAGACAAGCAAGGACACCCACCTGCGGATTCCCTTATCTCACCATCCTCCTCCATGCAAGCAGCCTCACAAGGCCAAACACAGGCTGGTGGGAAAGTGCCAACCAGCAAGGCCACAGGCTCCCCCTCTCTCCAAGCAGCTGCATTGCTCCCAACCTTTCAAACCCCTTGCCTCCCATCTTTCAGGGAGATGGGACAAATTTGAGGGCTCACTCTTGTCTCCCAGCTGACGTGACCCAAAATAAAACCCTTTCTTTGCCATAAGCCTGGTGTTCCAGTTTTTATCTGACCCATCTTGTGTGGCGGGTAAAGAACCTGTGTTTGTGTCCAGTAAAAGTAGTCTATTTAATTAATCTGCTAATGGTCATTTACATCATATATATAATCTTAATTAAATCAATAAATATAGAACACGAACTAAATTTAGATATATAATACAATTATTTTGACAATTAAAGACTTTTTAACCTGTGTGAAAGATTACTTAATATCTTAAATTTCTTTAAAGGATCATAAATCAAAAATCAAATTCATTTTTTTGTGTGTGAGGAATACCAGCCCTAGCATTCAGGTAAAACTTCAAAGCATGCTATTCTATAAAATACACTACAAATATCTTGTTTACTGGTAATTTGGATAACCATAATTTTTACCACTTTAAAGTTCTCTTGAATTATACATTAGGACTTATAATAAAAAATCATTCTTTGTTTTGTAATAACCTACAATGAATTATATATTTTTTTAAATGTTGTATTTCCTGAACAAATTTTGAGCTGAAATTTGAAAGTAGTAAAACCTTTTTTATTTTGGATCGTGCAAAATATAGCATACAAAATTCTATCATAAAACACATGAACTTGAACTGTCCGAAACTATAACATATTAGATTAATTTAGGAGCTTTGAACCGTGAAAGTATAGCATTTCACAAAAGTTGAACAAATATGGGCTTATGTTCCCAAGAGTTGACCTACGAATAAAACCTAAACACATTTCCTGAAATGCCTTTTTAAATATGCATAAAAGTAGTCATGAAATTACTGAACCTGCAAATTTTAATTGAGAGTTTGTTGATCTTTCCAGAAAGTTAAGATAGCACAGTAACTGGTATCTAGAAACATGCAGAAAACTATCTTAACCTGAAGCAAAAAGGTTCAAATAAAAGATTTTTACAGTCACTTTGGACAAGATATAGAATATGTTTATATCATAAAAGTTAAACAATAGTGGTTAAATTACTAATTACAAAACCTATAATATGCTGTCATGAAATGTGGCTCTTGAAGAAAGACAACATTATAACCCAGGTACTGTGAGCCATATGAGAGAGGGCCGGTATTCTGGGGCTGGGTTGTGAGCACATATCTGTCGCCCCTGGGGATACTGCAGCTATTATAAACAAAATATAACACAGGAACAGTAAAAATAGTATCATTCTGTTATGTAAATTCCATCTGTACAAGAAAATAATATTTATGTGAACTAAGTATCAGTCTTTTTTTCCCTGGAAGGCACTAGCAACTTATTATTTCTGGAATTAAGGAAAGAAAATCCCATTCTCTGCTTATTTAATTTTAGAAACAGATATTTCCATGAAGAGTGGCCATGAAGCTTCTTGGAGCTACCATTGACATGGTAATGTTTGGGAACTTAACATTCATTAACTGGAGGCACAATATAATACAGTAATTGAAAGTGAATCTAGAGTCAGAATACCTGGGTTCCCATCTGGGCTCTATCTATGTGACCTCAAGCGAGTTACTTAATCTCATGTGTCTTCATCCGTAAAATGAGGGTAATTTTAGTACCAGACTCAGGGTTGTTGTGAGGATTAACTAAGTTAGCACATGTAACGCATTTGGAACAGAGCTATGTACCTAGTAAACACCAACAAATGATATCTATTATTGTATCATTTTATCCTCATGTATGACATAGGTAATTTTTAGTGTTTAAAGATATGGAAATATATGACAACACACACAGCCTGAAAACGCCTGTGTTACACCTATTGTGCTTTCCCACTACACATTGCTCCTACCCTATGAGATAAATGAACTATAGGCATTCAGTGAATGCCTGAATTCAGAACGTTGCTTTAATGGGTTATGGCATTGTCACGTGGTCAAGAAGTCCATCAGCAGCAGTGCAATGGCTAATGAAGTCACAAGGGTCACTACTACAGCTAATAGGTTCCTTGCCACTCTTCCATAGATTTGGCTGGTAAGGCGACAGTAAGCCCAAATGGATCAGTTTATTACTCACACAGACAGGAAACATAAGATCAGCATAATGACATCTCCTGTTATCCCTTGTCCCACAGGATGACACCAAACCAAAGAGACCAAATGACAGACGGTATGGGTTTTAGGTCACTTAGCCATTGAGGAGCTGACTCTAAATTACAGCCAGGCAGTTTTAAGGGCTTATCCAGAAGCTTGCAAATGTACCCAAAGAGGACAGTAGCAAAAAGTTCTGGTTCAACCGAAGCTAGGGAGATGAATGAGAAACATCCTGGTGGCAACTCCTCTCCAGGTTGTTTATCTCCCCTTATTCCAGAAAGAATCTCAGGACATTCCTCCCAGAGACCGGTCAGACTGCAGACAAGCTTCACCCACATGGAAATGTGTGAAATGTGTGAGGTCAGCACGGTGCTCACCACACAGTACAGCTGTTTCCTTACAGGTTCACTTTCCTTGAAAAATTTGATAGTAATAAATGTGTAAAATTTTCACAACAAAATAATATAGATTATGTGTAGTTGGGTGAGGTGTAGATTAAAATTAACGTATACAAACATGATCGTCCATGTTTCAGCACAAGGAAAAAAAGAATATTGATTTAGAAATGAGTAACACCAAGCTATAAGAAGCCAGATTATTCCATTTCTTCACATCAAAAAAATTACCACTGTCTAATCATGCATACTTCTGGCCCAGGTCATTATAAAAACAGAGTTGGAAGAGGATGAATGAGTGTTTAAAGCACAAGTAAAGTCTTTGCAATTTGAGGTAGATTATGTGTAAATATGCCTAGGAGAAAACAACCTGCAAAAGCTAAAAATATTCAGGCTCATTAGTAAGGCACACGACAGTTTCAAATCTGTAATTATCTTACTGAATAAGGAGTCTTCTCTTTCTTCTGTTGTTTAAAAGGACACATTCTACATTGATCTTTGAAGGTCGAAAACCAAAAATTTCAGATTATGTTAAGTAAACAAATTCCATGGCCAGAGAACTTGCAGGTAACCTATTCTTTCTCCGGCTTTTTATGAGTCTAATCCTAGGACCGTTATATTGACCAACTCGTTTCAATGATAATGACTTTTACTATCTATTCCAATGTACACTGGGGATTCCCTTCCACTCCAAAACTTCAGAATAAATAAATGATCCATGGAACAGGAATTCACTAAGAAACGTAAGTATGTATATGTGTTTAAGTTATGTGTATGAAGGCCATTTCTGGGCCTTCAACTCAGGCAATGTAGATGTAGAGAGAACCTTCATCTTTTCTTTCCTTCAACACACGTTTGCTGCTGCCAGTGGAGTTGGACAAGACCACTCCTTTGTGCACCTCTTTGCATCCATGTAATTAAATAGCAGCAGAAGAAATGGCTGGGAGAAAAGGTAATGAAACCCGATATCCATCCACCCTCTACTCCAACTCTGCCTTTGAGGCTGACACATATGAAAACGTCCCTGATAAACTGGAGTGGTCCTAGCCGAGACCACATTTCAGGGGGAAAATAATCTGAACAAGAACTCCAGGTGAGGTTAGAAGGAGACAGGACCAGTGAGTTAGAGGCCTGAGGAGAGTTAGTAGACATTGGGGCACTGCCTGCTGCAGCTGCTGAAACCCACCTGGCCTCGGCTCCCTTGGAGCAATGGGCTCATCTTGGATAAAACAGTTACTTGTGAATCTGGAGTTCTTGTGACCAAAGAGCTCTGACACTTAGGGTTCAGCCAGGTTATCTGAAAGAAACTTCTGGCTGAGTCTTACACAAAGGTAAGCACCGTCTTCCCTCTCAAGGCAGAGGACTTAGCAGAAACAAATGGCTCAGCTTTTTTTTGAAGACTTTGGTTTTAACTTTGGCTTTTTTTTCCCCAAGCAGTTTAATGGAGCTGTAGCTCTGTGGGAGCTTCACTTATTGTAAAATTTTCATAGTCACCTATATAAAAATAATTAGCAAACACAGAATAAAACATATATTTTTAAATTTTACAACAGGTTTTCCCACATAGTTTTCTCTCACAATAACTTTATCCCCATTTCAATTATCAGTTATTGAGGCCAGAGTACTAAGCGACCTGTTCAAGACAACATAGCTAGTAAGTAGTAAGTCAGAACTTCAGTCCAGATTCTCTGACTTAAAATTCCAAAATCTTTCTACCATGCCAATTACTTATAAGCAGGAGCGTGAAGTAATTAAATAGCAGTAGCTCAGGAAATTAGCTAATGCATAGATTAGGGATGATAGGAAGAGGAAGAAAGACCTCCTAATAAGAGTTGAGACTACTAAGAAAATGCTCTGGTTTAAGATGGAAGAGTCTTCTAGGTTAAAAAAAATTCAGCATAAAGATATTTTCTCCTGCCTAAAATCACGACATACAATAAGATTCAGACTATGAAAGAATGGTTATTGAGAGCAAAGGACTTTCACGTTGTAAAGAAATTACCCAGGAGACTTCCATTTCTTATAGCTCTGTAGTTAACTCAAATTGAGAAATAGCAATTAGGAACAGAAATAGAAATAGAACAAGGAATAGAAATATGGTTATTAAGCCCTAGACAAGACAGAAGGCTTATATTTTACGGATTAGTATTGTGTCTTTGAAAAAGGAGAAATTACAACTTTTCTGCAATCAGAATAACAGCAGGAGTCATACCAAGCCTCATTTACCAATGGGGCTTAAGTTTCAGGGCCCCTCAGGTGCACGGGTTCCTTCCAAGGCATTGTGCCTAATCTTATATTCATAACTTTGCATTATTCTTCTTAGAGAGGGCTTTCAAATCCTTTGAGCTTTAAGTACCACAAAACCTAGCTCCACCTCCAAAAGCAACCAGTCCAGTCTGGGCTGTCATGGAGTATAGACACAGATGATGGGGATTGGCAACAGACAGCAAGGATCATAAAGAAAGATGGGCGCCCAAGACAGAATGAAGGCTTTAACTCAAGTTTCTCCTGGCTAAAGGTTTTATCAATAAACTAGAGAGGAGTGTTAATTCAGAACCAGTCTTTTTTTTTTTTTTCTTGTGCCTTTGAGTCCATTCCAGCTCCTAGCAACTCTGTGTACAGCAGAATGGAACCCTGCCCGGTTTATCTGCACCATCCTCTCACCTTCCAGCCCTATATCCGACAATGCTTTGCTGAATTCATAGGGTTTTCATGGCCAATTTTTTCCCAAGTGGGTGGCCAGCTCCTTCTTCCCAGTCTGTCTTAGTCTGGAAGCTCTGCTGAAACCTACCCATCATGGGTGACTCTGCAGGTATTTGAAATACCGGTGGCATAGCTTTCAGCATCACAGCAACATGCAGGCTCCACAGTATGACAACCGACAGATGGGTGGTGTGGTTCCCTGATTGGGAAAGTAACCCAGGCTGCTGTGGTGACAGCCAGAATCTTAACCATTAGACCACCAGGGCTGGCTCTGTAATTACTTCTGCATATATTACAAGATATATTCATGGTTAAGTTAACACCACCAGTTCTTCTGGGGCTCAGTTCATTTCAAATAATTCTATGATTTCTGTCTGTATTTGGGTTTGGATAATTTTTATATAAAAATGCCTTTAAATCAAAGTGATTCACAGGCCCTGGAACCAGACTGAGCTATGATTTCTGATTCCTTCAGTTATCAACTACATGACATTTTATTTAACCTCGCTGTACCTCAGCTTCTGAATCTATAAAGTGAGGATCATAATAGTGTCTGCATAGGATTGCTGTGAGGAGGACACGTATGTAAAATCTTAGATCAATGCTTGGTGTGTTATAAAGTGCTCAGCAGCTGATGTTATTCATTTCATTGCTTTCTCTGCACTCTTCTCAGGTCCTGGCTGTTTTCCCTCCCATACTCCACTTACTACTGGGCCTGCAGGTGGAGTAGGTTTGCTTATTGCTCATCATTGTTTATTCCTTTCCTCACTCTAGGCTTCAAATCACATTAGCAGACGGTGCTTCTGTTGCAGTCATATACTACCCCCTGCATTCCTCGACTGGATTTAAGCTTCTGGCTCATTGTCACTCTTTCAAAACATAACTTCTGTCCTATATTTTGGTGCTTTCAATATTTCCTAATCCATTCACTCTCCCACTGTTCCCACTCTTTTATGACTATTTCATACCTTCATTTCTCTTCTCAAAGATGCAATGTGTCCTCCTCCCTTCTCTCAGCTAATGATCTTGTCTCCTACTTCACAGAGAAAACTAAAGTAATTGAAAGAGAACCTCTTATAAGTTCCTACTAGCACAGCTTCACATTATCTGGCCTACTGTGTCTGTGCCAATATTCTCTGCTTTTCTCTTGTGATCCCTCACGTGGGGTGATCATTTGTGTTCCTAAGGTTTGTACATTGTATAGCCCCTCTGCTTGTACATTGCTCTTGCTTACATAAGGACATGACTCTACTAATTTGCCATCGATTCTCATCATCATCAATTTCTTCTCCTCACTGGATCATTTTTATTAGCATATAAACATGTATTTTTCTCCTATCTTATTTTAAAAAAACCTTCAATAATGTCATCAAACACCATCCATAATAGTGGGACATCTAGATTTTATATAACACCTAATAAGATATAAAATGATGTACAAGAACCACCCCTGAAGGACCATGGTAAAAAAAAAAAAGAAAAGTTTAACCAGAAACTAATCAAGTCTTTAGATCTAACTTGCTGTTACATGACAAACAGCAAGGGGGTGGGGGCAAAGTAGAAGTGAGAAAGTGGTGTAACTGAAAAAGTTAAATGATACAACAAGGAAATAGAAAAATCCAGAATATGGAATATTTTACACGACATCTGGCCCAGTCTCTTCAAACAGTGATGTTACAGGAAAAATAATAGACCAAAGAATCATAACAACCAAATATCAGCCTGAACTTTGATTTGGATCATAATTAAAAACAAAACAAAACAAAACAAAACACAGCTTTATAAGGCATTTGGAGGGAAATTTGAACTGGACGTTATGTGATTCCAGGTGTGGTAATAGTATTATAATTATGTAGGAGAATGGCCTTATTTTAGAAATGCATATTAAAATATTCTGGGGTGAAATATCTGATGTCTGCAGTGTACTTTCAAATGTTGCAGAAAAAATAACAGAAAAATAAATATGGCAAAATTTCAACAACTGTTAAACCTTGATGGTATCTATTTGAACATTTTATTCTTTCATCTTTGGAGCATACTTGAAAAATTTTATCAGATAAAGTTAAGGGAAAAAACTCTCTTGATCCAACGTTCCCCTCCAACTATCACTTCATTACACAAATCTTTTCAGCAAAACTCCTCAAACGAGTAGTCTAGATTCACTTTGCAATTCTCCCATTTTCTCAAACTTTCATCCTGTCATTTCACTGAAACTGCATTTGTCAAGATCACCAATGACTTCCACATTGTGACAGATATTTGCAGCCCTCGTCTTAACCAGTCAGCAGCATTTAGGGGCAGGGATTACTCCTTTCTCATTGAAACTCTTCACTTAGCCTCTAGGACACCAGTTTCTAGTTGTTTTTCTCCTATGTTACAGGCTCCTCCTTCTCAGTCTCCTTTGCTGTTTTCTTTTTTTTTATCTCCCAGATTTCTAAACATTAATGAGCCCCAGGGCTTGGATTCTTCTCAGTCTGTAGTTGCTCCCTTGCTTATCTCATCCAATCTCATGGCTTTCAGTAGCATCTACATGCTAAAAACCTGGATATTTTTTCTCAGCCTAGACCTCTCCCATGATTTCCAGATTGTGTATTCAGTTGGAATCTTCTCTGTCTGGAGCCTGGAGACCATGCCACAGGAGTACTGGGTATTTCTCCTTATTCTCTCTCTGGGGTATACACTAGAGGAGGTTGGTTCTTGGAATGGTCTGAGGTCTGGCTATGATACAAAAACAGTGAAAGAGCATGTCAAAGAGAGTTCTGTGAATTCTGATTGGGAAGCCAAGAATCTGCCTCTGTATCGGAGATGTTACATTAAATTGATTCCAGGAATTGGGATCTTACTAGGCAACAACTGCTGTTGCATATAACTTGAACAAAATAAGGAGGAGTTTATAATCAAACATTCTGAAGATCTCTACCACAAATATTCTTTGGTTCTTAAAACTGCCCCACCTCTCGGGGCCGCTCGGTGGCGCAGTGGTTTAGTTCACGCTTGGCAGCCCGGGGTTCACGGGTTCGGATCCCGGGCGCCCGCCGACGCACTGCCTGTCAGTCATGCTGTGGCGGCGTCCCATATAAAGTGAAGGAAGATGGGCACGGATGTTAGCCCAGGGCCAGTCTTCCTCAGCAAAAAGGGGAGGATTGGCAACGGATGTTAGCTCAGGGCTGGTCTTCCCCACAAAAAAAAAAAAAAAAAAAAAACTGCCCCTCCTCTCCAATTTTACTGTTCTGCCTCATGAGCTTAAACATATAGGATATACTAGAACCCCTTCATAATGGATTTCCCTAATTTCAGTAGAGCAAAATAAAGCTAGGGAAAACCAAATCCATCATCCATACATGTAAATATCTGAAAGATCTTGTAAGATACAAATTGGACCATATTATTCTTTTGCTTAGAACATCTTAATGGGCATCAATTACTCCTTAACATAGCATACATGATTATCTATAATTCAGACTCTGTCTGCCTCTCATTTTGTCCAGCCCCTGTCCTGTTGCACTAAGCAATGATGAATGTTGTGTTTTCAGCTTCAGGTTTCCTGAAGATAGAGTAGGCCTCTAATTTGGTCTGTATACAAAAGAATGAATTTAAACTCATTCATGCTGAATTAGTGGGGCCTCTTTATAACAATGTAAAAGTCAGGCAATGAGCATTGTGTTATCTTGGGCACATAGCTAATTAAGTAACTTCTCTGTATCTTATTGTTCTCATCTGTAAAATGGAGATGATAATAATACTTTACTACATCATACTTGCTGAGAAGACTAAATGAGTTAATATATGTAAATCACTTAGCACAGTGCCTGGCCATAGTAAGAACTCAATAAACATTTTTTATTCTATCTCCATTTTATAGATGGGGGTCAGAAGGGGTAAATATCTTGTCCAACTTGCCACAACCACTAAGTTTCTTTTTTAAAGAGGTGATTTATTTTTCCTCCCCAAAGCCCCAGCACCTAGTTTATATTCTAGTTGTAAGTCCTTCTTGTTCTTCTATGTGAGCCACCACCACAGCATAGCTACTGACAGATGAGTGGTGTGGTTCCATTCCTGGGAACTGAACCTGGGCAGCCAAAGCAGAGCATGCCAAACTTCAACTGCTAGGCCATCAGGGCTGGCTCCACAACCACTAAGTGTTAAGCCATGATTTGGATCGAGGGTGTTTTTCCCCAAGTCCAGAGTCTGTACCATATGGAATATTATGGAGTTACTATTTATTAATATATCAATTCTAATAAAACCTATACCCAAGTTTCTGAACAACACAGAAAAATGTGTGACATAAGAACTATCTATCATTATAGGAAATGTGGCCTTTATGAATTGATTAAAAAGAAGAAAGTGTTAGCTACACAATGACTACACCTATCATTGAACTGGGACTCAAAAAAGAGCTACGGAAAAGCCACTCAGACCAAAACAGATTTGTGGACACATTAATTTTATCTGTTTGACTTATGTTATATCCTTTGCCAGGGAGTCTTCCCCACCTTTTCTATTTGGCAAAATCCAGCTTGTTTTCACAAAAATGTCATTTTAAAGAAGCTGTTCCCTATCCTTCTAGGAAAAAAAAGGTTGTTCCTCTCTGCTATGAGTTTTATTTCTTATTCTAGTCTTATGACGTCATAATTAGTCTCAGGTATTAATTTCCCCTTACAATACAGCAGGAAATCCTCAATGAGAGAGAGTACCTTATATATTTTTACCTTTACCACCCAACTCAGTGCTTATTAAATATTTGTTGAATTGGATTGATTTAATTTTTTGTTGGGTGGTAGAATAGGTAAATATATTAAACCCATCAATGTGTCCTAATAGAATAATTGCTAATATCTAATTTATCTTTGTTATAGTACCATCATCTAACACAGCATGCCAAACACTGTTGTCACTCAAACTAAGTTTGGTAAATTAATGAAGAAATGAATGAATGAATGAGTGAGGACTAAATTTAAAAGGGCTGAGTTTAGCTTCCCAAAGCTTAGATGTTGGAGAGCTTAATGGGAGAACCCCGAACCATTAATATGAATATCACTTATTTTTGACAGTGGAGGGGACATATTCCTAAGCAAGAAAAAAAATCATAAGCAATAGACATTGAAATTTTTTAAATGTTTCAATGTTACATCATCATCCATGTACAAAGAAAAGGATAATTCTAATCCTAGCTAGTATTTGGTTTTGACTAACCACCAACTCACAAATCCCTTGATACTCATTAAACCTCAGCAATTTGCATTTCGTCTTTATTCCTGCTTGATTCTCTTTAGGTATTTCTTTGTACATTTATTTGTTTGTTTTTACTTTTATGAGAAAGGCATTATGAGATCAATAAATGAAATATAATCCAATGAGGATGTTTCAGGGGAGGGGTTCAGAAAAAGAAAGAAAGAAAGAAAACAAAACATGATAGAGTCAATGTTGATATCCTTGGAATCGTCCCTGAGGGAAAAAACCTGTAATGGAATGTTAATGTTTTTCCAAGGTCACAAGAAAATGTGGACTGCGAGGAACCTCATTATAACATTATCCTCTTCATCAGTGGATCTCAACCTTTTCTTTTAACCACACTCACCTGAGGGTAATACACAGCGTCATCAGTGCTCCTGGCTGACTACTGCAATGATCTTGTTTCCTGGGGAAGGATGGTTGGGTTGGAGGGGACTAGGAGAGGAGAGGCTCTTAGCAGGGGAGCGGAGGATTTGTATTTTTTTATAAAATTCACCAGTTTTTCTTTTCCTTCATTTAGAAAGAAGGCAGGATGCCTTTTACACATTCATGGAGTAAACATCAAATGAATATGTATTAGATGAATAAAAGAATCTGGTATAAGGCGGCATACACAGCCTAGACCATAGTCAGAGGAGTTTTTCTACAAATTTTCAAAGTAGAAAAATTTATAACCCGGTTTTCCTTTTACAGATGGGGGCAATGATATGGTAGTGAAGCCCTCCTATAGTGTTTTACACAGGCAAACGACATCAAGTGGTTTCAAACACCATGATTGAACAAATGGGAAATTATCTTACGTTATCAGAAAAACAGAACAATATCTAAAAAAAAAAAAATCAAAAGTGTTCCATAACACACAGAACCCAAGATTTCTTTTAGAAAATTTTGATCAGATTCAGTTGCGATTCCAATTTTACTCAATAGAAAAAGGTAAATATTTTACGCCTGCAGAATTCTGTAGCCAAGCATAATACAACTAGTAGAACTCAACCAGTACAAATTCAGAAAGGTAGAGTAAAATGCATGAAATAAAAACTATCCATCGCCTTTTGAAACACAGTCTTTGTAGACTGATTAAAATACATGAAGAAAAAAATGTTACGTACACACTGAGCGTACCAATAACTGAACTGGGACTCAAAGAGAGAGACAAGGAGAGTACTTGGGTACAATGCAGAGATATAGAAAAATGGCTTATAGGCAGAAATTTAGTTTGTGGGAGGGTTAATCATCCCCTAAATCCTTTTCTTTAAAACACCTGCTTGAAGGACAATATTTAAATTCTCCAAATAACTTCCTAAGGCTCTAAGCTCATTTTTTTCTGTGTTTTCTCAGTAATTTACCCTGACATTTTTTATGATTACCAAGGTTATTGTTTACTTCAATAAGCACACTCTCTCAAACCTGACCCATATGTCCCTTCTTGATTCTGGATTTAACTTATGATGCTTATTTTATAACATTATTTCCATGGCAACTGTCTTGGTATAATAAACACAGGAGAATGACTTCAGCTGCTCTATCCTGCAGTGAAGGAGCTGAATTTGAAATTGATAAGTTTGAGCTAAAGAGAAAACAGTTAAAGACCAGAAATAATGATGACAAAAATGAAATTCATTTATTACACACCCATGATTAGGAGCTGAATGCAATTACTAGGCAGAATAATCACAATTCTACTCTCCTGGACTAAACCTGCCTCCATTAGTGCCGCTGAACTTAAGGCTGATTGGTTGCTTAGTACAATGCACTGTTACTAATTGATAGTTCTACTCTGTTCCAATGTTCTTTTGTCTGTTTTCAAAGCCCTAGGTACATTTGAACATATCTTAGCTAAGTGCATTGCTAGATGACAAACAATAAAATCATTTATTAGGAGTCAATCTCTGTACTAATGATATACATATTTTTTGCTATTATTTTGATATTATGAGGATGAAATGGAAGAAAAATCTATACACCCACCAACACAAAACAAATATACACATGGACTTTATAAAAACATAGAATTAGAAGCAATTTTAAATCTGTTTGCCTAATGTGACAATGACCTTTCCTCCACTTTCAAAAGGCTTTTAGGTTCTGTCAGTCTAGTGCAACTTCAATTAAATCGTACCCTCTCCTGAGACATGGCATCAAAATCTAATTTGGTTATAAGTAGCAATAACATTTAATTATCTCCTCCAGTTATCTACACTGCCAAATGATAGGATTTCCTGAGAGTCACAGATGTCACTGTTGTAAGCAAGAACCAGTTTAGGCATCTGTATGGAATATCAGAACCACACTGGCTTATTTAATGTTTTTATTCTTTATGGCTCATATTTATATACATTAAAAATTTGTTCCCAATCTAACCTGCTTCAAATAAATATACTGTTAATATATTCTCCTAGGGAAAATTACTTACCCTTCCTCTGCCTCAGTGTCCTTATTCAAATCTTGTAAAACCATGCTGGGCATATAGGAAACACAGCAAATATTAGCTTTTATTATTACCTCAGGTAAAATATTTCTTTTCTGGCACTAAAATGTATTAGGGACCAGTCACTTTCTAATTAAGTAAAGATATATTAAGCTGAACACCAAAATTAGTTTGTCTAATGACAAAGTTGATGAATTTCATCCTGTCTAGGTTAATATTACAGTACTTATTTTTCTTTAAAAGACTACTTAGAGCTCTAATCATTTCCCTTTTTTCTGCATATTTCCCAACATGTCTAGGTTAAGTTTATTAGACACAGATGAAGGAAGCATACTCTCCAGGTATTTCTGAACTTGGGTGTATTCTCCACAAAACCAAGCAGAGGTCACTCAGAAGTTGGAGAGAAAACAAGTTCCTCTTATACTTTTGTGATCCTTTCTGGTGTGAGATTCTCACTATTGCAATTGCTTCAAGGACATGACCCTGAAGCATATATTCCAATAAATACTCCCCTTTTTGCTCTTGTTCTGTAACTCAACTCTCTAAAGAAGTCTGTGTCCTCTATGTAATCCCAATTCTAACTCATCTTCTAATGCTCCAATTAGCGGGCAGATTTTGGCTTGCAACAAGATTTATAGTCAGAGTGTGAGGACATACAAGGGGAATAAAGTGTTTTTAGGAGTCTACTATTTTAAATCAGCATAAAATGCAAACATCTTTGTCCAAAGAAATTTGAGACTCCAATAACACAGAATATCATTTCGATGGAAGTATCCCTGTGAGTGAATCAGCATTATGGATAGGTCTACTCTGATTAACTGGGTTCATGATGATCAACCACATGGTGAACTAACGTTATACTGTCTTATGCTCAGAATGAGTACCTGTGATATGCCAAAATTTATGGTAGACACACAGAAGGTACAAAGATAACTAAGAAACAGCTTCCACCTTCAAGGGGCTCTCAGCCATCAGATAAAACAGCACGTATTAACTTGCCAATTACAGTTTAAAAAACTAAGTTCGGAAGCTTATTTACTAATTGATCGGTTAGATTATAAAAGGCTGTCTATAAATGCATTTTTTTTAAATCCCAAATGAATGTGAAGCGTTTAAGTTCACAATCCTCAATATAATTCTATTAAATAGGAAATGTCCATTGGTTTCCCATTCTTGTGGATACTCAGTTTCTACCAGGCACATTGTTTTTCTTCCTTTTCATTTCATTGAAAAAAAATTTGAGTCAGCTCTTCTTGTTGAGTTCTGAATTTTACTATTTATTCCACATTATAGGTACAAGATTCAACATTTTCTCATCATATTCAATTTTTGTAAATTTATATATTTTTGTTTCTTTTATAAGCTTCCTATTAGTAGTCTTTTTAGGTACCTTCATTGTTGGTTGGTTGGTTGATTTACTTATTAGTCTTGACAGGTTGTGTGTTAATATCCACACAGCAAATGCATTATAGACTAAAGACCAGTGTGATGGCCTAGGCTGAAATAGCAATTCAGTCTTTTATTGGTATTAGGCTGAATTGACTATGTTTTCCTCTGGAGTACAGCTTTGTTCACATAAATTAAGGTTAGTAAGTTGAAAATCTGAAAATAAAGCTTTGTCTATATTATATATTCATTTCATTATCAACTCAACAATTTACTGAAAGCTTTCTATATGCTAAACACTGTTGTAGATAAAAAGGCAATTCAATACAGCATTATGAGTCCTAGAAAGCAGAAATATAGAAAAGCTCATGCAACCTGTAGAAAGGACATCTAACACACTCTTTGGAGGTCAAGAAGGACTTCATATTAAGATGGATAAATTAAGTGAGTTCGAAGAATGAATTGGTTTGGCCAAATTATGGGGTGGGGTTGATGTTAAGAGGGAAACATGAAGAATTTATCTTGAGGGTTATAGAGAACAATGGAAAAAATTTAAGCAGGAGAGTAAAATCATCAAATTGGTATTATAAGAAGTTCATTCTGACTACTGTTTGGTTCAAGGGAAATTGACAAGAATGGAGACTGTTGTGCTGTTTGGGCTGCTACAATAATACAGGTAGATAATGATAGATAGTGTTTTGAACTAGGGTAGGGTGATAGGCATGAAAGCTTAACAGGTTAAAATGCAAAGGCTTCTCCAGCTACTGAACAATCCTTTCAGTGCTTTCTCACTGTACCTTTGTAGGCACCTCATTAAGATAAAAAAATTATTTGTTAGCTTGTGCCAACACAAGTGAGAGTTTAACCATTTGCCTGCATTAGACCTGAACACATCCTTAACACCTTAAAGTGCAGAAAGTGCTTGGCATGTTTGGGAATGGCATGTAGCATCTTGTGGCTATATCCCAGGATTCATATAGGGGAATGATTATAGATGACAATAAGGCCGACCTAAGAAAGGACTTAGGAATTTCAACTTTATCCAATAGGCAATGAGAAATCACTTAGTGATTTAAGCAGGGAACAGAGAGATGATCTAGCCTTTCTAAGGATAACTGATGTAGTAGAGAGATTTTAAGGTGAACCTCCCATGATACCCACCTCCTAGCATTCATGCCTTAGTGCAATTCCCTCCCCTTGAGTGTGAATGGGAACTATGACTTGCTTCTCATTACTCCTGTGATTCTATTACATTATATAAAACTACATCTTGCTAGTGACTCACTAGAGGGACTCTTCTTGTTGGCTCGATGAAATTAACAGCTGTGTTAGCGAAATCCACATGGCAAGGAACTGTGGATGACCTCTAGGAGTTGAGCAAAGAACTGAAGTTCTCAAGTCCTACAACTACCAGAAACTGATTACTTCCAATAACCATGTGAATTTGGAAGAAGATTCGAACCTCAGATAAGAACTCAGCCCTGGTCAACAGCTTGATTGCAGCCTTGTAAGACCACTAAGAAGAGAAGCCGGTTAAGTCATGCCACATTCCCCACAGAAATCATGAGAAAGTAAACATGCTATTTTAAGCTGCTAGGTTTATGGGTAATGTGTTATTCATCAATTAAAAACAAATATAACTAATAATGCTATTGGAGATAAATTAGATGAGGGAAATTTGGAAACAAAAATCCAGTTGGAAAGGAGGAGGTCATAGAGTGAAATTACATATGTAATTGCTAAAACATGAACATTGTAGTCAAAAGGAGCTGGTTGATAAAAGTTATAAAATTAATCTAGCTACTTTCTAAAATGGGATAATAATAATTTATTTTCTCAAATGGTTTTTAAAAGTAATATGGGAAGGGAAATACATATATATATATGGTTTAGCACAGTGCCTAGCACACATTACTATTACCGTGCTGTTATGTTAATCGTTACAAGGAACTGTGACAGCTGGACTAGGATAATGGTAGTGAGAATGGAAATGGTGATAAATTTGAGCAATAGCTTTAGGTGGTAGGTCTCAGTGATTACTCCAATATATTGGAGAGAGAGAAAGAGGCAGTGAAAGATGACACAACTTCTATCTTGGATGATTTGTTTAGAATGATGTCATAACTAAAATAAAGAGTGCAGAAGGAAGAGCTAATTTGGCTGAGGAGATAAGGAGTTCTGTTTTGGCATGTGAAGTCAATGTGTCTGTGGGAGGACGTCCATATGGAGAGGTCCAGTGTACAGCTGGCCACACAGACTGAGTACTCAGAAGAGAGCTGGGTATATGGAAGGATTTGGAGACATTTGAGAATTATGTTACCCATAAACTACATAAGTGTTCACACACACACACACACACACACACACACACACACACACAATCTTAATACTCTTTCTGTAAAAACATGAGAAATCTTTTCTCTTAGAAATAATTAAATTACGTGCTTTTATAAACAGAGCCCAAGATGAAAATATAGAGAATGGAAAAAGGATTCCTTCTTCTTTCCTTAACGGATGAATGACTAGTAAATTCCAAAATGCAAAGGGGATATTTAAGCTGACTGAGCCTGATAAATCTGTTGCAGAGGTCAGCAAACTATGGCCCCAGGGCCACATCCAGCCTGTTGTCTGCTTTTGTAAATAAAGTTTTATTGGAATACAGATGCATCTTTTCATTAATGTATTGTCAGTTGCTGCTTTCACAATACAATGGCAGAATTTAGTAGAGTGACCAAAACCGTGTGGCCCACAGAGCCCAAAATAATTACCACCTGGCGTTTTATTGAAAAAGTTTGCTTACCCCTGGTCTCTTGCATAAAAAAATGGTAGTCCTCCAAAAAAGTGCATCAATAAATAAGGTAATAAAAATATGCCACCTGGAATATCACAACATTGGTCTAAACATTTTAAGACTCAGTTTGGGGGATAGTCTTCCACTCATTACTTGTAACCTTTCTGAGCAACATTTTCTCAGCTATTAAATAGGAATAATACCTCCTCTGCTTACTTCATAAGGTTGCAAGCAAGAAACTCTAAAACTATAAAGCACACTATAAAGCACAGTACGAGTATAAGTTAATATTTTTGATTTTTTATACTGTCAAATCATAAAATCAACACACTCAGTCATAATTATATAAGAAAAATATAAATATGCATTTGTGTATATAACTTATCAGAGCACTTTTCTATCTAATTTTTCTCTTATCTTTACAAGAAATGTTTGGGTTGAATAGAACTCATTGGCATCATCATTTCCAGAGAAGAGAAGCACATTAAATTAAGATATTTGCTGAATGTCACCCAGCTAACTAATGGTAGCGTCTAAGAGCAATTCAAGTCTGTTAATTCTAATTTACTTTCTACAGGGCTACATATCTACAATGCTGACTAACCTGATAAATCAGTCATATATGATATACGTGTGTGGGTATCTGATGTACATAATTTTAGTATAGAGAGCTAGGAGGCTGAGATGAAATAAACAGAATTTGTTTAAAGATGAATTGCCTCTTCAAATGCATTTTATTCTTTCATTTTTTTGACTTTTATAAACTTTTCATTTTAGAGTAGTTTCAGATTTACAGAGAATTCCCATATTTGCTAAGCCCTGTTTCCCCTATTACAATTCATTTTTAAACTAAATAATAAACCATCAGCATATATCATCTAAAAAGTCAGAAAGTTAAGAAAAATATGTGGATGTGTAACGTATTTATCATTTTTCTCATTTGACTTACGATTAAGGCAAGATGTTGTTACTTGTTCAAGGTCAGATAAAAAAAATCAATGACACATAAAATTAGAAATACAAGTGGATGTGTTAAATGGGGCATTATGAAGATCAATGAATTAATGTCTTTAAAATGACTTCAAAACGTGTGGGCTTGTTAAAATGTGTGGACTCCTGCCTAAAGACAAATCATTACTAATATTTAACTTGCTAATATACTTTCCAAAACATGTTCTTTCATTAGCTCCTTGTTTATTTGTAACATGACCTGGCTTGGTTCCTGGTATATTTGGAGACTTAGTGAAGACATACAAATTTTTTCTTGATTTAGAAACATGACAATGGAAATGCCAGTGTTTTTTGTAATGTGAACTTTAGAAAAGGAAGTCAAGTACTTATTTCTTGACCAAAAACAGGACAGTGTTTCTTATTTTGAAAGTAATCAACTTTCTTATGCTTTTTTGTTTGTATTCTGGCATTAGGTTGCCACTTATAAAGGTGACCAGATATCCATTTCCTTAGAAACACGGCTCTCCAGGACAATCACTTAAATATAAAATAACTTCACTGAAATATCATTTTACCTGTCAATTATTTTTATCTTTCCCAAAATGTAAAACATAATTATAGATATGTATTTTTTTAAAGGTAAAACTTTCATCTTGATTGCTAAGTAGTAAATGAAATTATATGCGAAGTACTTTGCTGCTGAGAGCACACTAAAACTTTTTCATCTCCTCTTTCTTCTCCTGCTGGTCAGTGAAAATCACTTCTCATAGCTATCAGTCATTGTGTCCCTTAGGAAAACTGGATGTTTGGCAGTAGAGAGAGTTGCAGGCACAAAGAAAAGGGACTAAGGTTTTTGAGCAAGTGTCATGTGTTAAGCAGTGCATTAGATGATTTACATGTTTTTCATTGCTTAGACCTATAACCTATCTTGCATCATGGATGTGATTATGCACATTTTACATTTGAGGAAACATGGCAGGAAAGAGAACTGAACAACTTCCCAAAAGTCACATAGCTTAAGAAAGGCTGGAGTATAACTGTGAACTATGTGCCTGTAATGGAGGCCATTACTTAGGAGAAGAATCCTGCTTCTGAGTAGGTGTTATGCTCTCAATTTATTTCAAGATTCTTCTCCTGCCTCTACAAATTACCCTGCACTTAAATAACCCCCGATAAATGGGACATGGTCGAAGAAGTTTCCTCTGATTAAAATAGAGGACAGCATAAGGAGTTCTTTGAAGCCATGTATCAACCATAATTAAGCTCCGATTTCCTCCCAACTTTATTGAAGTCTCCAGTCAGACAGTGGTGTGCTGCTATGAACCAAGCACAAGCCTGGGACGCAGAACACTGTAATAGTCATGGCTCTGTCCCTAAGTTTGAGAGCAACCTTGAGTTTTTTATAGACATTGTATCTTCACTGATAAAATAGTTATGTTAAACCTAGGTTCACACCATCGGTGGATTTTTGGAAAGAGACACTACATGATATAATCCTTTATTGACTGTGAAGACCATATTATGGTATTATTATATTTTAATATTTTGTTAAAATATCACCCTAAAACATAAATTCAGAGGTTACTCAGGAAATTACTTAAAAGGGAATATTAGTCATGTAACATCCAGAATTAATATAATTTTCACCAAATTCTACCAAGAAACCAAACGACACCAACCAATTTACATACTAAATATAAAATCAAAATTAAACATACATAAGCAAAAAGTAAGTTTGCAAAATTTAGCTTTGGTTATCAGTTGTCTTACTGTCCAAAGAGTTAGGCACCTTCTTATATAACCTATGTATACATAAATCATTTTAGTAAAAGTTAGTATTAGTTTTACACTTGACATAAAATTTAAAACCTTATCTATGGTTTGTTTAGGAATGTATCCATCATTTGCAACTTTGTGCGAGGGAAAGACCACCTAGATTCCAAATGACAGAAACAGAAGCAAACTTTTGGAATCCAACCTACTTATAACTTGGCCACTGTCTATAACATAAGTTTTCTATGAGGTTGGCAATGCTGAGGACTAAACAATGTTTTTTTTTTTTTTTTCTTTTTTTTTGGTGAAGAAGACCAGCCCTGAGCTAACATCCGTTGCTAATCCTCCTCTTTTTGCTGAGGAAGACTGGCCCTGGGCTAACATCGTCCCCATTTTCCTTTACTTTATATGGGACGCTGCCACAGCGTGGCTGACATGCAGCACGTCGGCGGGCGCCCAGGATCTGAACCGGGGAACCCCGGGCTGCCAAGCACGGACGAAACCGCTACGCCACTGGGTGGCCCCTAAACAATGGTTTTTAAGCAAGTATGGAATAGAGAATTGGCATTGGAGATATATGAAGTGAAAGTATAAAGAATCTAAGAAGAAATTCAAACTGTCCAATAAACTAGCATTGCTAAAATTGGGTCTGTTCATATGAATAGTCACAAATAATGTGCATTTTATGTGACTAAAGACTGTGAATTTTGAAAAGATAACAAATTAAGAAATATATACATAAGCATATGCGGAACCGGAAATACAAAAAGGAACACACTTGTTTTAAAGCATAGGCAAAATAGTGAAGAAAAGTTTAAAGAAAATTGGAGAAGTAAAATTTTTAAAGTCATTCTCTTTGAAGGAATATTTCTCCCCACCTTGTAACTTCAATGTATACCTACAGTGGAAATTATTAAGGTCAATAGATTTAAATGTAAATTTCAATAAGCTTAAAAGCAAGCACAGCTAGTTTGAAAATGGGGAAAAAATTCCCAAGGCAATAACTTTGCTTTCTAAGTTTGTCCACAGGGTGATTTTATTTCAGCCTTCCCATTAAAGATTTAGGCACAAATAAACTCAAAATACTTTAATAAAACAAAACTAACTTGAATTTACTTTTTTTGCAGTTGGATTTTCATAAATCCATTTATTAAAATTTATTATAAAAGTAAACTAAACCTTAAAAATGTGCATGCAAGCAGTTTCTTCTCAGCCTGTGTAACAGCCTGGTAGGTATTTGGTACTTTGAGAGAAAATGTTAATTAACTCTGCATCACTTAGAGTCCTTCAAGACTCACCAGTCTCTAGACCTTGTTTGAGATAAAACCATCTAGTAGGGAAAAGTTGAGTTCTGGGATGAGAAAGATTGTATACAAATCATGGTTCTGCCACTTACAACCTTGATGATCTTGGGCAACTTATTTAACATCTCTAAGGCTCAGTCTCTTCTGATGAAAAATGGGGTGAATAATAATAACGGGATTATAGTAAGGATTAAATGACATAACTATGTATAAAACAGTCTAGTAGGCCATCATAAATGTTAGTGTTTTATAAAATGGAATTCATTCCCTACTATAATTGGTTTTATAAACTAGATTGATCGGCTGGATAGACAGCAGATTATACTCAATATAATAAGCGTTCCAACAAAGTCTAAATTTTGAATCCTTCCTATATTCCAGGAATGGTACTGGGTGTCTGATGGGCATGGCTAATTTCTTTTAATCCTCATGACTAATTTATAAAAATGAACTAGGTGCTGCTGTTGTAACCATTTTGCAGATGAAAAAAGCAAAATTGGGACAGGTGAATTAGCCCAGTATCAAATGACCAGGATACAAACCCAAGTACTCTGGAGCCCTCACTTGGATCATTCCCAAGGTTCTGATTAACTGGCCTTTGAAAATATTCACACCAAACAAAAATGCCAATGAGGGCAATTCAGATAAGGGGGGGAATTCCAAATCTGGTAACAGCAGGGATAAACAAAAAACCCCAAGAAATGAACAACAACAAAAACCCCAGGACTGCACCCTACATAGCTTCCTGGAAAAGATGTTCTGAGAGTGTGACTGCTCATCACCTCCCAGGTTCAAGCCTCTGTGGTTACTTGTGCCGTTTCTATAAAAGTCTGTGATTTTAAAAATAAATTTCATCTGTTATATATCAACTTGTCTGTTATAAAACCCACAGGGGCTGTGAGAACAATCTTATCACTATAAAAGCTTTCAGACCCACCTTAACATGGAAGATTATATTTGTTTACTTGATTTGGGGATCCACAGGAATTCCCATATTCTATATAATGAACAATATATTGAAAAAGCTTGAAGGTGTTGGGGCCCAGGGCAGGCCACCCTAAAATATCCCACAATAGTGTATTAATTATTTAGAATTAAAGTTACTTGAGGAGCAAAAGGGCATTCTGTCTCTGTTCCTCTGAAAGCAGGAAATAAATCTCCTATGTAAAAGGTGCTCTCCCCGCATCCTTTTCACCAGAGCTAAGGGATTCAAGGCTGAGATCCGAATAAACAAACCTTGCTAATTTACTCCCTCAAGCCTAAACTCTACTTAAATTCGTCACTAATTACTTAACCCAAACCTAAGTTTCTTTGTCCTGTCACTTTTTCACGAATTTATGTTTCTTTGTGTAAAAGATATATATACTGCCTGTTTTGTTCACTCTCCGAGTATTATTTCTTTATGGTCTCCTATACGTACGTATGAAACTGGGTTTTTCTCCTGTTAATCTGGCTTTTGTCAATTTTACTATTAGTCCAGCCACAAGAACACAAGAAGGGAAGAAATGGGATTTTCCCCACCCCAATAAAGGTATCCTCTTCATTCTCACTTTCATCTGAGGGCATTTTGCCTCCACAGAAAAGGACAAGGTATTGAACCACAGATCAAATCTTTACCAATCTGCCTGATTTTGTAGCATAACTTACACAGATCTGAGACCTACAATTAAATTTACAATTAAAGTAAATTTAAATGAAATGTTTTTGAGACTTTTAATAGCTTTATGAGATAATTCTAAAATGACCATTTGCATATTGTTCTATCATGAAAATAAGCACTGATAACTACTGAATGGGCTGATAACTTGAAGAAATTCTTGCCTCCCTATTTCCTAATTTAAATAGTGAAAGACTTAAGTCCTAATGAAGAAGTTTTTTATTTTCTCTACAGAATTTTTTTTTCTTTTTATCATTCAAAGAATTCATTTCCAAAGTTTGAGATGGTGACTCCAAACATTCAATACTTTAATTATTGCTATTTTTTATCTCACAGCATGAAATGAATTGCCACCTTAATTCATCTATGTTAATAGATTAATTATATAGATTGTACATATTGAATCAATACATGCTTTGATAGCCCTTAAATTAATTATCTATTATTTATTTGACACATTTTCCTTCATAATCATCTTTCATGCATGTTAATTCTAAGTTATAAAATATTGTCAAAACTTCAGTCTGAAGTCATGGAAAATCATCTATCAATAGAATACAAGAATGTAATTTTCTGTAAGCTCTCAAAGTATGACTCTATCATTCCATCCATCTATCTATCTATCTATCTATCTACCTATCTATATCATCTATCTTCTATCTATTCATTCCTTACCTCCATCATCTGAAAACAAATTTAGAAGCATGTTTGCTTGATTGGAGCAGTTGAGAAGTTAATTGAGGTATATCAGATTGCCAAGTGGAAAAAAAAATTGAAATAACTAACATGAAATAAATGAAGAAATTGAACATATTATAAAAACAAAGAGTGTATAACCATGCAACTCCATGGACAGTGACTACACATACAAGCAAATGAAAGCAGCTGACCACGTACCCACACACCTTGGCAGGGGTGCACTCCACACTCGTCGGCCACCACCAAGACAGATGATCTCTGATGTCCCTTCTAGTCGATAACCCAATGAACAAGAGAAGGTCAGAGTGTCACCAACCCCAAAGTTGAACCCAATTCGGTTACCATATTGAGGAATTCCAGGATCTTCACAAGGTTCAAGGTTATACTCTGTGAATTAGGCAGAGAGGAAGACAGAGAAAATGATAGTGGTCATTTTTAAGAGTATATTCCTATTGTTTGCAAACTAAATGCTTTTAGGGCCTAGTCATGCACTTAAAAAGTGACTGTATACTTATGGGAACATGCTAACGGCGCACGTAACTTCTTTTGTGAAAGATCTAATAACTTAATGAATACTTTTATGTGTAAAATTCAATATAGATGAAAATATCTCACCTCTGAGTGATAAATTGAAAATGTAGCTATTTATTTCATATTCTCTGTTCTGCAGTAGAAACATTTCCATTTCATAGATTTTTTTTTACTTATAATAATGGTGTAATAAATGTATATTGTCAAACACAAAATAACATTTGGAATGAAACCATTTGCACTGTTGAAATGCATTTTACTTAATGGTTTTAGTCTAAATGACAAAGGCTCTTGTGCCTCTAGTATACAAGGAGTTCAATTAATTCATATTCTGAAAAACATGTGGCTTCAGATGCAAGGGTTTATGTAGGACCGAAGTGCCCACACACTGAAAATGTTTATTATAGATTTACACAAGAAAATTTCCCTAAGCAATGAATAACACCATGAAAATGAACAGCTAAACACTCTTCAGGGGATGAGAGACTAGAGTTGATTAAACAACAATATTACAATTTATATACAATCCTAAGAAGAAGTAGCATATCTAAAAATATTCCCAGAGCACACACTTACTATGTAATTGATATGGAGAACAAGAGGGATTGTTTCATGTTGATGAGCTATTACTGTATTGTTTAAAAAATTTATTTGGACATAGTTTTAATACTCTAGGTTAAAACTGATTATGCTCATTTACTATTCATTATGGAATACCTTAATTATGTTAGAGGGCAAGTATTTCCATGAAAATACTAGAATAATAGTTGAAGAACAAAGGTTAGTATTTGTATAATTTCATGTATATAATTATAATTTTAATGTTAGCAAGTTGGCCTAAGATTTACTTATTAATTTGTTTCTATATTAAGAAATAACTACTTGTCTCGCTATTTCATTCAACTAGACAGTAGAAATCTAACTGCTGGGAATATATTTTATTCACTTTGGTCTTATAAACTTTTTTTTCTGGAAGTCAAATCATAGTTTTACCTATAGATGAGGTTATTCTAGAATAAAAGGATAACCACATTAATTTGTTTCTAGATCATCTAGTTCCAAATGAATAAATTAAGCTTATCTTAATTTTGGCTTGTAAACCATGCATTTTCCAAGGCATGTAAAACTAGAATATCACTGGTTTAATTCACGTTTAATTTTTGAGTCTAAATGAAACTTTAAAATATATAGTTGAATTTCCATTTTAAGTTCCCTAGGAATTTTAGTTTGTTTTGACCTGTTAGAAGTCTGAAGGAGTGTAAATCAGAGAAATGTAATTAATGTACTTCTAGTGGAATTTTAGTGAGTTATTTTTGCTTTTGTCCCTTTAGTGTATTACTATAGACAATCTTTAAGGTATTTCAAACTTTCCTTAAAATTTGTTGACAGATATTTCTTTGCTTTCTTCTTTTTTTTCTTCTTTTCTGTTATTTTTTCCTCTCTGTTTTGTCATACATAAGTTACGCTCACACTTTTAAAAACCTGATTTTTTGTAACTAAAGGAGCTATTTTATTTGTTCATTTATTTTCTTACCAGAGAATGTAATATTGAATCCTTCAT
Organism: Tapirus indicus; assembly: GCA_031878705.1. Taxonomy (NCBI): domain Eukaryota; kingdom Metazoa; phylum Chordata; class Mammalia; order Perissodactyla; family Tapiridae; genus Tapirus; species Tapirus indicus. Next base: position 27,020,486 of record CM062935.1, on the reverse strand, counting down.
ATGATATTGAAAAATCTGAAATGAAGCGCAATTGAGCCCTGAAATTTCCATAGAGACCAGCATTGATTGTTGAAGGAAGTTCTGAACCAGTCAGGCGTGCCAGTGGTTGAGTAAAACTACCGTTCTCTGTGATCAGTAAGTAGTCGTGATGGTCTTCCAAATGAAAGGTGTGAAAGTTGAACTGCACACCTATGAGGGAAAAGAGAAAAATTAGACTTACAACGTATATCAGTAAAACACAGAGATTTACCAGCTAACTAAAACCAAGACTCTCCTTGTAATTGATTTCTCTGAAAATGGAAGACACTGCTATAAAATATTCCAAATGTATAGCATAATATTATCTTTCTTTTGGATCTTTTTTTTTGTCCCTTCAGCTTCCTTATAAGAGAGATAGTGAGTCATGTCCTGGAAACCGCTTGGAAATAAAATTAAAAAAAAAAATCACCAAAGTTTTCTGAAAATTTCAAATCCTTTATTTACAATAGAAGTGCAGCTTTCTGGCAAACATTTTACATGCCTCTTTCATTTCCTTCTGCAATCCCCTCAAACAACATTAAAACAGTGCTTGGTAATATAGCACCCAACTTCCAAAAATGCATAACTCTCCTTTAGAAGAAAAATATAAAGCAGGCATAGGGAGGAATTATTTGTTAAATGAGGATAATGATTCTCCATTTATTTTTCACACACTTCAACCTGTACATGTAATCTACTGAAAAACGGACATATAAGTGTTCAGCTCATTGAATTTTCACAAACTGAACACACCTTTGCAAACAGCACCCAAATCAATAGATACGACATTACCAACACCCAGGGCCCTCTTTATGCAACTTTTCTGTCACTTCACTTTGCCTAAAGTAACCACTCACTTAATTTCTAGTAGCATAGGTTAGTTTACATAATGGATTTATATAACATGTACTTTTTTGGGTCTGAGTTCTTTTACTCAATGTTAGGTATGCGAAATTCATCTCTATTTTTGCGTGTAGTTGTGGGTTGTTTGTTTTCAGTGATGTATAGTATAGCATTTCATTTTGTGGAGACACCACATTCATTTATCTCTTCAACAGTTGATGGTCATTTAGGTAGTTTGCATTTTAGCGTGAATGCAGATGGTACTGCTATGAGCATTCAAGTATATCTTTTGAAGAACAGATGTGCTTGTTACTATTGGATAAATATCTAGGAGTGGAATTACTGGGTCATGAGTTGGATACCCATACATATATATACATGTTCAGCTTTAATAGATACTGGTTTACAAGGTGGCTGTGCCAATGGACATTTCCATCACCAAATCAGGTTGCTCTCTATCCTCACTAATACTTGACAATTTTTGATGTTTGCATTTGTTCCATTCTGTTGAGTATGGCATGGCATTGCATTATGATGTTCTCATGTGAGTTTTTAATGATATTGTCCACAACATATGTAAAAGACTAACAATTACACATACACACACACACCATACTGTGTGTAAGACCCCAAATGAAACAAAGAATGGCTAATACATTCATCTTTCCCTTGAAGTGCTTTTTATGTAACTTGACCTAAAAAAAAAAAAATCACCAAAATCTTCATCCAAAAACTCTGAACCCAGAGATGATAAGTAACATTCTTTAATATTATTCATCTGTATTTTAGTTCCAAATGCTGGATATTATTGCAGTCCTCATTGTTTCTTAAAAAAACATGTGATGTAAAATGAGACCAAAACATAAGCTGAAAACACATGGAATGATAAGACAAGGTTATTATTACATAACGGACCAGTGATTTTGAGTTGAAAAAGATTTGAAATGTACAATGATACTATTTTCAGACTCTTTTTCAAAATGTAACAAGTTTCTTTTTTTTTTCCTCTCTCCACAATGGGCAAGAATATGAGGGCCCTTTTAGAAGTCCAGAAACTAAGTCAGTCTTTCAAACATTCTTCAGTTCTTTCAGCATAAAAGCAGTAATTAACAGTGGCCAGACGTAAATGAGAATGGGGTGTCAATATGGCAGGAAGATGCTTTGCGACCTAGATTAACTGCTATCCAAATTTACAAAATAACACAAGTGAAAATTCAGGTATGTCAATTTGATTTCTGTTATAGAGTAAAACTAAGAAAAACTAGTCGGATAATAGGAGAGTAGATGGACAAAAGACAAGGAAAAACTCATTATGCATACAATTTATATTTTTTTAGAAAAATGTGCTTGTTCTGATACGCACTGAATTGATATGTTGGGAAATTAAAAATTCCATTAGTGGTATTAATAAGCCTACCATCAAGTATTGCGTAGCCTTTTTGAGCCTTACTATCTCCCTTTATAAAATGGGGTTCTAATAGGGTTGTCTTGGAGCTTAAATGAGACAATATACAGGAGTGACTTAGCATAGTGCTTTGCTCAGAGGACGTGCTCAGCAACCATTAGCTATTGTTATTGTTCAATCCTTCAACATGAGAGCTAATTTTTTTCACGTCACTCAGTCCTAGCCAGCCACTTTATAAAAGAAAACTTTTATCAATCGGTTTATGGTTTAAACAATAAAATCTGTTTTCACTACTGCAAAACAACATAAGACCTACAGAGTTCTGCTAAAGGCCAATTAATCCAAATAAGAAAATCATTCTAAGAACCTACTATATTCTAGGCATTATGGAACATAAAGATCTATGGGAAAAGATACATAAACTAAAAGTTCAAACATTCTGCTAAGTGCAATCAAAGTGATTAGTACCAGTCAATATAGGAGCATAGAAATAGAGGTAACTAATTTGTCAGAGCTATCAGTAGAGGCTTCTGAAGGCAATGACCTTCAAAAGTGAGCAGAAGTTTGTGGAAGAGCAGCCCTGAGCTAGACATTTCAGGAAGAAGAGGCAGACAGGCCAAAATATACCACCTTAACAGGGCAATGAGTGTTTGAGGAATAGTGAGAAAAAATCAGTGGTTTCAACATCATAGTACCTTCTCATAAGAGTGATAATTCAAGAAGCTCTATAAGGCACTTTATGTTACAGACATATATGAAAAGACTTGAGCTTAAAGTGAAAATATTGTGAATATCTAGGTTAGTTATAATCATGCCACCAACTATGACTTTGAGGATGCCATACTGACACTTGTGTGTGTGCGGTTTTTTCTATCTTTAAACTTATAGGATCAGACTATGCTTTATCTAAGAACAAGCCCACCTCTAAGAATCTAAGGTTATTTTAATGTAGATTTTTTTCCTCAAGATCTCTAATAGACTACATATAATTAGCATCTTGATTTTTGTAATGTGTTTAAGAAAAATCTCTTCTGGTATCCCAGTAAATAAGGAGCAATGTAGGCTGAATGATACTGTAGTTAACTGAGTTTGAAACTGTAGAACAATTGTATATGTTCAAACACTTTGACTTAGTGTTAAATCGTGAGGAGATTACTGCTGGTGTGTTTGAAGTTTCTTATTTCTTAAATATTTAGATATTTATATCTGTCCTAAGATTTTTATCAACTCCTGACATCTTGATGATCACGATTTTTAAGAAAATTCTGACTGTATAATGTAAATCATTTGAAAATGATCTCATAGGAACTCTGGATCAAACTAATATGACCAAATATAACAGGAATAAATATAAAGACCTGCACTAAAGATAGAAAAAAATCAATTTCATAATTATAGAATTTTAGGAATTGGGCTTAAGTGTACTTTAGGGTACCAATAATCTAAAAAGATGATTCAGTTGACCAAAAACTTATTTTGAATTAGTAGTATAGCATGACTGTGAAAAAAGTTAATGAAAGCAAATCTAGGCTTCATTAATGAAAATAATTGGTAGAGTTGGACGATGCCATACTGCATTTTGTTGTGGAAAAACACATTTTTAGAAGGATATTGATATCCCGAGATATCAATATGCAGGAACACATCCAAAGAAAGGTGATTAGAATGGTGATGAGAATGAAAATATCCTACGATAAAGAATTGAAGAAACTGGGAGTGTTTAATCTGGGAAGCAAAGGCTGGGGAAAAGATCTAGGGGTAGGGGACAGGAAAAACATGGTAGTCACAGAACAGTGTATTCATATATTTGAGGAACTTGAGATTAGAGCAGGAATTTGGTTTTTTCATGTGTTTTTGTTGCTGTTGTTTTTTGTCTAATTCCAGAGGGCAGAACAGGGATAAAAGTTGCAGAATAATTTTCAAACAATTAGAAAAATTGAGCAAAGTTTGTACAAAAATTGAGTGAGTTATCCCAAGGAGTAAGTTTACTATCAATGAAAGAATCAACATCAGGCCAGTTCACCATGTTTCTGGAACAGCCTAGAAACTGGTATGCTGGGTGAGAGGTTAGACTACATTACCTTGACGATTTCTTCAGAATTTAAAAGATTATCCTTTACATAACTTTCACTACACTTTGGAATAGTTTTACTTCCAACAAATTTTATTGGCTCTTAAAAGAAAGGCATCTAAATCTGCATTTCTTGCCATATAAATACAGATTTAATTAACACTTGCAACCTGTGAAGATGCAAAACCTTAAGTGTTAATTAAACCTCTATTTACATAGCAAGCAGTGTGTAGCCCTCCATTTTCTTGTATAATACAAGGAAGCTTATTTTAAACTCCATTAATCCACTGTGCACGGGAATAATAGGATGCTTTGGTTAACTTCCAGCAGAAAGTCTTGTATTATGGAGAACAACAAAAACTACAGTTTACAAAGTCTTCTACCTCATTCCTGCTGTTCAATACCAGAATACTCATTTTTAACAACTTTTTTTCTCAATAACATTTAATGTCATTATATAACAATCCCAATATATTTCTCACTTTCAGTGAAATGATGTATAATTTTAATATAGGCAAACTTCATTTGTGAAAACACAATGAATGCAAATGTTTTAAACACAAGCTTCAATTTTTAAAATTGTAACAGCTTCTTCTCATTCTTCTAGGGATTTTTGTTTCAATTTTTCTTTTTTAGATTTTCTATAGTAAAACCAATAAGTACAATATAATAGCAAAAACCGAAAAGAACAATACAACAACAGAGCTAAAAGAAAAACTACTTCTCCAAAGCAGTTTTTAAAGTGAATAAATTAACTCTTTTTAAGAGATTACCACAGAGATTTCCAGGTAAATAATTTTAATCCATTTTTGTTTTGATACTTTAGGATGGTCATTTTCCCATTGTTATTATCTTAATCACTTATATTGTTAATTCACTAGTTTGGTTGTATTGCATGAATGAACCATATTTAATACTACAAGGACTTTCATTATTTGTTCAAAGGACATTTATTAACGTCTACCATATTCACAGTACAATTTTACACTCCCGTTCAATAATGTGAGATTTATCTGCAGTTCTGATAGAAAATTTCAGACATAATTATTTCTAGAATGGTTATAAATTTACAGGGGGAATATAACTATAATAAATAATCATAAACATTTTGGAAACAAGTGTATATAAAGACGTACTATTTGCTTTACAGTTGGCTCAGCATTTCAGAGCATCTTCATATTCCCTTTCGAACTTTTGAAATCAACCTCTTTCACACTGTGCCAGAGACAAAAGTCATCCTATTTGAAGTTTTGCTGATATGAAAATTCCAAATAACATTAGTGTAATATATCAAAAGAAAATAAATATCTCTTATATCACCATTCTGGTAAAAACCTGGGCATATAATGAAAAGTGAATATAACCCTCTGTTGCAGTCACTCAAATTGAATTTTCTTTGAGCATATTTTAGTACTGATCTGGTTTTGGTCATGTAAAAAGACATTGTAAAGGACAATGAAATAAAAATAGATGCAATGAAAATTCAGAAGATAGACCAGTCATCACTGCATGAGGCAAATTACCTTTTCCATGGGTTACGTCAACAGTCCATGTACAATTCAGAGAATTTGGATAAAATTCCGGGTAACCAGGTGATAAGATTGTTCCACTAGGCCCTCTAACATCTCCTCCACATAATGCTGAAAAAGAAATACAGTCATATGATCAGTTAGAGTTAGAGAGGCTCACCAAATCTCTTCTCTCCTCTCTTGTAATAGAATGAGTCTGATTTTCTTTGCTTAAGCTATTTCCTGGTAATAACAGGAGTATGTAAAGATCTCTTCCAATACTAGGAAATCATTTCATCTATTGCAGCACTAGAGAAGAAAAAGGTATGTAACAGCCTCTGAGAATTAATACTGTCCCCAAGAGAATGTAGTTCAACTTTCTACATTTGAATTTCAAGTAGGTACTTATCTTATACATTTCTAATTATGAGCAATATTTGCATAAATTGGTCATAAATTAAACACGAGTAATTAATTGTTTAGCAGCCCCTCTTTTATTAAGCTTTAAGAAAACACGTTGTTAATTACACAAAATTATTTCTTTTAGATTCCTAAAGGGATATGTGTCATTCTTCACAGAATCCCTTTTAAAACAGTAAACCAAGTTGTGAAAATTTTGAAGGATGCTTCTGTACTTCTTCATTTCCCTGGGAAATATCATGAACAAAAAGGAATTTTTGAGAGGGTATAGATTTTTAAGTAAATACTCCAAGATAACGAAAATAAATAAATGTTTATGAACCGAGCCCAAAGAAATTAAAATTCAACTCAATGTTCATTTATTCAAGAACAAATCACAGTTTACATTGTCTTCTACCACATTCAACAACATCAGTGGTTATGGTATACCAGATAATTTTACCAGTATTAAAAATTAAAGGAGACAAAGATATAGCCAGGTAAGAATATATATTCTTAGTGAAAACAGAGAGGTGTTGAGTCCTCATCTATTCCACTTGGAGATGCCAACTCTCTTGGACATGGACAAGGGCAGAAGTACTGTGCATGCAACATACAGCCTCGTCTGCTCTGTTCCTTGCTCAACTCTCCTGGGTCACCACAAAAGTGAGTTTTGGCCTTATTCTCTTCCGTGATTTCTTCCAAGTAGCAGTGCTGAAAAGGAAAAGAGTTGAGGCAATCTGGCTACTAGTCTACACTGACCTGACTAGAAATAGGTCTGCCGTTCCTTAAATATTTAAGCATGAAGGCTTAGACTTACATACATACTATACAAAATTTAAAACCACTCCTTTTGTTATTTCTTTTACTCCACCCAGGAGTACAAGAAAGTCTTGACCAGTACCTCTTACAGAGTTGTCTTATAGGCTGCCTTCCTGAGACCAAGATAAGCCCATACTTCCAATCTCATTTACTATCAAGATATTGCAATAATATGCATCGTTTGGTATCCTAGGCTCCTATTTAGAGCCTGCGCAGACCTCCACTTGTAACTATTTGTACTGAACCTCTCAGTTTTTTCTTTCAATTTTTTAAAAAGCCTCATTGTGCTTTTGTGATCAATCTAAGAGCTAGCTATACCATTTCCACTGTATCTTGCTGATAATGGTGGTGCTAAGTTGACCTGCTTTTACTTTTCTTGTAATTCATTCTGCTTGACAGAGGACTGTTTATTTTTTTATTAGATAATTTTTACTTTATGTCAATTTATTCCTAATACGCTGCATTTCCTTTTCTTCTCCATTGTGAAAGTCAGACAAAAAGCCCAACAATACACCATGGGATGAATTAGTTGAGTGAAATGTGATGAGTAAAAATGTTCTACTCGTGTAAAACCTGTAGTTTCTATTTGAAAGAACTATATTTCATACAGTTAGAGCAAAACTCAGTGAACAGAAGGATCAAAATTAAGAATTAAATTAGTTAAACACAAAAAGGTAACAAAAAGAGTGTGAAATTTTTAGAAAGTATGTCAGGCATGTGTTCCCACACATGCATGTGTGTATCTGGTGTGTGTACAAGTTGTACAGGGAAAGCTCTTCTATACATCATCATTCTTTTGCATAAAACTACTTTATCAAATATCCTTTCCTGAACTTGGAGAATTTCTTGGGAATTTTGTGTCTGCACACTGCATCTACCATATCTGTGTTGAAGGTGGGACTTTAAAGGGACATTCTGCAGATAAGTGGATAAAGTTAAGTTAACCATAAACACAAAATATTTAGGAGAAATGGTCAATAACTAATATATTATTAATGAACATTTACATTGTTACTTTGATTATAATCAGATGATAAAATATAGAGTGCATTTTTATGACACAGTGGGGGTTTCTGTTATTTGAGAATATTAGTATTGGATGAAGGCCTTGAAAGGGACTGACTCAAAGACAAAATTTCATAGTAAATAATGGGGAAAGAGTGTGACAAATCTCTTTGTTTTTGAAAGACAAAACTAAAAACATGAAAATACATCTACTTTGTTTTATGTCTAATAAAACTTAGGATAAAATTGCAACTACTCACTAGTGCTTAGCAAAAACAAGACCAAACACTCATAGTGAACTTACAACGTGACTGGCGCTACTCTGAAGGCTTTTCTTTTTATTTAGTGAGGAAGGTTAGCCCTGAACTTATCATCCATTGCAATCCTCCCTCTCTTGCTGAGGAAGATTGGCCCTGGGCTAATATCCAGGCCCATCTTCCTCTACTTTATATGTGGATGCCTGCCACTGCATGGCTTGATAAGCAGTGCATAGGTTTGAGCCCAGGGTCTGCACCCACAACCCCAGGCCGCTGAAGCAAAGCACGTGAACTTAACCACTATGCCACTGGGCCAGCCCCAAAGACTTTTCTTTTTATTAATTCAGTTAACCCTTACAACAACCACCTAAGAAAGGTACTAAAATTATTCACAGTTTACAGATGAGAAAGCAAGGACAGAAAGAACTCAAGCAGTCTAGTTCCAGAGTCCATGATCTTAAGCAGACTCTTGAATCAAATGTTGATTTTTTTCCATATTACCAAGTTATTTTTTCTATGAAAAAAAAAATTATAGCAAGCTATGATGTCCTTTACTTACATTTGACTTTGTAGCATTCCTCTTCAAATGATCAATACATAAAAATTATTCAAAAGTTATCATTCATTTTCATAGAGATTCGTTTAATCCTTTCATCTTCAAATCACTCTCTTTTTGAACACCTAAAACCTAAATGTCAGTATCTTTGCCTGTTCTTATCTTTAACTGATCTATATCTTACAGATTCTTATTTGTCAAAAAGTCTTTGTGTGTGACTGAAACAGTCTTCTATCATCGTCAGCAGCAGCATCCTTTTCATCGACCTAATGAAATCCTTCATCTTTCTAAATGAGATTATTTTACATTACAAATATTTGAAATTGTATTTGCTTTATATTATTGGCTTTTTTAACAGTTGCAAGAGATTAACTACATGTGCACTGATACAATGCAGAATGATAGAGGCTAACGTAAGCTTTAGTTGGATTAATTTTATAAGTGGTTAATTTATTACTGTATATTTTTTCAATCTGATGATTTTTGCTTCTCTAGAAACATCCCTTCCTATTAGAATGCTAAATGTAAGAGGAAATCAGATAGCCAATTAGAATCAATCACCAGAGGCCCAAAATATTAAGATAAATAAAAGACAAGTTTTATATGTGAGTTTTTTTTTTTTTACTTTCAGATAGAAAATGGAACTCAAATATATTGGAAAAGATACAGTGATATAGAGATTATTAAGAAAATTTCTCCAAGAATGATTTTGTTAAAAAAGGAATGCTGAGAATTAAGTTAGTTCAAGATACTATGTGACCATTCATATAGTAAACTTCACTAGAACAAGAATTTCTAAAAAGGATGCCATGGGTCTTCTGCCTTATCCTACACATCACCTTCTGAAGGAATTCCAATTTATTCCAACAACCTTGCTAATTGATGCCGTATGTCTTTAGGGATACAAACACTTTTGTAATAGATGTAATAGGTGTATGTGTTCTTGGGATTAGGAGATAGACATATTATATAACAAGTGACTCCTTAAAACACTGCAGAGAACTTAGGGAGCAATGAAATATACATGAAATACACATGCAAAATCCAGTTACTTGATGTTAGAGCAAACAGCTGGTAAAGAAGGCATTTAAAAGGACAAATATCAGGAGCACAACAAAGTCACAATGATAGCCAAAAATATGAGTTGAGAGCAATTAGCCAGACACAATAATAATAATTATTAAAAGTATTAAAATAATAAATATAAAGTATAAGTAATTATTAAAATAATCTTGGCTAATAGCTTTTCTTCCTTCCTGAGTTTTGGTACATATGATCACTACCTTGTCACATGATAGGTATCAATCAGAGTTTTAAAATGGTGAAGTCTCCTCAAAAGCCAAGCCCTTGAATATAACTGCCCAGACCTGTAAAATTACACCTTGCCCTTGGTAGTGATACACAACTGGCAAGTGCTAAACTATCTATAAAAGAACAGATGATTTCTAGACCGGGATCCATCAAAACACTTCAAATATTGCAATAGAACATGGAAATAACCACCTATTACAAATCTCATTATTATGTTTTGTTTGTTTTTAATCTCAAATCTGTTCTTTTCCAGTTTCCAGGTCCCCCCACTTTGAACTGTATACCCTTGTCTGAGACTATTTATACTTGAATTCTATGCACACTTGCTTATATTGAACTCTTGGATCCTAAACATTAATCCATGTACTTTTTGCTACATTAGCCTATTATTCAAATCTTTTAATAAGATGGAAGGAATAAGGGAAATGATGAGGTTTAAGTACATTCAGTTCAATTTTGGGTTCTGCTTCTAATGGCTTGACTGACCCAAAGTTAATCATGTAATCTCTTTACTTCTAAATTTCCCTCAAATAAGATGGTTATATTGTTTATAAAACAAAATGAAATAATTTGAGTGTGAAATTGGGATGCCAAGACAAAAGGTGAAAATAGGGCTTCTCTTAGGCAATTCAAGACTTATGGTCCACCCACCTATCTATCAAAAAAGATAGGTATCTTAATTAACAATGCTTAGTTCCCAAATGGTTGAGTCATATCAGGCATATGACCTCAACTTTACCCCTAGTATTCATGACAACCTTATGTCCCCACTACAGAGAAAACATTTCAAGGCTGTGACTTTTGACATACATGCTGGCCTTGACACTTGTTGGCCAAAGCAAAATGCTATCCTGGCTTTTCTTGTCTGACATTTCCTAGAGCCATTTAAATCTCAGTTCTATGAAAACCACTGGGGAGATATTCAAGAGTGATAGCTATTCAAAGTGGCTAGTAAAAAGTGTTTTTTTTAATCAATCTCGTATATGTCAGGAGATGTCCTTTGAAAATATATGTTAAAAGAACAAGAAGAACACATGGTTCTTCACCTCAAGAATATAATTATGAAAATAAGAAAATGAATATAATTATTAACTACTCCACTAGCTCAAGGAGAACACAGATAGTGTTTGTTCATGCTCAAAAATATATCTTCAGTGTCTACACAATATAATTAACGAATATTGATTTAGTGAATCAATAGGTCGTTATAAGGTAGCAAAAAATGCCACAACAAGTAGAGAACTACAGGGTCTAGGAAAAGTCGAGATTTTGCCCAGATGCTTTACTCAGGGAAAGCACAATCAAGTAAATAGCCTTTAAAGACTGACTAGAATTTTGATAAACATATTTGAAGGAAGGGCTAGGACATTCTAGTGGAAAGGAAAAACATTAACAAGGCAAAGGACAGAAAATATATATGTAAAATCAAAATATAGTAAGTATTCCCAAAAGGCTGGAAAGTATAAGTTCATTTATTCTTTCACTCAACACAGATTTATTGAGTACCCACTGTGTGACAGGAACTGTTCTTGGCACTGAGGACATAACAGTGAACATGACAAAGTCTCTACCATACAGAACTTACATTCTGGTAGAAAAGCAGACAACAAATACATAAAGATAATGTTAGAGAGTGGTAGATGCCATGAAGAAAAGTCTAAGCGGCATGACAGGGCTGACTCTTTTATAATGAGTTGACAGTGATATGACACTGAAGCATAGAGTGAGTGAAATTAGGAAGTGAGTGAGTCATGTGACTATATAAACCCTGTTTCAGGAAGGGAGAAGAAGGGATTGGGGGTTGGAAGGATGGAGTGAGAGGAGTGAGGGAAGGGTCCTCACATTTAAAGAGTAGCCAGGAGACCTGTGTAGCTAGAGTGCAGTGGCACGAAAGAGGGAGAGAGTGGTGAGAGATGAGGCATGGGAAGTGGTCAGAGCCCTGGGGGGCAATTAGGTCATGCAAAATTTTTTGGATTTTATTCTTCTTGGGATGGTTAAGTGCTAGAAGGTCCTGGGCAAAGGAGTGTCTTGATCTGTCTTAATTTATAAAAGGATTACTCTGGTTGCTCTGTAGAGAGTAGACCTAAGAGGCAAGAGGGAAAGTAAAGAGACCCCTCAAGAAACGCATGGTGAAAGATAAGGTATCAAATTTACTAAATAGTGCAGAATCTAACTGAACCATTTCTGACTTGAGGTTCAAGGTTTCTTGGTCAATAGTGAAACAAGATGAATTTAGAAAGGATCAATTCTTACTCAGAAACCCAAGTATACAGAAAATAGAATTGAATTCAAAGTACTCTTTCCATATGACATAATTGATAGCAAAAAGGGTAATGTCCTGTTTTTCAGTTATATTCCAAGTAGTACAGAGTATCCATAAACTATTTAAACAGCTATATGTGTTTTTTATACAAAATTTTTAAACATGTGGCATCACTGAGGAAAGAATAACAAATCTATAATTGTATTTTTATTTTGGCGAATTTTAGTACTTTACTATTATGGAGAATGTGGGCAGGAGGCAGTGTAATAGAGGACTTGTGCATAGGATCTGGGTCTACGCTTCCTGAGTTTCAATCCTGACTCTGCCATTAACTAGTGGGGTGACATAGGGCAAGGTACTTAATCTTTGTTTGTCTTAGTTTTCTTGTCTGTTAAGTGCTTACAATAGCACTTACCTCATAGAATTATTTTGAAGATAAAATGAGTTAATACAAGTAAAGCACCTGTAGCAATAGGAGCACATGGTAAACTATCAATAAATGTTAGCTATCAATTATTATCACCACCAATCCTAATTGTCCAGTCTCCTTTGTGAATCAGTTAATTATGGGCTGTGAAGACACCACAAGAGCTCATGTGTGTATGAGTGAAGCATGCTATATCTTGAGTATCCAGGAAATCTAGGCCAATCAAGGTTAAATTCTTGGTTCAGGAGAAGAAATCCTGTTTATTCACTTTACCTCCCTTTACTGCAAAAAATTTAGATTAGTTGCCTCTGGGGAAAAAGTTTAAGTTGGAGGAAAGGCCTAATCAAATGAGTTTACTAGGTGATAGGATAGTTGAGCTCAGTTCAAGTCAATGAAAAATTAAGTAGCTGCTTTATACAAAGCTCAGACATTTAAAAAAATGAATACTAATCAGCGCTTGTCCAGATATGATCAGAATGAAATGGGAATACAAAAGACGAGGATAGATGAAGATGGAGGTTCAAAGTGACACGATCTGCTCTTTCAAAAAAAATGCCTTGTAAGAATGCAGGAAGGAGGCAGAACTGGAAAGGATGGAGTCCACATGGTTAAGGATCATGAATTCCATGATTAGTAATTTGGACTTTCACCCCTAGGCAACATAAAGCTATTAAGTATTTTTGACATGGGGTATAACATGAAATAACTTTAGTGTGAAGGATGGAGGTTAGATTGAAAAAGTTGGAGATTGAATTTTAGGTTGATTGTAGTGCACTGACAAGAGATGATAAGGGCCTGTGTTGCTTCTGAGAAAACTAGATGTATTCACTTTTATTATTAATAAAACTTAAGCATGTTGGTATACTTGGGCATAATTTTTATCCTGCTTCTGGTTCTGATAACATTGCCTCCATTCCTCTTCTATATTGGTGAATTTACTCTTGCCAACCATGTGGCTTTACCAGGGCCTGGCGAACATAGTACGTTATATCACTATCGTTTGTCTCAACCATAGGGACGGATGGACATATGACCTGGACAAAGCCAATCATACTGGACGCTTCTCCTTTATCATGGTAACTGGTCTAGGTATGGAGAGATCGGAGACCTTTCTTGAGATTTTTCTGATTGGAACAAGGACGAACTCTTATTCTTCTCTGATCCTGAAAATATGAAGCTCTTTGTTTCTATCTTCCTGAGAGTGTATTCTCCACCACCAATCCCCCATGTGAACAAAGCCTGGCTGCTATGAAGAGAACTACGTCAATACACAGAGAAAAGCCTAGGTGGAAAATGGAAAGATTCTTAAAAAGGTTTGAATTCATGGTTATAACTAGCAATGAGAAGTATGGCACCCACCCTTGCCTTTTCTAAGATTTGAATAGTTGAACAACAAATTCTGCTTTTATTTTATAAAACCAATTAGAGTTGGGTTTCCGAAAGTCACTTAAAATCACAAGAACTCTGACTATTTAAAAGAGTATTTTACTAAATATAGGAAAGATGTGCCGATGATTCTTTTAAACCTGGTTATAAAAACAGATTGACCTAAAGTTGTTACTAAAAAATGATGGCACTGACCGTACCTGAAAATTTAATCACAAAATGACAAAAAATCACAAAATCTTATACTTTAAAAAAGAGTAAGTATAGAAGCTGGAAATAGTGTTATAAATAAAAATTAAAGCCCAGAACTAAATAATGCACAGATTTACATTGTGCATGCTTTTTAATAAAGCAAGTATGAAAGCACCTTCCAATCTTAGGAAAGTAGTTTCTTCCATTATATTTTCATGTGTTTTCTGAAAAATGAAGCACTTCTGACTTAATCTCCATAGAAACAAAGAAGCAATTAGGACACTAGTATACTATTCATTATAACCAGGAATTTTCCACCACAGACAGGGCAGGCTGGGTACACTGCCATAGTGCTGCGAGGTGAGGTTGAATTGGAACTGGTCCATGTCGCCTTTCAAGGCAGAAGGCAAATGTTCTAAACGTCAGTGCAATCACTGGATACCAATTTGACATTTTCAATACTATTTTGTCAAAGGGTCCGAGTACACAATATGCACTTAAAATGGTTACCCCAGCACATTGAAAAAAATACATACATCATCCTTAGGCACGGGGTAAGTTTGGCTAATTATCAATATTCATTCTTTCTCTTCTTCATTAAAGTTTTGATAACATAAAATTGCTAAAATTCAAGATATTCTTTAAAAAGCATGAAATATTTATAGTTACGTTAATCCTCATTTCATAAAGACTGCATTGATTTCTTTTTGGTTTATAAATCAACTTATTTTGCGTATTGAATGAATTCTTACCATCACAGGTTGGGAGTGGATGGCTCCACCAGTGGTTTTTTTCACACAGAAGGGGCTCTTCATGGCTCAGCCTGTATCCTGGATCACAACTAAATGAAACAGTAGATCCAATGGAGAAATCATGACCATAGCGACGGCCGTGTACAGGTATGCCAGGGTCCAGGCAAGAATAAGTATTCACTGTAACACCTGGGAAATTGGGGGGATACGACAAAGAATAAGCTTGATGGGAATCAGATTTGCTGAAATTGATTCCTATTTCTTCAAACAATTGTGATGTGACCATTATTCTTCTAGGCACCCAAGGCTTTGAAACCCTCATTTATCTTTGAATCCCTCTCACATTTTTTTTCCTCCACAAAATATATCTGAAATCCCTCATTGCAAAGCATAATGTCATTTATTATTGCTCTTACTCTACCCAAGGCCTTTATCACTTCAAGTTTATAATAGAAATAATAATGTCTGGCCTCTCTTTCAGTATTTTTCATCTCTAATCTTTTCTATATACAATTTTGGACACATATATCCCAAATACATGTTGTTTCATTGTTCTTGTATCCTACTGCTAATGGCCCCAAATTCAAAGCTTTCACCCTGAAATTCAAATTCCCAAATTGAACTCTATTATTCTTAAGTTGCATTATCTCTCAAAAGTCATTCTTCATACCAGTCAGGGAAGTCTCTTCACTAGTATTATGCTCTATTTCTCTGTCACAAATACCCTCAATTGTCCCCTTAATTTATACAATCTTCTCAATCTTTAACAGATAAGCTCAAATCCTCTCTGCTTCTTTAAGTGTTGATCTTCTAATGCTCCAGTTCATACATAACTTTCCTTTATCCAAAACTCTGATGTTATAGTGAAATGTTAAGAAATCAGGGAAAAGGGGGTTTGAGGAGGTCACTTACAATGCAAATTACACTAAAAGCAAAATCAAGCAAATTTATTAGGCACATGTGTGTGGTGATGGATTGTAATTAGTATTTGGGTGGTGAACATGATGTAATCTATGCAGAAATAGAAGTATAATGATGTATACCTGAAATTTATACAATGTTATAAACCAATGTTACCACAATAAAAAAATTTAAAAAAATAAAGTGATTTTAATGGTTTCAGCTTACTCAGAGTAAAGGTCAGTGAATTGTACAAGGTTAATCATTTCGTTTTTCCTTATCTCTCCAACTGATGGATGAAGAAAATAAGGCAGTTTTTAATATCCTTTACTGTACTGTATACATCCAGCAGTCACAGAATAAGTTTAAAGAAATACTTCATAACTGATTGACCAGCAAACAAATCAAGGCAATAGAAATGTTGCAAAACTGAGAAAATGAGAAAAATCATGATAGACCGATAGTATAATTTAACAAAAGTCATTAAAAATTACAATGTAATTGGTAAAGTAGTTTTAGAAGATGCTTAAATTTTGGCAATGTACAAAATTTTCAGAAGTTCACACTGGCATTGTAACAAATGACATTAACATTTTCTTATTTTTTAAAACTTGTTTTTTAAACAAGTAAAATCCTAAAATAGATTTTATGCTTCTTTGTTTATTCTATGTAATAAAAATATTTGCACATTTTAGTTTTGGTTTCTCTACCTCCTTGCATATCTATTGACGTTATTTTTTTATTTTTTATTTTTGTGGGGAAGACCAGCCCTGAGCTAACATCTGTTGCCAATCCTCCCCTTTTTGCTGTGGGAGACTGGCCCTGGGCTAACATCCGTGCCCATCTTCCTCCACTTTATATGGGACGCCACCATGGCATGGCTGACAGGCAGTGCATCCGCGGGCGCCAGGGTTCCGAACTCGCGAACCCTGGGCGGCCAAGCGCAAACTAAACAGCTGCGCCACCAGGTGGCCCCCAATTGACTTTAAATATTGACTTTAAATATAAAATCTGTTATTTAAACTGTGCATTCTTCTAGACGTCTACCATTTTCCATAATTGAAAAAAGAACAATTTCTATACATGCATATGAAAAATATGTCTTTGGAGACTGGTATCTGTCTCTATGGATTTGTTCTGTATCCATTTATAATTGTATAGTTTTATATAATATTGAGATATCCAAGACAATTATATTTGTATTTCAAGAAATACGACATAATAAACAGAAGTGATTTTTTTTTCTGGGAAACAAACTATACTGAAACAAAAAATGGGTTATGTTCCTAAAGTCTATTTTATGTTGTCATTATCATTATTTTTAATGTGTTTTGAAAACTATAAATAATCTCATCCCATTGGCATAGTTTTTGCAATCTCCCTGTTTTGAGAGGAAGATAGAGTGTGGTAACAAGTGCCCCAGGAAAGGGAATAAAATAGAAATCTGCAGTGCAAGAAGTGGTAGCATTGCAAGAAATCCTTCCTATAGAATTTTGGTCCACTGGACAAATCGAGTTTTGTCTTTTAATGGATTTAATTTAAAAAAAATAGAAATTCGCCAAACACCAAATAAAGTTTTAATGTTTCAATTAGTGTAATAATTAAAGTTTTTCTCTACTTATTTTGAGGTTTGTGAATGGTTCATTTAAAAAAGATAGTTTGGTTACCTTCAGCTTAGGAAACATTAAGAAAGTGATAATAGAAAAAGGGTTTTTTTGTGTTTGTTTTCCTGATAAGAAAGGATTGCAACATTAGAGATTATTTCACAATAGTAAGTAAACAACAAGACTAAATTGAATAAAAATAAGGGAAAGTGATCTCTTATAAATTAATTTAAATAGAAAGTTACTGCCTTCTGGCCAGATGTGCCCAACAGCAATATCCAGTGTGTGTCTCATCAACCACAGCCTCTCCTTGCTCTTGGCCTCCACTCTGCCTTTTTAGGCACTGGCCCTCAGTAACAACTTGGATGATGTCACCAAGGGTCTTTAAGTGACAAACATTCTGATTGTGACAAAGACCCTCTGCCTTGACCAAACATTAGTCAGGCTCCTCTGAGTCCTCCTTTTGAGTAGGCCTCACTCTTGAGCTCTGTCCTTGGCCACTTTAGTCTAGATTTAGCAAGAATCCTGTTGGGTTAGTTTACTGAAAATGCCGCATCCTTGATATCCGATCAAATTCCTCATCACCACCCTCAATATCTTATCACGTGGCCTGCTCAGTAAAAATCCTGTCTAGTAGATTTAGCCAGAATCCCCTACCCCTGATGTTTCCTCTTAGTAATTTTCCATGCACTGATCTCCACCCTGCTCCTTGGCTATAAATTCCCACTTGCAGTTAGAGTTGAGCTCAATCACTTTCCCCTAGTACAAAACCCCACTGTAGTAAAAGTCTGCTTGGCTCTCTTTAACAAGTGTCAAGAAAAATTTCTCCTGTTATAACAAAGGAATAAATTTGATCTTGTCTTCTTGTTTTTATTCCTCATCTGATTAGTTTCTATAGGAAAAATATTAGAGCTATCATTTGTAGAGTACTTACTACATGTTAGCCATTATAATAACACTCTGCATGTACGGTTTTGTTTAATCCTTAAAAAAGTCCTGTTTCTGACACATGGTAAAGATCACTTTGGTTGGGGTGGGATTGAATGTGGTTTATTGGGCATAAGATACAGCAGTGGACTAAAAGAAAAAGTGCCGCCCATTTGTAGCGTATTGATAAAAATTGCTAGTAAGAATTAATTTTGAAATAGATTTCCAAAAATGACTCTACTCTGACTCAGTTTTAACAAATATATGTTAAACTAAAAATCTGAATTAATGTCCATTTGAATTCCCAAATATGTGTCAATCCTCTTGTTGCATTTTACAATAATGTTTAGGAAATATACTTCCATGCCGTAAAACTCTAAATAAAGGGAAGTTAATATAATTAAACAACATTGTGGATAAAAAGAAAAAAAAGCAATGAATATATATTGATTATGGTTTTAAAAACCCATGAGTCTATTGACCAGACCTACTGAAGAAAGACACCCAACATGGATTATAAAGTTATAAATTTCAAATGCAGAAATATTTTCATGAGGGAGAAGTGGACATAGGAGACTTGAATATAAAAAGAAGTGATATAATATCTATCTGCACTTGATATAAAGATATCTTGCAGTAACCCTGTTAAATGTGCTGTTAGATCCATTCACCAAGACTGTTTTCAGGCAAAGGTACATGGCAGTGTATTTCCAGATGAAAATGTGTGCATATATGAGTATGAGTACACAGCCATACATCATACGCAACATATCCACAAGTATAAATATGCCAGATGTTTATAAATAAAAGAGACTTGTTGTTATGTATATACCAGCACCAAAATTTTTAAAATATCAGACATATTTTAGACTTTCTAAATAAAACTATAACCTTTTAAGTGGGATTATAATAATCTGATTCCAACAGTGTGAATTATAGCTTGTTTTAATATATAGCCTTTGACCAGTTATGTTAGCCATATACACATAGCCATACATATATATATATATTTTATTTTTCAATGTTAATAAATTTTCAATATTTTATACAAGATAATAAAATTGAATATTTTAAATGTAAAATGAGTGCAATCAGTGTGAGTAAATTATAAAAGAATGATTGAATTTATGAAGTAAATGCTAAAGGAATTTGTCAATATTCATATACATTTTAGACTGACATTTATTGCCTATTGTCAGCTTTCAGAACTGTGCACAAATAATTAGCAGGTAAACATATTTTTTAAGACTTGTTATTTAATACTTCTGACATTTCCTTAATATTTCCTTTCATAATGATATTAGACAGATATTGTTGGAAAATCTATTGCAGAATTTACTAAAACATACACCTTGTAAGCCATTAGCATTCTCATTGGTCAAGGAAAGCACTGATTTTTTTTTAAATTAATCTCCTTGCTCTCTTAATGATACAATGGTAATACCAAATGTAGGGGAAACAGAGTAGAGAAATCAAAAAACATTTTGGCATTACTTACTTTCATAATGAATCTTGAAACCATTATTAGAACGGCTATTGTCTGTTGTAAATAGAAGGTATATAAAATTACTGCTACTAAATAGAAACTGGGGTACTTGTGTTCCATTGTAAGATCCAAGCAAGGGTGACAGAAGATTGGGCCCATCATGAACTTCCAGAACATCATAATTCAGTTCAGTCTGAAATCTAAGATTAAGAGACACGTGAAAATGTATTTATTAGAATAACACTATACAGGAAAATAATACTTTAGATTGCAATTTAAATTACTATTTAAACATTTTACCATTTTTATGTTATAACTTTCTTTAGCTTATCTAATATCTTATATATCATTTAAGATCCTATCATTTGTGAATCCCAAAGTTATAATTTCTCATTCCGATGAAAAATTATCATCAAAAAGTATGCATATTATTTTTTATTCTTAAGTAAGATTTCTTTCAAATGTTATGGATTATCCTCAGTAAATAAATGGCATTTTCATCAATGAAGCACATTTTTGGAGTCACCTTTCTTTTGCCTTCCTCATTTCTGTGGAAAACTATGTGATTTATATTTATTTTCAAATAGATAATCAGATTCTCATCTTGTCTTCTTGTTTTTATTCCTCATCTGATTAGTTCTATACATCTTAATTCTATACATATTTCATATACGACCTCTGCTTTATATAGAGGGGTTATTTTTTCTGTTGGCAAATCTATTTTGGCCATTAAAAATTCTATATAGTTTCCTTTTCAAAACAGTGGTTCTAATTATAAGTAGGTAATAATAATGATGATGATGTAGTTGATGTTTATAAGTACCTGAAGCTCTGCTAAATACCGTATATTATTTTATCTAACTTCCCACTAACCCTATAAGTTAGGTACTATAATTATACTCACTTTGCAGGTTGAAAACTGAGGCCTTCAGAACTTAAATAGTATTCTGTTTTCTCAAATGACAGAGCTTATCCTCAAACCTAAGTCTCTGTCCTTAAGCACTATGCTATGCTAGCTGGTTTATTTTTAAACTTTTGTTTGTTGTTGCTGCTATCATTTTCAATTTTTTTAAAGATACAATTATTTACAGACTGCAGCCAGCGCAGAGCTACTTTGAACATGCACAAAATATTATTAATAAAAGAGCATTTTGTATTCCTTCCTTGCACTTTAAGATTGTACCACATTCTGAATCTGGATCAGAAATCTTAGCTGTGGAAAAAACTTTACATGGAATATATAGAATTATATATATAGAGAGAATTATATAGAAATATATAGAAAATTGAGCATTTTACTCTCTTTCTCATGATGATCATGAAGCTTGGGAAATTCTTTTGCTACCTTCACCAAGGTTTTCCTACACATCTTTGAGTTTTCAGCTTAAATATATCCACAGGAAGCCCTTCCATGACCTCACAGTGTAGGTTAGTTCCCCTCCTATATTGCTACAATTTACTGTGCCTTTTGTGACACTAATGACAGTTGTGGTTGCTTGTTTGACAGTTATCTCCTTTAAGAGTCTATACGCTCCACGAGGTCAGACAGTGTCTGTTTTGGTCAATGCTTTGCATACAGCAGACACTCAATAAATATTTATTGGATAAATGAAAGAATGAATGTATTTTAAAGACAAAAATATCTTTCTTTTCCCTAGGGCTGCTACCAACTTGACAAAAAAAGCACTCAATAGACCTGAATACTTCAGTATTAACCATGCACTTTTACCCTTTTAAAATGTATCTTCCAATACATTTTTGGTAACTAGCTATCTCCAGTACACTTTTAAAAATAACTTTCAGTTGAAATTTCCACTAATTTTCAGATAATCACTTTTACTATCATACCAACCAGTCTTTTCCAGTATTATAAGATTAAACTACATTATTCCTCAAAAAACAAAACCAAAAAAAATAATAAAACCCAAAACCCAGTCAAAACAAATTGAATGGAAAATTTAAAAATTAGAACTTTATTTCATTACAAAATCTCTGATATGATTATAAACATGGCACAATTGTGTATAATTAAGTGTATGATTTAATGCTATTTAAGAAGTGCAATTGAAATATTTTTCAATTTGTACCACTGTTACATCCTATTAACCAGTATACTTGGTAAAATGAATGTATTTCATAAGTTTTTCTTACTTTTTATTTTGTAACCTGGAATATACTATATTTGTACTTGTCTAAAAATAACTTTTCCAGTAATATGATTTAGAGTAGGAAATGTATAGAAACACACTCTCTTTTAAATAAATGATCAGGCAATTGTGCAGTGTGAATCCATTACTTGGTTGTTTTGTAGTCAGTCTATTGTAGTACTGAAATTGGAGTTTCACTTTGATAGTCAGTTAGCTGATAACAACCCAATTAAAATGCACAGAAGAGTCAGGGATTACTTTGAATTGAAACATAAAGAGACTTAATTCTTAATAGGATAGCAACATTAACTGGTGATATAGAGAACACTGTTCACAGGAGTGGATCTTTGAAAAGAAAAGCATCACAGATTTGCCCTAAGGAACCATAAAAATACATTATAATAACAAGGGAAATGAAATAGGGTTACACAGTAATTTGAATTTCTTTCATTTTGTGTTTTAAGATAGTTGCATAAACTTCTCATGAATTGCCTCAATCTAGTGTTCATTTGTTTATGACATTAAATTTATTGTTTATCATAAACAAATGACATGGAACTAGACGATATTAAAAATGAAATTGGATCTAATTTTACTCAATTTCTGTTGTCTTTAAAAAAAATTCTTGGTGTAATCCAAATCCATTCTGACCAAATTGAAATAGTCCTCATTAACTTAAAAATAAAAAAGTTCCTCTCTGAAAGGCTGATACTAAGAGCTTGTAGTCAAGGAGTTGAGGAAAAGAAAAGGAATAGAAAGATGAGCTTAGGATGATTAATAGTAAAATGAGTTCAGTTAGAAGCTGCCAAATATTGAGAAAATTTAGGGGCCATGGGAAGAAAAAAGCAAAAATTCCTCTGCAGATCTGAGAATGAGACTTGTTAACTATTTGGCTATGTTAAGAAGAAATAAACAGATTCAAAAAAACACATACGCTCATTGGCATTATTGTTACTTTGTTTTGTATTTGATAGGAAATTATATTTCTTACGATTTCATTGACAAGCTACTAGGGACAATCTCATGAGGCCAACTAATGGCTAATGTATTTGTAAAGTTTTTCAGGTTTTTTTTCCTGCAGATTAGTTCTAATCAATTGCTATATTTGAGAATATAGAAAAAAACTGCAAAATAGCTATGCCACTATCTTAATTATATTATCTGTTTTTTTTAAATTTCATTTTCAACCAAATTAGTTTTATTCATGAATATTGGAAAGCAAGTGACTTAACTTTGTAATAAATATGATTCATTTTTGGAACCAAATTCAATAAAAATATTTTCAGAATGAGAGGAAATATTAAAGAGTTGGCAACTAGTGTCCTTACAAGAGACTGGCTGGAAATCAGAAGGGAATTAGGTTTTTCAAGAATGTAATTCTTGTTAGTTCAAAGATGATATCCTGTTTCTCAAAATAATCCTAAGGGGAAAAGGAAGCATCAAGATATTACAAGGTCATTAAACAAGGAAGTGGTAGATGTACGTATTTCTGATTTCAAAGTGACTATTTCATGCCACTACCCTAATGGATAAAACTCTCATTTATTTTTTAACTTGATGAAGTCCCTTGCTTATTGCTTTGCTTCTCAGCTACTCCTAATCACGTGACAACTGTTTAAGATGTGGATTACTGTAAAGGAACCAGTTTCCTGACAAAGCACATGGAGTATATTCAGCCCTAAAGCAAAATCTCATGCACCTAAAGGGACTTTAGGGAAGAAGAAATGGAAAAAGAAATTTAAATAATTTTCTCTTCAAGTAGCTCCAACTCAAGAATCTTATGGGCTTGTGTGTGTGCGTACGCATGTAAGGGAAGGGCAGATAGAGGACTCAAGCCCCAAAATGAACATTTCAGTTTAGAACATTTAAAAGAATTTGAGACTTTATTTATTTTGATTATATAAAATATGATTCAAAAGAAATATACTGATATAGCTGTGCTCTATTCTAACATAGTGAAAATATCACTGATAAATTCCTAAAGCATTCTAACTCTTGATTCTTCCTGTGTGGGGGCTAATTAACAAAGAATGGTTTAAAAAATGACTAGTATCTAGGAGGATAAGGAGCTATGAGGTTTGCAATTTACTTCAGCAGGTAATTTAGGGATTAAGAAAAGAGGCACAGTTGACAAGTCCTCCTCGGTGATGCTCATGGGGAGAACCCAAAATCTTTGGACACTGGGAATCATTTCTCATCACAGGCCTGTTCTGGTTCACCTACAGGGCTGTTCATTGTTGCTGTGCACAAACCCTAGCATTGAAAATCACTTTTCAATTTGACTGTCTTGCTTCCAGCCTAACTTAAAAGATTTGTGTCTCGGTAAACAAATAAGAAAATAACAAAGTGACAGAGTAAAAAGTACTAACTACATTTATAGAAATTATATTAGGTTTTTGTCTATTTAACTAGTATGACATCTTAGAAAAGTCGCTGGAAAGGTTTTTTCACTGGGAAGGTAAGTTTGGGATGGCCTGATTTAGAATATAGGCTGTACATTGTACATGAATTCACTTTGGAGAATTCTGAATGTATCTAAACAAGACAGGCAAGCCACAAAGAGGCCCACGTAACTGCCTGTTGGAAAAGATAGGACATACATGTTAAGAACTCTGGACAGAGAAAATAGTGCCTTCAAACAAAAGTCCAAATCAAAAGTCACAGTTGTGAATTACAAGCATTACTTTGCAATCAAACTGCTTCTCAAGAGGGTAACTCTAGATAGCCTACTTAGGGGTGAAAGATATCAGGTGTTATTTATTTAGTGATGGTTAATGACTCTCATTAGCAATCCAAGGAACGCTTTTCAACATGTGGGGGATCAGAATTGGCCACTTCAAGATGTGTCTGTCTCTACTTTGCTCTGAAGGACATTTGACCTTCCCCCTCCCAATTGTCTAAAGGAATTTGAGATGGGCCCAAGGACAGGCCTCACCTTGGAAGACTCTGGGCATCGATAAACCAGGAGGGTCTTTGCTATACCCATTCTTATCAAAGTTCTGTGTACCAAACATTTACGTTTGTAAGGAAAATCTCCAGTTGTAAAGATATCTCCTTCTCTGTAGGGGGAAGAGAGGTGGATGAGCTTATCTCTAGAAACTGGTCAGAAGGAGAGACCTTAAATCTGTATAATAACTTTATTGTGCTTTTCTTGTAATCCCTCGTGGCTGACACTCCCAGCTCCCCCCCAAAATCCTTGTTTGTCTATATAAGAGGAGAATCTCCACCATTTTGTTGAGAGACACTCCTTCATCTCTCCCATGTACATGTTTTATAAAGCTTTGTTTGATTTTCTCCTGCTATTCAGCCTCACGTCAAGTTAATTTGTAGCCCAGCCAGAAAGGACCCAGAGTGGGTAGAGAATGCTCTTTCTCCCCATCAAGCATAATAATGCACTTTATGTTAATAAAACAAACTAATTTTCTAGTGATATTAGTTTAGGCTTATGTAGTGTTTTTAATTGAATATAAGAAAATGAAAACAAATGTTTTTTTAAAAGTTGGCTGCAATTTGTGTCAGTTGGGAGGTAGAGAATGGGTGAATTCTTCTTAGGAGAACACTGATCTTTGATCTTAGAAAAAAAATCTGAAGTTCCCTGTTGGAAAGAAAGGCATCCCCATCTCCATCTCCCAATACCAGCTAGTTGAGAGCTCAGAGAAACAAATAGTTAAATTGCTCTGCATAATAAAGTAACAGATACTTTGAGACTTGACCTGCTATACGTAGGAGGGGGTGTTAGGGAGTGGGAAATGGGGGCTGAAGATCCTGGATACAGGGAAGACTGGAGATGGAGAAGGGGCTGGGATAAGAGAGGCAACTGGAGAGACGCAGGCAATCATTCCCGTGATGGGAACTATCAGAAAAATTTTAGGACAATGAAGGCTTATTTAATTTTAAATTATTCTGGATTGTGCAATAATCCTCTTTGGCTATCATTTGTAATAAGGTTTTTGTGAGAATAAAGGAAAGTGATACAAATACAGAGCAGAGTAAGGAGTTGACAGAGGACAGCAGCCTCCATATCTCACAAGTGAGATGACTCTGACAGCAGGAATTCAGAGCCAGAAGTAAACAAAAGCAGCCCAGGAATTCTCTGACAATTTAAGGAGGGTCTAGACTTCCCTCTGTATGTGGGATGGGGCTCAAACCTTTTTATTTAGATATTGAAGGATGGTGACTAGATAGATGTTATGAACTATGTAAATATGATAACATATGTTCACATCATAATTCTTGATACAAAATAATAAGTCCAAAATAGAAAATACTAAAATCATGTACTTAAATCTATAATATATACATTTATTCAAAAGATGAGATCAATTATAATACTGACAAATATGCTAATCCTTCAAATGTGATGCTCTAATTTTTATTTATTTATTTTTTATTTTTTTTATTTTTTGTGAGGAAGACCAGCCCTGAGCTAACATCCACTGCCGATCCTCCTCTTTTTGCTGAGGAAGACTGGCCCTGGGCTAACATCTGTGCCCATCTTCCTCCACTTTATATGGGACGCCGCCACAGCATGGCTGACAGGCAGTGCGTTGGCAGGAGCCCAGGATCCGAACCTGGGAACCCTGGGCTGCCAAGTACGAACTTAACCGCTGCGCCACCAGGCGGCCCCTCTAATTTTAATAAATCAAAAATATATAACAAATCTGTCTCATTGACATGAATTTATATAATTTTTTAAATTATTCAATGATATGATCAATAATATTGTGTTATATATTCCAAACCAAATAGAATTCTGTGTAATAAAGTAAGTTTGGTTAATTCAAGTCCCACATTCATGGAACAAGGTTATTTGACAAAGATTTGATTCTGAATAAATAAGATGACTTACAAGCTTCTCTAAAATTGCTATGGCAACACAGGCTAAGTCAACCACTGAACTAAGATTATGATTTTTAATGTCGCAACCAAAAACTCTGCTAAATTATTCTAAATAGAAACTTCTTTTTTTACGTGTAGGTCATTGTTATGGGTTGAACTGTTGCCCCTAAAATTCCTATGTTGAAGTCCTAACCCCCGGGACCTCAGAATGTGACTATATTTGGAGAAAGTCCCTTTAAAGAGGTAATTAAGGTAAAATGAGATAATATGGGTGGATCCTAATCCAATATGACTAGTGTCCCTATAAGAAGAGAAAATTAAGAAACAGATTCACACAAAGCGAAGACCATCGGAAGACACGGGGAGAGGAGAGCCATCTGTCTACAAGCCAAGGACCAAGGCTTCAGAAGAAATAAACTGTTGACATCTTGATCTCAGGCTTCTATCTTCTAGAACTGTGAGGAAATAAATTTCTAATTTAAGCACTTAGTCTGTGGTACTTTGTCATGGCAGCCCTAGCAAACTAATACAGTCAGAGTAAGGTTGTGTAGGTCATAGTAAGATAGGATGACCTCAAATGAAATGTTTAATACTTTACCTCTGTCAAAATAGAATCTGTTTTCTTCTCAAATTTTAACACTAGCATGGATAGATTAATCCAGTGAAGGACCTCTTGAATTAGGTTGTAAGATTCAACCTTCAGAGCATAATTCTGCCATATTTATATATTTATATTTTACCATTTGAATACAATGCTTACAGATGTTCCTTTTTTTTTAAGAAAGGAGTTGGGAGATGAGGGCAGCCAATAATATAATTGGGAAGTTATATAGATACTTCTATTTGGATTTGTGAATAGTGACCCGGTCACAGACCAGAAGTTTCATTCTTTTAACTTCCTAATAGTTAATACTACAATCTTTCACAATATAGATTATTTATCAGTAATACTACCTTTCCTAGGGAAAAAACTCAACCGGCCAATCATTAAGACACATTAATTTGACACAGCCATTTTTCTAAAGGATTTATAAGTGTAGGTACACGGGTAGCGTGCCTAAGTATCTTAGGCTGCAACACAGTATCGATTTGAATGTGTTTACAGCAGCTTTGCCTCTTAAAATCTAGCAGAGAAAAATTCACAGGCCCTTCAAAATATAAGACAACTAAACCCATTAAGTTAAAGGTCACAAGTTCACGTCTCAGTAGCGTGCATATACATATAAAGCAAGAAAGGTTCATCTTGCATATCTCAATAGTACTGATACAGCATTAAACAAACAGAAAATTAACTTTAAAACAGGCTGAAAAATTAAAGGGGGGCAAAAGTCCGAAGCATTCAAGGCACAACAATTGACCATTGCAAGAAAATTATAGATTGATTTGGTAAATAAAATGGACAATGTCAACTATTCTTTCAGGTAATTTTTTTTTAAAGGTAGAAAAATATTTGCAGAGACCTTTCAAATGTAATTTTGATAGAGTGTCCAGGTTCAGCTTCAATCACCCACTCACAATTCAAAGAGTCTTTATAGTACCCTGGCCATCCTGGTGAGAGAATCAATCCACTGGGAGCTGAAAAATGGCCACCGCATGGCGCTGAAAAATAAAATCAGAGAACAAGCAAGAACATAACTTTCAGAACAAGTTGCAGAAATTATTCTTAGTGCTAACTAAGTATAAGTTTTTAAATGAATCTCTGCATGTACTTATTAAATACTAGTTGATGATGTTTTTGAAAGTAAAAATGCACCTAGTCCTTTTATTATTGAATAATTATTTTTATTTAAAAAAGTATATCACTTTTTGAAATATGGACACACTCAGTGTGTCAGAAAAACCGATCATCCTCAAGTCCCCTAATAATACTCTTAAATACGTTCTTGTGTCTCCGTCATCTTCTTCATCTTCAAAGACTGAAGAAAATGTAAGCTGCAAGTTTTAGTTTCTCTCTTTTTCATTTTCTGATTTATGTTATCAAATACTGCTAATACATGCTAGACACTGTCTAAAACTTTGATCTTCATTTTTCCAGCGTCCCTACTACAATTTAGGCCTTCGTTGATTCAGCCTCTTCCCTGATTTCCCATCTGCTAATTTCTCTCTTGCTTCAGTCCAGCCGTCAGAATAATGTCCTTCAAATTACAGTTTCATCATACCATTCCCTTTCCTAGGCATGTATTTTGATCCTTTTTCTCTTTAACATCAGAGTCAAATCCTCAGCTTATCATTTCTAGTATTTAATCTTCTGCTTTCTCCTAAACTCACACACAATTGAAACCACAATGATAACATAATTCCAGTAGGTTCTGATTAGATCTTTCAGTGTAAACACCTCATTTTGGGGATGAATAAACCAAGTTCAGAGAAGAGCAACTTGCTAAAGTTGACAAGGCTTAAAAGTCTCAAAAGTACTTTCAAGTCACTTGTTACAAAACAGGACCTCAAAACCAGTCCCTCCCATTATTTCCTGCATTGCAAAATGAAACCACCATCCATGGAGTTGCATAAACCAGAAAACTGGAAGTAGTCATCTTTCATTTTTCCATTATCCTTACCGTTTACTCCCGTATCCAACCCATCCTCAAGCTCCTTCTTGTTTCTCTATCTCTATAGCTGCTATATTAGCTTAAACTACCATAATCTCATCCCTGGAGTAGACCTTCCTAACTGGTCTCTTCATCCACACTAACTGTCCTCCATGCTATAGACAGATTTTTTTTAAACCATAAATGTGACCATGCCCTTCAATGGCTTATTTCTGTGTTGACCAGTAAGGACCTGCATGATCTAGTGTTGCTTTCTTTGTAGCCTAGACTCTGAACTTCTCCCCTTCACTCTGCAGCCCAGCTACATTACCCTGCTCTATACCTTCAGGAAATACACATAGAAAAGAAAAAAGGAGCAGAGTATTTAAATTATTGAAAATGATTTTGAAAGAAAAAAAAGATCCAATGTACACTGTACCAGCTTTTCAACACAATCGAGACCATTCCCAATGACTTACAATGTTATATTTTTATTTTCTTTAAATCTTCCCATTTAAACTCTATCCCATGTGTTTATATTTTTTGTTATTGTTTATGTTTTTCTTTCTGTTTTACCTTTTGGAATGTCTAAAACCTACTGCTCCAGACACTATTTTTACTATTTTTCATTCTTCAAATAATTTGGTATAACCCAAATAAAACAGGAAGTATCTATAAGTTGATGTAGGAATCAAGCATTACTATAAAATGTCCATTTGAGAAAAATATTTTCTATGAGAAATTGGCAAAATTTGTTATTATTATGAAAGAACTTTCGTATAAAACTAAATTTTCTTCCTGCGTAGAATTTAATTTTGTTTCCTAAAAAGCTTTCAAAGGAGACCATTTTCATGAGGAGTATTTACTCTTTCTTGTTATGATGACTCATAATTAGGTTTCCTGTAGGGTTATTATGTATTTCAAAAATAAAATTACGTGTATAATAGTCAAATTACCATATTTTAAAAGGCAGAGTAAAGTATTTTAGTGAGAGAAGGTCCCAGAAATATGGGGTTTCTGACAGAAATCCTTAATATGTCATCCATTCATATTGTTCTAGGAAAGTATTTCTGCACTTCAGTCTGATCATCATTAAAAGAGGTAATCAGTCATAAAATTAACAGTTGAGTTATGGGCCATAAAGGATTAAAATGTACCCAGAAGCATTTCAGCTGGTCCCTCAGTCCAAAGTGTGAGGGAAGCAGAGTTAGGAGGGGGCTTTTAAAGCAAAGAGGTAACATAAAGATGTGGTTACTGTTTGTTTCCTAAAAGGACTTTCCTGAATAGTGACCCTGCTAAATTAAAGTGAATCTTCTCTTAGTAAACTTATGACATATTCTGAAGTAGCTTCTTTCTCTTATGTATAGGGTTGGAATTCTCCAAAATTATCATTCCAGTAGTATGGAAACAGACTCCCCAAAGGGGTGTGAAACATAAGAGAAGAGAGAAATGCTCAGTGCAGATCAGTCAGGAAATGCTTCACGATCACAGTGACTAGCAGGCACCTAGCAGGAAGAAGGGCACATGGAGAAGCCACGGTATAGCAATAGCAGCAGAGTGTGGAGTGGACAAAATGCAGGAAAAAATAAGAGAAGACCAAGTGTAGAGAAAACATCCAAGAGAAAAAGAAAAAAGAGATGTAGAAATCTCCCCAAAGCAGAAAGCAGTATAGGATATAAGGGAAAAAAAAAGCTTTGGAACAAAGAATTAATGAGTATTAATCTCAAAGATTTGAACTTGTAAAGAGAAATTTAACTGTAATATGAATAACAATAGAAACAGAAAGGCAATAAGTTAGTTGTCCAAAACTTAAAATTTTGCCATATCCATGTACTGTTTATATTATTGAATTAATAATTTTCTTTAAATAGATTCACTTTTATTTTAACTTAAATGACTTCTTTAGACATGCCCTAAGCAAAAGTATCCATGAAATCATAGCTTTTATGTGCAAGTTATATT
The DNA here is from genome assembly GCA_031878705.1 of Tapirus indicus. Lineage (NCBI taxonomy): Eukaryota > Metazoa > Chordata > Mammalia > Perissodactyla > Tapiridae > Tapirus > Tapirus indicus. Next base: position 26,988,878 of record CM062935.1, on the reverse strand, counting down.
TTTTCCAAAATGCCTAAAAATAAATATGTAGTTATTGAAATTTAAGAAATGCTTATACATTTAACACCTAAAATAAGCTTGTGTACCTCCAGGTGTAAAATGTACTATGGTTTAAGAAAGAATTCTGTAAAAGATAACTATCCCTGACTGAACAAGGGAAACTTGGAATATATAGAAAGTAGAGAGGAGATCAAGAACACAACCAGGTATTTTCAAAGTCCCATTCATTCATTCATATTTTAGTCATTCAACAAACAATTGTGTGTCAGGGATGTGCCTATGTAGCATTTGCACTACTTCTGGTAATTAACATTTATTGAATATTTCCTATGTGCCAGGCACTGTGTAAGAAGTCCTTTGGATTATTTTATAAAATGCTCGATATAATCCAGCCACAGATGTACTATTATTACAAATAAAAACATTATGTGTAGAGAATTTAAATAATTTGCATACCAGCTAGCAGGGATTTGAACAGAGGCAATTTAACTCTGAAACTTCTTTCCAAATACCATTAAGTCACTCTTCTTCCTTTCCTCAGAGTACCAGTGTGCAAAAGACAGAAATACAAACAAAAAGTAATAATCATAAATTCTATAACAAGGATACATCCATGGGACAAGGGGTCTGAAAGATGGGACGATTTCTACAATTAAGGCTTCATGGAAGAGATTCTGTTTAATTTGCATCTTCAAGGTGAGTCAGAGTTTACCAGGAGGAAAAGAGAGAGAGGACATTGTAAATGGAAGCAACAGCATGTGCAAAAGAATAGAGGTTGAGTGAGCAGTGTTTTTGAGTAATGCTAGTACCTGGTTTAGGGAACCAAGAAGTGATGGGAGATGAAGGAAGAAGAGTAGACAAGGACCTGGCATGCTATATTAAGGAAAGTGAACGATAGGCAATTGAAAAATTATAGACAAAGGATACATATACATACATAGACAAAGAATAAGATTTTCATTTAAATGGAAATTGCATGTAAAATGGACTAGGGGCAGTGCACCTGGAGTTGGTCAGATCAACTAGGAGATTGTTACAAATATCCTGGAAAGGCATAATCAGATTCTGAAATACAGTGGTAACAAGGAGGGGCTGAATATGAGAGATATTTCAGAGACAGACTCAAAAGCACTTATTGATTACATGCAATGAATGAGCAAGATGAAGGAGTCTAAACTGGTCATTGGGCTCCTGGCATGTACAACAGGATGGATGGTGATTCCACTCACCAAAATGAGGAACACAAAACAGGAAGGAGTCTTACGTAAAAAATAATGAGATTCAGTTCTGAGGTTAAAAAGTCTGTGAAACATCACAAGAAACAATAGAAAACAGAATCTGGAGCTCTTGGCTATATTAGATGTCATTTTCAACACTGGCTGATGCTAAAGTTCCTACATAGGTAGAAGATACAGGTGAATACTCAGAGGAGAAAAATAAAAGATGGTTTAAGATACAACTCTTTGAAAAGAATATTTTAATAAATAAAATTAAGTAGGTATTGACCAATACCCATTATATCACTATACTGGGCAAAGGCTGGGATGGACTATTTCTCTTTGGGTTTTCCTCTCTTAACTGTGTGAATTAGGAAGACTGTAGCTGGTAAAATAAATAAATACCTAGATTTTAGAAGGTTAACAGAATAGCTTATTTCTCAGTTGACCAAAATGGACTTCACCTTGACAGAACTTTAGACAGGCTTCTTCAAGACTGGGATCCCTCACCCAACTTCCTCTAGTACTTTTCGACAAGCTCACCTCAGCCCTGAAGAACCTTCCCTTGGTGCAGGCAAGTTCAATCTTTCTTCCCTATTGTAATGTCTTGGCTAAAGATTTGACTGTTTAATGCTGTCTGGTGAAATTTTTCTTTGACACACTCATGGAACAGTACAAAGAAGTAAACGTATTGGCAGAATAGCCCTCCTCCTCATAGCGTCTCAAGACTGAGGATAACAAAGCCTTAGCGACTTTCAGCATGTGACTTCCTAGATTGTCTTGGGGATCATTTCCATATCAGCTGATAGGAAAGGAAACAGAGGATGGAGGACCACTCTGTGAATGCTCATCATGGACCACGGCCTGGAAGTTCTTTACGTTACTTCTGCTAACTCACATGGCCATACCCAACTGTGAATGGGGCTGTGAAATGAAGTCCCTTAGCTGAGTAGCTATTTCCTACCTACAACTCTATATAAGGAATGGGGTAACAGCCTAAAGGTGAACATCTAGCCATTTCTGCCATGCTAACTAAGACAGTCATAATGCATTCCAGTTTTCGAGTATGCTTTTATAGACATTACTTAATTTGATTCTTTTAATAATCTTGTAGCATAAAAATGCTAGTTTCTTTCTTATGCCAGTTTCACAGATGAGAAAAAAATCATGAAAAATATGACTTAATGAGAAACACAGACCTAGGTAGTGGCAGAGATGATATTCAAATTCAAATCTTTAAATTCCAAGTGAGGAACTACTTCCATGATAGATATATTACATTAATTTTCCAAAAGAGACATTTATTCAAGCATATCTTCTTCTCTTTGACATAAGTTTAGTGAAAGTAGAGATGGAAGATTTAGGGGAATAGAATATTCAACCTAAAGATTTTTAATATAAATTTGAGATTCTAAACACCTCATTTTAAGTGCTTCCCTAATATTAATTTATTTATTATTCATGTATTCATTAATTCACTAAGCATTTATTGACTTTCTGCTATATATAAGATACTATGCTAGGTGCTGAAATAAAAAAAAAAAAATCTAAGTGACATTATACCTGCCCTCGAGAGACACACAATTTCTGTAAGGAAGATGGGCACAGCTAACATGCAATATAAGTAAATGCTTGAGCTGGGTAGGCAGTCTGGAAATGTAGGGGAGAGACAGGTAACATCCCAGGAGAATTAAGAAAGAGTTCTTGAAGGAGATTTTGTCAGAGGTGGGTTTATATTTAAAAAATGAATAGAAGATAGGGGGAGGGGGACAGAAAGAGCAAAGACAGGAAGTGAGAAATATTAATCTGTATGAGGGAAAGTCAGGTAGTTCTTTGTTTCTGAAGCTTATAGTAGTGAAGGAACAAAGAGAGGACCTTTTGGTTTTATGCAAAGGTTACTGCTTTTGAAGACTTTCAAACCCTAGTGAGTACCTAGGGAACTTGTTAAAATGCAGATTCCCATGTGTGGAATCAGAACTGGCCTCCTCAAAATATGTCTCTTTACCTTGATTATTTTCTCTGAAGGAGGATTTGACCCCTCCCCCCCACTAACTGTCTAAAAGGATTTGGGATGGAAGTCCTGTCCATGGGACTGGCCATCACCACAGATTACTCTGGGTATCAATGGACTGGGAGTGTCCTTGCTAAGACCAAACATTTACATTTATAAGGGAAATCTCCATTTGTAAAGGTATCTCCTTCTCTGTACTGGGAAGAGGGGTAGATGACCTCATCTCTAGAAACTTGTCAACACAGAAGATGAGGCCTTAAATCTGCATAATAATCTTACTATGCTTTTCTGGTAATCTCCCATAACTGACCCACTCCCAACATTCTCCACTGTCTTTCTATTTATGAGGAGAACCTCTGCCATTTTGTGAAGAAACTCAGTTTCCCTGGTCTCTCCCATGTATACATGCTATAAAGCTTTGTTTGATTTTCTCCTGCTATTTGGTCTCATGTCAATTTAATTTGTAGTCCAGCCAGAAAGAACCCAGAGTGGGTAAGGATAATCATCCTCCCCTTCAGCCAGAATGCACTTTTAGTAGTTATAAGGTAGACCCCGAAATCTTGTTAACAAGACCCTCACCTCATCCCAATTGCTATGGTCATTTTATTGCCATTGGCCCACAGGCTACACTGGCAAAATTTAAGAGGATGTGGCTGGTATGTAGCTCTAAAATTCTCCTGGACAATCTCTCAGGTTCCTGGGATAAAGAGGTGATTTGGATCTGTTAGTGAAATACAGATTGGTGCATCTAATCCCCCCCTTTTTAAACAGAGTATTAATGATAAATATAAAGTAAAATATAGTTCATTTATCCAGTTTTATTTATGTAAGGCCTGAAGAAAGTCTGTTATACATAATTTGAGTTGGAGTGCTGACTCTTTTCTGTACCTGGAGTAGAATGTACAAATTCAAGATATCCAGTATGTATTAAGACCTGTATGAAAGAGTGCTTCAGCCTGTATTCAGATAAAATTCTCTTGAATAAAAATGCTAAGGAATTCTAGCGTTCCACAGCAGGAGATGCTCTTTCATCTGAGAAGTGTCACTTAAGTGCTCAGAAAGGAGTTGGGGACGAGAAGAGATGGGTTTTGATTGCAGGGTTTGGCTATAAGTGAATTTAAAAAGAGAGCATTCTAACATTTGGTCTGATAGATAGCCTTTCTGTGAAGCTGTGCATGATAAAATCTAGATGCCACATCAGGGATTATCAAACAATGAAGGTTCCATTTCTTTCCTTATTTTATGTTTTTAACTTGCTTTATGGTTATAGGTGTGGTAAGTAATCACCAGCTCTCTCTAACCTCAGCACACTGGATGAAGTTTCAAAACAAATTATGGGAAACAAGTTGGGTCTGTATCTAGGATAAAAAGAAGAAACCAGAAACATAGGAATTAAAAGGCCAGGATTGCAGAGAAGCAATCACAGCTCTGCACCTCCTTCCACTACCATAATCCCTTCTTCCCTTCCCCCATAGAGATTAGGGGGCTCCACAGAGATTAGGAACAAAACCCTACAGATTGCTACTTAGTTTCCACTGTGTAGTCCTCCAGGAGACCTGGAATTTAATACTACCTAAACATGTAACTCAAAGACGGGTTTATTTTTAGACATAAATATGTATACATGTGTGAATACACATTCGCTCTATGAGAACCAGAAATAGATTCTGATCTATGCATCAAATCGTTACTCTAATTGCTCCTTCAAAAGAACTCCCTCCAAAGAGAATGTAATATCTGTTAATGAGAAGGGTTTCCTTTCCTTTTGAGGCTAATTGAGATTCAAGAGAAAACCCTTATCCTCAAAGGGAAAGCTCATCAGACATGCAAGTCCAGTCTTGCCTCTAAACACTTCTCTAGGGACTTCAGTCTCATCTTATTCACTCAAGGAATTCTCTCAGATATCCCATTAGGAAGTAGGAAGGAGCATAAGCCAGTTATGCAAGGAGTTCTCTGCTGAGGGCAAGAAATTTCCTGCTTGAGTAGGCATTTTACAGAACATTCTGAAATTGGTGGAACCAAATCAGAAATTGATTTCATTTCTTTTTTTCCCCCTAATTACTGCCTTCAAACATGTACTGTCAAATTTCCCACTCCTTAAAGAAATGGTGGGCCGATCCTCTAACTTTCTCATCATAATTGATACTGGCTCAACACAAGGTTGACATATTGTAGAAAAGAAACCACATTGTAACTTTGAATGACCTCTGACTAACTGATAGCCTCCATGGATTGAATGGCCCCTCCCAGCTGCTATAAGTTGATAACTTTGTTCTTTTGAGTTCCTTAGGAATGTGATGACCTCTAGGCAGAGAGTCTATGCTGATAGCCATCATCAATGACAATTGAAAGATCAGGATATAGGGCGTTGCTCCATTCTCTGATGCATATCAAGTAAAACAAAAGATTATCAGGAGCTAAGAACAGATACCCCACCCTGAGACTAGATATCTGCCTCCATCCAGAGATGAGATGGATGCCTCCACCCTGAGACCAGATGCCTCCCTGACCCAGAGACCAACCCCCTATATAACTGGTCTGTAGTCTTTGTTCTGTAAGATGGTTCTTTGAGACATTAGTCAGCCATCTTTCCACTTGCTAGCAAGCTGTAATAAACTGCCCTTTCTTTTCCACCATCTTGCCTCTTGATGACTGGCTTTTGTCTCGTGGTGAGCAGATCATGCCCTTTGTGTGGTAACACTATCAGTATTAAAAAACTTGGTCCAGTCCATATTAAAACTCTTACCTTATTCCTTCTACCCATCCACCCAAGGTGCATCTTTGAACAATGGCCAGAGAGACAGGAAGAAGGGTGCTGATGGAGGACCAGCACTTATTGATTCATTTCTCCATTTACTTCAGCACTTGTAGTGTAGAAGATATTGTCCCCTCATTCTCATCTCGTCCCCTTCCTCTTCCTATTAGTTCCTTTTTCCTGTGGTGTGTTAGGGCTAGGATGAGGCAGATCATGCTGTCATAATCCTCTCCTGGCTTTTGTTGTTTCCCTCACTAACCCTGACTGGTCCCTGCTGCCCTCCATTTGTCAGATATGGAAAATGTTTGTTTTCTGTGAGGAGACTAACTGAGTTCTTTGGAAAGGCCAAGAGTTGGGGAGGGGTGGCTTCTTACTGCATAATTCCCTGATACAGGAAAAGCTCAAATTTTTACAGTCACCTGCCTGCTCCAACCTCTGGAAGTGCACTCTATGGTCTCTGGTTGTTGGGTTTCCTTCACCTGATGGCCAAGCCCAGGTACATTCTGTGGTATTCATTTGATGCATAGGAAACTCAGATCATTGGCTTGTTAAATTGTTTGAGCTAGACAGCTTTCCCTCTCTTCAATCTGCCAGCTTTTGGCAGTTTTCTTTCTCTTGCTCAATTGGCATAGGAGGCAGACCAGCAAGTATACTGTATAATCAGATATCCACCTGGGGATTCTTTCCTCTTTCTCATAGGCAACTCCATTCTCTCTGAGGGATTCTTTTAAAGCCCTTCCCCTTACCTTGGCTTAAAGAGAAGGATATTGCCATCCTCTTTCCTGTAGGGAGATGAATGAAAAGCTGAACAACTTTTGACTCCAACAGTTACAGATAGATAAATGATAGATAGATAGAAAGATATCTTGATCTTCCTTACTTTCCTTTGGTTGCTTATATAAATTGGGAGTGGGATAGCTGAGGTTATGACTGAGAGAGATGAGTCAGTTAGAACCCACTTAATAAATTATGCAGGGGGTATTTGGACCTCACTTTTTAATGGAGGGAGATATGGAAGCTTTTTCCTCCTTAGCTGGGGGTCTAAGTTGCCAATTCCAAAGCAACAGGAAAATCTGCCTCTACACCTTGTTAGTCATGCATTTTGCTCCTATTGTTTTCTTGTCATGGAGGCTACAATTATATCAATATCAAAAATCATTATGAGTCTCCACAAGGAAGAGGCGACTTTTCTTTCAGTTAGTCTTAACTCAGCATCTTGATTAAATCAACAGCTTTGAGCCAACAACATTTATCTGACTCTTCCAAGGTATTTCATTAAATGTAATCCTCTTTATCTATAAAGCAGTCCAGTGAATGTATTACATCCTAATTATATTCAAGAACATGACCATGTTATCCAGAAGGCCAATATTCCATTTTCATTTTTGTTGAGGAGATTGCTTCAGGTCAAAGAGGACATTACTAGCTACAGTGCAGAGGGCATGGGAGACAAAGAGCCAGGGAAAAACGAGGAAAGAAGTATATAGTATATATGCATCAGAGCCTTCTGAGTCCCAGAGGAGAAATGACTATGAAGAAACTAATCTGTGGGCACAGGTGACCTGAACAATAAACCATTTCTACAGAATTGAATAGGAGCAAGGGCAGAAGCAGTGAGACCAGTTAGGAGGCTATTGCTGTAATGAAGGCCAGAGATTACGGTTGCTGGGAGCAGCATGTCAGCAGTGGAGGAAGTAAGAAGTAAATGGGTTTTGAATATATTTCAAACATAGAGCTAACAGATTTTTCTGATGGATTGTGTATGATTATGGCAAAAAGAAAGGAGTCAGAAATCATTCCAAGAGTTTTTGCCTGAATTACTGGAAGAATGAATTGCTATTATTAACAATGATGGAGAAAGTCTGTGACAGCAGCAGGTTTGGAGAGATGGGGGGTAGATCAGATCAGCTTTGGACAGGCTAAGTTTGAGATGCCTAGTAAATGTCTAAGTGGAGATGTTGACTAGGAAGTTGAATACATGAGTCTGGACTTCAGGGCAGAGAACTAGGCTGGAGATGTAAATTTGAGAGACATCAGCACAAAGATGTATTTAAAGTTGGAGACTGGATGAAAATTACCAATAGAGTGAGTGGAAATAGAAATGAGAAAATATTCAAGACCTAGCTCTGGAATACACACAGAGATCACAGAGATAAACAGAAACCAGAAAGAGCCCAAAATGAGCCTGAATAGTAAATTTAGTTACTTATAATTTAATAAAGTATACAATTTTTAGACTTGTTTTACTTATTTTTCCATGAACAGTTAAATAATTTTATAATTTTAACCTATTAAGGACATTTGATTTAAAAAAGTAAATGGCATGCATTTCAGAGTTTATAACAAAATAGTGAACACATTTTAAACCAACTCTCATTTTCGGTCTGCAAATAAATCCTTCTTATCTTTCAGTCTACATGAGAATAGTTCAGTAGCATTTCTTTTTTTAAAAAATGACATTCACCAATGAATAATAAATTCTCATGCCCAGGAACAGTTTCTTTCTGTGACTGCAACAGATATAAGAGACTTAATTTATGTTCAACTGTCTTGCTTTTTAAAACAGAAAACTCTAGATGACTTAGCGCTCACTGTTTGACACCTGGGAAGAGAACTTTCTTGTTTTATTCTAAGTCTTATGGCATGGTATCTCTTTCAAGTTCTTTTGGGATTCGTTGACTGGTTTATTACTGGCAAATACAGAAGTAGGCATTTATAAAGTAGAAATGCAACTCAGAGAGTAGCTTGAAAAGAGATGTCAAAAACTTGATCTCTCTCTCTCTTTTTTTCCCCAAACCAATGCATAATTTCTTATAATGAGATGGAGAATTGTATTTACCAAGCTTCCAAGGAGACAGAATCTCAACTGAAAACTATTAGAATGGGATTAGAGAGATTAGAACTAATCTTTCTTGGGGGCAGAGTATAGTACAGTGAGTAGGTCTTGTGTTAAACTGAGGCTTAAGTATGGAGGGGAGGGGCTGAATACATGTAAGCAAGGGCATGGGGCTGAGAAAGGGAAAATAGAAGGGAGATAACAGCCTAGTGATGACAGGACTGTGCATGAGAGAAAAATGATGATGATGATGATGATTTTTACATGTAACAGCTACATTGAATGGAAGATGGGGGAAGAAATGGCATTGGACGACATTTGGAAAGCTTTCTATTTACTGCACTGTATAAAATTTTGCATCCCAAGTCTTAAAGAAAAACAAATAAAAGTCTCTATTATTTATTAATGCTTCTTGAATAGCTTTGGTATAGTTTCTGAGTCTGCCTGAATCAAATCATACCACACTAGCAGCTAAATTATTAGAAAAACTGTAGTGCCAAATGGTGAAAAAGAATCAGACATGAGCAGAATATCAATGTAAAGCCAACGGACATTGCAGAGATTACTCTGAGATTGAAATGACAATCTGAGGGAGAATGCACAATTCAGGGTAAGATGTTCCAGCCAGACTCTAGGAGCTAGAAGATTGGACTTGAGCAGTGTTACACACATGTTACACAAATTCACAACAAAGAGGAACTCAAGAAGTTTTTTCATAAAATAACTATTTGGAAAAATGGTTCTTGAGTAAGTCCAAAGGACTCCCAATTTCTTGAGACATTGGGATGCCTTGTCAAAAGGGAGACAGGTTGGCTGGGGCCAGCCCAATGGCGTAGTGGTTGAGTTTGTGCACTCTGCTTCAGCAGACTGGGGTTCATGGGTTCGGATTCCAGGCATGCACCCACACACTGTTCGTTAAGCCATGCTGTGGCAGAGTCCCATATGCAAAATGGAGGAATATTGGCACAGATGTTAGCTTAGGGACAATCTTCCTCAAGCAAAAAGAGGAAGATTGGCACTAGACTTTAGGTCAGGGCCAATCTTCCTCACCAAAAAAAAACAAAAAAAAAGGCGGGGAGGAGACAGGTTGGTATATAACTTCTGACCTGCTCATTGGCCTAGCATACTAGGCTGCTGTTGGATTTCCAATTAAAGTGACTTTAGTAACCACTAGGTCAAGCTATTTTCCTCCTGAAAAATGTTCTTTTCTAATGTGCATGAAGAGACTGTATGGGCTCTTGGGAACACTGTTGTCTTTTGTCAATAATATCATTCTTGTATTATTTATTATTGTTGTGATTGGTGTTGTTAAACAGAGAAATGTTTATCTGCAACTATCTCTCTCTAAAAAGAAATCGCACCTCTTCCTTAGAAGGGTAGTCTGTTTAATTCAGCCCACCTAATTCATTTCTGTTACTGCCTTGCTCCTGTAAGCATTTGAGGTTATGACTCCTGATCTATAGCATTGGGCATTGGATGCTATTTATGGACTCAGATTCGTCAAAACCTCCATCTAATGGCAATCAGCCTCACCACACTGGAGGACATAAATATCTAGATGAATTTGAGTTGAGTGCAAATGTTGGGATGACATGTTCTGGATATGTGGTAAACTTATAGGAATAGTTAAAGGCAAGACACCCTCCAAGAAAAGGTATGAATAGATGAGATGATCAGACCACCTGTTCATGGCAGAGTAGACTTGTAGCCAATTTACCAAGTAGTCCTCAATCTCCACTACAACGGGTCTCAAGAATCTGGTGAAGTAAATCAAAGCTGAGAAAAATGAGTTAATTATAGCTGTACTTAAGAAAGAAGGCCACAGACAAAATAGACTTTAAATTAAAACGGTAAAAAGAGACAATGAAGAAAGAAAGCCAGATAGTGATGCTCAGATCATCTGAGGTATGGAAACAAGGCAGATACATCTCAGCCCTTTAGAGTTGGCCCTTGGACAGGCAGAATATGGGTGGGCAGAGACCAGTGGGTTTCCCAAAGCTCAATAAATAGACTTCTCTGAGTGGCTCAGATATTGTACCTTAAAATTTGCCTTCTATATAGCACTATTGATCACAACGAAAATTCTGGTGACTAAAAATCCTCTGGGATTTTACTGGGTGAGAAAAAGATTCCAGGATTTGAGGGTCAGGGATGGGTCTAGTTTGCATGATTTGGTGAAGTAAAGGAAATATAGTTGCCCACAAGTCCCTTGAGAAAAATAATTAAATAAAAGTACCATCTTACCCATGTTTCAGCAGTTACAGACACACACACAGGTGAAGAGAGAAACAAATCCAAATGCAGTTACATCGTGCTCCGTTCCTCCCCTTTCCAAATTTCCTAGCACGTAGGCTGGTAGAAGGGACTTTTAAGGACATGATCCAGGGAAGCCTGGTGATGCCCTCAGAGTCCCCTGAAAGGAATTTTGATCATATTATAAGAAAGAAAAGGGGTCTGAAAAGAAGGAATTCCAAAGAGGAAGATTCTCATGAGATAACTGCATTTCCTGAGGGCTGAATTTACTGAGGAGGTTCACAGGTGCCCAACAGGGGGCTTGTGTTGTGTGGAACAGAAAAATAAATGAATGTGAGGGCAGTGGGGTTGTGAGGGGACTGCAGTGCAAGAGAGAGAGTGTTTATGCAGCTGCTATGAGTGGGAAACTTTGGTGGAGAAAGAGAAAAAAGAGCTTTTTTAGAAAGCTTTCTAGGTGGCACATGATAAAAATCCCTGTGTCAGCCCATTAAAGGAGACCTATGATACCCATCCACACTATTCTTCACAGCTTTGGGATGTATCTTTGAAGGAGACACCATGCAGAGACTGGCCCTAGATAGAGCCAGTTATATCCAGGCTCCAGTCTAAGCGTGGGTGAAGGAGTCATTGATTGTCACTAAACTGAGTTAGGCTGACAGTTGGTAGAATTCAAAGTGAATGATTTCAATGCTGATTATAGTAATTTATGTATTTTGTTTTCCATTAGCAAAACTGAGTGATCACAAGGCTTTAAAAAGCATGTAATCTTTCTTCCTCATGAGGAAATTTGATCAACCCATTCCAGAGAAAGTGGTTCAAATTTTCACAAAGATAGACTAAATCTGTCCTTAGTTAATGCATCAGTCCTGAACTTCAGGTCAGTGAATGAAATGCATAACCCAATTCTGTTCAACAATTGTGTTTGAGCTATCTGAAATGAATCTAAGTTCAGCTGTGGGATCACAGAACTGCAACACATTATGATCTCATTTCTCCCTTTTGGTCTGAACAATCCTTATTCAAGGACCATGGCAGATAAAAAGTTTCCTTTCACTTTTCTCAAAGATTTTCCATAGTTTTAGGGTTGAAGACTGGTTAACACAGGTGGATCACTAGTTTGGCTATATGCCTAAACTTCTAGACAATTGTGATCGAGAGGAGTTGTGGGGAGAGGGCAAACTTTAAGTGGGTTGAATTCCTGGGTTTTCTTCTCAAAACATTTTATACTGACTTCCCTTGTTTTATAACTTCTGATTAGAGCAAATAACTTTCTCATTTTAACATACAGCAATTCATACACATAAGCAACTTTTAACAAAGTATTTGATTTTGGAATATTTTGTGTGAAGAGAATAAAATATAAGTAGAATGTTATTTATATTAACTAGAACATACAAACATGTACATATTTTACTTATATAAAATGTTTAATATGATGATAAAAAAGTTTTAGCTAAAATATTAAGCATATACTGGGGGCTGTGATAGTGGCCTAAAAGATAAACAGTAATACACAATAAACAGAACTTTTCTGTCAAAATATGGAAGATCTAAAGAACAAAGATGGGCAGAGAGGGCTCCCAGACACAGCTTCTTGTATAAGTGGGAGAGGCTGTGTGGCATCTTGGGAAATGGTGGAGGGAGGGAGATGATAAAAAAAAATAAAAAGCTTAGGAAAAGAAAAAAATTAGCTTCCCTCAGCTAGTCTCAGGCTTTTGTTGTTAGTACCTAAGTAGAACTGAGGCAAAACAAAAGGAAATCTTTCCAAACCTTAATTGGAGTCTAAGAAATGAAGCCCACCAGAGTTAGTTAAATGGCAGTTGACAGCAGTCTACTTTATTGGATGGAAACTGACTCAAAACAGGCCTGGGATATGGCAGGTAACTCGGCTAGCACCATGGTAAGAGTGCTTCCAGCCCACTCTGATTCTGCCTTCCCTGGATCCAGCTTTACACTTGGTGATGTTCCCACCTTGGTTTTGGATCCAGAAATTGGCAGGTGAGCCAACTGAGTGCAACTTCACTCACAGACACAGAAAAAACTTCATAAAGTTCTCTTTAGAATGTCTGGAGGGCCTCTTGCCCTGTGCCAAATTAGAGTTCTGAATATTTTGTTTTACTTATTTTTAAAAGTAATGCCATTCTTTTTTCACAATGAAAAAAATCTCACTGAAATTGCTCTCTCTAAGCAGCAATTCATAAAATTATTTGTTGATGTCAACCTCATTATTTTTACCTCCCCATGCAGTTTGGCACCAAGCAGCTCCTAAACCAACACCCAAATTAGGCAAGTGAGGATCCGACAAGATTCAACAATTACCTGGAGGTGGTCTCTGTGTCTGTCACTGGAACTGTAAACAACTCCCAGTGCAGAGGAGGGAGAAGCTCAGATCACATCACCTCTGAGCTCAAGTGGCTTCCCATTGGCCACAGGGTAATTTTGAATCTGCTTAGTATTGTTTACAAAGCATGTCATGCTCTGGACCCTTCTGGTTATTCATCAAACCCTGTCCCTCTATCCTCTGATCCAGTCACACTGACCCAGTGCTATTCCGTCTACCTGAAACAAACTTTTCTCTCATCTCCTACTTTTCCTTGAAATACTAAGGTAGGCTTTCCTGACTGATGCCCCAAGTCTGAGTTCGGAACTAGGGTTAAAAGAATGAATGAGCTCAGGAGCAAATTTTGGTGGAAAAAAAGGATCACTGCTTTCCATTTTTCTCTTTTCATTTCAGTCCTTTATTGTGCAACTCCATTATGTTCTTTAAACATAATAGCATAGTTACCATTGCCAGGCTAACCCTTACTAAGCCCATAACAGTTGAGGTTTGAAAAAGAACAGTGAAGTCATCTATTTTGGCCTCCTGATGTTACAATGAGAAAGCAATTAGAAGAGGAGGGAGGTGCTAAGTGAAGGAGCTAACAGGAAAACATAATTACACGGTCTGGATTACTTCATCATGAGACTTTATGAAAATGTTCAATTCAATGAAATTCAACATTTATAAGTAATGGCTGTATTATGTAATTGTCTGCTATAGTTCTGAAAAGTATTAAGTATTCTCAATTTATCAGCTAGAAATTGAGAAAACAAAGGTTCCGTTGTCAATTTGGGCATAGGTAAGAAGAAAAATGGGGAAAGCAAGACAAAGAAGAAACTATTTAAAAATGATCAACTAATCATTACATTGTGATCTATTAAAGGGTGTTTCATGGTTCCAGTTCATCTATTTCTTAGTAAAAGTTCTTCTATATACTTTTTAATAAAATAGATATGTAACCTTAGGTACTAGAGTGGAAGAAGAAAAGTAGAATTCAGAAGGTTAATTCCTAACTGAGGCAATTCTAATAAAGCCCCCCTCCCCAAAACACACACATTCTTATAGAGTCTAAATTGATACGCTATATACTTAATATATTTTATTTTTAAGAACGATCATCCTTCCTTCTTACCAATATAATTGTGACTTTATGTGACTGTATATATTCAAAGATATACACTTCCAAACACTCTCTTTATATTATATACGTATATATTGTCCTAACTTTCTTGACTACATTTTATTGGGCAAATCAAAATTGAAAAAAAATAGTTTAGCAAACTATGCCTACAAAAAAATATACATATTAAATAATGGCTGCTTCAGCACAAATGTATTTACTGTAATTAAAAATAGTTAACACATTTTTGAAAATTAAATAAGTTCATACCATGAATTGTTAAAATATCAAGAAAAATATCAATGAAACCATAAAGTGTACTAAATTATAACTTTGAAGTATACAAAAGAGAATTTGCATATGCAACCAATATTTACCATTTATTAATATGTATCTTTTGATAAAAGCTCTTTTGAAAGGGAGCTTCTAAAAGGTTTCTAAAAAAATTATTTTAATGTGAAAAATTAAAAGTGTAATTGTTTAACTATACATGTCTAATGTATAATACTAAATAATATTTTAAGATAAAGATTACAGCAGTCTTGGTAAAACAATGCATTTCCTGTTATGGTTTCTAGTGCATAATGATGATGGGGTTATATTTTTCACTGACCATTGCACTTACCTCCACATCTTGGAATTGGTCCACTCCACATTACTTTTCCATCCATAAGAATACACGTAATTGTCTCTGTTCCCTGGGTTTTAATAAATCCTTCTTCGCAAATAACTGAAATCGAACTTCCTAATTGAAAGTTGTCCCCAAACCGCCGTGCATTGATTGGTATCCCAGGATCAGGACATTCATTATGTCCAAATGCTTGAGAACAGCAAACAAACAAAAACAAACAAACAAGTGGTATGAGAGAGACCCTGTCTATTTCAGGTGAGAAAAAGCGATTTTTAAAAAGGCTATGTCTATCTCTAGAAAATCCTTTATTTATTTAAAAAAAAAAACAGAGGCTCTCCTCTGATCATACCTATTCGCCTGTGATTTATAACAGATGTGACTACTTTAAAATATGTATTACACTGTAAGACTAAAAAATTTCAAAATAGAATTGTTTCTGCTTACTTCTGGAGATCATTAGGCTTAGTCTATGAAACAATTTTCAGAATTCCAATTTGGAATAGTCAGAATTCCAATTAATATGAATACAAAGCAGGTGGATTATATCCCATTGCAAACTTTTCTTGTGATTCATTGTTTGGATGGAGAGAGAGTCTCATTGTGAGAATTACAGTGAAATATTTCAATCTAATATGAAAGTTTTACGATTTCTTTATAATTTCCAGTATGCCATCTACTTTCTGCTGTCTAGGAAAAGGGAAGAGAGCTAACACTTTTGCAATTACTATGTTCTAGGCACTGTGATAGGAGCTTGAGAAATATTATCTCATTTAACATTTAGAACTGCCTGATGAGCAAAGTGTGGCCATTTACTCTAAAGAGTAATGTGAGAAAGAAAAAGTTAAGTAGCTTGCCTCAGGTCATGGAGATAGCATTGAAATCTATCCCCAGGTCTGGCTTTTAATTTTTTCTCAACAACATATTGTATCTTGGATTATTTGTCTCATATCTCTCAAGAGAATGCGACTTCTTCAGCTCAGGGCCACTGTCTCATTTTACCTCGTGTTCTCCACGGTGTATATTTAGCCCAGTTCCAGCAAGTAGCGGAAGTGTAGTGACAATGTGCTTACTTGAATTTCTCATAGGTTATAGATTACATGAACCCTACAATTTTTTCTCTTTATTCATCTGGATGACCAAACATGCACTACGAATGTTTAAATTAGTATAATATAAATGGAAGAATGTTCAAAGTAGCAAAGTCTGAAAGTATATAATATTTTACGAGTATTTACAATTTAATATTTTCATATTCATACTGCATAAGTACATGCAGTTGTTTTAAATTTTCTTGCTAATCATCACTTTGACATTGTTCATAAATTATATAATTTTATTGTCCATTCTCCTCATTTTTAAGTTAAACACTATCTCATTAAATATTAAGGTAAATTCTAAAATATATAAAATATATTTTGTGGGTACATCTATTTCTAATCATTGTTTTCTGTTGTGCTTTTAAAAATCTCAATTTTGATTAAGCCTAGTTGCTCCTATATATAATGCTTGAGAGATATTTTTTCAGAAAAAGAAAGAATTTCGATAGTAAGCATTAAATATAAAAATTTGCAAATGATGGATTAAATTATTTATTAGAGAAACAGAACAAGGAACAAGGACACGTATTTCCATAATACCCTGAAGGTACCATAAACATTAAAGTTAAAAATTTTATGTATTCAAGACAAAATAAAAATTGTAAATAGATAAGTGCATATATGTATCTATATATATACATTTGAAATATTTTAAAAAGAACTTTCACATAAACTATTTTATACAGCAAGTCTCTATGACACATGTCAAAGCTAAATTAACTGTAATGATGTGCAATTACATGTTGACAACTTATTAGTGACAGTATTCACCACTAGTGCCACTTTGAAAAGACAATAACTTCATTTTGTTACTGATTGCCAAAGCTCAGCCTTGAATGAGTGGGGGTGGGGGTGAGGGGGTGCAATTCTTTTTTAAAGAGTGGGAAACTAAATCCTATTGTTACACGACACAAATATTACCTCATCAAGTTGGACAATATCTGACAGTGTGTGGTAGCTTCAAGGAAAAACAATAAAAATCACTAGCATTCTATGGCTTCAGGTAAAACATTTGCAAACAGAAGCATTACTATGTAAGGATATTAACTTACTAAGATATTTTCTCCTTTATGTGATTCATCTTTTTGCTATCTTTATACCATGTTTTTTTCAGAAAAATAATATTCATCCTTTGGAAATACAAAATATAAGAGTGATAGCCAAGTAACCTCAAAGAAATCTCAAATCTAGAGCAACAAAAAACCACAATAATGTAATAGGTAAGTAATAGTTCAAAAGTCAACTAAACAATAAGATCTAATGTTTACTGAGCATTTATTAGGTACCATACGGTCTATGCTAAATTGTTTATATGCATCACCTAATTTACTCCTTATAGAAACTCAGTATGGTTTTACTGATGAGGACACTGGGGCTCAGTTATTAAACTGAAAAATGTAGCAAAGTTGCATCATTTTACTTTAGAGCTGATATGCTTAATCACTAAGGTATTTTTCCCCCATGGTGGCTTTGCTAAGTCAGCTCGGTGGTCTACTGTCCCTAAGTTAATGATTTCCTTCCTTGTGATGCTTCTGTAGCCTTGTGGATTTTGTCTTAGGAATTATAACTGTCACTATTTGTTTCAAGTCCTCTATTGGTTTATGAATATCTTGAAGGGAAGATCTATCTCCTTTTTATGTTTGCATAGCAATAATGAAGCAAAGTATGTGATGTATAGTAGGTATGAGCTTATGCTTCATAAGATTTAATAGAATAGGCTAATATATTGGCCAATATAGTAACGATATTTGAAACATATTTCCTTAATTTCAGGCCTCTCACAAACAAAGAGAAGTGACACAATAGGGGGCAAAACATGGTTGGAAATCAAGGACTAAATGACGACTTGGCACAATTATGTACAGTCACGTGTCGCTTAACAACAGGGACACGTTCTGAGAAATGTGTCCTTAGGTGATTTCATCATTGTGTGAACATCATAGAGTGTGTTCACCCAAGCCTAGATGGTATAGCCTACTGCCCACCTAGGCTATATATACTAATCTTATGGGATCATCTCCATATATGCAATCTGTTGACTGAAATATCATTACAATTGTGTATGACTGTGTATGACTTGTTTAAATTTCCTTATCTATGGAACAAGAGAGCTGGTTTGCATGGTTCCTTTTTAGCTCTACTTTGTAGAAATATGTTATATGGAAAAAATAAACTTACTGTTATAAGTGATGTTAAAGCCACGTCCTGACATTGAGTGGTCAGCTTGAAATTCTAATCGCAGTATATGACTATTACTAGTAAGATGAGAAGGCACCTCAGCTCCAGTAAAGGTTCCAAGAATTGGGGAGTCTGGAGAGTCACCATCTTTAACAGCAAGGAAGTCAAACTGGGATTCCAGATCAAAGTCATTAAAGGAAAGGTGTATCCGACTCCCTGGATCAGAGATTATCGTCCAGATGCAGTTTAAATTATTTCCATACCCTTCCGGGTAATCAGGAGAAAGGACTGTTCCCATTGGTGCAGTAAAGTTAGAAAGGCAAGGAACTGTTAAAATAAGAAGATTGTAAAATATAATAAATGTTCAAAAGTAATATTTTACCTTATTTTGCCACATCCTACAATTATGATAATCAATTAGCAGTTTGAAAAAATAATATTAAACAATGTAAATTGTCTTATAAAACAAAAAAATGTTACCATTTTCACATATTAGAAAAGGCAACTGGTACTTTGGATGACTGTATGCTTAAATATCCACAAAAATATAACTGGAATAAATAACAGCAATTTATTTTGACATTTATCATGTTCGTGTTAAGAGTGCTGTGCAAAGTTTTCATTTCTGTGCTTAAAAAAGAATAGTGGAGAAATATTTAGAGATTTCCATAGAAAGTAATAACACTCATAAAATGACTGCAGGAAAAAATACTATGTGGATATTAACAGAACTGGGATGATGTAGTTCAAATAAAACTTAGAGTGAGGGTGGCGACGAGGTGAGTTTCATTCCTACCATAGCCATGGGATGCTGACAGTTTATAAAACATATAAGGAGATGAATTAACTTTTATCATAGCCACCACTAGTGACTAACACTGGAAAAACAACTAAACTCTCACATTAAAATGAAGTCTTCTCCCCCCCAGGTTTTCTTTTTTTTTAATTTTTAAAAACATCTGACTTAAAAGTTCACATAAAACATTTAGAAAGCAGAAGAAAGGTAAAGAAAAGAAAAGTAAATGATCTACCTCACAGAAGAAATCATACTTAAAATAATGATGTATTTTCTTCTAGTGGTTTTTATTACATATTTTTAACAAAATTGAATTCATACAATTTTGCACCAAATTTTATTTACAAAAGGTATGAACTTTAAGCCTCAAAATATTTTGCTACATTTCTGCCTAGAAAAATTGTATTAATTTATACTGAAATACAACAGAAATACAACATCCCTACTAGCATAAAATACTGTGATTATTTTACCTTTCTTATTTGATAAGAAAATGACATCTCATTATATTAATTTGCACTTTGCTTACTAGTCAAGTTGAAGATTTCTCATGTTTCTTAGATCTTTATATTTTCTCTCTTTCTGCAATTATCTGCTCACGACCTCTGATCATTTAAGATTATCAACTCTTAGTTTATAATATTCATACACTATTACAATTCATATATTATTTTGTTAATAACATTTTAATATAATTTTGTTTTAATTTTAGTATTAAAGTTATAATTTCTTTTGCATTTTATACATTGCTTTTGAGTTAAAATCTAACATTCAGAAATTAGAACAATATCTCTATCTATAGAAATATAAAGAAAAAGATATAGCTATATCTATATATATATGTAGAATATGAAAATATGTAAAATAATGAAAAGAATTATACATATAATTTTATATTAATTCTATATATAAATTATATATAACATACATATATAATTTATATATATAATTCTTATCATTCTTTTTTTATGTGTGATTTCCAACGTAATTTTTTTTTTTCTGTATGGAATGTTGTTAGAATTAAAACCAGGGCTTGGAAACTGACAGCTGTTATTGCAGTGAATCCAGACTACAAATGTGTGGTTTGATTTTTTTCTTATGCCCCCCCAGAAAATATTTGAAATCACTTTTTAAAATCACCATTTTTCACATTTGAGGGGAAAAAAAGTCTGGAGTTCTAGCTTCCCTTGATAAGTCAATGCACTCTAATTCCCTATCACATCCATAGTGGGTGCACACACACTGCATCCTGTTCCTTCTTCACAGTTTTACCTGCCTGCACCCTGAAATCATTTGATTCTATAACCCTTGATCTAAATTAAGGGTCAGCAAACTTTTTCTGCAAAGGGACACATAGTAAATGCTTTGGCTTTAGAAGCCACATGGTCTCTTGCAACTAATTACTTGGCCATTGTAGCAGGAAAGCAGCCATGGACAATAAGTAAATGAAAGTACACGGTTATATTCCAGTAAAAGTTTATTTACAAAACTAGACTTCAGGCTAGATTTTACCCACAGAATTTAATTTGCCAATCTCTGATTGAAATGACCCCTACCTGGGGCACGGGCTAACCAAAATCTACCATGCTAATTTTCCTTATCAACTAGATAGGTAGATGTCTATATAACACTCTAAACCCTTAATTATATTAGACACAGTTTTGTTTTTTTTTCCTGAGAAAGATTCGCCCTGAGCTAACATCCCTTGCCAATCTTCCCCTTTTTTTCTTGAGGAAGATTAGCTCTGAACTAACATCTGTATCAATCTTCCTCTGTTTTATATGTGGGTCACCACCTCAACATGGCTGACTAGCGGCGTAGGTTCACACCTGGGATCTGAACCCGGGAACCCAGGCCTCGGAAGCACAGTCTGCCCAACTTAACCACTACTCCATGGGGCCAATCCCCTAGATGCAGTTTTTATGCAACTTCCTTTGACACAGTGTTATATTTCTGTGAGTACCATGAAAATTTTATGGTATTAACTTAATATTATGCTTTAGGATCCACATAAGTACTTTGCTTTTAAAAATTTTTCACATCTATTCTTGCCTGGTTTTTTACCTAGCTGTATGTCAATACATTAGGTCAAGTTCCCAAAGAAATTATGTCAGGATTTCTATTGAAATTTCAAAGAAATTTCTACATAATTCACACATTTAATATAATGTCTTCTCATTCAGGAACATGGCATCAATCTCTTTTTTCTCATAAAATTTTATTTTCTCAATAAGTTTGTAATTTTCTTTCTATGTGTTATTTGGATTTATGTAAAGATTATTTCTATGTATTTTATAACTTTATTTTTCTTAATAAATTCTCTTTTGATTACATTTTTAAATTAGCTATTGTTGGTATATAAGGAAACTATTAATTGCTACATATTTATCATATATCAGGATGCAGGACTTAATTCTTTTTTTAAATAGTAAAAAGCGTTCAAGAGTTTTAAAATTTGTTTTAGTCAGCATTATTTTAAATATTTTATTAAATGTGTTTTCACATCTATTAAAATGATTTAAAAATATTTTCATTTTTGATGTGAAACATTAAGGGCTTCTCCAATATTATATCAACATTGCTTCCTTGGAAGAACGCTTAGAACTAAAGATCTTCAAGTAAAGTCTTTTAAAGTATTAGTAAGCTTTAGATGCTGCTGACAGAGTCAAATCAGACTTTCCTAATGTATTTTCTTCTCTCAAAACAGGAATTTCACAAGGTGAACTTGGTTAGGGACAAACACTGGCCCTAAACTGAAAGACTTCTGTTAACGGGGTCTGTGCACTCTTCCTCTTCTAGATTTCCTGAAGAGCAAGCAAAATATATTTAATTAGGGAAATTTCTGCCAGATTCTAAAAAGATCCACTTTGCTGAAATGTAAGATAAGTTATCATGGCAATATGTATCAAGAACACCATAATGAGAAACAGTAATGCTTACTTGCTCTTCTCATTCTTCATTTTTTTTAACTTTGCAATATATATTAGAAAATGTTTGGCCTCTACTCATTTTAAAAGTTCTGAGTTACATCTTTAAAAATGATAAATAATTTTAAAATGTTAAATAATAAACATTTTCAATAAAGGAAAATGTGTATTTTGCAGTAAATATTATAATTCAAACAAAATGTAGGTCTTGAAAAATGCTACTTTTTCTTTAAACCAGTTAAATACTGAAGTAAAGTATGTGCTAATGCCTTTGTAGGGAATAAAGGATTTTGTAAATGTAAAGCGTTATCATTATAAATTGGATACAGATGAAAAGTTTTGTATTTGAAAACCAGACATTTATTTTTACTTTCATGATTATGGGCTTATATATTATCATTTGTGAATATTCAAAACTAAAATGCAAAATTTTCAATATTGCACTCACACCCGGTAAGTTGTATTTGTTGGTACTGAAGGTAATATTTAATTGAACCTAAAAGTAAATCAATAGATAATGCAAATCACATTTTTGTTGCAGTTAAATTGTAATGTTTTAATGTATTTGAAGAAATACATTCTTTTAATCCTAGCATATTGTATAACATAAACATTAATGAATTTTATTCCGTGCAATATAAATAAATGGCACTTAAGTATGCATTAGTGTGAGCATCTACAAGCAAAAATAAGTTAATGCATTATACACAGAATATAAGCTTTAAATATTTTAAGTGTTTTTGATTGCAAATAAGCATATACTATCTTATTAAAATAAAAGAGTCTATTAGAATTAGCTCAGATGTATAATTTCCATAAGAAGTATGCTATCTATAAAGTATAAAATGCCACCAATAAAGTGTTACGAGAACACATATAATATATACTTTGCAATTACCAAGTGAACTATGTTAACTTTATTTAAATCTGTAATAAAATTCATAATTCGGCACAAGCACACTTGTTAAAGATAGTATCACAAAGTGCTACTCGTTCAAAAATAATTACACGGTTCCAGCTCTTTGCAATTAATTACAACAGCAATTATATGCAAGGACAGGGTAACATATGCTATCTGGAAGCAAAGCATTTGGTACTCACAGATACAGATGGGTATGTTTGCAGACCATTGGTTATTCTCTTGACAAACAATAGATTTCTCTCCAATTAGTTCAAACCCAAACTGGCATTCGAACCTTAAAACGTCGCGATTAGAAAATCCATCACCTTCTCTAATTCCATATAAGGGTGTACCAGGATCGCCACAACTTTCTTTTTCAATTTCTGTAAAAATAGAAGATAAAAGTCACCTTCGAAGGGTTTCAGGCGTACAACATCCATACAACCAGTTTAGGAGATGTACACTCTCTATAGCTGACATATTTAAGAGCAAAAGATGAAAATGTTCTCCAATCTTGTTTTTTTTCTTTTACTACTCTTATGGATGCGATTTGATGAAATAATCTTTAGGGAACAACTAGTGTTTTTCCCTCATTTTGTTGATGGGGAAACTGAGATCATCAGAGCTAATGTGGTTGTTTTTAACTGAACAATTAAGACAAGATTCAGATTTTCTGTCTATACTATATACATACATACATACACACACATATACATACATATGTATTTTCCCCAAATCCCAAAGGCTTTTCTTATTTTTGTAATCTGTACATGATACAGTAAATCCTTAGATGGTGACCAGGACATGAGGTAACATTCTCTGCCTCTGTGCTCCTATAGCAATCAATGAATGTATCCCTTTCCCACTGGATCTGCCACTCTCCCTGGTACTTGTTGACTGAATCACTTCCCCAACTAGACCTCCCAAAAAACTCCTCATGGCAGGAATCAGTTCTGCATTCCAAATTACCCAGGTACGTTCCTCAGTAAACGTTTTCTTCGATGAATTAAATTGAAGGAGGTTGAAAAAAATTTTCTTAAGAGCACATTAAAGCACTCTTTTGACATATTCTCAAAGAAACTCCAAATATCTAGGATCTACACCGTGAAGCTATGTATGTCAGTGGTAAATTACTGTGATGGTTGTTTTGGCTTTTAAGTCACATGAAATCATATTAATACAGTTGTCTTCAAACAGCAAAAAAAAAAAGAATTAAAATTAAAAAAATAAAATTTAGAGATAAAATTATGACCTCTCCTGACACTCCAACAATCACACATTCCTGGTTCTGTAATCTACCAGTACCAATTTGGTGTATATCTTTCCAGTTCTTTTCCCATGCTTTTGCAATTATACAAAGACATATATAATATGTATTATTATAAAATCTGTATTTATGTAAATATAAAAATTCTCTCCACAGAACTATGTAGTATTATTCCATATATGTATACCTTATATTGTATTATTTTGTAGTCAGTATTATCTATAACTTGCTCTTTTTTTAACCAAACAATAATTTTGGAGATATTTTTGAACATCCTTTTATCCTTAGCAGAAAACATAGATGGTTATAATGATTTTTTTAATACGCTGGATTTGATTTGACATTTTATTTTGATCTATGTCATATTGACATTGGTCTATAAATTTTATTTTTTGTGCTGTTCCTATCCAGATTTAATATCAAAGGAAGAGGTTTGTAATTTTCCAACTTTCACTAGTCTTTAGTCTAGTTGATATAGCAGGAAAAGTTCGATCCTTGAATATCAAAAATTGCCCAAAAGAGCTGACTAAGTCTGGTATAATTTTGAGGTAGATATTTGACTACCATTTCAATCTCCTCTAAAGTTATTTCCCTACAGAAGAGTGTTTTTTTGGCCAGTTGGCGGGAGGGGGCGTGGCAACGTTGGCGACTTATATATCTTAGAGAAGTAACATTTTCCAAGGTTTGCCAGGTTAGTAGTTTAATATTAATAGAATTGTTACAAGATTTTAACATATCTCTTTATAAATATGTCATACATATTTCTCACTACTAATGCTATTTATTTATGATTAGCCTTCCAGTCCTCTTTGCTCATACTTACAGAGGGTTGTCAAATTTATTAGTTTACTCAAAGACCCAACTTTTGCTGATCAATCCTACTGTTTTGACTTTATTTGAACAGCTTTCCTTTTTGTCTTTTTGGATTCCATCTTCAACTCTCTTTTACATCATTTTGCTATTCTTTTTCTACCTTCTTGAGCTGAAATCTTAGATTTTTTTTTATTATGTTTATCTTCAGCCTTTCTTGTTTCCAAAAAAACCCCACTCTTGAACCTATAAATTTTCTTCAGAGTACTGCTTTGATACAGAGAGCTCTTTTGTTCACTTCTAAGCAGTTTGTGATTTACATTTTGATTTCCTCTTTAATGTATAAATAATTTCAAAATGTTTTTAAATCTATGGGTCGAAGCTATCATTTTGTTGTTAATTTCTAATATTATTGCTTTAGCATTCAGTGTAAGCATATCCAAGTCTCAAAGTAGATAAATCAGTAAAATATATTCAATTCAATTTGTTATATTTGTCAAAATGAGATAATTTATGCCCTTAAGCATTTTTTGACCACCCTCTCTGGTAATTTCTAAAAGAATTGTGTTAAAATTCACAAGAAAGCATGAATTTTACATTCTCCTGTAGTTGAATCAAGTTCACTTCACATATTTCAAACGATCCTTCAGTCATTCAATTTCTTCAGCAGATATTTATTTGAGCACCTATGATGTACCAGATTCTGTCCCAGGTATGTGGGATAGATCAATGAGTAAACAGACAAGGGTTCCCGCTCTCTGGTAGTGCATATTCCATTGGAAGTTTACAAATAATAAACAATAAATAAATAACATCTTATTTTAGAAGGTAATATGTGCTATGGAGAGAAAATGATGAGCAGGGAATAGCGAAGTTAAGCGCTAGGTGATGGTGGGATGACATTGCCGCTAGGCTCACAAAATTTTATTACTCTTATACCTTCTTATTAAAATTATTTCTGTTATTGAAAGAATAAGTTCTTCTTCATGAAAATGTCTTTATTTTGCCCTCACTATTGAATGATAGTTGGTAATATATAGGATTTTAATTCAAAGTTATTTTCCCTTAGCATTTTGAAGATGTCCTTCCCCGGTCTTTTATCCATTCAGTATTTCTGATGATAAATATAGCAAACTGATTTTAATTCTCTTAAAATTAATCTGTTCCCTGCTCCCTCCCCTCCTCTCCCGTAAGTGTTAGGAGTCCTTTTTAGACCTGCTGTTTTTAAATGTTACTATCATCTACTTGGTAACATTTGTTTTTTTTAAGTGAGGAAGATTTGCCCTTAGCTAACATCCACTGGCAAACTGTCAATCTTCCTCCTTTTTTTTGTTTTTTTTTTGCTTGAGGGAGACTAATCCAGAGCTAACATCCGTGCCAATCTTCCTCTACTTTGTATGTGGGATGCCTCCACGGCATGGCTGATGAGTGGAGTAGCTCAACGCCTGGGATCCGAACCTGTGAACCTGGGCCAAACCTGCGAACCTGGGCCACTCAAGTGAAGCAGGCAGAATTTTAACCACTCGGCCATGTGGCCGGCCCCCTTGGTATTGGTTTTTAAATCTCTTTTTTTTTACTTGGTGCTTGATAGATTTCTACTGTCAAATAACTTATAACTTTTTTTTCAGTTCTAAAATATTGTCACCATTATTTCTTTTAAAATATTGTTTCTTTCATGCTCTCGTCTCTCTGAAACTTCTTTATACTGAATGTTGGAACTTTGAGATTTAGCCTTCATGTTGCTCAATCTTTCAAATTTTCATTTTTAAAATTCTCTATTCTGCATTCTAGAAGAATTATATATATGCAAATATATATTATAAATTCCAATTTACTAATTAACTGTGCACTTTTATCTAATCTCAATTCAACCTATATACTGAAAAATTGTGTTGTCATTTGCTGAATATTTAATGATTCTTATTACTTTTTATCGTTTCATAACCTCCTATTATTTTTTCATGGATACAGTTTCCCTCTTTACTTTTGTGAGGATATCTAGTATAATTACTTAAAATTATTTTCTGATTGCTCTTTTAATTGTTCCCTTGGGTATAAACAGAAGTGTACTTAGAGAGTAGCAGAGTAAACTTTCTTCAAAAGCAGCATATTTGAAAACATATTCGGTGAATCATAATGGTAGTTAAGCTTACGATGAAACCTGCAGGAGGAAACACTTCAGGAGAGAACAAAACTGTTGGTATTGAGCAAGCTGTCAAATATATGGCTTTTTAAATTTCTAATTGTTACTTATTTATTTTATTGAGGTTGGTCACATGGTTTATATTATTACATAAATTTCAGGTGTACTGTGCTAAGCGAAATAAGTCAGATGAAGAAAGACAATTACCGTAATATGACCACTCATATGTGGAAGACAAACAAATACATGTTTTTATTTGCTTGCTTCTCTATAATAACAAAAGTCCTGCACTCCCCATCTTCACCTTCAATCTTTCCCACCTTCAGGCTTATTTCTTCTAATGTCAGAATCACACTGTACTTCTAGGTATAAATTCCTCCCTGTCTTGATCTGTGATGCAGTCTTCATCCTGAGTTGCAGAGTCTTCCCTCTTGACAACTGCATTGGACTCCCATTCCACACCTGGACATTTGGCTATGTAGCTGAAATGTTTTCCTCTGTGGCAATTACTGCAGTTTCTCAGGGTTTCCAGTGGTCTTCTCCCTGGAGGTTTGTCCCTGATGCAAAAGGGCTTCCTATGTAGAAGCTCCACAAGAACCTCCCACGGTGGCACCGCTTATGAAATTCTCAGCTTACCTCCATATTCCATATCTTTATATGTTTATTTACATTTATCTTAGGGATCCCCTTCAGCCTCATGACAATTGAGATTTTCTCTTCCTATTCTTAAGCATTAGTGTATTTTTTTATGTTTTCCATCATCCTTGAGTTAGGATTGAGAGTAAGTGCTTACTCTACTATTTTGAAACCATATTTTTTTTTCTTTGCTCCTTTAACACAATATTCTTTAAAATCAAGAATATATTTTCAAAAAAAGGTGTAATTTTGAAGTTGCAATACTCTGAGACTGGAAAAACAATATGCAATAAGTAAAATAAACATAGATCTATTATATATCACTGACTTGGAAATTTTTTTCTACCCAGGAGGCAAAACTGATATCTGAACAAATTATCATGCAACAATGAGTGCTATAGTAGAGATATGCACAAAGAATAATTATTAATAATAGCAGCTATCATTTTTGAGCATTGAAAACGCACTAGCACTGTGAAAAC
Source organism: Tapirus indicus (assembly GCA_031878705.1). Classification (NCBI taxonomy): domain Eukaryota; kingdom Metazoa; phylum Chordata; class Mammalia; order Perissodactyla; family Tapiridae; genus Tapirus; species Tapirus indicus. The sequence goes on along the minus strand of CM062935.1, from coordinate 26,960,498 downwards.
ATTTTTATTATGTAATTTAATTCTCATAACAACCTTGTGAAGGAACTATTGTCATCTCCATTTACAGATGAGAAAACTGAAGGTCAGAGAAGCCAAAAAATGCTATAGATTGGATATTTGCGTCCTCTCAAAATTCATATGTTTAAACCTAATCCCCAGTGTGATGGCATTTGGAGGTAGTACATTTGGGAGGTAATTAGGTCATGAGGGTGGTGCCCTCATTAATGGGATTAGTGCCCTTATAAAATAAGCCTTAAAAAGCTCCTTTGCCTCTTCTTCCAAGTGAGGACACAGAGAGATGACAGCCATCTATGAATTGGGAAATGGGCTCTCACCAGACTCTGAATCTGCTAGCAAATTGATCTTGGACTTCTAGTCTCCAAACTGTGATGTTTGTTGTTTATAAGCCACTGAGTCTATGGTATTTTTGTTACAACAGCCCAAACAGACTAAGACACTAACTTGCCCAATTTCACAAAAATTGTGAATAGCAGAGTTTAGGTCTGTCTGAATCCAAAGTTTTAACCACCAAGCTATTGTGGAGAAATTTTCACTCATCAATTACCCATTTATGAAACTTTAGTTTCTAACATGTATCAAAATAATACGAGACATTAGGGATATAAAGACAAATAAGATGTGGCCCCGGCCCTTAGATGAGGGCACAAAGGAGATATAGGAGACCCCCTTATCAGAGGGGGATATGTTCTAAGACCCCCAGTAGATGCCTGAAATCATAGATAATATTGAATCCCATATATACTATGTTTTTTCCTATGTATACATAACTATGATAAAGTTTAATTTATAAATTAGTCACAGTAAGAGATTAACAACAATAACTAATAATAAATAGAACATTTATAACAATATATGTAAAAAGAGTTATGTGAATGTGGTCTCTCTCTCTAAGTATCTTATGGTTCTGTATTCACCCTTCTTCTTCCTGTGATGATGTGAGATGATAAAATGCCTACATGATGAGATACAGTGAGGTAAATGATGCAGGCATTGTGATGGAGTGTTAGGCTACTATTGACCTTCTGACGATATGCCAGGAGGATCATCTGCTTCTGGATCTCGGTTGACCACAGGTAACTGAAACCTCGGAAAGCAAAACCATGAATAAGTAGGGATTAGTGTACAGCAAAGTCCTCTTGGAATTAGAGGTTGGCTAAAAGTAAAGGTTTCACAGAAGCGGTGACTCCTGAATTCTCTCACTGAGTGAACTGGAGAAGAATAAGGAAGCGAAGGTATCCCAGGTGGAAGGACAGCAGTATCAGAAAAGATATAAAGTTCTGTTGCTTTCCCTTTCTTCCATAGGCAGTGGCTTGGTTGGGGTTAGGAGGCTGTCTGAGTCCATTTGGGCTGCTCTAACAGAATACCATAAACTGGGTGGTTTATAAACAACAGAAATTTGTTTCTCATAATTCTGGATGCTGGGAAGTCCAAGATCAAGATGCCAGCAGATTTGGTGTCTGGAGAGGGCCCATTTCCTGGTTCACATACAGCTGTGTTTTCACTGTATCCTCACATGGTGGAAGGGGCAAGGGAGCTGTCTGGGGCACTATCCCATTCATCAGGGCTCTACCCTCATGACCTAATCACTTCCCAAAGGCACCACCTCCGAATCTATCACATGGGGCATTAGGTTTCAACATATGAATTTTGGGGGAACACAAATATTCCACCTATAGCTAAGGCAGTGGTGGGGCACTAAGGGTTGAGGAGGTGATGAGGTCAAGTAGGTGATGGTGTGGTTGGGGGCCAAGCAGGTAGAAGCAAGGCCAAGGAGGCAGCCAGTAAGTTTGGGAGAGTAAGTATTTATAAGGGGATTATTAAAATCATAAACGTATTGAGAATAAGGATAGCCAGACTTCTTGTTATCAAAAGGGGATGTGGAAAAAGAAAGGGGTACAAAGAATCCTGAGAGGTTGAACTAAAGTTGGAGGAATTGGTGCAAACTCATGTTTAAATTATAGATATAGATGAATGTATGTAAACATATATGTATATATCATATGTCAAACACACACACATGCATGTATATATGCACATGTATCTTCTAGTTCCATCCACTAAGAGTCCTAAAAGCAATAAACCCCTATAACAACAAGCACATTGAGTGCCCAGATCTTGGATCTAAATACTATTCTTCACTGAAAGGAACCAAGAAGGCTGCTTCTAGTGTTGGACAAGGAAAAGTACAAGATGAGCCTGAAACACCTTGTTATGTCAAAAAACAAAAAAGAATAGGTGCCTAAGGAATGGTGGGGACATATCAATAGGATGTAGAGGACAGATTGAAGGGGCTCCACTGGCCATTCTGGGGCAGTTTAACTAAAAAAATAAGATAATGACAGATTACAACTGACTGAATAAAATTTAAATGCATAAATCCACACTAATATAAATAAATGGGAGAGAAGAGAAAACTGTGTCTCCATATAGAATGACAGTTAGAAACATGTAGAATAACTGATAACAGAAAATCAACATTTGGTAGCTATCACACTGATTTTGTATTCCGGGTGAATGTTTGATAAACAACAAGATAAATGTGTAGTCTTGGATTACCTCTCCATAAACACCTATCAATAGCAAAGGTGAAAATGGTGATGTTACCGTGGAAAAACCTGGGGGAGACTAATTTTACTAGCTGATCAAGAATCACATCATAACCAACGTGGGATATACTGACATTGTTTGCCTCCTGATGTGATGCACTAAGATGATGAACATCATTCTGTCAAGAATGCATGGCCTAAGTCTGGATATGAGGAAAGACTGGATGGACTCAGATCAAAGGACATCTTACAGAATAAAAGGCCTGTACTCTTTAAAGTTGTCAAGGTCATGGCAGACCAGGAAAATGGAGGAACTCATCCAGATTTAAAGGAATTAAAAAAAATACATGACAAGTAAATACAATAGTTTCATGTAGAATCCTGGACAAGGAAGGAAAAAGAGACATTTTTGGAGAGTTAGTGAAATTTGAATGGGGTCCATGAATTATGTGGTAGTGTTGTATCAATGTTGATTTTCTAATTTGGATGGTTGTTTTGTGGTTATGTGAGAGACAGTCTTTGTTTTGGTGAAATTCAAACTGAGCATTTGTGAGTGATGAAGCATTGTGTTTGCATCTTGCTCTCAAACAGTTTTGTGATGGTTTTAAAACTTGTCTGCAAATTCTTTGATGCCCTGCCTATCCAAAGGTAGAGTCAAATTCTCCTCTCTTTGATTATTGGTCAGCATCAATGACTTGCTTCTAATGAGTGGGATGTGGCAGCAGTGACACTCATGACCACTTCTTCCGGCTCCTCTCCTAACGCTACCAGCTGTCTCAGGCCCCTGCAAGTTTGGGGCATGGAGCAACCATTGGTACAGTCTATTTTGTCTTGTCTATTGCTGCAAAAACTATAGCAGCTGCAGTACCCCACAGGATTGCTGGTAGCTTGATCTTCAATAAGGGGCTTCACTGCCATCTGGAATTGTGGAGAACTTAACCCCCGAGGGATGAACTTTGACCACCAAGAGGCAAGAGATGGGAAGGAGACCAGTAGATAAATTGCTCAACATTCCTTTCCCAAAATGGATGGTTGCAAAGCACAGCTGGTCCACATGGCCCACACGACCAAACATGTGACCATGTTTCGTGTGAGGCTGTGGCCACTCATTAACATTCCTTAACATACCACCTTATATTGGATCCCCCTATTTCCCTGTTATATCTTTTTTTCCCCTTATTTTTACTGTCTTCAAATTGGACTCCCTCGCTCACCCCATAAAGTCCATAAGCTTCACCTCAGCCTCTGTTTTCTAAGGAACTAAAGTTAAGACAAGTAACTTATCATTGGCAAACAATTAGTAGACCAGGTACTAGGCTATCTAATGGTTGTAAGCACAGATATGATTGTCAGGAAGATAAGAATATTAGCTGCCATTATTGAGTGACGATTATTTGACAGGATATTTGTTAAATATTATAACTGTTTTAACTTATGTATTTTGTGCTGAAACACTGAGAGCAAGGCATTATTATTCCAGCTTAACAGGTGAAAAAATGAGGTTCTGAGAGGCTGGCCAAGTCCATATGTGTAGAAATAGTTCAAATGAGATTCTACTCTACATCTACCTGACTCCAATGACCACACTCTTTTCCACTGTTCCACGCTGCTTGAGAGAAAGGATAAAGAGACTACTGTGAGCCAAGTACTGGAATAATTAAGGAAAAGAAACAGATGAACTTGATTCCAGTATGCAAAAGGTAGCAACACGAAATTTAAGAGACATTTTTGTCTTGAATCTTGGACACATTAATCCCACCTCTGTATGGTACCAGGGTGATTTTAAAACTATTCAGAACTCTTCAAATTCCTTACCATGGAAGGCCTTCATGATCAAAAACCTTTCCTGTCTGTCCTGTCTTGTCTCCCACCATTTTCCTACAAGCTACCTAAGTGTCAGGTATATTGAGACACTTGCTGTTCCCCTTCACACCTACATGCCCTTAGGCATGTCATTTTCTCTGCCTGGAAAGAAGGAATCCTCCCAGTGTCTAAAGCCTGGTGAAATTCCTATGCATCTCTCAAAGTCACACTATACCTCTTCCATAAAGACTGCTCTGAGCTTGCAAGCACAGTTAGTTGCTTCTTTCTTTGGGCTTCTATAGGCCTTAGGACATACTTATATATTTTACTATAATTATGTATTTACTCATCTATCTCTTCCCATGAGCTTATATTCACCTTTGCATTTCAAGTGTCTATACACAGTGTGTTAACAAACACTTATATATCATTTGTGTGTCAGGCAAAGTTCTAAGCACTTATTACTTTTAATCCTGACATAGTTCTACGAGGACACAAAGAGGTAAGTAATTTGCCTAAAATCACACAAATTATAAGTGGCAGAGTTGGATTTAAACCCAGGTGATTTAGTTTTGGGATTTGAGTTCTTAAGCACTATACCACCCTTTCTCAGCCTAATATTCAAGAAATAATTGTGGAATATATAAAGAAGGAAGGAAGGCAGTAAAGAGTTAGCAAATAAAAGTAAATGGCTCTGTTAGTAAACAGTATAAACAATCACAAATTCTCATACTTATAGAGAACTACATATACAGAAAATCATAGAATGACACATTCCAGTTATGTCTTTTGAATAATTTAAATTTTATAGTTGTCTTATAATTATAGGATGTGAGTGCTGGATATTTTCTGATTACCCCTTGAGAACCAGTCTCTACCCTTTTCTGCCCTGCTTTTTGCCGCTGAGGGTGGAAGTAAAGGATGACCCACATGGACCCATAATAGGCAGGCTCCTGTGCTACTCAACTTTCTCTGTGTGCCACAGGTGATCAGGGAACAGGTGACACTGGCAGGAGACAGGGTGAGGAGGTTGGGAAGAGAGTGCAGTAGGGTATTTTTCCCCCAACTCCTCTGTCTGATCACCTTGGGATGGTTTACTGAAAGCCAAGCTTATGTCAGGCTGCCCTCTCCATACAGCAATCCTCTGAGAGCTGTGGTTATCACTCCTGAAGGTGATAACTAAATTTGGAAGGAACAGAGTGAGTATCCATCCCCAGAGTCAGAGGTTGGCACCCATGGAGTAGCACCCGGTTCTGCTCTTTTTCTTCCCTGCTGTGGAGGCACAGAAATCAGAAGCTGGAGAAGAGGTGCTGAAATAAATGAGGATGGGAGGTCAGAAGAAATATAAGCAGAGCACTCCAGAAGGCTCTCCTGCAGTAAGCTGAGAACAAAATTGGAAATGTAAGTTTAAATGGCAGTGGCTGAAATTTGGAGAACAGGACTCTTTCAACATCTTTTTTTTTAGGGACCAAGTAACTTTGATCCTTGATGCCTAAAGTAATAAACTCTAATTTTCAGTTCAATCAGATTTCCAGCCAAAGACTAACATTTGGCCTTAACGTGACATAGAAATTCTCATTGATCAATCTCTGACTTGAGAACAGTTGACACTGTAATTCAAACACTTCACAGACAAACTGTGTAGGTTAAAAGAAAGTGATCTGTAAAACTTGCAGTTTTGCTGATTCTTAATGTTAAGGAGCCTCTTGAGAATCTCATTACCTTAGCAACGGGCTTACAAAGGTTGTGAAATATAGAATCACACAGCTAGAAAAGACCTTGTGAGTTAAACTCGGTCTCACCTTCAAGCATCTCAGATAAATGAGACTATAGTCAACATTTAAAGAGATTTTGAGAAGGAAATCTATAATTTCACAAGCAAAGTAATGAAGGGCATAGTTGCAATAATAAATGTGTAAAGTATTTTATAATCATGATGAAAACACTGACATTTAAAAAGCTTCAGATTAGGTACAACCGTTTAATAAAAAATATTCAAAATTCAGAATGCTGGTAAATATATCCTGAAACAAGACTCCCAAAGTTTACCATTTCTAACAGAGCTGGTATAGAAGAACATCTGCAGACAGTAGTTAAATTATATACTCTTTTCAGATATAGCAAATAGAGGCACTTAAAAAGATACTCAATTCTTAATCATATTTCACCTTAAAAATTATTGAACACCTTAATATGTTTAATAGAATTAGGAACTCTTAATTTGTGATAAAACAATGTCCTTTTCTTTGGTTCTAAATATGATTTTATTTGACATATCATTAATTTGGAGTTGTTTTTATGGTTGTATTGATGTATTTATGACAAAACCATTTATATTCTGTCATCTCAGTGCCCAGGTCTCAAATTTAGAGGATAACTGAGGGAACTACAGTTAATATCTGTGCATGCAAACAAGGAGTTTACCCTTCATAGGTGCCATGGTCTGAATGTGTCCCCTCAAAATTCAAAGATTAGAAGGTGGGGCCTTTGGGAGGTACTTAGGTCATGAGGGCAGAGCCCTCGTGGAGGGGATTAGTACTTTTATGAAAGAGTTTCCAGAAAGATCCCTTGCCCCCTTCCATCTTGTGAGGACACAGCGAGAAGGTGACAGTTATGAATCAGGAAGGGAACTCTCACCAGAAGGTCACCACGCTGGAGCCTTGATCTTGGACTTCTATCATCCAGAACTGTGGGAATAAATTTCTGTTATTTATAAACTAGCCAGTCTATGGTGTTTTATTATAGCAGCCTGAATGGACCAAGGCAATAGGTCTAGAACCCTATGAACTTGGATTATGTAGCATTTTCCTCCAACCCAGTGATTATCAGTCTATCTACTGACCATGGGTTTCCTGGAGTCTTTTGCAAGATCCTACTCAACAATTATGACTCCACCCTCTTTCTCTCTCAAGAGAACATGTTGGAATACAAGAGAGTGCGACCAAGGTTATTTTTAGGGAAAAGACTAAGTATCCTCTAATTTAATTAAAATAAATAAATAACGTGAAAAAGTAGGCATTTTAAGTATTATTAGTAACATATTTCTTGAAATTTCACAACAGTTCAAAATATACTACAATGTAGCAACTTCAAAATTGAGAACTCATGCTAACCCAATAGTTCCTCAGCATATAAACTTATTTCACTGCCCAAAACATTTTAATGGGACAAGGTGGGAATCAATTAAAAAAAAACACTTCCTGATGATGATAAGGTATCTTAGTTCAGAAAATCTAAAGGCTACTCTTATTAACTTAAAAGTATAATCAATTCATTTTAGTTCAATATTTACTAAGCATCCACTGTGTACCAAGAACTGTGCTAGGAACTATGGACACCAAAACGTGTATGTCATAATCCCAGCCCTTAAAAAACAGTCTATAAGAGCTGCCAAATAGGTGTATTTGGGACATGTTTTTTTAATTCCTTTGCACATATTTTTAAGAAAAAGAGAATAAACAATGCTCTGGTCAGCACTTATGCCATAAAATGTGAATGTTTTAAAACTCCAAGATGATTTTGAGATGTCAAATGCATTTCCTACGTATTCTGACTTAAGGGATATCTTAAAGATGAAATGTAAGGTGACAAGTGACTCCTCCATGACTTGCCCTGAGATAGTAGCCTTAAAACTTGACCCACTGTTTATACACTTAAGGTCCTTCAAAGGACCTCCTTAGTGTTTGCCTTCAGTTTGGGACTAGGCAGTGTCTGTGACAAGAGGACAATGTGGGGGGCTGACTGACATTAGAACACCCAGAGATGCGCTCAAAGGGCATGTTTATGTAAAAATCTCAAACCAGTTGATGCCATCAACCAGTAAGCCAGCTAACTATAGAGAGCATTGTTATCAGTTTTTTCAGGTGCAGTGATCTCACTTATTCATACATTCATTCATTCATCTGTTCATTCAATCATCTATTCAATCATCCTCCAACAAAAAGTCTTGAAACTATGTCCTAAATGTTGGGAATACAGAGGTGAATAAGACCCAATCTATTATGGCCGACCAGGAAAAGACAAGTATGCAGACAAATAAAACTATGATAAATACTGTAGTTTTAAAGTAAGTTATCTGTGAGACATGAGAAGAAATGAATGATTCTGCTTAGGAGTGGAAAGGTTAAGAAGATTCTATAAACTGAAACATGAACTGAGATTGGGCAGATTTGCAGTGATGTGTGTGGTTGCAGGGCGCAGTATAGGGTGTGTGGTAGTTTGTGACGTTTTGGTTAGAGGGAACAGTTTGACCAAAGGAATGATCATGTGAAAAACACATTTGGAGAAATTCGAGTAGTTCGGTATGGCTGGAGTTCAGGTGCGAGGATGGTAAGGTAAGAAATGAGGTTAGGGAGATGTAGGGTACCATTGTGTGCAATGGGAAGGGACTGACTTTATTCCAAGCAGGAATAAGTCATTGATAAAGCATTCTGATGATGAACACCCAACAAATACTCCACACATAGTAGTCACACTAATTTCATGTGAAATGAACTAAACATGATATAGAGTCAATTAAAGAGACACAATCCTACTCCCTTAGGAACTTATAATCGAATAATGGAGCAGTAAAATGAAAGTATCGGGAACCATTCCTTTTTATAAGAAGACTCAGCATAGCAATGTTCACTTACAACCTCACTTAACCTGTCTATTCTTTAAACATTTGAAGTACCTTGAATGAAAGAACAAAGTGAAATAGATTTTTGTCTAAATTTCTATATGTACCTGTTTAAAAGAGTTTGCAAGCAGGGATAGATCAATATTTTTTGAACTATAATAGCAATCAAAGTAAATGGATTATTCTTTCAAAAGGAATCATAACTGCTAGCAGCCTAAGAGCAGTCATCAAAAATTTCTAAACATTATTGCTCTTACTGGATCCACCTGATGGTGAAAGGACTTATAATTAGTTGGAGGTATATTTATAAAGCAAGTATGAAGAATTAATCACTCTTATTATTATAAAAGACTACACTGAGAAAAGCCAGAGTGCAACAAATGAGCAGAATATTCCTTTTGTTTTAAACATAATAGCTTTGATACAGTATTATCCCTTTATGGAATTAAGTCCCAGGACTATTCATACAGACTCTCAATCCAAGAAACAGGTATTAAGCTCCCATATGGGCTGAGCTAGTCATGGGGAGAGTGGAGGGGCCCCTAGAGGAACTGAATAGGTGTTTGCTCAAGGGGATAAACGTAACATTTAATCAGGCATTTTGAAGCATTGGTGATACATATGGAAACAACAAATAAATATAATACTAGGTCTTTGGAGCTGCTTTCTTCATATAATTTAGGTCTCTAAGGCTACTATGATAACCACTTCTCCATTGTTTATGCTATCTTTCAGGCTCTGGGGGCTCTGTTTCCAGTCTTCCTAGGAGAGGGCCCTATATCAATCATTTATATTTTAGTTTGAATTTGAATCATCATGTAGCTTCTTGCAAGTTGTTTGCATTTTAACTCTTCTCACATAGTAAGAGGAATGACTACATAATTTTAAAAGAATATCAAGTCTTATTTGGTATACACTGTTTGGAGACTGTGAAGATTAGAAAAAAGTCAGGTGTTTGGTTTTATTCATTCAACAGTATAATATGTGCAAGACATATCTTGGACTGTAAAGGTTTAAAAGTTGAATAAGGTATAGATTTTGTGCATAAAGACAGAAATATTATTAGTTATATAACATGAATATAGTAATTTTAGTGTAAGCCAATATGTGAAAAAATGTGGTCTTATTTATTCAAGATGTTTTAGAAATTCAGAGGAAGGAAGGATTATTTTCAGGTTGGAAGTGAATGAGTGTAGGGACAATCATAGAAGACTGTTTCAAAGAAGCTGAATTTCATTTGGTCCCTAATTAATGAAAAGAACTTTTATCTGAATGAATTAGAAAAGACATTACAGAAGAACAGAGGCATGTCAAAGTCTGAACAAGGAAAAACTTTATAAGATATAAGTAGAAAAGCAAATTATAGCCAGACAGTGGACAACTTCTATCTGGTCAGAGGGGAATGGACTGTGTAAGAATGGAGGAGACACTAAAGATATTGGAGTAAAGCAGTAACAGAGCTAAAACTAACCTGGAATCTATGAGAAGAACAGATTCAGGAGAGGAACCTGGAATTAGCTACTAGAATAATTCAAGAAAAGCGAAGTAAAGAATATTAGAGTTGTGACCAAAACAGAGGTGATAAACACTTGTAAAAGATTAATGATGAAACTTGCAACTTATTTGAAATGAGAAGCGCAGAAGGAAGTTTGAAGGTCGAAAATGAATATAAAAAATGTTTCCCAAAGCAATAAGTCCAATGGGTTGTTCAGAGGGATTATGGAATAAAAAGATATCTTAATGGTCAAAAGAATTTGTGATATGCACATACTCTAAAGAATGTTAATTAATGTAACACTTTTTAATCCTTTAAAGTATTAATTTCAATTATGAAAGTTTAATAGGGGTATATAGTATATAGCTATGGTTTAAAACTTTTTTATCTGAAAAACAAGTATACACATGAAAAATAGCCAGACCATATATGAGAACAGAACTCTGACCCACATGAGAAATCCAAGGATCTAGACTTCAGCCTCTGCAGCAACTGGTCAAGAACAGTCAGACTTGGTCAACAACAGCCAACTTCCCTAATTTTTCTCCCACTTGCAACCCAGGATCAATCATAGAAAGACACATATGCTACCCAAACTAACCAGATAAAATGTTTTCCTTCTAGCTAGCCCACTTCCAGTTTCCCTGTGTCAATAATCTCCACTAGAGCATAACTGGAGGCTCTTCCCCCTTTTCCTTCCTTCCTTCCTTCCTTCCTTCCTCCTTCTCTCACTCCCTCCCACCTTCCCACCTTCCCCTCCTTCCTTCCTTTCTCTATAAACTCCATGGATTGCCTTTGAGTTTCTGCTAAAGACAATGATGGTGGCTGACTCCCTGGCTATAGTATGCTTTGAATAAATAGTCTCTGTTTTCATTTATTTATTTCCAATGACCCATCCCAGTACACAGTTATATTTATATATACAAACTGACAAACACACCTGAAAATAAATAACTGCAAAACATGTTTCATAGAACAATGCATAACTCCATAAGTGCACTATAAGTAATGCCCTCTGACATTTCTATTCCATTCCATTCTATCCATTAAAAAAAAAAATGCTGGTCCCAATTCATTAAAATTATTTAATGGCCCAATAATCAATAAGACTTTTATATTACAAAGCCATTGTACACAGATTTTCCAAAGCTTATTTGACCCCAGAGTCATGTGTTCATGGCATATCTGTTGGGATTTCCTTCCACAGTTGCTCTTGGGAAAGGTTATAAACATTTTGAGTAGGGATTACTGGAAGAATGAGGATGATTAACAAATAAGGAAATCAGAATAAAGACTTGGTTTTTAATGACAGGTATTTAGTTCAATTTAAAGCATATTGATTTAGAAATTACAGCTCAGAGAAACAAGGAAAAAATACTGAAATCAAGAAAGGAAAGAGTTTCATAAAATTCTAGTCTTCCTTCCCGAAGCTTCTTTAATGTTTAGCCTTCCTTTCAAAGTAATAATTTTGTTTTTCTGTCCTACTATCTAATATTAAAATGCATTGGGCGGAGCAAATTTTAACAAAGAAAAAGCCCTGTCTATTAGAAACTGAAGGGGCTGTGTAAAGGTAAATACAAATTTAAAAGAGGCTTAATTCTCCTTGCTGAAAATAGAAGACACTACTCCCCACCTCCCTTTATCTTCCAGCTTTTGCATTGGAAAACTTGCAATTGTCAGTTCTTTCTGTCTTTCTCAAATGTATACCAATCTTTTCAAATGCTACACAAGCTTCTTGTTTGTTGCAAAATTTAGGAATGTTTCCTTAAGGACTTATAAGCCATCTCTTTGAAACAGAATCATCATGGTAGAAGGCACCCCTCTCTCCCTGTCTGTGGGAAGGTTGAAACCTATCTCTGATAGGCACCTCACTCCAAGTCGCAAAAGTACCTCTGTTGTAAAGACACGAGGAGTTCATTTTTCCTTGGATAAAGCCAATTAGCTAACACAGATAGTAATCCAAATTACAAGTGAATTTAGGATGAAGTATGAGTAGCAAATGGTGCTGTCTAGTCCTCTTACCTGAGGACTATTTGTCATTTATCTTTAGAACATGTAGGTAATGGGTTGTATCTGCTGGACTATATAAAAGGGTAAAATGTCTTTCTGTCTTTGCATTCTCTTTAGTGGAGAAACTATGATGCCCATGATGCACATCACATTCTAGTTTAACGCGTAGTCAATAATGAAACAGTGTTCTTTCTCTACCGCTTTTGTGGAGAGGTTTTCTGGGTTGGCAGGAGATTTTGCTTTTAATTCTATTTTCCCCGAAACAACCACATACAGAAATTATAAACTTTTACTTAGTGGGAAGGATTTATATTTTTAAAAATGTTGTTTGTTTTAGTATTAAGGTTTGGAGTTGAAAGAACTGACTGCGGGGGGAAAGACAAGTCTGAGAAAGATATGGTGGACTGACTGTGAAGGGCACAAAGACTTATGAAAAACTGACTTAAGTGGAGCCATTTTAAGATAGAGCTGGAACAGCCATTCCAGAGGAACTGCCTGGCTCGTCTCGTTCCTCGAAACTTGGACTGGGCCAAACCTTTGGATTGCATCAAAATGGCAATTGTTTTACAAACAATCGCTGAAACAGTCAACAGGAGAAGGATCACAAGACTGATGATTGTAGATTTTCTGAAGATAGAATCAATAACCAATCATGTACAGTCATGTGTTGCTTAGTGATGGGCATACCTTCTGAGAAATCAGTTGTTAGGCGATTTCATCCTTGTGTGAACATCATAGAGTGTAGTAACGTAAACCTACATGGTATAGCCCACTACACACCTAGGCTATATGGTACTAATCTTATGGGACAACTGTCGATGTGTGGTCCGTGGTGGACTGAAGTGTCGTTGTGCGGCGCATGACTGTATAACAAAGAATAGCTTAGCTTGTCAGCGCCAATGAACTCTTCTTAGGAACATCTTACCTCATCTTCCTCCTTTTTCCTGTAAAAACCCTCAGCCCCTCTCCTGTAATTGGGACAGTATGTGGGCTTTAGCCTGAATCTGTGCTCTCCAACTTGCAATACTTTGATCCTAGATAAATGCTTTGCCTCTTAAATTGTTTTCCATTTTTGGAGGTTGATGACTAAATAATCCTTAATTTATGAGTATCCTTACATTACACAACATTTTAAAAATTTATAATTCCTTGCTTGGAGTGGCTAAAGTAGAATTCTTTATGCTATGATGTAGACTAGATAAGCTATAAGTTCCCTTCTAGACACAATTCTCCTTTTTCATATATTATCTATGTAAAAGGAAAAAGGATTTCTGAAAAAATGGTTCCTTGATTCTTCCAAATGGCCTTTCAATCACCACATAATTGAATAAAAAACATAGTTTGTTGAAAAATGAAAAGAGTTTTAATTATATAAGTTTAAATTATTCCCACCTTTAGAACTTAGGTTCTCTTTTGAAATTAGCATTTTTATCTTTCAATAAACTAATCAAGAAAATATTTTAAAGCAGATTTACATAAATGACAAGCTTATTTATATTTTAAAAGAAATGATACAAATTTTGCTTTTAGTTGTAAGTGTTCTTAAAAATCTAACATGATTTATACTCAACTTCTCAAGAATAAATCTACTGTGTAAATCAACATACACTGTATAGCTATTATTTGCTTTATAAGTTCTCATGTTCATGTGGAAATTCAAAGTCATACATCAACACTAAGATGAAGAGAGACACCCACATGGCCCCATGTTTACAATAACAGGCATCTCATACTTATTTTATAAGAGCATCAGCATTCATACTCTAATTTCATGGAATCCGATGTTTGAGTCTAATGTGTAAATGCTTATAAAAAGTTTAAGAAGTCATGAGGGTTACCTAAGCAACAGGGCACAAAATTATATGTGGAGCTGCTAGGTCATTTGTAAAATTTAATCTAAAAAAGAATGTTATAAATTATAGGGTGTCTATAATTTTTTAAACATCAGTTAAAACAGAACATATCTGACTCCACTGCAAGCAGAACAGTTAATTTAATCTTTTGTGGAAACATTTTAGGATTCTTTTTAGTTTTCCAGATTCTCCTATCTGAGGCAGATGTACTCTCATTATTTTAAGCATACTGAAATGAAAATTTCAAGACACAAAGCAGGTGGAAATCTTTCATATACCTTTTCAGTCCCTGTTAAATGCAATGTCCAAACAATACTTAAATATTATCATCATTACTTTCAAGTGGAAAACTTTAACTGTTCACTCAGCCCTAAAATCTGAGCTTCTCTTGCTTGTTCTTGTTGAGAAGGGTGCTCACAGATCACAGCTGAGATGCTGAACAGAACTTCAGGGTTACAAAGGGTTAGAGCTTCAGTAACTATGGTGGTGGGGGGCGGTTCTACTGGTCTTTATTTATAAGCTTTTTCTAGCTACCAAGAGCAATGCGTGAAGTAGATTCTGTTGTTTCAAAAATCTGCTCACATCTCCCTAGGGTTTAGTTTTATTAGGCTAGTACAGGCAAGTAATCCCTCAGACCTCACTCAGGAGAATACTACTAGTTTAAATAGGAAAAATCCATAGCCTAGGGTAACATTTAGGAACATCACAAAGAGAGCTTGTTAAACCTCCTACTGGTGGGCACCACCCCAGAGTTTCTGTTTCAGCCTGTCTAGGGTAGAGCCTAAGAAATTGCCTCTCCAACAAAGTTCACAGGTGATGCTGATGCAAATGATCCTGGGATAAACTTTGAGAACTACTAGTATAGGAAGGAATGCTGTTAACAGGGTGAACTTGGACGAGTCCCAATTGAAAAAGAGAGAATCTCAAATGTGGGATTTGCATGTTATTCCTTCTCCTTCAGGACAAATGTTCTTCCACCTGTAAAGTGGACATGGTGTTTGACCCTCCACCATCCCACATCTGCCTGGCTCTAGGATTGGGCTCTGATTAGTCTAATTAATCATGCTAATCCCATCTCTTGCCAATAATTGCTTTAGGATTGGCCAGGCCCAAAGCAATATAGGCCAAAGAACTACAATGAGACTTTTGCTGAGAGTTTTTGATAAAAGCTTTTTACTTTGTAAGAGGCATTGTATGTTTCTGTTCTGCCATTTGCTGCTCCAAGGATGAGAAGAGACCCAAGGAGCAGATCTGAACTGGATCCATTTTCTGGAGCCAAAGCCCAGGCAGCGCACAGACTGAAGCAGAGCCCCACAGACCAGTGCACTAGATCAGCCTAATTGTTGACCTGCAGAAAGATGAGAGAGAAATAACTGTTTCTGGTTTTACACTGGAATGGATGTGTCAGCAGCATTATTAGAGCCACAGTAACTAATACAGGTGCTTACAGATTAAATATATACACCTTAATTAGGTAAAACATAAAAGGTTTTATGATATTACAGTGTCTTTCTATAAGAAAAATGTTATTTCTAAGGGAATTTCAGCCCTCATAAGGAGATTTTCCATGAAATGCTCTAAAATAGGCCAGGAAGCCCAATATGGAGACTGACAAGACATTCTCACATATTGAGGTATATGGGGTAACATTTTGGGTTCAAAACTGATTTGGCTTGAACTAAAAAGCCTGGCTTAACGGCCTATCAAACATACATTGCACATCTGCTTAACCATTAAAGTAAGGAATACACTCTCTTAAGGTTAAGAGTGCATTCTTCCCCTCCTACGCCTGACTGGTAACACAGAATTAATCCCTTTCCAGACATCAGGGTCCTGTAGACCTGCTAATTTGCAAATGAATACCTCTTTGAAATTTTGATGAAAATGTATCCTGGGTGTGTTTAATGTATGTTCTTTGTTCTAAAAAGCTATAAGACTGTACTGAAGACCATGCTTCTCTGGAATGCTTTCTATAATCTGGAAGACCTTCCCGGGTTATAATCCTCCTTTTGGCTCAAGTAAACTCACCTTATTTCTTTTATCTATAGAATGGTTATTGGTTATTTTGCATCGACAAGACCAAGCCAGTATTGAGAGTATAGTACACCTCAAAAGATTCGCACAAAATTAAGGGTGTGAGAAAGTAGAAGAAACAGGAAAAATAATATGAGGGAAAAGTAGAAACAGTTGAACTAGTTTAATGGACTGTGGACTCCTTGAGCAGCAAACATTTCTAAATTATCTTCATAGGCCTGGCACCCAGTAAATGAGAAGCATCCCATACATTATTTTCTCTTCTTTATTTTCATGAATCATAAGGGAAATCAGAGGTAGAAAAATTGGAAGTCAAAGCTGGAGCTCATTAGAAACTCTAGTCTACACTAATTAGTTATAACTGGACTAATCCCAAACAGAGTGATCTGGATTTATGAATTGTTGCTATATTTGATTTACATAGAACCATTCTAAATAACAGTATGATTTACATAACACCATCATTTAAAAAAAAAATTTTATTAACTACTCATACATCAAGGTATTCTAGAAGAATCCTGATTAGGACATCATGTCTCACTATTACATGACTGGTGGTCCGTGGACCTCTGTAGACTTGATATATAAGGGAACAGGGATGAAGGAGAGAAAACCATGTGCAAAGGCCTGAGGAGAGACAGAGGAGAGACAACAATAACTGAGAAACTTTGGTTCTTTAACCTTTTTTGGCCTATAGGTGAGATTTCAATCTCAAATAGAGAATGAAATTGGGGTTAGAAGGTAAAAGTTGTGATTTGGGGTATAAGTCAGTGATGCTATAGGCCTCAGATAAAAAATTGAGAGAAAATTTAAAGAAAAGACTGTGCCACTCACATCCACCACCACAGACAATCTCAGGGTTTAAACTATGAGCTCAAGGTAACCAACAACTGAGGTAGCTTTGTCTGGAATAGCAGGATTCTCACTGAAATGTTATTTTGATACAAAACAAAACAATATAAATGCCTTGTCAAGTTGGTATGGGAAAACCAATTATGGTCCAATTTGGTAATTGTAGTCTGATCCAATATTTTAAGCAATCTCTTTAGGAAATTCAGTTACTTTCTATCAAGTGATATTAACAGATCCCTTGATAGTTTAAGTGTCGATTCATGTAAATCTTTCACTTTCTCCTGTTCTTTTTCAAAATCGCTATAGAAAGGGGTGAGCTTAAGTGACATCAAGGAGACTGGCAGGACAGGGAAGCCCAGTAACTGTCCAATATCTTTTGATTTTTCTGCTACCACTGATGTATAGCAGCTGGCTTAATATTTTATTTGGACTGATGAGTCTTCAGGTAAAATTATTCTAGTCTGAACTTTTGGAGTAATTTGGGCATCTAAGAGATCTGGCCATTTGCTCCTAAGGTATCTGTGCTGTGGCAGTTTTTTAATCTTGGGACTCTGTAGGTCCATTAGCCTTACAAGAAACTGCATATATTCACTAGGGCAGGTAGGAATTACTGCATTCCCACACATGTCCAGACTGTGTGGAACCAAGAGGCCTGAAATTTCTCCCATGACATATTGAATGGGAAGCTAGATTCACTTATGGCCTACAGACTTCCCCACCCAAGTGAAAGTTGGGAAGCTAGTTATTAGTCTGTCCTTGAGGAATAGCTTCTAATTGTCTCACTGCTTTTCATAATTCCTCAGGCTAGTGGTGATGCTGGCTCTAGGCTTTTTATTTTCTTCACTTCCTGTTCTTCTCTTGTCCTATTGTAGTGAGCCTGAAGACCTAACTCACACATTTAGAAGGATGTTTCTTCTATATGCTTACGGAGGAAACTCTATAATGATAGGTTTCACAGGAAGTAAAGAATTTAGAAAATTGATTTTCTCCCTGACAAAGCCTGACTTTCAAGACTATTTTCTTAACTCAACTCAAAATCACACTTGGGTAATCAAAAGCTGAACTATTTCCTTCTTTCTGTATGGCTACCTTAACAATTCCAGTGCCAATGCCCTTGAGACATATGAATTTAATAACCGAGGGTGACAGTTGTATACACAGCAATGTAAAAGAGAAAAGTATTACACAACATAACAATTTCATTTTACATATTTGTAATTCAAACTCTTTACTACTTCACCTTGAAAAATCCTATTCATCCTTCAAGACTTATCTAAGGTGTCATTTCCTCAAGCAGCCTTTACTGTAACCCCATTTTTAGCAAATCATTTCTGTTTTCTGTAAATGCTAAGAGCACATATTGAAATGACCTATTTGTATGTACTTGCCCACGCTTTTCTGAAAGTTTGTAGATATACAAACTTCATCTATTTCATCTCCTCAGCCCCATCACCTAACACAGTGCCTGGGACACAGTAGACAACTTAAAAAGTTCTTAAAGGCAAATGTAAATCTATTTATAAGATTAGCATTAGTGCTATTTTCTGTTTATAAGAGATTTACAAGCAGATACCTTTTAATGAAGCAGAAAGCATTTGTCTAAAATCTCTCTAAATTTGATGATGTTGTTCAGATATCAAAATAAAAGAAACAAATCAAATAATCTCTTTTATAGCCATAGTAATTATATCAATTTAATGTGAAAGAAAATAAGTTTTTTAGGTACAACATAAACAAAGAATCTTAAAAATATATAAATAATATATATAGCTACCATGGAGAAGAGAATTGGAAGTATGATTAGAAGACCAGGTAAAAGTTATATGTTTTTCCAGAAAGAGATTAAAATTTAAGGTAGAATGGTCAGTAATACAACAAGGCCCCAGAGAATGCAAGGAAAGAATGAGAGTAAGTAAAAAGAGTGACAGGAATTAATAATAAGACAAAGAAAGCTATTAGCTGCTTGTTATAACTAAAGAGGTGAAGTAGGTATGGGGGATTAGTGCTCCCCATCCATTCCAATCTTCATTCCATATACCTTCCAGGACTAAAAAGTTAAAGGAACAAATGAGTGAAGAAACAGCTTGATTTTTCTTAAACTCCTTTGCAGATAGCATTCTAGATGTGGATTAGATGTAGTCAATTAAGTACATTCAGGTGAGATTTGGAAAGTGGGAGAGACACAGAATCCATCTTCCTCATCTTACCTGTGCTTCTGTTCATGAAGGCAAGCATGGTCACTGGGTTTCTCTGAAGCTGAACTCCATTGTCCAGTCATGACTTTGAAGGCACTGATCCCTGAATGGGGACCTTTGCTGATGCCAACATCAACTTCCTGATTTCCCACTCTCCTGACTGTGACAGAGGCAGCGCTCATTTGGCAGTTTGTTTCTTGCCATTGTTTGTGGAAGTCTCATTTGGAAATCTGATCTAGGACCTGCTCTTCTGGACATTCCGACAATTTCATTAAAAACAAATTAACTGTTTCTATTTAAAATGGCTAGAAAGCTTTCTTTTGTTTTCATCTGAACACTAACTGATACAACAGGTTAGGGATATGCAACATTAACAAATTATCATGCACGAATGTAAGTATTCTGTGGTATTATCCAAATTATGCCTCATAAGATATTAAAATCATCTACAGTAAAAGCCAAGTATTATACGGTTCACCTATAATTTTATCAGTTTCCAACATTTTATATTTTTAACAGTTCTAGGCCAATGTGGATCCCACACAAACACAAAGAATTATATCCACCCATATATAGAGCAAGTTCTGAACTGAGGTGCTAGTAATTCACTATGCAGCTCAGTCCCTCTCCAGAATGTGGTTAATTTATTCAACAAGCATTCACTTAAATTTTCTACATGCCAAGCACAGAGATTCTTACCAAATAAATAAATAAATAAATGCTGTCAGTTGAGGAGCTCACGGTCTAGATTTCAGACAGATAATATTCTGAATACAGGTAACATTCTGATACAAATTTACACATATTTCTATTAAATAAATGGAAGCAGAGAGAGACTAATCTTCAAGGAAAGTTTAGATGACTTTACTACTCTTAAATGATCTGTTTGGAATGTATCCTGATCCCTCACTTTCACTGTTTGTAGTGTTACACTTTCTACAAAGTCTATTTCATGTCCCAATTCATCTGTGATCCTACAGTGTTTTAACATTAGAACAGGGTTTATCACAAAGTCAGTCTCATACATATGGTTAAATGCCCACACTAGGCTAGAATTGCTCAGTTCAACAGCACAATGCCTTACCTGCAGTAAATGTCACCCTCAACAATTACAGAATGTTTGTTATTTGATTTGTTAATTATCTGAGATATTCCAAAGGCTCTGATCTATGAAAAAAGGAAAATCACTTCCCAAACCAGAATCAGTGTGGCTTTTTTGACCTTACTAACAATCACATTAAAAATGTTAACATGCCAAATATGTGGTAGAATAAATTCTGTGGGCCAGTCCAGGTGGTCTAGTGGTTAAGATTCAGTGTTCTCATCCCGCGGCCTGGGTTCATTTCCTGGTCAAGGAATCACACTACCCGTCTGTCAGTTGTCACACTGTGCCAGCTGCTTGTTGCTGTGATGCTGAAAGCTATGCAGCCAGCTGGGTCATCCCCGGTGGACAGGTTTCAGCGAAGTTTCCAGACTAAGACCTAGGACCTGGCCACCCACTTCCAAAAAAATTGGCCACGAAAACCCTACGAATAGCAGCAGAAGATTGTCTGATATAGTGCCAGAAGGTGAGAGGATGGTGTAAAAAAGACTGGGCAGGGTTCCATTCTGCTGTACTCAGGGTTGCTAAGAGTTGGAATTGACTTGAAGACACTAACAACAAAAAGACTCTACGGAGTTGGGCTGTGTAGGAAAAATAAATGAAAGAAGAGCAGAGCAAATATTTATCAACAATAATAATTTCACAAGCTCTATCCTTGATGTAGTAAAATTACCTTGTCTAGGCTTTTACTAATGCTTTGTTGCTTGATGCATTCTAGCTTTGTCAGCATTTGGCACTATTTGATAATAAAGAAAAGAAACATGTAGTGAAGCCCTAGAACTATTTTTGTTTTAATGTTTCCTGCCCCTTGACTGGCAGTTATTAGACTTCCAAATACCACCAGTATTTTGAAGGGATGAATCACTGTACATAGCGTGTAAGGTTGGATGCACATGAAAATTTCTCAGTATTAAACAAAAAATAAATGAAAACTGCAAATTGACCAAGATTCTTTAGTCAGCCTCCTGAATCTTCTCCTAGGCCCATCTGTACACTACCTTAAAATCCACTTTTAGCAAGAACCCTGCCAAGTCAGTTTAGCAAGAAACCTCCCACCCTCAGTATCTGATCACCTTTGATATCTGATTGGGTTCCCATTCTCCACCATTCCCCAGGTGATGTCTGATCACCCTGGCCTGCCTTCAGCAAGAATTCTGTTAGGTTGGTTTAGCCAGAATCCTCCTTACCCCTGAAATTTCTTCTTAGTATTTTTCCAACCACTAACCGCCATTCTGCTTCTTGGCTATAAATTCCTAATTGTCCAAGCTGCATTCAGAGTTGAGTCCAATCCCTCTCCCCCACTGCAAAACCCCACTGCAGTGGTCCCTATACCTATTTCCATGGCTCCCCATTCCCCTTGAATAAAGTCTGCCTTACTGTCTTCAACAAGTGTCACGGATAATTTTTTTAAACAAAATACTAGAATATGATTTGCTCAAGATGCAGGGATCTTGCACTGCTACATGAAGATACTTTGAAATCTGACTTTAAATTTGCTAAATGTATAAATTTGGGAATTAACTTCACCTTTCTGAGACTCTATTTCATTATAGAAAAAAAAGGAAAATATAGGGCTGTATTGGGAATATTAGATAATTCATATACTAATAATTGTTCAATACAAATTATTATTGGGATGACCTATGAGGTAACTGGTCTGCAGTAATTTCAGAATCATGAAAATCAACAAAGGCAAGGGTAATACTCAAGAGTAAAAGAGACAAAGGAGAAAAAATCAAATGCAACAAGTGAAACTTTTAATTGGATCTTAAATTAAAAAAAAAACTATAAAAGACCTTTTTGGTCCAACTAGGGACATTAATAATGGATAGAATAGTAGATGATATTAGTTAATGAATTAATTTTCTTAGCTTGATGGTAATACTGTGACTATATAGGTGAAGGTTCTTATCAGTAGAAGATGTTTATTTATTTGGGGTAAAATAGCATGATCTCTATACCTTGTTTTTCAATAGTTCAGCAAAATAAGTAAACAAACAAGCAAATAAATAAAGTGTATGTGTGTCTGTGTAGAGAGATAGAGAGAGAATGTGCATCAATATGGCAAAATCTTAAAAACTGATGTTTTCATTTAGGTGAACAGTATCCCAGTGCCCCTTTTATCATTCTTTCTCATTTTCTTTCTGTTTTAAAATTTTTGAAATAAAAACAAAGAACAAAATACCCATCTAAAATAAATCATTATTCATAAGTTACAAAAATATTATCAGTATACATATTAATAGCAATAATAACAATAAAACAGATTATGTGTCATAATTTAAATGAGAGCATTAAAATAATTCATTTCTAACTGAAGATAAAACAAACCATAAAATATTTTGATCTTTCTTTTGTATTTTCCTGAACATATAAAATATAATAGGCTAAAACAGGGACCCAAGTCAGCAATTAGAAATAGCATTCAGATGACATGTTTTTGTGAGTAACAAGCAGGTCACATTAACCATTTGCCGATGGTAAAAAAAAAATCACTATCTGTTAATACAATTATAAAAGGTAGAGTTAAATTATCAGTTCAAAAATCTGAAAATCTAGAAATGTAATAACCATTAACTTAAGCATGCAGAAACACTTGTGCAGCTTGGAGAAAATATTAACACAGAAAGAAAAAGGAACACTGATATTACAGATTTCTCAGTTTAAAATGACCATCACTCATTTTCTCACAAATTTTCTTGCCAACAGTGACAGAATATGCCCCTTTTTCCTAAGAAAGTAACTATTCTGTTACTGTGCCACCAATGGGTCAAAACAGTTCAGTACATTTCTCACAAGTATTTCCATCTATATTTGTCAGTTCTTGAAGTGAGTATATTATACTTGACATGTCACATCTCACACTCACGAAGGCAGAAAAATGGCTTAGTTGATATATTTCATTAAAGCGTAAGATAAATTCTAAACATCAAATGTCAACAACAATGACTTTTCATTCTTGTCAAGAAATAGGGATATTATGCTCCATGAGTAACATCAGGAACATTGTTTTCAAAATTCAACTCACTTTGCTATATAGATTTTAGATGCAATAATGAGCTGATATTAATATGGGAGGAAACAGAGATTAGAAACATAGGCCTTAGAGTCAAGCTGCCTGGGTTTAAATCTAATGTTTGCTACTGCTGACTGTGTAACTTTGGACACATAACTTAAAATCACAAAGACTCAGTAGGGTCATCCCTACTAGAGGGAACAGAATAATAACCACCTTATAGAATTATTGGAAAGATTAAATCAGGTAATCAACATAGCACATTGCCTATGCACACTGCACATACTAAGCACACCGATATGCTATTGTTCTATTCTATTATTATTCAAAATATATGCATTGAACACCCACTCTGTGCCAGATATTGCTCTAGGCACTTGGGGCATAGCAGGGAACAAAAGAGAACCTCTCACCCCTCCTCCCCCCAAGAAAAAAAGAAAAAGAAAAATACTCCTCTTTGTGGAGTTTACATTCTAGTGGAGGGAAACAGACAATACAATATAAACATGATAATTTATAGTATACTAGAAGGTGATAAATGCTATGCATAAAAAAATGAAGCAGAATAAGGAAATTTCGATGGGGTGGATGGGGTAGAATTTTTAATATAGTGGTTTAGGCAGGTCTCCTTGAAAAATGACATTTGTGCCACGATTGAAAAAGATGAGGGGGTTAGCATACATCTATCAGGGGAAAAGCCCTAAGGAAGGAGCGTGCCTGAATGTTGGCAGCAAAGAGGCCACAATATGACTTAAGTTTTAAAAGGATCATTTTGGCTACTGTATTGAGGGGTAAAAAAAAGGTGGATGCAGAGAAATCAATTAGAAAATTATTGCAGTAATCTGGGTGATTGATAATGGTAGGATGACAAGGGTGTTAGCAGTGAAGGTGGTGATAAGTGATTGGATTCTGGATTTATTTTCAAAGTGGAGCTAAGAGAATTTGCTGATAGACAAGATGAGGTGGGAAGAAGAAAGAAAGAGGTTAATCAAAGATGTCTCCAATAATTTTGACCTGAGTAACTGGAAGGATGAAATTTCCAACTGAGATGGAGAAGACTGTAGGTAAAGCACTTTGGTAGGAAATCAACTCAGTTGAGTTGGGGAAGTCTGTTAGATATCCAAGTGGAAATAAATATCAAGAAAGCAGTTGACTGGAGCTCCAGCAGGAGATGGCAATGTAAATGTGAGAGCTGACACATGGATGGGATTTGAAACATACCTGATAAAATCACTGAGGGAGTGAGTTACAGAAGAGAAGAGGGCAAAGGACCATTAACATTAAGTGATTGGGCAGAGGAGGAGAAAACAATGTGGTAGGAGGAAAACTCAGACACTGTAGTGTTCTGGAACACAAGTGGATCAAAGTGAAGAAGAAAACTGACCATTTAATACTGAGTTAAATACTGCTGATTTGTCAAGTAAAATGAGTACAGAGAATCAGCTATTAGACTTAGCAATGCGAAGGGTATTTTTGACCTTGACAAGAGAAGTTTTAGTACCACAGTGGTAGTGAAACCTGTTCGAAACATGGATTTAAGAGACTAATCAGAAAAAGCAAATCAGAGAAAAGCAAGAATGACCAACTCTGTGGAGAAATTTTGCAGCAGAGAGGCAAAGATATGGGGTAATAACTGACAGGGGAAGCAGAATCAAAATAACTTTCTTCTCTTCTTTTTTATGAGGGTAAAATAAATCCATATTTGTATGATAATGAGAATGATCCCATAGAGATAGAAAATTTGATTGTGTAGGACAAAGAGGGGACACTAGCCGGACCAATGTTTTGGAGTAAGCTAGAGGAAGTGGGATTTAGTTGTACTAGTGGAAGGACTGGCTTTAGATAGAAGCATTGCTGTTTCATTTATAGTAACAGGCAGGGAGTCACCATAAATAGGTAAATAATTATGATATCTGTGTAGATCTAGTGGTAGACATGGCATACAATTAATGTCATCTAAAATAAGATTAACTCTAACAGGAAACGTGTTGTAGGGGAGCAAATTTGTCACCCCAAAAAATGTCTCTATGGCATGAGGATTATTTTAGGCTGATTATTTTTAAGAAACAGACAACTCAGGAAGTTTTTCTTTTTACCTCCCCCTCAACTGTCTAAAAGAATTTAGATAAAAAGAAGAGCTATGACCAGAGATACAAAGCATATGAGCCAGGTGTGGTAAACTAAGGGGAACTTCACAAGGCCTGTTTGTTCACATTCCTTCTGTGTACCTTTGTGTCTGCATGGGATAACAAACATTTATTTACCAAACATTTGCTTTTCCCATCTCTCTGTGAATTGTCTTCCTCCCCTTTGTAGTCTCAGACCCCAACCCCCTTCTCCTTAGCTCTGAGTATCATATAAGCCTCAACTGCCTGACTGTCTTTGGGCCTCATATTCTGATGGGGCCACTGTATGTACAGAATTAAATTTGATTTTCTCCTGCCAATCTGTCTCATTGCAATTTAATTCCTAGATCAGCCAGAAAAACCTAGAAGGGTAGAGGAGAAAACTTTCCTCACCAATAATGTGAATAGTAGTTCAAATGGAAGCTGACTAAATCCAAACCCATGAAATCTAAATCATTTTTGTACAATGTATACACAAATTAGTTTCTAACACAACTGAAATATATATTTTTCTCTTTTGTATATATTAAAGGAGAATTGGCCGGCAACTACTTTTATTTGCTTTTGTAACATCAAGACATAGTACCTCAAATTTCTTACCTAATTTAGAACAAAGACAAAAATATCTAAAGCCTTTTTTCCAATTAACTGTTATGTAAGTTATAAAGTTTGAGTTAATTTGGATTTCAATTCATAAAATGTTTATTTCTTATTAAGTTTTAACTAGTGAAATGAGATTTAAGCATGAAAGGAAAAGAAACACGAAACTGCAACTTGTGTATGATTGTTCTGAGCATGCAGGCAGTTACTTCCTGTTGAGAGACATTAACAGTAATTATACAGTTATTGTGTAGGTAGGCTAGGCCAATGATATTAACCAGCATATCACCTCTTCTTCCTCCTAGACTGAAAATACATTCTTAGTATTTAGCCAATGACTATCATTTGGGTCAGTAATCAAGATAATTTTATGAAGAGCAAAGAAAGCAATAGTAAAACAGGGAAGAGTACTATAGTCTGAATTTTTGTGTTCTCCCCAAATTCATATGTTGAAATTCTAATCCCCAAAGTGATGGCATTAGGAAGGGCTTGGAAAGTGATTAGGTGATGAGGATGTAGTCCTCATGAATGGAATTAGTCTCCTAATAAAAGACATCCCAGGGGCCAGCCCGGTGGCGTAGTGGTTAAGTTTGTGCACTCCACTTTGGTGGCCTGGGGTTCAGACCTATGCACTGTTCAGCAAGCCATGCTGTGGTGGCATCCCATATCCAAAATAGAGGAAGATGGGCACAGATGTTAGCTCAGGGCTAATCTTCCTCAGCAAAAACATGAGACCCCAGAGAACTCCCTTGCCCCTTCTGCCATGTGAGGACACAGTGAGAAGGTAGCAGTCTACAACTTGGAAGAGAGCTCTAATCAGATATCAAATCTACCAGCGCCTTGATCTCAGACTTCCCAGCATTCAGAACTGTGAGAAATAAATTTTTGTCATTTATAAGCTCTCCATTCTATGGTATTTTTGTTATAACAACCTGAATGGACTAAGAGAGAGTGGTAGTGGAGAAGGCACAGATATTTAAGAGAGGGTCACATATCTTTCTATGCCTAATACTGAGCAAAGTGCCTGGATCATACTATACTGACACCAGTATTTGCTGATTAGATGTGGAGTTTAGATTCAGGTTGAATTTTGTGTCTGTGTGTGATAAAGATTAGCCTTGAGCTAACATCCATTGTCAATCCTCCTCTTTTTGCTGAGGAAGATTGGCCCTGGGCTAACATCCATGCCCATCGTCCTCTACTTTACATAGGACACCACCACAGCATGGCTTGACAATGCGTCGGTCCGTGTCCGGGATCTGAACTGGCAAACCCCGGGCCACCACAGTGGAGCGTATATCACCAGGCTGGCCCAGATTCAGGTTGAATTTTGGAAGAAGGAACATTGGTTATCCAACTAGCAAGGTTTTAGTCTTCACTATTTTGAAATTCTTCTTAATCCCATACCTTTATTTGCATAGTTAAGACAATAAAGTGATCGAAGATAATCCAAATACTACAGATCCCTCATTAAATTCAAGCAAAAGATGCAAAGAGTGATTTGATAATTGATGTATGGTATTAAATTTAATGCTTACTTAATAACACTATGCAATAAAATGATGCTACATCAAATGGATAAAGACAAGAACCAATGAGGATGAAATTCAAGGGAATATGGCTGATTAAAGTTCACTTTATTCCCTAGTTTATGTTACGATCAAAAACATAAAGACAAAATGACTGTGCTACTTAATTTGTTCAGCATCATTCATCAGGTATTTCTAAACCAAAAAAAAATACAGGTAGTATTAAGAAGTCTCATATGCTGTTAAATCTGCTCTTTTCTTAATTCAAAATATATACTCTATCCAAGCCAAAACAATAAAAATATATAATTACTTTCAATATTATTTTATTCACAGTGAGTTTTTCATATACTGTGTTAAGGCTATAAATGAAATCCCCAGCAACAATTTGTCAAAGAGATCAGTTGTGGACTGCATCTGATTTTCCACCAACTGAATATAATTAATTGGTTGTAGTGCTACAGATATGAGATTATGAGCAAAGCAACATAAACATAAAGTATCTCTTTTATTGAGTAATCATAATCTTCTGTGGCTTCTTTCCAACTCTGTTTAGCATGTGAACAAGATATTTTCTGTTAAATTAAACTAACAAAGGGAATGATTGAGCATTTAAACTCCAAGGACTATTCTTGGAGGGTGTTACATAATGCTTCAAGATTCTTAATGACTTCAGTAGAAAAGGCATAATTTTCCTTCCCAGTGTGAAAATTGGCCTTTAAAAAAATGCTTACCATCAGTCAATATATATAATTAAAAAGGATAGAATCAAAACTTAATTGTTTCCATTTTTACACTAATGCCATTGCATAATATCTGTTATTTTACAACATATGATTTTTGAGATCTGGGATTGATTATATAGCATTAGTCTATTTTATACTACTTTTCTGAAATAAGCACATTTCACCCAACTCTTATTTAAAATGAAATGCAATAGTGAAATACTGTTGGATTCTAAATGGTGTTATTAAATTGTTTAAAATGTGGATTCACTATATGTGAAGTCATTTCATTAACCAAAAAAGTGACTTTGAGAAAGTCAGATAATTAACTCTCAGTATTGAAAATTTGACTGATCATATTTTCCAGACTGTAAACTCTTGTGTTGTGTTGGCATCAATTTGAAATTATCTGGTGTAGTGCTAATTTCCTTTTCTGCCAAGCATTTCCTTGTTGTTTATCATAAAAAAAAAAAATACATTAACACTATGGTTAATTGGGGACAGTTATGTTATAGCAAATGCAGATTATTTGGAAGCGTTAAGCTTTGTCAGCTGAAGCCCTAGTTCCCCTCCATTAAGATTAGATACAGTGCTCTCAAAACAATAAACTGATTATGACAACCTAATAGTACAAGTAAATTTATTAGATGAATGGCTTGATATAGTGAACAATTAAAACAAAGGTAACATAAAGTTCCAAAACACTGAACAAAGAATATATGAGTTAGATGTATTTTATCTACTTTTAACTTTATTAAAAATAAGAAAAAATTTAAAATTAATTACATATCATATCAGAGTCAATACAGGTTAACTGTTAAAAACAAAAGAAAAAAGATATAGATAAAGTCAAACCTCCCCTATATTTCTATTTCATATGAATGAGCACTGTTAATACTGTTTCATTCCTTCAGATCTTTTCCTATGCATATATATGTATATTTTCTTTTGTTTTGAACACAAACCGTATCATACAATAAGTGAAGTTCTGCTTTTGCTACTTGTTTGATTCTTTCAACAATTATAAACATTCTTCCATGCTTATATGTAGAAATTCTCCTTATTCTCTTTTTTTAAATTGAGCTGTATATTAAATATTTCCAAATTGATGGAATTTACAAGTTTTTTTTGTTTGTTCTTTTCTATATTTTAAATAATGCTTTGAAGAACTCGGTTATATTTTTGCTTTTGTAAAGCTGAAGATTTCTGTGGGACAGATTCCTAGAAGTGAAAATCTAGGTTAAAAGTTATAAACATTTTTTGTTTGTTTTGATGTATTGTCAAAGTATATTCAAATTTTTTTGGTCAAGTTATACTCCCACCAACAGTGTTTGAGATTGTAGGACTGGGAAGGTGGGAGGGCATGGGATCCAGAGCCCAAGAACAGGGATTGGTCTTTGAGCAGGGATAGGGAGCAGACATCATTCTTTCATTTCACAGAAGGAGGAAAAATAAGTGTAGCGATACCACTAGCTGTGTAGATTCAGTGGTAGGAGGCTGAGATATTCCTGATTGATTGCTGCTATTTTCCTAATAGAATATGAGAAGATTGTCAACTGGTATTGAGTGGAAGAGGAAGAATGCATGTGAGAAATCTGAAGGTTTAGAAGGTATAAAGCGGTGTCTTAGAATGTGGGGAAAAAAGAATTTTAGTTGTGGTAAGCCAAAAAATGGCCCTTTAAAAGATATCCAAATCCCTGGAACTTGTAAATGTTACCTTATCTGGAAAAAGGGTCTTTGCAAATATAATTAAGTTAAAGCTTTTGAGATGAGAAGATTACCTTCAATTATCTAGGTGGGTCCTATATGCCATAAGTGTCCTAATAAGAGAAAGGCAAAGGGGGATAACACAGACACACAGAGAAGGCAATATGAAGATGAAGACAGAGAGTGAAGTCTTGTGGCCACAAGTATAGAAATGCTGTGGCAGCCACCAGAAGCTGGAAGAGGCAAGGAACTGATTCTCCTCTTTATAAAGGCCCTGAAGGGAGCACAGCCCTGCCAGATTTTGTACTTCTTGCCCCCAGAACTGAGAAAATAAATTTCTATTGTTTTAAGTCACCAAGTTTGTGTAATTTTTTACACTAGGAAACTAGAGTCCTCAAGAAACTAATACACTAGTGAAATGTAATATCCCGTAGAATTAAATTAACATTTGAGATTTCTAATTGTGAATCTGAAGTACAATTACTTGGCCAGATTGTGTGGAAAGAGAATACTTGCTTTCAACCATGATTGGAACGTTTACAGATAAGTATGGTACTACAGACATAGTGAGAAGTAAAGAAGGCAATTTTATGATTTTTGCAAAAGATTGATTATAATGAGGGACTGAACTGAAATCTAAACTGGAAACAAAACATGAGGGAGTGATGATGAATAGTAAAAGAATTAAAGGGAAATAAATTAGATTTCTCAATAAATTGGAATATGTTTCTTGTGAAGTGCTAAAATAAAAAAGCTAGAAGGAAAGAAATAAGGTCATAGACTGGGCAGTTTGTAGTAAAAATGTCACAGGAAACGGAATTATTGGTGATGATAAAGAATGACACCATTTCTTTTGTGGCTGAGGTAGCAGGATGGGAAAAGATGGTTTAAAGTGAGTAGATGAAGGAAATGAGATAGTAGAGGTTTAATATGGGTCATCCTCATCTAGGTTTGTAATATGTATTTACTTATACAGTGTGCAGCGGTGGGACAAAGTTTGATGTTTAAATGGATATTGGAATGGATAGCGGAATGGATATTAGCTCTTGTTTTGGCTTTTTTTTCATCCTTTAGCATTATTTGCCCATTTTTTGTGCAAACATATCCTGACATTGGTACAGGAGAAGCACTTTGTATCGACTTGCTCATCATATTCAGATGAAGCTGACTTCACCTCATTCTCACCCCCCAAACCCAGATGTGGACCTGTAACAGGGCTAAGTCAATCACTACTTTCTGTTACCCTTGTCATGTAAGTGATCAGTAATGGCCACATGACACAAGTCAAGCAAATAAGCTCAATTGGGGGCTAGCTTTTGAACTATCAAGGACACAGGTGTACTATTTTCCATTGGAAATAAGTCTAGACAGGTGTAGCCCAGGAAACTGCTGGCAGCACTCTTGAAACTACCTGGGAGAAAGTACATAAGGAATGAGGTGACACCAAGATAATGAAAGCAAGGAATGGACGGTGACAAACCACTTCTATTCAGAAACTCAAACCCTAAATCAAGGTTTATCTGACCCCTTAATCATTTAGCTGTTCGGAGAAGAAAAAAAATCCCTGTCTTTGAATTACTCCAGTTGGGTAGCATCGCTATTATTATTTTTCTCTTTGACATGAAATAGAAAGTACTCATTACAGATATCTGATGTTACCTCTCTTAGGCTCCCACATCCGTGTTGCTGGTAACCTCATTTTAAGAGGATTGGTTTGCTCTAAAAGTGAAGTAAGTGTTTCAAGTTCTCCTGAATTTCTACCATGATTGCATTCACAAGTGACAGCCAATGAATAATAAACACCCACTGAGAAAAGTCATACCATCGAGATGACATCAAATAGCATAGAATGTCAGAAAGCTCTGCACAGTTTTGAATTCTGCATCTGTATTGGTACATTATATGAATAC
This sequence comes from Tapirus indicus, assembly GCA_031878705.1. Lineage (NCBI taxonomy): Eukaryota > Metazoa > Chordata > Mammalia > Perissodactyla > Tapiridae > Tapirus > Tapirus indicus. The sequence goes on along the minus strand of CM062935.1, from coordinate 26,928,353 downwards.
AAATCTTGGTTTCTTACAACTGATGCTTCATCTTCCATCAGTATGGGTTTATACATTAGATAGCACTGGACCATCAAAGACTTACAAAATAAGAATAACACCATTTACAGAAGAGCATTTTAGACAAATCAAGTTTTAAAAGCTCTTGTTGAGTCATGTCTTTGTAATTTGTACTGGTTGTAGTCTTATTTTGTAGCTCTTCTAAATATACATCTACAACCTGAATTGTGGAAACCTTTCTATAATCTGCCACGCATTTGTAGTCCTGTTAGGTAGTATCAAATGCCAATCCCTACTGCATTTGCCACAGCATATTCCATAGCTTGTTAAACCCTTCTTACTAGAGATTTTTCTTTGAGAAAAATATACCAGTCCTACTTCTTCAGGCAACAATTTGCAGTAACATGCTCAGTGAGCATCTGTTCACTGAATTGAATCGAATTATCAGGATTAAAGTAGTTACATAATATCAAGTAAGTCCATAAGGCAGATTATTGAAAGAAAATTGTCAATCTTGAAAGGTATATATCAAAAGTAGGAGTCAGTGCTATTAATGGACTAACGAGGCTATGTCTTAAAACTTGTCTAGATCACGTCCATGAAGTCACAGACATGATTTACAAGACAAGCAGGAATGTTCGAGGATGTTGCCTTGTCTATGCCAATGCCACTATAATTCTGACTCATGGCCAGTGCATAGAAAGTCAGTCATGTTGATTAATGTCAAAGGCATTTTTGTGTGTGATGACAACAGCAGAAACAATGGAAATATTGCTCATCTGTTACCAGGTGGCATTGATTTTTCAGCTATACTCTTGAGACTATACCTCTGCAACAGAGATAAGAGAGGATTCATTATTCTCTTGTCATCATGATGCTAAGAGAGTAAACTTGTATCAGCATAAACTAATTTAACACAGAGACAGCCTCGAAACCAGTTAAGTTCTTCCTCTTAACTAAAATGGGAAGGGAGTGAGGAAATTATATGCTGAAACAGGCTAGTGCTCACTAATTTTAGTGGTTTTATTCCTTTTTCATGTCTATCCTTATTTAATTAGATTAATTTGGGATGACAGTAACCAAGAATAGACATTGTCCCAATAGATCTATTTTAGAAAGCCTGCATGTCAAACGATAATTATTCTTACAAATTATTTTAATTCAATCTTCACTTAAGACAGTAATGGTTAACTCTACAAAGTTTGGCCACCAAAAGAGATTAAAATTCACTGGTGTTAACCTCATATGTGGTTAGTAAGAAGTATCAAATGTTTATCTTACAATAGACTAGCATATTAAAAGAAAATATAATTTCAATTCAAACTTTATCAAGTAAAGGGTAGGATTTCTCTCAATAAGTATTTTTAAAATATCTAATAATTTTTTATGTTAATCTCTTTCAGTTAAGAATGTGTTTGACCTCTTAAATTTCATTGACTAGCCCTCTAGGAGTATGAATCCACCTACCTGTTATGGAACATGTTTGGAAGGCAGCCATAGTAAACAACACCTTGTCCTAATAAAATAATACTTCCTCCTCTAACAATACATGACTGTCCTTCTCCTTAATTAACAAAAATGTAAAATAAAAAAATAGATATAATTGTGCCACTCCAGATCAATTAGGTCATTAGATTGATGCATACTTTATTTCATGTTCTATTTTGGTTAAATAAATTAGAATGTGAATATGTAGCTTTTCACATAAGTGCTTGTTAGTTGTTTCTAAAATGAATCAGAAGTAAAGTCTTTTATAAAGAAAGATCATCTATGTAATATCAATAAAACTCTAATTAGGGGACACAGTTGACACTACAATTAATAATAAGGATAAAGCTCAATTATACAAAAATGGGTTGAACAACTTTAATAAGGAAAACTGGAGAAATAAAAAGGTAAGTAATTTGTAAATTATAAGGTAATTGGTATTGAAGTAATAAGAAAACCTCTAAGAATGCACGTATTTACTATTTTTGTAAACACCATGTTAGTTCTATTCAGAGACAGAGAGAGATCGAGAGAGACAATGAGAGAGAAAGAACACCAATGAAACAGATATAGTAGCAAAAGAACAATATTGCCTGTAAACAGTAATAATTCAATGCTAATCTCAGTATGAAACCAACACTTTTCTTTGACTTTTGACAAAAATGTTCGTGTCTGTGTTGAGATTTGTACACTCAAAATGCAGATAATAACAACCTCTCAGAGGGGTGCTGTAAGGCTTAATTAATTTCCACAGAGTGCTATGGACATGAGAAAATGTATATGCAGTCTGGGCATTTAATCACTATTCCTCCTCCAGGAGTTTTCTTTTGATATTGCCTGGGGAGGCTAGATGGAAGACTGCCAAGTTACCGATCACCCAGAAGGAACTAGAAATACCTTGCACTGAATAGTAAAACAAGCAAATTAAAAGCTAGACCTTTGGAAGAAAACTTAAGCAAATGAAAAAGTTGGTCACTTGGGGATGTCAGAGGGGATCAAATAAATTAACATTATAATTTACGATTAAAAAAAAAGAATATATGTATGTGAACTAAAGGCCCCGAAAGAGAAGAAGGAGGGAGGGAAAGAGGAGATGGAAAAAGAGAGAGAGAGAAGAGACAAGAGAGAGATTTTACATATATATATAATTTTTTTTTTCTTTTCCTTAGATCAAGGAGAAGAAAAGAATGTAAAGAGGAGTATACGTAAGGGAGAGCATGTAGATGGAGTGGGTATGGGTTAAAGTCATTGTTAAATACAAGTAAATTGGAAAAACTTAATTTAGAAGGTTATGCAATTTTAAAGTATTTGGAGAGCTGTAATATCTGTTCAAAATTTAAAAAATTCTGCAGCAGAATTAAGATTGATATCAAATCAGAAATCAAATGAATTAGTGAATCATTTGACTCAGAGAAATCATAGAACATTGGTTCATCTAGTCAAGGCTAAATTCACCAAGTTTTTGTGAAGATTTGTTGAAAATATTTCCATGTAAAACACTCAGAAGGATGTTTAGCAGATAGGAAGTGCTCAATAAATTTTTAAGAATTACCATTATTCTAAAACTGCACTGATTTCTTGCTATATCCTTTTTCTCTTTGTTATTAAATATTTTACATTTAAATTATTAACTGTGAATGCCTCATTCTTTAAGAGAAATCCCAAGTCATGGTTTGAGTGATACTAAAGTTTTCTAAATCATTTTAGAACTTGGAACAGGTGTCCTCACAGAATCAATGTTATCTATGAATGTTGTTTGTTCCAGGGAAAGTAGCTAGCTGTTTTAAAATATGACTAGCAGGAAATAATTCATTCACTGGATATTTGTTGAACAACTACATTTTACCAGTCCTCTGTGAGATAATATACCAGGAATAAAGAATAATAGAAATTGGTCTAAAGCAGTTTACCATCTAGTGGTGAGAATTCAGAATAAATCACAATTAATAAATGCTATACAAGATTAACGCCAAATGACATGAAATATCTAAGGATATAGTTATATGTGCAATGAGAATTCATAAGAGAGAAAAAAATCCTCAATAAATTACTTCCTCCTATCATACTCATTCCTCTGTCTTTTTACAGCTTCCCAAGCAAAAGGCTGTACAGTGAAAGGTTCCTGAATTTACAAAAATGGAAGGAGGTAGAAAGAAAAGCCCATTGGACAGTTCTCTCTTTGTGTCTTGATTTGAAAGTCCCACTGGAGGTGGCAGAGAACATACATGAATTTAAAAAACAAAAACCAACCAACCAAACAAAAAAGGTTTGCTCTCTGGGACTACAGTCTTCAACTCTGAGAGAAATACTTGAATGAAAACATAAAAATAAAACAATCTCCATCAAAACCTCCCAGTTACTCTATCAATCTGGCTTGTCCTAAACATGAGCTGAAGTTTATTAGAAGATGGTTATTTAAACCCTGTTGAGAATTAAAACAAATAAGCATACAGAAAATCTTAGAAAAGTTTGCAAGGCACAATGTGAGTGGAGCAGAAACACTTTCTTGCCCCTAAACAACCCAGCCAACAAACAACTTCAGCAAATTAAATCCCAGTGAGAGGCCCTGATCTTGCTAATGATGAAAAAGATTTGGGATCAGAGGCTCGTGTATAAGTATTAATTGAAGTCTTCTGTATTTGTATCTCAGATACTCATTTATCTTAATTTTACTTGACAAATATTTATAATTTTATTTTCCAGCATTGCATTCTAGACTGAATACAAAGATAAAGGCACAATTCTTGCTGACAAACAACTCATAGAAAAGAGAGAACATGTAAAGCAATACTTGCTGAAACCTTCATGTTGCTAGAGAGTGCTCACAACTTGAAGACATCTCTCTCCTTGAATGAGAGATCTGGGTATATTGGGTCAAAGTCACTTTAGGAAAATACACGTTTCAGGCACAGCCACTCTAATATTGATCACTGTCACACTGGCACATACCTTATGGAGAAATCTGCCAAGAACAACACTTTTTACTGTTTTTATTGATTTGTCATCCATCTTTGACTCTTTGGACAGGAATTAGTTGTGGGCTAAGATGCATGAATTTAACACAAATCCTTAATCCATGCAGCATCAAAATCTAAAATTTTTAATTGTATATCTCAAGAACCAGGGTAGGCAAGAAACAGAGACCATATCTCAATTTTCAGTTTTATAAAAAGAGACCACGTTCAAGTCTTCCTCTGTTTAAATTATACTTCAGTTGCCTAGTTCATATTTGGATGCCCACCAGCTAGCTCAATATTTGGCATATAGTATACAATGCATGTAGAATGAATATACGCTCTCATTGCTTCTGGATGAGTTAAATGCCCATCTCCTTGTCATTGATGGACTTCCCTTAGGCCCTCAACATTTTTTCGCCCTATTTCTACAAATGCTTTTTACCTGCTAACAGAATTAGCTATCTTCATAAATGCCTCTGTTAGATCCCAGTAACTCTTTGTTAGAAACCCCTTCCCGTGTTATCTATGTCCACTCACACTCTCACCTACCTGCCTTGACAGACACCACAACATGGGTTCCTGGCATTCTAGTCACATGAACCTGCTCACAGCCTCCAGAATACCAAGTTGTCTGTGCTTTCACACATTCGTGCAGACTCCCCTCAGCCTGCAGTATCATTTCTCCATTTCTCTGCTTGGCAAATTCTCACTCATGCTTCAGGATTCCACTAGTCTATGAACTCTGTGAAGCTTTTCCAGATGAATAAGTCCTTTTTGGTATTCTTTGATGTTCTTCTCTTTGCTGTTCTATAGAGTTTTGATTAACTCTAGAATATTGTAATTCCCTGTTTGTGTGTTTATCTCCCCTGCTGGGCTGTGAGATGGAAACTACATTGTCTGTCACTTTGTATTTCTAGTGTAGTGCTTGACTGTAGTAAACTCTGTTGAATAAATAGGCAGATGAATAAATGAATGAATGAATGAATATATTTTTGTCAGTGAAGAATAAGAGAAATCCCTGGACCCATGCCAGCATCTAGTTCCCTCACAGAAATTAGAGCTTTTTCATCTAATAGGATCATAGAAATAGCTGAATCAGCTTTGTGAAATATTACTGCTTTCACATTTTGTTTTCTCTTTAACATTTTTTGAAAGTAATATTGTTAACATTTGCCTCTTGTGTTCACTTTTAGAAAAGTTAAAGCAACCTTCAGTGGGATTGAAATCTAGGAGAGAGATAAGCCTTGAGGTAAGGCAGAATTAATTAACTGGATGAGCCATTGGATGGCTTTCCATACCCAGCACAATTTGCTTGAAGGGAAGGAGTAGGTAAATGTAGATAAAAGAAAACACTGTATATAAAAGAGCATATTATTTCTGGAAACTTCTGAGAACTTGACAGGATACCAAATTTAGGAATAGGTGGAGAAGTAAGCATATAATTAGCACCATTTAGGGCATACTCCCTCTCTGGACGATTTTTGGAATTATCTAAACTAGAGCTTCATTTCTTTAATTTAAGGCTTTAGTCTTTTGTTAAAAATGCCAAACTTTCACAGAAGTAATATTTTGATTACTTATTGATATTTGACACTTTAAAGTGATCAATGGATAAAGGCAGATTTTCCTGAAAGGTGAAGGATAGAGCTTCTTGGCACAGAAGTTCTAAAGAAAAAAGTACTATGACAGGTTACCATAAATCCTGGCTTGCCCTCGACAGTTCCAGTTTATGCCAATTGTGTCACTGTCATTATTAATAGCATCCCATATCATTCTCAGAAGTGTCCTGCTTTGAACAATAAATTATATTGTCACCTTAACAATGAGAAAAAAGAAAAATGGAAGTGATGCAATACGTAATAAAGCTGCTGGCTGTGCTAAAAACAAATACAGACATCATAACCACTGACCCTGATTACTTAGGACTAATACCTACAATTCTGAAGGAATCTATACTTGCCTACCTCGTTTATGCAGTTCAGGAATGTGGTAACAATGAAGAAAAACCTTTTTTGACCTTTCCAAGTAATGAGTTTATGAATCCATTACTGCAGCTTACATTTCCACCCATGAAGATTTCTATTGCAAATTAAAACTGTCTGAAGTAGATTATTTATTAATGTAAATCATTGTCTAAACTCATCTCCTATTCTTAGAACTATGATTGCATTCTGATGATTGATTGATAGCTAGGTGAAAAATAGTCTTGATCAGTAATGAACACGTAAGCGTATGTATAACCTGACCTTGGTTTACAGACTGTGGTGTCATTGCTGCAGATGAAAGTGGGGGGAGGGTGGGATTAGCCCAGGGATCCATAAGTGTGCTTATGTGTCACTCAGGCATTTCTGAAGTAGAGAGTCAACTAATATTTAAAATGACCAACCACCCATTTTATAAATTTGAAGTTTGCATCTCAAAGATTGATTAAATAATCCTTTCAAAGTGGTGTGGAATATCAAAAGATGAGCTGTTTCATCCAGTGATTCAGGGCAGTCCTTGCTATGTAAGTATTCAGTAACAATCTCCATGTAACCAAACAACATCATAATACAAAATTACTCACTAATGAACTGACCACCTATATAATTGTTATTATGCAAAAGGCCCAATACATTTAACACTTAGTGCACCTTAGTGCAAATTTTTTGGAAAATAAATTTTGCAAATCTTGAAAAAGAATGATGACATGCTACATACTTCAGAAGAGAAATATTTGAATTTCAAAGATTTGAGAGGCTCTTGGGAAAAGTGGGGAAACCACTGAATATTTTTCTCAAAAATGGCTCTTATTATGATCATGCTATACCAGTCAAATGTAAAATGAAGGCTATTGTCTTGCATTTAATATTACTTTTTCAAAAAAATGCCTGAAAGAATAAGGTTGCACTTGACTCCTTTGTGCATTTTAGAATCATTGCCCTATTGCAATTAAAGCCCAGATTTTGTCTAAAATGGAATGCAATATAGTTATTTTAATAATTTTTATTTATTTGCAAGATAAAGTCTTACGTAACTCTCTTCATTCACCATATAGTGCAGAACTTTGGACAGTTTTAAGGGGATTCATCCTAAACAAATTTTTTTCAGTGAAAATTATCTTCAAGTATGAAGACTTCCGATAATTTCATAATTCTTTTACTGAATAAATACTAATTTAATATCCATCTAGAAATATTCTGTACCATAAGCTTTCAATAGTTTGGAAAAAAATTATAAAAATTCACCTAAACATATCCAAGCCAAAAAAAATAGTATATGCTAAAAGCATTCAGTGTAAGGGTGAAAGGTTAACTTAAGCAAGTATATTTTAACCATAAATGTTAAGGAAGTAATGAATTTGAAATGAAAAACCCACGCTTCTTAAATTATATACTTATTTAAATAGGGGGCCGCACGGTGGCGCAGCGGTTTAGTCCGCGCTTGGCAGCCCAGGGGTCGTGGGTTCGGATCCCGGGCACCCGCCGACACACTGCTTGTCAGCCACACCATGGCGGCGTCCCATATAGAGTAGAGGAAGATGGGCAAGATGTTAGCCCAAGGCCAGTCTTCCTCAGCAAAAAGAGGAGGATCAGTGACGGTTGTTAGCTCAGGGCTGGTCTTCCTTACAAAAATAAATAAATAAATAAAAATAAACAGTTCTAATGTGACCCCTAAGATCTTATGTTTTGTCATTCTTTCATACATAGTTTTCTGTAAAATTTCCTATTCTTCCCTAATGCTTCATTCGCTGTTGTGTTTTCCACGAAAACTGCATTTGACTTCAAATCTGCTTTTTCCTACATCCCATTACAGTCATTGATATTGGCCAACCTTCTCATTAAGGCCATAAATCTGGAGAACACTGCATTCTCTGCTTTGTTGTCATGTCTACAAGTCATATTTACCAGTAGTTTTTAAACTTCCCCATCTTGAAAGATATAGATTGCTCAGAGAGAAGATTTTTAATACAATGGGAAAAAAAATTCAATTTGGCATTTTAAGAGTAATTCCACTAAAATGTATGTGACCTCAAAAAGTCTGTTAACCTCTGAATATTAATTTCTCACATGTAAGGTGATTGCTGAAAGTGGTTATTGAAACCTAGCTCTAAGATTCTATGTACACCACTAATGTTATACCAAATTTATAATCATCAAAGAAAAGAAAAAATAAAGAAAACCAGTCATAGACAACACTAAATGTGATAAGATAATATGCATAGCTTTTTTCTCACATAATATAAATACATATTTGTTTTGGATGTCTGAATATTAAATGTTAACCATTTAATTTTTAAGTGTTTTTATACTTTCTACCCCAATTTATAATCTCTCCTGTAATATGGATATGATACACATTACCAGCAAACTCTCACATGATTACATATTGTAGGGAAATGGGATACCACAAGGGCTTAATTATAGGAAATGCAATCTGAGTCTCATTCAGCATTCTTGCTAATGCTGATATCAATGGCCACAGAGAATTTCTTGAAAGAAATTTTCATTGGTAACAGAAAGTGTAGCAAGATTGGGACATTTGCAAAATAACTGCACACGAATATTTGAATTTAAAACCAGTTCTGGTCTTGGAACTTTTGGCACTATTTGCTTGTGGTATGTAACTAGGATACAAAAATTAGAAGACACATTTTTATATGTCTGTATTCCTTTCAATATGTACTGTTAAGCCTATCTCTACCTATTCTATTCCCATTTCTAATAAGTGGTTTTCCTTACTAACTTTTAACCATTTTTTGATGAAGAACTAATAATAGTAAAAAAAAAACCAACTAGTTTTATTTGTGACATAAGGCTTCAATCTTTTTTGCTTTGCTTTTTTCACTTTAATAGCATGTCCTGGACATCATTCCTTATTTGTTCATATAGATCTTCCTCATTCCCTTTTATAGCTGAGCCACTGAAGATTCAAAGATAATGTCCTTAAGAAGTCTAGTGAGAATGATACATGCATAAACAAAAAATCATTATTAACATAAAAAAAGACTTATTGAAAACATGCACTCTCTTATTTAAGTTCAAAAAAGAGTGGTTCACATATTTTTCCTAAGGAAGTCTGGCTGAGATTCGTAGATCAGGTGGTGTTTGAACTGAACAGGAAAGTACGGGTTAAACGGGAAGAACAGCTTGTAGAAGAGCATGTAGACAGAGTGAATAGCATGTACAAAAGGCCTAGACTAAATGTCCCTGCAGAGCAGGGCTGTATGCTAAGTACCACATTCACAGTGGCTATTCAAATTTGTGTGTTAAATTTAACTGAACAGAAATAAAAACAGGTTTAAGGATGTTGAACATTTCCTATGTTTGGCCACAAGATGCCTGGCGTGGAGAGTAACAGGCTATGAGGCTGGATAAATATATTTGGGATAGTTTGAGAAAAAGAGTATTTATTCTTTTACAATATGGTTTTATGAGGAGGTAGTTAGAGCCATTATGATAGATGAGTTTTCCCAGCAAGAAGTCAGAGAATAAAAGGACAGAGCTGTGGAAAACATCTTTCACAGATCAGAAGGAAGATGAGAAGCCAGGAAAAGGGATGAAGACAGTATATTACCACGCCAAAATCATGTCTCAGAAACCAAAGGAAGATGTTTCTGGTAGAGAATTATCAGTGTTTCAAATTCCACAGGGGCTTCAAGTTACCTGAAAATGTAAATAAGAAATAAAAAGAAAAAAAAAGGTTGGTGTCATATCCAAGAAATCATTGCCAAAACCAAAGTCATGAAGCTTTCCCCTAAGTTTTCTTTTAGGAGCTTTACAGGTTCAGGTCTTACGTTTAAATTTTTAATCCATTCTCAGTTGATTTTTTTTGTATGGTATAAGATAAAGGTCCAGTTTCATTCTGTTGCCTGTGGATATCCATTTTTCCAACACCATTTGTGGAAGACTATCCTTTCCCCAATGTGTATTCTTGGCCCTTGCTGAAAATCAAGTTGATTATTTGTGTGGTTTTATTTCAGGGCTTTTTATTCTGTTCTCTTGGTCTATATGTCTGTTTTTATGCCAGTACTATACTATTTTAATAAGCAACAAAAGCAAAAATAGACAAGTAGGACCACATCAAACTAAAAATCTTCTGCTGTGCGAAGGAAACAATCCAGAGAGTGAAAAGGCAACCTACGGAATCAGAGTAATATTTGAAAACCATATACCTGATGAGGGATTAATATCCAAAATACATAAGGAACTTCTACAACTCAACAGCAAAAACCAAGTCAACTGATTAAAAATGCTCAAAGGACACTGAATAGATTTTTTTTTTTTCCAAGGAAGACATACAAATGGCCAACCAGGTATATGCAAAGACATACAATATCACTAGTCATCAGGGAAATGAAAATCAAACCACAATATGAAATATCGAAATATCACCTTACACTTTTTAGAATGGTCACCATCAAAGAACCAGAAAATAGCAAATGGTGAAAATGTGGAGAAATTAGAACGCATGTACACTTTTGATGGAAATGTAAAATGATCCAGCGGCTATCAAAAACAGTATGGAGGTTCTTCAAAGAATCAAAAATAGAATTACTATATTATCCAGCAATCCTACTTCTGGGTATTTAACCAAAATGATTGTAATCAGAATCTCGAAGAGACATATGCATTCCCACGTTCACTGCAGCATTATTCACAATAGCCAAGATTTGGAATCAACCCAAATGTCCAGTGATGGATGAATGGATAAAGAAAATGTGGTATATATACATACAATGGAATATTATTTGGGTATAAAAAGAAGGAAATCCTGCCATATGCAACATTATGGATGAACTTTGAGAACATTTTGCTAAGTGAAATAAGTCAGTCATAGAAGGACAAATACTGCATGATTCCACTTATCTGAGGAATCTGAAATAGTCAAGCTCATAGAAGCAGAAAGTAGAATGGTGGTTGCTAGGGCTGTGGGGAGGGGGAAATGGGAAGTTACCTTTTAACAGATTTAAAGTTTCAGTTATGCAACATGAATAGGTTCTAAAGATCTGCTGTTCACATGTGCTTACAATTAACAATATTTTATACTTAAATTTTTGTTGAGAGTAGATCTCATGTTATTTTAACAATAAAAAAAAAGAAAAAAGTTTTATTTGAATTATTTAAGCAATTTAGGTAGAGTAATAAAGGTTGATCCGAAGTTGTAGTGAGTTGAGGAATGAATAGAAATGAAAATAGAAGCCGCTGAAAAATTCTAAAGATATATCTGAAATAGGAGAAAATTGATGATGAGTGGTCCCAGAGGAAATGAAGAGCAATGAAATCAACGGACTTGACAAAAACAAAATTAACTTCCTCAGAGTTAGAGAAAAATTGCCTTTCAGTTGACACCTGTTCCTGTTGCTGAGAGGTCCAGGTATAAGACAGACTGTGTTGCCATTTACTTTTCCACTTCCACCCCCTCCATACCCACCTGCCACAAAACACACACACACAAACACACATACACAAGCTGATATAGAACTGATTGAGGAAGACGCAGATTTCTGGTAAAATTTTTAAAAAGTTATAAAACACCATATTAACAACACTTTCATATTGAAACTACTTCTGCATAGGCTTATAACACATCATGTTAGTGCCCCCTTTTCCATTATCAGCAGAGTCCAAAAATCTTTGACAGACTATTCTTGATATAAAAAGATATACGCAAAAGAGATCTGTTTAGGAAATCTATACTTAAGTAATGAGATTAAAGTTTACTCCTTATACCAGGTAGAAAGCTGTAAGGTTCTTTTCTCCCCATGAAAGTGCAGTCTGTACAATGTGTTGAAAGTACAGTTTGGATATTGTACTTTAAGAAATAGATATTCTTTCTTACCGACACTTAGCTGTGTTACACGTCAGAGATTTAATAGGTGAAGAAGTGGATGCAAAGACAGTTGTTTCATTTTACTCTGTCCAAGTTCATGGAATAGAAACATGACTATGTTCCATCTGATCATGAAGTAACATTAATAGTAATAACTAGTATTTTATTACCATTTTTCCTCCTTATGCATAACTGATTCAGTAGCAAGAAAATGAAGATGACCAAATACTTATTAAGACTGCACAGCTTTCCTGTAGAGACTGTGAACAGCTTGGCCTGCCTAATGGACGTGTGATCTGTGTAATCACACTGGGCCGGCCCCACTCTCAGAAAAGCCTCACTTTTGGTTTAATGCTTTTCTGTTGCCATCTTGAAATTCTTAATTATTTTGAACAAGAAATCTGACATTTTCATTTTGCATTGGGTCTTGCAAACAGCTGGTGTTGGTGGACACAGAAGCATAGTTAGTACACATTCATGCATGTGCATGTGTGTACATGTGTACAAATACTTGTGTGTGAATGGGTGTGTGCGTATGTGTGCAAGTGGTTGAAAGAAAGAATAAAAATGATATTGAAAATAATGGCAAGTCAAATCTTAAAAAGCAAAAGCAATTAAGCTTGCAGTAGAAAATAGTTTAAAATAATTTCTTCATATTTTAGAGGATATGACAGTCATTAGAGCTTAAATTCTCACAGAAAAAAAAACCCATAATGAATAATAATTTTCAAAGGAGAACTGAATATGGGGATTTCTCAATGACTAGCTTTAATTAACAGAAAGAACATCAATCCTAATGATGAATAATTCTCATTTCTCAGTAAAGCTACAGATTGAGTCAGTTTTCAATAAGGAAACAGTGTAACAGCATCTCAATCACTGAATTCATATTTCTTTGTGATTGTATATATTTATAGAAAAATTTCAAACAGCCCTTTTGGAAATATCAGAATGGATATTTTAGTTTTGATAAATATTTAGCATAATTTTAGTGACATCTCTCCTGTATATAATTTTAAATCTGTTTGATCCATACTACTTGGTAAATGTAGCTATAGAGTATATTTTCATAAGTAGCAATACCATAAACCAATACATGTGGAATTATTCCCACGAATTTATATTTAAGAAGCAAAAACGTTTAAGATGACTGCAGTAACTAAAGTGAGACATTGATGAATGCAGTTCAGTTAGAAAACAAAAGAAAAAATGATGATATGAATAAGAATATTTATAATCTTACAGTTTCTATTATGATTTCACCCATGTTAACTATTTCACTTAATTCTAACCAGCTTCTTTGTCCTTTCCATTTACAGAATGGGAAACTATAGAATGTTTCAGAGAAAATAAAGGACTTATCAATGTCACCAAGCCTGTAAATGGTGCTGCCAGAATTCTTTCTGTTACGCCATACAAGTAAAACATCACGGACATTATCATTGACAAGTTAATCTATGTAGAGAATTTATTGTTGATAAATTTAAAATTCAGGTTAACAATTAGATTGAGTAATAAAAATCTTTTCTTAAAGATCACTCACTTCCCACAGAAAATATTCTACAAGACCGTGCACCTATGTTATAATTATTTATTTACATTTTCTATACTCCGAGCAGTAGGCTAGGTATTTTTGCATATATTGTCTGGTAGAAAAAAATTAACTGCTAATTACTTATCTTTTAGAAACCCTAAAGAAATATTCTACCTAAAAATTTACAGTTAATCATTGTCTTATTTTAAAGCAAGGAGATTAAAATGCTTACATTTTTAGAGAATTTATAAGACTCAAGAGAAGACAATTTGAAGGATGTGTAGGGAAGGGAAAAGGAAAAGGAGTTGAAATTAACAATTTCCCTTTTTTATATATCATGTATTTTTCTTTTTGATTTTTAGAAAAGATAAAATTGTGGATGCACTTTGGTAATGTGAAATTTGATTTAACATTTCACATCTAAATTGGACGTTAAAAAATGTGTTTCTTTAAAATGGAAAATAGTCTTTACCACATGCTTTTTCATCAAAATTCTTGCCTCGTATAAATAAACTAACTGTGATAAACACTTGGTTCAATTTTACATACCTCCTGGAATATGCCAAGTAAAACAATTGTCTGCCCCTTTCGCCAGGGTATTTCATTAAAAACAAATGATTAAACAAGATAAGATAAATAGATATACAAGCAAGCAAATTTGGTACAACTGCTAGGTAAAATCATTTCCTGAAGAGAATCATAAATCGATGAAATGGTCTGTTAGGCAATGTTATTATATACAGCATACTAAACTTAATCTTTATGAAAAGATTGTCATCTAAAAGGAGAGAACTAGAAGGAATGGGCATTTAAAAATTTGTCTCAGATGTACTTTTAGAAATTTCAGTGTTTTGAGCATACTGCAATAATTTGTCCACACTACAGAGACCTCTGTCTCTGTTATGTTGAAGGATTATTATTGAAGGAACATCACTGACAGCCTAAAATGAATCTAAGAACTTCTAAATCAGAAGGAAGTTTATGAATATCATCAGTCCTTGAAGAATAATACCTTACAGAAAATACATAACACCCATGTCATTTCTGGATGTAACAGATTAATGCATAGATATTATAATAGTAAAATTCAAGCTAAGTAATTTAAATTATTTCTCATTTTTAACTCATTTCTTTAAGTGAAGAACATAAGAGGATAGTTTCTTGTTACTAAAATACAGTATTTATCTTTCAGTAAATACTTTCACAAATTTAAAATACCTTTTTAACTGATTAAATTGATATATCCACGCTCATTCATTAACGTGTTGTCTATGGCTTACAAAGCCTAAAATACTATCTGGTTCTTTACAGGAAAAGGTTGACAAACTCTGATAAAAACTTAGACCAAAGATATATATTTTTTAAAAGGATTTTTTTTTTCACTGACATTGTTTAGAACTGCCAGCGCTTGGTGAAAATTAAAAAAAACAGAATAACTTTTACATGAATTTATTATTGTTTTTAAGTTTTTTGTAGGCAATGCCCATACCACTATCTCTCCCACTACTCTGCTCTTTGTATGCCATTGCCAGAAAGTAAATTCCATATCTGCTTACCACCAAATCCATCAACTTACCTGTGTCTGCCATATTGACTCTCCCTTTTGTGATGGATAAATTGCCCCTGCTTCTACCTGAGGCCAATCACTCAACCTGCACATGAGATCATATTTCCTGTCATCTACTCAAGGACAGCACTCCATAAATTTGACCTCTCTCTCCTGCATCATCAATTTTTCCTGATGGATTAGACACGGACTGTGAAAGAAAAAGAGGAGTCAACAATATTTGCAGGAAATCTGACCGGAGCAACAGGTGGAGTGAAGAAAGTTTTGAATGGAAAAATGATAGTTCAGTTTGGATCATGATAATAAGACAAACATAAAATACCAAAGTGGAGATGCTCAGTAGAGAGTTGGATATGTGAGTCTGAAGTTTAGGGGAAAGATTAGAGCTGGAGATGTATATTTGGGGTTTAACAACTGAACATAGTATGCAATGGTACTAGATATACAGGACAGGAAAAGGGAAAATCCTGGGGCCCTCCATCATTTAGAAGTTGAGAAGAAGAAGGGGTTTCAGTAAAGGAAAACTGAAAAGGAGTGTCAGTAAGGTTACAAAAAAGTTAGGATAGTTTCTAGAAACAAAATGCAATTTGGCAATTTAAAAACAAAATTTTAAAAAAAGTATTTCAAGAAAGTAGGAATGATCAACTGTGTTAAATTCTACTGAAAGGAAAAGCAAGACAAGGACCAACAAACTACAGTTGGATTTGGTAATGTGATGATCAGTGATGACTTTGAAGGAAGCAGTTTCAATGAAGTAGCAAGGGAGAAATCCTGATTGAAATAGCAGAAGAGGATATGGTGATATCAAATACAGAAAATATTTTTTTCTGAGGAGTTATGCTATAAAGGGGAACAGGCAAATAGTGCAAGATATTACTTTTTAAGCCTGAAAAAGGCAACTAATCCTGGAGGAGAGAAAAAGTCAAAGATGTCTTCAGGACCATATGAAGATAACTAGACCTCAGAGAAAATGGGTATGTGTCACACTTAAGATGCTTAAACTGAGCTCAAAGGATTTTGCCTCAGCAAAGCTACCTCTGTTTTAAAAATGGCATTAGGACCATAATTCTGATATAAGTCACCATGTTGGCTTATATAACAAATATGTTAATGGTGACCAAAACATGTGGAACAAGTACAGATCGCCCTCCACAAATATTCTATACTAAGAAAGATTTCCAGTGTCTTCGCACAACCCTGAGAAGGATGGAACAATGGAGAGAAGGAATCCCTAATGATAAATAATAGAATTTTCTGGCCATTTCGGGTGAAGATGCTGAGGTAGATGCAATTTGAGTTTTTGAAAAGTAATATAACATTTCCTGCACACAAATATGTGGTGTAAAATTTATACTCAATACAATAAAAATGTTTATTTGCATATTTACTAAATAAATGTTCAGAAAACATTTTAAATATATCTATTTGAGTGGGCGCCATTACATTAGCATGTTTAAGACACCATATATTTTTGTCTAGCAAAGAAAGTAAAGCTCCATTCAAGAAAAACACTTGAGCAGTTGCCACAGAAATGTAAAAAAACAGAAAAAAATGTGAAACATTACAAAAGAGGAACAATAATCACTGATTAATATGAAAGGAAGGGATGGTTCAAAGATTTCTCAAAATTTAATCTTTGATTGAATGGAGATGGGAATCTGTTGACATTATATCATTAATCAACCATCCATCAAATGAATCACTCTACTCAGTTCTAAATTTCTACATAGAGTCATATGGATCTAATTTCTAATCTATTTGGAGGGTAAATTCTGTCATACAAAATGTCAACTTCCTTTCCTATACCAGTAATTGTTCTATAATGTGAACTAAGGATGATCTTCATCAAGAACCAGAGAATAATCATGTCATTAATAACTTGAATGATGATAACTAGAATGAATAAGTAGTCATCAACATATTTTCTTCTCAAGGTTCTATAATTTGTATGCAGATATACGTTTTTAAAATTTTCTTTCCCTAAGTCAGTTGCCTAAAAGTTTTAATCATTTATCCTCCCACCTTTTAAAATTCTCATTTTAGCAATCCTGCCTCCATTCCCAACTTACCAGAAAGTCTATAATAAATGTATGAGTCCACACTGAGTTTTGCACAGTTTTATAAACATGCTTTTCCATAATGCAACTAAGAGCAGTGCTCTTTGAGAATAGCCATGTTATTGATTATATACATATCAATCAAAAATATATAATAATGAGAGAAAAAATAATACTTATGTACTCAATATCCCAAGAATTTTGCTATGCATTTTATATACATTAGCTGATTTTATTTTTATAACAACCCTATGAAATAGATCCTATATTTACCCAGTTTTAAAGCTGAAAGAATTGAGATTTCCATTGATCTTTCCCGGGATCACACAACTAGTAGAAGTGAATCAAGAAACAGAATGTGAGCCGCTTGACTATGCAGTCAGGCTGGTAAGCACTACTACTGCCCTTAGCTACACTGCCTCTTTTAATGAGTGTGTTACATATAGTCACTCAGTTTTGTGTTCTTCTGTAGTAACATTTTATAAATGAATAGGAAGTAAGTGACAAACCTGTACAATCTTCTTTGTTAATAGTAAGTACTGCAATTAAAATAAAACATATTACCCTCACAGGAGAATAGGAAAAGAATGTCATCCCTTTGGGGGGAAAATATTTCCAATTGTTTACCATTTTAAGCAAAATAATTAAATATTCAATAGGCCGAGTGCTATTAAGTGAAAGATTGAATATTCCTTTGCAATCTAAATTCTAAGTGTGGCCAGCGGCACTGTGAACAGTTCAAAGAATAAAATCTCTAGCCTGAGGAATCTTAATGTGCTTTTTATAATTCAGAAGAGACAAACACATATCAGTAGTGATATTTTGACCAAATATAACATCATTAGTTTGTAACGATGAAGAATGAAGAGCAACATAATTTTCAAGCTTCTGGATTTTTCTCACGGAAAAATCCTATTCTCCTAGGACCTATATTTTAGGACACTACACAAAAAGAAAATTTTAAAGACCGAAAGACTTTAGCATTTGTAGTCAGATAACATTTTAACTCTTGAACTATTAAATATATACAACTATTTTGCAAGTGTGCATCTGTCTTCCAACTAAAAAGATTAATAGACACCAAATGCAGAGATAAGTGAATTTTCATTGGTCTTAAACTAACAATTATCTGTACTTGATTATATAGGGAAGCAGAATTCTAAAAATTTATTTCTCAGTTGTTAGGTCCAAGGACAAATTTTTAGACTGTTTTTACGATTTTATCAGACAAAATCTTAAATGCTAATCCTGGATATCCCAGTTAAACTCCTCCTTTTTAAAGAAAAGGAAATTAAGACCCAGAGTGTTGAGTTTGCCTAGAAAATTATACATTCAATGAGTATTTACTGACTGCCTGTTATAGGTCAGACACTGCTATATGTTAAAAAGACAAATTCCCAGCTCTTGTTGAACATAATTTCTAATGGATGACAACTGAATTAATGGCAGAATTGGAGCAGACTACAACTTCACACTCTTTTTACTAAGAAGAAATAGAAAAAATCCCTCCATAATAGTTGGCAGTTTGCTTTGAAAAACAGTTGTAATTTTAAAGTTAGTCTCTAAGAAAAACATAAATTAAATATTATAAAATATTTTATTAATGAAACTTGCTGGGCTTGATATTGAAACCAAATAGTACATTCAAGACGGGCTTCTAATGAGTCATGGTTTCTATTTATCACACAGTTGTTGGCAAAAATTTTAAAATGAATTGTTTTATCAATTATATTTTAAACAAAAATTGCCATTGCCTATTTTTCTTTAATTTGTAGATGAAAATAACATAAATATACTTTAGTAAGTAGTAACCAGAACAGAATTAAATGTATGTTGGAAGTTATGAAGTGAAGTGAAGGGAGTATCTATTTCCACTATCAATATTTGTAAGATGAATAAATAGTAGTTATATTACCATGCCATCTAAAGTAAACAGCAATATAAACATGTTGATGGTTACAGAGGAGCAGTATAATATACACATCCTCTCTGAGGTTGATTTTGCAGGAATTTATTCTTCCCAAATAAAGAGAGAGAGGGAGGAAGTAGTTAACCCTAAATCAAAATTTGCACTAGAAACTGGAGGCCCTCACCCTCCTCTAGTTGTTTTTCCTAGGATAAGGTTCCTGAAGATTTTTGGAAGAAATAGTAAAAAGAATAATAATGAAAGATCATTTTAAAAATTAGAATTAGTCCTTGGGACAAAAGGAAGATACTAGTAGCACTTTTATTAAATAAATATTATTGTATACCACCATAGCCTATGTGATAGAAGGACAATGAAATGCCTCTGTTGCTGAAGCTGGGGGGGAGGGGTGGGTATTGAGTGGTTTGATTTATGAAGCACGCTTCCTTTGATTCAAACGTGAGGATAGATGGGTCCAATTGCAGCTCTGATTATTAAAAACTCAGACTCTACTGGGAGTTTTCTTCCTACCAAAAGAAGACTAAACTCTTTCTCTGATAGTCACAGAGAAGTATAGCAGACTGTAACACAAAGAAAACTAGAGTACACTCAGGGCAGAGGGCCAGGCAATAAGCTACAGTGTATCAGAAACAGAAAGGAACGAAAATACCCACTAATAATTATTCATAAGCAATTTGCAAGTATGTTGAATGTAACAAACCTCCTGACAATACAACTCATAAAGAAGATACTAAAAATGAAGTTTCTGCAAACACATGAGCAGATGCACAGAGCACAGTCTCTGTTACAAAAACAAAACAAAATCCAATCATAGACTAGCATGGCACAAGAACAGCCTATTGTGATGTTGAGAAAGGAATTAGTAGTTGTTGAGTAAGTTTGCCAGGAATCATGATAAAAAGAAATATAATTATCTTTGAGTACCCAATTTTTTTTTTATTTTTTCAATTCTATAATTTTATTGAATATCAAGTATGGGTAAAATATTCTTGGTGCTGAGAATACAAAAATGGCTCAAAAAGACTAGACTCCCTGTCTTTATGTATTCATATGGGAGGAGAAAGTTTATATACAAATAAATAAGTGGAACAATTTCTTGATGTTGTTAAGTTCTGTGAAGTAAAATAATGCAGAAAAGAAGAGAGCATAGGTTCTTCCTTTATGATAGTCAGTAAAAATTTTAACAGCGAAAGTGCACGACACAAGTATGTATGCAGGTTGACAGAAGAGTTCAGTACAAATCTTTAAGGTGTGTAGGTGCCTGGCATGTTCATGTGTGGCTGGATCAGAATGAGCCAGGGGTAAAGTAGTAAGAGATGAGGTCGGAGGGCCGATGAGAAATCGGCCTAGTGCAAAACTATGCACTATGAGAAATCACATAGTGCAAAACAAGTCAATTTCTTCTATTGCAAAAACAAGTCAAAAAACAGTTTTATTGATAGAAGGCCTATAAATGCAGTAACCTACTATGAAAAGCTTTCTATCCTTCAGAGGATTCTGAAGTTTACTAAAAACTTTCCATCTTTCTGAAAGCACACATAGAGTTATGCATATAATCTGTCTCTTCATTCTTGTTAAAAAAATCTAGGATTTTGGATAAAAATTACTGACAGTTGTGACATACGCCCATCAATTAAGCCTCATAATCTGTGTATGGGGTGTTAAGATGTTCATGTGTAATTTTAATTTCGTTTTCTGTTTGCAAATACTCTTATGGCTTTTATTTTTAAATTATAAAATATCTATTCAAAATACTATATTCCTCCAAACTGAGTAGTTTAATTTTTTTTCCTTTTTTTTTTTAATCAAAAGGAAATCTTGCTTCAAACCATGAGCACTTGTAATCTATGGGCAATAATGATGTGGATCTATAGTCTCCTGGATGACTATTTTACATCTCCTCCTGTCATCTGCTTTATAAAGTCACAAGTTGTTAATCTTATTTCTTACTTCATTGAGACATCCAAATTAATCAGAAAGAAACTTTCAGACTTCCATCATTCTGTGTACTCACCTACGAGCTCCTATCTAAAGCCACTCTCCCCACTTGAGCACTAGATCCTCCATGTTTTCTTCTAAGCGAGGATATCATTCCAGCCATTCTCCTCTCTCTCTCCTACACCATATTTTTTTTCACTCTCTATGTTCATATTCATCATGGTTTAGAAATGCTTTTGTTTCTCTGACCTTTAAAATAATACTTCTCTTGATTTTGTTTCCCCCACTAGCTACTACTCCATTTCCCTACTCTATTCGCAGCAAATCTTTTGAATGAATGTTCAATTATCCATGTCTCCAATTCTTCAGCTCTTATTCTGTCTTAAAACCACTCTAATCAGCCTTTCCCTCAACAACTCTTTGGAAACTGCTGTTGTAATAAACATCAATGTCTTTCATCTTACAAAATTCAATGATAAATCCTTAGTCCTTTTCCTATTGTCCTACCATGCCATAAAGCCCAGTTGATTACCCCCTTCTCTGAAATACTTTCTTCATTGGCTTCCAGGGCACTGTACTCTCTAGGTTTTTCTCCTACCTCACTGGTCTCTCCGAAGTCTCCTTTCTAACCTTAATATTGGAGTGCCCTGTCTCAGCCCTAGATCCTTTTTATCATTCCCTATCTATACTCACTCCGTTGGCAATTTCCTTAATCTTATGCTTTAAATATCATCCGTATGCTGAGTGGTCCCAACTTTATATCTTTATCCCAATGTCTCTCCTAACTCCAGACTCATAAATCCAATGGATTACTTAATAATCTTACTTAAAAAGTGTGGTTGACAGAAAAACTGGATGTGCTTCAGGGACAAAATGTGGAGAAAAGGGTTGGGAAACAGTATCACCATACTACAGAGTGAGAAGTCATTAGATACCATCAAAGTTTGTTGAGACCTTAAATTGAAATCTTAAACACCATTCTAAAGTTATGAAGCTAACCAATAAGAAAAGTAAAGAATAAAAACATTAAGAGACAAAAAAAAAAAAAGAAAGAGGATAATGTAAGTGAAATCTAATTTTTTTCAGAGAGTCAATATATATTGTCTAAAAATGCATAAACAATAGAAGCATATATTCATTGTTTAGAGTTGTTGAGGTAACGAACCCAAAAGAATTGAAAATGAAAACAGTGTATAATGTTCCCTGGGGTAAGAAGGGTAGGGTAAGAAGGAGAGATTATTTCTTTTTATCCTAAGCTCTTCAGTTCTTGTTACCATGTATATTTATTCTTTGATAAAAGTAAATATTTAAGTACTGTGTATAATAATAAAAAAATAAGTATTGATACACTTATTTTAGTTGGAAAATGGAGTGGCTAGGATAGATGAGAAGTAATGTAAGCACACTAATTTCATAGTTTTCGTTGCTGGTATCACAAGATATTGCCTAATTTTGATAAATCAATAAGTAGAGGTGTAGTTTTAGGTGTAGAGTTACGGTGCTAAGTGTTATAAAAAAATAAAAACATTAAATGATAAAACATGGTACTTTTCGGGGAAAGGATTGGTGATGAATGGGGGACACAGATATTGTCCTCTGTTAAATTTTTATTTTTTATGGTGCATGTATTGCTTTTGCAATTAAAATAATTCATTTTTACAAAGAAAGACTAAATAAAATTAAAATAAGACATTCTACATGAGGTATATATTTCCCCTCCTACTTCTGGAAAGGAGGAACATAATTGCATGACAGGGCCATGGTTGATACTTAGGCAACATTGTTAAACTAAATTGAATTAACTTGGGAAGAAAAGGCCTTATTGTAAATACGTGGGAAAAGTGGTGACCAGAAAGAGCTCGAGTGCCTCTATATACCAGGAATTCTTCCTGGATGTCTCAAATGCTTTAAATGGTTTTATAAAGGACCCGTTAGTAGAAAGAACATCAAGGAAGTATTAGAGGAGACCTGTATAGAATGTGAGCAGAGCTGTTAAATTGCTGTTAGGAGTTATTGTGGGAAATGCCTGTATAAGCTCCACACCTTGTCAACTTTATGTAGCACCAGTGAAGACTTTGCTCACCAAATATATGAGGGGTTTTAAGGACACCAAGCCTCAGAGCTCCATTTCCTACCCCAACTGTCCTTGTGCTTACAAGTCATCTAGTTTTTAATTGACTGAATTTCTTATGTCTTTGTGGTCCTCATGAAGAAAAGAAGTGAATATAAATTGTCAAAATTTGTCTTGAAATGTTAAAGGGGTTTTGGGAAGAATGGGCCTGTGTGGCCGGAGGAAGGCTGAATAGGAGAAAAGCCTGATGAATAACGCAAAGTGCACACGCAGAAAGTACAGCAAACTTGATAGAAAGCTGTTGGAAAGTAGGCCAGACTCGAGCAACGGGAAGGATACATACTGGCATTTGACAGATTATGTGAGCACTGAGGAGTCTTTGTTCTCTCAGAATACTGCACAGAACAAAGTGGTTGGGGGACCCAATTCGAGAAGAAGAAAATGCTGAACAGAGCTACAAGTCAGGAGGTAATCAACTCTAGTCTCCCTCTCTCATGGTGAGAGCTATTATATTAGTGGAGATAAAAATCACTTTAGATCTTTTAAATTATACAAAGCTATGATTTTATCCAAAGGATGGGGAGAAGCTGAGATTTTATGGATACAGAGTATGTTGAGAAGAGAAGCCAAACCCTGATTTGGAGAAAACCATCAAAGCTTTCATTTTTCTCAGAGCAGTAATTTCAAGTATTTGTTAGGAGAAAATATAGAAATTACCACTGTATCAAACAAGGTTCTAATGGAAAATGGAAACTTGTCTGTCATTTAGACAAGAGGGATTAATTCAGGAAATTAAACGTGAACAAAACCAGAGAAGAGCTAGAAGAGTAATGGTCTGCACGGAAGTGGCTTCTAGTGTTCAGAAAGTACAAGAATCATGGGGAATTGCTGCTGATAATCTCAGCTGTGTATAACTTCAAAGTAGGCAAAATTGCAGGGAGAAAGTCCTGAAACCTCTGGTAAAACCACATATCTGCCATTTGATGAAGATCCTGAACCAATCTGCCCTGTGGAGAAATAGCAGCTTCTATTTCTCTTTTGCCTTAAAAATGTCATGTGAGCACTTCCCATTGGAGAAATCAATACTGAAAGGGGAGTCTGCCTTTGTACAGATGAAGACATGTTTACCCTCTCCTCCAAAGGAGAGATACACATTCTCGGCAATTGCTGATAAGTCCTATCACCTAGCTCAGTCACAATGCATCTTGACGTCCTACAACTTAAAGCCTATTTGACAAGGCTCATCACCACAACATGTCTTATATTAAATAGTAGAGGAAGAGGAAAAGAAAGAACACAAATTGGTATACACATGCAAATATGTCCCTAACAAAGCCAGGAGGAAAACGCTGATAGCTTTCCATTCTGTTTTTCTGCAACTGGTCACAAAGCCATTTTTGGTGTCTATAACTTCTTTCTTCAGCAGCCATTTCGTATTTTGCCCTTGGCCACCACTCCAGCTTGTCATGGTGACGTGACCCAAACCTTCATTCCTAGAATGTTGTAATTTTTCCATTAGTTTATTTCTGTACATGAAAGTATTCATTGGCAGTCTGCAAAGTCTACAGGCTTCCATACATACTCTCTCTTGATCCCAATGTATACCAGCAACTCTATTTCTCATTGATAATCAGGATCAATTACCCCAGCCAATACAGTAAACTCCTTATTTGCCTGTTGATGGAGCGCCTTGAGAAACTCAATGTGGCCAGAGAACAATATCAGTCTCTAGGAAAAGGGAATTGTTGTTGCATCTCGTAGTGGAATCTTTGCTCTTTTAGGAAGTAAGACCTCTAAACTACCAGAGCCCAAAGTTGTGGAGATTAGAAACAAATATTTTGTGAGTGCCTTATTAGGTATAATATTGAGGAGTGCCACTTACAGTTTCATTCCTCGGTTTCCAGGTTACGTGTTCTGATAATGGGAAAAGAGGGGTGTAACATACTGGTCACTTGTTCCATGTATATACTCAATGCGTATTTTGGAACAGGCCATCAAACTTGCAAGAGCTAGCTCCCAACAGTCGTCTGAACCAGCTGCAGAGCTTTCTCTTTCTCCAGTACCCAAATAAAGCCAACGACAACTTAAAACTATCTTTAGGTATTCTTAATAAGAGTATTTTAATGATTAGATTGTTACCCAAAGCAATAAATTTGGAATAACAAAATTTCACTGTTGTATTGTGGATACAAGGAGACATTTCTCCCGCAAGTGAATTGATATGGGAGCCCGTTCACTAAACCTGTTTTAATTCTTCATCGAAGAATATGCTCCAGAAATAGGAAGTCTAAGAAAAATTCCCAAGAATATAATTTATTTTACCATCTGCTTTTCTTAGAAAACAATCAGTTAATAACTTAATTGCTGTGGCATCATGTTCTGAGTTGTACATATGCTACGCTGGAATGCAAAATTCAATTGTTGTTTTTTTGAATTGTGGAAAGGGTGCCTTGAAGTTTTTTATTCTATTTTTGATTTTATATTTTGGATGCATCTTATATTTTGACCCCTACCCCCATTTACTTCACCTTTAAAAACCTAGCACTATTTTAGTACATTAACACAATGGATAATATTGCATCACACTGGTCTATGGAATGCTTTTTATTAGAGTGTGTCAATGACCTTTTTGCTTATCTTTTTCCATGAAAGTTTAAGAAAAGATGTTTTACTTAAAGAGATTAATGTAGAAGGAGAACAAAGTGTAACCTAAAACGCACATGATTATTGTGGTTATATATTTGTTTAACTAAGGCAAGCTAGTAACAAAGGTCTAAATATACAACTGAAGGAATTAATCAAAATCCCTATTGGTTCTGATTTTCGGGAAGGAGGACAGAATGAATGAGGTAAACAGCTGTGAGATAAAGGAGCCTTTGGCCATTACATTGACTGGCACAAATGTCACACGTCTCTGATGACCTATCCTGAAAGAAGCGTCCTGTACAACAGAAGGGTCAGTGATATCTTATTTGTAATTAGTAATAACATGTCTTATAAAATTTCTCTACTAGGATCAGAACTCAGGTTTTAGACTGATAAAGAAAGCCCCAATGGCAAACTCATAAAATTTACATTGCATTGAATTATATAGAATTAATCTTACAAATTCTATTTGGTTCGTACCCATGATTAGATCTTTGTTGGCAATGCTTAAAGAGTAACTACTGTATAACAATTGCATATGGTGATGGAACAAAATATTGTGATAGCATATCCATTTTGTATTTGATTAACACATAGGGTGCCTTATGCTATTCAGTTTGCAAACTATAAATTGATTTTATTTTCATACCATTATTGTAAAACGTGTTATTTGCTCAGCCTCTTAATGATGTTTCCACTATTCACGGTAATTTTCTTAGAATAAAATTTGACTGAAAGAAATCCTATTTTTGAGCAAAATCGTGTCTTGTAGTAAAAGTTATCATTCTCAGAATAATAGCTATTATTTATTTAGTGTTGTATGTGTTGGGCACTTTTCTAAGTACTTTAAATGTACTCCTTTCAACAGCACTGTGAGATACTATTATTAACGACATATTAGAGATAAAGAAACAGGCAAACTTGTGAAGGCCATATCGCAAATAAGTATCGGAATCCAAATCTAAACCAGGCCATCTGATTCTAACACTAAACCCTTCCCCACTGCACCCACTGCTGTTCCATAAATACCCCCCGTTCCCCACAGAGGACACTATTCTATCATCAATTTTGTTAAGAATTTTGAGAATATGACATGGCCATAAATAAAAACCAATATAAAAGTGCGGATTCTGGCTCAAAGTTTTCAGCGGGAAAACTTTTTATCTAGCAGAGGTAGATGAATGCAAGTCTGTCTTTTAGTTTGCAAGAGCAGTTGGGGGTGGGGGTAGGATCACCCACTCCCCTCTGTAAGGATAGACCAAGATAATCTCAGGCAGACACTTGATTTTAGTTATTTGTCAGGAAAACATGAAATATGTCAGTTTTTATTTTCTTTTCTTATCCTTAGCACTACACCTAAATGTTAAATTATTAATAACAAAAAGGCTTAATCCATAACTTCTATTAAAAGCTATTACATATAAATGTAAGTCATGCATTAATGCAAAGGATTTTAAATATTTGCTAATGAAAATTGAAGCCCCTTGAACTAACAGTGCATATTGCATTGTTTGGGGGCCAAGCAAGGTATTGTACAAACAACAAAAAAAAATTATTACATTTCTTCTTGAATTTCAATGAGTTTTAAAAACAATTTGTAATTTAAGATGTTTTTACATTTTGTAGTCTTATTTTCTCCAAAATGTCCAGGATTAATCCCCAGCTTAAGCAGGAATAGCCAGAGCAGTGCTGTTCTTTTAGGGGGACAGTCAGTAGACCTCCAAGAGTTCTAATTTCAATGTGTTTCCATTTGATTTAAAAGTCTTAGAGGCATTGCCAACAGTATCTGATACTGGAAAAAATCTTGTTTTTTAGAAAGCACAGTATAGGACAATATTCTCCTCTGCCAAGATGTGATTATTCAAGCCAGGGTACTTTCTCCAGAGTAGTACACTCTGCAAATAGGCTTTGCTAGTACAGGACTGTCCATAAGAAAAAAGTGGAGGACTGATTAAGAGGTCACCCATATCTCTTTTTAAAGAAGCAGATGCAATCTCAGTTTCAGTTTACCATGGGACACCTTCAAGTTACCTCATCGATTTTTCTAATTTATTTACTAACATGGAGCCAACTTGAGATTTACTTACTGGGAGGACCACGCCATAGTTTCCTTTATTTCTCATTAAATATGCTGCTGGATAGAAATGCCTCAATCACCCACAAAAAAAGGAGACTACCAATGGAATTCTTAAATAAATTGATTCTAGTTTGGCTTGAAATACACTGCAAAATTATGAATTTCGATATTACAAACATGTTGTAAAGCTTATGAACAAATATATGTTTATAAATATATGTAAAAATATTTTCATATTACTTAGCTAATTTAGTCTTTTTCCCCCTTTTCTTTTACTGTCTGACTAGGGAATTGCACAATGTTTTGTCTTCAAGGTAAACTACTGAAAACTATACCAGAGATAAAATCTGGAAACATTTTTCATGATGAATCTTATCTCTTATCCGCTCAGAGCGAAGAATAAATCAAGACATTGATATTTCCCAAAATTCTGGCTCTTGTAATTTTGTATCAAAGCAATTGAGGAAATCATTAAGCATACTTTCATAAAGGGTCTTCTTATTTTCTGTATTTAGTTCACGTGTTTACAACCACATATATGAATATTTTTGATTATACACTTCTGGGGTGAAATCTTTTTGAGCATGCTCCCATATTTATTTATTTATCATTTGTATATAGGTGCTACTCCATTATTACATCATGTTGCGTGTATGCGTGTATGTACAGCATGTGGAAGTTATAATCAATGAGACTGGCTTTATTGTATTGTCAGTGAAACTTGACAACTATCTTGAAGATGAACGTTTTAGTTCACCAGGTGAACTATGTGAACAATAGTGTATTCATAATTGTTCACCTTTAATATGATCTTGTGCTTGAAGAATTATATACTATCAACCCCAACCTTCTGGTTTACCTTCTATTAGCAGTAGAGGTCATTTAACACAGCTGCTTTGCATAAGTTACCACCAGATGGCATTCTCGTGTCTTTGATCATGCACACTTATTTCTGAACTAAGAACTACTTTTTAAAGTGAAGTTCTTGTTAAAAGTCATCTGCATAATCTTTTTAATTATGAGAAAGAGGCAGCACATATATTATTATGCTTAAAGAGATGAGGTATAGCTCTGGTTCTTTTATCTACTTTGGGCAAATTCTTTTACTTCTCAAAGTATTTGTATTATCATATATAAATAAAGGATATTGGACTAGGTGGTTGAATTCAAACACCTATTTTCAAACAGCTGTTCTGTCCATGGTACTATGCCAAACGTGCTGGGAGCTATAGAGGTGAATTGTTAATGTCTTTAACTACTTGCAGTTAGGAAATAAATATTCAGTAGAGCTCTTTACCTGACTTTCAATTAATTAAATTGCCAGATTCACTGTTGTTTTCCATTTTCTTTGTAAACACACTGAAAGTAAGTAGTAGGCAAATGATAAAGGATCCAATATGGCATACCAAGAAGTTTATACTATATTACACATGCTATGAAATTTAATTTAATTTAATTTCCTAAATTAGCTTCACATAATAAAATCCACAGAAATTTATTAAACTTTTTTGTTATTAATTGGTTGGTCGGCTTTGGCTGGTTTGTGTTAATGAAGCAGGGAATTACATAATCAAATTTATGCTTTATAAAGATAAATTTATAATAAGGAAGGCATATACTAGGGACAGAGACCAGTTAGAAGACTATAGTAATTCAAGTAAAAAATAATAAATGGCTGAAATAAGAATACATCCCTCTTTCTGAGAGAAGGAATTGTTTCAACACATAACTGAGAAAAAGAATGGACAGGAGGTAGAGTAGAAGTTGATTCTGAAGTTTCTAGTTTAGGTAACAGAGTAGATGGTGAATCATCTGAGAAAAAAATATGAAAACAAGTTTTAGTGAAATATAAAGAATTTGATTTGTATATGTTGGGCTTTAAGATTTGTGAACTAGCCTGATGAAAATATTAACAATTTAATACAGAGCTCAAGAAAAAGGTGAGGGATATAGATCATAGGGAAAAAATACTACCAAATATGTTTAGAAAAATTAACAGTAAGATTTTTCTCCCTTTTTCATTCCCCAGTATATTTTATTAACACCACAAAGATTATTTAAGATTTAATAGCATGACCCTTTTATCCAAATAATAATGTGTCATCTATCACAACTCTTCAAATCCAGATGTTAAAATAATACATGGAAAATAAGGATCTTTACTTCTATTTTTAGTCCAAAGAAACTATGTGCATTGTGATAATTATTTTGTGTAAAAAGAAAATGTAAATGTTTGCTATTATATTCAATTTTTACATTACTTGTTGAGCTTTGCTTTCAAATGAACAGAAATATAATCTTGGGTATAGAGAATGATCCTGTTTCGTGTAGGAACTACATTACTTGCAAAGTGCTGCAGTAACATATATAGGGCTCTTGACAGAATTATGAAGCATAGATGCTTCTCTGATTTTCCCAGTAACACATGAAATTCTTTATTTTTTTTCTTGTTAGCAGCCCCACATTTTAGAAATTCCAATTAAGCCTTTTCCTTCTAATTTATTGGCAGCTGAAAATATTAAATTTCCCTAAAGGTTTAAACTTTTTCTATCTTCAGCGTGAA
Organism: Tapirus indicus; assembly: GCA_031878705.1. Classification (NCBI taxonomy): domain Eukaryota; kingdom Metazoa; phylum Chordata; class Mammalia; order Perissodactyla; family Tapiridae; genus Tapirus; species Tapirus indicus. The sequence continues at coordinate 26,897,716 of CM062935.1, read as the reverse complement.
TTTATTAGTGATCCAACATAACATCTTACTTTTCTAAGTGGTTTGAAAAAAAACTTCTTGCAGAAGTAATACAAGTGACATTTCAGCAAGTTCTAGCCTGGTGAAATGAACTAAGAAATGGCCATTTTAATGGGAAAAATGTCTTTTAGAAATACATCCATGACTTCCATTGCTATATTTACTTACTAGAAAAGATTTAAAGGATTTGTTGAATGAATGAAAAGAGAAGGACATTTTCATTTATAAGCAAAACTTTAAAAATGTCTGGTTCAAGATTTTAAATAAAATCAACAAATGGTTCCTTGAAGATTTAATAAAAATATCAAAATTGGAACAAGGCAAAGATGAAGGAAAGTATTCAAAAAAGTAAGCTCCTGGATGAAGAAAAGTTAATTTTTTCCAAAAATTCACGAGATTATACTTTGATTAAAAGTAATTGAGCCTAATTTTACCTTATCTTTAAATAAGTGTATCTAATATTTCTTTAAAATTCTAATTCACCATATTTATGCTCAGTGGTAAATTTGGAGACTAAGTGTACATAGTTCAAAAACTTTTCATTTGTTATTTCTCCTAGAAAGCAATGGTTAAGTGGTTATAAATGAGAGATTTAAGAACATTTTTGTTTTATTGTAAGAAATGAATTCATACAATTTAGTCTTTATATATGGATTTATTCTTTGAAAAGGTAAAATGTGATAAGCATGCTAGCACTGACCGCTTCTGCCTTTACTTCTGAATCTACAATACAGTATTCTATACACTCGATATATGTAAGTGGTAACTGTTTCAGGTGTTAAAATGAGTTGAAGATGATACTTTGCTGTGTACTTGCACAATGGTGATTTTTCTTGAAAAGATGAACTGTTAAAGTGTGAAACAATGGTACATAAAAGAATAACAGATTAGTGAAAAAACAATTTGTGGAACATAGCCAAATTAATTATTTTTAATAATTAGGGGGAAAATCTATGCTGCTATCTTTTTGAGCATATTTTCTAATGTTTTGTATGTTCACAGCAATCAATTTTAAAATATTTGCTGTTTGCATTAGTAAGTTTGAAAATTAAGGTACCTTTACAAAAGAGGTTAGCAAACAAATTTGTGCAGACTCTGGGAAGAACAGTGGCTGTGGTTGGGTCAGGGGGATAGCAGAGGAAGATTCTGAATATTATGTGAAGGAAGGACATTCCAGGACTAGTATATACGATGAGCAAGGAAGGGAGACAGAAAATAGAGTGGCTTATTCAAGAAACAAAATATTGTTGGTGAATGATGGGTACCGGGGAAGATGAGGAAAAGATGAAGATAGGCTCATAAGGTCTAATCATGGAGAGACTTTAACATCTTGATAAAGATACTGGATTTTACTCAAGAGATAAATGGTAGCCACTGTGGGGGGTGGGAATTGGCCACCTCAAGATTGTCTCTCACTACCTTGTTCTGAAGGAGTCTTTGACCTTCACCCCCCCCTCCAACTCTCTAAAGGGATTTGGGATGGGCCTTCACCTTGGATGACTCTAGGGGGTCTTTGCTATGCCCATTCCTATCAAAGTTCTGTTTACCATACATTTACATTTGTAAGGGAAATCTCCATCTGTAAAGGTATATCTCTTTCTCTGTCCTGGGAAGAGGGGTGGATGACCTCATCTCTAGAAACTTGTCACTTTAAGGTGAGGCCTTAAATCTGCATAATCTTACTGTGTTTTTCTTGTAATCCCTCGTGGCTGACACTCCTAACTCTCCCCACAATAGTTTGTCTATATAAGAGGAGAATCTCCACCATTTTGTTGAGAGACACTCCTTGGTCTCTCCACATATACATGTTTTATAAAGCTTTGTTTGATTTTCTCCTGCTATTCAGCCTCATGCCAATTTAATTTGTAGCCCAGGCAGAAAGGACCCAGAGTGGGTAGAGAATGCTCTTTCTCCCCATCACCACTAAGGGTAAGAAGAAGGAGAAGTAACAGGGCAAGGTTTGTATTTCAGATATTTACTCTGAGCAATGGAGAGGATGGTTTTGAGGAAAATGGAAAGCAGATGGGAAGATGTTTTAAATGTTTAGGCAAGAAATGATATGGTCCTGAGGCACTGGCTGAAAGAATACTAATGGGGGATGGATTTGAGAAACAGGTAAAGAGCAGCCATCAGGAGGAATTACTGAGGGAGTAGATGTGGAGACTGAGAAAAAGTGAGAGATTTAGGGTGATACCAAGGTGAATATGATCACTAGCTGGTTGAATGCATGAGACTGAATGTTTCAATCAAGTCCCTGAGTCACGGCATACAGTTCCCTGGACAATGAAGAAACGAGCCACTGCAATCCAGCGTGCAGAAGGTGGTTAGAGTCCCTGGTTCTCCGCCTAAGCATCGGGCTGCAGCTTCCCAACCTAATTTCTAGTGTATGTGTATATTCTGTCTCCTGACTAGTCATTCTTCATTCTTCACTCAACAAGCATTTCAGAGGGCTTACCATGGCTAAGTACTTATTTGCTGGCATTTTTTCCCATGTCCCCTATTCTCAGTTTTCTATTTCAATTTTTCATTGGGAAACCTTTGTTAGTTTATGCCAGCTCCTTTCTTTGTGTCAGACCTTAATACTGTCCTTTATTTCTAAGCAGACAGACCTCTTGGATATATTTTTCAGACACTCATTAAACATCAAGAACTTCTGCAAGTTTCATCTAGCTCCACTAGCTAATAACTTTTGGGTGGAAACTAGTGGAGAGTCTAGAGTTCTCTATTGCCTGTAAGACTGAATGATTCGGGCCACTAATTCTTCTTTAAAATATTTTTGGTTTTTTTCTGGCCTGTGAGCTAGCCCAACTCATAGTGCTTTCATTTCCTTTGGCCTTGTACTTGCTGAGATTCCTATGATAGAAAAGATTTCTATAGGATCTTACCGCTTCTGTAGTATTAGATAAGAGTTCTTATCTCTGTCTATCCTTCACCAGGGAGGGAGGAGTCAGGGACTAGATATGCTTTGTGAGAAAAAATTCACACATAAATACAATAAAAAATGTAACCTACTGACTTGAATCTAATTCATGTTACTCCACACTGGGAAGATTAATACCAATTAAATCGTTCAGAAGAAAACTCTTGCCATATTTTTTTGGTCAGAAGTTGTAGAGAGAGATGAAACATAGAGTAGAACAGAGGCCTCTCTCCAAATCCAGGATCAGAAATCAATTTCTCTTTTATGTTTTCCTATGTATTTCTTTTTATATCTTCTAAGAACTTGAATTTGGTATGTGATATACTTTCATAATGGCAAAACATATAAATTTATAAAATATCAACAAGTTGCTGCTATAAATAAAGATGTCTCAGCAACTCATACCTGAGAAAATTTACTAATGAGGGCTATGCTACCGACTTTTAAAAAATCAGCATCTTTACTAGTGATGTAACTATCACTCAGTAGACAATAAATGGTAAAAGCAAAACCCTGAGAAAGCATTTTTGCTGTTCTTCTTGGCCCCAGGGGTAGAAAGGCTGATTTCCTTTGATAGTTGGCCACTTTGCTATGGCCAGGGGACAATTTAATGCAAAAGGACAAGCAGCACTGGAGAGACAGAGCTTATGTTCTAACTTGGGAGATCAGTCTTTCTAATGACACAGCAAACTGCAGTAGTTAAGAAGTCTGGAATTAGAATTGAGGGGTTTAAATCCCAACTCAACAACTTATCAGAATTGTGACCTTGGGCAAGATAGTGAATCTTTAAAACAACTGCAAAATGTAAATAATGCCTTTGCTTTCAAGCCTATTGTAAAGACCAAGGGAGGTCAGGAGTAACAACAATTAATTAGGGCATACCCCATAGCCAGCTCTGATGGTCTAGTGATTAAGAGTTAGTGCTCTCACCTCAGTGGCCTGGGTTGTTTCCTGGTCAGGGAACGACACAGCTGTCTGTCCATTGTCATACTGTGGTGGCTACATATTGCTGTGAGGCTGAAAGCTGTGTCACCAGTATTTCAAATACCAGCAGAGTCATCCATGGTGGACAGGTTGCAGTGGAGCTCCAGACTAAGACAGACAAAGAAGGACCTGGACACCCACTTCTGAAAAAACTGGCCGTGAAATAGCATGCCTTATGAATAGCAGCAGAGCATTGTCTGATACAGCACCAAAAGGTGACAGGATGGCTCAATAAAACTAGGTAGGGTTCCGCTCTGCCTACCCAAGGTCGTTAGGAATCGGACTTGACAGCACTAACATCAACAAAGCTCACAGAAATGTACAATAATTCACTTGCTATAGTGGGGATTCTTGAAGTAAAAATTAAAAAGGAGACAAAGGGGCTGGCCGGGTGGCAAAGCAGTAAAGTTTGCGTGCTCAGCTTCGGCAGCCCGGGGTTCACAGGTTCGGATCCCGGGCGCGGACGAAGGCACCGCTTCTCAAGCCATGCCGTGGCGGCGTCCCATATAAAGTGGAGGAAGATGGGCACGATGTTAGCCCAGGGCCAGTCTTCCTCAGCAAAAAGGGGAGGATTGGCAATGGATATTAGCTCAGGGCTGGTCTTCCCCACAAAATAAATAAATTAATTAAATAAGGAGATAAAAATTGTGCAGGAAAAATTTTGAAGAAGAGCAGAGATTATGAAGCTGCACATAAACAGTGGAAGAGGACAGTACAGAAGCAAATTAAGTTTATAAGAATTTATAGCAATGGCTTAGAAATGATACCATAATAACTTCACATTTGGTTACTTGCAGAGTGAGAGTGGCTAATTTTGGCAACGGAAATGCATAAAGACAGTGTGAAACAACATAAAATAGGACAACGAACCAAATGAAACAGAACAGAGATATGGGATGATATGTCAATCTAGTCAGGCCAAAAAATGACCAACAATTCCTTAGAAAGAAATGGACTGGTGATTAGGGACATGGACACTAAAACTACATGGCCTGGGTCCAAATCCTGACTTGGACTATTTACTAGTTACGTGGCCATGTACAAGTTACTTAACCTCTTTGTGCCTCAGTTTCCTCATCTGTAAAAACTGGTAATGATATCTACCCTACTAGCATTGCATGGAGTTTAAATTAGAGTTAATATGAGTAAAGCACTAGATTCATGCTTCATATCTATGAATTGCATTATAATTATAGTATATGCCATAATTGCTATTATGATTATTATTTTAAATAATGCCTATTGTGTAGATGTCTAAACCATTTGCATATGATTATCCACTTATATATCTACTCATAATTTTATCAATAATGTGAATTTAAATGATTCTCAAAAAGGATCATTTTTGTTTAATGTTCATTGAATGAAGCTATTTATTTACAAGGCCTTTTCCCTCTGCTAGATTGTTAGTTCTTGGAGTTCATTGAGCAAGGCTTTTTATATCTCTGACTCCTTATTAAAATTTAGTCCGCGCTTGGCAGCCCGGGGTTCGCGGGTTCGGATCCCGGGCGCCCGCCGACGCACTGCTTGTCAGCCATGCCGTGGCGGCGTCCCATATAAAGTGGAGGAGGATGGGCACGGATGTTAGCCCAGGGCCAGTCTTCCTCAGCAAAAAGGGGAGGATTGGCGACGGATGTTAGCTCAGGGCTGGTCTTCCCCACAAAATAATAATAATAATAATAATAATTCCCAAGCCTGGCTGTATATTAGAATCCCTTAGGGAAACTTAAGAATGCTAATCTCTGGACTCACTTTAGATGAATAAAATTGGATTCTCTGGAGGAAGGGCATATAATTAAAGTGTTCCAGGGGATTTTATGGTGCAGCCATGAGTGAGAATCTAGTGTTTTGCAAAGGAATTTGACATATACTTTATTTACGTCCTTCTTTCTTTCAACCAAAACTTAAATGATTTACAATGATCTCTCTCTCTCCCCTGTCTATCGATCCAACAGGAGAGTTGGACACACAGAAGGCATTAATAAGGGTTTGATAAATACATCAGTCAGGATCCTGGCAGGCAACAAATGGCACACCGAACCTGGGTGTGGGCAGAGTTTAATAAAATTAACAAACAGCGCAGCTCCTCAGGGGCAAGCAACAGCAGGAAGCTGCTACCATTTTCTGTACCTGTCCCTTTTCTCTATTGCTTCAGCAATTTTCTCCCTTCCATTACTTTGGTGCTACTGAAAGTAAAATCCACCAAATGTTTGTTACTAATCTGCTACAAAATAAGGACTTTTTCCAGAATGTAAATCAACTATGTCCCTAAACATACTGTTTAATTCACCTTACAATTTTTTTTTTTCCATAGTGAGGCTTTGTCAGTGAAAGCAGTGGTACATTGATTTACATTCTGGCACAAACTCATTATCTCTTTGTGGACTTATCACACGTGCTTTATGGATCAATACATCAAGTAGCATTGTACTAGATTATTCACATCAGCATGAGAACTTGCTGAGTATCTCCATGTAAAAACAAAACAAACAATTGAAAAATTCCTTTTGTCTCACATTTCCCTCCAGCTATTATCCTTTTACAGAGTTGTCTGTATTTATCGCCTCTAATTAATTCCTCTTTCACCAACCATTCATAAAGTCATTCCAGTCATGCTTTGTCAAGGTCACCCAGTCTGTCAAATCAACAGTTAATTTTCAATCTTCATCTTTCTTGATTCTCAATAGTGTTTGACACAGTAGATTATCTGTGGCAACTTTTACTCCAAGCTTTTGATTCATATATCCAACTACCTACTCCATATGCTTACTTGGATATCAGTAGCCATCTCAAATTTGTATATGAAAGAAAGAATTTTTTATTTTTGTCCCTGAGCCTGCTCTTCCCACAGTCTTACCTCTTCCCACAGTTACTACTTTTTTCCGATCCACAAGGATCTCTCACCTGGACTCTTGCACAGCCCCTTAACTACTCTCTTTTTTTCAGTGTTTGCCTTCTTAAGAAATTTTCTCAACACATCATCCAGAATGACACTTAGAAAATATAAAACACATAATCATTCTTCTGCTCAAAATACTCCAGTGACTTCCCAGTTCTGAGTATAATTCAAACCCTATTAAGACCTGTATGATCTAAACAGGGTTCCTCCTACTTTTGCCACTATCTCTGTGACCTCATCTTCTCCCACTGTCCCTTTCAGACACTGTTAAGGCCACTTTTCTGTTCTATGGAAACACTTTGATATTAGCCACTTTTTAGAGAAGCTTAAAAGGCAATCACATTTCAAATTTCATATTTTTCATCATCAATTAAAAATGGTGCTAAATTTTAATCTTATGAATATTATGAAAATATTAGGAAAGATTTCGATATCATATTTGTGAGCTTTCATTATGCATTACATGTCTGTAATCTTCACTAAACATAATTTGCTTATATTTCTGATGAGTCGCACCTCAGAAATTATAATTCTAGATGAAATTTCATTTAATCAGATATTTGTCTTTTAACGAATCCTCATTTGACTTTTTCAGGGTAAATAAAATATTTTTCTTTTGGCTAGAATCAGAATTATATAAAAAATTACACAACGTTTTCTCACAATTATTGAAAAATCATTTAACTAGATAAAGTTATGAAGTGTTTATATATGCATATATATTAACATATATCTAGTATTGTTTGTATTTATATATAATTGGAATTTCTCAGCCCTCCACAGATGATGATCATCTGACTAAAATAAAGAAAATATGTGACATTGATAACCTAGAAATCAATGCATAATATTTTAAACCTATTATTCTTGTGTGCAACTGAACACTATAATAAACCAAAACTAGATTACATTTCTACCATAAGAAAGTTCTACATTAAAGATAAATAGTGAAGTCAAGGAGACATTTTATTAATAATAACAGCACAGTTGCAGTTTTCAAATTATTGCAAATATTTATTGAAATAAAAAGTAATCTTTCAATTTTCAACATATTTCAGGTACATAAAAAAAAAAAAAACTCTTCAGCTCCTTCAAGTAAACCATATTTCTTGTTCATTGAGTAACACCTTGCTCACTCATTGTAAAATGTACTGAAAATATTCACCTAATCAGTTCCAAAATATCTATCACTACTTTATTGTGACTTTATTATTATTTATACTAAACTATGATCTTGATCATTTATCATTTTAGGTATCATATTAGAAGCCAAAATTATTGATTTGCTTTTAATTATTAGAAAGAACACAGTGTACTGGAAAAAGACTGGAACTCAGAGTAAGAAAATTCAGAATTCAATCATTTCCTACCTAAAACAGACATTTGACTTGAACCACTTTACTTACTTTCTCTGGTCTTCTGGGTTTTTTTTTTTTTTCTTTTTTCATTTTTGGGTTTTTTTTTTTTTTTTTTTTTGCTGAGGAAGATTGGCCCTGGGCTAACATCTGTGCCCATCTTCCTCTACTTTATATATGGGACACCTGCCACAGCATGGCTTGATAAGCGACACATAGGTCTGCACCTGGGATCTGAACCTGTGAACCCCAGGCTGCTGAAGTGGAGGTCAAACTTCACCCCTATGCCACTGGGTCAGCCCCTCTGGCCTCCTGTTTTGTTGTCCATAAACTAGGGTTTTCAACCTGATGAACTGTAAGATCTGTGTCAATTCTAAATGTCAAGACTATATGATTCTGTCTGGAGAAAAATAGTGGCTGCCTGATTCTGAATCTCCCCTACAATGCCCCTAAAGCCTATATAAATAACCAAGGATGAAAATAAAATCATGCATGACCTATGCCTTCAGAATACTACACCCCTACTTGTTGGTAAATAGAGGAAAAAAAAAATTCCTGGAGAGTCCACCTGCATGACTATTAATATAGAGTATAGGAAGGGAAGCTTAAGAAAATCTGTAAAAACTAGAGTAAAAAGTCAGGGGATGTAAACAAAGCACAGGCAAAATCATCCTCAGAAAGAGAAGGTCAAATATTCAGTGCCAAAATACTAAATACATTACTGGGACTTAGTAGCTCACAGCACTGATTAAATGGAGGGGATTTAAAGTGTGTGGGACCTAGAAGCAGCAGCCTCAGAAAGCATTAATTATGAGGTAGATACACACACATATAGTAAAAGGATAGTACTCACTGGAAATGAGGCAGTGAAGGAAAATAAATTTTTTAAAAAACAGGAAAAAATGAATCCCAAATAAACAAGAGAGGAACAAGACATGCCAACCCTTTTCTTACCCTCACCAATACCATCCATATAAGAAACTGTAAAGAAGGGGATAAATATAGCATTCTAAAACTAGGAAAGCTGTCCATGAAATGAATAGACATAGAGAAAAGCCAATTGTATTGATACAAAATTACTTTGATAAATCAGAAATGTGAATCAACACATTTCTGATTATAAAAATTTTTCCCTGAAAACAACCATGGAGTCGAAAAAAAGTGTAATAGACTACTCTTAACTGAATTAAATATACTCAAACAAGCAACTAGGGATATTAAAAACCTCCTTGAATCAGAAATATAAATAGTAGGACTATAAACAGACATAAGACAGGTTAATGTAACAAAAGTTGACTTAACTCAGGAAAGAGATAGAAGAAAGTGATAAAATTATACTAGAAATGAAGACAAATTACAAGTCATCCAACGGAGAACCATTCAAATGAAAGCTTTATAAAGGACAATGAATAAAAGCAGAAAAAAGAAAAAAAAAGAGAATGAAAATGAGGTAAAGAAGAAACAAGATGGATCAGAGAGAAAGTAGCTGAAATGGAAGACATAAATAACATAAGTTAATTTAGTATCCCTGAAGAAGAAAAGTAAAATGTGGAGCAGAACTAATATCTGCATGTACAATCTAAGAAAACTTCCAAAAATAAAAGAAGCCTCAAGTCTAGACTTGAAAGGACCTACCACGTGCGAGAGAAAGTTGACCTAGTACAGTCACCTCTGAGCTAAATTCTAAAGAAGTTTTTAGTTAAAGAAAAAAAGTCCTTCAGGGCCTCCAGGCAGTAAGGTGAAATAATTCACAAAGGCACAGAATCAGACTTGTATCAGACTTCTACAAAACAGCATGCAAAATAAGGCAACAGCGAAGGAGTATTTTCAAGAAACTTAAGAGAATAGAATGCACTCACAGGATACTATGTCCGACTAAGCAGTTCTTCAAGTAAAAAAGCTATAGAAAAAGTCTTAAACATGAAGAGCTGATGGAATATTGTAGACATGTGCCCTTCTATGGAATGTACTAAGGGAGGAACTTTGTTTAATCAAGAGATGACTGGGAAAATTTTGGCAAAGAAGTAATTGTGAAAAATTCATATTTTAATTTTAGAATTGAGATTAAAATAAGGGTGGGATCATGGATAGAATGATAATATATCATCATATTTTCTGCCAAAGTAGAGAGAATGCAACAAAAAAAAGGGGGGCAGGATTTTGTGTGAGCTTTCAGGCAAGCAAGACAGTCTTTCTTGCTACCTTTGGATTTGAGGTGTTGTGAGGCTGGATCAATTACATCCATCTTGGTACCCTCCTCACTCCCTTGCCTTAAATGTTCTAAGCACACCTTGTTTTCTAATTCAAAGAAAATCAAAACCATCAGGTATGAAAACCCATGCTCTGTTGATTCTTCCCTCCACTCCCTGCCTGTAAATTTATCTGCATTGAAACCCATCAGTAGACATTTAGTTCTGATATCTGACAGCTTGTCTATTCATGGTCATGGTTGCTCTTCACCCATGCCCTTGATCCTATGTGTTACAATTTTCCCAGGGACACTTGGGTGCATTGTTGAGTTTCCAGTTACCTGATTACCACTAAATCTACCAAGATTTCTATTTCAGATGTGTAATTGTAGAGCTTATTCTATAACATACTAACATGCATTATAATCACTACATTTTAGCTGATATTACCTACTTGTTCCTCAAATCTTCCCACAAGAGTGTCCCATACTAAATAATCAAGTTCCCAAATAAAAAGCCCCGATCTCTTTCTTGAGTTCCAGCTGCAATATTAACAGCTCCAATTTGACATCTCACAGTGAAATTATATGCAATGAGCCTAAATCTATTTTATTTCCCGACTTCTACATCTGACCTTCCTTTCCTACACTGTATTTCCTTAATGTCACATCTCTTCACCCAGTTACTCAAGCAGAAAGCTGGGCATTGTCTTTGATTATCTCCTCTATTTCAACACTACTCTCACAACATGAGTTTGGATTCTAGGGACTGCCAATTTTGTCTTTTAAAGGTCTCAAGATTCCATTGTCTTCTTCCAACCTCAACTGCCATTATCTTGGGTTTGGGCTTATCTCTTTTCTGGATGACTAAAATAGCTTCCTAATTTACCTTTGTTTACCCTTTTAAAATTGCCAGAATGATGTTATACAAATATGTCATAGTATGCTACCAACTGCTTAAATCCCTTCATAGTCTCGCTATAGCCTAAAAGTCAGTTTCTAGTCTCATCTGCTGGTGCTCCTTCCTTCTTATCATGCTTCAGAAATAATAACTACCTGTACTTGATCCCTTTGAGCCAAGTTTTTCAGGATTCTGTACTTTTCCCATGCTCATTATTCTGTCTAGGATCTACACCTCTTACATCTCCATCTTTGCTCCTATCTGAAGCCTGCCCTGACACCTTGTCCCTTGTCAAATTTATTACTCTCTCCTCTGTGCTACCATTGTAATTAGCACAAGCTTCTATTATTACATTCATGACAATGCATTCTTATTTGTTTATGTCTGTGTCTATCTCTTGATTGAGAAGGCAGAGACTGACTTAAAAGAAGAACTCATGTCCACAGGACCTCTCAGAGAGTATGTTCAAAAACTGAGGTATTTAATAAATGTTAATTGAGTGAATACATAAATGAAGAATATGAATTATAATTTAAGGTATCACTGAATTAACCATTTATCATTTTGAATTCCTTACTTTTTAATTCTATTCTTTAAGAATAATTTATAAAATAGTTTTTTAAAATAAATTGAAACCATTGTTATTTTATATTTGAATCTTGTTACCTAAATATTTTTGTGAATAAATTCATATATTTAAATATTCATGGAGGCTTTTTCACTATGGAACTAGTTAGAAGCAAGCAAAATACATGGATTATTATTCATAATTGAGTAGGCCTCAAAGTCACATGATTATTTAAATATGGCCTTATTACATTTTTCTCATTTATTGATTCATATTTCTTAGTTTTTTTATTGTCTCCATAAATTTCCCCACAAAAAAACCCACCAAATTATCTTTCTTAGAAAAATAAACACTCAGCTTATAAATACAAACCTGAAATTGGCTAAGATTTAGGTGATAAGAATTTGAACTGTTAGAAAGACATAATTTATTTGTTTTCATTTACTTTTTGTATGTTGCTGTCCAATTCTCACCCTCTAGGCTACGTCAGATTTCCAAATCTCATGGTAAAAGGCATATTGTGTAGGATGTCTTGCAATTCTCTGTTTTGTTAAACCTTGATCTCCTAGCTTCAGATCTAAAGGTGATGGAAAATTGCCTTAAAATACATTGTGAGCAGCAAGTTTGAGGTAGTGTAAGCTTGACCAAAGATCCTATTATGTATTTCTGAATGTTAATGAATATTTAAATTAATTTTTAAAACTATGCTTCAGTCCTAAACCAATGAATATTATATTATTTCATTACATTTCCCTCAGAAGCCTTTGTCTGTTAATTTTACATCATGGCTGTTTGAGAAATACACCCTTGGGTAAGAATTTTTAGTTGATTCACTGGTGTAAAGACCTATGATAAGAATGTAATTTAATTTATTTCAAATCTCAAGCTACATTTTTATTGACTTTCCAACCTATTTGTAAAAGGACCCTAAATATAATTCGTTTTGGATCTGATGATTAACATAGAAATAGCCTTTGCACATTTATTGATATTTTAGTTTTCCATTTTCATTTTCTTCTTTTAAGCTCAAAGAATCAGATTTTCAGAAGGCTATATATCTTTTCTGACCAAAATTTGGAGCTACTGTGCTCCAAAATAAAAGACATGCAAATATCATGATCGCATACCTTTTTGAATATGTGTAAAAATTCAGAAAAGTTTCTCAGGCTTTGTCATGTTCTTTCCTTAAATAGAAGCAAAATGAGATTTCCCTTTCCACATAACTTCACAGCACACAAACCATGAACAGAAAAAAATTATGTCTAATGTAATAGATATTGGCTGTCAATGTAATTCTCTATTTTACAGTGTATGTGTTGTTTGAACTTTTTGTTTGTATGAGTCATTTCACCCTGTTTAGGATGTCCATTTCATGTAGCCAACAGCTTCATATACAGATGGGTGCTTAATAAACATTAGTGGTTGATTATGTTATTTATGTACCATTAAAATTGGCAGCATATATAGACAACGTGATTATTTAAAAAGTGTAAACCAGGATATTTATAAAAAAGATCATTTAATCCAAGTGTCTCGTGTTCTTCATAGGAACAGAACAAGATAGATTTTCTTGTATTTGAGGGATAAGTTTGGAAACGCCCCAATGTGGTAACCACTGTACTTGGCTTCACAATTGAATTAAAAGAGGGATAGAATATTCCCTCTCCTTATTGCTACTGGGGATATATAAAGCAGGAAATAATAATATTATTTTTTTAGTGGTTTTTGCAAGTCAGTTTAAGTCAAAGTTTTTTTCTCTGAAATAAACTTCATATAGTCTGAAATGCCGTGATAGCTAAAATCATTATGAATGAGTTGAGGGTACTGGCCAGAAGATGTTGCTTACTGATGCCCTCAGGAAGTGGGTTTTTTTTTTTCTTAGACTGGAAAGCAGCCGTGGAAATTGAGTAGTAGACTAAATCAGAAAACTACATTAAACAGATGGGAGCAACCACCTGAAGATTTCATATACTTCCATTAATACAAAATACTATCATTTTACAAATATTTCTAGACATCTTTGGGGAGTACTATTGTATTCTATTTTTAAATTTTTTTATTATTATTTTTTAAAGTAACAAACTTTACTTTGTTAGAGAAGTTTTAGGTTGACAGCAAAATTAAGCCAAAAGTACAGAAAAAGTTCCCATATACTCCCTGCCGCCACAAACACACAGCCTCCCTCACTATAGACATCCTGCACCACAGCGGTACATCTGTTACAATCAACAAACCTCCATTGATACATCATCATCCAAAGTCTATAGATTACATTAGGTTTCACTCTTGGTGTTGCACATACTGTGGTTTTTGACAAGTGTATAATGGACATGTATCCACCATTGTAGTATCATATAGAATAGATTCACTGCCCTAAAAATCTTGTGTGCTCTGCCTATGCAGAGCTGTCCTCTAACCCCTGGCAACTACTGATCTTTTTATTGTCTCTATAGTTTTGCTTTTTCCAGAATGTCATATAGTTAAAATCATTCAGTAGGTTGCCTTTTCAGATTGGCTCCCTTTACCTAGCAATATGCATTTAAGTTTCCTCCATGTCTTTTCATCGCTTATTAGATTATTTCTTTTTAGCACTGAATAATATTTGATTGTCTGGATGCACCACAGTTTATTTATCCATTCACTTATTGGAGAACATCTTGGTTGCTGCAAGTTATGGCAATTATGAATAAAGCTACTATAAATAAACATGTGTAGAATTTGTGTGGATATATGTTTTTAATTCATTTGAGTAAATATAAGGGGTGCAATTGCTGGATCATACAGTAAGAACATATTTAGTTCTGTAAGATACTGTCAAATGTCTTCCAAAGTGGCTGCACCAGTTTTGCATTCCCACCAGCAATAAACGAGAGCTCCTGTTCCACATCGTCATCAGCATTTGGTGTTGTCCGTGATTTGGATTTTGGTCATTCTGATAGGTGTACAGTGGTATCTCATTGCTGTACTAATTTGCAATTTCCTAATGATGTATGATGTGGAACATCTTTCATATGCTTATTTGCCATCTGTATATCTTCTCTGGAGAAGTGTCTATTCATGTCTTACCTATTTTTTAATTGTTATTCATTACTTATGGTTGAGATTTGAGAATTCTTTGTATATTTTGAATAGCAGTCCTTTATCAGATGTCTTTTGCAAATGCTTTCTACCATTCTGTAGCTTATTTCTCATTCTCTCTGCATTGTCTTTTGCAGAGCAGAGGTTTTCAATTTTAATAAAGGTCAGCTTATCTATTACCTCTTTCATGGGTTATGCCTTTGGTGATATATCTAAAAAGTCACCGCCATTCTCAAAATTATCTAGGTCTTCTCTTATGCCATCCTCTAGGAATTGTATAATTTTGCATTTTACATTTAGGTCTATGATCCATTTTGAGTTAATTTTTGTGAAGTGTGTAAGGTCTATGTCTTGATTCATTTTTTTACACATGGATGTCCAGTTGTTCTAGCATCATTTGTTGAAAAGACTAGCTTTGCTCCATTGTATTGCCTGTGCTTCTTTGCACAGATCAGTTCACTACACTTATGTGGGTTTGTTTCTGGGCTCTCTATTCTGTTCCATTGATCTATTTGTTTATTCTTTCATCAATATCACACTGTCTTGACTAGTGTAGCCTTATAGTAAGTCTTGAAGTCAAGTAGTGTCAGTCCTCTCACTTTGTTCTTCTCTTTCAATATTGAGTTGGCTATTCTGGGTCTTTTGCCTCTCTGTTTACACTTTAAACTTTTGAATCGGTTTGTTGATATCTACAAAATAACTTGCTGGAATTTTGATTGGGATTATGTTGACTCTATAGAACAAGTTGAGAAGAACTGACATCTTAACAATATTGAGTCTTTTTATTCATGAACATGGAATATCTTTCCATTTATTTAGTTTTTCTTTGATATCTTTCACCAGAATTTTGTAATTTTCCTCATATATATAGTATATATTTTGTTAGATTTATACCAAAGTATTTCATTTTGGGGGATGCAAATGTAAATGGTAATGCATTTTTAATTTCCAATTCTACTTGTTCATTGCTACTTGGGTTCTCTTGTAATCACACTAAAATATTCTTCCACATTTGACTTATTTGAAGACTAAATAAATGTAAGTTGCACTTCTTAGACTATAATAAAAATGTTTTTGAATAATTCACGTGAAAATATAAAAACTTTATATAATGATAGAGTTTTATGTAGTTACATAATAGATTTGTTTTTTATGTAATAATAGTAATACATACACAAGACTTGTCAAGACTTTAAATGCATTTTCACATTAATCTTCACAACATTCCAGTAAGGTAAAATCTATCATTCTTCTCATTTTATAAATGAGGAAACTGAGACTTCAAATGCTTAACACACTTGCCCAAGGTCTCTAGCGAGCAAGCAATAGAAATTAAATGATTACTGGCATTGAGGAAAAAACCACATTATTTTCATCAGAAATTGTTACGATTATAGATGATTTTAAAAAGGGCTTGTACAACCACAAACACGTATTTGTCAATCAGTCAACTATATATATCTTGGATGCATGGAGAAATGCAAAGTGTGAAGCAACGTAGCTCAATGGAAAGTGACTCTCTCGGAAGCAATAGCTCACAGTTCCACTTTGGGCTTAGGCACTACGTATAGTGACCGAGAAAAATCATTGTGGGCCTCAATTTCCTCACCTTAGAGGAAATGAGCATATTTGATTCAATTATCTCAAAAATCTCTTCCACCCTCAATGTTCTATGATTTCATTATTTTAATATATACTAGTCCTTGTCCAGAGGAAAACTGAAAAAGCTGCCTACCTGGGAGTGAGTGGAGCAGTCGTTTGCTTCCATGGGGAAAATGGACATCTTTCATCATCGTAGATTCATACATGACTCCTGTACCAAAGCACGACCTGCTCTTTTCCATCTCTCCAGCCTTATCCAGGACTATTCCCCAGCTTTCTCTCTCTCTATTTTTGCCATACATCTTGAAATTCTATTGGCTGCTCCAATGGAACTTGTCATCTGCACACGCTGGTCATGCTGCCCAGCTTCCAGCCTGCAACTCCTACTCAGTCTAAGTTCACCTCTTCAAGAAAGTTTCCTTGAAGCCTGCATTAGGTGTCTTGTTATAAGTCTCCAAAAAGCACACTCTATTTTTCATTCTTAGCACTCATCACATTTAGAATTACTTGTTAAGTGTCAGTCTTTGTCCCACTAGACTGAAAGCAGTGACTAAGTCTCTTCTTTTTTGCTATGTACACTATCCTCTCCACAATGCCTGGCAAATAGTCAAAACTCAATGAATATTTTTAAATTGACATAGTTTTAATATTATACTGCCACTCATTCTCATTCTGGGGGTTTAGAAGCAAAAGGCTTAGTTCTCACAGCAGATTGAGATAAAGTCAAATTGGGTATTTTACGAGCAGTAGTTTCCTGAAGAAACTTGATGTATTGAATGTAAAATAAAATAATCTTTTAAGCTAATAATGAGCAAAAACAAAAAGAATAAACCTTAGTCTAATATAAAAGTTTTCATGAGTCATGCTTAAAAGCTCTCTTTATTCTGCGAGGCAGATTGAAATGTTATCATGAAAATCCCACACAAAATACTACACGTGACTTTGTAATTTTTCCTAGAAAAGAGAAACCACTTTTTACAAATTACAAAATTTCAAAGAAAGAAACAAAGAAAATGAAAATGGCATGAAGAAAAGAGATATCTCAAAAGACACAATAATGGGAAAACTCAGCAGGCTCACTAGTTCAGTGTTAACAGACAACGAGTAAGCATTCAATTTGGAGTAAATTCTGAGGGAGAGATTTATGTTGGAACTCATACAAAGAACGTCCCACTTGAAGGTATGTCAGTTTACTATAATGAATGAATATTGAGTATAATATTTTTGGACAGTACAATGAATATATCAATATTTAATTTATCAAGTCTAATAAAAGAATGTTAGAACTGAAAGGAAATGCAGACTATTTAGTCCAAGCTCCTCATTGTAAAGGTATGAAAACTGTCTTTTCAGCAAATATTGAATCAGTGATGCACATGGCATACCCCAGAGGAAAATAGTTATTTACATAAATGAATTTAGACTCCAATCTAATTGTGCAAACATTGAAATATACCTCTGTAACATGCTAATATTATGTTAGTATATGACAAATAATTTAGTTCCTAAGTAACTAGAAACTTCAGTTTTATTTTCAATATAAATAAACATTTTTATTATTGACAGAGTGCATTCATAAGAGAATATCAAATCATCATCTAAGCATCTTCTATAGATAGCTTTGATCTGGTTAAATTGAATTCACTTGAGTTAAAGGACAGGATATGGAGAAATAAAAAATATCTGTAAAATAAAAAAGATATAACTGTGCCTTACATAATTTTATTTCACTAATTTGATTTTATGCCACTAGAAAACTAAGAAATATATGGAAAGATTTGGGGGATTCATGAATTTCAAAGTCTTCATCCATTATTAGTTTTCTGCTTTAAAACATATTTTCAAAATTAAAAATTTAAGACTGTTAGTAATATAATAATTCCTTTATATTGAAAGCCATTTTGATATTATATTAATCTCAATGAGCTCTTTTGCAAATTACAATTTGATATACTTATTGGACCATCATTTGAATTGTGGTAAGTACTGTGGGGTGCAATGATGGATCGCCATGATCTCTGTTTAAATGTATTAATTAAAAGGCCAAAAAAGTATACACACAATTAACTCTTTTGCCAGATATCATTTCTGCACTATATAAACATATTATGTGGTGAAGACTTTTTTCAACTGACTCTAACCTGAAATATAACAAGACTTAACTTTGGTATCCTACAAATGGTGACTTCTGAAGAAATCTCCTAATAAAGAGATAAAAAGATCATATAAATGGAACAAAAATGAAAAAATCTCATATAACTGGAGTAAAAGAAGGATGTTCCCATTTTCAGTAAGAATCAGTTCCTCACAAAAACAAGTCAGGTTTTCTCAGGCACGTACCACCAGGATTAAGAAATAAGTGGTTGATTATAATGAATTTTCACTTTGTTAACACCTTGCGTAAGCTTAAGTGTGTTTTAATGGAAAATGAAAAAAATGAATGCAATTTTCAGCACTTCATTTGTTGCTTGGGTATAAATTTTCCTTATCATAATCTCTATTATATCATTGACACTCTTTTTTAAAATAGATTTAACAACCAAAAAAAGAAAAACTTTAATTCTGCAAAGTATAACCACTTTTGCACTTAAAAAAATAAATTCTGAGAACATACTATTCTCTTCTACTTAAAATCCTTTTGAATGAAATATTGTTCTTGCCTTCTTGTCAAAAATTGTTGAAACATTTTGCTCACAATCTTTTTCATATTTCTTTCAAAATATACCATTAAAATAATACAGTTACATTAGTGTTCATTTCAAAACATTACTTGGTAATGTTTACACAGAACTTTGTTTACAGCTTCACTGAGGTATAATTGACAACCAATAAACTGCCCATATTTTAAAAGTATAGCTTGATAACTTTCAACAAATGGGTACACCTGTGAAACCATCACCATAGTCAAGATAATGAACATATCTATTACCACAAAAGTTTTCTCCAGCCCATTGGCAACACATTCCTCCTCTCATGTCAGTGTTCAAAAAACAAATAATCTGCTTTCTGTTACTATGAATTTTAGTTAGCATTTCCTAGAATTTTATATAAATAGACACATGCAGGATGTACTCTTCTTTTTGACTGGCTTTTTTAACCAAGCATAATTACTTTGATTTTCATCCACGTTTTTGTATGTGTTAATCACTTCCTCTTTTTTATTGATGAATAGTATTAGCTTGTGTGGACATACCCCATTTTGTTTATATAGTCACCTTTGGATGAATATTCAGGTTGTTTCCAGTTTGGGGAGATTTAAGTAAAAATCTGTTATGTATATTCTCATACAAATCTTGTATGGACATTTGCTTTCATTTCTCTTGGGAAAATGTCTAGGAGCGAAGTGGTTGGATTGTTTGGGAGGCACATGCTTAACTTTAAGAAGCTGTTAAGTTGTTTTCAAAAGTGGTTATGCCATTTTACCTTCCTGCCAACAGTGTATGAAAGGTCCAGTTGTTCCCCTTCCACCCCAAGTCAAAACTTTTAAATCTTCACCCTTCTACAGGGCATATAGTGGCATCTTCTTGTGGTTTTAATTTGCATTGCCTTAATGACAATGACAGTGACCATTTTATCCACATGCTTTTTAGCTGTCTGTATCTATTCTTTGGTCAAGTGCCTCACCAATTCTTTTACCCATTTTAAATTGTATAATTTGCTTTATTCTATTATTGAGTTATTAAAATTTATTATATATATTCTGGGTACAAGTCCCTTATTTTATGTATATATATAAAGTTGCAATTATTTCCTTCCAGTCTGTAGCTTGCCTTTTCATTTTTTTTAACAGTGCCTTTTGGTGATCAAATGTTTTTAATTTTGATGAAGTCTAACTTATCAATTATTTTCTTCTATAATGTCTTAGTTTGCTTGGGCTGCCATTGCAAAGTACCATAAACTGGGTGAGTTAAACAACAGAAATATTTTTCTCACAGTTCAGAAGGCTGGGATGTCTAAGATCAGGGCACGAGTATGGTCATTTCTGGTGAGGACTCTCTTCCTGGCTTACAGACAGCTGCCTTCAGTCTGTGTGTTCACATGGCCTTTTCTCAGTGCAAGTGCTTGGAAAGAGAGAGCAGGGTCTCTGGTATCTCTTCTTAGAGGGCACTAATTCCATCTGGAAGGCCTAACCCTCATGACCTCATCTACATCTAATTGCCTCCTTAAGGCCCCATCCCCAAATACCATCACACTGGGGGTTAGGGCTTCAACATATGAATTTGGGGGGGACACAAACATTTAGTCCATAGCATTTAACATGCTTTTCATCTTTATCTAAGAAAACTTTCCCCAAATCAAGTTATTCTTTTCTTCTATACTTTCTTCCAAAAGTTTTATATCTTTAGCTCCTATATTTAGGTCTATAATCCATTTCAAGTTAATTGTATATTGTGTGAGGTAAGGGTTGAGATTCTTTTTTTGGTGTGTGGCTATCTAATTGTTTCAGTATCATTTATTAAAAAAAGAATACCCTTTCCCCATTGAACTCCTTAGTACCTTTGTTGAAAATCAATTGACTATATATATGTGGGTCTATTTCTGAACTATTCATAGCAGAAATATTAAGGGAGAAAAAAGAATCAAAAACATTTTACACAATTTTTTTCATTATCCCACAACATGATTTTAGTCATAACTAAGCAAGATTGTGTCTCAGGGTCATAATTAATCATGTAAGAGCCAAGAAATTGATGCTACTTTCAAAACGTCTCAATCAATCCCTATGAGATGATTTGAAGACAAAACAAACTGGGACCAAAACTTAGTTCATAAATAATGACGTTAAGGCACAGGTGGTAAGATTAATAAAGAATTTTGCCACTATGGATGTATACTGCTATCAGAAGGTAACTACAGAACTCTAATATTTCGATGTTTCCTTTCCTGGAAAATAAAAACAATGAACATATTGAATATTGCTTATTCAAATATAAATGTTCCTTTCTATGAGTACACACTCCCCCTTGGACCCATTTATGGTGTTTTTCCATGCTAACGCATTTTAAAAATAAAGAAAGAAATATATCTGATTCTGAAAGCATTGAACTATAATATAGATATTCTCTTTTCTCTACGTTGAAGGAATTAAACAACAAAGAGATGACAAGTGTGTTAATTAAGGCTCATTTACTTATAAATGACAGAAATTGAACTCACCATGGCTTAAACAAGGAAAAGTTTATAGCCTCATACAGTTGGAAAACTAAGGTCTAGTTCCTTTCAGGCATTGAGGAGTTTCAATTATGTCCACAATAGTGTTTTCCATTTTTTCCACCTGTTGGTTTTGCCTTATCTGTGTTGCAAGTTATTGACATAAGGTAACCAAAGTTGGCCCCCAGTGCGTGAAGTTAAATGACCCTTAGAGTTTACAACTTCAGAAAAAAGATTTTCTTTCACCCAGAATCTATATCAATTGCCCCAGATGCTGGACTGATAACTGTATCAAAGGGAATTCTGATTAGTTTCCCTCTAATCTATAGAGAGGTACAGAATTGGAAGAGAGAAAGTTTATCAAAACCTAGAGTAGTTCAGTTCCTAGAAGAAAGCGGAAGGACTGCTGGGCAAGCAAAAAAGCAGAAGCAGGTAAAGAGAGAGAAAAAATTTCCCCCGTGAAACTAATATACACTATAAATAAATTATCTGGATAAGATATACTTATTAATTTTTAAAAAGCTTTTTTAAGAAATAAAAAATATATATGAAATGTCAATACATTTGAAAATTATTATCAATAATGTAGGAATTTTTCTAACAAAATATAAATAACCAACATTAATCAAAGAGGAAATGTGAAGAGACTTATAGTCATAGGAAAAAAAAACTAAAATTTGGTCAATATTTGTCTTTATATAAAAATGCCCAAATGGTTTTATACGTTCTTTCTTACTCTCAAAGACATGTAATTCTTACGTTACTCAGATTATTCCAGAGCATTGACAAACTCCCTGATTCATTCTGTGAAACTACTATAATCTTAAAACTCAAATTTTGTGAAACTAGCATAAAAAGAAACTTCAGTTGAATTCACATATTTAATTAGATGCAAAAATTATAATCAAATTATTAGTAAATTGAATCTGAGAGTGTATTAAAAGATTGGGCATTAAGGTTTTTAATTAAATTTAAGCTTAAATTTGGGTCAAATACTTGTAAATAATTGTTTAATTTTCAAATCTTTGGTATCAATCCATCTTACCTCTGGCACATGTCCTAATTACTAAAGACTTGAATTTGAGCAAATAATGGAATTTCTATTCCTCAGTTCTACAATGAGGGAAATAAGGGAAGGGGACTCTGAGTTTACCTTAAACCACAAAAATCAATGATTCTAAATATTTAAGGAAAATCAGCATTTTTCATGAAAACATTCCATTTCAAAATTTTAGGTCAACCCATAAAAGCAGAGGGCTTCATCAAAATTTTAAACTCTAGCCATGTACTTTAGTTGAGAGATATTTTAATATTTAAATATAAATAAATGTAACTTTAAGCTAAGTTTTATGAAAATACTATAAAGTTTCTGAAAGACAGCAGTCTAAAAACACAGAATTCAGAGTCATATCTTAATTTTGCTCCATGCTAGCCATGTGATCTTGAACAAACCTAACTACCTGTGCCTCAATTACTTCATCTGTACGATAGGGATAATAATACTACCTGCCTCGTAGGTTTGTTGCAGTTGATTAAATGAGACAATACATGTGCTTACAATAGTATATAACCACTCATTAAGCACTTACTATTAATACTATATTGTTGAGAATGCACACTATCACACACAATGAAAAATGAATCAATTACAATGTCTGATTTCTAAAAAGAGGATATAATATCACTTTTAGAACTCTAAAGGTGGAGATTTTTCTTACATGCCTCTGACATGGATTTTAAGGTCTCTTACTAAATATTCCTAAAGAATATCAAATAACCATGTGGAAATAAAAATGTACAGATACTTGAAATCAGGTGGTTTTAGTGTATGTGTGTGTGTGCACATGCACTTGTGCATGCTTTAGTTTTATGTGTGTTTCTAACAGGAGATTTCATTTGAAATCTTATTTTCTTTAACATTAAGTTTCAAAAACTGTTTTTAGGCAATTAGCAAGACACAATTTAAGAATTAAAATATATTGTGAAAAACAAAATCTAAATTACATAATTTAGTCACTACTTTAACATTTTTTTAATTTAAAAGATGAAATATACATTTAATTTACAGAAGCTCTACATTTAAAGTTATCTCATGCAAAAATCTACAGATGACAAAAAAAGAAGATATCTTTAAACCAAATCTGGAAAGGTTTTTTAGCAGGTGTTCCATTTAGAACCAACATACTACTTAAGAGATAGCATGGTAATTATGAAAATTATTTTTAGTAGGTGAAGTTGCTAAAGCTATCTGCACATCAAAATTTGAAACTTCCCAAAATGAACCCTACTTCAACTCTGAACTCAGCCTTTAAATTATGGAGAATACAAAAATATGATTTTCACAGTAGGAAAAAAAATCATAGTAAACTAAACTTTTGAGGACATATTTACCCTATATTATATCATATTATGTAGGTCTAATCTTTTGTTCAGCTTTATTCAACAAATAATCATTAACCACCTATGATGACATAGAAGGGAGTTGCTAATAGAAACATAAAGATGAATGAGACATATTTCCATTTGGTTATATAGTGTATATATATGGTATAGGTTTTATAAAACAGAGAAAGTATTCTTTTGTTATGGATGGAGTTAGGGAAGGTTTCACAGGTGAAAAAATATTTGAATTTCTCTCGATTGATGAGTGATGTGATGTTGAGCTAGTATTAGGATAGGGATCCAGGCAGAATTTATGAATGTCCAGAGGAGGAGAAGTGTGAAACAACTTGCTGGGTTCATAGAATTATGGATAATTGATAAATTGGATTGCAGGGAGAAAGACAAAAACAGGGTGAAGAACGCTGGAAGATCTTTGGAGATTTTGGACTCTATCTCTGGGCAACGAAATGTTATGAAAACATTTTAAGCGGAAGTTTACTACGATTACCTCTCTGCTGTGGGAAGATCACCACTAGCAGTGTGAAGGTTAGATTGGAAGTAACCAGACTGAAAGGAGGGAGAAGAATAAGGGTATTATTCATTAAGAATCTCCTGGGTTGGTTTCAAATATCTCATCTCTGTGGGTTTTTGTAAATGAATAGTTGGGTATATTTTTATCCATCACTATATTCTGATCTTCTTGAAAAGGACAATATACAGCTATTCTTTCTGTATTCAACTTCCCATTCAGTAGCTGTCACATAGCAGATCCTTAGGAAATATTTTTTGAATTACTCTTATTGAAAACTGAGCAGAAAAAAAACCCCAAAATAATGCTTAATCGTGCTACTTTACAACGTATTTCCAGCTCTTGAACTGCAGGGGGATGGAGACCTTTGTAAACATCGACAGAACTCCCCTGCTGCTACAACCTGTGTTCTTTGTTGATGCATTATCATTAATGATTAATATAGTTTCTCAGGTTTAAACGACTGTAGATTTTCTGACAGGTAACCTTCATAGGGTGAAGAAAATAATAAAATCAAGAAGAGTATAAGGATGCCAGTTTCATTTAGTCATTTAGAAGGGAAAAAATAAAAAATCAAGACATAGATACTTTCAACATATGCTGATCATTCTTTAAACTTTGTAACTTTGTTTTATTTACTGGGGATAAATGTGATTTTAAATGGAGGAAAAATATATTTAAAATTATAATCAGGCTAAACTTCTAATTTTTTTAAACTGACATTTATACAGATTTCTTGAACTATTCAAATTAACATAGTACCAAATTTAGTCACAAGTTAAAAACACAGATTGCATGTGTCCTGTCTCTCCAACAACATCATGCATTCACTTCCATGTGTCCAGATATAAAGGCATGGCAAGCCAGTGTTTGAAAAAGGAAACTCTGGTTAAAATTATTATGTGATTAAGAGAATTTTATTTACTGATAAGCCATTGTTTAATTGACAAGATAGAAAATAATGATTTTTACCACAATAGAAATAATCAATTCAAGCAACATAACTTTCTGATGGTCTATTTTATATTTTCATCTTTTAAATTGAATTTTAATTGTATTTATTAACATTTGGATATTTTTTCAGTCAAAATTCCAAAGTTATACTTCTAATATTTATGTTGTATCTATATATCCATTGCCTCTATTTGACTTTGATCAAGTTCATCACGTGTCAAAGATATTCATGATTTCACAATGCTTGCATCTATCTCTTATAAATGAAACTGGAACAAAATATTTTGTTATACATATGTAATTAATCATCAATTTGTATCACTCCCAACACTAGGACAGGCTGTAGCAATTGAACACATTTGTGGTCTATGATTTACATAGGAGTTGATAATCTGAACACTAAGACCATGTATTTGATCTGAGAGAAGCAAGGCTGGATTAAAAAAAAAAAAACAAAAACTGGTACCCTGGATTCTTTGAGGAATTAACTCCTTTGCTTTGTATTTAAGCATTTAATAATTAGTAGATTTTTGGCCAAGCAAATTATATAAATTGTATACAATTACATTTTCTATTCCAGGAAAGGCTGGGAGTCCTGAGTGACTAAGGCCTAGGTTTAGTATACTGGACTGGGTGAGAGATAGGGTATGCAAAAGAGATATATTTTAAATTAAAAAAGAAAAACCCTAATTTTACTTAAGGAAAAGTGAAATCAACATTTGTAGTTAACTTAAAGAGGAAAGTATTTTGTTGAAATATATTTTTGCTTTTGTTCTGGGAAACTTACTTTGTAGATGCAATTAAACATGAATTTAAAAGTATTCTCTGTTGGTATTAAGATAACATATTTCCCATAGCAGCAATTCATCATTACCTTTGTAGTTGACCTTGAAGCCAACAGATCCGACACTTTCATCTGTTTGAAGGTGCAACCACATTTGGCTACTCATGCTCACTATCAAGTCTGGTACAAAGCTTCCAGTCAGCCTAAAAAGATATGGACAAAGAAGAGAGAAATGGGTGATTAAAACATCCTCTGCATACAAATTAGGAGACATATGTGTTTCTCAATACTTTCTTGGCTAGAAAAAGACCTGTCAGATAAACTTACAAGCCTATGTGTTGATGTAACAGAACAAAGAGCACAATTTAGTGATCAAGGTTTATTATAAACAAGTATCATTTTACGTGTTTAACTAGGTTAGATTTTTCACACCCCTGAGGCAAGACACTAAATTTTAGGCCATCAGCGAATTTTACACTTCTTTTTGAACTGAAATGAAAAGGAGGATCCTTAAAAATCTTTAAGTTTATTTTGTAACACCAGGAATGCACTTTATTTTAACCTTTCAAGTTTCACAGAACACCTTTCTAAAGAAATATTGTGAAAAATATTTAAGTACTGTGCAAAACAATAAAATGACAAGGAATATAATATAACCCTTTGCAATACTTATGTCAAGCTAGCCATGTCATGCATGTTTTTCTGTAAATAGTTTTATTTTAAAGAACATGCTGCTAATTTGATGTGGCATCACTTAATCTATGCATTAATAATCTCATTTGGTTAGGCTCAACTTTATAACCCTAACAAGGGAAATTACTTCATGTTTCCTCTGTTATTAATAACATTGCAGTCACATATTTGAACCAAAGCCAACGGTCATATAAAGGAGGAAAGCAAATGAGTAAATAAGACCTTGGGGGGAAAAGTCTGTCAAGAATAAAAAGAGGGAAAAATGGATTCACTGCTGAGTAAAGTATCTATATTGATAGGGAATTTCAAATTACATACTAGAAAGACAGGTTTTTAAAAGAAAAAAATTCCTAAGTGTTTACCTATTTTATTGCTAAAACAATGAGGATTGCTGGAAAATTACATTAGGAGAGAAGGTATAAAGTTTCCCTTCTCAATAAAAAGGGCACCCTGAAAGAGCATAAAACAGTCTCCTGGATGGAGCTACACTATAATTAGACTAGCAGAGGGCAGCATGGATGACCATATCCTCGAAGTGACCAGGGCAGCAAAATGCCCTGCTCACTAGTCAGCCACCAACACTGTAAAACATCACCAGCAGAGTGCATTAGCAATATAGCTATGTTACCAGTCTCCAGTGTTACAGAATTTATGGGAATCTATCACAAATAAACCAAGTTTATGATTAATTATGGGATTATGCATAATGTTGAGGAACATTGTGAAATATCAAGATACAATCAATATAAGATATTACAGAACTTTAGATTATATTCATTTTCTTCCTGCCAAAGCAAATTCATAATTATTATAATATAAACCATACACACACATACATTCTCCTTCATAATATATCTGTATATCTGTATGTATAGTACATACAGTAGTCCCCCCTTATCTGCGGAGGATACCTTCCAAGATTGCCAGTGGATGCCTGAAGCCATGAATAATACTGAACCCTATATATACTGTATTTTTTCCCACACCTTCATACCTATGATAGAGTTTAATTTATAAATTAGACACAGCAAGAGATTAACAACAATAACTAATAATAAAATTGAACAATTATAACAAATACTGTAATAAAAGTTATGTGAATGTGGTCTTTCTCTCTTTCAATACAAATCTATTCCTGATTCTGTGTAACCATCCTTTACTTGCAGTAAATGGCTTGGTGTCAGTCATTTCAGGGGACCCTTAGCTGAAGTCTTTGTGTAGGCTCAGTGCTTTCTGGTGCAACACGTTGCCGTTAATCACAACACATCGTTTTCTGTGCATGTCTTCCACCCACAAATTTAATGCCTTTTCCATCTAAACTAAGCACTTATCATGCACTGTGGCTGCAAAATGCAGTTTGAGGTGTTATAGCAAAACTAGCACAAATTTCTTTTTCCTTCTTCCCAATTTCACGGATAAAAGATTTGTTCTTACCGTAGATCTTAGCAACTGCAGCATATGACTTTTCCTCTTTCCTTATTAAGTCAAGACCTCTCATCTTTTCACTTAAAGGAAGCACTTTACACCTTCTCTTTGGCATATCCAAATTGCCAGCATCACTACTCTTGCGCTTTGGGGCCATTATTAAGTAAAATAAGGATTACTTGAACACAAGCACTGTGATACCTTGACAGTTGTTCTGATAACTGAGATGCCTACTAAGTGACTAAAGGGCAGGTAGTGTACATAGTGTGGACATCATGGACAAAGGGAAGATTCACGTCCTGGGTGAGACAGAGCAAGATCTCATCAAGCTACTCAGAATGGCACACAATTTAAAACTTATGAATTGTTTATTTCTGGAATTTTCTATTTAATATTTCAGTCTGTGGTTGACCACAGGTAACTGAAACTGCAGAAAGTGAAACCATGAATAAGGAGGGACTACTGTATATGTATTCCTACATACACACATACACTATCGTTTGAAAATATCTTTCAATTAAACTTTGTGGCATGTGAACTTTCAATTTTCAAACTGATGAGTTCATAAGTACTAGTTTCTTGAGCTACAGTAGAGATGTTTGTGGACAAGAGTGAGGACTCAAGCTCAGAGACATGACAGAAAGTAAAGTGAATTCATTATGAAATGGGCATGAGAGTTTCAAACTACAGGATGTGCATCAGCTACACCATATCAAATATGCCAACAATCTATCTCACAGTGAATATTAAAAAATGTTTTTGTGGGAAAATTTAATTATTGTTCTTTATTATATCCTCTTATAACTACCTCAGTCAGGAACTCTTTTACCAGCCCTAGACCTCTAGCATTGTAATTTTCTCAGCTCATAAAGAATAGCTAACACATACAGGCTAAATTGTTTCCTTGCTAACTTGTTCTCCTACTGATTCTACCCATTTCCCAATTCACTGTTGGTGTAAAGATAAATATAAACCTAAAAAATTAATAAATAAATTAAAATTTCCCCTGATGCCAAAAAGGAAAGAGAAACTCCCATTTCTCGTTAGAATTTCCTTTAGAAAACTTGAAATTATAAGTGGTATCTATTTCTTTCAGATGTATGTAAATCTTTTAAAAGCTAAATAAATCTCTTGCCTATTTTGTATCCCATGAATGTCTTTCTTGGAGACCTTGGAGCCATCTCTTTGGAATGTGAACATCAAGGAGGATGTCACTCTATCTGCCTGTTTCTGTGAAAGTCTCAACCTAGACACATAGCTCCAAAATGTAACTTCTGGCCTGTCATAAGATAGGAGAGGTTTCATTTTTCCTTTTGATGAGGACCATTAACACATATGTAATAGATTGTACCTGCCTGACTATATAAAAGGGTGAGATTTATTTCTCTCTTCAGTCTTCTTAGTTGATTGCCTGTGATGCACATCCTAGACTGCTTTAACGCTTCTTCAATATTAAAACAGTTTTATTCTTTTCTACATTTTGTGGAGAGAGTTAACTGGGTTGGCAGAAGATTTTATTTCTAATTGTATTACCTAACAATTTGGTAATGTAGATGAGATACAAACAGCAGTTCCTGAATTAAATGAACCAGCTGAAGGTCTTGTGGCCACACAACAGTCGTATAAGAGACCCTGAATTATAAAAGGTCTCCCTTCTAGTGCTCTGCTCTGTTGGAATACTAGCTGGATAAACCACTCTTTCCAAATTCAAGGTTTTAGTATTGGGTAAGCATGGGTAAATGGACTTTAAAATTCCATCAGGATCATGACTGGCTTTCATGGCGGAAAAATACGGGAAGCTAGGAATGTTGCCTGAAGTTCTTTACTTAAACAATTAATATCTTTTTGTCACATTTGGAATACATATGACAATCCAATCTTGCAGGATTTGTGAGGGCTTCATTCCAAGCAAATAAATTACTAATATTTATTAGATAGAGATCATTCTAATTGGAAAGTTGCAAAATGATTTGGATAGCCAGAAGGAAAGATTGAGAAGAATGGAAGAGGAAATGTAAGAATTAAAGGTAATTTCTCTTTCACAGAACCCTCTTCTTCCTTTCTCTGCTTTCTCTGCTTCCTCTGCTCCCTCTGTTCCCACTGCGTGTCTTTATCCTTCTTGCTTCAAATTGACTCCTGGAAAGAGGGAAGTGATAGTCTCTTAGATATGTGATTCCCTTTGTTAGTGGATTTCCTTGCAAAGGAGGTTGAGGGCACAACTTCTTTAGCTGGTAATGAATTACCTACTTTGTCTGAGGACACAGGCTTGTGTGCCTCATATCCTAGCCCTGAGCCCACTCTATGTCTTAGCACAGATTCTACCTGCAGGAGTCCCTTATCTATACAGCACGTGTCTAGGAAAGCAGAAATTATAAAGAGATGTGATTAGGGAACAGTTGAGAACTTGTGTAAAGGACTGTGTGCCCATATGGAAAGAACAAGATGTAGAATAGTTTCACTGGTCACTTGCAAAAAGGCAAAATAAAAAAAAAAGTATCAGGTTGATAAATATATCAACATGGGAAAGATGCTGAAGGCCATATAATTCTACATTTTTCTTGTCACAACTTGAAGAAAACCAGCTCTTCTTATGTGATGACCGGTGAAGCTGATGCTATTGAGAAGCTAATCAGCCTCCTTGCCAGCTGATATTATTCGTATGAAAGCTCTTTTCCCTATTTCCCAGAAGTCTGCAGAAGTCCTCCCCAGTGTGTTTTCAATTTACATCCCCACACTAAGGGATGTGCACAAGCTACTGTGTGGAACTCTGCAACCAGCAGACTCCACTCATTTGATGGAGCAAGCACACTGGGGACCAGAAGATGACCCATCACATCAAGGAGTAGCCAACTAGCTGCCATCCTCCACAACTGTGGAGGAAATAAGGGCTTGAGAGATCCATCAAAAGACATTGTTCATAGCATTACTTGGAGGCTTTCCTCTAAAGGTGAGCTTGGAGAAATGGTTGTGGTGTATCCAGAAAATGTGTGAGTCCTCCATTATTTTCCCTCAGCAATTTGTTGAGACTTTCCCAAAATTTACTAGCATGGACCCAGGGGTAGATCAAAATGATCTTCTGGTCCTATCTGCCTTTGTCTTGGCTCTCTTGTTGACTACCCAAGCTCAAATTAGGGAAAAGGTGCTGGAATGGCAAGGACAGGCTATTATTCCAATCTTGGCAGCTGTTACTCAATTTGGGGACAATTTAGAGAAATACAAAGAAGAAAAGAAGTTAAAAACTGCTGTGCTAACTATTCAGTTAAAACTATTTACTAAAGGAAATAATCTCTACTTAGACGAATTTATAAAGAGAACAAAGGAACAAAAGAAAACTGTATGTCATTATTGCAGGAAATTAGCACACTGGAAGAGGGATTTGAGAAGAGAGATTCCAGCAAATGCAAAAATTGCAGAAACGAGGGAATCGGGAAAGCCCAGAGGCTCGGGAATAATTGGCAAATGGTCTACTATTGACAGATTGAGGGAATCTCAGAGGTAGGAACTGGGAAATATCCATTTCAATAAATTTCCCTCAGGCTAACGTAACCTTGCTTTTTCTGGTTAAACACTGGTGCTACTTATTCTGAAATTTCCCTAGAAGTTCCTCACTTTCCATCTGGTCATAGATTGACACAGGTTGCTGGTATTTTGAATCAGCTTTATACTTACTCCTTGTCTTCTGTGGTCCCCACACGGATAGATCATCTGACTGAAGAACATGTTTACTTACTTTCTCCAGTAAACCGATTGGGGAGAGATCTCCTGTGCAAATTAAGACTACCATATTGCATACTCCATACGGAGTGTATGCGGAACGCACTGAAAAGAAAGCATCTGACTTGGTTACTGTGTGCCTTCTGAAAGAAAAGGGATATAGCAGAGAGTGGCAGGCTCTCGCTGTGCTGGAAAAGCACCCTGAGCAAAAACAAATCAATGCATGGCTTTGGGCCCTAGGAATAATACTGGTATAATACTAGATGTGGAACCAATAGAAATGCTTATCAAAAGCATGAGACGTGGTGCTGTGTCAAACAACACCCTTTGTCAAGAGCTCAATTAAAAGGAATAAAACCAGTTTAAAAAAGAACTAGAAAATAAGGGATACTTATAAAAGGGTACTCACTCTGTAATATCTACTAGTACTGCCAAACCTCCAGAAAAGGAAGCTAAATTTCATATAGTCCACCTTTGTACAAGATCTTAAAGAAGGAAATACATTCATTGTTCCATTAATGCCTGAAATTCCTAACACTGGAACTTTATAAGGTTGATGCCATCCTCTGTGAAGTTTTTCTCCAATTTGTCTACTTTCTGCCTTGTTTTCCCCTGTTCTTCTAAATTCTTATTTGTTCTTACTCATGGAGGAATCCAGTATTTACAGCAAAGGTTTCCTCAAGAGTTTCAGTACTCTCCTACTCTTTCTCTAGTAATTTACAGGATAAAGAAATCTGTCCCATCAGAAGGCTCTATAAGTATTCAACATATGGAGTGTTTGCTGGTAGTGTCAGAAACCAAAGAGCAAAGCAAAACTGATGATTTGGCTTTGTTATAATTCCCCCCTTCACAAGGGCATAAGGCCTCACTAAATAAATTGCAATACTGACAACTGAGGTAAATTATTTAGGGCACATGTTGATACTGAAGGTCTCAAAATGTTACAAGACAAGAGGCAGCCCATTTTGCAGATGAAATGCCCTATTACAAAAACAACCCAGGTAATTTTGGGGACTAGTAGGATATTGTAGACAGTGGACTCCAGCTTTTGCAGAGTGGGCAAAACCTCTCATGGAGCAATTGCATAATCACTCAGATGCTCAGATTTGGTCTGTAGAATCTGAAGAGGTTTTTGAACTAAAATTGGCTATCATCTCAGCTTTGGGGATTTTTAATTTTGAGATTTTCTACTAATTTTGTCATGAAAATAAAGATGCTACTTTCGGATTTGTAACTCAAAAGTTGCTATTAGACCACACATCAATAATGTATTTCTCAGTTTTTCTGGAGGCCGTGGGCACTCTGGATACTGGGATGCTGTGACAGCAGCCCACACAGTTTTAAAAGGCTCAAGCCCTTACCTTTGCTGCTTTACCATTAGCAAAGGTAGACTCAAGCTCTACCTTTGGTCGCTTGACTTATCTGCATGTCCCACATGTTGTGACAGGTATTTTACAAGTGCATGAGATCCAGAATTTGTGAGTGAGCCATTAGACTAGTTATGAACAAGTGTTATTATTCAATCTTAGTATTGTGCTTGGGAGATGCAATCTCCTGAATCCTGTTGGTCTTTCATCAGAATCTGATCAAACAGATGATCATGATTGTACAATGGTAATAGAAGAAGACACCAGGCCCTGACCTGATTTATCTGATATTCTTGTTTATAATGTCAATTTAATGCTTGCTGGTGGGTCATGTACTCAGGATGAAAGTGGCCAACTTAAGGCTTCATATGGTATGCGTGACTTCTTATGCAATTTTGGAAGCTTATGTTTTTCCTAGAATTAAGGGACACAAGCAGCCTAGTCAATAGCACTAATAAGAGTTGCAATTATATACATATTTTTTATATTTATATAAATTATAATTTGTATAATTATTACATATACAATTATATATATTCACACATATAATTATATATATGCACACACATTCACACACACACATATATATAACACATGTTTGGCATCTGTCATGCAACAGATCAAATTTGGAAAAATAGAGGATTCTCTACTTTGAGAGGAAACAAAATATCTCATGGAAAACTGACAGCTGATTTGTATGAGGCTGTAAAACTGCCTACTCAGATCAGTAATCCATTGTAGAGCTCATGCAAGGCAAAATAAAAACTTCTAAAGGCAAGGACTTTGCTGACAGAACTGCAAAAGCCATTGTTAAAATGTGGCAGATTTCAAAGTTAGAAGCCTCACATTTAATACAACAATTTTTGCTAATTTCCAAAAATATACTTCACAAAAGGCAATGCACAAATGGATTGAAAAGGGGGCTAAAAGAAACTCCACTGTACTATGGGAATTATCTAAAAAAATAATTCCTATGCCAAAACAGTCCTTATTTGCTTGGTTAGTAATGTCATGTCATCAATATAATCACTTAAGTAATGGAGGCATATTAAAGGCATCAGATTTTTACTACATCTACCTAAAAAGTGAAGTTATTTCAAAACATATTAAAGAGATGAGCAATCTGTCAGCAGAATTCTTTACATGCCACTCTCAAGGTATGTGTAGGTAGTTTTCCCCAACCAACTTTACCAGAAACTTGGTCTCATTTGGATTTCATAGAATTAATGCCTGTGGAAAAGAAGAGATTTTGTCTAGTTATGGTGTTGTGGGGAATTGGAATTGGTTACCCAAAAATGTGAAGATTATTTGACATAAAGATTTTGAAACTGCAGACAGGGAAAAGAACTCTGAAAAACAAGTAGAAGTTACCCTTTGTAAGAGACATTTACACTTGTAAGGGAAATCTCCATTTGTAAAGGTATCTCCCTCTCTTTACCAGGAAGAAGGGCGGATGACTTTATATCTAAAAATCTTATCAGTGTGGAAGGTGAAAACTTAAATCTGCATACTCTTGTTTACTATTCTTTTCTTGTAATCCCTCGTGGCTGACACCCCCAACCCCCAAAATCCATGTTTGTCTATATAAGAGGAGAACCTCCACCATTCTGGTGAGAGAAACTCAGTTTCACCAAGTCTTTCCCATGTACATATGTTATAAAGCTTTGTTTGATTTTCTCCTGCTATTCGGCCTCATGTTAATTTAATTTGTAGCCCAGCCAGAAAGCACCCAGAGTGGGTAGAGAAAATGCTCTTTTTCCCCTTCAGTTTGGTGACTTGGATGGGATAAAAATTCACCAGCTGTTCACTGTCTCCTGGAACTACCACAGCCAAGAGATTCCAGACCCCTGGCAAGAGCCGGCAGGAGGTTAAGAGTTCTTACCATGTCAGTCTCCTGCATCTCTGCCTGCAGGGTCCAGTGGAAAGGAGAGTGGTGAGTTTTTTCTCTTTTCTAAATTTAGAATAGAAGGAGAAAATCTTGGTGAAGCTAGCTTCTTGGGCTCAGTGACTCTAGGATCTGGCTGAGCACTCATTGGTTAAGTGATCCTTTCCTCCCAGAAACAGTCACTATTTCTCCTTGTCTCTGTCTTTTGTTGTTTGTCATAAGACACAGGTATCTCCATAAGCCTGTTGTCTGGGGCTTTTGTCTTGTTCTATGTCTCGAGAGTTTGGCTTTTTGACCCTTCTGGTCTCCGCCATCCAGAGGGTGCATGTACTGGCAGGCATCTTGGCGGCCAGTCAATAGACTGGGATTCTGGGACACTCTTTGGCTGCATCTGCTCTCAGGGGTTTGTCATAAGGGGTCTCATTTGCTTTCATAAGGGACCTTTGTTGTCTCAACTTTTGTTTTTTCTTAGGCTATTTTGGAAGTGAAGTTCTCTGAATGGCTTTTGGGGATGCCTCTTGCATCCATAGATATAAGCTTTGATGAGTTGCTGGTAAGAGTAAGATCCTACTCATCAACATGGCCAGATGATGGATCATTTAAGTTGGGAAAACTTCTAAGTTGGGGGGAAAAATTGTGAAAGCTCTCATCATACTTGTTTTTATTGGTAATTATGAAAAGTCCAGATTAAAACAAAAGGCAAAAATTGACTAGCCTTGTACATACCCTAGGTAAAAGGAACCTAGGGGGGAATTCCTAGAAAAGAGAATCCTAGGGGGAATTTCCTAGGTGAGGGGAGCCTTGAGGGAACTTTGGAGTGAATGGGACAGGCTGACCTTTTAAATTTGGCTTTACATTGGAAAAAGATTGTGTTTATAAAGTCTGAACAAACAGCTTGATAAAAGCCCAACCAGTTGCTGACTGGGCAGCCTCCCCCTCTGAACTCCGGTTGGCTTGATTCTGAGACCTGTGCAAGTGCTTAACAAAAGGGGCCGAAGACAGTGCTAATTAAACTTACAAAAGGGAATTCAATAGGGTTGCCTGAGCCCACACTGTATGAGATAAAAACTAGAGGCTAATATCAGGATAATAAAGTAACCCCCAAGGTAAATTGGTTTAGGATTAAATTGTACATTCAAAGAGGTACAAAGTTTTAAAGGTGTGATACACATTGTCCTGAAGTTTTAGAAAGTACAAATCTTTAATTCACCTCTTAAGTTAAAATTTTCCATATAAATAAAGTAATTGAAGGAAAAAAAATGTAGCTGGAAGCGTGGGTGAACTTCTTTGTCATTTAAACTGTAATCCAGTTCTTTGGGGAACTGGAAGCAACTATCTTTGTCTTACAAATCTCTGCAGGATCAAAGGTATGGCTTTAAAAAAAAAAAAACTTGAGTGCTTTCTCTGTGCCTATATGATGTAGATTTTCTGCTCCCATCTTCTCTAGGACCTGAGAGCCATTCTTTGGAATGCAAATGTTTCTCAGAAACTAGTGAGCTTTGTATTATATCTGATTCATAACAAAAATTTAAGATCTGTGTTTACCTGTGTGTTTATGTGTGTCTATATGTATATTATGTATGTGTGATATTTTACCTCTGGATGGTATGGCTAAAATCAAGAACTCTGTTTAATTGGCTTAAAGTAAGCACTTACATAAATTCTAAATGTAATAGAAATGAACCCAAATGTCTTTCAAGTTAACATGATATGCTATTACAAAACTGGTTACCAAAAATAATAACTTCAAATGATAGCTGATTTTGTCCAATGTCTCATGAAGTTTTCCCAGGTAATCTAAAACATAATTTTTGGGAACAAATAACTTAGATGTAAGTGATTTAGATTTTATAGATAAACTTTTATCAGTAATTATAGTTTGTGACATGTGTAGTTAAATTAGCTTCCAAAATCTCTTTGGTAACTTGAAACTTTGAAAGTTTTGCTTGGTTAATTTAAATGATAAAAATTCATTCAATACTAGATCATTTCCAAATAAGATAAAATATTAGACATTAATTATAAGTTTATCGACTTTTGGCTTCTTAATACAGAAAAACTAAAAGATGTTTTGGGGTTTTTTGGTAAACATGTCTTGTGTTTTATTAAGATTGTACTACAGAGTAACATGTTTCCAGAAACTGTGAAAAGTGTATAGGTTTGTCAGGCCCCACAATGCTAATATAAATGACAGTTTATAATTGCTTACTTAGTTTTTATTTAAAAATTAAGGTTTCTAAGGGTTAAAAACTCTAATGTGTGATTGAAGCTACTGAAAATTAAGGAAAATATGTTTGTATTCAAAGAAAGTAAGAAAAATGTTTTTAGTAAAAAGATATGAAAGATGGAATTATTCTTAAAAAAAGATTTTCTTAAAAAAAGATAAATTTGCCCTAAAGTACTAGAAGAGAAGAGAAAAAAAATGGAAGGCATTGGACAAATTCTAAATATAGAAAGTTATAAGAGGTTTGCGGAAGAGAAATTCTAAAAAAGAGGTTTTGTGCATGGTCAAGTTGGCTAAGATTAAAATAAATCCAATTAAGTAAATGAGTTTTAATGCCAAAAATAAACTAGTACAAAATTAAAATTTGGTTTTCTTTTTGTCTTAAAAGGATAATTCAATTTTCTTGAACTTTTAGCCTGCTCTTAGTAACGAGATTTTAAAAGGTCTTTTCTTTGAGTAGTTTACCAGAAGAATAGGGATTTTTGTGTTTTATCAAAATAAATTTCCTGTATTGTTTTTATCAGGTCTTTAATCACAGGTGGTAAGGTTTTTCTCAACCTTTGAGTAAGTTTACCTAAAAGACAGGAAATCTGTTTTCCTATGTTCAAAAGGACTGAGGTTCATCTATTAAGCTTTTTTTCTGGACTATTTTAACTGTTGCCCTTGGCTGTTGTCACTTTGATTGAATGGATAACTGAGTATTGTTTGTCACAGTGAGCATTGTTTCCTATTTGATCAAGTGTTGTAAAACCTTTTGATATTTTTGACAAGCTTCCCCCCCACCAAAAACTATTCAAATCCTAAATGAAGTCTTTCTTTTGACCTGGAAGAAAGAAAATAATTTTTTTCTCCAGGAGGTTTCAGAAGGCCCCAGGACTTCTCAAAGAAATTTGCTCTCTCTTACTAAAGTAATCAGGCTTATTTGGTGTGTTAAATTACATGGGAAGTATTGTCAAATGTGTGATGATAAACCTTCTTATGTGGTATTGTGTGGGTAAACGTTATTGATCTAAGTGTTTTTTTTTTTTTAATTATTATATAACATTCCTAAAATCCTGATCTGTCCTGGTTACCAGTCTGATTCTGGTTATTATTTTAAAGTGTTGTATGTCACAAAAATAACCAAGTTTCTTTGTCAATTGTCATTTTTAAGTCTTGTTTACAGACAGTATTGTTTTACTCTGCTTTTTGCAAATATGTTTTATCTTCAGAGAGATTCATGGAAAGAACTCTGGCACTTACTCTAGGATACAGGTTTCTGACAAACTTTCAGATCATAAAGCTGAACTGGGTAAGAAATTACAGAACTCTAATGGAGAAACTGATGACTTTATGAAACTGCTAACAGAAGACTAAGATCAAGGATCTGTTACACAGGACTGATAAGGATGATTATAATTTTTATTTGAAATACTGCTTATTTGTTTAATATTTTGTTTTTTCAGACTTAGGGAAAACTTTTTCTCTTTTCTCTCAAGGTAACTGTGGCTTATAGCAATTTAGTGAATTATGCCTTTATAAGCAGAATTGAGACATTTATCTTTTTCCTCTACCTGATCCCTCCAGAATTTGGAAACTCTTAGTAAGTGAATATTCTTATTTCATGGCAATATAGTTATCTGCATAAGTTCAATAAGAATCTGTTCTCCTTACTATAGGACACAGTTAAAAACATTGGCACCAAAGCTTTGGCTGGAATATTATATTTTAAAAAAGGGAGACAAACTCAGATATGACAAGACAGCTTTTGAGAAACAAAGATTGGACTTTATGGAATAAAGCCACAAGAAAATATTGGCCTTGTACCTTATGCACAGTGTTCCAGGTAATGCTTATTGGATAAGTAAAGAACGTCACTTATCTGGCAGGTGCAAGGAACCTCAATATTTGGGGGGACCTCAAGAAGAGAGGAATTCACCCAAATCTGTAGGTATTGCAGGCAAAGCCTGATGACCAAATCCTTGGCTTGGCTTTCTTGGCCTTGAGAGGCCTTTGTAGTTCAGTCTGAGATTCCTTAAAAAAGTTCCAGCAAAGCTGATTTAAAACAGCCTATATGATCAATCGCTATTCTTGCTGTGCTTAGGTAAATAATTGGGCCAAGTTTATTGAAACTAGACTTATTTTACAAACTAGTTAGTCTTAATTTGGCTTTCTTTGGTAAATATGAAGGTGACTTTAGAGAGAAAAATTGTTTCTGTGGAAACTATAGTACACATTTGTGGATATTAGATCCTAGTTTTGTTAATTGTCTTTGAGGTTTTTTTGTTTTCTACCTATAAGCTGGACTGAATCCTGATTTCTTCTAGTCTCCTGAAATATCTGGCTACAAATCTCTGAACTAACATTTTCAATTTTCCCATCATTTTTATTTGGAATCATTGAGAACTGAATCTACACTTTTTCCTGAAGACCTGCAAACTGAAGCTGAACCACTTGATATAAACTTAAGAGATCACATACTAGCATGCCTGTTGATGACATCATCAGAGGCATTTTAAGCTGCAAAAGATGCTTCAATGCTGACATCTAGAAATCTTCTGAACTGGCTGTCCTCTGAACGCAGAAACTGGTTTACAATTGGCTCCATTAATCTTGTTTTTCTTTTGTTTCCATAGAAATGCTTCTTATTGATACCTGATTGCTTGCTTCCACAACATAAGCCTAACTGTAGGAGCCCACCTACATCACTGCCTTCTAAAATGAACTTGACTGATCTATTATCAAGACTAAAAAAATGTGTTCAATGAGATGGAACAATCTACCAACTCAGCTTCTGGACTGTGAAATTTCTTTAAGTTTCAAAAGGACTGTGAAACTTCTTAGTTTCAGAGGCGGGACTGTGGGGAATTGGAATTGGTTACCGCAAAATGTGAAGATTATTTGAGCTGGAAACTGCAGACAGGAAAAGAAACCTCTGAAAAACAAGTGGAAGTTACCTTTTGTAAGAGACATTTACATTTATAAGGGAACTCTCCAATTGTAAAAGTATCTCCCTCTCTGTACCAGGAAGAAGGGTGGGTGACTTTATATCTAAAAATCTTATCAGTGTGGAAGATGAAAACTTAAGTCTGCATACTCTTGTTTACTGTGCTTTTCTTGTATACCCCCAAACCCTCAAATCCTGGTTTGTCTATATAAGAGGAGAACCTCCCCATACTGGTGAGAGATACTCAGTTTCCCCAAGTCTCTCCCATGTGTACATGTTATAAAGCTTTGTTTGATTTTCTCCTGCTATTTGGCCTCATGTCAACTTAATTTGTAGCCCAGCCAGAAAGGACACAGAGTGGGTAGAGAATGCCCTTTCTCCCCTTCAGTGTATATGATGTCTGGATGGTCTGAAGTCCTTCCTTCTTCAGATGCCAATGCTCAGGAGGTGGTCAAGTCTCTTAATACTCATATTTTCCACTTTGGGGATAGTAGAACATAATGAATCAGAGAGAGGAAGTCATCTTATTTCCACTGTCATCCAGTAATTATGCAAATGTTTACAGATTCCCATAAGATAAATCAAACTCATTTGCTGAGATTCAGCATTATGCTAGATTAAAATGCCTTAGAACTTTACTGCTAGCCTTGTTAAAAATTAGAGCAATCTCTGCAAGCAAGCATGATATTTTTCCCTTTAAACTTATATTTGACAAATGTATGAATTTGGGTCAGAGATCATGTCCTGTTCCTGATTTAACTGAATCCTCTCATAATCATGTTCAATACTTCAAAGGTCTTCTTTCTTCTCTAGAAGCCCTGAGACATAAAAGTATAAGGACCTTGAAGGACCCACCAGAAGAAGTCTGTCATGTCTATTGACAGGATATTCCATCTACCTAAAAATGTTCTAGAGAAAAAAAACACTGTTCTTGTGCTGGAGGTACTCCTTCAAGAGCTGCTGATCACCCAAATGGCTATCAAAGTGAGAGAAAAACCCAAGTGGATCCATGATTGCCAAGTGAAGCCAGCACCTCAGAAGGACTGGATAGTGGTTCCCACAAAGGATTTGAAACAAATTTTCTAGAGCAACTGATAATGGCACTGAACTCAATTGAAAGAAGGTATTCTAGCAACCTTATGATTCTCATGGACTGCCTTGCTGTCCTATTCACAGTAATCTTGAGATAGGAAGCAGCCTAGTGAGACAGGGCCATCTACAAGGCCCCTGGCCTAACAAG
Organism: Tapirus indicus; assembly: GCA_031878705.1. Taxonomy (NCBI): domain Eukaryota; kingdom Metazoa; phylum Chordata; class Mammalia; order Perissodactyla; family Tapiridae; genus Tapirus; species Tapirus indicus. Next base: position 26,855,929 of record CM062935.1, on the reverse strand, counting down.
ATAAGCCCCCTAACCAATCCACAAGCTAGGAGAATCAGATAGAGACCACCAAGATCCACATTCCACAATTTGGGGACCTTCCCGGGATTACACATCCACCCTAGCACCCAGTAGTTGTCTGAAGGTGACCCTAGGACATTACCATATTAAAAATCACACCCAGTAGTGGAGAGCTAGCACGCTAATGATACATGCAATGCATGTGGTGGTACGCTGAACAACAGAGCAAGTGCAAGAAAAACCCCACCTCTGCATGCCATGACAAGGCACTCCTTCCCAACCTTTGCCTAATAAAAGCCCCACAATCCCACTCCCTAACAAGATGGTCACCTTCCCCTTTCTTTTCTATCAGCCCCCTTGTGCCTTCACTGTGCACAAGCTAATAAACTTTTCTACACCTGTCGGTTGTCTTTCTTGATTTCTATTCCTGGGGGACAAGAACCCAATGCACTGGTAACAGTGTTATTTCAATTACTTTAAGAATCACATTTTATTACAACACAAACATGTTATTTGTTAAATATTACCTTTTCTTTCTGTTCTCCCAGTAATATTTCCCACAATCACTATTTCCAAACAGCTCTAAATTGTACTCCCAGTGGCCAAGACAGCCTTAAAATTCCCCTCAGCTTAACTAAACTTTACAGGGGCTTCTTCCTGACTGTAGGCTCCTGCCCTACCTTTTCTTAGGAGATTTACTTTAGAAGACTTGCAATTGTAAATCCTTTGTCTGCCCTTTGAGATGTAAATCTTCTACAACCCAGGAGTGTCTTTCACAAGGACTTGGGAGCCATCTCTTTGAAATATAATCATCAAAGGAGATAGCACTCCAGTTTCCCAGTCTCTGTGGCAGTACAAGAGCCCAGCTTTGATGAGCTACTATTGGCAAACACAGATGGCTTATTCCCATTGATTAATCTCCCACCTAAAGTTCTCCAGAACTTTTTCACTAGCTCACACTAGTGCTTAAAAACCATCCCACCTTTTGTTGCAGCAGAGTTGGGTTCAATTTCTCTTCCCTATAGCAATAGTCTTGACTACTATTTCAATAGTCTTGGCTTCTATTGCAATAGTCCTGACTCCTACTGCAACAGTCTTGAATAAGGTCTTTTACAACTGTTTAACTGGTGTTGGGAAGAGGGAGAATCCTGCCCCACCCTTTCCCTTAAGGCTCTTATGGCTGGTCAAATAATTAAAAAGGCAGGTTAGCAGGAGAAAATCAAACACAGCTTTAATAACATGTATACATGGGAGAAACTCAGAAAAATGAGCAACTCCCACTCTCACTAAGCTGCTCACTTAAGTATTTTTGGGTACAAAATACTTAACAGGGTGTTGGGGTAGTGGTTTGGGATTTCAGAGGGGAAGCAGACAATGTACATGAAGATAGAAATGCAAATGTATGTCAGATGACTCTACTGGGCCACCTATAGGGAATGTGGCCTGAGAGACAGAATTTCAATGACAAGATGGGCTTGTTGGTGCCTTTCTTATCACACTTATTTTACATTATGTTACAGCTATCCTATGGTAGTGGCTCCTTCCTGGAACAGATCTTCTACATTAAATTCTTTAGGCAGTTTGGGGGAAGCTCCGATGTTCTTCCTGAGCCTTCTGAGCCTTAATTGTCTTCAGCATGAAATAATCCACATACCACAGTGTCACATCTTGGGGCAGCCTGCCCTGAACACCATCACTAGCCTGATGTAATTTTTCTTTTACACAAAGATAGACATGATCTGCATTTATAGGTCCAGCAATCCAATTCTTGGCAGAGTAAAAATGAGAATATCTTACTAATTTTTTATAATACCAAAGTAAGAGTAACTAATATGCATCCAGATACTCAAACTATAAATTTGACACACACAAAAAAACAGGTGTGTTAACTGGTTTGATTGAAAGGATGGTGCAAGGTGAAAAGCATCTAATTAAGAGACAAACAGAAATCTGGCATTTACAGATTAAGACTGCAGAAGACAGGTGTAATGTCACTTGATTAACTTTGAGATATAAGTTCTTTCCAGTCCAAGTATAGATAAATAAATGAAAGTGGATGTCCATTATTCATGGGGATTTAATTGACGGTTATAATAAGATAACTATTGATTTGGGTCTCTGCAAAAAATGGCCCATAGGCTGGGTCTGTTTTCAAGACTCAATAATTAGAGCCATATATATTGAACGCTGGAAGTTCAATATGTACCCTTCAATAGGTGCCTCATAATAATACTAGGTAATGGTTCTGGGTATCTTTGTGTTTCCTGTCTGGGAAAAATTATTTGGAAAGATGGAATAGCTACTGATGGGCCTGGATTATGTTGTAAACACAATGTTACTTACATGATTGATGGGAACTTAGGAGAAATTTATTGGCCCTTCAAGAAAACTCTTAGTTAAAATTTTAGGTTTAGGATCCAGGGTGAAGCTACTTCTTAGGCTTGGATTGGGTATGATTTCATAAGGAACTACAAAATAATACTCAAATAGTTAATCATTTGAAAGTGTAAGCAATATAGATATCACAGCAGTTTGTAAAATTAAGGTATGATGAAGGAGAATTCTTGTCCATTGTTAATCAAGAATCTGCTTTAACCATTCACCATTGGTATAATATATTTATAGATTATTCCTCCAAAGGTAATATTGTACTGAATTTTTAAATTCACCCCATTGTATTCCTGATAATTGTTTTGCATTGTAGTTTACTGTGGACTTGCTGTGTATTTAGATGACTGCAAACTGCCCAGAGAAAAGTAGAAACAGCAATAGAGATAATTAGAAAATTGTAATTTTATTATAAAATACTCACAAAAATAAAAATTATAAGTGCAAATACAAATCTAAAAAAAATAGATTTCAAATTTTCCCTGGTGCCAAAAGGGAAAGAAAACTCTCCTCCCCTCCCACTTCCCTTTAGCATTTCCTTTAGAAAATTTGAAATTATAAATGCTTGCTTTCTCTGATTCTTTCAGATGTATGTAAACATTTTAAAGGTTAAATAAACCAGTTTTACACTCCAAGAATGTCTTTCATGGAGGACTTGGAATCATCTCTTCGAAACAAGAACATGAAGAAAGATGGTGCCCTGCCACCCGTTTCTCTGAGAGTTAAAGCCTAGGTGCCTGCCTCCAGGATGTAGGCAAAAAGATAGGAGAAGTTTACTTTTTCTATTGGTAAGGATAATTAACATATATGTAATGAATTGTATCTGCCTGCCTATACAAATGGGTGATTTATTTCTCTTTTAACAATCTCTTTAGCAGATTATCTACAATGAACATCACAGTCTGGTTTAATTCTTATTCAATAGTAAAACTAATTCATTCTTTTCAACATTTTGTGGAAAGAATTCACTGGGTTGGTAGATGATTTTATTTTTAATTATATTTTCTCAATACTGGGTATCTCACTTAAAGCCCTGCTCTTTGCATGCAGCCTCAATGCTAATTCCTCTCAACATCCTCTAAAAGACCTTGGTTTAGACTCAAACCATAGTATTTACCTGCTTTAGACAACTTTGTACTCAACCTCCAGCCCTGACAATAACAGGTGCTTTGGGTCCATGGAAGAGGGAGTCTTAGATCATTCTTCAAAGACTCTGAAACGAGTTTAACTTCAAATAGTTTTAACATGCTTTTAAAACATCCCTTTGAACCTATTATCTGTAAACTTAAAAAACAACCTTCTTGAATACCTGTTTGTTTAGAAGCTGAGTAATCTTAGTGTTCATGATGCATTCTAATCCTCCTAGTTAGTCCCTTCATGCTAGAATAAAAGAGTAAAATCCTTAAATACATACGCTGAGAAATCTTCCTCAAGCATTCAGATACAATATAAAGTAAATGACAGAATCTATTAAATTTCTACTAGGCTCAGTGCCTGATTTTCTTTATAATCACCCTAGGCATATGGATGCATCCATTAGAGAAAAAAAAACTGTACTACTATCTTCCTCCATATTTTTTGTATCATACAAATATGTAACTTTTGTTTTTTAGGGAAATGCATTTAGTATTCTTTCTTCTAATACAGTGCTCTCAAAGGTGATTTATATGTTCATTTTGGATGTACAAAATTCACTAAAGATGCTCGTGGCTGCAAAAAATTATATTACAAACCCTGAAATATCACCAGTAGTGTGACATCAGAAAGTGGTATCACCTCACACCTGTTAGGATGGCCATTATCAAAAAGACAAGAAATAACAAATGCTGGTGAGAATGCAGAGAAAACTCTTGCAAACTATTGATGGAAATGTAAACTGGAATAGCCACTCTGAAATAATATGGAGATTCCTCAAGAAATTAAGAATATGATAATGATCCAGCAATCCCATTTCTGGGTAAATATCCAAAGGAAACAAAACCATTATCTTGAAAAGATATCTATAACCCTATACTCACTGCAGCATTATTCATAATAGCCAAGGTATGGAAACAACCTAAGTGTCTGTCAATAGATGAACAGATCAAACAACTGTACAATGGAATATTATTCAGCCTCAAAAAAGAAGGAAATCCTGTCATTTGCAACAACATGAATGAACCTGGAGAACCTTATGCTAAAGGAAATAAATCAGACAGAGACAAATACTGCATGGTATCACTTATATGTGGAGACTAGAAAAAAAAGTTGAACTCATAGAAATAGAAAGTAGAAAGGGGTTGTCAGGGGCTGGGCAGGTAGGGGAATTAGGGAGAGGTTGGTAAAAAGAGACAAACTTTCAGTTATAAGATGAATAAGGTCTGAGGATCTAATGTGTAACATGGTGACTCTAGTTGATAACACTGTATTGCATAATTGAAATTTGCTAAGAGAATAGAATTTAAATGTTCTCACCAAAAAAACAAAAAGTTAAATATTTGAGGTGTTGGATGTGTTAACTTGATGGAGGAAATCCTTTCACAGTGTATATGTATATCAAATCATCATGTTGTGCACTTTAAATATCTTACAATTTTATTTGATAATTATACTGCAGTGAAGCTGAAAAAAGGCAAAAAAATGTGGATCAACATACTGAAAAAATAATACATACTTTTAAAATAAAAATACATGAAGTACTATGAAATGATGGAACTACATAAATGTTGACTCTATTAGGTTATTGAGTAGTCACTAATTGTGGCTTTTACTTCATTTATGGATTTAAGCTTTAGAAGTTTTAATTTATCTGCTAATTCAAAAGCATAATGTGTATGAGGGTGTTTATCATGGTTTTTATTTCATATAGATTTCTATATCAACACATCTTTTCAGGAAAGAGAATTTGAAGGTCAAGATCTCAGCATATACATCTTTGTATTCACCTATGGATACTTTATTGTATATATTTAGCACTATAGCAAGGTGCTGTGCTTACAATACTTAGTATTTGTGTGAGGAAATCTAGCTTATTTGGATATTTTTCTATATTTTGTCCCAATTTCTTCTACAACCACTTTTGAAATGCCTACCACACTACAAATATTGCTGGTTAAAAAGAGATAAACACCAAGAAAAACTTTTTTAGTTTATTTTAGACAATTCAATTCAAGCAAAAATAAGTACACAAAAAGCAAACCAAAGCAAAACAGTAGTATACTGCCCCTATTTTCAGTAAAATCATCAGTGTTTTCACAATAAAAAGATGTAGCTATAATCAAAATGAAGAAATAATGAAGAACCATAAAAAATAAACTATCCCCTATGTTTAATAATTTGTTGCTAGTAATGAAAATGTCACAGAGATTATTTCATATTGTGGTCTAAAGTAATTCTGAAATTCCAAGAAAGTGTATTTATTATTGGAAAATAGCAAGTCATTTGAACGACTACACATCAAATCTTGTCCACATGATGAGATAATTGCTGTTGTCAGTGTAATTGTTTTTCCTGCATGTGGTGCCGGTGAGTATTGTTGAAATTCCCAGTGCTAGAGACTGAATGAGTCCCGACCACACTCCCCCAAATTCCTGTGTTGAAACCTAATCTACAGTGTGAGGTTATTTGGAGGTGGGGACTCTGAGAGGTGATTAAGTCATGAGGACAGAGTCCTCATGAATGGGATTAGTGCCCTTATAAAAAAGGCCCCAGAGAGATCCCTGTCTCCTTCTGCCATATGAGGACACATATCTATGAACCAGAAAGTGAGCCCTCACCGGATGCCAAATCTGCTGGCACAGTGATCTCAGATTTCCAACTTCCAAAACTGTGAGAAATAAATTCCTGCTTATAAGCCACCCAGTCTGTGGTATTTTTGTTATAGTAGCTGGAACGGACTAAGGCAGCCAGGTACTCTACAGCTCATGGCATGGTGTTGCCAATGCAATACAAAGATATTCTTTCTGCTGACATGTCTGAGTAGGTGTGTCTTAGTGCACAGTAATTTTTCCTCTCCCATTATAATTCATCCAACTCCTAACAGTGTCATAACAAGGCTCTGTGTTAGGCATTTTGGGAAATCCAAGACGAGTAGAAAATAGTCCCTGCCCTCAAGGAACTTAAAATGACTTGTGAGCATGTATAAGTGAGTGTTTGTGTGCGCATGTGAGAGAGAAGTGGAGGAGGACAAGCAGCGGGTGCAAGGCAGAGAAAAGAACAGTAAGAAAAGATTTTTTTTCTTTTTTTTGATAACTCATACTATAAAAGGTGAAGGATTTTTCTGACTGGTCAATTCTCTAAGCCCTTTTTACATTGTGGCCACTAATCTGTAAAAGTATCATTTTGTTGCTATATTTAGTATATTCCCTTATTAGCCCCTGGTGCTTGCTGGTATTTAGGTTTTCATTATTAAGAGAGGCAAGTACAAGGGAAAATTGGAGAAGGTTTAATTCCCTGGAAATAGGAGAGTTTGGTCAAGGCAAATATCATTTATAGCCGTAGTCTGATACCAAGAACAGTGGAGCGTAGATTTTGAGAGAGAAGTGTTGAGTAGTTAAAAAAAATATATCTTTGACAAAGCACGTTGTCAAAATGTATGGATCAATAAACTGAGCAACAATAATAATCTATAACCATAATGAAAACAGAGCTGTCTTTTCTATAAAGCTAGTATGAATATTATTTATTAAAATATTATTAAAATAATTAACTTATTTATTTAAAAATATATTAACACAAAAGTATATGTGTGTGTGTTAAAATAAAAAGAGTTCCCAGGGAAGAGTATTATTAGCCTATACTAACATATGTCTGAGAATGAGATTTTACTTTGTACATTGATTTTTCAGGAGAACTAGGAATTTCAAAGTGACAGACTAGAACCATGTTTGGATATCTAAAACAGCATTTTTTACCTTCTTCAAGATGTTTGTTCAAATACAATGTTATCCAGTATCAGTGTATGCTCATAACATTTACAGGGGTTCAATTAATCTTTCCAGTGTTACCATGAATGCAATAATGGAACAGAAAGTGTGTGAGAGAAAAGACAGGAAGAGGAAAGAGAACCACATGCCTGACACAATGTATTTCTGCCTCAGTTTGATGCTACACGGATGGGTGGACAAATAATCAACACCTCCCTTCTTTATGCAGATGAAATAAGGGTTGGAAGTGAATTTAATGCCAGTAGCTGCACTATCTTCATTGTTAGTTCTCCCAGATTTATTATTTATTTATTTTTTTTGTACTTTATTTTTTTTATTATTTTTTTTTTGGTGCGGATGAGCAGCCCTGAGCTAACATCTGTTGCCAATCCTCCCCTTTTTGCCGAGGAAGACTGGCCCTGGGCTAACATCTGTGCCCATCTTCCTCTACTTTATATGGGACGCCGCCACAGCGTGGCTGACAAGCAGTGCGTCGGCAGGCGCCCGGAATCCGAACCTGCGAACCCCGGGCTGCCAAGCGCGAACTAAACCGCTGCGCCACTGGGCGGCCCCCTCTCAGACTTATTATATCCATTTCCACTATCAGGTGAATTGATACACAAGTATGAAAATTAGCACATGGAAAACAACTTGTGAAAAAAAGTTCTTTTAACAGTCTTTAAAAGATATTAGCACGGTTGTTCAAATACATTATCTGAATTATTATCAACTGGTCAAGTTCATATTCTGATCTCTATTCACACTTGTCACTACACCACCACAAAGGTGCCAGAAATGAAAAATTGCTATTTCAAAATGGGAAAAAAAAAAAAACCCTTCAAGTAAGTCCATTGGGGGAAAAAATGAACAAGAGTGAGAGTGAGAGAAAAGGCTACATATGTGCAATAGATTATTGTACAGCAAATGGCAGAAGCAACAAATGTGAATTATGAATTTAAGTTTACAGCTTAAATTTGCATTATTTTAGGAATTTTCATCTCATAAAACTACATGGTACTACATATGTACTGCATATGATATCCAATTATAGTGCATTCTCTATTACTAAATAATTTTATTGTTCATAACTTTGTCATGAGTATTTCTTTGGACCCAAAGTCTCAAAGTGAAGAAAGGTGGCAGACAAATTATTTTTATTTTATTGGATTGCAAAAATTATATGCTTTGTACTTCAGGGAGAAAATTTTTTATGGGGATTATTTTTAAAAACCTTTCAAACGAATTCCTTTTTTGGAGGATTATTTTAGCTGTTGAACATGTTATGACTATATAGACTACATTTTTTTCTGGTATAGAATATGACAATTGATTTTACCTTTTAGAACCTAAATATTGAAAGAAAAGAGAAGCAAAAACACCATAGATTTCCAACACATAATTCAATCCATGACCTAAATAGAATAGGTTGAAATCCTCCATATCAGATTAAATACTTATCAAGGTGATGTATCCTGTGTTTATTAAATTAATCAGAACTTATAAAATTAAATATAAGCTGAATTTATCCTTTTATAAAAGACTTTAAAATATTATAGTACATGGCATTCCATTAAACAAACATTATTTTCCATTTTTTAAATTATGTTTTCTGACTTTCAGCTATTTAATCTTTTAAAATAAATTTATTTAAAAAATAATTTTGGTGCCAGAAGTTACTCTCTAGTACATGGATCAAACTTGAGAAAAAACAAAAAGGAGTTCACAGATGAGTAAACAGACTGCTAAACAAAATGTCTAAATGGAAACTAGTTTTGCCTGTTAGAAGAGAATTATTTAAAATAAATTCTCTTCAACGGGGGTTTTTCAATAAGTTCTTGGTTTTTTTTAAATTATTTTACTGAGGTCACAATGGTTTATAATGTTGTGTAATTTCAGGTGTACATGATTATTTATCAGTTTCTGTATAGACTGCATTGTGCTCACCACCAAAAATCTAATTTTTATCTGTCACCATATATATGTGTCCTTTTACCCCTTTCGCCTATCCCAACCCCCTTCCTATCTGGTGACCACTAATCTGTTCTCTTTATCCATGTGTTCCTTTATCTTCCACATATGAGTGAAATCATGCAGTGTTTGTCTTTCTCTTTCTGGCTTATTACTTAACATCATACACTCAAGCTCCATCTATGTTGTTGCAAATGGGATGATTTTTGTCATTTGTATGGCTGAGTAGTATTCCATTGTATATATACACCACATCTTCTTTATCCATTCGTCAGTTGATGGGTGCTTGGGTTGCTTCCACGTCTTTGCTATTGTGAATAATGCTGCAATGAACATAGGGGTGTATAAATCTCTTTCAATTGTTGATTTCAAGTTCTTTGGAATAAATACTCAGTAGTGGGAAAGCTGGATTTATGTTCTTTCTATTTTTAATTTTTTGGGAAATCTCCATACTCTTTTACATAGTGGCTGCACCAGTTTGCATTTCCACAAGCAATGCATGAGGGTTCCCTTCTCTCCACATCCTCTCCAACACTTGTTATTATTTGTCTTGGTACTTACAGGCATTCTGACAGGTGTAAGGTAATATATCATTGTAGTTTTGATTTGCATTTCCCTAATAATTAGTGATGTTGAACATATTTTCATGTGCCTATTGGCCATCTGTATATCTTCTTTGGAAAAATGTTCATATCCTCTGCCCATTTTTTGATTGGGTTCTTTGTTTTTTTGTTGTTGAATTGTATGAGTTCCTTATATATTTTGGAAATTAATCCCTTGTTGGACATATTATTTCCAAATATTTTCTCCCAGTTGGTGGGTTGTCTTTTCATTTTGTTCATGGTATTCTTTGCCTTGCGGAAGCTCTTTAGTCTGATGTAGTCCCATTTGTTTATTTCTTTCTTTTGTTTCTCATGCCTGAGTAGACATGGTAGTTGAAAAGATGCTGCTAAGACCGATGTCAAAGACTGCACTGTCTATATTTTCTTCTTTAATCCATTTTGAGTTAATTTTTGTGTCTGCTGTAAGATGATGGTCTACTTTCATTCTTTTGCAAGTGGCTGTCGGGGTTTCCAAACATCATTTATTGAAGAGAATTTCCTTCCTTCATTGTATGTTCTTGGCTCCTTTGTCAAAGATTAACTGTCCATAGATGTGTGGTTTGATTTCTGGGCTTTCAGTTCTGGGCTTTCAATTCTGTTCCACTGATCTGTGTGTCTGTTTTTGTGTCAGTACTATGCTGTTTTGATTGCTGTAGCTTTGTAGTATATTTGAAGTCAGCGACTGTGATGCCTCCAGCTTTGTTCTTTTTCTCAGGATTGCTTTAGTTATTCAGGGTCTTTTGTTGTTCCATATAAATTTTAGGATTCTTTGTTCTATTTCCATGAAGAATGTCATTGGGATTCTGATTGGGACTGCATTGAATCTGCAGATTACTTTAGGTAATATGGACATTTTAACAATGTTTAGTCTTCCAATCCATGAGCATGGAATATCTTTCCATTTCTTTGTCATCTTTGATTTTGTTTAATAATGTCTTATAGCTTCCAGTGCATAGATCTTTCATCTCCTTGGTTACATTTATTCCTAGATATTTTATTCTTTTTGTTGTGATTGTAAATTGAACTGTACTCTTGACTTGTCTTTCTGGTAGTTCATTATTAGTGTATAGAAATGCAATTGACTTTTGTAAGTTCATGTTGTGCCCTGCAACTTTGCTATAGTTGTTGAGTATTTCTAATAGTTTTCTGGTGGATTCTTTAGGGTTTTCTATAAATATGATCATGCCATCTGCAAACAGTGAAAGTTTCAATTCTTCCTTTCTAATTTGGATACCTTTTATTTCTTTTTCTTGCCTAATTGCTCTGACCAAAACCTCCAGTACTATGTTGGATAGGAGTGGTGAGAGTGGGCACCCTTGTTTTTTTCCTCTTCTCAGAAGGATGGCTTTCAGTTTTTCACCATTAAGTGTGATGCTGGCTGAGAGTTTGTCATATACGGCGTTTATGATGTTAAGGTACTTTCCTTCTATACCCATTTTATTGAGAGTTTTTAACATAAATGGATGTTGCATAATCTCAAATGCTTTCTCTGCATCTATTGAGATGATCATATGATTTTTATTCCTCATTGTGTTAATATGGTGTATCACATTGATTGATTTGCAGATATTGAACTATTCCTGCTTCCCTGGTATAAATCCCACTTGATCCTGGTGTATGATCATTTTAATGTATTGCTGTATTCAGTTTGCAAATATTTAGTTGAGGATTTTTGCATCTATGTTCATCAGCGATATTGGTCTGTAATTTTCCCTCTTTATGTTGTCCTTGTCTGGTTTCTATCAGAGCTATGTTGGCCTCACAGAATGTGTTAGGAAGTATTCAATCTTCTTCAATTTTTTGGAATAGTTTTAGATGGATAGGTATTAAATCTTCTTTGAATGTTTGGTAGAATTCTCCAGAGAAGCCATCTGGTCCTGGACTTTTGATTTTGGGGAGGTTTTTAATGACTGTTTCAATCTCTTGTGATTGGTCTATTCAAATTCTCTATTTCTTCTTGATTCAGTTTTGGGAGGTTGTATGAGTCTAAGAATTTATCCATTTCCTCTAGGTTATCCAATTTGTTGGCATATAGTTTTACATAGTGTTCTCTTTTAATCCTTTGTATTTCTGTGATATCTGTTGTAATTTCTCATCTTTCATTTCTAATTTTGTTTATTTGAGCCTTCTCTCTTTTTTTCTTAGTTAGTTTGGCTATGAGCCTGTCAAGTTTGTTTATCTTCTCAAAGAACTAGCTCTTTGTTTCATTGATCCTTTCTACTGTTTTTTTAGTTTCATTTTAATTTATTTCTGCTCTAATTTTTATTTCCCTCTTTCTGCTGACTTTGGGATTTTTTTTTTCTTCTTTTTCTAGTTCTGTTAGGTATAATTTAAGATTATTTATTTGAAGTTTTTTCTTGATTGTTGAGGTGGGCCCATATTTCTACGAATTTCCCTCTTAGAACCACTTTTGCTTCATCCCATGAGTTCATACGTTGTATTTTCATTTTCATTTGGCTCCAGGTACTTTTTGATTTCTCCTTTGACTTCTTCATTGATCCAATGGTTGTTCAGTAGCATGTTATTCAGTTTACACATATTTGTGACTTTCCTGGCTTTTTTCTTGTAGTTGATTTCTAGTTTCATAACAATGTGGTTGGAAATGATACTTGATGTGATTTCAATCTTTTAAAATTTATTGAGGCTTGCCTTGTTTCCCAATATATGGTCTATGTTTGAGAATGTTCCATGTGTACTTGAGAAGAATGTGTATTCTGCTGTTTGGGGATGGAATGTTCTATATATATCTATTAAGTCCATTTGCTCAAGTGTTTCATTTAAACCCAATATTTCCTTGCTGACTTTCTGTCTGGATGATATATCCATTGATGTAAGTAGGGTGTTGAGGCCCCCTACTATTACTGTGTTGCTGTTAATTTCTCCATTTAGGTCTGTTAATAGTTGCTTTACACACTTTGGCGCTCCTGTGTTAGGTGCATATATATTCATAAGTGTTATGTCCTCCTTGTGGAATGTCCCTTTTATAATTATATACTGCCCCTCTTTGTCTCTCACTGCCTTTTTTATCTTGAATTCTGCTTTGTCTGATATAAGCATGGCAACATTTGCTTTCTTTAGCCTGCCATTTGCTTGGAGTATCATTTTCCATCCCTTTACTCTGAGTCTGTTTGTCTTCAGAGCTGAGATGTGTTTCCTGGAGGCAGCACATTGTTGGGTCTTTTTTTTAATGCATCCAGCCACTCTGTGTCTTTTGATTGGAGAATTCAATCCATTTACTTTTAGAGTCATTATTGATATGCCATTTTATCTCTTGTTTTCCCATCGTTCTATATTTCTCTGTTTCTCTTCCCTTGTATTTCTGACTGTCATTTCAGTTTGGTGGTTTTCTGTGATGGTTTTCTCAGTTTTCTATTTATTTATGACTTGTGGCTCTGCTCTGATTTTTTGTTTAGTGATTACCATGAGGTTTGTATAAAAGATCTTGTAGATGAGATAGTCCATTTTCTGATAGCCTCTTATCTCCATTAGCCTAAGCAGGTTCCATCCCTTTCCTCTTCCCATTCTAAGTTCCCATCATCACAAATTACTCTGTTTTGTGTTGTGTTTACATTGAAGTGTTTATAGTGATTTTTGATGCTTTCCTTCCCTTTACCTTTTACATTATAATTGTTTGCTAACCTGTTCTGATAGAGAACTGCCATTTTCGGATTTTGTCTGTCTATTTATCTCCTTGCTCAAGACTTTGTAAAACTTTGCCATTTTGTTTCAGGTATGAGGGCATCCTTAATCATTTCCTGTAAAGGAGGTCTACTGGTGATGAACTCCCTTAGCTCTTGTTTATCTGAGAAAGCTTTTATTTCTCCATCATATCTGAAGGATAATTTTGCTGGATACAGTATTCTTGCCTAAAAGTTTTTGTCTTTCAGTATTTTGAAAGTATGAGTCCAATCTCTCCTAGTCTGTAAGGTTTCTGCTGAGAAATCTGCTGAAGGCCTGATAGGAGTTCGTTTGTAGATTATTCTCTTCTGCCTTCCTGCCCTTAATGTTTTTTCTTTGCCATTGACTTTTGCCGGTTTTACTGATATATGCTTTGGAGAAAGTTTTTTTGCATTAACGCATTTAGGAGTTCTATTGGCTTCATATACTTGTAAGTCCAGTAACTTCCCCAGGTTTGGGAAGTTCTCAGATATTATTTCTTTGAACAAGCTATCTGTTCCTTTCTTCCTCTCTTTTCCCTCTGGAATACCTATAATCATTATGTAGCTTTTCCTAATTGAGTTGTTTGTTTCTCAAAGAGTTTATTTTGTTAAGTCTTAGTTCTCTCCTCCTCCTTCACCTGAAGCATTTCTATATTTCTGTCCTGTAAATTACTAATTCTGCCCTCCATAATGTCAGCTCTGTTTCTTAATGTTTCTAGATTGTTTTTTATTGCATTCATTGTGTTCTTCATCTCCAGAATCTGTTTGTTTTTTATAGTTTCAACCTTTTTTGTGTAGAATTTCCTCTGCTCATTAATTTTATTCCAGAGTTCATCAAACTGTCTTTCTGAGTTTTCTTGTAACTCATGGAGTTTCTTTATGACAACTATTTTGAATTCTCTGTCATTTAGATTGTACATTTCTGTGACTTCAGGATTGGTTTCTGACTTGTCATTTTACTTCTGCTCTGAAGTGCTAAGGTATTCTTCTTGGTGTTTGATGAAGTGATCCTTTGCTGGAACATAGTGGTAATATCAGGTCAAAGATTCCACCTGCCACCTCTCTGCAGGGTGGGCAGGAGCTGTGTTTTCTGAATCTGCCATATCTGCTGGAAGTTGTGCTGATAGGACTTGTCTGCAATTGCCCATTGGCTGCAGCTGCTTGGTGGGTCACATACACATGCCCAGGCACTCTGGTGTAGAACTCCTGCCTTGGCCAGGACCAGCTGAGCTGAGGGGTGTGGGGGAGGGGCAATTTCTTTTGCACATGCAGGCCCACTCTGCACTCATGGGCAGTTTTGATGGGCTGCTGCACTTGGTGGGGGCATCCATGCAGTGGCTGAGCTGTGCCACTCAGTGTGGAATATTTCTGTGGGCCAGACTGCAACTCCAAAAGTGGAAATGTTTGCACACAGGCCTGCCTGTTCCCCTGCCTTCTCTTAGAGTCATGCATCAACTGCTGCATGAAGGCCCACACCCTAGATCGCTGCCACTAGGGAGGGGGAGGGGATCTGCTCACCTCCTTCCACTGCGTCCCAGAAATCCAGCACCCCTACCTTCAGATGTATGGCTGCATGGATCTTCAGATGTCCTATTGTGTTTCATAGGGAATCCTCTGGTTAATGAATGTCTGTTTGGTTGTAACTTAGGGGGAAGAGACTAAGGGAATAGCTCACTCCACCATGATGCTGACATCACTTCAATAAGTTGTTGATAATTTATCATGCCACACAGGTAATACTATTTTCAAACTTGGTTGAAATATGCCCCTTCCCTGATCCCTTCCTTATCGAAGGTCCTCCTCCCCTCCTTTCTGTAGCCCAACTCCTGCCCTGGGATGTGCCTGCCTGACTCCTGCATCCCTCTCCCATTTGCCCTTTGAGATTCTAGACTACTTTCTTGCCTATCATGTGATAAGTACAGAAATTGCAAGTAAGCCTTTCAAATTTCTAGAATAACTTGATAGAGTAATTTTCTCTGGTGAACTTCATTATGAAAAAAACAATGAGGTTGTATTTATATATGTTTTGATTTCAATTTTCTAGGAATTTACTCTGTTTCACTTTACAAAAGTATCAGCTCAAGACGGGTTGGAAATAAAAACAAATCTATTCCACAGTTTGTTTGAGAAGTACTGTTCTAGAACTCACTGGCACCTGGTACTCTGGAATGCCTTGCTACCTGAACCTGCATGGGCTTCTTTTCTAGGACTATATTCCTAGGCTTGGAACATATGACCCATATGTGCACCCTTAGGCAGTGGACAACATTTTCAGGAAGTGTGAGCAGTTTAATATGTACACTGGGGTGTCCATATGCATCCTTGTGAAGGATGGAGCTGAGGTTGAAAGAGAGGGTGGCTAGCTGCAAGCTGGGGCTGGGACCACAGTTTCCCAAGCCTTCATGTCTCAACAAGGAAATCATAGAAGTTCTAAAATTCTAAATTCAAATTTTTCCTTCCAGGTTGTTATGAAAGTATATTTCTTAGGGTAGGAGGATGGAACATGTATTTAACAATATGTAGCTTGATATATAACTTTCAATATTTAGATATTTGATTTGTGAATTTCCATTTGCATTCTTACTCTTGGATGTACAAATGCCATGGGTAGGCCTGCAGTTGAGAAAGTTAAATTTATTAAGAAATAACAGTTTCTTCAGTGGATACAAATCCAGTAAGTTCTCTTATCACAGAGTCTTAGAGTTCAAAGGAACTTTTGATCTGTTTCCAACTCTGTAGAATCTGTTAGCTAATCAGCCAGCTTCTATTTGAACACCTTTAGGAGGTGGGCACTACCTCAGTTCTTTTATAGTCATCCTTACTCAAGGCAAAGAGCATTATAGCATCAGAGAAGCATAATTTTGTTTCAGATAGAGAAAAGCAAATTTAAGAAACAAATTTCCTGTGTTTATAAACAGACAAATACAAAATAAAAATGGGAATCACATAGATTTTTCAAAATTAATATAAATTCTCAAAGTGAGGGAAATACAAGTGATGAAGTACAAGCACTACACAAACTATGGACAATATGACAGTGGGAATGTGAGACTATGAAAAATGAAACTTTGTCTTCTTTCATTCTCCTACCAACAGCAGAATAAAACTCAGCTTAGTCTGTAAAATACAGTTATTTCCATTTGACTATTCACTTGGGTTATAAGGGTACTTCCCATCAACATATTTGTTCTTTACCTGGTTTTATGTTGTTTAGCTAACTTTGGGATTATCTTCAAAAAAAAATCAGTTGTAAGCCTATTCTTTCATTTAATTATTCCATGCTTCTTGCCTTATCTACACTTGATCTCATGCATTCAATACAGGATTTAAAAAATTCATTAAAAAATATCCCACATCTGTCTTCCCATATAAAAGTAAATAGGGAAAACATACATAATAAAGGCCTTTATAAGACTTGTAAGAGAAAGAAAAGAAAGAAGAAAGAGGAAGGAAGGAAGGAAAGAAAGAAAGAGAAAGAAGGAAAAAAAGAGAAAAAGAAGGGTATCATCTACACTTGGTAACGATAATTTTGAAAAGAACAGCAAAACCACTAATAAAATTTTTAATAGTTTTTTTGAGGCAATTGAGGTCAAATGAGAATAAATTAAAAATTCTCTAAGAAGTAGGTATGTAGAAAGTGAAAGACTGTGGCATGTTTACACAGAATTTCTTTTGACTAAAGAAGAGTTCATTTTGTGTATAATATATGGCTATATTTAAAACATAAAGGGGTTTTCTTCTCAGTACCTAAAAATCATATAGCAAAGACCATTGCCCTATTTCTTCTTATTTTGAATTTTGCAAAAACATAAGATATATATGTTTACAATAAGGTGCGGGTTTGATCATTGTGTGTATGTTTGTGTGTGCGCTAGTCTCATAATTTTAAGGCTATTTTAACATAATGTGTTTTTCTTTCTCCTAAATCTCCCACATTCTCACTGATATAGCACAATTTAGATCTGTTGACTGAACAGTCTAAAAGGTAAATAGTCACAGAATGAAGTTTTAATTTTTATTCCCACTGGAGATGAAGTACTCAATGAGAACTTTGAATTTGACAGTATAGGGAAATCCATTTGGGAACTTGGTATTCTTTTGAAAAATCATACTTAATGGACATTCTGTGTTATTATATAATTTTCTATGTAAAGGGAATAATTTGTTATTAAATAATTTGCTAAATAAAGAGAACATCAACAGATATATTAGAATTCATGATTGTCTTCATAATTTTTTTTAACATTGGAATAGAGAAAATTATGGTTCAAACTATGTTCATTTTTTTTAACATCAGGGATTGGACAAATCACTGCTTAATCCCAATAAATGTTCTCTTTTACATTTTACTAGTTCTAATGGTTGGATATTTAAGATAATAATTTTGACATCATCCTTCTTTGTCTCATGGGATTACTGTAAATATGTATGTCTATAATTTTTCTGCCTATAATTTTGTGATATTAATTTGCTCAGATCTTTTTCTTAAGACAGTGGCTAAAGGAGGATATATCATCTATGATTTGGGATGTCAATTATACAAGATGACTTCTAATATTTGATCAGATGCTTAGACACTAAGTTTTGTTTTGT
Source organism: Tapirus indicus (assembly GCA_031878705.1). Lineage (NCBI taxonomy): Eukaryota > Metazoa > Chordata > Mammalia > Perissodactyla > Tapiridae > Tapirus > Tapirus indicus. The sequence goes on along the minus strand of CM062935.1, from coordinate 26,837,815 downwards.
GGCAGACAGAAAGAGGAAAAAAGCCTCTTAAGAAATATTCTTTGTTTTTAGGAAGATTAGCCCTACACTAAAATCTGTTGCCAATATTCCTCTTTTTTCTTTTTTTGCCCCAAAGCCCCAGTACATAGTTGTGTATCATAGTTATAGAGTTGTAGCTCTTCTATATGAGACACCACCTCAGCGTGGCTTGATGAGTGGTGAGTAGGTCTGCACCCAGGATCCAAACTGATGGGCCATGGGTCACTGAAACAGAACGTGTGAACTTAAGCATTATGCCACCAGGCTGGCCCCAGAAATATTCTTTAGTCAATCGATTAGCCAGCCTGCCTTTCTCTGTCCACGTTTTGAAGAATCTAAACCTGACAATCAGTCTTCTCTCTTAAGCAGAAGAAAGGAGATATATCCCACCATGTACATGTTTTACAGTTTCATTTCTGAAGTACAAATGATGTGATCTATCAACTATGTAGAAAGATAGGTCTCAAAATGTGTGAGAATCATTCACTAAATTTGCTATATATCATTAATGTCCAGGAAACTTCAAATTTTATAAAGTTTCTTTAAACAGAAACGTTTTTATTTGGAAAAAAATAATAAATTTAAGGATCAAATGATATTTTGTGTTGTATCAGGTGTCATACACCTAAATAGATATAGGCCCAGGCAAGCAATGCAAAGGTTCTTAAAAGCTCAAGTACAAAATAGTACAAGGATTAGTGGCCATGGTCTCTAAAGGGGGCAGATGATAGGTACAGCTAGTTTTTCCTATGTGATAGTCCAGCTCTAGTGTTGCCAGTTTGTCAAAAGAAACCACCAATTCAGATTTTTATATGTAATATTCAGTTCTTTGAAACACTGCACTTACCAAACAACAACAACAAAACCTATCTACTAATCAGATTAGCTCTGTAGCTGCCAATTTCCAATACAATATTACAGTATAACAAAATCCAAACTATCAGCTATAAAACCACAAGGAAACCTAGATTCAATTGCATACTATTTCTAAAAGTTATAAAGTCCAATGTAGTGAAATGCCTATCAGGCTTAACATCCTGATAAAAATGCTGAGTATTTTTTAGGGAGGGAAGTGTTAAAAATGAAGTTACAAACTATTTGAGCAACATCACCAAACATTAAGAACATGTAAAACACTGGCCCTTTTATCCATCATACCTTGGGAAGCACACAATGGAATTATTGTCTATCAGAGATAGACAACAAAGTTGTGGTTGATCAATGATATCCATGCTGCAAGGGGAGGAGAGAGGTGAAGTTGAGGACGAGTGTGCAGGAAGACAAGTAAGAAGAGGTTTTTGGCTTTTTTAGTTTTTGTTTTTTCCTGGAAAGATAAGAACTAAGAGGGAATAATATTGGACCTATAATGTACACATAAGGTAACCCCTTGGCTTTATTACAAGATTCTGGAATAATAGTACTAGGAGACTTGTAAAATTAAAAAGAAAAAAAGGGAAAGAGGAGAAGAGGAGAGAAAAGAAAAGAAAAAAATGAAAAGAAAATTACCTTACCTTTAGTCAATTTGCACAGTAAGAAATACACACGTGATAAGAGTGTTACCTCCAGAAGTTGTTTATGCTAAAAATAATTTTTAAAATATTTATATCATTAGTTCTAAAACTTTGGTGTGCATAAAGATCACCTACTGAGTCTATTAAAATGTAGATTTTGGGGTCCAAATCCCAGACATACTGATTCAGTAATTTGAATATGGGAGTCTAGAAATCTACATTTTTAAAAGTGCACCAGGGGGCCGCCTGGTGGCGCAGCGGTTTAGTCCGCGCTTGGCAGCCCGGGGTTCGCGAGTTCGGATCCCAGGCGCCCGCGGACGCGCACTGCCTGTCAGCCATGCCGTGGCGGCGTCCCATATAAAGTGGAGGAAGATGGGCACGGATGTTAGCTCAGGGCCAGTCTTCCTCAGCAAAAAGGGGAAGATTGGCAACAGATGTTAGCTCAGGGCTGGTCTTCCCCACAAAAAAAAAAAAAAAAGTGCACCAGGTAATTGTGATGCAAAATGAACCCATTTTGAGAAACATTAGGTTGAAAAAGCCTGAATTGCAAATCAACAGTTATGAAAGGAATTCTGAGAGAAACCACACCCTAAGCTTTTGAGGTTCATAGCAGAGGAAACAACATACTTTCCCCGAAACATTTCTTCATGCCACTATCAGAGGCAGATTATTGGAATGAATAGCCCAAGAACCAAGCAATAAATAAGTTCCTAACATTTCCCTTTTTTCAATATATGTTCATTCTTTTACCTTATATTAAGAACCATATTTGGTCTATTTTAACTATCTCAACCCTGAGAGTGGTTCACTGCTAACTACTTCAAGTATCAAACCACTGATAAAAGTCTCAACTTTGAATCTTGATGGTTAGGTATGATTTTGCTGCCAATAAGTGAGCAGCACCCACCAGTCTTTAATACCAGTATGAGAGTCTCTGGGATCAATTTTATACTAGTTTTTTTCAGTCTGTTTTTAAACTCTGTGGGGGCAAGTGTGTTTACCAAAATAAGGCTCAATCAACCACTGCAATTTCACTCTAGGCCTTCATTTCCAACGGGCTTCTGTTTGGCAATGGATTCTAAGAAACTGTGTTTGGATCAAGTACCTTAAGCATCATTGAAGAAGGACTAGTAAATATACTATATGTAGGTTGATGATAATAACTAAGGTACTAGGCTTCTTATGTTGATGGTACTGGGAGGGATCAATGAAAAAATAAATAAGGGTAAAATTTCATAAAGACCTGATAGGCTAAGTCAAGAATGAAACATCGAGAACTTACACTTGGAGTACTGTCCTAGGGTCTCCAACTTCACCCCCGTCACCAATTGTCAAGGTATCATAGCCAATCTCCAGATCAAATTCTTCAAAATTTATCTGGATAACCTAGCAATAAACAGAAATACATATGTCAAATATATTGCATTATGTAATAAAAACAAACAGAAAGCAATGGCAGAAAACATTTAATATGCACATCATATACATACATACATACATATATATACATAAATAAATATAAATTTCATACCATGGCAGCAAATCAAGTCAGGCTACTCCCAAAGTTCAATCATTATATTTATCACATGATTTTTATTTGCTGTATTGTACCTTCTGTAATAATTTTCAATGAAATGGGATGGCTTCTGTTTATAGAACACTCTTATTTGAAGCATTTGAAGCTTGATTAATGCAAATCTAATTTGAGAAGGCTTTCTGAAAAGTACATGCACATGTAGAGAGGGGTTTTCCATATATTTGCATATATTTTTATAAAGTTAATGTGGAAAAACAAAGTGTGCTATTTCCATTAAATAGTAAAGTTTAAAAAATGTTAGAGCTAAATTTGAATCTAGATCACCAGATTTAAAGGTATCAGGTTTATTTTTGTGTATCTTTTGGTAATAGAAAACTCAAATAGATCACAATGTGCTGGCAAAACTGGGAGCACAATACTTTGGTAGTCACATTACACCATGACAAATAACTTAGTACTATTTCTTACTAAAATATACTCATGCATTCATACATTATTTATGCAGCTATGCAAAAATTCATGTTTAATTAAACTGCAATTTTTAAATTAGGAACTTAATATGATATTAAAGAAGGATGTAATTAAGAATCTGTATAGCAAGAAATTACATAAATACCGTACTATACACAATCATGCCTTGAGCAAAAAATAATTTATAATAAAGTATTCATCATCAGATAAAAAAATGAATGCCTGAGGTTACCAATATTACTAGAGAATAAATGAAAAAGGTATCTCTTTAATAATTTTCACAACTATTTGTTATTTTGGTAAATTCTAAAAAGAGAAGAGATTTCATATCCCAGCTTTTTAAAACGTTATAACAAATTTCTTTTTGATTATGTCTATTTCTTATATTTTTAATGATTGTATATTAGCACTGACTAAAGCAACTGTTTTGGTGAAGTTTAAATATAGAATATATAAAAAACATTGAATTATACATTTTACATGGCCACAATTAAAAAAAAAAATTGTTGGGGCTGACCCCGTGGCATAGTGGTTAAGTCTGGCACACTCCACTTCAGTGGCCCAGGTTCACAGGCCCGGATCCTGGGTGCAGACCTGCACCACTCATCATCCATGCCATGCTGACGACCCACATACAAAATTGAGGAAGACTGGAACACATGTTAGCTCAGGGCTAATCTTCCTCAAGCAAAAAAAAAAAATGAGGAAGATTGGCTCAGAGAGAATCTTCCTCACGCACACAAAAATTGTTCCCCTGTTCTACACTGAGTTAAATATAAATATTCTCAATTAATAATTGCCTGTCAATAGAGATTGAAGTTGTTTCCCATGTTTTTGCTATTATAAGCAACATGGTTATGAGTAATATTAAACATTTTCTGGTTCAAATGTACAAGTATATCTCTTGGTTGAGAGTGAAATTTCTGAATAATAACAAAGCAAAATTTCAATTTCATAATACTGTGCCAAATGGTTTTCCAAAATTATTTTACCAATTTAAATGCTCACAACTTGTGTACATTCAATTCCATTATTTCTACCAATCTAGAGGGTGTAAAGTGCTCTTTTTTGCCTTTTCTTCATTAATAATTAAGTTGCATATCTTTTCACATATTATTTGTCATTTATGTTTCCTTTTCTGTGAAATGACTATTTGCATTTTGGCTGTTTTCAACTTGGATTGCTTTTTAGATTGTTATTGACTGCAGGAATTCTTTATGTCAGTGATTCTCAACAGTTTTCTGCTATAGCACACATAGAAAAGAATAATATTAAGACACAATGAAGTGAGCAGATGAGGCTACTTACAATGGAGGTTTTTTGCTCAGGCCCTGCCCTGCCTCACAGAGAGCTAAGATCAATATCTTAGTTCTACCTAGAACTCATTCATAATACACCATTGAGCCTGGCTTACCAGTTGAGAAGGTCAGCTTTATATATTCTGGATACTAATCCATTACATGTTATGTGTGTTGCAATATCTTCTTCAATGTTAAAGCTTGCTTTTTCACTTTCTTTATTGAATCTTTTGATAAGAAGAAATTATTAATTTTACTAAAGTTTGACTTGTCAATTTATTTTGTAAATAGCACTTTTGCATTGCCTATGACCCAAAGTCGTAAAGATATTTTCTTCAAAACTTTAATCTTTGAGAATTGACTTTTATAGAAAGTATGAAGTAGATATGTGTGGTAGGCAGAATTCTAGGATGGCCCCCAAGATCCTTCCCCCCACCCCCATCCTCCTGTGTAGATGGCCTGTATAATTCCCTCCCCTTGAGTGTGGGCAGGACCTATGAATATGATGAGATGTGAATCCTATGATTAGGTTACATTATACAAATAAGGTAAAGGGATATTACAGATGTAATTAAGGCTTCTAATCAGTTGACTTTAAGTTAATCAAAGGGAGATTATCGTGGGTAGGCCTGACTCAATTCAGGGAAGTCCTTTAAAAGAAGATGTAGAAGTGAGAGACAAAATAAATTAGAAGAGATGCTTTCCTGTTGGAATTGAGGAAACACATTGTGGTGTTGTGGAAAGGCGCACGTGGCAAGGAATAGTGGGTGGCCTTTGGAAACAGAGGACCTCAGTCCTACTACCACAGTAACTGAATTCTTCCAATAACCAGTAAGCTTGGAAGAGGTCCCACAGTCTCAGATGAAATGGCAGCCCTGGACATCATCTTGATTTTATTCTAGTAAGACCTTGAGAAGAGGATCCAGCTAACCCATGCCTGAACTCCTTTCCCATGAAAACTGTGAGGTAACAAATTTATGTTGTTTCATGCTGTTAATTTTTGGTGATTTATTATGCAACAATAAAATACTAGCATAGCATCCCTTCTTTTCTTTACTCCAATATGAACAAGCAGTAGTCTCATTACTTTTAACTGTATAAATAGTCCTCCCTTCCCGAGTGATCTGCATGGCAAACTCTGACGTATATCAAGATTCTATATATGAGGCTGTTGGTTTGGGGACTCTAGATTCTGTTCTCTCAGTCAGTTTGTGTATCCCCTCCATTTTTTCTACACATATCTTGAAAATCTTTTTTGTTGTTGTTGCTATTTTAAATGGTATATATCTTTATGTTTTCAACTGTTTGTGGTTATATAGAAATGAAACTTATTTTTGCTTACTGATATATTTAGGCAACTTGATGAGACTTCCCAATTATGTAAAGACTTTGGAAAATTATTTTTAGTTTCTATATAACAAGCATGTCTTCTATAAATAGCAATTTAGATTCTTGCTTTTCAATTGTTTTTTATTTTTTTATCTTAACTGCCTTGGATCTCTGGTATAATGTTTACTAGAGTAGGTGATAGTTGGACTCATTAAATTGTACCTCATTCCTCAAGAGGGAATGCTTCTAATGTTTCACCATTAAAAATATTATTGAAGTAGATACACTTTATGAAGATAAGGAAGTTTTCTTCCCTGATTTCCCTTGCTGGTATAGTATCAAAATTTTACTGGTGTCATCAAACAAGTTGACAAGTGTACACTTTCATTTCTATTATGGCCAAGCTTCTATAAACTTGAGAATAATCTACTTTTTGAAAGTTACGTAGAACTATCTTGTAAAAACATCTGAGCCTCTTTCTGGGGAGCAGGAGTTGACTTTTTACTGCTTGTTTAATCATTTTATAATTGCAGAATTACTCAGGCTTTCTGTTTATTTTCTCTTGAGTCAATTTAAGTCATTTAATTTTTCTAGAAATCTTTTAACTAAATTTCATTCAATTAAACTAATTAAAATGTCTAATTTTCCTAGAAACATTTCAACATTTCATTTAAATGTTTCCTAGACACATTCAATTTTTCCTAGAAATATAAAACTATATAACAATGAAAGTTTTCAAATTCTTTGTCATATAGTTATTCATTTTCTTTTCATCTATGCTGAGTCTGTACTTCTGTCCTGTTTCTATTCCAATATTATTTAAATGTATCTTCTCTTTTTGTTTACTGTTTTTTATTTGGTAAATACATATAAAAGAAAATTTGCAATTTTAACCATTTTTAAGTGTGCAATGCAGTGGTATTAATTACATTCACAATGTTGTGCAACATCACCACTATCTGCTTCCAAAAGTTTTCATCACACCAAGCCAAAACCCTATTATCATTATGCAGTAATGTCCCATTTTCCCCTTTCCCCTAGTCCCTGGTAACTTCTAACATAATTTCTCTCTCTACAAATTTGCCTATTCTCAATATTTTATATAAGTGGAATCGTACAATATTTGTCTTTTTGTGTCTGGTTTATTTCACTTAGCATAAGATCTTCAAGGTTCATCCATATTGTAGCATGTATCAGAACTTCATTCCTTTTTATGGCTGAATAATATTCCATTGTATGTATATATCTCACTTTGTTTAACCATAAGTTTTTTGATGGACACTTGGGGTGTTTCTATCTTTTGCCTACTATGAATACTGCTGCTATGAAGATTAGTGCACAAATATCTGAAACTATGTTTTCAATTATTTGGGGTATAGGAGTGGAATATCTGGGTCATATATTAATTCTATGCTTAACTTTTTGAGGAACTGCCAAACTGTTTTACAGAGCTGCTACAACATTTTAAATGCCCACCAGCAGTGCAATATGGTTCCAATTTCTCCACATCCTCACCACTTGTTATTTTCTATTTTGTTTCAATTATAGCCCTCCTAGCAAGTATGAAGTGGTATCTCATTGTGGTTTTCATTGCATTTCTCTAATGAATAGTGATGTTGAGCATCTTTTCATGTGCTTATTGGCCATTTGTATATCTTCTTTGGAGAAATGTCTATTCAAGACTTTTACCCATTTTTAAATTAGGTTGTTTGTTTTATTGTTGCTGACTTGTAGAAGCTTTTTATATATTCTAAACATAAATTCTTTATCAGATATATGATTTTCAAATATTTTCTCCCATTATGTGGGTTGTCTTTTCACTCCTGTGATAGTGTCCTTTGATGTCCACAAGTTATTAATGAAATAATGTAAAATTTATCTATTTTTATGTTGTTGCCTGTGCTTTTGGTGTCATATTTAAGAAACCATTGCCAAATAAAAGATCGTGTAAAATTTCTTCTATGTTTTCTTCTAAGAATTTTATAGTTTAAGCTTTTAAGTTTAGGACTTTGATCCATTTTAAGTTAATTTTGGTATATAGTACAAGTAAGAATCCAATTTCATTCTTTTGCATGTGGCTATCCAATTTTCCCAGCACCACTTGTTGAAGAAACTATTCTTTCTCCACTGAATGATCTTGGCACCTTTGTTGAAAATTAATTGATTATATGTGAGGGTTTATTTCTGAGCTCTTTTAGCTTTTGTTTATCTGTGAATATCTTGATTTCCCCTCCATTCTTGAAGGATAGTTTTGACAGATACAGAATTCTTTTTTTTTGGTGAGGAAGATTGGCCCTGAGCTACCATCTGTTGCCAATCTTCCTCTTTTTGCTTGAGAAAGACTAGCCCTGAGCCAACATCTGTGGCAATCTTTCTCTATTTTGTGTGTGGATTGCCACCACAGCATGGCTTGATGAGTGGTGTAGGTCTGCATCTGGTATCTGAACCCGCGAGCCCCGGGCCGCCAAAGTGGAGCATACTGTACTTAACCACTACATCACTGGGCCAGTCCCCAGATTTAGAATTCTTGGTTGACATTTTTATTCTTTCATCCTTTAAATATATCACTCTACTACCATCTGACTTTCATTTTCTTCCTAATTAGAAATCAGCTGTTAATATTTTTGGGTTTTCTTCTTCATGATTAGTCACTTCTCTCCTACTGCTTTCAAGATTCTCTTTGTCTTTACCATTCAGCACTTTGACAAGAATGTGTCTAGGTATAGGTCCCTTTGACTATAACTTACTTGGAGTTTGTTGAGCTTCTTGGGTGTGTAGTTTCATGTCTTTCTCAAATTTGGGAGGTTTTTAGCCATTATTTCTTCAAATATTCTTTCTCTCCATCTTCTCCTGCTGGGACTCCTATCATGTGTTTGTTGGTCCACTTTGTCATGTCCCACAGATCCCTTAGGCTCCTTTCACTTTTTTCATTCTGTTCTTCAGACTGGATAATTCCAATTGTCCTATATTCAAGTTTACTAATTCTGTCTTTTGCCTGATCAAACCTGCTATTGAACCCCTCTAGTAAATTTTTCATTTCAGTTATTGTATTTTAAAGCTCTGGAATTTCTATTTGGTTTCTTTTTATAATTTCTACCTCTTTATTGATATTCTCATTTTGTTCATATATCATTTTCATGGTTCCCTTAAATTCTTTGTCTATGCTCTTTGAGTATAATTAATACAGTTGTTTTGTATCTTTATCTAACAAGCTCAATGACTGAATTTCTTTAGGGATGGTTTCTGTCAATTTATTTTGTTCTTTTAGATAGTCATACTTTCCTGTTTCTTTGTATGCTATGTGACTTTTTTGTTGCTGCTGAAAACTGGACATTTGAATATTATAATGTGGTAATTCTTGAAATCAGATTCTCTCCCTTCCCCAGTGTTTGTTGTTCTTGATTGTTGAAAGATTAACTTGTGTTCATCCAATATTTTGACTGGGATTTCTTTCAACTCAAGGAGCTTTAAAAAATGCCCATTTTAGTATGTTTGGGTGACTAACATGAAATGCCATATACTGGGTGGCTTATAAACAACAGAAATTTATTTTTCAAGTTCTTGAGGCTGGAAAGTCCAAGATCAAGGTACTAGCTGATTCAGTGCCTGGTGAGAGCAAACTTCTTTGTTCATAGAAGCCCATCTCTTTGTTGTAACCTCACATGGCAGAAGCGTCTAGGGAGCCCTGTGGGGTGTCTTTTACAAGAGCACAAATTCCATTCATGAGGGCTCCACCCTCAGGACCTAATTATCTCCCAAAGGCCCCACCTCCTCATACCATCATATTGGGCATTAGGATTTGAACATATGAATTTTGAAGGGACGCAAACATTCAGACCATAGCAACATGTCTCTGTCTTTGAAAATTGGCTCAGTGTTGAGACACTGCTTTCATACTTGGCCAGATCATTTACAATTCTGTCTTAGCCTTCATTTGCTGCTTGCACTGAGCCTATAGATAAGCTAATGGTGAAAGCTTAGGGTCTTCTCAGGTCTTTTCTGAGCATGCATCTTGTCCTGGGCATACAAGTGGCCTTCTAAATTCCACCTAGAGGGCTTCTGAATGCCCTAATTTCCCAAAGAAACTCTCTCTGTTTGTTATTTCTAGTGACTCATTCATGGTGGCTTGCTTCCCTATGTGTTTAGTCATATTTAATAGCAAACCCATATTCATTTGAGCTCAAGCTTTGAAAATCCTGAGGACCTAAATTGGGTATAATTTCATTCGTTTTCTCTAACCGGTTCCAAGGGTTGCTACTATGCTGGCACCAATTTAACACCTTTTGAGGGTAATTTTAGCTAAATGCTAAAGTTTCAAGTTCAGCTTCACCCATTGATCCAAGGAGACTGGGCTTCAGTCTTAGTCTTCTAATTGCCATCTGCCCCAAGGAGAACCAAGTTTTCTTCCCATTTCGTCTCCTATTTTCATTTCAGCTCACTGTTCTTTTCATGTGTGTATATATGTATGTGTGTTTGTATCATATGTATGCATAATCTTGTAGATTTCCCTTGCTTTCCTATGAACCAGAAATGTACTGAAAAATGTGTTTCTTGTATTTCAGTTGGAGGACCTCTCAGAGGACCTCATCTGTCTTCCTATCAAAAGAAGAAATCCCCATGATCCACTTACTGCAAACCATTTCGCAACAGATTCATGAGTGCACTGCACTTAAAGTTAGCGAATGTCTTCTTTTATATGGCTTAATAAGCCTAACAGGCTAGCAGATACAAATTAGGTGTCTAATACATGACTGATTGAATGATTGCTAATTCTATGCTAAACCCTTGACAGTCATTATTGTAAAATCATGACCTACAGAATTTGGACAGCCATTTAATGGTAGATTTTATTTTCCCTGAATTATAACTGAGATTCATGGATGTATATATGTAATAATGAGAGCTCAACTTCATTTTAAATTGTGATAAATTAATTACTAACTAATTCGTATATTTTCAGATGCACATTTAACCATTGAGCTGTCACTGAAATTTTAGACACTTATAATTCCTGAACAGTTTCAATGACACCCAGTCACTGAGAAGCTAGAATAGTCTGATTGAATTTATAGAACACATTCATTTTAACTTGATTCATGTGGGCTTAAACATTATTACTCTAATAGTTCCTTAGATGTAAAATCTACACATTAAAAAATAAAAACTAACTTTGCCTTAACTGGAAACATTAATGTAAATAAAACATTATTGTAAAACTCAAAAAATAGTACATTTAAACACTTCCAAAAGAAAAAAAAAACATTTAGTATAATGTATAAAGTTAATATGGAAAAACAAAAAGGAAACAAAAAACTTTTGTTTCTGCAAGAATATAATAAGTAACATCAGAGTCTGATGTGAAATTTTCTTTTTATGGATTCCCCTGTAATATAGAGTTGACCAAACAGCCATCTTCCATTCCTTTATCTTTGTGTGATGAGAAAATGAAATGAAAAGGTAATAATGAAAATCAAAATCAACAAATAATCATCAATGTAATATGAATGCTTTCTCCACATGTTTCGTTAGTAGTAGGGCTGAAATATTTAGTAGTAAAATAAGAATAATATCATGCATATAAGGAGAAAAAGAAATGTCATACATTTTGCCTCTCTGTTTTTAATCATTGTAGGTAGAAAAAGACAACTGCATTTAGCTCATAGGTCTGCTGAAAGAAAAGCTGTGATAGTAAAATATGACCCTAAAATATAAATAATTTATAGTTGTCTTGATTTATTTTAGCCAAATAAGCCACTCTCTTGGCTTCCATTTGTAGAATAGTGATTCCAAATGGCTTATATAGTGTTGCTTATTGAGGGTTATGTTAAAACTTTTAAGCTACTAATCTAGTCAATTAAGAGCAATCTCATTCATTTAAACATTGGCTTTCCAGAAGTCGAAGTCTGTAAACAGCATTAAACATTACACGCTTAGGAGATCCACTTCCCATAGGTTTAAGACATGGGTTTTCATAGAGTATTTTGATAGAAGTTATATAGAATCTGTCTCATAATTTTCATTTTCTGCATCATTCACAGAGGATTTAAAACCATGACTTCTGAATCATTATATTTTATAAGGTCATGTGAAATTCCCACTTAATTATATACTTAATATTTGTTACCCACACAATTTTTAAAATTAGAAAATGTTTGTATTGTGTAAGTCACTGGTGTCAGTATTGCTTTGCCTTATTTTTACCTTAAAAGTATATGTAGTGTTCATTTGTACATTAGTTTAACCACTCAGCATCTGAATATTCTCCTTGTGTTTGAGGAATTAGTAGTCTCGGTAGGAAGCACAGAAAACTTCCCAATATGGTCAGATGATATATTCCCCATCATTAATTGCATCCAGAGCATAGGCATAAGACATAAGCTTCCCCAAATACAGATTCTGGCAGAGGATGGCAAAAACAGTAGAAACACCAAGTGTTAGGGGTAATAGTGGTTGTAATATATAATGGCACTGCAGTTCTAGAGCAGCATTGTCTGACAGGAAAAAATTTCTCCCAGAAGTCAGAACAAGAAGCTATGTCACACTATGACAAAGTAAAGTCCTAAAGAGACAAAATGGGTTCTGCTACATTCCAGGTTAATCAAGGAACACATTCCACTTCCAGAGAAGGTAGTCTTCACCATTCTTGTCCAGCAGGATATATTTTTCTATGCAACAATGACCTCTGTGCAGTTTCAATTCTCCCTTCTGAATGGGAGTTTTTATGTTAGTCATCATGTTTGTTTTCTATCACTATATATGGGATGTGGTGATAACCTGTCTTTTGGCCATAGGTCTTTAGAGATTGAAGAACTACATCTGGATATGATGGAGAAGCCAGTGCAGCACGTGGAGATTATAATTTGCTGTATGTCATAATTGGCTGAGATTTTGGGTTTTCTCTATTAATGCAGAGAGATACCATGTTTCATAAGGCATTTTTCAAAGTGAATGAAGAGGAAAAAAAGATGCATCTAGATGGATATTTGATAACTAAATAGGAGTATTGTGGCAGAAACTATTGATTGCCTACCCAACAGTCATCTTCTTTATTCACCCCAGACCTTTCTCTTCTTAACAAGACATTGACTGTGTTCAGCTATGTATCTTCCTCTGTACATTTTCATGCTTTAGGGACTGCTGGCCCCATATCAAGTTCCAATCTTACTAGTCCCATTTCATTTGTCAGGGATAATATTAGATATTAGCATGTGACCTAATTCTGGTCAGTGAAAAGTGAAGAGCAATCTGCGGGCAGGCTTTTGAGAAAGGATTTCTTGGTGCTCAAATAAAATACAAAGAATCAATCTACTTTGGAGGAGACTAGATCTAGATGTATTGACTAGAGCTACTGTAGCCATTTTGCAATATGTAGTTTGATAACAAAGCCAACATATGGAGATGCCTAGAGCCTAAGAAATGGATGTTTTTACCGTATGCCTGAGGCTTGTATATCTCTGGACAGTATGTTGTGTTCAATGATGCATTTCCTTATTATTTAAGCCATCTGATTTGAGGTTTCCCAAACTTGAACTGAAAACATTCTAGTGGATAAATAGGTATAACCAATTCTTGGTTTAAAGAAATGCCTTGCCCAAGTAATTTTCTCATGTTTGTTTGGCTAACAGAGATGGGATTAAATTCAATCTCAGGTTTGCCTGATGCCACAATCCATGTGCTTAAATATCATGCTATTCTGTGTTTGCATAGTAAAGATCTGCAATTTAGAAAATACTTTCTGTCTGCCAAATACCTGATATATAATAACATAATTTATAAATATGTTCTTTAATGTTGGGCATACTCCTCGTGTCTTAAATAGTGATGGCAAAGGGAGACAATTTCTGAAATCTAACAACTAATAAATATTACACCAATTCCTTGGGAAAAACATATAGGGAGAATGAAATGATATAAGCTATTTTATCTCTCATAGTAAAGTCTGTATTTTTCTTGCTTCAAAATAAATCTGAAAGCTGGTGAAATTTCTCCATATTTTCTCTAGCCCTTCACTCTTGTATTAGACATTTTGTCCCAATATAATTAGTACAGAATTAAAATAAACCTTTCATGATGTTTAAGTAAACAAATTAATGATGCTTCAATATCAATACCAAGCTATACTCATTAGTGAAACACAATAATATAATTAAGGGCATAGGCAAACCTATGGTTTTAGTCCCATCTCTGTCACAGAATGTTATATTATTTGGGGAAAGTATATGATATTTATAAAAAGGTATTTATAATTCATACTTCCTAAGGTTGAAGTAGGTACTACATTAGACAAAGTGTGTAAAACAACACATACTGTTCTTGATATATAGTAAGCACTCAATAAATGGCAGTTATTATTAGCTAGGATAACTTAATCATTATAAAATAGATGCTTACATCTGTTCATAATGGATCTTGAGGATGAAGTTCTTTTTTTAGCAACCCCATTATAACTCAAAAAGAAGAGTTTCTTCCCCAAACTATATGCTGCTAGAAATGTCTCTTTTCTGGAAGCAGCTTTTCTCCATTATCTTCTTGTCAGAATGGCAATAATTCACTCCAATATTAACAAATATTTTTGCTACCAGCTGAGGAAGTCTAGAATGCATAATATATGCACAAGTGCAAGATATACAAAGTTTAATTAAGCTTAAGGAATGCAATGACATTATACAATTTGACATCTAATTAAAGCACTTCCTTTTTCATATACTTTCCAGAGCTTGGCAATCACAATCTTGTGGGGGAGATTAGACATAAACGGGATGAACACAATACCCTGTATTAAGTGCTATGGACACACAGGTTACATGGAAGCAGAGATGAGAGCCACCTAATCCAGTCGGAGAGTAAAACGGAAAGATTTCCTCAAGGAGAGAATCCCCAGGCAGTGCAAAGGAAGATGAAGATGGGAACTGGGGTAGAACCTTCTAGGGGAGAACATGACAAGTGACACAGTGGAAAGAAATAGTTTTTTGTTTCTGTGATATACACTGTGAGACAACAGTGATGAGAAGGAAGGCTAAAAATGGAGGTAGGAACCACATCATGTTAAGGACTTTATCCTGTAAATGAGGAGCAGCAAACAATGAGTTTTGAGCAAAGTGTTGACAGGGTTGTATTTGATTTTCATATACTCATTTTGGCAGCAGGAGCAATCTGGATTTGAAGAGGAGCAGGGCAGGGTTAGAGATCAAGGATTTAAACTTTGGCTGTGGAAGTAGAGGTGGAGAGGAGTAGACTCAGTCAAGAGTTGTTTACCCCAAATAAAAATGATTGCAATTGTCTTACTCTTTTTCTCTTTTTATATACATAAAAGCACTATTAAAAAACCACTCAAGGGGCCGGACCGGTGGTGTAGCAGTTAAGTTCACATGTTCCGATTTGGCAGTGTGGGGTTCACTGGTTTGAATCCCAGGTGCGAACCTATGCACTGTTTATCAAGCCATGCTGTGGTGGCGTCCCATATAAAGTAGAGGAAGATGGGCACGGATGTTAGCCCGGGGCCAGTCTTCCTCAGCAAAAAGAGGAAGATTGGCAACAGATGTTAGCTCAGGGCTAATCTTCCTCACCAAATAAAAAGCCCTACTCAAAAATCTACACCTCACAGGACCAGTTTATCAAATTTTACTGGGGATAAAGTCTACTTCAGACAGAGCAGAATATGCAGAATATTTGTTAAAAAGTTATATATTTCAGAATAACCCTAAAATTTGATTGCTTTTGTGATATGTATTATATGTGATGTATTCCATCACATATATGTATTCCATATGTGTATGGAAAATTAGTTCAATAAGTGCTTGATTTGCCTATTTTTGTAAAAGGAAATATACAAAAGTAGGTTAAGATGAAATTTGTAAGATAGGTAAATATTGTAAGATATAAAAGGCTTAGATATGACACATGCAAATCCTACATTTATTCATTTGAAAGTAATCTCATTTTAGAGGAAAGAATTATTCTCTCATATTCTAGAAGAATTATACACTGTAATATCATACTTGGTTATTTTATTAGAGAAAGTATATTCCAAGACTCTGGACTAGACCATTCAAAAATGAGAATTGCCAGCCTAGGAAATCCTTTAGGTTCATCCACTTTGCTGCCAGCATCAGGTTAATAGTTTCAATTCTTACAAGGGCTGATATTTTAGAGACAAGGGAGGAGGGGAGTCTGGAGACACAGGAAGGTATTGATAGAATGATAAAAGCTTTCAGCTTTGTTTTATTTTTCTCTGCCTTTTGTATCTGTACACTGGTCTTCCCCTTTAGGGGACTGCTGGTATGTAACAATGACAGATTAAATATGGCACTACAGATATTTCACTGAAGGGAAGAAACTACATAAAATGAAAAATACATCAAATATTAAATCTATAACATAACTACACAAATCATGGTTCTTTTCTGTCATTTATTCATGCTTAGGTACTGGTGGATATAGTTTAAATTTCATAATACATATAAATGATCAACTTGAATTTGCAAATTTTGAAGAAAATGTTTGCAGATAATGTTATTGGTTTTAGGAGGATATTCATTATAGATTTGTATATGTTAGGTTGTACATATCCAAAAAATTCTGAAAACAGATATAAATGAGGTTCATTAAAGTAAATTTGATAAGAAAGAATATTTTGCTGGTTTTGTCCCTCATTAATAGTGGGGTCAGCCTGATCCAGGATATCTATCTATCCCTCCATTTATCCAACTATATCTATTTTTATATAGAGACTCTTTAGCTTGGAGCTTTCTTTAAAAAAATGAGATGAGTTCAAAATGATTAAACACACAACCATGGTAGTGAGAATCAGATACTATACACTTTTATGTATAATGAACCATGCAGTGGGTTCTAATTCCTATTCTCAGTTTATATTTATTATTTTTCTTATGACACCAAAGAGGAAGGATGCAAGATATGAGTGTCTCAATTTACAATTACGGTCTCAATTTACAATTGTTAACTTTATTTTTACTCTTGTAATTTCTTCAAGTACAGTCATTAATTAATGGATCTTTATCTGTTAACATCTATGGAAGACCTTCTTTACCTCCAAAATTATCTTCTTGAATAAGCAATTTAGGTAGGAGCCCAAGAAATGAGGGTACAAGAGGAATTCTTTGCCATTGAATCCATTGCTTGCCACAGCTCTCCAGGGAGAAAGATTCCTAGTCCATGAATGAATACTCTTTGGGGTGAGTCATTGGGATAAGAGTGGGGAGAGGTAGTCATACTATCGTTCCCTGTTTTGTGAACTGCACTTCATTTCATAAGCCTCTATTTTAAGATTTGGATGTTATGTTGAAACACAAATCAGATAATGTAAGTCCTCCACTTAAAAACTCTTATTTAATTAATTCTATAAACATGTATTCAGAGCCTACACTCTGCCAGCACTATTCTAGTGCTGAGGATACAAACTTTCCTCCCTCCATTGGGAAAGCATACAAAATATAGAAAGTAGTACATAATATAGTGTTGTATAATGTAAAGTCTTCAAATACTCATAAGTGTCATGAAATGCTATACAGAATAATAAAGCAAGGGACTAGAAAGTGATGAAGGTGGTCAGTGATGGAGATGGAGAGAAGGTGACATTTGAGAGAAATCTGAATGAAGAGAGCAACTGTTTAGGTATTGTGCTTATCAATAGCTTCTCATTACATTTTTTTGATGGATCCCAGAGGGCCCTGCATGATCTGGGCCTTATACATCTCTACAGCCTTCATTTCTCCATTGTCCTCCTTACCCACTATGCCGCAGAACCCCTGTCATCTCTTTAGTTTCTAGAAGACATCAGCGTCTTCATGGGCCTTTACAAGCACTTTTTCCTCTGTCCCAGACACTCTCCTCCTTGCATTGCTAGTCCCTCGGCATCCTTCAATATTGGCTTAAATCTCACCTGCTCAGAAAGGTCTTCACCGACAATTCTAAACAGGCTTCCTTTTATTCCACCCCGAGTATTTCCTTCAAGTAATGACTGTTAATTTCTGTATTTACTCTTTTCTCTTCTGTTTAATTCACTAGCTGGAAGCTTCCTGAAGCCAGGAAATTTGTCTTTTTCACTTTTTAATCTGTTGTAGACCCAGCTTTCTACTCAGTAAAAATGCAGGATATCCCAGGAAAAGTTAGAGTTTATTATATCTGTGTTCATCTGATCACTCCAAGATATATGAAGTCTTATACAGTTGCTCTTAGATGCAAGGGATCATCACAGACTGAAAGTTTATATGGAGGATATGGAAGAGATTCTAATAGAAAAAGGGTACAGTTACTACATCCTCTATCTGCAGATTTTTCTCCCTCCCTTCTATCCTTCTCCCTGGTATCATACAACATGAGTGGTTAAGCTGTTAGGTCAGAAGGAGGCTGAAATTCAAGAAATATATGTAATGCTGAGCAAAGGGATTAGACAGAATTGTACACTTTGATGATATGTATCCTATGTGACTCTCATTGTATGAGGATAATCAAATTATCCTGGTGAATCTCTTCCACATTGGTTAGAGATTCCAGAAGCCCAAAGAACTATAATACTAAGAAGGGTAAGTGCTGGATACACAGGTACAATGTTGCACTCTTCTGGCCTCACTGCAGCTGTTGTTGTGGTGCTGGGCAGCTGGAGCAGGAAATGATGTCCCAGAATGGTGACCATGGATCTCACTAACTCTAAGGTTGTTATTAAGATAACCTTCTACTCTACAGTAAAGTATCTCAGGGGCAGGAAGCAAAAGTTCACAGATCTCTCCCTTCCTTTTTCAGGCTTTCTTGGCAGAAGTCTATTCTGACTTCTTAGAAGCGTCTGCTAATGGCTTTGGATGACTCATATCAGCAGGGAGTCTCCACAAGGATATTTCAAGTTCTGAAATGCCTGACAGCATGTGTTATCTGCTCAGCAGGAAGCTAAGCTCAAACAACGGAGGAGGCATTATGCCTCATGTACTCTGGGAATGTAGTGGTGGTGGTGGTGATGGTGGTAGTACTAGTTGCAGTAGTAGTAGTAGTATTTATTACTATTGTTAACTTTTTTTGAACATGTACTATATTCCAGACTCTGTTCTAAGTGTATTGCATGTATTATCTCATCCAATCCTTCCAAGGGCCTATGAGGAAGGCATTATTATCTTTATTTTACTATTGAGAAAACAGAAGCCCAGATAAGTTAAATTTTTGGTGGTGAGCCATGATTCATTATACCATTATGCAATATGTATATTTGTATACACACAGGCACTTTTTGTTTTTGTATATTAGACTGTGAGGAAATGTTAGCACTAAGGAGAGAAATTATATAAAAGAATTACAATATTTATATTTTATTCTACACTCTGTAAAATGGTATCTCATCTTCAAGAGAAAGTAAAATAGTGAGAGTTAATGATTATTATCAGAAGTTTTAAACTCTCATGTTGTAAAAAAACTGTATGTTGCTTCAGTTTTCAAGATGTTAAAATGAAGCTGCAACTAACTTTAGCAAAATCGCAATATAGAATATTGGGCATGCAATTATAGAATTAACTAAAATACATGTGATGAAGAAATAAATTATTAAAATAGTATTTGAAGAATGAGAAATATAATACTTCCTAGAATAAATATATATTCTGTTCAAAAAGGAATGATTTTATGTTCTGTTTCTTTATGCTTCTCCATGTTTTCATTTACAAAAGCATACATCAGAAAAATGATGATTGTAACCAGAAAAACAAATTTTAAAAAGTTAAAACTCATAGAAATAAAAAAGATATAATCTGAAAAACTATACTATACTATATACTGTACTATGAGCTGTTTAAAACTTTATAAAAAAAATCATTCATAAGTCACAAATAAACTCAGCTTAAATAGTTTTAAAGCCATTACAGTTTCTTGCACATAGTAAGTTGTAAATAACTATTTGAGAATTGTTTCACTAAAGTAAGGAAACAAACTTTTTATAATTCATTATATAATTGCATTTAGGTGATTCCTATAATATGAAATTGCATACAATATTTGCATATACTGATAGAGATTTATACAAGCTATTCAACAACAAATATTTGGTAACTATTTATTGCATGCCAGACACTTTTCTGCACTCTCATAACTGGCTCTTCCTTTCTCATTGTTATGGAATAACTCTTCTTATTTCATAATTCTTACTTGACATTAATGATGATTAATAGGGCCCGCCCCTTAATTAATAGAAGTAACAAGTTTGTGGTTTAGTTTGAAGATGTTTTTGTGTCTCTTTTACACAAAAGATTCTTCTTTACCCATTTTCTATTTTACTGCCTCTCCATTTTCGCCTGTGTTTTTCACCATTAAAGACATCGTGATGGTAAGAAGGAGTTTGGGAAGCAGGAAAGGAATGTCCTGCTTGAATAAAATACCGTGTCTCGAAGTTGCCTTAACAGGATATCCACTACACGCCCCTACACTAACAACTGAAGATGTACATCAATGTTTCTCTTCTCTTTGTGTGTATTAATATGAATTCAGTTAATTTTCTTAGACCCTCCCATTCCTTAAACCGCTGAAGGGTATTTTTTGACCAACCCAAGTGGTTAGCAGGAAATGCTGAGGAGCTACTCTGGGTATGAAGTCTTTCCATATATCTTCCTCTCTCCCTCAGTAGAAATATAATCCTTAAGCACTAGGGATAGAGAGTGAAAGGTGTGAAATGGGAATGGTATGGAATTTTCAAATAATTAAATGATATTTAAATCTGTCTAGGGATAAAGGGATCCCTCTAGGAAGAAAAAGGACAGAGTGGGACATAAGTCAAGATTTCAAACCTTGCCTTTGTCATTTTTCTATGTCTTGGATACTGATTAGGGTTCTTTGCCTCCTTTGCTGGACAGAGCTTCCCATAAGAACACACCATTCCTTAACAGTCCTCTGCTCTTCATTTTCCTTCCCCCTTTTCATTCTCACCTGTGAGAGACAGAATAATGGCCTCCTAAAGACTTTGATGCCTTGCCAGGGAAACTGTGAATATGTTACCTTACATTTTAAAAGACACTTGCAGATGTGATTTAGGTTGAGGACTTTGAGATAGAAAGCTTATCCTAGATTACCCAGGTGAGCCCAATCTAATCACACAAGCCCTTATAAAGTAGAAGAGGAAGGCCAGCCTGGTGGTGTAGTGGTTAAGTTCACATGCTCTGCTTCAGCAGCCCAGGGTTCACAGATTTGGATCCTGGGTGTGGACCTACACACCACTCATCAAGCCATGCTGTGGCAGCATCCTACATACAAAGTAGAGGAAGATTGGCACAGATTTTAGCTCAGGGCCAATCTTCCTCACCAAAAAAAAAAAAAAGTAGAAGAGGAAGGCAGAATAGTGTGCCAGAGAAGTGTGACATCAGAAGGACTAGACCTGCCTTTGCTGGATTTGAAGATGGAGGAAGGAGACTGGGAATGGCCCTTAGCTGAGAGCCAGCAAAACCTGGGGACCTTGGTCCTACAACTACATGGAATTGAATTCTGCTAACTACATGAGTAAATAAGAAATCTTCTTCCCTAGAGCCTCCAGAAAGGAACACAACCTGCTGACAACTTAATCTTACTGCAGTGAGACCCGTGCTGGACTTCTGACCCATAGAACTGTAAGGCAATAAATGTGTATTGTTTTAAGCCACAACATTTATAATAATGTGTTATGGTAGCAATTAAATCATCACCATCATAATACCATCCAACTTATCATAACTCTTACATTCTTTAGTGTGGCCACTTACCCTTAAAATTTAGACAAGTCACTTACATTCTCTAAACTTGCTTCTGCACCTATAAACTGGACACAATAATACTATTTCACACAGTTAATGAGAAGATTAACTGAGATGATACATAAAAAGAGCTTAGAATAGTGCCTGACGTACGCATTTTATTCATATCCATTTTAATGTTGTTAATATTAATAATATCGATAATACAGTATTAATACTGCTGCTGTTTTCCTAATATCTGCCCTCTTCCTAGGTAGTTCTTAAACAAGAATATTCCTTATTCACGCATCAATTTTGGACTAAGTCTGAGTAATGGAGATGGTCATATCTTTCCCAAATATCCCATTACCCCTTCTTCCATAGTACCTGGTTCTAACTGGTACCAAGTTACTCTAAGTAAAGACTATATTTTCCATCTCTCTTACAACTGAGTATGACCATGTTGCTAAGTTATGATAAAGAAAAGAAAAGTGGAAGTGTTTTGTAGTGGATTCCAGGAAGCTTTCTTAAGAAATAGCTTGCATTTGTCCTTTGCTCTCTTTCTTTATCACTTTCCCCAAGCTGTTGCCTGTAATGTGTGAGATGCTTTACACAAACCTGGGACACAATACTGAAACTTTTGCGCAGGGGACACACCCTGGAGATGGTAGAGTAGTAAGTTAGCCTATGTCCCTAGGAATTCCTAGAGCAGAGCCACCATGAGTCTTGGACCAGACACTTATCTTGTTTAAGTTTCTCCTGTTATGGGTTTTCTGGTACTGACACCCAAACCTAATCCTAACTGAGAAGTCTGTGTAACCTGGTACTTTTAATTAAGTATTTCTTTGTCCAGTCTCTCATCTTCCTCTCCTATGCTAACCCCCAAAAGACTGTATTTGACTGCATAAAGTATACTAATTGCCACCATTTATGTGAATCTTTTAATATTTTAGCCTAATTATCATGCAGCACAGCTCTGATTATGCATATAATTCAAAGACAATTTCAATATTGAGGATAAAGTGGTGAGGACATCCCACCATTAGTAGAAGGAGGAGGAGTGAAAAAACAAACCCTAAAAATACTTTGTATTTTGCATACTTTACCTCCTTTTTTCATCAGAATCAGAGAAGTTCCTAATATGCAAAGAAGCCAGTGAGATTTTTACCTGGGAATATTTAATCAGTTCTTTCAACAAATATTCATTTGAAAAACTCCCACATGACAGCTACTATACTGGATGTTAAGGATGCTGACATTCAAACATGATTTTTGTTCTTAAGAGTCAAACTAAGAAAAGTAAATGAGTAAACAGATAATTACAATATAATATGACAACTGGTGAGCCCGTAGGCTGAGTAAGATCCCAAGCCAATCTAGGAGGGAGGACAGGAAAGGCTTCCATGAAAAGGTAAAACATGAATTGAGTCCTAGAGAATGGCCCAAAAAAAGCCCAGAGTCACATGTCTAGAGAGGTGCAAACAGAGAGGGAAAGTATATTCCTCAAACAGGGAGCAACATTTCCCCAAACTAGAGGGTGTGGTAATGCATTGGCATGAAGTAGAGTGTTGGGGCATGGACCTAGAAAGAACAGAATAGTTCAGGTTGTCAATGGATTCATCTGTGAAGCTATGTGACTCTATTTAAATATTTCACTATTTTAGAAAAAAATGTCACACTGGATTTGTCTGGAGAATCAATAGGCTTGGGGTAGGCAGCAAAATGACATGAAGATTCACTAGTTGGGAATTTGGTTGACAACCCAAAGGAGAAATAATGGAAACCTGGATGAAAGAGAGTTAAGCAACTTTGAGGCATATTAATAAGCTATAATCAATTCACTTGCATTTAGATATGTGAAGGAAGAAGAGAAGAATATAGAATGAAAAATGTTGAATTCAGAACATTGAGGAACATTGAATTTTAAGGGGATGGCAGAGAAAGATGAGTACTGGGAAAAGACTGAGAAGGTAGAGGAAAATTCAGGAAATGAGGGAATAGAGAAGCCAGGGAAAGAAAAAGTTTCAGGAAGCAGGAAGTAGTAAACAATCTCAGTCACTCTATACTTATGTCTTTGTTTTTCCTTTTATTAATTTATTATTGTTTAAAATATTTTTATTATAAAACATAACATATGTATTATTGAAATTTAACACAGAATTATTTGTTAGCATAAAAGTAAAGTAAAAATAACTCTAGTTCTCTATCCAGGGATAATCCTTTTAGTATTTTGGAATATTTCTTCTTATTTTTTGTTTTTGATATTTGTTTATTTTTAGATGATTATTCATTGAGACTGCACAGAGTAATTCATTTTAAATAAAATATTTCAACTAAATAAACCATTTTGACAAAAGGACAGGTCCCATTGGCAGGAGCTGGGAATAGTTAAGAAGTGCTGTAACAGGTATGATTCAGTCAAGAGGGAGGGAAATAAAGATCAGCCCCTTTGATAGTTCCCCTCTTTCAAGGCTGGGATGTCCTATAAATGACGATTGTAGCCACTTCCCTTGGCTTCCAAAATCTAGTCAGTTTCCCTAATTTCCATCCTATTGATTTACATCAAAATCTGCACTTTACTCTTAGCCTCTTTTTAAGTCATGACTTGGTAAGACTACTAACCTGGCTTGGATTTCAATTTATCTCTGAACTGCTGCCTCGGGTTTGCTCGCTTATTCCTACTCCACTGTGGTGGACACTGTCAAAGCTCCATCCAGAACCCCTTGGATGCTTCTTGTCCTTTCTGTTATCTGTTTGCTATCTTCCATATTCATTTGCCTCTACACACCTCTAACTATAAGTCTTCTGGAGACAGCCTTCAGGCCATGGGAGCCACTTTGTCCATACATGAGCCCTGAAGGCCTGTTTTTTCTTTATCCACTGGCCTTTATTATTTGGGCTGATGTGTGCAAGAAAGCCCTGGCCTATGAGGGGGCAGGGAGGGCGCGGTGTGGCATGTGTATTGTGTGCATGTCTGTTCTCAGTCCTGGCATAGCCCAGCACCCCACCTCTCAAACATGGCTTCCATTTCCCATCTGGGGGTGTCTAGCATGGAATGTATGCTGGAAACTGCATCTCCAGAGAGGAGGTAGAGGGATACTGTGATGGAGGCAAAGCCATCATGGGAACACTTTCGGTAACCCTTAGCCCATGATTATGGGATGTAGAAATAAGAGAGCCTAGCTCCTTTGCTTTGAGTTGGGACAAACTCTCAGGTGTAATTTACAGTGCATAGGATTGGGCTGTGGCTTGGATTTTGTCTGAAATTGCACACTTGCTTAACTTCTTGTTTCCTATCCTGCTTCTCCCACTTGCTTAATAGTTTCCTAGGCACAGTTTCTTAATATGTCACTTGCATATAAATCCTTGTCTTGGGTCTGACTTTTGCAGAAAAGACAGCTGCAGTTTGCAGAAAAGTGACACTCTCCATGCCTGGCTGAGGTCTTAGACCTGTCACTGAAGCTTTGCACAGGTCCCCAAACTCCAACTATTTGGCACAAAGAACCAGTGCTTGTAAGCGGGCAGGCTAAATGAAGTGGCGAAATGCTGGCTGCAGTGATAGGAACAGTGACAAAATGGAAAGGTTTGATGACAGTGTTATGAGTGGAAGTCAAGGGAGTATTCTGATGGCTGAAGAGTTTATGGGGAAGAGCAGTGAATGGGTATTATATGGGTCTAAACAAAAACTGTGGGCTTAAAAGTTGTAGTGAACAGATGAATGAACTATTTCACAATTTATTTTTTATTTTTTTTACCACATTATAAAATGAATCTTGACTACTTACTTTAAAAATAAACAGAAGAATGGAATGATCTGCCTACAAAGGGATATCATCTCCTACTAGAAAAGGTTGTCTTTCTTTACCCGCATTTAAGTTTGGGACAGGTGTCCATGAAAAGAAAAGGAGAGAAACTCCCATCTCTCACATCACTTCAACAGAAACCAAATCTATCTATCAGGATAATGTGAAATTTTATAGTAAAATTTTATCAGAACTATATGAAAAACCCAATAACCATGTTTTATGATAGCTCTTTAGAAAATAATATAAATGTATAAATATTATTTAATACACTATAAATATAGTTAACATTTATTTATAAAGCAGTGTAAATGCCAACAAAATATTTGCAATCCATTGTGCACTAATTTTAAACTATGCTGGCTCAAAATGCCTAATAATTTCTCCCATATTCCATATATATTGCTTATTCTTATCTATTAGTTCTTTTATTTATATAACAAATGTTAACTGAGCACTCACTATGAGCTAGGTACTATTCTTATGCTATAACATCTTTAATTACTCAACATATCTTAACATAT
Organism: Tapirus indicus; assembly: GCA_031878705.1. NCBI lineage: Eukaryota > Metazoa > Chordata > Mammalia > Perissodactyla > Tapiridae > Tapirus > Tapirus indicus. Next base: position 26,811,629 of record CM062935.1, on the reverse strand, counting down.
ACATTATGGTCTATTTGATGATGTCATCTGTCAAAAACCATCTTTGGAATAAGAGGTGGTATAAATAATAAGGATATATAACACCTTAAATTTACAACATAATTTCTAATATATAAAGTACTGTTTGGTTTGCTAACTTGTGTGATCTTCCAATACTCCTATGACGTGGCAGGGCTGGGATGATTATTCCTTCTTTAAAGGTGGGAAAACTGAGATTCAGAAAAGTGAAATGACCTGCACAAGAATTCAGGGCTTTTGACTCTTAGATCTAAACTCTGTCCATGCATTATTCTAAATAGAATAATAAGAAAGTTATTCATAAATAAGTCAGGAACATCCAAAGTGAGTTCTTAAATATATACACTTACAATCATGCCAGTCCCTTGACCTTCTTCACTGATATACCTAGATCTTAATAAACAGTCTCTGAATCATAAGGTGCAAATGTGAGCCAAATTTAGAAACAAATTAAATATTCACAGTCTTGAAATACAAAAAAAATTGCACTTTTGGGTGCTATTACCCAACATATTTTTTTAAAGGCACAGTCAATTCTTATTCTTTAGATGATCAATTTTATTTCTTCTGACACTTAAGACCTGCTAAGCTAGTGAGAATTATAATCTAAACTGAAGTCAACCTCCTGTGCCTGTCTTTATTCTCTCTGAATTATATTCTTCTATGCTCGGTTAATTTAATCTTTCATTACTAACCTCCCAATGGATTTTATTTTCTCAGTTGTGAGAATTGCTGACATCCTGGAAACATCAGCATTATTCTTATAACAATCATTCACTGTGGATAAAAGTGCACTACATTTAAAGTGAGAACAAGGACTGGTCAAAAAGCCATAAGGAATTCTGTCAACAACATTTTAATCTTAGTTCTGCATATTATAACAAAGAATTATTTACTTTAAAAAAACTATTTTGACTTTACCATTAATTTATATGTTTACATTCAAAGACCCACTTCTCAAAGGCCATTAGAAACGCAAGAAGTTAGAGTAAAGGTAGGCAACATTACCATGTGGGGTTTTTTGGTGAGAAAGATTAGCCCTGAGCTAACATCTGTTGCCAATCCTCCTCTTTTTGCTGAGGAAGATTGGCCCTGGGCTGATATCCATGCCCATCTTCCTCTACTGTATATGTGGGACGCCTGCCACAGCATGGGTTGATAAGCAGTGCGTAGGTCCATGCCTGAGATCAAAACCTGCAAACTGGGCCACCAAAGCAGAGCGGGCGAACTCAACCACTATACCACCAGGCCAGCCCCTACCATACGTTTTAAAGAGCTAAATTCCTCCCAACCAAATATAGATAAGGATAGAGGAAATAAACATACTATCAATTTGCAGGATATGGTGACCGGTATCAGAGAGCAAAGTGGGGAGCTAAACTTTGCAATAGAGTATTTATACTAGAGCAGGAGACAACAATAAAAATGATGACTGTGCCATTAGCTCCTAGCCTCAGGATTCCTTGGTGACAAGTAACAGAAAACTATTTTGGCTGACAAGTAAAAATACACATATATATATATATATATATATGCACACACACATACATATATAATAAAGATATGGGGTAGTTCGCGGAAGTAAGGAAAAGCTAAAATTACTTGAATCCGTTTCCTTATCTGAAAAATGGAAATAATACTTGTATGTACATTGTAGGGTTGTGAAAAGCTCAAATTAAATATTATATACAAGAATTTAGAACAATGCCTTAATACACAAAGCGTTCAATGCACATTAACTATTGTTATTTACTGTTATTCTGAAGGTCTCTCTGCCAAATCAACTCGAGTGTTTTTTTCAGTGTGAGCCATTTTTTCCAGGTCCTAAAAGAAATGAGCTGACCTAGCTTGGGTCACATAACATCAGTGTGTACTGATAAATGCTTAACAAGTGGCTCATGAAAAAAATATGTTTTAAAAAATATTTACTGACATAACGGATATGTAATGCATGATTTACAAATAATAACAAATATACAATAACCTGGCTTATAAATTCCACATAGTCAACTGATTCTTACAGAATGGTTTAATTGATTTTTTGCCATACTTTTGTATCTCTAGCCAACTTATGGTGGCAATAGGTGAAGGAATAAGTGTAGTTCTCAGGCAAATGTTGGTTGACATTTTCATCTATGGTAACTAGTAACACAATTGTGAAAATGAATACATATGTTGGAACATCATGTGTTTGTCAATGACATATGAATGACTTCGTTGTCAAATAAGGTAATAGTTTTTGAATATTGGAAGAACATTTCCTCAAATTTTTTGTGCCATCCACAATGCAAGAACTACAGACACAACACACTTTGAAATTCAACCTGCATTATTAACATTTTCTCTATCGCTTTTGACATCTACACAATTAACAAAAATAAATAAATCAAGCTCTGATTTGTAGTATTTGCCAACTTCGATAATATAAATTCTCCCACCATGTCCAATCTCAAGCTGCCAGAGTGACTGAATATAGGGTTGAGAAAGACGTACAGCAGCACATCATAATATTGTAGTTCCATCATATGGACAAAGTAGATGTAAATAACCTCAAGAGCAGAGCTAATAGTAATGTGTAGCAAAATATGAAATGATGTTTCATAAATAGGTAGTTATTACCTTTCTTCTTCATATAATTTATTAAATTTTAAAGTTTAGATAATTTTCATTTTAATATTGGCTATGCTTACCAATCAGATTGCTATATTCTTTTTTTTTTTTTGTGGGGAAGACAAGCCCTGAGCTAACATCTGTTGCCAATCCTCCCCTTTTTGCTGAGGAAGACTGGCCCTGAGCTAACATCGTGCCCATCTTCCTCCACTTTATATGGGACGCCACCACGGCATGGCTGACAGGCAGTGCGTCGGCGGGCGTCCGGGATCCGAACTCGCGAACCCCAGGCTGCCAAGCGCGGACTAAACCGCTGCGCCACCGGGCGGCCCCCAGATTGCTATATTCTTGATAAATTAGCAATCGGCTCTCGAGAGCTGGTAAAAGTCAGCCCCAGCACACCACTATATGGTATCTTCTTGGCAGATGAAAGTGAAGAGGTTAGGACAGGGTGCCTTGACTGAAGTCCCCTTTAATACTAACCAGAATGGGAGAGGGGAAGCTCCTCATATTTATAAAGAATAGGGAACAGATGGATGCCGTGTAAGCAAAAACACAACATGGGTCCAAGTCTACTACTTGCCCAGTTCCACTTTTTCCTTCATTCATCCCTTCCTATAGTGTCATCTGTATTAAAAAAAAAAAAATACTTTGGGGGCCAGCCTGGTGGCGCAGCGGTTTATTTCGTGCTTGGCAGCCCGGGGATCGCGAGTTCGGATCCCGGGCACCCGCTGACGCACTGCTTGTCAGCCATGCTGTGGCAGCGTCCCATATAAAGTAGAGGAAGATGGGCACGGATGTTAGCCCAGGGCCAGTCTTCCTCAGCAAAAAGAGGAGGATTGGCAACGGATGTTAGCTCAGGGCTTGTCTTCCCCACAAAAAAAAAAAAAAATACTTTGTACTTTTCATGCTTCTTACACTGCTAAATTATTTTTCTTAGCAATTGTACCACCCAACATATTACTTAAGTTTCTTTTATTGTTTGTGACCCCTGACTACAATGTAAACTCCATAAGAGAAAGAATTTTTGTCATGTTTTATTCAACTTTGAATCTTCAAGAACTACATCTGGTATTTAGTAGTTAAATATTTGTTTGAATGAATAAATAACTAAACAAGCATCTCCCACAGAAAGGAGAAGATCTCATATGATAGAACCAGCTATAAAATTTGGGAGGACATCTATCAGAGAGATGACAATAAGTAGATGGCAATGAAAAGAGAAGATGATTATGTATGTGGAAAATGTTCGTTCATGGGGTAAAACAGAGTGATGAAGGTGCCAGGAGCAGATGATCAGCTGCCTTGTTTGAAGAAACTCTTTTGGTGGGTTTGCAGAGCTGTAGACAGGAGGCTGTGGATCAGCAATAGGACTCCAAGCCCTGAGGGTGGACTAGCGATAATGAGGAACTATTGCAGTCTAGCAAACTGAAAGTAATAAAACAGGCACACCGACATGAAACAAGACAGATTTCCAATTATCAGGACCAAAATTAAAGGTAGGTATTGAGTCTCAAGAAGAAAACCAAAGTCTAATTATCATTACAGGTGCATTAAGGGATTAGCATTAGGGGAGACTTCATGCTGAGTCCTAGAATATCAGTTTAGGACTTAGTTTTCCTGAAAAAGTCAGGATTTATGCTTAATTAAAATAAGGTAAATTCAATGATGTGGTAAGAAGGACTATACAGAATATAAGACAGAGCCTGCAATGTTTTTTTTATATGATTTTTCTTTTCATTTTTTTGACTTGAGTGACACTGATCACTGTACTGTATTTTAATCAGTGGTTCCCAACTCTGAATATGAGGAGCACGTTTTTAATATGAAGGAAAAATTTGATGGGACTCTCACATGAGACAGAGGTGTTCATTTATTTTCAATTGATTAGGACAAAAACCAAATAGCCAAATGTTGTTATGAATACATTAACATTATATTATGCTTTGTAATTTTCAGTACCAATGATATGTATTTATAGTTGAAAAAAATAATACAAATACACTTGAGATATTTATTCTGTGATTCTTCCATGGATATTTGGATCGTGGGCTGTGAATGTATAGTCTTCAATTATATAAAAATGTAATGAGAAATACACACAAAAATATATGAACATATTTTCAATTAGATACCTTCCTCATTAGCCTTTACCAGTGGTTCACCCACTGGTGTTTATTCCAACTTTGACTTTCCTCTTAAAACTTACTTTATGATCTTATTCAGTCTCATGGCTTCAAATAATATCTACATGCTGACAGCTTGCAAATTTATATCTCCATCACTATCTTTTGGATCTTCAGACTTTATATCCAACCCAATATCCAGTCTAAGAGACATCTCAAATATGACAGGTCTAAAACTAAACTTCTAGTTTTTGTTTTCTCCTAAACTAGCTCCACGTGCAGGCTTTCCCATATCATTTGACAGCAATTCTGTGATAATTATTCATGTACTATCTCTTAACTCTGAGCCAACCCTTCTATGTTTCTGCTCTTTGATATTAGGGTTGGGACACTGCAAATAACATTTCTCAGATTATTTTCCCACCTGGCCTTAGGGTCTGCCTAAACCTGCTGGTTCACATTTATTGTCACAGAGGTCTGAGCACCAACCACGGGGTATTTCCTTCTTTGAAATCTGAGCTCCACTTCTGTGAAGCCCCTGCTACAAACTCTTAGATTCTGTAACACTATTATTTTCTTTTCTTCCTCCAGCTCTGAAGATGATATCTGTTTATACAGTTATTGCTTCTGCATTAATTTTATTTCCACATTACCAAATCTGTTTAACAATTCTCCAAATTAAATTCCATGTGTTTTAAATAAATTATATATATTATGTTTTCCTGACTAGACCTTGATTGGTATACCATTGGTATCAAGAAAAGCTCAAGAAATAGACCCTCAAAGAAGGGATTTGGGGGAACTGTTTGATTATTTTTTGGCACTGACATATCAGAATTTCTGGTCTGTAAAAAATGGCATAAATAATTATTATTTTTGTTCTGTTTTGTTTTTTCAGTTTTTAATTGTGGTAACATTGGTTTATAACATTGTATAAATTCCAGGTGTACATCATGATACTTCTATTTCTGCTTAGATTACATCATGTTCACCACCCAAATACTAATTATAATCCATCACTGCACACATGTGCCTAATCATCCCTCTCACCCTCCTCCCTCCTGCCTTCCCCTCTGGTAACGATCAATCCAATCTCTGTCTCTATGTGTTTGTTTGTTGTTGTTTTTATCTTTTACTTATGAGTGAGATCATGTGGTTTTTGACCTTCTCCCTCTGACTTATTTCACTTAGCATAATACCCTCAATATCCATCCATGTTGTCAAAATGACTGGATTTCATTGTTTCTTATGGCTGAAAAGTATTCCATTGTGTATATATATCATATCTTCTTTATCCATTCATCCCCTGGTGGGCACTTAGGTTGCTTCCAAGTCTTGGCTATTGTGAACAACGCTGCGATGAACACAGGGGTGTATGCATCTTTACATATTGGTGTTTTCATGTTCTTTGGATAAATACCCAGCAGTGGACTAGCTGGATCGTATGGTAGTTCTATTCTTAATTTTTTGAGGAATCTCCATACTGTTTTCCATAGTGGCTGCACCAGTGTGCACTCCCACCAGCAGTATATGAGAGTTCCCTTCTCTCCACATCCTCTCCAACACTCGTTTCCTGTCGTTAATTATAGCCATTCTGAGGGGCATGAGGTGATATCTCACTGTAGTTTTGATTTGCATTTCCCTGATAGTTAATGATATTGAACATCTTTTCATGTGCCTGTTGGTCATCTGTATATCTTCTTTGGAGAAATGTCTGTACAATTCTTTAATTTATTTCTTGTGATTGGGATGAAACACATATTGAAGGCAAGGTTTGAGGGGGCGTGGCATTTGACGGTTATCATATCCAAGACTACAAGGACTATGGAGGGAGATGGCTACTGATGACTGCACTGGAGTCAGAAAGAAATAAAATTCCAGTTTAACTAATGGTCAGAGAACAAGAGACCTTCTATGGTGACTCTGTAGCACTGGGCAGATATGGCTGAAAATTATAGTCACAATTTAATTATGTGAGTTGCATAATTATAATATAAGATGATCTTGTAGACTCACAATTCCTCATGTGAAAATTAGGGCATTAATTGAGAAGGAATGGCATCTTGAAATTTGAAATAGAGACTTTGGATGCTCTGGAATAAAGCTGAGAATTTTAAAACCCCAAGTCTTCCAGAGTCACCCTTGCCAATGGGAACATCCCCATTTCCCTTTCCTTGAAGCCCCTGTAGAAACCTCACCTAGGCCAATTCCCTTGCAATGGGACATTTATTCATCTCAAGACCAACCACCATCCCTCTCATATTCTCTAAAGCAGAGCAGTCAAACTCTCTATAGTAATGGAACTGTTCAATATTTTCCCTATGCAACATGGTATCCACAAAAACCATGTGGCTATTGAGTGCTTGAAATATGACTCATCTGAATTGAGATGTTTTTTAAGTGTTAAATATACTCTGGATTTCAAAGATTTAAGAATAAAAAATGATGTCAAATTATTGCATTTAAAAGTTTATGCTGATAAAGTGTTGAAATTATAATATTGGTGCTAAATAAAACATTAAAATTAATTTCATCTTTTAAAAAATGTAACTACTAGAAAATTTTAAGTTATACATGTGGCTCACATTATATTTCTATTGGAAAATGCTGGTCTAGACAGCCTTTAAACAAATGTACACATATAGTTCAAAGAATTTTGAAAACTATTTTCTCCTACAATTTTAAATAGACATCTATTTTTAAAAAAACAATTCTAAGTGTGAATAGCTTCAAAGGATGCAATTTCTATTATACTGTAATTTTACAAATACCTTAAATATAGTTTCCTTAAAATATTGCATCATTAGTTCATTTAATTTCTAGAAAATGTCCACCGTATATCATAAACGAAAAAACTGTAAAATCAATCAGACAAAACAGAAATTCTTTCTGTTCAAAAAGTAAGACTCCGTGTTTCAATTCAAATTAGTCCATAATATACGTTTATGTATTGTGAATTCTAGTTCTAGGATAGACAGAGATGCCGATAGATGGATTAAAAATAGGTGGATGGATGATACATAGATAGATACATACATACATACATATACACATACATACATACACACATGTAGGCATACACACACAGATGCATAGATAAAGACATGGGTCTTTCTATAAGGTTATTGTCTGGATAAAATAAGGTAATGTCTCCTTCAAATATTTCTTAGTGAATCTACTTTTTGCTTTGTTCTCAAGGACCCTCCCTCAGGAGCTATGCATCTGGAATTGCCTATTCTGGATCTCCAGAGTTTTATTTATACTCAAATAATGTAAAATATTAGTATTTCAGCTGGGAAAGTAATATATGCCTTTCTTTAAAACTGTGAAAGGCAATCATAAAAGGGAAAGTGATAAAAGAGAACAAATAGACAGAGGTAGGTCTTCAGGCAGATCAGTGTTAGAAAGTGGAATATCTGAAAATGATTCCCCATGTACACCCTGGGAATTGTTTGTGTACTCCATGGGGTACACATACCTTAGACTGAAGACAAATGCACTAGATCAACCAAACTGAGGAATACCATCCTCATAGAAGTTAAGGAAAAGGTCAAGACAGAAAAGTATTTATCACACACATGGAACCAATGCTAAATGCATATGTTAATACGAGAAGAACAATTAATTCAAAGACCAGGTTAAAGTACAAGTTCTAATATTGTAACTTGCTGTTATGAAGAAACCTTCAATTATATTCATCATTTCAATGCTATAATCCAAGGAAACATTTCCTTACAGAAGCTTATAGAAGGGGCATGAAGTAATCTTAAAAATATATATTACTTTAAGATTGCAATGCTCAATCATTGTGTTTTATTTTTAGTAAGCTTAATGGAAATGTTTATAAACTGATCAGTACAAATGACTATAATTTGATGTTTAATATTTTAGTATAAGACACAGTCACCTATAAATTATTCAACCACATAATCAAATATGGAAAAAAATGTGTATTTAGTGATGTTTTTTCTGCATTAATACATAAGTGAAATCTAACAAATAACTAAAGAGAAGCATATTTCTTGACGAGATGGTAACATTTGGCAATAATAATAGATGTCATTTAAAGTGATCCTACTTTGTATCAGACATTTCATATTTTCTTATCTAATCAGTAAAACATCTTTACGATATGGCATTATTATCTCTAATAGTTGGAAAAAAAAGAAAGTTTGGCTCCAAGAACTCAAGGATCATGCCTGCCTAAAATTGTATAACTAATAACAGGGACAGCCCAGATTTGAAACCATCCAGTTTCATCCTGTTTCAAATCTCAGAGTTTTTCCCACCAACAATACATTTGTTTTGAACATTTAGAACAAACACCATGATTGCTTTTAAAGTTATTGAATGTAAAGAAAAACATGAGCAGTGGTTTCTGAAGAAAATTATAGATATTGAAGGATTAACCATTTTGGTTAATCAGGGTTTGTACCGACTAGGAGAGCTATGTGCTGATGGTTCACGCCAGCAATTGCCTTCCAACAAGTGTTCTGACATTGTAATCTGTAGAGCAAAACTTCCAACAGTATTTTTCAAACTATGTGTTATAACCTATTAGTGCATCATGAAATTGATTTAGTGAGACATGACCAATATTTTTAAAATAAATAGATTAGAATAAACAATAGACAAGTGCATTCATATAATAAGGGAACATATTATTTTGTGGTACTGTGTGTGTGAGTGGGAGTGAACTGGGCCACAACATAAAATATAATTCTAATTGTGGGTCATGGTTAAAAACACTTGAAAACCAATTTCTATAGAATTTCTTAAAATAGAGGTAAGCCAACAGATCAAATATTAATGTCCTTGGTAAGCTATTTGATAAAAATAGCAAAGAAGTGAAACTAATTACGTCCCTGTTAGAAAATAAATTGGATCATTTTAGGGAGAAAAAGAAGAGATAAATATTTGATAGATTAGGAAAGGTAAACAAGGAGAAATGTGACAACCTCTGTGAAACTTCAGGTAACTCAGTAATGAGAATGAATTAAACTTAGCAAAGCAGACATCTTATAGGACAAGAGAAAATTACCACATTTTGATGACAATTATAGGTAATTACTATGACAAAATGATTTCTATCTCAGTGCAAGATTAACACAATGTGTTTGTTCCATACTGTACAAAGAATTTACTCCATCCTTATCTTAGTATAAGATACTTATATATTAGTGTGAGATATATCCTTGTAAATAACACATAGAGTACACAGCTCTGACCTTTGCTAGCTACATGGTCTTAGAAAAGTTATTTAGCCTCTCTGTTAAATGCAGACAATAAAAGTATCTATCTCATAGGTGGAGTCTTAAATTAAATAATTTATAAAAAGTGTTGCGAATAGTCCCCGGCATGTTGCTAAGTGCTCAATAAATGTGAGTTTATTTTTCAAGTACTTCATATTTTTATTTTCTCAACAACCCATAATTTGCACAGAAAAAAAGTATTCAGTAAATAAATATTGTTCAGTTGAACTGATGACACAGGTTGAGTGCTTAAAATGATTTTCTTTATGCAGCTGAAGGGTTAGATTTAGTGATTTTTCCCAAGTTTACACAGGTAGTTTGGGGCAGATTAAGCTTCTGACCTAGTTCTTCTGATTCATAAATCAGGAATCTCCTATGAGGCAAGTGTAATTGACCACTGAGTGGATTTTCTAAAACAACCCTGCTGCTCTTAGGATTAGGTTTTATAAACACAAAATCTAAAACACTCTGAGACGTAGTATATACTTTATCTAATAACAATGAGTTAATGTGTTTTTAAGTACTTACTAACTCTATTAAACACTCTGAGTGTGTTACCTCATTTATTTCTCACAACACTGTGAAATAACACGCTCTTAGGATTCACATTTTATAGATAAAGGAACTGAATTTCAGAGAAGTTCCATAACTTGATCAAACTCATCAGTTAGTAATTTCTAAATCAGTATTTGAACTAAATCTGACCCAGTTTTATGGGCTCTCCCTCCGAACTTTCCTTCATTTAACCCAGAAAAGTTATACGATCTGAGAGGAATTTTGATTCTTCTTCTTTAGTCCTCTCTATATTCTTACAATGAGAAGTAGGATAGAGAGAGCAGAAAAGGAAAACTAGCTAATTTTTCAGCTGCTCTTAAACTCACTCACCATTATAATTTTGTTTGAAGTACTGGGGCACATACATATTTAGATGTATTACTCATTTTGAGTCAAACAGAATGACAATCCAACCTTTTGAAATATCCACAATATGAATCCTCTATTAGTGCAGAGCACATTGAAATCAACTTCATATAACAAAGAATAGCTGTGCGATCTATGGCAATAGAGAAACATTGAAAGGAAAGTCAGCTATGTATGAAAACACGATATACCTGAATGATATGTCCAGCAGAAACGAAATATACACTTAACAACCTTCAAAATGTATCTCAGAAAACACTCATTTATAATTTTAATGTGTCGCCACTTATATGTTAGTAACTGGGAGTAGAAATTTATTACTTTAAAGTTATTTTTTCCAAATTTCTCATATAAGTTTATGTTTTATATAATGGATAAGTAGGACATACTGCTGAAATCATACTTTAGTTCTGAACTTTCTTTACTGCACTTTCCTCATGATCTCTTTGCCTTTGTCTTTATGGTTATGCTTTTCTACCACAGACGGTTTTCCCTTACCTTATTTGTATTCACCGCTGTGATGACCCAGACGCACTGTGCATTGCTGTCATACTGGAATGGAAAGTTGGGAGATGTAAAGGTTCCACTTGGTCCTTGAAGATTAGAGCCACACGTCTTCACTAAAAGAGAAATCGTATTTTAAAAGATGAGCATATACCACATGCAAAATCACAGCAATAAAATATCTTGCAAATAGACTTTAAATTCAAAACTGTATAATTATAACCACATTGAAATATATATTATGGCTTTCTAATGTTACTTATCAAAATGAGAGTGTTTTTTACACCCTGAAGTTCACAAGCTCAATATTTTCAACATAATTGAAAAGTAGTTGTGAATAAAAGTGTGAAGCATGATAAATTGTCCTGAGTGTAAATAGGCTCATTTAATTGGAGAGAGGTATATTTATCCAATATTGTGTTAACAAAAATCTACAAAGAGAAAAAAGAGAGGCTTGGATTGATTAAGCAATCTAAATAGTGTTTTCATTTCTATTTATTAAGTACCCCAGGACTCATAATAGCATGACTGACACATCAATAATAAAACTTCTCTTTCTGTTCTTATAACTGTGAATTAGACCTTTCAGACTATAAAAAGAGCTACACTGACATAACCTTAATAAATTCCCACAAAAGTTAAAAGTTGTAATATTTCCATAGTTTTCTAACCCTTCTTTTCTTCTACTTAATGAAAGAGCTAGTGACCACACTGCATCTGTGTCTTAACTTCCTTCTTGACCACCACAGAGTTTCTTGGTGGTATTACTTTTTTCCATTTCTTTGCACCATTTCATTAAAATTCTGACCAAGTCATCCTTTTCAAATCCATCAATAATAATCCATTGTATTTTTAAATGATGTACAGTTAAATATATATTTTCATATGCACTAAAGATTTTACATAGTTGTCACCACGTTAAAGGTCAATGTATGGAGGTCCCAAAAGTTTGCTTGACTTGTCCAAAATAATTTAGCTACCAAAAGGCATAGTCAGGATTTGAGCTCAGGTCTTCCATCTCCAAGTCTCATCTCATCACTAAACATGTATCTCTCTAGTATGTAAAATATAGTTTCTTTACTAGTTTTCTCCCTTTAGCTTATATTTTAGCATAAATCTATTCCAGACAACTTTCTTTCAATTTAAAGTTTTTATCTTGTGGAGATTTAATGGTTATTTTTAATTTTCTCTTGTCTGTGTCTGATTTCTATATTTTAATCAACAAAATTGTGTTATTTCATAATAAGGAGAAAATAATAAGTGGTATTTTTCTTCCTTCAACATTAATTACCAATCTTTCTTTTTCCCTTTACTACCTAACTTCTCATAAATCTTCTAAACTCATGACTCCATTTTCTTCTCCCTCATTCATTGTGTTTTTATTTTTTTCCAATTTCCATGGTGTAAATAGTCCCACCTTGGCTGATTTTAAGCTACCAAAGGTTTATCAAGGCCTCCCCAAATTTCTGAATATTTAACAATTGGCTCTTTTTCCTCCAGCTTTCTTGAGATATAATTGACATGTAACATTGTGTAAGTCTAAGGTGCATAACTTGATGATTTGATACAGGTATATTGCAGAATGATTACCACAATAAAGTTAGTTAACATTTCCATCACTTCACATAGTTACCATTTTTTAGTGTTTGTGTGTGTGGTGAGAAAATTTAAAATCTACTCTCTTAACAACTTTCAAGTACAGCCATGCATCACATAATGATGTTTTGGTCAACCATGGCTCACATATATGATGGTCATCTCACAAGATTAGTACCATATAGCCTAGGTGTGTACATTAGTGGGCTATACCATCTAGGTTTGTGTAAGTATACTCTATGATGTTCCCACAAGGAGGAAATTGCCTAATATCACATTTCTCAGAATGTATACCCGTCATTAAGAGACATATGAATGTATATGATACAGCATTATTAACTATAGTCAGCAAGCTGTACCTTATATCCCCAGGAGTTATTAATCTTATAACTAGAAGTTTGTTCCCTTTAACCAGCATCTCTCCATTTCTTTTACCCCCGAGCCCCATGTGTGGCAACTACTATTCTACTCTCTGTTTCTATGAGTTTGTCTTTTTTAGATTCCACAAATAAGTGAAATCATTACATTACAACTTCTTATAAGTCTTCTATGCTCACCATTCCATTTTCTTCTCCCTCATTCACTTTTGAAAGTATTTCAGTCTGACTTCTCTCATTTCAGTGTTGAAATTGCTTTTTCAATACCAGCAATGACCTCCTAATTGCTAAATCTAATTATATCTCTTCATTTTTTCCACATCCTTGATCTCTCAGCAGTAATGGAAAGTATTGATAAGCTTTGTTTAAAATTCTCTGCCTTCCTTTACATAGTCCTAAACCCTCTTTATTTTTGGCCTATTTGTTTTAAATAGTTATGCTCCATACCCTTTATTCTGGTTCTATTTTTTCCCTCTGACGCTTAAATGGCATAATTATAAATTGATTTAGTGACCTATTTTCTCTTTGTTCAATGATCTCTCTGAATAGTTAATCTAATTCACTTCTATGACTACAATGGTCATTTCTGTGTTGATAGCTCTCGAATATACATCACTAATTTTACCATTTCTCTTGATTTTCTATCTGCTGGACATTCCATGAAATATCTAAAGGAAGCTTTTAATTAGATCTTCCTTAACTAATCCCTCTACCTCCCTCCTATACATACATAACCACTCCCCAAGACCTGTGTATTCCTCTTCTGAAACATCCTGTTTTCCTTCTCTTCCCAATACTCAGTGTTTTATCATCACCTTTTTCCAGGACTAGAAATAGCTTTTCTATACTCCACTGCCTCTCTGTTCTCTCCTCCTTAGTGCTACTTTATCTTTCTAAAATATGGATTTGATTACAGTAGTCCTCCCTTAGCCTCACAGATACATTCCAAGACCCCCAATGGATGTCTGAAACCATGGATAATACTGTCTTGTATATATTACATTTTTTCTATACATATCTATGATAAAGTTTAATTTATAAACTAAGCAAAGTAAGAGATTAACAATAATAACTAATAATAAAAATAGAAATTTTGTGTGTGTGTGTGTGAGGAAGACCAGCCCTGAGCTAACATCCATTGCCAATCCTCCTCTTTTTGTTGAGGAAGACTGGCCCTGGGCTAACATCCGTGCCCATCTTCCTCTACTTTATATGGCATGCCACCACAGCATGACTGACAAGCAGTGTGTTGGCGGACACCCGGGATCCGAACCCACGAACCCCAGGCTGCCAAATGTGAACCAAACCACTGTGCCACCAGGCCGGCCTCCCAAATAGAAAAATTTTAACAATGAAAGTCACAGTAGATCTTGGCAACCTCAGTATACATTTTTTTTTTCTTTCCTTCCACCTTTTCACCTAAAGAAAGCACTTTACAGCTTCTCTTTGGTATATTAGAATTGCCAGCATCACTACTCAAGCTTAATAACGGCTTTGGGGCCATTATTAATTAAAATAAGGGTTATTTGAACACAAGCACTGTGGTACTACAACAGTCAATCTGATAACTGGGATGGCTACTAAGTGACTAATGAGCAGGTAATGTATACAGTGTGGATACACTGGACAAAGGGATAATTGCTGGACAATGGATATTTCATATCCCAGGAGGGACAAAGCAGGTCAGTGCCAAGATTTCATCAAGCTACTCAGAATAACTTGCAATTTAACACTTATGAATTGTTTATTTCTGGTCTTTTCCATTTAATATTTTCAGACTGTAATTGACAGCAGGTAACTTAAATTGTGAAAAGCAAAACCACAGATAAGGAGGTATTACTGTATTTTACTTAATTGCATAAAAACTTGATCCCTATTTCCTATAGGATAAATTACAAGCTGCCTAATATAGAATATAAAATTATTCCTGTGAGGACCTAGATTTCTTTTCCAGTACAATTTCCTGCCATTTTATACAGTCATACACTTAACTTGTACCAGAAAAGTATTGTTGCTCTTTCTTGAATGTACCATTTTTATAATTTTCCACTTTTTCTGCGATGTTCTCCAAGTCTAAACTGTTATTCCTTTTTACATTTGCCTGCAGAAAATCTATTCATTTAAACAAAGCCAAGCTGATGAGCCACTTCTTTCTATAGGAAGTGTTCCCAACTCTCCTACTCAAGAGTTCTACAATGGGTTGTAGTTCTCACAGCACATTATTTGAACAGTACATCTATAAAGGTGTTTATGTGGTTTTGACCCGATAGAGAATGCAGTTATAAACATTTTCAGAACTTATAGAAATAAAAATTTTATAGCAATCACATGATTGGTTTGAAGTTAGTAGAAACAGCTTTCTGAAAGGACATACTGCTTCTTTGAGTGTCACTTACTACTTGGTAATTCTCTGTCATGCTTTGTTTTCTAAAATGTATACACACCTAGTCTTGCGGACAAGGCCTTGTTTATCATCTCTGTTCATTAACTCCCAGTGCGTTGGCTTTCATGATATATGAATGTTTACTAAAGGAAAAAAATATCCAAGTTCCTTGGCACAGCTCTTAAATGGACTGTAAAATAAGCGCTGTCTACAAGCTGATGAAGAATCCTTGTAATATGTTTTAGATTGAGAAATTGTCTTTTTTGAAAATAAGTTTCTTTTCATATAAGAATGAGAAAAATACTCATAAAATGATAAGCAAAAATCACCTGTGAATATGGTGGCATTCTTGTCTGCTTCCATCCAAACCAGAGTAACCACTTAACAAGTTAGGCTGTATTTTTGCAGATATTTTCTTCTCACAGGTGTATGTGTTTTCACACACTCCTTGGTTTTTTGTGTGTTTTAAGAACTAATTCTATACATATTCCTCTGAAACTTGGTTTTTTTTTTTTTTTCTTATGTATCATTAGTACTGCTGTAGGTCAGCATATGTAGATTTATTTAATAGATTTTAACAGTCTAAACAGTAGGTGATAAAAGTAGTACAAATTTTTGACAGCCTTCAACTATGAGAATGGCTCATGATGATTAGGGGGTTTCCTTAATCCTGGGTTGGGGAATGAGAAGAGCTGGTATTTTGGCAGAGTTGCAGTGGCTGATCCACAGCAACCAACATTCAACATAACTGAATGGAAAAATTACTTATTGTTGTAAGTCACTGAGATTTGTCATTGCTTGTTATATAGCACATGCTAGTGACAGTTTGTTTTTATTTTTTCGCTCTAAAACATAATCCATGAATGAAGATCTTAGTATTTATATCTTTATATTTGTGCTTTATAATTGTGCTATTACCGTAGGATGAATTTTTAGAAGGATTACTTAGCCACAGTATGTGAGCATTTTAAAATTTGCTAAATATGAGTAAACTACTCTTCAAAAGTTTGTTCAGTATACTCTCAAAAATGGTATAAGAAAGATAATAGTTCCCCACACTCACACCAAAATAACAGTGTCAACCATTTGTGCTTTTGTTATTCTGTCAAGTATGTCAATAATGTTTTAATTTCCAATTTTCTATGTTATTAGCATGGTTTAACGGCAGTTTTTATTGTTATCTCTATTTCTTTTGCTCTGATTTTTGTGTTTATGTACTCTTTTTCTAGTTTCAATTGTTCCTTCCTCATTGATTTATAGGAATTTCCTGTATATTATCAATATTAATCCTTTTGTGTGTGTGTTGCAAATATTTTCCTACAATCTTTACCTTTAATTTTTAAACTTTGCTTGAAATTCATTTTCCTCTGCACAACTTTAAAAAATATATATGTAAATCTGTCCGTATTTTCCTTTAGGGTATCTATGTTTAATGTCTTGGTTAGGAAAGGTTTCTTCAAGTCTAAGGATGAAAATACCATTTAATATTTAATTCTCATACTTTCATAATTTTATAGTTATATTTAAACTTTTCATCTACCTGGAAATTATTTTTGTATGGTGTGAAGTAGGGGATATAATTATATTTTCTAATATGTGGATAGCTATTTTCCCAAGAGCATTCATAGTAAACTCTATTTTATTCCCCACCAATTTAAAATGCCATTTGTATTAGATTATGTTATGCTAAATTATATCTCTATTTATCTATCTACCTACTAAAAAATCGATACATGGATCTGAGCCTTTATTTCTTGGAATTGATTCACTGATCCATGATTTTTCCTCTGTAAGTATCCTATTGTTTAATCACTTTTAATATAGATAGTACAAATCTTCCCATTATTGTTCAACTTCATAATTTTCTTGGTTATTCTTGAATATTTATTTTTCCATCAACTTTAGATGTATCAGTTTGCCCAGGTAAAAAAGGATTGGTATTGTTATTGAATTATATGGAGCTCATACATTATTTTGATACAAACTTTCTTCCTCAATGTAGCCTTGGTACATTTCATCCTTGGTATTTTCATCCTTAGATTTGAAGAAACCTTTCCTGACCAAGACATTAATGTAGCCAATTTGTGCTTGTAAAGTGTTTGATAAATTATGCAGAAAGTCCTGATTTAAATTCTAAGAAACATAGACATAGTAGAAAAAGGAGAAAACCTTCTAAATATAATAGTGATTGTATGAAATCAAAACAAATATTAGATTATACAATAAAATGTGAAAACTTTTACCATTAAAGGTTAGAAGAAAACATGGATGCCCACAGTCTGACAGCATTCAACATTGTCTTAAAGGTTCTAGGTATTTTCTTTTTGCAATAAATAATGCAATAAACTAAGGAAAAATGGAAAGAGTTATAAAATTTAAAGAAACAAAAAAATGTCATTATACACTTGCCATATGATATTTGCCTACTTAAACTGGAGATTTAATAATTTATATAGGATATATGCTGTGTCATATTTAAGAGACATGTAAATTGGCTTTGAAGAAGATATGTATATGGAAATTTGAAGTTTTCTTTTATGACAATGATAAGCAGCAATTCAAATGGAAAGATCCAAATCACACAAGCAGCAAAAGAAATATATAATTTTGAAAAATATATTTGGCAAGAAAGGTACAAGACCTCTATAAAGAGAACTATAAAATAATTTCTGAAGGAAATTAAATAAAATATGTACAAATGGAAAGGTCGCATTCTGAATGGGAAAGCTTCCTATCATAAAGATGTTAAAATCCTGATTTCAGTGGTTTAAAATGAATTGATACAAATTAGCTAATTTTTACAGTTTCTATATATCTATGATTATCTTAACTCTAAGTGCCTTTGACAGAGTGGTTATTTTACAATATTCTATGTTTTATTCATATGCCACCTATGTTCTTAAAAAAGGAGATAAGAATGACTTCCTTATCCATTTTACAGTTTTGTTTTGGGAATAAAATGAGATCATATACGTGAAGACATCATGAAATCCTGTTAAAAGTATTATCCCCTTTCAATAAAATGATATAAGTGTAGTGGCAAAAGCCAAAAAAATTCATCCCTAGCCTCTCTATCAATATATTCCTATTTTTTTCTCAGACCAAACAGATATAGTTAACCATGCCTTGAAAAATGCCTGAAAATAAGGTTAAGTACAATGAAATATGTTTTGGTTCAACTGTAACCTTCAGGCAGTTAGATTTGTACTGGATATAATTTTCAACTACACAAGTAAGACAAGGTGAAATTTATTTTTTGTTTGAGTAAGAAGGGTACAACTCACAGGTTAAATATGCTTTTTGCACAGAATATACCAACCGGGACCCATCTGTAGTGGTCTCTAGGTCTATCGTGCCCTGAAGTACCTCTATTACTCTCTCCTTCCAGAATCTTTGTGACTTTTTTATAATATTGAGAGACTTTTGTGATTCCATTCCAACATATTCTCAGGATTTGAAAATTCCAGAAAACTCCTTCCACTCACTTACTTGCAATTTCTTAAACACACCAAGGATATTCCCACTTTAAGACCTTAGGACTTGCTATTTTTCCTCACTTTGTATAGGTTTCTGTTCAAATAGTTCTCAATAAATGGTCTATTCTGACTAATCTATCTAAACTTTAGATTTTTATGTATCACCTTCATACACATACATACACACAGAGAGATGTCCATATTTACACACAAGTATATACAAGTTTATATATGCACATGTATATACACATATACCATTGTTTATTGTCTCTTTTCCCTATTGAAATGATAGTTTCATGAGAGCAAGGACTTGGTTTTGTCCACCATGGTGTCTCCAGTGCCTAGAATAGTGCTGGGTACATAGTAGATATATTAATGAATGAGTGAACACATGATTAAAGTAATAAGAGCCACAACAGAGATTTGTTGTTGTTTCTGGTTTGTATCTTCCATTTTTTTCCCTTTGGATGTAGTGGCAGTTCGAACTACCACTCTTTGATGAATAGTCTCATCCACCAAGGATTTGCTAAGAGCTATGTGAACAACTAAGTCCTATTGTCTGCTGGTCTCTGGCTATGTCTTATGGATGTTGGAATATTTCTGGAAAGGGACATTTCTTTGTTATGAGGGGTATGATAGCCTATATCTTTATAGAAGTCATTAGGATGAAGTCCAAATAGCTTTGTACTTTGTGTATCTTCAACTATCACTGCATCTTCAACTTACTTGGTGTTCACACTTGAGCAAATTGGAACCGTTTGGATCTCTGGTCTTTCACTTGTAAACTTAGACAGTTAGACTATATCACCCATACTCTCTGATAGGCATAAAATGATTATATGATTATATTATGAAGTATCTATGTTCTCTTAATAGCTTCTCCCAATAAGTGCAATGAGGTTAGCAGAGCCTGGAAATTATATTCTAGTCCAATGAGGCTTTTACTATCTCAGAGAAATAGCCTATTACTATTAAAAATACTTGATGATATATGAAACACAGAAAATGATGGATCCACTGGAAAAATCAATTTGAATTCAGATGTATTTGTAATATTTCCTTTTCTTTTAACCTGTGAGTTAGGAAACATTGTGATCTTACCCCTAGCAGGAGTATTTCCATTTCTATCTTTCAATACCCCAGTGACTTCTTGGCTCATTAGCCAGGGATGAGGATAAAAACCTGCAGTGTTAGATTATCTCTGAGAGTAACTTTGCATTAGTCATGGAATAAGCTATATTTCTTCTGCTATATAAGAGGTAGTAGACAAAACTGGTGATATAAATTTTAACACAGTAGAGTTTCCATTGCTCCTAGAAACTCTTAACTTGTACTTTGGAAAATTAGATGTTTTAATAAGGTGTAACTATGTAACAATGAATAAGTATGAACAGCCCAAATTTTGTGAAGTGCACCAAGTCAGAATGGTTCGGACCATGAGAGATATGCCAACAAGAGTCTTACTTGTTTAAGATTTCCAATGGGGCCCTGTGAGGCAGGACAATAAATATTATGAACAAATATGAAATGATTGGAAACAAATAAGTGTTGGTAACTAATGATGGACAACTTCTAGTAGTCAATGAGAATTGAACATTGAGAGATATGGTGTGGCTACTTCACAGACATGAAAGGGAACTATCGCTGATCTTATAGAGACAAGCTAGGGCAAGTGCTACCCATGATTTCTTTCTAATCCTTCTTTGCCCAAATACCACCAGTGGTATTTGAACTCTATCCTTACTATGTGCGTTTCACAACAAGGTTGATAGCTTGTGTTTTTATCACGACATTTGATTGAAGCAAAAAGTGGGGGTTTTGGTGGATTGATTTTAATTATTTATTTTCTTTCTAGGAGACTGTCTCCTGGGACTGAGTAAGCCCCAGGAGGGGAAAAACAGAGAGTTATGACAGTGTGCCCAGCCATTGATTTATAATTTAAAAACTGTGAATTTGTTTTATATTCCAAGGTAGTGAAGTAAGAACATATCTGTTATAAATAAATATTCAATATTGGTTGTTTGAGAGGATCAGACTTATGACAGTTTTGGAAACTTCAATAGGAATCTGCTTCTAAAACTCTCTATGTCTATGATATAAATTGATACTAAGATTTTTATTAGTTTATATCAGCTTATAAACTGGTATAAGCTGATATAAATGGATAAAATATATACTGATATCTTATATGATTAATGCCTCAAAGCAAAATTAATATTTATTGCTCAAATATGTTCCAGATCTAGAAATAAATATGATCTAATGGCTAAGAACTTATGTTTAGTGAAATATTAAATCAAATCATTCACTGAAAAAAAGAATGTTGATATTTCAACATAGTTTTTTCTGATAAATTCTGTCTACTGAATATTAGATAATGTATTTTTGGTTTATTTGTGAAAGTTGAATGCTGCACAATTTTTATTCTGCAAATTCATGTATTCTACAAACATTAAATGAGTGCATATTCTGTTTTTGAAACATCATACTGGACATTGGAAATAGTGAGGTAAAGAAGACAGTCAATGTCCCTGCTCTCATGGAACTTACAGTCTAGATGGAAAGAGAAATACCAAACTAGTAGATAAAGTTGGATTTACAGGATGCTATCAGAGTAATAGATCAGGAAAGCCTATGGAAGTAGATGACTGATCAGGGAAGGCTATTCTTAGGAAATGGCATAGAAAAAGAATTGTTTTATTTCTACGTTTTGTTTCCCCCACTCTGGTAATGTGGCAGTCTTTCTTCCATGGCTCTTGTAGAAACCTTATAAAGAACAAACTCATTCTAATCAAATCAAGGTGAACTTGTACAAAATAACAAGATGTCCCTATCCATGGTAACACTTCATGAGACATTATCTTTTAAAATTAATATGTGATCATTTTTACTATTAGAGATAGTTGAATTGAAATGTTTTAGGGACATTCTAAGAAAAAAAACTCCCATGTTGGTAGATATATATGCTTTTAATATAAAACACTGCACTGATGAAAAATTGAATTAGAGAAAATAAAATGGCTCAGAAAATTATATAATTTCTGAGATAGAAATTACAGGAGGTACAAAAGCTGTATTAACTCAAACAAAATAACTATTTCTGAAGTTGTGAAAAATACTTTATAAATTGAAGTAAAATCTACATATATTTTGTGTGTGTGAGGAAGACTAGCTCTGAGCTAACATCCATTGCCAATCCTCCTCTTCTTTGCTGAGGAAGACTGGCCCTGGGCTAACATCCATGCCCATCTTCCTCTACTTTATATGGGATGCTGCCACAGCATAGCTTGACAAGTGGTGCTTCTGTCCGCATCTAGGATCCAAACCTGAGAACCCCGGGCTGCTGAAGCAGTGTATGTGAACTTAACTGCTACATCATCAGGCCGGTCCCTGAAGTAAAATATTTTTAATGAAGTAGTTAGTAATGTAGGGAAGAAAAAAATCCCAGAAAATGAAAAGGGTTTGGGAATTAATTTTCAACTGAGACAGTAAAAGATTTGCTATAAAAAGGGATAAAACTTGATAGAAATCAAAGTGGACAAAATAAAATAGGACAAGTGAGAAGAACACTACTAGAAGTAGAGTACCTGTTCTCTTAATGGACATAGGAACTGTGGAGTTTTCACAGAGAAAACAGAGCTCCATTAAATGAGATACAGATTTCTGGGTTGAGTGTCAGAATTTTAGACTTTCTGCATGATATTTGGTATATGTTTTGAAGGACAATGTTCAATCACATTTTATCTTGTACTTCTTTTCTGGGAAGGAAACTCCTAATAGTTTGGAACATCATACACACAAAGTTATTTTTATTATGAAGTGAAGTCACACACTAAAGTTTATTCTATAACAATCTGAAGGCAAAAATGTGGATTTAAGTAATGCATTGAAATATGGTTATAACACTTTTAATATGTCAGAATTTCATTTTGTTATTTTACTTTGTTTAATACACTATATAATATAACCTACCAGAATAATGCTGAATTGTTTACCTAAATATCAAATACCTGTTATTAAATTGCAGATAAACAGATTTACAAACTGTCCTCTGAATCAATTAGAATTCTCAGATTGTTGACCGTTGGTCATGAAACACACACATGCCTATACATATGAAGGTGAATGATAAAACCTATTCAAATCAGTGTCTGGAACTATCAATAAGTAGTTCAGTTAAATAATATTTAATTGGACAGCCCAATCTCTATGTCTTCATGAGAAGCTGATAAAATGTCAAAAGTGAAGTAAAAATTAGGACTAATCTTCAAATACATCTGAGTGTCATCTGCATAAGAATGAAAGTCTAATCCATGTCTTCACTGAAAGGAAGCATATAAATGTGGAATAATAATGAAATGAACCCAAAGCAGGGAACTGGAAAATAGAGAAGATGCTATGAAAGGGACAGAATTAAAATCAGCAATAGGCAGACTGCACAGGATCAGATAAATTTGATTAAAACCCAGCAAATGCAATTCCTATTAAAAATGAGAAATATAATGTAAGGATTTTTCAAGGCAAAAAAAAGTAAGCAGATTCTTTTCTCTTTATGATTCTTGGTTGTTAGTAATTTAACTTAGTCATAAAGGTCATGTTTATATACAATGCTGACTCACCTTGCTATTTGCTTCACTGAATCATCCTACTTATATTAGGATGAGTGC
Organism: Tapirus indicus; assembly: GCA_031878705.1. Taxonomy (NCBI): domain Eukaryota; kingdom Metazoa; phylum Chordata; class Mammalia; order Perissodactyla; family Tapiridae; genus Tapirus; species Tapirus indicus. The sequence goes on along the minus strand of CM062935.1, from coordinate 26,787,699 downwards.
ACATATGGCATTAAATCAGTAATAGAAATGATTTATAAGCCAGCCCTGATGGCCTAGTGGTTAAAGTTTGGCACATTCCACTTCAGTGGCCCGGTCCCCAGGCACAGAACCACACCACTTGCCTGTCAGTAGCCATGCTTCCATGTAGCCATAGAAGACTTAGCCATGTCAGTAGCCATAGAAGGACGTAACAACTAGAAGATACAACTATGTACTGGGGCTTTGGGGAGGAAAAAAAATGAATTATATGAATTAATGATTTGGCATGCTTTTTTATAAAAATAAAAGAATATCTAACTTAATCTAGTTTTGTCAGTAAGAAAGTAAGACAAATTAGGTGGTAGGATAGAATGAGATTAATTACTAAGCACAAGATATATAGAAACCATAGTGTTCTTAATTCCATTCATGAGGGAAGAGGCAGAAAAGAGATGGGAAATAGGAATAAGAGAAAGGAATAAGAGATTGACATGAGTAGGAGGATGGTGTGTAGTGAAGAAGTCAGGGAGAAAAAATTTAAGCAACTGGTTGGATAAAGTATTTAACGAATATGAGTATATAATATTCAGTTTCAAATTGTTTGCCTACGTTTGATGTAGACTGCCCCCATCCTTTTCCAAATTATCCAGAAGATTAATCAAGCAAGTTGCCATCTGTATATTTAAAAAATTTTTGTTTGTTCAGATGAAATTGGGGAAAATGTCTACTTGAATTTATGTAGAATAGACATACTCCAGAAAGTAGGAATTTGGAGTCAGAATTAATTATTAGACATTAAGTTTCCACCTATTTGCCTGAGAAATTCACTGAAATCATTGGACCTCCCCAGAATTTAAAATAAGGGGTTGGACTATCTGATCTACATCTAAAAAGGCAGGAAACTTCAGGTGACAATTGCTAATTTCAAAGTGCAACATGCTCTAAGTTACTTCTGTAGCTTTTCAAATGTTTCCTTTGTCTGAAATATTCTTTTTTGGCTTTTAACCTTCTAGCTTAAATTCATTCTTTATAATTCTTACTTGTATTAGAGCATTAATACTCTATTTTAATTATTTAACTACTGAATTCCTTTATATAAGCAACTACATCCTTTATCTCCTCGTGACAAGAAGTTGGATTAGTGTATAACACATAGTAAATGCTCAAAATTTTTAAAAAAATATTTTAATTAATTAATAATTAAAGTGAAATATACCTAAATGTAAGAAAGGTCAAACTTTATAATTTAAATGTTTCAATTAAAATGTGACAAAGAGAAACAATTCATCAAAGAAGCATCTGAGGGAAATTTGGATATCACTTGTAATTCTAGACAATCTTTCCTCCTAGTGAAAGGTCATATAAATATTTGATGATGATTTGATATAATTTTCTATGGAAATATTTATTCAACACCAAACATTGACTTAGAATCTTTCAATACAAAATTGCCAAAGATAGGATCCTTTCTTTAAGAGACTTGAAGTCTTAAAGTGGAGTTAGACACAAAAAGGTCATTTTAATCATGTGTTGTAAATGCTAAGATAAAGGTAAACAGGTGTTATGGGGACATAAAAAGTGGACATTTTTGCAACTTGGGAGTTTAGAGAAGTCATTCTTGAGATGATGTTAGAGTTGAATCTTGAAAAGTTAAGACATGAGAACTTAGAGTAGACATTCAGTATGGCCTTCCAGGTAGGGGGAAAAGGGGCATTAAGTAACATATTGTATTCTAAGAAAATTTTGTAATTTCCAGAACATCTAAGATTGTTTGGAGCTGAGTAGATTCTTTATATGGAGCTGGAGAGGTAAATAAATGCCTATTCAAGGAGGGCCATACATGATAGGCTAAGACAGTTGTTGGATTTGGGGGTTTTTTGGTCAAAACTAAAGAGATACTTTGCAGGTGTTAGAGGGCACTTGACTTAGTTGTGTCTATATTTAAGTTGATCACTCCAGGTGCCATTTTCAGGATGGATTTAAGAAACTAAAAACTAGAGGCCTGGGGACAAGAATGAAAAAGTCAAGTCATATACCTTTTTCCCCATATAGTTAATTTTTTTTTATGTAGCTCTATTTAATTTTAAATGCAGCGGCACAACATATTTATTCACTTGTTTACTCAGTCATTCATTCAACTAACCCTCTTTATTTAAAAACTATGATGCATTCAACAATATGAGAATTAGTGATCATGCAGCTGTCAACCAGGCCTTGCCCTCACTCACCTCAAATTAAAGGGAGAGAGGAAAATATGAGACAGCCCATTACAAGATTAATTATATAATTGTAAAACAATCACAAAGGAAAAGTACAGGGTCACCTGAGAAGATACATTTGGGAGACACTACAGTCTGAAGAGTCAAATTATGAAGCACTTTTCCTCATTAAATGCTCAATAATACAAGATAATTTAAAGTGTGACAAAGCATGTTAAAAAAATCTGGATTACATAGCATTTTTTAAAAGAAATAAAAAGTTAATTTCTTTCAAATGTATCCAACAACCAAACCAAGTGTTAATTATTTTGAATCCTATAAATATGCTTCCAGGAATTGTTAGAAATTATTGTGGCTAGATTTTAGCTCTTGGTGATGCTGCTAACCAATTTTTAAAGAAGTTCAAAGTAGTTTATTATTTGGTAGGCTTGCTATCTATTGCCCTCCAATCTTTTTATTTATACCAATAGGTTTAACAAGCCCTTGGTGATATGAAGGCCATGTAACAGCCAACCATTTTCCTAAATGGCATTTCATTAGAAGCTTTTTCCTGCTTAACAAGTAGAATATTCCTCTAAAGTGGCAACCAAGATCTTTATAAAAGGAAATAAAGAAAAAAGAGAAAAGCTAAAAAAGACCAGGAGACTACTTCTAGGAATTGGGTGAGTGAATCCTAGGATAGAAGAAATATTACATAGGAGAGTCTATTTCTTTATGCAAAAAGAACTATATTTAAAAAAATATTGTTGTTATTTCAAGGAACAAAATATAGGATTCTACAGAATGTCAACTTCCAAGATCACTTGTTGAGTTTTTACTACTCATTCCTATTCTTGGGGGATTAGCAAGATGGCATTATTATATCAATCTAAGAAAAAGTTCTGAAAAACTTAAAAAATCTATTTGGGAAGTAGAGAAGTCTTGGCACAAGCCACCAATTAAAGCAAAATAGAACAAATAAATTGGTCCCAAATTATGTAGACATTGGATGGAAAAGGAAACTGTATCTGTCATTTACCTGCCATCCTGAAACAAGTTGGGTGAAACTTACAAATTTTGAGCCCCATAAACAGGTTAAAAAGGTCTCATAAGTGGAAATCCAGAATATAATTCTCACACCCTCATATGTTGACAGGCAAATTAGCTTAATTAAATCTTTCAAAATTTTAAGTTAGTAAAAATATGAAAATCTCATATTTATTTAATATTGAGGAGTGAAATATAAATGTGAAAATCAGATATCACATGCTGAAAGGCACATAGTTGATCCACTTGGTAACTGGCTGGGAGTGGGGAATAAAAAGAAGGGAGTATGTGGCCATCTGACAAGCACATGCCCAGGATAAAGGAGGACACCTCTACTTAAAGTGTTCAGACCTATCTGAACCTGGGCCAAGTTTGCCAGTTCTTCCAGTTTTTCAAGAGAAGCTAGGAATCTGGATGTTTATGTGAAATCTTCAATTTGGCAAATATATACAAATTCTTTAAATATATCAACCTATAATAGCCAAAAAAATATGAGCTACTTCTGGACAACAAACCTCTGATTTGTAAGGTCTGACACATATATTCATTTTGATGTGAAATTAAAACAAGTACATTATGATTTTGATGAGAAAAGAGAGTTTGAAAACATAATTGTAAACTGATATTTCAGTTACAGGATCGCGACAAACTGTTTTAGTGTTTCCAATTTACAAACAATTTTTTAAAAATTACTTTCAAATGAAAAATCCTTACCAATTTATTCATTTTATTCTCCTGTTCATATTACTTAGAAATAAAATTTTTATTTTGGAATAATTTAGATTCATATAAAGGATGTAAAGATCATACAGAGAGTCCCCATGTACCCTTCACTCTGTCCCCCCTAATGTTAACATCTTACACAACCATGGTACATTTGTCAAAACTAAGAAAGGATCATTGGTACATTACTATTAACTAAATTCCAGACTTTATTTGAATTTCATCATGTCTTTTGTTTGTTTTTAAATTAATGTCCTTTTTCTGTTCCAGGATCTAAGCCAAGATATCATATTGCATTTATGTCTCTTTAGTTTCCTCCTTGAATGTCATTTTAAGTTAACATTTTGCCAATCTTTATGTGTGTGTATGGGAGCAAAGTATGGAAAGTCAATACCTCCACATATGACAAGCCCTAGAACAAAGATGAGGATGAGTTTTCCAGCTGGCAAATCATAGGGCAAGACCCTGAACAGGATGAAGTTAAGTAATAGCATGCCTCAGGAGCCCTTGGTTAAACCTTTCTGCAACTACAATATAAGTATCTTTCTAGCCCAAATTCTTAAAGATTCTTTTACAAGGCTATGGTTAGAAACTTTAAAAAAAAATTGCTACAGGGTGGTTTAACCTGAACACAAGAAAATAATTTAGTGCTCCAGGGGTCAGTAAGTAGAAAAACTACATTGAGATGTTCAAGACGCTGTGCAATCTCCTTACCAGGGGATCTTTTAAAACAATGTAGAAACATTCTCTGAGCTAAAAACAATGGTTGTAGGATGTGAGAGCATCACTTTCAGCTTTACAAATTGTCATTGGCTATTAGTATCAACCTATGTGAGTGATTAAAAATAGTGATCCCTCCTACTTTTGCGTCTTCTGTGCCTCTCAGGGAGCTAAAAATAATAGATGCTGGCACTATTTTGTGTCTATGTATAATTCTCAATTATCAGCTTAGTGCAGGGCTTTGCAGCCTCCATGATATTGACATTTTGGACTAGATAATTATTTGTTTTGTTGTGGGGGAGCTATCCTGTGCATTTCAGAATGTTTGGCAGCATCCCTGTCCTCTACCCACTAGATGCCATTGGCATCCCTCCAAAGTTATAAGAACCAAAAAATTATTCTCAGACATTACCAAATGTACTTTGGGTGGTAAAATTCTGCCCCCCTCCCATTAAGAACCACTGACTTAGTGGGATATTTGTTGTGCTAGCTAATCTCTTTGATTTTTGCTCACCCCTTTGCTTCTTCTTATTCTGTACCTTACCAAGTTTTGATGAAAAAGAATTATGGAAATAAGGCATAAACTTTAGTTTCCATTATAGTGGGAAGCTATCATATTAAAACTGGTTAATAGAATGTTTTGACACTCAAGAAAAAAATTAAAATCCTGTTAACTGAAACCAGATTATACACTCTTCCTCCCAGGTCTTTCCCCAATCATTCATCTAACCCTTCTCATACTTTAGGATGCAAGCTGCACTCTCCTGGGAAGCACACTCTGAGGGCCCCAATCCCAACCCACCCTGCATAGGGTGCTCCTCCCCTCTGCTCCCATATTTTTATCTTTATAAGCTAATTTATTACAGAGTATTATCTTACTCTGTTCTTCTGTCTTTTTTTCCTCAGTATACTTTGAGCCCCTTTAGGACAATTATCACATATTGTTACTGATTGGTCCTGTGAGCAGTCAATAAGTGTTTAGTGAATGAATGACATTCTGAGGAAATGGAGTCTTGATTGCGACACCAAACTAGGGGATCTGGTATGTCAAGGAGCAGAATGAGGGTTACTGGAGATGAAGAAAAAAAGACTCATGAAAAAAATTAGGACATAATATATCTGGAACTGGCTGTATGTGTATGTTTTATATGTTTACTCTGAGGAACTAATGTCAATCACAAAATGGAATATAATGAAATATTTAAGGTAATGTTGTTAAGACTTGCCACTGACAACGTTGTCAAGCACTTGAAACGTATCTGTTGATACTTGAAATGTACTTGAAATGTTGTACTTGAATTTTGAAATTTACATGAATTTCAAGTACAGAAGTTGTACTTGAAATGTACACTGAAATGCATTGCTAAGACTCTTCCTTATATCATGTTGTCTAGTACATATGAGATTCAAACCTAAGTCCATACCCTAAATTCTTAAAAACTGCATTAAAAAACTGCTGCATAACCACAATTAATGAAAACTGCTGTTTTTTTGTTGCTCTTTTTTTTTATATTGCCTTCTTCTCAACAGATTTGATAGTCTCCATATGTGTTTAGTTGTATAGCTCAAGAAATAGATTGATAATCTCAATTTTCATGATTATATGATTGGAGGAACAAATTTCTTACTTGTAAGCATATTGATAATATAAAACTCACTATTTACTCAACATCCTAGGAAGAGAGAATCACATTATGTCTGGCCTGTTAAGTCACCCTAGAAAAAAAGATCAGTGATGAATTTTTTCAGCTAAGAGGATATTTATAAGCAAATATCTCATGGTATTGAAATAAATGTTCGTAAAGATTTTTAGAGGAATTCCTACTTTTTACATTTATTAAATTCTAAACTGTCTATACCAAACAATCAAAAAGATGAAACTTCCATAAATTCCAAATACCAGGGTTCTGTTTTCTTTTTTCTTCTGATGTTGATTTAGAATAAACATTAAGAATACAAACTTTTAGTTTTAAGATGAATAACTTCTGAGGATCTAATGCACAGCATGGTGACTATGTTTAATGATATGGTATTGTATCCTTGAAAGTTGATGAGAGTAGATTTTAAGCATTCTCACCACATGCGCGCGCGCGCGCACACACACACACACACACATGAATGCACATGAGTTAACCATGTGAATTGATGGATGCATTAATTATCTTGATCTTGGTCATCATTCCACAGCTATAAGCGTATAAAAGCATCACATTGTACACTTTAAATATATACAATTATATTTGTCAATTATTCCTCAATAAAGTTGGAAAAAAAGAAAAAAGACATATCAGCCAATAAAAAAAAAGAGTAACTGCAAACAAATCTTTGATATATGATAGAAATTTAGCTCTGAAACCACATAGCTTAGTAAAAAGATTTGAGTTTGACAACATGTTTGTGTATGTGTAAACTTTGTCTACCCTTTTAACACCCTACCCAAAATACATTTTAAAACATTTCTTGACTTAAACTGGGTAGTTGTTTTAGCCCTGGCTGTAACTATACTGGAGTTATTTTCCTGGTCCTCTGCCTCACCACCCCCCAAAAAAGTAGAAGGAGCAGATTTTTAAACTCTGAAGAAGGCCAGATCAGTTGTCACCTTGTGTTGTGGAATCTTTGACTTTCAAGCAATTCCTATCCCAGAAAATGTGCTGAACTCTTCAATGTCATAGTGTAAATCCTAAGATGATGGCAAACACTAGTAACAATAGGTGCTAATTCCTACAGATGAAGGCAAACACCAGTAACAATAAGCTTGTAGTGAAAGTACACTATATACCAGGCACTCTGTGGGGAACTTTGCCTATTTTATAGCATCTAATCATTTAAAACAAATCAAAACAACAAACCACGGCATCTATGAGATAAATATGACTTTTGAGAACTATAGCTCAGATAGTGGAGCCTAATTGCACAGGTTCAAATCCTAACTTTATTGTTTAGTATCAACTTGCCTACAGTGAATCACTGAATTTGTGTCTCAATTTCCTCATTTGTCAGAGGGAAATAATAATAAAGTATCTTGTAAAGATTGAGAAGATCAAATGAATTGATACACTTAAAGCTTGTCTAGCATATAGCAAGCTCTGCATGTTAGCTGCTATAATTATTAATATTATTATTTGAATTTTACAAAGGATGAAACTGAGATTACAGAATTTAAATCATTCACCCAAGTTTATTTGAACTCACAGCAGTTAGATGGCAAAGTCTAAGTCTTATCTAGTATGCTATAAATATTTGTTACACTTTTGCTAATTTTAGTTTATTTTTGAGGTAAAATTATAATAGAATATTACTGAGGAAATATTCCAATTAGCCACTGTAGCTCTTTTTGTGTATATGAATATATTTTAATATAAATATTATTATACCATTATTTATGCACATTTATAGTATGTCAATTTTTTCATGTTTGAATACATGAAAAGATTTCTTATTAATATATATATGCTGTTTTTTTCCAATACTTAGACCTACTTTTTAATCCTCTGATCCTTGAAGACTAGAGCCTTATAAATATGTAATGCATAATTCTTTCCACATTTTCTCCATATTATTTTTATGATATGGTTAGTGCATTTTATAAAATTTTAAAGATCATGTGGCCTACAAAGGATGAACAGTTGATTACCTAATAAACTGATAAAAGTCTTTACATAGGGAAATAGCCTGCATGTCCAAGAACTCAGGGTTGTCATGAATTTCCCACAGCATACAGACCATTACCAAAAAGAAGACAGTAATAAAATCATATTTGTTTAGTCCATAAATCAATTCAAATAGTTAGGATTCTACCAGGTAATGAAATTCTGTTAGTCAGTGAAAAATGTGTACATAACGCACTCCTGGGTGGGAAGCCGTGTGACACATTCACCTCTGTAGCAAGCCACAGTAAATTATCTCAGCAACTGCTATTTTACCCTATGTGTATATATAACCTCAGAAAAGGAAAAAAAAAAAAAAAATCACCAAGAACATAAAACCAAAACCAAGCCAAACCAAAACACAAGTATAAATATTGTGAAGAAATTGACTTCAAAGTCTATTCCCTAGAACCATATCAGTGATTTTACCATTTCCTGGAGATTCACACAAACAATGCCCATATGAGTTAAGGAAATAATCTGAATTTCCTTTGGGATTTTGGCCACATGCAGAGCTAGGGAGGAATGAAAAAGAGGTGTTTGCTATCTTTGAGTTTCCTGTAGGATCATTCTCTGGAGATATACATTTCTGAATATTCCCCAAGCATGGGTAATCTAATTATATGATCTCAAGCCAAAGGTCAAGTAAGGGTTGATTGGAATTATCTGAGGTAGACTGAAAGCCAAAGGGGTGCTTAAGGAGGACACCCACAAAACTATGTCTCAGACTATGTTACCCAGAAACTATGCCTGAGACAAGGGCTCATGCATGAGAGGTTTAATTGATCATATGGTCTCAGGTAGCAGAAGTGAGGAACAGATGGGAGTGAAACAGGCCTGGAATTCAGGAAAGACAATACAGGATGTGTCATCCAATTGGCCACCACTATGGATAACTGGTATTAGACCCGTTAGAAATTTCTGATGAAACTTGTAAAATGCTTCAGAATAGCAGAAGAAACTGTAGAAGAAAGGTGGATGCATTTATTCATGTGCTCCTATCTCCTTGTAGTTCAATAGTTGACTCATAAGCATTAGCTCCTCTATAGTTTTGGTTAGCACCTGTGTAAAGGCCAAGGAGGTTCACAGACTTCCTGTCCCAGGTGTTAGAGTGGCCACAGGTTAGGAAGTAACATGCAGAAGAAGAGGCCCTCTCAGGTGTACCTGCACTAAACTTAACTGGTCACCACAGCAATGACTAGCATGAGATGAAGAGGATTTGAAGACTGCACAAGAGGTCTGGGACACATTACCTCTCTCATTAAAATACTAATATTAAGACAACCAATTAACAAAAATTAATTCAAATTTTTAGAAAGTTAAACATTTGGGAAATAGGTTGTTTCAAAACTGAAAGCAAATCTCTAGTGTGCAATATTGTATTCTCTAATGGGAAAAGGGAAGGTTAAATGCACTCTGGGTTTCTCTCCCAAACTTTCCCCTCACTGCCCCTACATCTTTCACATTTTCCTTCTAATTCTTATAATTAAAATGCCAGGAAAATCCCCTGCTCTATTTCTGTCCCAAATAATAGATTTAGAGAGCAATGAGATACCATCATTACCCTGATGATATTCAGCTGTGCCACTCATTGCCTCTGGACTCAGATGGCACTTAGCCTCTATACTCCTTCAACAGCCAAGTCTGGAGGGGAGATGAGCTGGCATACTTCCAAATCATTAAAGACAGAAAGATCTGGCTGGTATGCTTGAGAAACACCAAGGGACTTGAAAAGAGGAAGTTTGGGCTTTCTCAAATGAGGTGACTCACACAGACCTGCCTAGTGTCAGTCTATTTCTAGATCTCAATCTGCCCAAGCATTTGCAGGCAGCACCTATGGAAATGAGTGCCTTTTGTCTTCTTGCATTTAACTTGAACCTTGCAAACCTTATTCAATGATTCAATGTTTGCTTGGGAAATCTTCAAACTGACTTATGAGCACGTGAACAGAACTTCTGTATTGGTTATGCTAGTCCTGTGAAACAGAAAATTTGGAATTCCACAAAAGAAAAAAGAAAGGTGTATATTCAAAGTATTAATTATAGATGTAAAGTCCCTATCAACTACTTTTTTAAAAAGTAATTTTAAACTAGAATATCCAAGTAAGCTGAGATCTTACTGACTCGACCCTCTCTTCCCATCTCCAGACAGTCTTGTAAGAAGATATATTTCAATACAGGTCCTCAGTACAGAAATCCTTATACAGGCAGACCTCTGAGATCTTGTGGGTTCAGTTCCAGACCACTTGCAATAAAGTGAACATCGCGATAAAGTGAGTCACAAATTTTTTGGTTTCCCAGTGTATATAAAAGTTATGTTTACACCACACTGTTGTTTATTAAGTGTGCTATAGCATTATGTCTAAAAAAACAATGTACATACCTTAATTAAAACACACTTTACTGCTAAAACATGCTAACTGTCATCTGAGCCTTCAGCGAGGTGTAAGTTTTTTTCCTGGTGGAGGGTCTTGCCTTAATGTTGATGCTGCTGACTGATCAGGGTGGTGGTTGCTGAAAGTTGGGGTGACTGTGGTAATTTCACAAGGAAGTTTGCTGCATTGATTGACTCTTCCTTTCACAAAAGATTTTTCTGTAGCATGCCATGCTATTTGACAGCATTTTACCCACATTAGAACTTCTTTCAAAATTGGAGCCTATCCTCTCAAACACTGCCACTGCTTTATCAACTAAGTTTGTGTTTCCAAATTCTTTGTTGTCATTTCAACAATCTTTACAGCACCTCCACCAGGAGTAGATTCCATCTCAAGACACACTTTCTTTGCTCATTCACAAGAAACAACTCCTCATCTGTTAAAGTTTTATCATGAGATTGCACCAGTTAAGTCACATCTTTAGGCTCCACTTCTAATTCTAGTTCTCTTGCTCTTTCCACCAGATCTGCAGTTACTTTCTCCACTGAAGTCTTCCTCACAGTCATCCATGAGGGTTGGAATCAACTTCTTCCAAACTCCTGTTAATGTTGATATTTTGACATCTTTCCATGAATCATGAATGTTCTTAACGGTGTCAGGAAGGGTGAATCCTTTCTAAAAGGTTTTCAATTTACTTTGCCCAGATTCATCAGAGAAATCACTACCTATGGCAACTGCTATGAAATGTCCTTCTTAAATAATGAAACTTGAAAGTCAAAATTACTCCTTGATCCATGGGCTGCAGAATGGCCATGTTGTGCTAGCAGACATTAAAAACAATGTTGTACATCTCCATTGGAGCTCTTGGATGCCCAGGTGCACTGTCAATGAGCTGTACTATTTTGAAAGTGATGCTCTTTTCTGAGTGGTAGGTCTCAACAGTGGGCTTAAAATATTCAGGAAACCAAGTTGTAAACAGATGTGCTGTCATCAAGGCTTTGTTGTTCCATTTATAGAGCACAGGCAGAGAAGAGTTAGCATAATTCTTAAGGGCCCTAGGATTTTCAGAATGTAAATTAGCATTGGCTTCAACTTTAAGTCATCAGCTGCATTAGTCCCTAAAAAGAGAGTCAGCCTGTCCTTTGAAGGTTTGAAGCCAGGCATTGACTTCTCCTCTCTAGCTATGAAAGTCCTAAATGGCATCTCCTTTCAATATAAGGCTGTTTTGTCTATATTGAAAATCTGTTGTTTAGTGTGGTCACCTTCATTAATTATCTTAGCTAGATCTTCTGGATAACTTGCTGCAGCTTCTACATTAGCACTTGCTGCTTCACCTTGCCCTTTCATGTTATGGAGATGGTTTCTTTCCTTAAACCTCATGAACCAATATCTGATAGGTTCGAACTTTTCTTCTACCACTTCCTCACCTCTCTCAGCCTTCATAGAATTGAAGACAGTTAGGGCCTTGCTCTAGATTAGGCTTTGGCTCAAGGGAATGTTGTGGCTGGTTTGATCTTCTAGCCAGACCACTAAAACTTTCTCCATATCAGTAATAAGGCTGCTTCACTTTCTTATCACTCGTGTTCACTGGAGTAGAACTTTTAATTTCCTTCAAGAACTTTTCCTTGGCATTCACAACTTGGCTAACTGTTTGGTGCAAGAGGCCCAGCTTTCAGCCTATCCCAGCTTTTGACAAGCCTTCCTCAATAAACTTAATCGTTTCTAGCTTTTGATTTAAAGTGACAGACATGTGACTCTTCCTTTCACTTGAACACTTAGAGGCCATTGTAGGGTTATTAATTAGCCTAATTTCAATATTGTTGTGTCTCAGAAAATAGGGAGGCCTATGGAGAGGGAGAGAGATGGGCAACTCCCTGTCAATGGGGGATCAGAACACACACAACATTTATTGATTAAATTCACCATCTTATATGCATGTGGTTTGTGGCACAACAAAAACAATTACAATAATAACATCAAAGATCACTGATCACAGATCACCATAATATAATAATAAATAAGTTTGAAATGTTGTGATTATTACCAAAGTGTGACACAGAGACATAAAGTGAGCAAATGATGTTGGAAAAATGGCGCCAATAGACTCGCTTGACAGAGTCGTTGCCAGGAAACTTCACTTTGTATAAAATGCAGCATCGTGAAGCACAATAAAGTGAAGTTCAATAAAATGAGGTACACCTGTAATTGGCCTCGAGTGTTCCCCAGGTAAGACTCCTATCTTCTGATATGCCCTAACAAGCCACCAGATCATCACTGCTGAGGAAGCAGAGAAGAAAGTTCCTTCAGAATGTATTTTTAAGTGTGTAATACATGTGAAATCAGCATAGTTTTAAAAAACCAACAAAAAGGCACTTGTAAATTTTTACATGTACAATTTTTACAGTGTCATAGAAGTATACTGTAGTCAGTTTTTTCAATATGGTTTATTTCCCATTAAAATTCATGAGAGAAATAAAACATCAATGACATTCTTCCCATCAAAATGCATCAAGTGACAATAGCATTTTACCATGTGGTTAAATTGCCATTATCTAAGATAGATGACAGTTCTTTCAATGATTGCCAGCACTTCTATTAGAGGCGATGATAATGTCTTTGCTGTAAGTCTCCAGCACAGAGAGGAAAAAAGTCTTGACAGCTATTTTAGAAACATGAGGTAACGTTACTTTTTTCTCACTCTATAATAGATATAGCTTCATCATGATGTCACAAATGATGCCAAGTAAAATTCTTTCTCGTTAAATGATTTCACATTGTAGGGGAGAGACATCAAAAGCAGATGATAATCAGGATAAGCCCATGCTACGGCAGGAGGCTCCTGAATTCAAGATGGTACTCAATTTCCTGAAATACCTGGAATTTCTACATATTAACTCTTTGAAATCTATGTTCTTTTAAAAATTTTGTCATTTTCCATTTTTAAAAAAGCATATACTAAAGCAAAAAAATTCATTTTCATTATTATGTGAACTTCATAGACAGTAAGTATTTGCTGAAAGACAATACCTGAGTTATTTATCTTGTTTTCCTATCTCCTGTCTTATTTAATGTGTTTATTTGAAAAGAAGGATGTAGAAAGAAGGAGGTAGAAAAGATAGAGTATAAAAGGAGCACTCAGTTAATGCATTGCTCCTCAGGATGTCTAAGAGCTAAGGGATGCTACATTGTCTTATTATTTATATTTATATTATTTATATTATTTGGTGGTCTAGTGGTTAAGATTCAGTGCTCTAACCACTCTGGCCTGGGTTCGTTTCCTGGTCAGGAAATGACACCACCCATCTGTCTGTAGGTTGTCCTACTGTGGTGGCTGTGTGTTGCTGTGATGCTGAAAGTTATGCCACTGGTATTTCACATATCAGCAGGGTCACCTATGGTGGACAGGTTTCAGTGGAGTTTCCAGACTAAGAAAGATTATGAAGAAGGACCTGGTCACCCACTTCTGAAAAAAATTCGCCATGAAAATCCTATGAATAGCAGGGAGCATTGTCTGATACACTCCAGAAGATGAGAGGATGGTGCAAAAAGACCAGGCAGGGTTCCGCTCTCCTGTAGTGACAGGGTTGCTAGGAGTTGGAATTGACTCAATCACACTAACAACATCAAAAATTTATATTATTTATAAAAAGAGTCATTTACCTTTAAAATATTGCAGTTTAAAAGCACACACACATATGTATGCATATGTGTATATGCATATACATACATCATGGCCTTTTATATTCACAATATTACAGAGAAGAAAGCAGGAAAAGGATGATTTCCCAATTTTTGCATCAGAGTACTTGGTTCCAAAGGCACACAATGGACATCCTCGGACTTCTAACTTCTGACCCAATAGTCTTTCCTTTGCTCTTGGTACTCAAAGTGTGATCTGCAGAGCAGCAGCATCAACATTACCTGGAAGCCTGTCTGAAATGCAGTTCCAGGCTCTAAGCCAGACCTATTGAGTCAGAATATGCCTTTATTAAGTTCTCCAAGTGATTATTCTGCACATTCAAGCTTAAGAAGCACTTCCTTCTACCACAGAGCCTCCTTCACACAGAACTGCCCATCAATTAATTGACTAAGATTATTGATGGGTAACATTTCTCATCACATTTTCTATCTAGTACCTCTAGCTTTATCATCTGAGAGAACGGATACTTTAACAGGGTGATTTTTTTGGTGACATCTCTAGCAGTGTGGCCATTATTCCAATGCTTTGAAACTTACAGGGAGAAGATTCTGCTTTTCCGGGTATCAGATTCCATCTAGGCTGCATGTTCTCTGTTTAGCATGATTCTGTTCTCTTTTCTTAGGAAACAGAAACTAACAAGGACTAAGCTCATCCAGTCAAACCAAGCATAGGGTTTTAGGACTTCTTCAATTTTGGTATTATGTCAAAAATTTGATGTATGTACAACGAGTATATGAAATGGGTTTGATTATTTCTGTTTTATAGAAGCCGCAGGAAACCGAGGCTTATACATAATTTGTCTATGGTCATATAGATAGTGGGTGGAGTGGGAAATCAAGTAAGTTTTTACTTACTGTGTTGAGTTCCAAGAGATCATAATACCTCCAAGTGTGACAATGCTTTTCAGGATGATAGCCTCAACAATGAAAGATTTGTTAATGAGAGCATTACTTTCAGCCAGATTTATAGACCCAGATAGCACTGAAGTGCTGCATTATATAGTGGTAAATAACACAGGCTCTGAAGTGAGGATGATTGGGGTTTGAAACCCAGTCCTGCCACTTTTTAGCTGTGTGGGCAAGCACTCTTAATGTCTCTGAGGCTCATCTGTTTCCTCACCAATCAAAGGAGAATAAAATTTACCATCACCATAATAGATTAGCATGAGGATAAAGGAGATAAAGTAGAATGAAATATTAGTATAGCACCTGATTCATATTAAGTATTCAATATTTTGTTGCTATTATTAGAGTCACCAAGTGTGCTGAATTAAAAAGGATTTAGATGCATTGGATGAATTCATGTAGAATAAATCCATACAGGTAAAAGTCTATTCATAATACTTGCCTCTTCTAATGTATTAATTGCTATGGAAAATAACCAGGAATTTAAGAAGTATACAACTTAGTTGGAAAAGTAAAGGATATGAATGAGAATTGAAAACATTACAGGGTAGCACACTGAAAGTATTTAGCACAGATCAACAATCATCAACACTGGAATGGATAATAAATGCCAGTGGAGTTTGGAAGAAGTGATCTTTAGTTGGAAGGGAAAAGAAAAGCTTCTTGGGTGAGGGGACCACTTAAGGAGGCTACTGAAGTAACAAGAATGCCTACACATTCCATTTATTTGTGTCTTCATTTATTAAGTAAATTTTTATTTAGTGCTTACTACTTGCCATTCCCTCTTTAAGATGCTCTGGAGATATAATAGTAAACAAAATTCATACCATGTCTGACCACACAGAGCTTACACTCTAATGAGCGATGTCAGCAAACTAATAGTATATAAACTACTCATATTATAAACACATGATCATTTTAGATAATGTGTTGCATGAAAAGATTTTTAAAATTTTATTATTACTCTTTCCCAGCTTTATTGAGGTATGATTGACAAATAAAAACCATATATATTAAGGTTGCACAACATGATTTTTTTAAGGTGTACAACATGGTGATTTAATATACATATACATTTTGAAATAATACCTCAATCAAATTAACATATCCATCATCTCATATAGTTATATATTTTTTTGTGATGAGAAAACTTAAGATCTACTCCCCTAGAAATTCTACAGTGTAATAGTTATTATATAACTATTAGATAAGTTATATAACTACATAACTATAGTTAATAATACAGTATTATTAACTATAGTCACCATGCTTGTACATTAGATTCCCAGAACTTATTCATCTTATTTATGAGAATTTTAAAAGGGTAAAAGAGAATAATTAGTATGGGGGAGGTACTTGGTGGTCAAGTGAGCCTGAAGAGAGAAATGAGTCAATAAAAGGAACCAGATATGTAAATATTTCTGAGAAAATTATTCCAGAAAGAGCCAACTCCAAGAGCTAAATCCTGAGGAGAGAATGGGGCTAGCATCAGGAAAAAGATCACTTGCCCAGAATATTGTGAGTAAGGCAGAAAAGGAATGAAAAGAAGAGGAAAGAAAATAAAATTAGGAATGGGTGGAGGTAAGACAGCTGTCAAAGGTGGACTTGACTATATCTGACAATTCAATGGGATCAGTGCTGAGAAAGAGGAGTTGAGGAGAAATCTAAGAGTTTGAACCAGAATGATTTCTTCATCAACTGAACAGAAGATTTAAAGAAAAGGAGAAATTTTGCAAGAAAATAAGGTGTCTGATTCTAAATAACTTAAACTGGAGATGATGCCGAGACATCATAGGAGCAATAAGCAGCTAGAGATGCTAGTGCTTAGATGAAGAGTCAAAGTTAGATAGTTTTTACAAGTCAATAGCTTACAAGTAATAGACAAATTCCTGAAAGAGTAGAAGATGCTGAACAGAACAGAACAGATGCTGAAAACTCTATCAGAAGCAGAAGAAAAAATATTTTTTTTCCAAACATGGTCTTTTTCTAATGTTTCCTTTCTCAATAGTGGGGCCATCTGCCATCAAGTATCTGTGCTGATTGTAAACATGTCCACAAATTCTTTGATACTCCCTCCTTTGAATAGAGGCCAACTTTATTGACTTGTTTCTAAAGAATATAATGTGGTGGAGGTGATGCTGACTGATTTCCAAGGCAAAGTCGTAATAGGCTCTAGAGCTTCTGATTGGTACTCTCTATTAGGGAGTTTGCCCTTGAAACCCAGCCACTATGCTATAAAGAAGTCAGGCATCTACACAGAAAGTCTGCATGTGGGTGTTCTTGCCACAGCTCGACCATATCTCAGTATCAGCGAGCATCAAACCCCAGACATGTGAATAAGAGAAACTTCAGATTATTCCAGCCCCCAGCCTTTGAACTGCCCAGCAGATGCCAAATGATGCAAAGATGAGCTGCCGCTTCTAAGCCTTGTCCAAATTGCGGATACTTAAGCAAAATAAATATTGTTGATGTTTAAACTACCAAGTTTGGGGATGATTTGCTACATAACCACATATAACTAGAAAATGGTATAAGCCAGAAATTCAGAGGTCATTTATGATACTGAATTATTTTTACCCAGTCTCACTTTATTTATTTGTACTATTTACCCAGTCCCATTACCAAATCCTATGGATTTTTCCTCCCATATAATCGCTGAAATTCATTCACTTCTTTCCATATCCACCACTACTACAACAATCTCAGTTATTATAATTTCTTGCCAGGACAATCTCCAATTCCATTCTCCACACTATAGTCAGCATGTTGTATTTTCAAAATGCAAATCTGATTATACATACTCTCAGCCTCTAAAAACCAACAGCGACTTCCCATTGCTCTTAGAATCAATCCAAACTTTCTTAGCAAAGCCTATAAAATCCTGCATAACCTGGCCCTACTTGCCTCTGAAGACTTGTTTCAAAGCAATATGTACTCTCTGGCTACTCTGGCCTTCTATTTCTTCACTCATTTCCTCTAGTCACAGCCTTTGCACATACTACTCCCTCTGCCTGGAAAGTTTTCTCCTTTCTTTTCATATTTAAGTTTTACTCATCCTTCAGAGGTCAATTTAATCATTATTTGGTCAGATAACCTTCCAATTTCTATGCAATCCCCCTATTTAATGTTTTTATTGAACCAAATGCCGCTTAGGGCTTCATTATTCTAATAAAGCTGCACATATGTGTATACGTAAGTGTGTGCTTCTTGTCCTCCTACTAGATAGTAAGTTCAATGAGGGCAGAGACCATGTCCATTATCGTTCAATGTTTTATTCCCAGAACCTAGTCCAGTGCCTAACACATAAAATGCACTCAATAAATAATCTATAAATATTTGTAGAATAAATTAAAAGACATTTTAGTCAGCAGTATAAGAGGAAATCATGATGCTAAGAGTTAAGGAAATGAAGGGAGGAGAGAAATAGACTTGATGTCTATCTGTAGGACTCTGTTTGATTTGCCCTACTGATCAGATTCTATGATTTATCTTGAGTCTCATCTAATAAACAACTCAGAAAATTGGTTATTTTGGTAAATAATCTCCCAGATTAATTTGAAGGTATGTATTAATGGATTGATATGTTACTTTCTCAAGAAAAGATGCATTTTATTAGAGAATTCCTGAAGACACAGTTCCTCTTCCTGTGTGTGTGTGTGTGTGTGTGTGTAGGGGAAGCAGGGGCAAGAAGAGATAGAAGAGTGAACGAGACAGGCATAGAAGAGAGTAAAAGAGAACACAGTCTTTAAATGCAACATAAAAGGAATAATAAGTAGATATGGTAGGCAACTTTATTATTATTATTTAATCTCCTGGGTTAAAAAAAACATGCTAATGGAATAAGCATTATTCCCCCTGTCAGTGATTTATTTACAAATAATAAGATGGAGGATTTCAAGTTTAAAATAGGTATCTCCTACTGTCCTTATATTTGCCAGCAAAATCACTATCCATACAAAAACAGTTTTATAAATCTAAATTATTTTTCCTTACTATGCACAAATGACATTACAATAAAATTTTAAGCAACCTTCCAATGTTAAATAACTTCATAAATTTACAGTGACTAACAGAAACCAACGGGAGAAAGGTATCAAGAATATGAGTCACGCCCTTTATAGTGCTTGAAGATGGTGATATCGGTGGACTGATTTCAAAGAAAATGTCTGTCTTATGCTTGAAGAATTCAATTTTCCTGCCAATAATATAATTATGCTTAGCTTGCTGATGGCACTGCATTTCTGTTGCTTTTGCATTAATAAAATTGATCACATAGTATGCATTACTATTTTCTCTTGTCATTGTAGTTCTTAAACCCAATTTTTACTTTACCTGTAAACAAAAGACTTTTGTTGTATATTAATGCTCTAGTGATTACTTTGCTTTTTAGCAAAGGGAAATGCTATATATAAACTTCCTTTACTTCTGATTCTGAATAATTTGAATGATAACATTTTGTAATAGGGTAACAATAAAATGTGTAAATTTATCAGTAGTGCCTATTTTAACATAGTATACACATTTGACATTTGGTTGCAACATTAAAATAAAATAAAATTGAGTAAGATTTCAAATACACATATGTATGCATGTATGTAAACATTTACTTAAACACATGTTCATATATACATACCTACACATAAATATTAAGTAGGTAATTGCATACAAAATTACAGCAAAAAACATTTATTGTTTAAACCACAGTATGTTTGATTTATTTTTCATCACACATGAGATAATATGATCATTATAAGAAGATAGATGGTGTTTTCTTCTCTGTCATAAAACATTAAATCCTTGGTTGTTGGACAACGTTGTGGGAATCACAAAAGACATAAAACTTGAAACTCTTTGTTTTCTATTGTTTTTGTGTAACATGCAAGGTTTACATACTAACTCTTCAAAAAAAGTAAACAGAACCAGCTCTTGAAAATGACCAATAACACATTAATAGGATAAATTAGCTTAATTTCAATTTCACATACATAGAGAACACAATTTGGACACACATACAATATGCAACTTTCTTTAAAATATCAGTGGAATGCAGAAGTTTTGAATCTTTAATTCCAACGCATTATATTGTTCAAGTCTATACCTACCTCAGCACTTTCATCCACCTTCTTATAACCTGAACACTAATCTTATAATTGCCCTGGATTTTTGCCTCTTCATTTACTAGTTAGTGGAGCAGAAAAATGCCATTCTTAACTCTACTCTTGCAGAAATCTGAGTAACCAGCACTAAACTGTGAGTTTATCATATTGCCATATGTCCTTTGAGAAAATATTGAATCAGACTGACTAAAAGTATACGCACAAGAATTGATATTTTCACATTGACATTTTAAAAAATTATTCTCCTTTCAAGCATTTTAGTCTTTAAAATTCTAAAGAATTCACTAAAGATTTTGTATGGTATATTTTTCTTTATCCATACCTACCTAACCCAAAATTTTGCTTGATTGTCTGTTGGATCTATATCTATATCTATAGACAGATCTTCTAATCAGCTTCAGCACTTAAAAGAATTATTGGCTGATATTTCCTTCATTGGTTAGAATAAATTACATTCAGTAGGAAAAGTTGTAATGTTTACTACAATAAACTATACTGATTTCATATTTGTCATTATTTTTCTATTTTCTTTCACTTGCTACCACTGGACATATTTTTCTGATCACTGTATTAGTAACACTTTGTCTGCATCCACGGATGAGAAAGTGATTAATCCCTTTCAGAGCCATCACAGCAGGCTGCCGAGGAGGAATTTAGTGCCCTCAGGATTAAGTAGGTTCTTTCTAGGCTGTTGGGAGACAATTCTTTAAAGGTCTCTTGCATGTTTGCATTTCTTGCGTGCAAACCATTTGTTCTGGATTATTTTTTCTGGAATGTTTACATAGCAAACAGCCTTAGAAGAGAGAGATAGTGTTTCCTTTTAGAACAAATGACAGGTTTGCTTAAAATTTTGAAAAGTAGGGATATATCTCCCTCCAGAGCAATGGAGCAGACAGGATTATTGCCCTTTATAAGAGATTGCGGTTCCCTAAACTCAATGCTGCTCTCCGGTTATGCACAGCATATGCAGCTGTTATCTTGTCCTCTTCATCTGGGCATGTGGAAAATGGGGCTCAAGGAAGTGGCACCGAAGCTCACACTGTAGCTACTCCCATTGCTGTGATGAGTAGTAAGCCGTGACCCAGGCATCTTTCAACTTTTGCCAGCATCCATGAAACTGTGCAAGTCTAACCTTGTAACTTGCAAGTAAGGTAAAAGCTCAGATCCGTCACAGTTTTTGAGTTTGGGTTATGAGGATAGGATGCTGACAAAGAAAAGGCTTTCTAGAAGAGGAAGGATGATGGTCACACAAGCCAATCAACGGGATTTGAGAGAAGTCTCTGGAAACCAATGGCAAACACATCGACCAAACTGAATGTTCAACCAGGCAATAAATGGTCCTCTATTGCCTGTTAATGAGGAGGCATTGGGGAGGGGGCTGCAGGCTGAATACTGGAACGTAAGATCAAATATAGCTGTCCTAACAAAATGCTGGGCATGCTAAGTCTCCTCCAGGTAGGGAAATTTTTCAACAGTCTGGTAGTCAGTCTCAGGTGCACACATAGGAACAACCAGTATTAAAATTTGTACTGAGAAGAGGGGACAGAAAATTCTACCCACTTTTAGAGAAGTTATAGAGATGCTTACCTACACTAAGAGTGAAAAAGGGGAATTTATGACCACTATGGAAAGAAATCAGACTAATTATTAGAACTTTGGTTCACCTGAGAGATGGGAGGGCAAGGAGAATAATGCTTGATAAGGAAGAATGACAATAGCAGGACCATCTCATGACTCAGACCCTCCTGTAGTGTATGATGCCAACCACAGACCCATTTGGAGATAACATTAAAAGGTCTCAGAATTTTTGGCAGTGGATTCTGGCTGCTATAATGGAGCTTCAGTCCTCTTGGGGAGATTTTACTGAGACAAACTACCATGGGAAACCATAAATGAAGCATTGGCTAATATGCGGGCTTTTATTGCCCCAGATTGAGTTTACAAGGCTGACAAAGTTGAATTAATGGAGGATGAGAAACTGACTCAAAGATATCTAGAAAAATCCTTGAAGGCAGCTACTGCATTACTTGAAACGGAAAGTAAACTCAACTTTTCTTGCTGGCATGAAGCCACTCTTTCTCTCCATGTTTCCTGATTCCTCCCCTCTTCCACCAACCTGATCTCAGCTGCTTTCAAGACAAGGATGATTAAGGGTAGGACTGAAGTCTCTCTGAGCCCCAGTGGGGGCCAAAGCCGTACTCAGTTCTCCAAACATGCTGGAGAATTTAGAAGACAGGAGGAATTCAAACATTTATGACTCAGATAAAGGCACCTAAGTCACCATTCTAGTCAGTCCTGTGAAATATTGGATGACCAAATCAAATTGATGAGGTTTGAGAAGAGTTCACAAAGGGAACAGAAGCTAATGTCGCCTTGTGAGCGGTGCCTTTGGCCAATTCAATGTACTGTTGCTGAGATTCTACTGTTCAATATATAATTAGTTTTGATGTGTTATATGCTTGTACTATAAATGCTCATAAATGCCAAAGGGGATTCTCCCAATTGAGATCATCGTGTAGAAAAATACTATTATCTTTCATCCCTGAAACCTTAATGACTCCTTTGAGCTATAAGTGTCTATAACTAATTGGAGCCTCTGGTGAAAGGAAGCCGTTGTCAATGGCAAGGCTACCATGTACATTCCTTTTGAAAAACAGCCATTACTTTTCTGTTGGGTTCTTGTCCAATCTGAATGTCTGACCCATGAAGTCATTGTGACTCTCCAGCTTGACATTCCCATTTTGGGTGGGTCAACTTGGATTCGTTGACTAACAAGGTGAGAAGGGCCCCTAAGCCTTGCTTGTCAAATAGAAATGGCATTTTCAAGAATGTATCCAGCCTGCCTCAAAGGCATATCAGCTTTACAGAACACAATGGAAGCTTTTTCTTTTGGGGGAAACTTTATCCCCTACTAAACTGTCTCAAGAAAAGCCTCTGGTTTAGCATACTATCAATTCAGAATTTGTTCTAAATACATGGGTCTGTTTCAGTGATGGTGCCCACTGGTCTGCTGTGGCTGTTCAAACTCAGCATTAGCCTTGCAAAACTAAAATGGACATGGTCATTCTACTCAATGGGCAGAACTCAAGGCATGTCTCAAAGCTCTGGTCAATACTCCCTTGATAAACCTTATGTATTTACTGACTCTTGGACTGTCAATAGCCTAGCTGCTGAGTCTGCCACTTGGAAAACTACACATTGGAAGATGAAAGACAACCTCTTTGGGGCTGGGAACTGTGAAAAAAAGTTGCAGTTGTTGATTAAACCACTTGAGTCATTAATGCAGATGCCCACATTAAGGGCCTTTTCTCTGATGAGACTGAAACCAAGTTGCTAATCAAGTCTGCACTACCCAGATTGCCACCATTGCTGCCTAGATCCATCATCTTACTGGACATGGCAATACATACACTGTTAAAAACTGGGAACAAAGTAAAGGATGCTATGTTTCTGGTGCAGAGGAGACCATTACATCTCAGACTTGTGATTCCTGCCAAAAGCTGTCCCATTTGTCTTTTGGAAAGGGAAGTCACATTGCATGAGTCATATTCCTGCCTGCTCCTGGTAGACTGACTACATTGGACTTTTGACCTCCTCTCAGAGTTATCAGCGATGCTTTAGTGCTTTATCAGTGTTTGACACTTTTCAGATTATGGTGTTGCTGGTCCAGTTTGATCAGCCAAATGTAGCCACACCACTGGAGCCCTTGAAAAAAACCTTGTCACGTTTTTGGCTTTTAGGACTATTTCCAGTATGAAAGTAGTTGAACTATTATCACAAAATTCACTCAAAAATGGGCTGATAGTAAAAGTATTCGATGAGCTTTTCATGTTCTCTACCATCAACATTTGGAATTGATGTGTGTTAAAATGGCCTCTTCAAAAATGGACTTAAAAAATTCCTAACTCTGCCTCACTCCCTTCTCCTAGTCCACAAGCCTTTGTAAGACAGTTTGGTCATCAAATGAGACCATCTCCAGAGGGGATCATTGCTTCTCAGCTACTTCCTGTGCAATGATGAAAGGGCTGGGGCATATATAGATCTATTTTGCAAATTTGAGATTCTACCTTGACCATTTTTGGTGTGGCATGCTTTGTCTTTCTTCCACTAACAGAAACCACATCCCTGCTTGGTTCATAGACCTCTATTTGGTTTTTCAGTCTGGGTAAAAAATGGCTTAGGAGATTCAGACTTAACTCTGCTTCAGTAACCCGAATTCTTTTGTTGGACTGACATAATCCTAATCATAAGGATAACGGTCTCTTGGTTAAGTACACATTGATCACTGAGCCCATCCACAGAGGTCTTATGTGGACCAAATTTGGGGACATATTGGGTCTCTGTGAGTTTTATAAAAATTCCCTTGTTCTACTTGTATCTGCCAAATCTGAATGAAATGTTCATACAAGACTATATAATGATTGGAGAAAAGCTGAAGTTATCACTCCTGGAATAGGACACACTGATTTTGTGGGGGTGAAGGAGGAATAGCATCCTGGTGTTTTTCTCAGAATCACCCAGGAGACTTTTTTTTTTTTTAAGAAAAATACCGTGGTGTGGCATTCCTAAACTGTTGTGAGTCCATAAATTGAACTTACTGATAGATGTGCCATCTCCCGCCAGATGTCTTCTACAGTGGTTTGATCATGATTATCCTTAAATTTACCAAGACATCTATGGAAAAACTTCTATACCTCCCATGTAAAACACCTGTTTATACCTCTAGATAGTCTCCGGATCTCCATTCTTATAGTTTTCACTCTGTGATTCCATGAAGTGAATAAATGCCAACCTTCTGGTGGCATATAGACAAATAAGACAGAGAGTTCCTCCATAAACAAGGACCAAATTCAATTATTTGAACTTAACTGGGAAACCTAAGTTTTACTATCCATCTGGAGGCACTTGAAGACACTATCAACCTGGGTCCCCTGACTGATGTAGGCCCTACTTGCAGGTTGGAGGCAGCAATTTTAAACAACACTTTCTCACCAGAGGCATGACATATGCCCTAGGGGTTGTTCTTATGTGGAACACATGTACTAACTAGGCTCTCTTCCTAAAATATGGTGACATCTGCCTTAGGGGTGTTAATAAGAGACATTCAAGAATTTAAGAAAACACCACCTATAGGTCATGTAGCCATAAGGTAACTGTGGAGATCTTGCTGTCTGAGGCTACCTTGGTTACTGGGGGGAGCTACTGACTTTAGCTGAAATGATCAATGACACCACCCTCGTTCTAGAAGGCATTCAGGTCAGCCTCAACCTATTGGCCAGGGTTGTTAGAGATGGCAGAATTGCCCTAGATTTCTACCTTGTGGGCCAAGACAATTGTTAAAGCATCTTGTAGTACCTGGGTCAATGCCTTGGGTGCAAAGATCAATACAGAAATGAAAGGAGAAAGCTACCTGACTTTCTAAAGTAGACACTGATGGTTGATGTGATTTGTTCTGCTAGTTGGGTCTGGGTCCCTAGAGGTTGGCCTCATTCTGTAGTTTGGAGTCTTGTTGATAATAATCTTAATTAAATGCTGTGTGATGAAAATTAAATGGATTTGTTTCTAGCCTCTGGCATTCAGATTAATCAGAGCATCTGACTAATGGGAATTCTCATGGGAAAATGCACCAGAAGCCAAATAGAAATGAGGGGTGGATGTTGTCAGGAGGCAATTCTCCATGGGTCTATCGTGGTTGTACACATCTTGCAAGCAAAGGCACTAACTGCCTTTGTTCTGGAATCTCTTTTTAAGGTTGTTTGTATATCAAACAGCCTTGGAAGATAGAGGTATAGTGTCTCCCTCCAGAGCAAAGGAATAGGCATGCATACTACCCATTATAAAATTTTGGATTCTCTATGCTCAGGGTTCCTTTCCTATAATGCAACCCATTGCATGAGTAGCTATTATCTGATCCTCTTCACGTGGCCCTGTGGGAACTGGGGCTCAGGGAAGTGGCAACAATGCTGATGTTCTGGCTACCACTCTTCTGATGAGTAGTAAACTTTGTCCTTCGTCTCTGACCTATGGGGTCTTTTGACTTCAGCTAGCATCCATAAAAGGGTGGCAAGCTAACTTGTTAACTTGCAAACATGGTAAAATCTCAGACAATTCATAATTCTTGACACATTCCTCTGACAATCCCATGAGGCATATATTGAGTTTACAAGGCTGAGAAAGAATGACTATTGTTTGCATCATCAGAGCCCCTATCACGCAATGCAACAAAAGCTTTACCAATAGAACGACCCACATATCTTCCCAAGTTTTAATGGAATCAAGCCCCTATAATAGCTAAGAACTCTCGACTTCATTTAAAAAAAACTCTAATAATTGGAAAAGGAGACAACTATCCTTTATATTTATCACCTATTCTTGCACAGCCACTATCAATTACTAGGATCAACTGTTACTTAAGGTTTGGGACAATGGGACAAGGTAGGGAGTTTACATGGCAGCAACACAAACAGTTTAAGATTAAATATTAGATCCTTTCCTTCTCATAAATCCTTTCTTCATCTGAGCCAAGGATTTGTCGCTGGCTACCTTTTCCTAAGGCTTCAGCCTCTTTCTATTTGCTCAATATTCCACCAACTTTTCAGATCTTTCCTTCTCTTCTTAGTCCCACAACCAAATTCTTCTTTGCTGAGCAATCTTTCTGTTTCCCTTTCCTTCCAGATTACGGCCATAGGGCCTGAATATCCATAAGTAAAATTGCCTATTTCTTTTCAAGACTAGTCAATGTTTGGATTAACAATACCTCAAGCTTCCTGGATACATTATTGAAATATAATTAAGTATGCCAATGTTTATCATAAAGTTTGACTATGAAGAAAATAAAAGATGAAACTATGAATATCTACCTACCAAACAGATTGATATTTTTGGAATTTGGGGAGAAACAGTTTTAAGAAGAAAGGGAGAACTTTTCCAAGGGACGACTCAGGTGAGATGAACCAGAAAAGGGAGAAGTTAATTTAGAAAAATTATCTGGACAAAATCCACAAATACTGCTGAGTCAGAGTTTAGCTGGCACAGAGAAAAGCAGTTCCTTTTGGCCTCCTAGGAGGCCAAAAGTCTTACATAAGCTGGAACTGAGAGCCCATCTTACTTTCAAGAAACTTCGTGAGAACCAAAACTTTATGGGAACCTTTGCCAAGTTTAACTGATACTCATTATGTCCATGGTTTTTATATTCTGCACTTTTCAGTATTCAGGGCCCTTTAATTCAGTGGTATAGTGAAAACAACAGGAACTTTGAAATCATACACATCTGAATTTGAATCCTGGTTCCAGCATTTAAAGAGCTGCGTTTTCTTGAGCAATTTACTTGACCTGTTTTCTCATCTATAAAAGGCAAAATTATTACATGAATTATAGATAATATATGTAATATAGTCAGCACAATTTCTGTTAGAGAGGAAATTAAAGAAAATATTGATATTCATTAACCTAAACACACAATGGAGGAGAAAGACGATTCCTGAACCAGGTATTCTGACTCAATCTGAGTTTCTTTTCATTCACTCAAGAGACTTATTGGAAGGTAATATAGGGCCTGGTTTTATCTACCTTTCTGGAGCAGTGTTTGTGATTGGGACTAGGAAGAAATAAAGTTGAAAAGAAGTTCAGGGTCAGTTTTTGGAGGCTCCAAAATGCCAGGTTAAGGAAGTTTGGCTTGAATAGTAAACCGATAAATTATTTGCAAAATAGAATGGCATACTGAAAGTGATTTTTAATGGGTATTCTAGTAATGATACGTGAAACAAATGTGAGAAGAGAGAAACTAGACATGAGAATAGTTAGAAAATGATTGTAATAACACAAGCCAAACTAGCATCTTCTAAAATTTTCACCTCAGATCAGCAGTTTTTGGGAGCGTGTCCTATATACTACATTTCTACTTTTGATGATAAGCAAACATGACGAGAATATTATAAATTCTGACAAGTTCTGTAGTTAAAGTAACACAACGATACCACTGAATACATTTTCGATATGTTTATTAATTATTACTTTTCTATGTGGTTATTAATTTTTAATATTCAAAGATAACTTTAGGAAATACTAGCTTAAACTATAATGAATATATATATATATACATTTGTTTTCCTTACTTCATATAAATAAACTATTTTTAAATTATGAGGTTTTTTTTAAAGCACATTTCTAGCCCTTCTTGATTTTAGACAGCCTGGAAGTATTCTTGCAAGTATATATCATATATTTAATATTCAATTCTGGTCAAATGTATATCCATCTATGATTTGCATGTGTTTCTTTAAAACCAGAGTTCCTCAGGCAAATCACTGTATTTCCACTTCAGTTTGTTTAGATGTCTCCTCTGCATAGGTTCTTTTTGACTCTAGTCTTCACCATCTGAAAGTACTACAGATCTGTAAGAGCTTTATAAGTTTGTAGGTGCATTT
Source organism: Tapirus indicus (assembly GCA_031878705.1). Taxonomy (NCBI): domain Eukaryota; kingdom Metazoa; phylum Chordata; class Mammalia; order Perissodactyla; family Tapiridae; genus Tapirus; species Tapirus indicus. Next base: position 26,758,863 of record CM062935.1, on the reverse strand, counting down.
CAATATCTTTCTTATAATTTGTTTGAAGTTGTTGTTTTAGATTCTAAATATACTATCTGACAATGCCCACTATTTTCTTCCTTAGTTATTATAATTTCTAAAATAAGCTAATCATATTCCTCCCAGATTTTAACTTTATCAGGCTATTTTGCCTTACTCAGGAAAACAAATATGTTCACATTAGCCAGTCCTGTCATTACTTCCTGGGAGATGAAATAATTAAAGAGCAAGTAAAATAAAAAGTCAAATGTGGCCTTTGGTGTTTATAGCTCAGAATAAATGCTGTTGTGTGTAATTAAGAAATATTTTTGTGTTTATAGAAATGAAGAAAACTCATTTCCTTTTATGAAGACCTTACAAAATGTTTCCTACAACATGGTCTTTATGATGTTTTAATTTTCTTTTTAAAATAGTCTAAATAGGTAGGAGAAATACTGTATGTCATCCTTGCATAATTTAGAAAGAAATTTTATGTAGAAAAGAACTAAACACATGAAAACAATGGTAAATGAGAAGGTTTTCAGAAGACATTCCTTATAGTCTTATAGAAAATCACGTTGGATCCTTGGGAAAGCAGATTTAGAAAAGCAGTAAAAAGTTCCTCATTTCCTTTGCTTTAGGTTTTTTATATCTAATGATCTTGTTGGCTTTTTTTCCCCCTTATAATTTGGTGGAAATAACCAGGGAGATGTGAGATGCATTAACGGTTATTAAAAGTAACAATATCATAATACCCAGAGTATTTATTTTGAGAATAAATATATAATTATAGCTCCTGCTAACATAAATATTTATCCTTCCTAAGGTGAAATAGAAATGTACCCAAGGCCAAGAAAATGACCATGAACTTTTACTAACTTTAAATGAGTTCAGAACATCATTTTTAAACTTGGGGAACATATGAAATAATTCAAGACACCTTTTTCTTTCTTGTTCCAGAACTAAGAAAATAATTTTCTAGTGAAATAGCACTCAGCAAAATTTCAGTCATAAATATTGACCTTAACTATACAATAGAAATGTGAAATTTTAAATAAGTATTTGGTTTTTTAAAATAAAATAATTAAAACGATGTCAGTAAAGCAAATGCTGCATAAATTGGATTCTCAATAGAGAACAAGGAAAGGAGGTGCAAAGGTAATGCATATGTTGAAATGTTGGCACTTCTGATCAACTTTAAAAGAATACATGTTTCATAAAGTCACATTTAGTTATTTAATTTTCTTCTCAAAATCACTTCCATGCTGCAAACCTACATTTGTCTTGTTTCCTTGGAATAAATAAGCTAAAGGTGGCTGAAAGGGACAGCGGGAGTGCAAATGAAATGCAGCTCGTTCACTTGTGACCCTATTTCATTTCTTCCCAAGAAACACTTATCTCAAAAGTAAATCAGCACATGTCCAGCTGGTAATACACGATAAGTATGAATATGACTCCATCTTTGACATTTAACATGCAAATGTATATTACTTTCAGTATCTGGATGTGTCCAGTAAGAAGAGGAAGTGGTGAGCTGCTGCTTCAGCTCGGTGACCTGAATACATCAAACTTCCACTTTGCTACTCCGTAGAACGGGAATATGATGTGTGTAACTAAATGCTCCAACCAGCCTGCCGGGGAGTGCATTACTCCTGGGGAGTGAGGCAGAGACTTTCTAAGAAAACAGAAAGTTATTTCAAGTTGTGTTTTGAATCCTCAATACAGTTAAATTGACCAATTTATCTCAGAGGGGATGTATTAACTGAATTATTCTCCAGGGACGTTGATTTAATTGATGTGGGTTGGGACCTGGGCATGGGTTTTTATTTTAAAAGCTCTCCAGGGGACTGCAATGTGCAGCCGGGATGAGGACCACTGGGCTAAATGACACCCTCAGGCTATGTGTGTTTCTCAGAGGCTGACTGCTTGGTGACTTCCCCCAGCTCCCCATTCCTATTAATTTCATCTTCCGTTCCATCCTACTTCATCACAGAACTCTTGGATTTCTTCCTCTCCTCAGATAACCTCACCTACTTTACAGAAAAAATGGGGGAGGAGGGAAGTGTACCATCTGAGAATGATGCCTTCTTCTGTTTCCCACCTGTAAAATTATGTATACCTTCATTGGTTGCTTTCTCATGGTCTCCCACCTCAAAGGAGAGGGTGTGTTAGCTCTTACCCAAGGGCAATGCCAACCTCTCTATTCTGAATCCCAGACCATTCATGTCCTGGAACTGTATCTTCCAAATTGCCCAGCTCTCACCAGTACCTTCAACCTCTCACACACACTGGATCTTTGTCATCATTATTTAAACCTCTCACATCTTAAAGACAATCTTTCCTCAACTGCATGGCTCTCTCTGTCTACTAACCTAGCTCTTGCCTTTGCTTCATAGTCAAGCTTCTGCTTTTCACTCTAAGCCTCTCTTTTCTCACCTCATTACTCCTCAACTACAGCCATGTGTCTTCCACATCAACAATTCCAATGAAAACGACTTTACCAAGGTCACTGGTGACCTCTTTGTTGTTAAATTCAATGAGTTCTTATTTTCTCAACAACTATGAAGCACTTAACAATGTTGACCACATCTCATTTACTAAATCTCTCCTCCCTGTGGTGTCATAACCACATTCTCTCCTGTTATCCATCTCTGTTTCTAGCTGCTCCTTTTTCAGTCTCCTTCACAGGTTCAACTTCCTCCTCTCATCCCTTATATATTGATGTTCCCTTCAGTTTATGTCTCTTCTAACTCCTCTGTGCCCTTCTCTCATCACTGACATAATCCAAAGTCATATTGTTTTTAAACTGATTTGTTTAGTTCTAGTCTGTGCTTCTTACATTGCATCTAGTCTAGTGGGAAACAGAGCACTCGCTCATTCAAGTATTTGTAACTGTGTCTGCCATGTGCTGGGCATTGCTAGTGACTGGGGATGCTGACGCTATATACCTAGATTCACAAAAATTATTGTAAGACTATGTCAGCAGTAGAACATAGTTTAACTTTAATAAAAGGAAAGGAATAAAAGGTCAAGACCTTTGTGATAAATTCTGTATGTTCACATTGAGTAAAAACCATGATTTTTAAAAATTTCAAATAAACTCAATTTAAATATTAAAAATATCCCCCTTTTCATCAATCACATCTGTGTATATTTTGCCTGTGCTTATGTTTCCTATTTGGTGTCTTGGTCTTTCCAAGATTTGCATCTTTTTTCCTTTCACATTGTATCTTTCACTTGCACAATTCTATATTTTGAGTGCATATACAAAGTGTCAGGCATTCCAGAAATCACACTGTGATCATTTAATCTACAGATTCTCCTGCCCAGAAATAGCTCTACTGCTATTTTAAAACAAAAGTGAGTTTGCACTGTGGAGAAGCTATGTGGAGTGGAGTCCTCACTCCACTATCCTGAAATCTTTTTACATGATCAGAATTAGTGGAAAGGCTGTTAAGTCATCATAGATATTCCAGGTGCTTTGTGCTAATAACACATCCTGTCAGCAAACACAGGAAATAGGCTTTCTACATTGCAGGGGAATTTTGATGGATCTTACAGACTTACTACAAACACAAAAATGTCATATAATTTTAAAAATTCTTTGAAATTCTCTTTCAAATGGGTAGTTTCTCCTGCAAATTTTAAATTCTCTGTGCTGATTTCATTAGTTTTCCATTTGTTCATCCATTGCATAAAGATAACACATTTCAGGTTTTTTCCTTGGTTGTTTAGTTCAGCTAAAACATCCATTATTTATTTAGTTATTATTTTTATTTCCTTAGTTATTTGTGCTTTGGTCATGACATAGTCCACTTTATCCCCCATTAAATTTCAAATCCTCAGGTCTTTAAAATTATATATGCTAAAAATTAAAGAGTTGTTTCCTGTTTATCTTTGTCTCCCAACTCTCCTAGAATTGTTATTGATTAATTTTAAGAATTAAAATATTTATTTTCCATTTAAAATCTCTTGACTATAATCCTTAGCTTATAGCAGAATCAAGAATAACATTACAATCAACTTTCTTTTTCTAAAGATACATTGTTTAAAATCAACATATTATAGGGGTGCGTTTAATAGTAAGGGAATGTATGAACAAAAATAATTCTTTACCTTAATATGAAATTATATTTTTAACAGTAAATGGGGTATAAAAGATCCACAGAATCTAAACTACTTTGAAGCAGTCTGATAATTGATAACCATAATTTTGGCACTAAATAAAAGCAATATTTGTCTGTTTTTAAATTGCTACCCCAAACATAGTCCAACAGAGAACTATAATATTCTGCTAGCAATAGTTTATCAGATTTACTATTGTTATGATTATGATTGCCTGCTATGTGCCAGGAACTGAGATAAATACTAGCCTTGCAAAGGTAAAGAACATTGCTGTAGACTGAATATTGTGTCCCCCACCCCCAAATTTATATGTTGAATCCTAACACCCAATGTGATGGTATTAGGAGATAGGGCCTTTGGGAGGTGATTAGGTGATAAGGGTACAGTCTTCATGAATGGATTAGTGCCCTTATAAAAGAGACCCCTCACCCCCTCTACCACGTGAGGTCACAGTTTGAAGGTTACAATAAGGAAGTTGGTCCTGACCAGACATGATGCTGAACTTCCCAGCCTCCAGAAGTGAGAGAAATAAATGTTTGTTGTTTACAAGCCACTCAGTTTGTGGTATTTTTGTTATAGCTGCAGAAGAAGACTATGACAAACATTGGACTAAAAATAACCTTAACATGTTCTAAAGTTCAAAAAAACAGTATTTGTACTTAAGAATATTTAGAATTAAACTGGAAAAAGTCCGTAGTAATCACCTTGTACACACACCCTCATCAACTTAATAGAAAGCAAACTGAAGCCTAGGAAAGGTTAAGGAACGTGAGCAAGGTCATACTGTCAGGAAATGGGTGAGATGGAAATATAAAGTTCTCACTGATATGTGTGGAGATTTTCCCTCCTATATACCAAAATGAAAGCATTTATTTGCTAACTATTTGCATATTGTTCTACTAATTTGTGAGGTAGGCAAGATGTCCGGAATGTATTTCTGAACAATTGTTGGAAGGGTACCATTGAAATGCAAAATTTCTAATTGTTCATGTAGTTTTGAATTTTAAATGATATACATAAATGCATCACTATTAATCTCCATCAAATAACATGTAAATGCCATTTTATCATTAAAATATGTTCTCTGTTAGAGCTCAGTAAAATTATTTGCTTATCAAAATTATATAATAAATTTCTATCTATTGTTTTTAGAAAAAAAGTTACCATCAAGAAACATGAATGTATGATAAATATCTAGACCATCTGTCTATATTCTTCACCATATGCCACTTTATTAATTGCTAATATCATCCTTATTATGCATCATCTCATCTGTAACACTATTCCATGAAACTAAGAAGGCATCAATAACAACTACAGAAAAACACCTGCTATAAGTGTTTCTGGTTGATAAATTTCAGCAGGTTCTGGTTTGCTCTTGGGCAAAAATTTCTAATTGCTTTTTCATAACAGGAAGCCTTCTACCAGAGCAACTTTCTCTGGTTACAGTCAGCACATTGCTATCTTCTTAAACTGTTGTAATTAATTGTCTCCCTGCAATATTTATTCAAAATGTTTATTTAGCAACTATCATGTACACAAAAATATGGCCATAATGGTCACTAGGCTAACATTGTGAAGAAGAATAAAATATGAATAGGAACTTAAAACATCTGTGAAAGAATTTTGAAAACTATAATACCTCTGAAGCCCTTAATAAGTACTGGTTAGTGAGGGTCATGGCTCTTGGGTTTGGCCAGCAATTATCTAGCATGTAAACTGTATGCCCATTTTTTACTTTGTATATGATGAGAGGAACTGAATCCCATTATGATCCTTCCATTTAATCAAAAGCAATAGATGGATAGACCACATTAGTAACTGTCCTCTTCTTGGCAACAGTCAAAACAGATCCATTAAAAATTCAAGTAGTTTAGAAGTGTAGATTATTTTGGTTTTTTTTTTTGAGGTGGTTTTGGTTGAAGGCGCAAGTCTACTGCCCAAGAAATGATTGGGAATCACTGCCAAAAAGAATAGAACTAAATGCTAAACTGTGTGGTGAAGATAGAAAATGTGATGTACTATTTAAAAAGGGGGGATAAAGGATAATTGATGTAGGAAGGAATTTTTGGAGGAGGTGAAACCTGAGTAAGACTTTCAAAGGTGGGCAGGTATACTTTCATTCAGGACAGGTCAGACATATATGAAAATTAGGGCAGTGATTCTGTTCAGTATTGAGATGCTGGGATAAACTTTTGGTCTGAGTTAAAGAAACAACGGGATAGAGACAAATCATGAATGATTTTGGAAATCAGATGAGTTAACAATTATTATCAGCCGCAGCAGCACCACAGTCACCACCACCTCTAATCCTTAAGTATTAGTGTTTCAGCCCATATATGAAGTACTTTTATATGGATTACCTCATTCCATTCTCATACAAATTTTTAACTCCTTATAAAGTAGGTATTGATATACTGTAACACTCTTTTACAGATAAGAAATCTGCTAATTATAAAGAGGGTAGATTACTTAAGTAAAAGATCAGGGATTTGAACTGACATAATCTGATACCTGAGTTCATATTCTTAATTATTTCATTTTATTGGCTCACAGTATGAAATTGAGAAACAACATGGGGCCTTTGAACATTCTTGGGACGTAACAAAATTGAGATCTTGATGGGATTAGTCTGCCAGCAATATGTATGATAAATTATAGTCCAAATGAAAAGACATGAGATAGTTGAAGTACTGGAACTATAGAATGGTGGTAATGGAATTGAGGTTTGGAGGTACTTCCAGAAACACTTCAGAGGAGGAGTTACATAATATTACCTTTCTAATCTTGGCTCATTTTACATTCTTTCACATACTCAACCAAACTGGAATGTCCATCCTCCTCCACCTTTTATTCCCCAGATATGCCAATTTACTTCATGATTTTGCTCATAGATCTTCTCTATATTTGAAATGCCTTCTAACTTCCCCTGTTGAAATCCAAAATAATTCCCAAATTCTGCCCATATGTTCCTTCCTCCATCTCAATGCCTGACCATCTCCAAACAGGAAAATAATCTTCCTCATCTGAATTTTGCAGAGGATTGTACCTCTCTTGCAAACGAAACAGTCTACTATACATCACCTTGTTCTGTATTTATGCCTTGGAAATAAATACAAAATAATAAAAACTATTACATACTGTGTATCCCCTATAGTATTTAATCTGACATACCTATTAATGTTCATTAATATTTGTGGAATTCAAAATAAATTAATCAGCATATTAGTAAATGAATTAAAAATAATTATATGATTGAATAAAGAAATTAAAAGGTGACTCCCCGATTTTTACCCCTGTTTCCAGTATTTTTGTATTTCTTTTGTCTTCTTTTCTAATCCTCCCTTAACCACCCCTTCCATTACTCTTATGAGTGGTTCATGCCCTTGTGCCTTAACAGACAAAAACATTGATTATTTGGGGCCATTCAAATAGATAGATTGAATATTAGTCAAAATTTTTTGCCCACTGATCAATATTAACTCTCTTAAATAAGTTTTCTAGTTAACAAATTTTCAATTCTAAAACAAATGCTGTTTCTTTCAATATTATGAATGTCTAAAATAAGCATTCTATATACCATCCCAGTGCATAAGTCTGCTTATTTGCATAAACTCCAGCTTTTGGATATCTTTTGTATTTCTAACAAAGGAATAATTGTTTCCATAACTATAAACTGGCAAATATCTCATATACATGTCCCATTTAGAGAATAAAAATTATTGTCTGAGTTTATGTAAAATCCATTAATATTAATTTCCGAATTGCCCTTTTTCTTTTAATTCATAATTTGCTGTTTGTGTGAACTTTCAGTCCCTTTAAAATCACCATTTTTTGATTGTTCAACCATGTGATACATAGACAGCAGCTATATTAATAACCTCTCAAAGGTGCAGTGCACTGATACTGCTATTTATGCTGCTGTCTGGAAAAAAGCATATTTATTCTGTCCAAACACCCATGAGACATGAAACTATTCTTTGTTCAGACTCACAGTGGATAGTCATTTTAAAACTTCAATTACTATTTCAGCATGTTCCTTCCATTACTGTTTCCAGCACCACAGCCAGTAATTTCTAATAGCAAAATGTATTTTATAAACCATGCACACATATGCCTTGCATGCAATGAGCAAGTAAAACTGTGTATAAATGATTAATATCTGCAGAAAAAATGTAAAATTTAGATAAAATAATATCAATATATGAAGCTTGAACATGCAAATTTTATACCTCTCAGCAAAGCCTGTTGAATGAATGAATATATATCAATCATCGTCTATCTTGGAATAGAAGAAAAATAATCATACATTAATACTCAATAAATATTTCTTGAGATTTGTCAGTGCAGAGCTGCTCTTGTGCTATAGGGTTTATGAAAAATAAAATAATGTAACATTATTTCTGCCTTTGAACAATTTACAATAGTAATAAATATGGTTCATTCTTTTTATTGAAATGAGAGTCTTGAAGGAAAAAAATGGTTTACAGTCTCAATCTCACTTTATGCAGACCTTAAATTCCATGCTCTGACTATAACTTCTCTTGTGTGAGATTTGTTCATGCATTAACATTAATCTCTTTTTCTTGAATCTAACTGCTATTTTCCCATTCTTTTTTGCCATCAAAAAATGCACACATCGGGGGATGGCCCAGTGGTGTAGTGGTTAAGTTTGCATGCCCCGCTTCAGCAGCCTGGGGTTCATGGGTTCGGGTTCTGGGTGCAGACCTATGCACTGCTTATCAAGTCACGCTGTGGCAGGCGTTCCACAGTTAAAGTGGAGGAAGGTTAGCACGGATGTTAGCCCAGGATTAGTCTTCCTCAGCAAAAAGAGGGTGATTGGAAATGGATGTTAGTTCAGGGCTAATCTTCCTCATCCCCCCCCCCCCAAAAAATGCACACATCTAATTTATGTAAAACTGAAGCAGGATATTTGGATCATGCCATTTTGAAACCATAATTTTCACTACATTGTCCCTTTTAACTATAATTTCTCTTGAGTGGAGGACACCATAAGAAATCAACCTTATACAGTTTACTGTTCTACTCATTGCCAGGATATTGATGAAAGTAACTCCAACAACACTTATTACTCAGTGTCCACCTTATAAAGAACAATGCAAGATATTTCAGATGTCAAAGTCAGGAAAAAGTTTGTTTTTGCTGCTTCATTGTTATACTTGTATTTCATAGACAATGGTTTTCATGGAAACCGGTCAGGTTTCCCTATTTGTTTGGCAGCTGTTATATTTAAGTGTAATATGTAAACCATTTTTTTCCTCCTGTGTTATTGCTTTGGTTATTACTTTTTTTATTGAAGTAACATTCATTTATAACACTATATAAATTTCAGGTGTACATCATTACATTTTGACTTCTGTATAGACTACATTGTGTTTACTACCAAAAGTCTAGTTGCCGTCCATCACCATTCAAATGTGCCCCTTTACCCCTTTAGCCCTCCCCGGGCCTCCCTTGCCTTCTGATTGTTTACCAACTTGTATGTAAGCTTTAGTTTAGGATCATATAAACATTTTATCTTATTTTCTCATTATCCCTATTTCACCATTTATGTTCAATGTTATTGCACTATATGTCATTTGTAAGCCTTTGAAAATGAGGAAGGTAATAAATAAACATCTACCTGTGAGAGGAAAGTTTTACTTGAACCTGAGAAATATCTAGGCTCTCTCTTCTACTTACTTTGGGTTGCTATTGCCAAGTGAGTGGAATTTACCCATTCCTTCCATTTTATCATTTTCTGTTCTCTCTTTAATGCTCTGAAATCTGACTTTTCTCTAAAATTCTATGAGTAGACTTTCTTAAGAACATTGCCATTTTCCAGGCATTTAAGTTGGAAAAGTGACTGGATCTCTCTGCCTTATATTCCTCATTTCTAAAATGGAGATAATAATGCCTCCATCAGTTTGTTTTGAAGATTAGAAACAGTGGTTAGCACAGTGCCTGACACATAGTAAGTGCCTAAAAAACAGTGCTGATGATGACAATGTCATAGTAACTGTGGATAATCTTCCATTCAATCCATTTTCAGTTTCTTCATACTTATTAATAGCATAAAATTTTTCTAGTCTCATAGACTCAAACATCATCTTTGACCCTTTCTTGTCACTTTCTCCTTCCACATCCAGCCAGTTGTAAAATGCTTTGTCTTTTCCCCTTTACAGTAGCTCTCAAATCTGTCCAGTCTCTATTTCCCTGATATCAACCTCATTCTATCTGAGAGGAATCTGCAGGGTGTGGTGACTCAGTGAAAGTGTTCCCTGAGGGAGAAAAGCTAACAGAATTTTGAGTAACAAGACACTGAAATATGCAGAGATGCCATTATTAAAAATAACACAAACAATCAAGAGTGCCACTGGTATTCATTTTAAAACCCAGCTTAATAAAGTTTAGAAAAAAAGAGGCCTCATATAATTTATATGGAAATATATACTCTGTAGAAAGGTGTGGAAGTTAATCTTATCTGCAGTTACTGGTAAAAGCCAGAGCACTCACTGATTTGTCTTAGTTTAAATTAACTAACTATAGACCTTATGCTCCACCTTCACTGCCACCAACATCACTACTGTTGGACACATAAGCAATTAAAATGGCAAATCATACAAGTGGAAGTAGAACTATGGTTAAAAAAATATCCATATCATCCATACCAATACCTATACAGGGCAATTTGTGATTTAAAAAAAAAAGGCCAATAAAGTATCCATTGCCTTGTATTATACATTTTATGCTCCAATCCAACTAGATTGGGAACTTCTTGGGAAACTAACACAGTGGTTCACATGTTACAGATTTTCAATAAATATTGTCAAATACATGAGCTAAATGTTTCCTTAAAGACTGAATTTCAGTTCAAAGATTTAATTGAAATTTATACTCAATGGAACAAAGTTCAAATTATTAAAATGTAATTGAGTATTTTTATTTTAAAGACTTCTCTTTACCTTTACATACAGGCCTGTGGTCACTCCAAGCAGCAAAGACTTCAGCTATCCGTTGACAAGTGATGCTCTTAGCACCCTGCAGGACATAATCTTCATCACAAGAAAACTGCACGGTTGATCCAAGGCTAAAATTGAACAAAGGATTGAAAAAGAAGATTAGAAGCATAAAACATAATCATTAGGCTCCACTTCTACTGGCAGGATCCAAGAGGTCAAAAATGTTCCATAGTGACAAGAACTACCTTTCTATAGGGAAAGCAAAATATGAAAATATGATGTACAAATATATAATAAAAGTCATAAACAGGTGAATTACAGTAAGTCAATAACATGCAGACACTAGTAGGAATTGTACAAAGCTGTCATCAAGTTTTGTACACAATTATCTTGTTATTAATTGTAAAAGACAAGATTAAATAATTGACTAAATTTCCCGTTCTAAGAAAGTGGTAAATGTGAAGTAAAAAGTGGACTCCCCGACTTGAAGATTCAAGTGGTGTGTGTTCATACCACATTATAGTACTCCTCCAGCAGGTATTTATATGTGTATTTATTTGGACATATATTTGCACATCCACATCTATGTACATATACACACACACACACACACACACATATTTAGGGCTACAAAATTGTGCTGATTGTTTTTAAAATAAAATTTATCCACCATTTATTATTTAACCTATTACAATTTGGATTTTGCTTCCCTTTCCACTGAAAGTGAAGTTACTAAAATGATCATTTTTTAAACCCCTAATTGCTAAGGGTAATGGATGTTTTTCTGAAATAAAAAACCTGGTCATGTATTTTCTTTCTTAAAATCCTTAAACAGCAACTCACCAGCAAAAAAAATAATAATAAATTCCAATTTCCTTAACATGGCGTTAAAAAGCTTTCGAGCAGTAAATCCCCACCAACTTCTCCACCTCATCTCTAACCCAGTGCCACACGTGGTTAGACTCTAGCCGCTGACAGTTTCTGCACACGCCATGCTGTTATCTGTCTGCACTGCTCTTCTGGCCCCCTCTGCCTGGAGGGCATTACCTGCACCCTCTCACCCAGCCAGTGCTCACACAACTCCTCTTCGGCTCCCTGAGCTTGTCATGCACGAGGATTACATGATCACATTTGTGTTGTAAGATATCTCTGGAACAGTGTGGAGGAAAGTTTTAAAGGAAGATTAATTAGAGAAAGGGAAGCCAGTAAGAAATAACTCAGTTTAGGCCAAGAATTGGCAAACTACATCCTGCAGGCCAAATCTGGTCCACTGCCTCTTTTTGTACAGCCCAGGAGCTGAAAATAGTCTTTACACTTTTAAACATTTTTTTTTTTTAAATCACAGAAAGAATAATATTTTGTAAAATGTAAAAATTGTATTAAGTTCGGATTTCAATCTCTACAAATAAAGTTTTATTGGAACACAGCCACACTCTTTCATTTACATTTTATCTACGGTTGTTTTCATGCTACAATTTCAGGGTTGGGTAGTTGCAATGGAAACTACTTGGCCTACAAAGGATAAAATATTTACTATCTAACACTTTATAAAAAAGGCTGGCTCTCTGGTCTAGGCTAAAGATGACAAGAGACCCGAACTAAGGGATGGCAAGGCAAAGAACAGAAAGGTTTAGTATATGAACAAATTTCCTACTCTCCTCTGGAGCCATTTTCTTTTTTTCTCTCATTCTTTCTTTTTCAAAGTGGTTTTATTTTAAATCTAAAACACATCCAGAAAAGTGTACAAAACAAAATGTACAGCTCAATGAATTATTATAAATTAGCCACCCATGTAACCAAGAACTAGATTATCTTCTGTGACTTCTTAACGGTTCTAAGTTTTATTTAGACTGCCCTATAGCCTGAGCAGCCTTACAAGTTTACCTAATGATCAATTCTCTGCCCTTTCTCACTTCCCCATCTCAGTAAATGGAAACCCCATCTTTCTAGTTGAAGGCCCAAAACCTTGGAGTCATTCTTGACTCATTTTTCTCTCTTACTTTTCATATCCACCCCATTGAGCAGATCCCATTAGCAACGCTTTCAAAATCAACTTCACATTCCTCACCTCTACAGTGTCACCACCCTCATCTGAGCCACCATGATTTCTCCTCTACGTTATCGCCAATAGTTCTTTTTGCTATGTTTTTGGTTTCCTGTTCCTGTTCTTGACTTCCTGCAATCTATCCTTAAATAGTGTCCACAACAATCTTTTTAAAAGATAGTTCAAATTATGCCATTCGTCTGTGTCAAATCTTCTAATGCTTCTCTATTTCACTCAGAGTAAAGGCAATGCTTCTAATGGCCTTGCTGTGGCTTGAAAATATTAAGCATGCACTTGGCTCAGGGTCCTTACATCTGCTTGTATATCAGTCTGGAAAATTCTTCCTCCAGGAGTCCATATCTGTTGTTTTCTTCACATGTGACCTTATCAGGCCCTCCTTAACTATTCTCTTTAAAACAGCTACTCCTAACATATATTCTTCCATGTTATTTCCTATACACTATCTGATGCACTGTGTATTTGTCTACTTGTTGTGTCTCTCATCCCGCTAGAATGTTTTCCAACCTGTCAAACATGTTCTAGTATATAGTAACTTGTTAAATACATATTTTTGAGAAACACTGAATAAATGCTATCTTTATAATATATATATTTATAATAAAGATAAATATGTATCTTTAATAATGCAGATTTATTGTCTAAAATGGCCTAATCCAGATAGACCACATCCCTATAATTGGACAAAATTATTCTTGGGTATGAAAGTCTCTCAAGGCTATTTAAATTGTTTACAATTGACATTCACTCACCTCCTACCACCTGATATATTTGCTGTGTTCCAGAAACAGCAAGGAAACTAAAATGATCACAGCACAGCAAATGAAGAAGACAGCATTCTGAATTTAAGCTAAGGAAGCAATCAGAGATTGGGGGCAGATCACTTATGAAGAGGTAGGCCCTGGTAAGGATTTTAACTTTCATTCTGAGAGAATTGGGCAGTTATTGTAGGACTGTGAGCCAGGGGAATGACATTATGTTACTTTATGTTTTAAAGTGATCATATTGGCTGCTGGGTGAAGTATAAACTTCAAGGGGGCAAAGGTAGAAGCAGGGAGTTTGGTTAACTAGCTGTTGCAGTTATCCTAGCTTCCATGGAGATGATATGATGGTGACTTGTACTGGGGAGGTAGTGGTTAGAAACTAATGATGGTAAAACTTTAAAACAAAATAGGGCCTTACTCTAGGGCCTGACCCACAGAAGTCATTTTAATTACTATTTTCTCACTAACTTAATGAATTAATGATTCTGTCAAGGTCACTGCATTTGCTCACAGATAACAATAACATTCCAGTTTAACCAGGCTTTTGGTGTTAAAGTTATAAATTGCATCTCATTTAAGTAACAAGTGTTTGAGCTTGTTTCTTTTGATTTTAGTAAACTAATTCACTTAGCCTGGAGACGGGGAATTGGTAATAATAACCACCTAAGTGCTTTGCAACATACCCAAGACTGCCAGAGATGGTCTCTGAAGTTTCTACCCTTCCCCTCCACCCAAAGATTAACAATTTCAGTACATTTTTTCCCAGTTAATACACCAAGGGAAGTAGTTTTGAGCTGTGGTTAACAGTTTAAGCTGTAGAGTCAGAGAGATCTTTCAAATCCTAACCCTTCTCTTTCCCACCTTTATGGCTTTGAGAAAGAAAAAAAATCTCTATAAGCCTCAGCTTCCTCATCTGTTGTAATCATGTAATGAAATATCATTTACAAAGTGCACAGTGCTTAACACATATCTGGCACTCACTTACTTCCCTCAGTCATGGAAATAATTGTGAAAGTCGTTAATTTTCCCCCCACTATTAAAGGAAGTCCTGTTTATTGGGCATCTGCAAGCACTTCCATCCAGGATCGCGGCTACACTTGAATATATTCTAGCCCAAAAATATAAAAGTGCAAAACAACACAGAAAGGGCAGAAGTCAACGGAACAAGCAGTCTTTTCAGTAGAATCTAGGCTCGATGATATCCAGGAAATGGGCATCTAGAACAAATGCACTGTGTTTTCATTTTATGAACTGCTTTAATATTTGAATCAAACAAAGAAAATTTACAATGAAGTTTTGTTAAAAATATGTATTGCTAGGAAAGTGTTTAGTTATACTGAAGTGACAATAAAGGAAGACAATCTGTACCCATTGTAATTTCTATGTCACCACTGAAGAGACATCTGCCCTGCCCAGCTAAATAAAACCTTCCACTTCAATAGGTTACTCAATCTGATAGAACGTTTGAAAAGAAATGATTGAACACATTTTTAATTTGAAAGTGTCAATTCATCAAGCATATGATATGCAGCAACATAGTTTGGAAAACAAGGATTGAACCGTCACCGTGATTATGCTGGCCCATGTTTAAGTGCTATTATCTTTTTTAAAATTATGGTTATTACTGCAAAAACACACTATAACATCAAAACTGTCACTGAAAAAATATGAATTTTTCACAATATATAAAATTTTTCCTATTATAACCTGACAGCTAATACCATTTTATTTATCCAAATATATAAAATATGAACTAATGCAGAGATATGGAGGGACAAATGGTGGTGTTTGGCTCAGAGACGAGTATTTAAGAAACAAGGGAGCAAAGAATCTTGACAGCATTATATCAAGAGCAAATTTGCATTTAAGTATTTTTCTTTAGTTATTGTGTTTTGGTTGATTTAAAAGTCCAGACAATTTCCTGACAGATACAGAAATTCCTCACTAAGGCAGATGTATATTTTTCAAAATTATCACTGTACAAGTGGAAATTATCGAGGCATGAAGGATGACCTAAAAATTAAAGCATCTGCAAACCATTTCTGAGGTAAAAAAAATCAAAATACTAAACATGCAGAAAATAACTATCATCAAAATGACCTAAAAAATACCAGTTTAATATCTTTGAAAATCATATGATTCTCTAAATATATTTAAATTAGTAATTTCAAAAATGATTAATTGTACATTAGAAATTCTGAGGTTATTTTTACCAAAATGAGATTTGGAGTATGAAATTTTTACAACTTGATTTTTTTGTTTTTAAAATTGCAGAAGTTACTTGTGATTATTGTAGACAAGTTTGAAAATGAAAATTAGAAAAAAAGTGAAAATTACTTTAAGTTCTACAATGCTAGCATGTTTTTAATCTAACTCCAGAATTCCAGTTCTTTTCCTATGCGTGTTCACTCTCTCTTCCTTCCTCCCTGTAAAAACAGAGCAAATGTCTTTCTTTAAATAAGGGCTATTTCTCCACCTGGTTTTGGATTCAGGACATCTCTCCTTCTCATTACCTGTACCACTAATTATTCTTTCTCTCTCTGGAATATTCAACCTGTCATTTTAAGCTAGAAGCAAAAGTGATGGTATTAACGCATTTATTAGGAAGTTGTAGAAAGCACGTGTTCATACAATTTATTCTACAGGGATGATAAATTACCTTATTTTTTAAATATGTTGTTTTCATTCTAAATTATATTGACAAGTTTTTTAGATATTTTAAAAGATTTTAAATTCATACCAAACTTTTCTTTTTTGTGTGTGTGAGGCAGACCAGCCCTGAGTTAACATCTGTCGCCAATCCTCCTCTTTTTTGCTAAGGAAGATTGGCCCTGGGCTAACATCTGTGCCCATCTTCCTCTACTTTATATGGGACGCCGCCATGGCATGGCTGACAAGCAGTGCGTCCGCGGGCACCTGGGATCCGAACCCGCAAACCCTGGGCTGCCAAGTGCGGACTAAACTGCTGCACCACCGGGCGGCCCCCATGCCAAACTTTTCTTTAAAAAATAAAAGAGCACCATAGTCTTTTTATATGTATTGCTCCTTTCATTGTCCTTATAAAATTAATATCATTCCTTTCCAAAGATAATATCAACAGAATCAAGTCTATGCCAAAATGCAAGGAAAATCCAATTCAGCATTCACACACCTTCATATTTTATTCTCCTGATCTACTGCTTTCTTTGCACTGTTGGTTATGATCAGTTTGGATACTGTTTCTGAGCATCCTGGCTGGTGCAATTTTAGAAGTCACTCAGTTATCTCAATCAATATTGAAACCAACTACTACACTTTTAATCTCCCCAAACTTGGTATTTTGTGTACAGTTTAAAGCACACCTAGAAGGTGATGTTGCTACCTGCCTACCTCTCCAGTACTTCATTTCACTTCAGCTTAAATTCTATCACCAGAAGTAAGTCCTTTTTATGGTTTTATTTCATATATTTATAGAATTCTATGAAACAACACAATAGGTTGAGAAATGGAGCAATTCCAAATGGGGCAATATCCTGGAAAAAGGAACAATCCCAAAGGAATGGGTTGTGCAGAAAGAAACACAGGAGCACTAGGCAAGCACATTAATGTCGATTTTCATATGTGAACAGCTCTTCATTAGTTAAATAGCTAACTAAGCTAAAAGCAAAAGCCATTAAAAAGAGCTATAATTCTATACCTTCAGAAAAAAAGGATAATGATTATTATCATGGAGCCCTTTTAACTTCCAAAATTAATCGTGGTTAACTCTTCAGAATTCTCAAAAACCCTTGCTATTATACCTGATAAGATTCCAAGATAATAAAATTCAGTACAATTATGAAAAAAAATGACAACTAAAGATTTTATTTTTATCTTGATATTTGTTTCTTTTTTCTGGAATCTATGAGATAAATCCTTGTTACTGTGTGCTTTGGCTTTTGTATTTTGTTGTTTTTTTACATCTTATATTCAACAATCACCAGATCAAATTTTGTGCCCTGATTGACTGTGGCTTTGTGTGTGTGTGTGGGAGGGAGATTAGCCCTCATCTAACATCCATTACTGATCCTCCTCTTTCTGTGGAGGAAGATTGGCCCTGGGCTAACATCTGTGCCCATCTCTCCTCTACTTTATATGGGACGTGGCCACAGCATGGCTTTGACAAGTGGTGCCTGGGTCCGTGCCTGGGATCTGAACCTGTGAACCCCGGGGTGGCGAAGCGGAGCGCAAGAACTTAATTAACCCCTACACCACAAGGCCGCCCTGAGCGTGGCTTTTTTATAGATGTTCAATCCTGGGTAAGCACAGTGCTTTTACATTATAAGTGAAGTACCTACCATACAGATCCAAAACTCTGTTTTAAAGCAGGAGAAAGGCACATAGTAGGATTATGATATTCTTTGATGGAAAAAAGGAATGAATTAGTAAACAATGCTTTTGAAGGTTAGCAGTAAAAAGAGTCACGAGGCAGCATAATATACAGAAAAGTCACAATATGCACACAATTAAGTAAGAAAATAAAATTTATTTAAAAATCAAAACAAAAACTTTTATCCTGTAATAGAAGTGTTTATATGAGATGAGTTAAAATTATCTGAGAATGATAAACTTTTCAAATAGTAGTAATTGAAAAGCTATAATATGTTTGACATCATTTTTGTTGTTATAACCATAGAGAAGAGTGGTTTATGGGATTAGGAATTAGAATTTGATTATATAATCCCCACAAGTCAAAATGTAAAATAAAATTAGTGAGAAAACTACGGTCTGAAAAGTTTTAATGCTATGGTGTTAGGTTGGTAAACTTCCTAATGGTTTTCACTACATGCTGTTTGGAAGTTCACATGTGGGCATTCCATAAAATATGCCTCAGAGAGGCATAGTCATAAAATAAGGCAAGGTTAACATCACATTCTTGACATATTAGCTCTAACTGCACCCATTGCTATTCTATCCCTCCCCTTGGCACCCCTGCACTCATGTTAGCTATGAACTAAGTAATGCAATGAAGATAATCTTATTTTTCTCTAATTTTTCAAAGCTTAGGTTATTATCAAACTTTGATATTTAAATATTGGTAACCAATTAATTGTAAAAAAGCCCCGAATGACTGTGACCCTGTGTTTAAAAATATCTGTCATAGAGGAATAAACCAAGTGAAGTGGAGATTTCAATAAAGTCAAATCCACCTCAGAGTAAGAAAACATTCCAGAGGCATAGGTGAATTGAACCTTGTGATATATGATCTAAGGCATAATATTCATATACATGTATGTTATAAATGATCCAAGGCAATCAAGTTTTTAAAACAATCTTAGAAAATATTTTAAAAGAGTATTAAGAATTACTATTTGAATAGGGCATTCTAGTTTACAAAGCACTTTCCTGTATAAAATCTCATTTGATCTACTCTTGTAGCAGTTACCAGTGTCACTTATTCTCTCACCAAAGAAGTAAAAATATGCAACAGTAACCCACAAGGCACTTTGTGGATAATATTTAAAGTGCAAAGACTAATACCCAATGCAACTACTTCATTGTGAACTGCTCAATGTTTTATAGATTGGAAGGAACACTTAGATTGAACAAAGACTACCCACATTTAATATTTAAATCTTAAATCCTATATGGAGATGCTGGCAATTAATAATAAATTATTGCATATGTCAGTATCGCAAATTTGGCATATTAAATTGCCACTGTCATATTAAGCCTATAATATAAAATAAATTCAATTTTTCACATTCAGTTCATCAGCATTATAGCCCACTGAGGAAAATTTGAAATAGATTGGATTAGATTATCTCTAGGTGCATTCTAGCTGTAACATTTCATGAATCAATCTGCTTCTTATTAAAGTAAATCTGCCAAAACAAATATACCTCAAATACTTCATCATGTTTTTATGCCACTGGGCATTTTTAATAAATAGTATCTAACTTTAAAGTTAGGTGTGTTTAACTTATAAATCATTCTCATTTAATATAAAGACTGTACCAAAAGGCAATTCCTCTAATATGTATATTATGCAAACTACATTATCCTGATTAAAATAACTTTGTAATTAATGTCTCCCTTTGCAGTAAAAATACCTTTCCAGCAAAAACTAAAACTAAAGACAAGAAATAGTGCTTTAATAAATGTTAAGAAAGTCTTAGTATCAGCTTTCTGAAGTCCAAAATAGGGGTTGGGGAGTAGAGAGTAACACGGAAATTATCAGATCACCTCTCAGGTTTTTTTCCCAGCTATAAAATTCAGGAAGATTATAAGAATAGATAATGGCATAAAATACAAATAGTTATATAAAATATTATTCAGTGGTGTATGACAAAGAATATCTTCGTAATTCAGAATTGGGCTATGAATCCTCTTCATTTTAAAAGAAAAATAAGTCCTAAGTATTCTACCACAAACAATGAATAGTTCAAATTTTTCATTGCAGCTCTGCTAGCTATTACAATATATCTGACCATGATTGTTAGGGAAGACAGGGCCCTGTATGTACCGTCTTTCCACTGTCTCTGCACAAGTTCTCCATCAACTACTAGGTCAGTTGGAGACCACAAGGCACAAAACTAGAGAAATACAAATAAAGTGTATCACACTCTGATTCTCTGAATCACAAATCAGAGAAGAGTTCTATATAATGATTTCTCTATAAGTAGAAATGAGTGAACTGCTGCCTTAAAGTTATTAATTGTATTTGAGAAGTTGAATGACTCAATCATATTATTTTAGATTTTAAAAAGAATTCCAAATTATCTCATGGTCAAATTGGTTCCCAGTATGTCAGACTTAGTGAGTTCCAAGAGTATGAACTAGTGAAGGGTTAAAAGACAATTTTGCCCTTGGAGTAGAAAGTTGGAAGCTAAGGGAGATATAAAAGAGAACACCACAGACAGCAGACGGGTATACAGAGGTGCACTAAAGGGCTGGGCAGAATGGCAGACCTTTAATGAATCCCAGGGATACAAGTGGAAGACTGGAAACTTTTAGAGGAAAGGATAACGTTTTACTAATCTTTTTATCTCCTACATCTGGGGTCTAGCCCAGTGTCTGCTACTTAAGTACACAGGAGGTATCTGCTGAGTACAAGAGTGAAAGGAAATGCTAGGATAAGGCATGCTAGTTTAGATGCAGAGCCTAGAGAGATTTGCTGATGTTCTGCAGTGTAGTTACAAATACCATATTGTTTGTCTGGATTCTGACAATGGATGGAGAAGTAGCTGGTTCATGCAACAGGTCTCACTAAAATACAAAATAAAAAGGCCAGCAGCCATTTTTATTGTAGATTTTTTTCTGCCTTTCCTTACTGGCGAAAATCGCAATGCCCAAACTATGTTAAGCACGTCTGGTTGCTGCGGTGAACACACAGGTGGCTGCAGTGTACTTCAAATTTTTCAAGGAAACACAGACATCTAGCATACACTGTGCAAGCTACTAGCTTGAGATACTTCACAGTTTCAACATTAGATCACTGTATTTCTTTCAATGACGTCTTATCTTTGTGAAGCTGGATTTTCAGCAGTTGCTGTGATAAAAAGAAAGTACCACACCATTTCACTGTGGAACAGGAAATGAGAGTGGTGATATCCAATCTGATTCCAAGGTTTGAGAAGTTGTGCAGTACACAATAGCACTAAGTTGTTAGAACATAAATTTGGAAGACAAAACTACTTAATAAACGGAAGTGTTAGGTATTTCTTTGGGCCTGAGGAGTCATGAAAAAAATGACTGAGATACTAAATGCACTGTGATTCAAAACAACTGGGAACTTCTTGTGCTAAAACATTATATTCCATATTCAAAGTCTGTTTTCTCTTGTATAGCAGTGTTTTTCAAAGTGTGTCCAGGGCCATTGACATTGTAATCCCAGGGGGTTCGGTCTTGTTACCTATTCAGACATACTGACCACACCTCATGTGTCTGAAAGGTGAAGTTCAAGAAACTGGATTTTTATACTGAAATTTTTACAGGATCCCAATAAATGAAGATGTTTGAGAATGATGAACTTAGTAATTAGCTGGAAGTATAGGTCAGGTGAGTCTCGCAATAAAGTAAGCACCTGGTCTGAATATATCTTAGAAAGAATATCTATTATTAAATACCATGTGGAAAGCTCTATAGAGGTTACATATTGCTTTCTGGATAAAGTATGAGATCTTTGGAATAGGAAGTATGGGTCACTCAGGATCTGGCTGCTTCCTATCACTTTCACCTTATCTTCTACAATATGTGAACCCATTTCCACCCTGGCAACCTACCTGCCCTCCTCCCACACACATACCAAGTCATCATTGTAGATACCCATTTATTCACCCATTCACCTGCAAACATTTTGTTTTTGTTTGTTTTTTACCTTTTTAAAGTGTACAATTTACTGGATTTTAGTATATTCACAAAGTTACACAACATCACCACTATCTAATTTCAGAATATTTTCATCACCCCCCAAAAAACCCCATATCCGCTAGCAGTCACTCCTCATTACCCCCAGAGGTGGCTGGTACCCCCAGCTGTGGAGTGGATACTGGCCAGGCACCTGCTGCATCTGCTACACGTGGCTTCAACCCTCTTCTTACAAATCTATGTCTCTAGCCTGATCTCTTTCTGTAACCACTTGAATGTCCCACAGAAAGATCACAGATTCAAACTGTCCCAAGTGAACTCATCTTTTCCTTGAGACCTGTTCTTCTTCCTGTATTTCCAATCTTAGTGCATAGTACAACCATCTATTTAGTCATCCAAGACAGAAACTTCCACACTTGCAAACATTTATTCATTAATCTATTTAGTCAATATACATTCATTGAGTGTTTACATAGGAGTTACAATCTCAAATGCCTTCTGGACAATCAAGGCCACAAATTTGATTGTGAATAGGTTATCTGCTTAATTAAAGCCATTTATATTCTACAAGGATTTTTTTTTTCTTTAAATACTATGCAGGCCCTACAAAATAGAAAGCTTGATAACCATGATTTTCGCAATCTTTGATATATATTGGGTACTATGCAAAGGGTATACAGAGAATGCAATATTGAAAGAAGACATGGGACTCTCCTCTCAAAGAGTTTATGGACATATAGGGGGAGACCAATAGGAAAAATGAATCCTGGTACCATATTTTAACTGTGGAGACTGCTATGAAAGAAAAAAAGGCACCTAATAAAGGCTGGTTGGGGTTGAAACCTGAGCTTAAAACTGAAAGTTAAGCAGATATAGCCAAAGAATGAGAAGACATTCTCGGTAAGGAATGCAGCATGTCAAAATTCCCAGGAATTACAGGCATGGTAGATTCCGGGAACCACAATAGTTGAATATAGCCAGTGTATTCAGTCTGTGTGTATACGCATGCATGTGTAAGTGGTAGTTGAAAGTGGGAGTGGGATGGATGAGGGGTAAAGGATTACTGATATATCAGATTAGAGAACAAAATTGAGACTAACTCATAAAAATCCTTTTTATGCTGTCTATATCTGGCAAACTTTATCTGCTCCCTTTCAACAACTATCCCCTATCCCTTAAACAGAACCCTGACTTATTCAGGATACGGGCAGATGTTCTTAACTTCCCGACCAGCCCCAGAGAAGACTCATGTTTAGTTCAAAGGAGTTATGTCGATCTCATTCCACTAGGTTACTGATTGTTTCAAAGGTATGCATGTCAACGATTTCTGGCAAATGGAAGTTGCTAAAGACTTTTCTTCCTGAACAAAAACACAAGGCCTGAAAAAGAGAAAACTCTTTGCTGTTGTTAGCCCTTCTTCTTTCTTTAAAAGAGAGATTGGTATCTGGAGCAAGAGTAATAGCATCCATCTCACCATCATGAAACAATCAGCATAAGACTCAAAGCAAATACACTAAGAATGATGAAGAAATAAGATATTACTGAGTAGCCGAATGTATGTCAGAAAGTGCTTCTTCTGGTCCTCCTGTTATTTGGGAAAAATAAAGCTTTATCTGTAAAATTTCCTTTGGGTATTCCCTTACTTGGAATACCTTACACAAAGGAGTTTAGAAGTTACCTTATGATATACTGCTTTGCCTTTCCCTTTTTGTTTTGTTTAAAATTACACAGCATTTGTGGAGTGAAATGTAAATCATGGTGCTAGTCCATCAGTTGGAAACATATCCCATTTCCTAGTCTACTTGGCCATCTCCTCTTTGGGCTTTATCAACCACCCTGCTTTGTACTCATATTCAGCAGTACAAACTATCGCTGAATATGGTGTATGGTATAGAGCTCTGTGTCAGTGCATGTGCTCGACCCTCATCTTGAAATTCTCTCCTACTCTTCCTGTCTATCTGGAAACCTCTACTCATTTTCATAACACAGTGAAGATGCCACCTCCCTCAGACAGCTTCTCTGGTCCTCCTTTCTGTAGCCACCAAAGAGTTAATCATCTGTTTCTCCATACCTTAGATATATTTCTCTAATTGTATTTATCACAATGCACTATAATTTTTTGTTTCCATTTATTTTTTCTATACAATTGAAAACTTTTTCATCTTTGTATCTGTAGCATTTGACACAAGGCCTGGCACATGGTAGGCATTCAGTAAATGTTCATTAAATTGAATGACTCTTGTAACATCTGTAGACCTAGCTCAGTTTTATAATCTGTCCTCTTCTTTCACCTTTAATTCAAAGTACTTTGGAAACAAGAATATAGAAAATGGACATTTAGCCTCACTGAAAAAAATTACTTGAAAACTTTATCTAACATGAGATCTTTATAATTCTAAAATATGTATGATCAAAGTTTGTTTTATATACTATTAAATAGGCTGAACTCAGTATGTCAGCTGCAACTATCTTAGTCTTTGGAGATAGGCCAAAAAAATGTTTTCTTCCTTAAACCACACATTATAAGCATGGGACTACATAGATAAACAAGACAGAACAGGTCTTGTTCTCATAAAGTTTACATTCTAGTGGGGAGAGACAAATTCTACCACTCATGGTCCTGATGGAAAGCAGAAATCACACTAGGCCTTTCCAAGGGAGGAAATTTAATACAATCGATTATAGTTAGGCAATTAAAGAGCTGAGACATTTTTAAGAAACAGCATGGTACTCAGAGATTAGTATAACTAGAACCCAGAGAGTGGATTTACTTGGTTAAAAAAACATGACAGTTCCGTTCAGAGCTAGAGCCACCCAAGGCAGAGAGAGAAGTGATAAGCCCTGGATTCTCCCTGATTTACATCTTCCAGTTTCCTGCTACTATCTATGAATGGCCAAAATCAGCAAGAAGCCTAGGGAACTAAGCCTGGAAGGTTCATTCCCTGACTCTCTCCATGATAGCAGCGAAGGGAAAGTCTAGGGATGGATTTGAGAGCAATCAGGCCAAGGATCAGCACAGAGATAGTAAATAAATGAATAAACAAATAGAGTAGTATCAGATGACGAGCACCATGTAGAACTGATATGAGTGGTAGAGTGAGAACAGGGTTGAGGGGTCAGAAAATGGCTCTCTGGGAAGGTTACATATAATCTGACATCTTAATAACAATGAGACAGTTATGAGTAAAAGGGGTCTGTCAGAAAGGGCCCCAAGTAGGAGTGAGCTAGATAAGTTTCAAAAACAGAAGAGAGGCCAAGATGGCTAGATCAGAGTGGGAGATGGGGAGAATGATCTAAAATGAGGAAGAAACAGAACGGGGTCTATAAGGGTTATTTTTTTTTTTATTTTTATTTTTTGGTGAGGAAGACCAGCCCTGAGCTAACATCCGTTGCTAATCCTCCTCTTCTTGCTGAGGAAGACTGGCCCTGGGCTAACATCCGTGCCCATCTTCCTCTACTTTATATGGGACGCCGCCACAGCGTGGCTGACAGGCAGTGCGTCGGCGGGCGCTCGGGATCCGAACCCGCGAACCCCGGGCCGCCAAGCGCGGACGAAACCGCTGCGCCACCGGGCGGCCCTATAAGGGTTATTTTTAAGAGTATCAATTTTATCCTAATTGCAAGGAGGATGACAATGGAGTGTTTTAAGCAGAGAAGTGATGTGACTTGATCTATGTTTTTAAAACATCACTCTGATTGCTGTGTGGTGAATGCATCATAAATGACAATAGTAGCAGAAAGATCGTTTAGGGATGTATTGATGATTCAAGGGAGAGATGACAGTGGCATGAATTAGAAAGGGTTTATTTTTTTAATTTAATTTTTTTCCAATTTAGGAATAAATTTTTGTTGTTATTGTTATTTATTTTATTTAAACTAAAAAAAAAGTTCACCCATTTCTCCCGTCTCCCACCCCCTGACTCGCAACCATCAACCTGTTCTCTGTATCTATGAACTTAGTGTTTGGTGGGGAATTTTTTTGTTTTTTGTTTTAGATTCCACATATAAGAGAGATCATACAGTATGTGTCTTTCTCTGTCTGACTTATTTCACTTAGCATAATTCCTCAAGGTCCACCCATGTTGTCACAAATGGCAACATATCATTCTTTTCCTATGGCTGAACAATATTCCATTGTATGTATACACCACAATTTCTTTATCCATTCAGCCACTGATGTATACTTATGTTGTTTCTGTATCTTGGCTATTGTAAATAATGTTTCAATGAACATGGGGGTGCATATATCTTTTTGAGTTAGTGTTTTTGTTCTCTTTGAAGTGAAATTGCTGGATCATACAGTAGTTTTATTTTTAATTTTTTGAGGAAACACCATACTGTTTTCCATGGTGGCTGCACTAATTTACATTCTGACTAACAGTGAACAAGGGTTTCCTTTTCCTTGCCAACACTTGTCATTTCTTGTCTTTTTGATAATAGCCATTCTAATAGGTGTGAGGTGATATCTCACTGTGATTTTGATTTGCCTTTCCCTGATTATTAATGATATTGAGCAACTTTTCATGTACCTGTTGCCTATCTGTATGTCTTTGGAAAAATGTCTATTCAGATCTTCTGTCCATTTTTTAATCAAATTGTTCTCTTTTTTTTGGTATTGAGTTGTATGAGTTCTTTATATATTTTGGGTATTAGGCCCTTATCAGATGTATGATTTGCAAATATTTTCTCTCATTCAGTAGACATCTTTTTCATTTTACTGATGGTTTCCTCTACCCTGCAGAAGCCTTTTAGTTTGATATAGTCCCACTTGTTTATTTTTGCTTTTGTTGCTTCTGCTTTTGGTGTCAGATTCAGAAAATCATCACCAAGACCTATGTCGAGGAGCTTACCACCTATGTTTCTTCTAGGAGTTTTATGGTTTCAGGTCTTAAGTTCAAGGCTTGAATCCATTTTGAGTTAATTTTTGTGTATGGTGTAAGATAGTGGTCCAGTTTCATTCTTTTGCATTTGGCTGTTCTATTTTCCTAGCACCATTTACTGAAGACATTGTCCTTTTCCCATTGTATATTACTGGCTCCTTTGTCATAAATTAATTGACCATATATGCATGAGATTATTTCTGGACTCTCTATTCTGTTCCATTGATCTGTGTGTTTGCTTTCATGCAAATACCACATAGTTTTAATTGCTATATGTTCATAAGATAATTTGAAATCAGGAAGAATGATGCCTCCAGCTTTGTTCTTCTTTCTCAAGATTGCTTTGGCTATTCTGGGTCTTTTGTTTCCATATAAATTTTAGGATTGTTTGTTCTATTTCTGTGGAAAATGCCATTGGCATTTTGATAGGGATTGCATTGAATCTGTAGATTGCTTTGGGTAGTATGGACACTTTAACAATATAAATTCTTCCAATCCATGAGCATGAGATGTCTGTCCATTTATTTGTGTCTTCTTCAGTTTCTTTCATTAATGTCTTGTAGTTTTCAATACACATTTCTTTCACTTGGTTAAATTTACTCCTAGGTATTTTATTATTTTTGATACAATTGTAAATGGGATTGTTGTCTTAATTTTCAGATAGTTCATTATTAGTACATAGAAATGCAACAGATGTTTGTGTGTTGATTCTGTATCCTGAAATTTTGCTGAATTTGTTTATTAGTTTCAACAGTTTTTTGATGGAGTCTTTAGGGTTTCCTATACATAATATCATGTTATCTGCAAATAGTGACAGTTTTACTTCCTCCTTTCCAATTTGGATGCCTTTTATTTCTTTTTCTTACCTAACTGCTCTGGTTAGGACTTCCAATACTATGTCGAATAAAAGTGGCAAGAGTGGGCATCCTTGTCTAGTTCCTGATCTTAGAGGAAAAGCTTTAACCATTGAGTATGATGTTAGCTGTGGACTTGTCATATATGGCCTTTATTATGTTGAAGTATATTCCCTTTATATCCTCTTTGTGGAAATTTTTCATCATAAATAGAGTTGAATTTTCTCAAATGCGTTTTCTGCATCTACTCATGATCATATGATTTTTATGCTTCATTTTGTTAATGTGGTATATTGCATTGACTGATTTGTGGATATTGAACCATCCTTATGTCTCTGGAATATACAGAGACCTAAATATATGTGGGATTTATATAATAAATCATGGTGTATGATCCTTTTAATGTATTGTTGAATTTGGTTTGCTAATACTTTGCTGAGGATTTTTGCATTTGGGTTCATCAGGGATATTGGCACGTAATTTTCTTTTCTTGTGGCATCCTTGTCTGGTTTTGGTCTCAAAGTAATGTTGGCCTCATAAAAAGAGTTTGGAAGAATTCCTTCCTCTTCTATTAATTTGCAAGAGTTTGAGAAGGATTAGTATTAATTCTTCTCAAATGTTTGGTAGAATTCATCAGTGAAGTCATCTGGTCCTGGACTTTTGTTTGTGAGCAGATTTTTGATTACTGATTCAATCTCCTTACTAGTAATTGGTCTGTTCAGACTTTCCATTTCATCATGATTCAGTCTTGGGAGATTGTATATTTCTTCAAATTTATCCATTTCTTCTAGGTTGTCCAATTTGCAGGTATATAATTGTTTGTAGTAGTCTCTTACAATCCTTTGTATTTCTGTGGTATCAGTTGTAACATCTGTTTCCTCTCTGATTTTATTTATTTGAGTCCTCTCTCTTTTTCTTGGTGAGTCTAACTAAAGGTTTGTCAATTTTGTTTATCTTTTCAAAGAATCAGCTCTGTGTTTCACTGATCTTTTCTTTTCTTTTTTTTTTTTTCTTTAGTCTTTATTTCATTTATTTCTGCTCTAATCTTTGTTATTTCCTTCCTTCTACTGACTTCTGGTTTCATTTGTTCTTCTTTTCCCAGTTTCTTGATGTGTAAAGTTAGGTTGTTCATTTGAGACTTTTCTCGTGTCTTGACGTAGGCATTCATCATTATGAATTTCTCTCTTAGAACTGCTTTTGCTTCAGCCCATGAATTTTAGTATGCTACTTTTCCATTTTCATTTGTCTCAAGGTATTCTTTTATTTATCTTTTGATTTCTTCTTTGACCCATTGGTTGTTCAGTAGCATGTTGTTTAATCTCCACACATTTGTGAATTTTCCAGTTATCTGTGTGTAACTAATTTCTAGCTTCATATCATTGTGGTTGGAAAACATGCTTGATATGATTTCAATTCTTTTAAATTTATTAAGACTTTTTTGTGGCCTAACATATGATCTATTTTCAAAAATGTTCCATATGCACTTGAGAAGAACTCATATCCTGTTGCTTTTGGATGGAATATTCTATGAATATCTGTTAAGTCCATCTGGTCTAATGTGTTGTTTAAGGCCAACATTTATTGATTATCTGTCTGGATGGTCTATCCATTGATGTAACTGAGGTATTAAGACCCCTACTATTATTGTATGGTTGACTATTTCTCCTTTCTCTCTTAATACTTGCTTTATATATTTAAGTGCTCCTATGTTTGGTGCAAAAATATTTACAAATGTTATATCCTCTTGTTAGGTTGACCCCTTTATCATTATGTAACAGCTTTCTTCATCTCTTATTACAGTCTTTGTTTTAAAATCTATTTTATCTATATAAGTATTGCTATTCCAGCTTACTTTCAGTTTCCATTTGCATGAATATATTTTTTCATCTCTTCACTTTCAGTCTTTGTGTGTCTCTATATCAAAAGTGAGTCTCTTGTAGGCAGCATATAGATGAGTCTTTTTTTTTTATCCATGCAGCCACTCTGTGTCTTTTGATTAGAAAATTTAGTCCATTTACATTTAAAGTAATTATCAATAACAATGTGCTTATTGCCATTTTGTTAATTGTTTTCTGGCTATTTATATAATTCCTCTCTATTCCTTCCTTCTTCTCTTATTCTCTTCCTTTGTGGTTTGATGACTTTCTTTAGCAGTATGCCTATATTCCTTTCTCTTTATCTTTTGTGTATTTACTATAGATTTTTGCTTTGTAGTTACCCTGAAGCTTACACATTACAACTTATCTCTATCGCACTCTATTTTAAGTTGATAACTTAAGTTTGATTCCATTTTAAAGCTCAACATTTTTACTCTTGCTCCCTATGTTTTATGTTTTTGATGTCACGTTTTACATCTTTTTATCTTGGGTATCCCTTAACTAATTATTATAGCCATAGTTATGTTTACATCTGTTGTATTTTAACCTTCATACCAGGTTTATAAGTGACTAATCGACTACCTTTACCATATATTTACCTTTCCTGTGAGATTTCACCTGAAGGAAGTTCCTTTAACATTTCTTGTAAGACTAGTTTAGTGGTGATGAATTCCTTTAGTTTTTCCCTGTCTAGAAAACTCTTTATCTGTCCTTCAATTCTGAATGATAACTTTGCCAGGCGGAATATTCTTGGTTGGAAATTTTTTTTCTTTCAGCACTTTGAATATATTATGCCACTCCCTTCTGGCCTGCAAAGTTTCTGCTGAAAAATCTGATGATGGTCTTATGGAGGTTTCCTTGTATGTAATTAGTCATTTTTCTCTTGCTGCTTTTAAAATCCTCTCCTAGTCTTTAACTTTTGACATTTTAATTATAACATTTCTTGATTTGTATTTCTTTGGATTCATCTTTTTTGGAACTCTCTGGGCTTTTTTGGATCTGGATGTCTCTTTCCTTCCCCAGCTTAGAAAAGTATTCAGCCATTATTTCTGCACTTACGATTTCTGCCCCTTTCTCTTTCTCTTCTTCTGGAAGTCCTATAATGTGAATGTTATTCTGTCTGATGGTGTCCCATAAGTTCCTTAAACTATTCAGGTTTTTTTTTTCTTTCTTTTTTCTTTTTGCTGCTCTGATTGGGTGAGTTTTACTACTTTGTCTTCAAGTTGACTGATCCTTTCTTTTGCTTCATCTAGTCTACTGTTGAACTCCTCTACTGTATTTTTCAGTTCTGTTATTGTATTCTTTAGCTCTGTGTCTTCTATTTGGTACTTTCTTATATTTTCTAGCTCTTTTCAAAAATTCTCATTGTATTCATCCATTCTTCTCCCCAACTGGATGAGCATCTTTATGACCATGACTTTGAACTCTTTATCAGGTAAACTACTTATCTCAGTTTCATTAAGATTTTTTTCTGAGGTTTTATCTTATTCTTTCATTTGGAACTTATTTCTGCATTTTTTTCATTTTGCTTGACTCTTTATGTTGGTTTCTATACAGTAGAAGAAACAACCACCTCTCCCAGTCTTGAAGGAAGGAGTGGCCTCATGCAGGAGATGAAACTTATCATTCAACCCTGCCCCAGCTCTTGATTGTCTCTCAAACCTTTGTGCTTGTCCAAGTAGCCTTTTGTATTTTAATAGCTCCCAGTAGTTGAGGATGTGCCAAGATCTGTCAATGTCCTGAAGGGGAGGATCTCAGCACCTAGATTCAGGCTGACTGGAAGACAGATCCTCAGGCATCAGCTCTTAAAAGTATGCAAATATATACAGTCCTGTGGAACTGCAAGCATATGTCCTACTGGCCACCCAAGCCAGGTGATCTGGAGGTGTCTCTTGGGCAGCAGTTGCAAAAATCAGGAATCAAGAAAAGTTTATAAGCTCTTTTCTGGGCAATACTGACAAGTTGGAGCAAGGCAGAGGGAGAACAAGATGGTGTCCACAGCCTACGTTCCTTGAGAACAGTTCCATAGGCCACTAAATATGTGCCAAACCTGAAAGTTTGCACCTCAGGCTAAAGCTCCAGGACAAGCACTGGGGGTGTGCCCCAGTGCACTGTCTTTGCAGTTCCCTGGGGGTGGTATCCTGCCAGAAACTGTCTCTCTGATTGCCACAGTTCCATGGGACCCAGGAATCTAAGCCCCCCTGGCCACGAATGCTAGGTGATCACAGGGTGTCCCTTGGGTGACAGCTGCAAAAATCAGGGCAGCAGACACAAAAACCAGGGCACCAAACACATGGAAATCTCCACTCTAGGAGACACTGGTGTTCTGGAGCACTGCAAAGGGTGAGCGAAAGATAATGCCCACCTTCCAACGCCTCTAAAAAGGATTACAGTCAGTCCCAAATGTGTGTTCAATTAGTGCCCTGCCCCTCAGGCCACGGTCATGATAATTAGCTAATATGCCTCCATCATAGAAAGATTGAGCTCCTGGGTCTGTTGCCTCTGGCTGTGCCCTGGGAGTGGTAGCTGTTTAAGAACTCTTTCTCCATTAGTTACAGTTGCATGGGACCCACAAGCATAAGTTCCACTGGCCACGAGAGCAAGGCAAGGTAGAGGTATCCCTGGGGGCCAGACCAGGGTATGAGTGCCTTTCTGGGTGATGCTGATTATTCCAGTCCCATGGGACCAGAAATGCAGCAAAAATGATTTCCTAAATACAGTTGAATATATTTCTAAATATGTATATTTTAAACTTTATTTCAATGAAACATTACCATGATTTAAATTATTTGAGGTCTCAAACTATTCCTTGCATCACCTTTCCTTTTTAATATCTTTACCATAACACTGCAATAACAGTTTGTTTTTCCCCTCCAGTAATGAGGAGACTATGAGGATAAAGTAGATAAAGTATAGATAAGGTGCTAAGTTCCTCAGAAGGTGTCCACAGTATAAGTACTAAGGCTTGTTATTCATGCTATCTATCTTCTTTTTAGATTGCCTATCCATATTGAGTATTTTCATTAGTCTTATTTCCTGTGTCCTATCAGCTTAGATAACATAATTGTAGTAACTTTCAAAAATCTAGTCCAATTATTTCTTCTATATATTTATACAACTTAAAATAGATTTTTTTAATAGGAGCTAGTTTTAATACAGTAATATTGTCCTGAACAGTCTAGGCCCCAAGCAACAATAGAACATTTATGTTTTCATTACTCTTTGTTTTCAGACCTAGGTAATATGTCTTTTAAGGAACCTTCTCAAAGAGGCCAGAAACAGCTTTCCATAAGGACAATAACAGCATGACAAATCTTAACTGCATTGGTCTTAAAACATAACACAAGAGGAGGGCTGCTGTGCAGGTTTACTCAAATTCAACTCAGTAAGCTTTTCTTAGGCATCAAAACTGTTTTTGACTTGGTGATGAAAAATTAATAAAAAGGTGTCTGCCTTTAAGAAAGAGAATAAAATTCTAGTATGGTGATAAGAAAAGCACACAAGTAAATATCGTTCAAGTTGTACAAGTCAAGAGAACATGGATACAAGTTATGGGAAACCAAGGAAGATGAAAATCCATTTGAAGAATGAATAGGATTCTTACAGACAAACATTGGCAGGATCATATTCTAGGAAGAGAGAATAGCATGTGCTATACCACTGAGCTGATAAATGGTGGAGGCATTTGGAAGAATAGTTTGCCTTAAGCAACTAATTAGTTTAAGGGAATAATAGTTTTTTTTTCTTACATTTCTTTTAAAAAATACTGTGTACCTGAAATGATTTTTTTTTTCTCTAAGAGGCACGTTAGCATTCTGTAACACAATATGGCAGAATTGGAAATATGATGTCAGAAAATTAAGTTTGGACTGTATTAAGGAGGAACTTAAATGCTAGAATGCAAATGTATTAGCAAGGGGAAAAGAGCACCGAATCACAAGTCATAAGCAATATGTTCAATGGCTGCCTTTATTTCTGCTAGTGTGCAAACTTCTAGCATATGGGTTTATTCATTATCAAAATAGGAATATTGACATGTACAATGTTTTAATGAGTAACAAACAAAATAATGGTTGTGAAAGTGCTTTTAAGCTAACATATGATATATGTCTATTTGTGATAATTGATATTATATCATTTCTTAATTCAATGAGCTATGGGGAGATACAAGTTTTTGATCCAGAGGTAATGTAGCGGTAGCTATGTAATAGGAATCTTTATCTGAAAGCCAAGTGTAATACATCTTGCAATAGGATAGGAGATCATTGCTGTTGCACGGATGAGAAGTTTTAAGGGTGTAAAGTAAGATGGAAGCAACAAGAATTGAAAAGAATTAATTAACGAGATTGAAGTAGAATCAATGGATTGCAGGATTTGGAGAAAGAATGAAGATTTTTAAATCTGAATTCATTGGGAAAATCAGGAAGAGAAAGGAAAGACAGGTAATCTAGCATTTATTGAGCTCTACTTTATCCTGAGTACTTTACTAGTTAATGTTATGACTGTTAGATAATCTAGTTCTTCTAGTTCTTCACTGTAACAGTACAATTTGCTGCTACTCTTTCCATTTTTATTGAAATGGAAACAGAACTTCAGGGAGAATAAACACTTTCTCCAAATCAAGTAATAAGAGTGACACGATTTGAAATTAAGTCCCTCTGATTCCAAATTCCATGCTCTTTCATTTGTAATGATATATACTTATTTTGGAGGAAAGACTAGTTCAATTTTTAAAAAGTTAAAAATAAAGACCCAAATCTCAGAAAAATGAAAATGACAAAGACCTGAGAGAAATATGGAAAGTCATGATTATTGAAGCCTTCAGAGGTGATGGCATTTCTAGAGCAGAATATATAGTAGAGCAAGGGAGTTTTGAAGGTGTAACCCTTAGGAATGCTTATTTTTAGGGAATGGGAGGAGGAAGAAAAGAGAGAAAAATGAGTGGTCAGAATGAGTAGATTCAGGAAAACCAAGATATTTCTCAGTCATTGAAGCCAAAAAAGAGGTTACAATGGTGACAGAAGGGTCAAGAAAAGTGAGGACTGAGAAAATTAATTTAGAGATGAAGAAGTTATTGGTTCTAAGAGATGATGTAATAAATCACATTACAAAATATTAGGAAACAGCTGTGTGGTAAGGAAGGCAGTACCAGAGGTATAGGCTATTCTTTAGAAGACGTTTGTGAAGTGGGGATAGACAGAACAACACTGGAAGTTTCTATCTATTAATTGTCTCTTTGCAATTACCAAAGTAAGATATACAAATGAATATGCTAACATATTTAGAAAGTTTATGTTAGAAGAACAGGTGAAGGTAGGTTCACATTCAAAAGTGTAATGGATCATGAGAGTCAGCTTTTCCTGACTATAGTAGTGTTTAAATATTACCAGATGAGAAGTATGTTCCCTGCTGTTTCACTACTGCAAGATACCAGTGTTTTGATAATCCAAATGAAAACTCAAATTTTGGAGCCAAAATTATTCTTTCTTCTCAAGGGGAGGAAAAATTCATATCCCTGTCTGGTGACATCTGTTTAAAGGGAAGGCATCAGACTAGGCCTTTCCTACAGAAGGAAAGTCTGTGTAAGTTAAGGACCGCAGAAGCTGAGCTTTCCCAGGCATTTGGTTATAATTTTAAGAGACATTTGAATTTTTTAAACAACTCTTTTTTTTATGCATATATATATATATATATTTTGAGGAAGATTGGCCCTGAGCTAACATCTATTGCCAATCTTCCTTTTTTTTTCTTTTTTCTCCCCAAAGTCCCAGTACATAGTTATGTATCATAGTTGTAGAAGACATTTGAATTTTTAATTTATTTTTCAGCATGGAAGTTGCTGGCAGCTTCTACATCTCTTTGGCAGCATTTCTCCCTTTAGAAGCCTGTTATGCTTCATAGGCATTTCAAATTTGAAACAAAGCTTTTAAGATTTCAAAACACAGCTGCTGGGACTCTCACCTTGGAGATTAGAGCACAAAATTGTAAGCAAAATACAGCAAATCCCATAAAATACCTTACTCTCCAAGGATTTTCTTATATATTTCTTCAGTGATTAGAAAAATATTGGTTATGTGCATACAAGAATGTTTCTGTTTTAGCAACTGCTGCCTATAAGTCATTTAGTTTTATGATGAGTTTGAAGTCCTGCTATAAGGTCATGTGATCAGAGAAATTAATGGAAAAATACTGAAGCTGCTGTTTTGCTTTTTTAATCAATTCAATTCATTACATTTATTGAATTCCCTTTTTCAGGTGTATGGAAATACGAATGATCCTATTTCTGATTCCAAAGATCTTTCATTTTAAAAGTTTCTAAAAGACAAGGAAAGAACATTGTAAGTACTATAATGAAGGTACACACAATGCTAGGGGAGTTAAGAACCAGACCGTAACAGATTGGGGAAATAAGAAAGGCTTTATGAAGGAGGATTTTGAGTGAGTCCTTGAAGAATGTATAGGATGACACAGACAAAAGTGCTGGAATAGAACATTCCAGCAGGAAGAAACAGCAAAACCCACTAAAGAAGTCAGGGAAAATCAGAAATATTTGACATAAACTATGTGGGGTAATTTGTCACCATAAAAATATGGTTGGGAAATAAATCTGGCAAGACTGGATATATTTCCAGGCGTTTTGAATGCCAAAATTGAGTAATTTGTGTATAAGTAGGCCACACGAAATTTCTGTTGGTGTTTGAGTTGGAAAAACACATTATTGCAGATGATATTTGGAAGACCATTGTGACACTAGCACATACATGGATGAAAAGGGGAAGAATCTGCAGCTAGTAAAGCTGACATTGCAATTATCTAAAAATATAAAAATAAAGTATGAACTAGGATTGTGGCCATGGAAATGGAGATGGGGGAACTGTTCCTATATGTCAAAAATGTATGTCTCTTAATCATTGAAATATCTCTTTTCCTTCTTTCTAAACTTTTCATTCTCAGAGATTACTCCATGCTAGGAGAATAAAAAAAAAAACCTAAATGTTTGGGATTGTTATATCAACATTCTAGAGAAGTATTTTAATAACATATTATAGTTAAAATAATATATGTATGTGTGCATATATATATCACTTAGTTCAAAACATAACATAAAATCACTTGTATGTCTTTTTTTTTCATTTTTAATAGACTTCATTTTTTACAGCAATTTCAAGTTTACAGAAAAATGCACAGAAAGCACAGAGGCTTCTCATCCTCTCCTTCTCCCCAACACACACACACACACACACACACACACACACAGTGTCTTCTATTATTAACATGTTGCATTAGTGGGGTACATTTGTTACAACAAATGGACCAAACCAATATTGATACATTTTATTAAAGTCCATATTTTATATTAGGGTTCATTCTTTGTATTCTATGGGTTTTGACAAATGCATAATATCATGTATTCACCATTACACCATCATATACATTTCACTGTCCTAAATGTGTCCTGTGCACCAACTATTCGTTACCCTCTTCCCTGTGAACCCCTGGCAACCACTGATCTTTTAACTGTCTCTATGGTTTTGTCTTTTCCAAAATATTATATAGTTGCAATCATACACTATGCAGCCTTTGCAGACTGCCATCTTTCACAGAGTAATATACATTTATTTCAGGTTTCTTCATGTCTTCTCAGAGCTGGATAACTTTTTATTGCTGAATAATACTCCACTGTATAAATTTACCATAGTTTGTTTATCAATTTAAATACTGATGTGGTTCCAATTCACACCTTCGTTGGTTCTAATTTTTGGCAGTTATGAGTAAAACTTCTATAAACATTCACATGCAGGTTTTTTGTGTGGATATAAGTTTTCAACTCATTTGGGTAAATACCAAAGACTGAGAATGGTGGATTGTGTGGTAAGTCTATGTTTAGCATTTTAAGAAACTGTCAGGATGTCCTCCAAAGTGGCTTTACAATTTTGCATTCCCATCAACAGTAAATGAGTTTCTGTTGCTCCCTTCTTCACCAGCTTTTGGTGTTGTCAATGTCTTGGACTTTGACTATTCTGACAGCTGTGCATCGGTATCTAATATATATGAGGATGAGCATTTTTTCATATGCCTATTTCCCATCTTGAATATCTTCGTTAGTGACAGGTCTGTTCAGATCCTTTGTCTATTGTGTAATTGGGTTATTTGTTTACTTACTGTTGATTTAAAAGTTTTTTGGATACAGGTACTTTTCATTTTAATGAAAAGTGTTCATTTTAATGAAATCCAACTTACAAATCTTTTTCTTTCATGGATTGTGCTTTTGGTGCGATATCTAAAAAGTCACCACCAAACTCATGGTCACTAGAATTTCTCATATGTTATCTTCTAGGATTTTTATAGTTTTTCATTTTACATTTAGATTTATGATCCATTTAGAGTTAATTTTTGTGAAAGGTATAAGGTCTGTGTCTAGATTCACTTTTTTGCATGTGCACGTCCAGTTGTTCCAGGACCATTTTTTTTTAAAGACTATCTTTTCTCCATTAAATTGCCTTTGCTCCTCAACCAAAGATCAGTTGACTATATTTGTATACGGTCCTGACCTATCTATTCTGTTCCTTTGATCTATTTGTTTATTCTTTTGCCAATACACACTGTTTTGATCACTGTAGCTTTATGGTAAGCCTTCAAGTCGGGTAGTGTCAGCCCTCTGACTTTGTTCTTCTTCGGTATTGTGTAGGCTCTTCTGGGTTTTTTGTCTTTCCATATAAATATTAGAATTATTTTGTTGATGAACACAAAATAACATGCTTGGACTTTCATTGAGATCGCATTGAATCTATAGGTCACATTGGAAAGATCTGACATCTTACTAATATGAAGTCTTCCTATCTATGGACATGGAATATCTCTCCATTGATTTAGATCTTTGATTTCTTCAATCAGAATTTTGTATTTTGTAAGTTTTCCTCATATAGATCTTGTAAATATTTTGTGATATTTATGCCTAAGTCTTTCTTTCTTGGTGCTAATGTAAATGGTATTGTGTTTTTAATTTCAAATTCCTCATGTTCATTGCTGGTATATGAGAAAGCAATTCACTTTTTTATATTAAACTTGTAACCTTGCTATAATCACTTACTAGTTCCAGAAGTTTATTTGTTGTTTCTTTGGAATTTTCTACATAGACAATCATATAATTTGCAAAAAAAAAAAAAAGTTTTATTTCTTTCTTCCAAATCTATAATCTTTTCTTTCCTTTTCAAGTATTAATGTATTAGCTAGTACTTCCAGTATGATATTGAATAGAAGTGGTGAGAGGCGACATCCTTGTTTTCAATCTTAAGTGGAAAGTTTCTTACCCCTAAGTATCACATTAGCTGTAGGTTCGTGGTAGATGTTCTTTACCATGTTGATGAAGTTCTCCTCCCTTCCTAGTTTGAGAGTGTGGAATTTTGGCAATTTTTTTTCTGCGTCTATTGCTACAGTGATATGATGTTCTTTCTTAGCCTATCTACATGACGAACTGTGTTCATTGAGTTTTCAATGTCAAATCAACCTTGTATACCTGGAATAAATCCCATTTGGTCATAGTGAATAATTCTTTTTATGCATTGTTGGATTTAATTTGTTGATATTTTGTTGAAAATTTTTGCATCTATGTTCACTGGAGATATTGGTCTGTAATTTTCCTTCCTAGTAATGTCTTTGATTTTGGTATTAGGGTAGTGCTGGCCTTATGGAATGAGTTAGGAAGTGTTATCTCTGCTTCTACTTTCTGGAAGAGATTGTAGACAATTGATATCACTTCTTTAAATGTTTCATAAAACTCACCAATGAATCCTTTTGGGCCTAGTGCTCTCTGTTTTGGAAGACTGTTAATTATTAATTCAATTTCATTAACAGTTATAGATATATTCAGGTCATTTGTTTCTCTTTGTGTGAGTTTTTGGTAGATTGAGTCTTTCAAGGAATTCATTCACATAACCTGTTATCAAATTTGTAGTCATAAAGTTGTTTATAATTTCTTTATTATCCTTTTAATGTCTCTGGATTGTGTCTCTCACTTGTCTCTCCTCTCCTCTCTTCTCTTCTCTCTCCTTCTCCCTCCCTCTCTCCCTTCCTCCTTCCCTCTTTCTTTGATTAGCCTGCCTAGAGATTATCAATTTCATTGATCTTTTCAAAGGACCAGCTTCTGGTTTTACTAATTTCCTGTTTTCAATTTAATTTATTTCTCCTCTAATTTTACTGTTCTTCTCCTTGTTTTGTATTTAATTTGCTCCTCTCTTTCAAGTTTTTGTATAACGTTTTAAAAGGACATTTTTGCTGCAGTATTTCTTAAAATATTCTGAAAATAATTTTTACATATACATTGTACAGTAAAACTAAAGAACAATAAGTTGTACCGACCTAGTGTTCTGTCTTGAAAGTGCTTTATATATTTTAAATCTTGAAAGAGTAATGATTTCATGAATTTCTTAAGATCCCATTTGTTAAAAGAACAAATATTTATTGAGTCGCTACTATTTGTCTGTCAGCATAGTAGATGCTGTAGCAGACAAAGCCCATGCTCTGTTAGAGCCGATATTCTAGTGGGACTTGACAGAAAACATAAAAATAAACAAATACATATATATTGCATCTGTGGTGATAAGTGCTATAATAAATAGTGTAAAGTAAAGGAATAGAGAAGAAAATCTTATTTTATATAGGGAGGCAGGTGACATATGAGAAGTGACCTGCTTCAAATTTCAAGGCAGTTCTATCTAATTTTTGCAATGTTTGTTTAAGTAAAAAAATTAAAAAAACAGAAACAAAACCTTTTAAAACGTGCTTTAATTGTATTCACTCTCTCCTAGCCTCCAAATTTTCAGACTAAAGGACACTAGCATTTTGATTCTAATCAATTTATTTATACATATTTATTGATGGTTTTGGAGGTTTGTTGATTGCACTGAGTGACATTATACTGAAGCCTTAAAGGCTGCAGGACTCATTAAGAATTTATTGAAGGGGGCCGCCCGGTGGCGCAGCGGTTTAATCCGCGCTTGGCAGCCCGGGGTTTGCGAGTTCGGATCCCGGGCGCCCGCCGATGCACTGCCTGTCAGCCATGCCGTGGTGGCGTCCCATATAAAGTGGAGGAAGATGGGCACGATGTTAGCCCAGGGCCAGTCTTCCTCAGCAAAAAGGGGAGGATTGGCAACAGATGTTAGCTCAGGGCTGGTCTTCCCCACAAAAAAAAAAAAAAAAAAAGAATTTATTGAAGTATTGCATATCTGAGCTAAAAGAATGGAAGTCGCAATGGAAGAGAGTTTGTATGTTAGAGAAACTTCAAAAAAAAAAAAAAATCAGTGGTGCTTCATGGTGTAATCAAATGTTCCTACTTCCCTGTCTGCCCCCCACCCCAACCTCACCCTCGGAACTGGGAAATTACGACCAAGTTTTAAGTCTGTTTACTGGGAAATGGCGTTTCCAATTTTAAAAAAATTGGAAGCCACCCTACTACTAACTAATTTTTGTGTGTTATGGAACAAAGAATATTGCACTTGAAAATAAGACCTGAGTCCTGGTCCCATGTGCAAGAATTTCTCTTCCTAGACCTCATGCCAATACTTTCAGGGGCTGTCATCAGATTAACAGCGGTGATTGTGAAATCTTGATAAATTCCCTTTGTGGATTTTTGTTTTAAGGTATGAATAACAAAGAAAGGCATATATCCTTCTTAACAGCTGATAAGCCAATATTCAAAACTTGTTTTATATATACCTTTACATATATGTGTGTGTGCTTATCTTAGAAGCAATATTAATTTCAAGTAAAGATTAAAGAAACACAAACATCTATGGATGAATCCTAAATCAATGTGATTTATACAGTTTCAAGTTCTGTTATTAGAATTATTTATTTATTTCTTTGTTTGTTTGCTTATTTGTTTAATTTTATTTCTATGGTAAGGACCTTATCAATTTTTTCACATTTACAGATGCAATAGGACCTTGTTCACAGTTTTGCATCTCTTGGGAAAATGATTATTTGTGGAGGAGTATGTTAATAAATGAGACGTTTCCTGCTGTCTCAGTTTTAGCTGAAGGCCGAAGTCTGATAACAAACGAGGTTATGTGCTCACACATTCTAAAAGATGGGTTTCAGAACATTTGCACAGAATTTGTTAAGGATAGATAAAATATATATATATATTTTATGATGATATATATTTATCATCCAGAGTCATTAGAATAACACTTGGTTTATCACCAGGAAGGATGTATCAGAAGATGTGAGGATACCAGTTAATGGAAAATACACAGGTATAATTTCCCTGGAAAAAGTTGGAGGATTTGAATGGCTGATCCCCACCCCCACCTCAACTCAATTAGGAGGGAGGCTTCAAGACAATTTAGTGAGTAAAGAGGCACTCAGTGGTCGGGGAGATTGCTTTCTTACCCTTGCCTGGATGTTTACTAAACTGCAGAAATGTGTGAGCTCTGGTACCTCAAAGAACTGTAGCATTATCCGAGTAAAGGGCACCTGGAGAGTTTGCCATGAGTTCCTTTCTACTGGGGACAAAGACTGGGACCTCAGTCCAACAACCAGTCTTGCTTCCACATGTGCCGTGGTGATTCATTGTGTAACCGCCTCACAGAGGCTAATTTTCCTTTGAGATGATAAGGCCCCAGGAAGAGAGAATTAACTGTTGATTCAAGTCCTGATTAAAAGTATATTACTTCCTACTGAGCTGATGAGTCTTTTGTCAGTGATTTTTATTCCTTTATCAGCTTCCCCTTTCTTATTTTTTGGGGTACTTCCCACAGCCTTTTATATGAGAATAATCATTGTTTTATGCTTTTAAAAAAACACGAAGTTCTTTATCCCCTTCTGAAACAGATGAGTCTAAAAACGTTTTAGCTGCTGCTTCTGAAGTGGTGCTATGTTTATAGCTGAAACTGAACTTGAAAGAATTTAATCCACTCCCCTTCTAAAGATCTCCCAAACTGTATCTCTGCTTGAAGATTTCTTTCCTCCAGATCCATGTTTCTAATTATTGTGTCTGGAAGAATTACTAGCAATCTTCCAAATGCTCTGAGTTTTATCATGCCTTTGCACAATCTTTTTTATACTTGTACCTGGGAAACTTAGTCATGCTAGATAGAAATCATATAACTAGGCAGATTCATTATTATCAATCTCAAAAGGACACTCAAAATTGCTTAGCAAAGCAACATTTCTATATCAAGCTTGCTCTCCCATTCTTGGTAACAACCATTTCTAATATCGCTCTCAAAGTTCCTCTCATATCCATCCCCATCTCTCCATATATATATATATATATATATATATATATATATATTTTCATTTGATGGTCTTGCTTGATGCTTTAGCAAAGGGAAAGTATTAAAGATGAACTCTCTCATCTTCCCATCACAAAATCTGCATGCCTAGTAGCATCTCTTCTCTACTTCTCTATCTTCCTTCCTGCTACTGTGAAAATAATTTCCCTCTACCTGTCCTTGGGATCCTGTTTATTTTCTCCTACAAAATTAGGTTCCTTTACTTATACTTTCTCTTTCTTCTCATCAATATTTTCCTCTCTACAGGATTATTTGTATCAACCAATAAACATCTCTGGTTTCTTGTATCTCTAAAAAGAAAATCTCTCTTGACTTCCTAATGACTACAGAACTACCCCATTAGTCTTCTGCTTTATGTAATTTGATGTTCCAAAGCTATTTCCTATCTGAACTGTCTCTATTCACTCTTCAGCCTATTTCAATTTATCTCAACCTCTGTCACTCCAATAAAATCACTCTTGTCAACAACCTTCATGTTGTCAAATTTAAGAGACAGTCTTCTGTCCTCATTATTCTCAATTTTTCAATAGTATTCAACACTCCTTGACCCCTTTTAAAGGACTTCCTTCTCTTGCTTCACTCACTCGTATTCTTCTTGTCACCTATGAGCATGATCTGACATCTCCTTGTGTCCCATCAGATCATCAAATAGCACAGATCTTTGGGACTATGTCACAGATTCTCTTGTCCTTCTGCATACTCTAAGTGATGTCATCTACTCAATGTCACTTTATAGTTTTTATAGTATCTACATGCTGACGGTTCGGTGCTATCTGTGGACTTCAATTACGTTCAACTACAAACTTAACATACCCACCTGGAATTCTCCAAGTCATCTGAAGTTTACAATCTCAGAACTGAGCTCTTGATTTTTCTCCTCAAACCTCTGGACTGCCATACTTAATTAAATATTATCATTTACTCCATTTTCACAGTGATCAAGCCCAGAAAATCAGGAATCATCCTTTATTTTTTTGTTTTTCTTACATCCCACATCAAATTGTTATTAGTTACTAAGTATTTTATCCTCAAAAGATTTTTTTAATCGGTTTAGTTCACTGCCATCATCATAGTCAAAGTCTCCACCATCTTACACTCAGACTACTGGATTTGCCTTCTAACTAAAACCTCTGTTTTCTTCAATTCACTATCTAAAACATAAAGTAAGATCTACTGAAAAGATAAATTAGATCAAGTCATTCTCTTACAACTCTTTACAGCTTCCCACAATAGGTAGGTGACCTAAATGAGTGAAGTAGCCTATGGGTGACCATGGTGAACCAGAGAGAGATTTCTCCGCCTAAAGGAGCAGCTGTTAATTGTATCCAGCAGATGTTAACCATGAAGGTGCATAGGTTTCAGTTGCCAAATCTAACAAGGGAATGCAAAAACCGTGTGTATGTGTGTGTGTTTAAAATCTCCTGATTTTTAAATATTGGCTCCCAGTTTTTAAAAACACTGTGTGCTTAAAACAAAACATATCTTCAGTCCAGATTAGGCTGAACAGCTGCCAATTTGCTTCCTCTGCAGAAGAGATCTGGTTTCTCTTCATCGCCTCAACTTCATTCTATGCTTTTCTCTCATTTACATTCTATAATTTAGGCTCACTGATCTTTCTTTTCCTGGAACAGTTCATCAAGCTCTTCCCCAGCGTGAGGCCTTCCTTGTAGGCTAGATGCATAAAATTCCTCCGGTATCAATGATTTGGGACCTTCTTAAACTGAGTGAGTTTCCCACCCTGACATCTTTATTCTCTCTC
Source organism: Tapirus indicus (assembly GCA_031878705.1). Classification (NCBI taxonomy): domain Eukaryota; kingdom Metazoa; phylum Chordata; class Mammalia; order Perissodactyla; family Tapiridae; genus Tapirus; species Tapirus indicus. The sequence continues at coordinate 26,713,975 of CM062935.1, read as the reverse complement.
AAAGAAGCTAGATTTTTAATTTTATTTTTTTTACTTCATGGTACTTTTCTAAATTTGTGATTACAGCTGCATGTGCGCACTTAATTGTTTATTGTCTTTTCTGCCATTTAATGCTAAGAACTATGGAGGAGCATGTACTATGTTTGCTTTTTGTTTATTTGTTCCTAGAATGAGGCCAAGCACATAATAGACAAACAATATATGTAGATAATGAATGTATAAATATTCTTCTCTGGATTTCTCATGCTCTCTATACCAGATTCTCATCAATGTTAGCCTTCTGTGATTCTCATCTTCTAGCCTCCAACAATGCCCTACCTCCTCTGTGCATCCATAACATTTCACACATTCTTAGATTCTAATGCTTATGTTATGTCTTAGTCTGACTGTGAGTCTCTTGATGCCTAACATCTATCATGGTGCTGGAAACATCACTACAAGATGATCTTAGGATGCAATCCACTACACATGAAGGTAATTTAACTCACTATATTACTATTATTTTAAGTCTATTTCCAATAAGCCATACATTTTTGCAAATAGAGGGACAAAGTGAATATTAATAATTATTATTCTACATATCATATCATACTATAATAGCAGCTAGCATTAATTGAGTACTCATTTTGTCTTAAGTTTTGTGATTACGACAATGCATGCATTCTCTCCTATAATTTTCTCCTCAATCTTATAAGTATTATTATCCTCATTTTTAGGTCTGAGGAAACCAACTCGGAGAAGACAAGATAGTTTACGGCAAGGATGGAATTTGAAAGAAATTTGTTTGACTTCAAAGCGTAATATAATAGAGTGATGAAAAGGACAGGTTTTGAAATCAGAAAGTAATAAGTTCAAATTCTAGTTCAATCAAATTATTAGCTGGGTAAACAGAACTTCAGTTTTCTATTGTAAAGTGGGGATAAAATAATAAATACCTTATAGCACTTTATAATAAATAAAGAAGACATAAAAAAACACTTAGTATATTGCTTACAACTTTGTAGTCTATAAAAATATCACTTTTAATTATTGAAGCTGAGATACCTGGCTGATTTTTAATCAATTCACTTAGTTTATTAAGATCAGAGTATGACTAGATTCCAGGTCTTTTGAATTTCTTTCTAGTGTGCTTCTTCAATCACTATTATCTATATTAAACATGGGGCTAGTTAAATAAAGCTCTGCAAAATTTTTGGAAGACTACAATAGTATTCATTTTGAAATAATATTATTGTTTTCCACTCCAAGTATAGCAAAATAGAAATTTAAGTCATCTTGAAAGATCCATGGGAACAAAATTTCTGTGTCTATAAAAAACTACCTTTTTCTTCCTAGAAATATTCCTCAGTGTATCACTTGTCCTTTATACAAATAATATAAAGCAGATTGTAAATGTGTGGTGTGAGTAACTATAACAATTATCAATATTTTTTGAATTTAATATATCATGGATACTTTGTGAAAATAAATATTTGCCAATATTAACTGAATTACCATTTAGTATTTTACAGGATTTTTTGTATCTTTTATTTGTAAAATGTTACAATCAAAGGACTACTGAAAATTCAAGATTTTTAAAAGATATTGCTTGATAGTTATGTAAATTAATTGCTACCATAGTATACCACACACATTTTCTACGTTCTTATAAACTTCATTTCAAGCAAATAAAATAAATATTAATTCTAGGATGGATATAAAACATATTAAAGTTATGTTTACTTCAAAAAAATACATATAAAATGTTTATAGAACATTTGCAGGAAGGTTTCACAGGCAGTACCTTATTTGAAACTCACCATTATATGTGGTCAATTTGATTTACATGTTACAGGCATGAAACTCAGGCAGACAGGACTGGGTGACTTACCCAAGATCAGACAACTAATAAGCAGTAGAATTTGAATTCAAACTCATGTCTTTCAAATCCAAATCCCATGTCTTTTCACTTACTACATGACAAGAAATTAATCATTTAAACTCCAAAAGAGAGTCCTAATAAAGTTATGTTATTTAATTAGTCACTTTAAAATAATATTAATAGTAATACATCAATGGAATCTAGCTGCCATAGTTTTAAGTCACTGGGTCTTCACCTCCATATTATTAGTTATTTTTAAAATTTAAATTAAAATAAACTTTAACAAAATATATAATGAAATCAACAATTTAAAATATTACCTAAAATCTGATCCAATTCTCTTCCCATTTTCTGGTTCTCCTGGATCTGGACATAAATTGGAAGCTGTTTTAATACCTCCCTCGTTTACTGTAACAAGAGAAAAAAAGAATCAAAACATATATGATTAGAAAATCAAGGCTGATATTAATTTAAACATTTACATAAATATATTCTTCTATTTTGTTACTGTAATCACTATAGTTAAATATAGAAAGTTAAAATACAATTTTAAAACCCAGTAATCAAAACAAAAACATTTTTCTACTTGTGTACCTATAAAAATGAAGTTTAAAGTTCATAGTCAATAATATATTATTCTGAATATTAACATATTAACAGTTAACACTTTATTTTTAATTACTATCAAACTGTGATATCTCTGGCAATGCATTCCCAGGATATCAGTGCCAGAGTTTCTATTAGTCATTAGTGGCAGTAAATAAGTCACTACTAGTTATGACAGTGTAATTTGTCATACCCCTGTATGACAGGGGACCTGTTATTTTTTAAGTTGCAATAGAAAAATAAGACACTATGGAAAAAGTTTAAGGTTATTAGCACTTATTATTTGGTATATAATAAATATATACAATTTAGTCTGCCAATGTCAGAGTAAAAGTATGGTGCAAATTACCAAGCATGTCACTGAATTGTGATGTAATACTGAAAACCAAACTAATGGCTTTACCCTCTAGCAATTTCCATGACTATGTTTTACTTAGCCCTTGTACATATTTTCAGCAGTTTCTTCAGAACACCCAATCAATGAAAGATTTATTAATATTTTCAGTGAACATAATCACCCCCAGTGAATATGTAAATCCCCAAGATAGATGTTTTAATGGGAAGATTTTTAAACCAGATAGTTCTAAAATATCTGAGTGATATTGTTTCATAAATTCAATCTCAGAGTGAACTGAAGAATAACATATTTTACTCTTCATCAACTTTGCTGCTCTTTTTAAGAAAAGAATAGTACCTGAGTAGAGACGCCAGAGGAAAAAAATCTACATCTACACCTTGCAAGGGTTCTCATCCTACACTGTGGACTGGAATCAACTGTGGAGAATAAAGATGCCAGTTTCTATCTCTAAATATTCCAATGCAATTACTCCAGGGTAGGACCCTGGGCATCAGTGTTTTTGTTTGTTTGTTTCATTTTTGTTTTCTTAATAATCCTCATGGTGATTCAAACATAAAGTCAATGTTGAGAACCACTGGATCCCTTCAACATTTACTTCAGATTGGTCAGTGTGTTCAAATTGATTTATCAGATAGCAAGGTAACTATCACCTGATGAACCAACAGTCACGGCTCTGGTAAAGCTGTCGTATTTTCAATTAGATATGAAATTTTGCATTTGTATCCTTCATTCTATAAAAATCAGTTTCCTAAATAGTCCCAACAATACCCTTATTGCCAACTTTATTACATACTCACTGATCCATGCAAAGCATGTGATATATTTGCTTTTCTTGGTCTGCTGACTTGCTGCTTAATTCCTTTTTACTCTTCTGGGTTTTTTTGGCCACTCTCTTACTTTGCCTGATATCACATTTAGTGGACAAATTCACATTAAACCACAGTTCTCCATATTTTATATTTCCCTCATGGCTTGAAAAATTACCTTTGCTAATGACTTCCAATCTATGGTTTCATCATCTATTCCAGGCTCCTTTGTTGCTCCTTCAATGACCTACCAGATAATCCCACCAAAATCCCCATTGTCATCTCATGTGCATGCTCACATCCACCTAATCACTGATGCTTTTGTGACTCCATTATCATTCACCTCCAATCCATCTGGAGTACTAGAGGAGGACTAAACTTCTTCAGTTTTTATTACTGTTTAAATCTTCTATGATTTTAGATTTTTAGTATACCAGTTATATTTCCCACTAGTCACCAAGATGCATCCATAACACAAGTCCAACCAATTCTTTATTGTTCTGCAATTTTACTGGTTAGCCATGCTCATTCCATGCTTTATTTGTGTTTTCTCCATGTCTCCATGTTTTCCTTTTCTTCCCCTTTAGCTATCAAATCCTAATTTTCAAGACTCAGCTCAAGTCTCACTTGTGCAAAATATAATCACTCATTTTTTCCACATTATTCTAATTTCTCTTTTTACATAACACGGGCACTTTTATATTTATTTTTTAAACTATTTTACCATGTTATAAATAGTAGTACATATTATTAAAATGTGACTTTTTTAACATGGGATAGAGATAAGGAAAAGAAGCAGCATGACCTAGGTTTACCTACTTTATTATATTACAATGTATAACACAGATTATAGGTTAATATAGAAGTGGTCTATAAAAACATTAGGAATTCATATTAGCAAATTAAAAATTCATATTTTTCCATTTCATTACCATTATTGCCTCAAAAAGTAAACCTAGGTTAATATGAATTTTAACAATAGCTAACACTTACATGGTACTAACTACGTGTCAGGAACTATTCTACATCCTTTACATGTATCAACTCATTTAGTCTTCACAACAGTCCTAAGCTTAGCTCCTCTTATTACATACTTCCTACAGGTGAGGAAACTGAGGCACGGAGAGGTTAAAAAAATGTTTCCAACGTCATATTGCTTGTCAGTGCCTTAGTCTAGGTTTAAACCTTGACAGACTGATTCAAGAAATTTTACTCTTAACCTCTGAACCCTACATCCTGTCCAGAAAGTTCAGCAAGGCAAAATGGCATTGCTAATTAAAACTCAACACACCGTTCCAAACATTTTATCTTAAAATGCAGAGCGTATTTATAATTTTCACTTAATCCCATTTCTTATCATTTTAATTGTCAAATTATTTTTATCTGTTTGGAAGTGTCCTTTAAATCATTGTTTTTGGAATCTGCAAGGGGAGAAAGACTTCCCAATTTAACATGTAAAGATAACATGAGAGCTTCTAGATGGTACATGTATTTAATGTTCTTTAATTAAAAACATTCAAAAATAAATAATGAAGTGTATAATCTCTTCTCTGATATTTAGATATTTCATAGCTGCCCATAGCTAGTGATGCCAAGACATTCAAATGAAGTTAGTATTCATTCAGTTAGCTGCTTTCACTACATAATGCCATTCAAGCAATTGGACAGATTTATCACTTTTACTTCTTTTAATTTGAATAGTAACTTGCAGAGTGGTGAGAACATGAATGTTCTTTGAAAGTTTAATTACATGGACAGGGTGCTGCCTCTTGAAAAAAACATCACTGTGGGGAATACTCTTTTTGCTCTGATCTTTAAGGATATTTTATTATTATTATTAATGCAACATGAGTCCTTTTCCCCACACACCAGTGGAAAAAAGAGAGGAGTGCAGAATTTATAGGATTTAAAAAATTGAATTAATTGCCATTTCTTACAACATTTAAGTGTTTTTATTATATGTGTTTATAAAATGTGCTACAGGAATCTTAATTTACCATATTATTGTATGTTCTAGCTTGAAAACACTATAAAATTAGTCAACATCAAAATATAATATTGTTAATATAAGCAAATTTTCTGAGGCTTCTGATTTTATATAACACACAATCTACTCTAAAAGTAAAATAAGTAGATTCTTACTAAAAGTTACCTCCAGATTACATCATCTAGCTACATTGCTACCGTTCTTAGATTTTTCTTTATATTACATTTAAAAAATTTACAACACCTTATAAAGTACAGTGCTTTTGGATCTTGTTCTGAACTCAGACATCATTTATGTTGACAGAATGTTATTTTATACTAACTTTGTATTATACAAAGAGTTGCCTCTTAACTCATTCAGAGTCCCAATAAAATGTTGGATCCTTGCCAGCTGAGACTGTTTTATTCACTCGTTTACCTTCTTAGCTTAGCATGGTGCTGCCATGGAGAAGTAGTTCATATGGAATTGTGGAGTGGATGGACAATATGAATGAGTGAAAGTACGGATTTGAAGAAGATGAAATAAAAAAAGCAATACATTATGGAAAACTCACAGTTCCTTTATAATTCCACTTTAATATTCTAGGGTAGCCTAGTGGAAAAGTTGGCAAGACTACTAGTTCACTAAGTTCAACATTCTAAAATATAAAAACTTGTTTATATATAAAACTTGTTTAAAATAGAAAAACCGAGGGGCCGCCCGGTGGCGCAGCGGTTTAGTCCGCGCTTGGCAGCCCAGGGTTCGTGAGATCGGATCCCGGGCGCCCGCGGACGCACTGCCTGTCAGCCATGCCGTGGCGGCGTCCCATATAAAGTGGAGGAAGATGGGCACGATGTTAGCCCAGGGCCAGTCTTCCTCAGCAAAAAGGGGAGGATTGGCAACAGATGTTAGCTCAGGGCTGGTCATCCCCACAAAAAAAAAAAAAATAAATAAAATAAAATAAAATAGAAAAACCGAATTCTCCCTGTAAAGACTACTGCAGCTTCCTGAATCTCTGATTAATTTATTTCTTAGTTAAACTTTACAGGTCCTCATGTCCTCCATACTTATGCTCACTTCTGGCAGTTCCAGTAATAGAATTGACTGTTTTTTTCAAAGAACACAAGCTTCATTTATTTATTTTTTCATTTGAAAGGTAAATGGCAGATAAATATTGTCTCTTTTTAAAATTATTTGACTCTCTGTTAAATAAATTATATAAAAGAGATGAAGACCCAAATGCTTACTTGATAATAGATATATAATAAGGATAAGAATTAAAACAATATAACCATTTTCTATAAACAACCATAGAGAATACATTTTTGAAGCTAGTTATTAAATGTTTGATAAAAATTGTAATAAAATTAAATTTAAAATAAGGTTGGCTTGTTATTTTGTGACTATGAAAAAATTGGTAAAAATAATTTATTTCAGTTGAAGTGGTATTATTTATATTCAAAAATAAAAAATAAAAAAAAAGCACAAGAGTGTTTTTTATCTCTTCCATAAAATGTAATGGATAAACGCAAAATTTGTTTTAAAACAATGAAGTAAACTAACATTTTTGGCTTCATGATTAACTTATTTTTGTCTCATTAACTTTTCTCCTGACAATTTTAAAGCAAATATTCTTTAAATATATATTTTTTAAATCAAGTATTTTTCCCCACAGATACACTGTTATGTCTAAATTTCCTGTCTTGTTCACCCTCATAACCCTTATACAAGAACAATGAAAATAATATATTTGTATACTAAGGTAATATACCAAGCATAGGCAGTTACATACATCTTAATGCCATGATAAATCTTAGATATTTTAGTAAATGACCTGAATTTCCCAGGACATCTGAAAGTCTGAAGCATGCAGCATATAAAAATAACATTTGTGTAGCTAAAATAAGGAAAGAGTGAAACAGTCATAGCTTATAATTCTACCTAGAATTCCAGAATAAGTATATTGGCCAGATAAAAATAATAGGAAAAAAGTAGTAAATGTAATATTTAAGTCTGCAAACATTAATTATTTTTCATGCCTATGATGAAGTTTAATGGGTCAGAATAACTTCATCTGACAACTTTTCTGTTTATAGTTTCTATTATAGGAAAATGTCTTTCTCTCCAAAATGTATCCAATAATTAATACATGAAAATAATCCTGCAGCACTATTTATTTTCTCTAAAAACTGACAGTATCAATCCTGAAAATATGTCCCCAAGACAAAAAAATATAATGAGAAATCATAATTATACAGCTAAATACTTTGAAATGAACTGTTTAGTGCTTTCCAAATGAGTAACTCAATTTGATCAATGATTTCCTACTGATATCTGCTATTTTTGGGTTAGTATTCTCAAACCTATCAGAATGTAAATATCATATTTTAAAATTATATCACTTCAAAATATTCGATAACATACAAGCTCCAAATTTCTTTCTTGATAATTGATGTGACTGCTCAATTTGTGTCACTTACTGTTGTATATATATATATACATACATATACATATATATGTATATGTTATAAGTTATAACTTATATATATATAAGTTAATACACATGTAGATAAACTCCTTTTCTGATATAACTATAGTGAAAGATTTTGTTAAATAAATAAGTATAAACTCATTTCTTTGGAGGACTTGGACTTGAATAAAAATAATGATGCTAAAAAATACTGTTGTTAAAAAATAATATGTTATTTACAATAACTAATCTTATTTACTATCAATATGTCATTTTAGAAGTCAGATATATCATGAATGGCTTCTTTCAAAATTTATAATATGTATCTGTATTAACTGTAAGGCAGGGAATTTCTATAAACTGCTGTTGATTTATACCACAAAAATGCATAGATCTCCTAAAAATTTTATGTTCACTTATGATAATATAGATGAATGCTCTAATTCAGTGATCCTTAATCTGAGATTCACAGATGAAATTCAGAAGATCTCTAAATCCCTGAATGTTAAGCAAAATTGTGTATTGGGGCAGCATATAAATATGTGTATTTCTGGCCACTTCATGAGATTTTCAAAAGAAAACAAAAATCAGTTAGTTAATAAATTAATTTATAACGGACCATTGACTTAAAGAGTTTGGATCAACTAACAACTTTTTTTCCTTAGAAAATAATTATGGTGAAATTTCAATATGTTCAAACAAAAATTCCTATAAGAAACCACCAATTTGAGGAATTTCACTCATTATTTTAATCTCACATCCTAGAATTACAAAACTAGAATGTTAGCACACTAGGTCAAAAGTTTTTTTTTTTTTACATTTTAAAACAATCTGAGATTGGGAGTTTACCACATTAATCCATTAACTCAATACACATTTAAATACAAGAAAATATTGAATAATCATGCATGTTATATAGATATTAATGCAGTTAATTTGGTAAATGCACAAACATTTTTATAAAACACACAAACAACACAGACACCACAAACTTCACTCTTGCACTAGAGAAAGTAACAAAAAAGAAGTACACTCACAGATAGAAAACTTGTTGCTGTTGTCTTTCCCTGGAAACAATTTAAATCCTCTAGATTTAAAATCTATGGCCTTTTTCACTAGTTAAGAAAACAAACAAAAACATGTATCAGGATATACAATTTTAAAATGAAATTCAAGTTAACAAATTTTGTTAGCATGGAATTATGCAAGTTAAAGAAACTGCTTTCTTAAGCCTGATAGAGGGTATCCAGAATAAAAGGAAAAAGAAAAAATAGCAATATAACCACTAAGTAATAAAACACCAAGCAGTACAGAAGGATTTCAAGATTTCTACGGGGACAATCTTGCATATATGTACAGATATTTTTTAATGCTATCCAAGTTTTTATCTAAGAACAAAACATAAATACTTTATCATGAACCACTTGAATTCATCAAAGTTTATGGAATAAATTAAACTAGAAAATAAAAATACTGGGATGTTATAAAAGTGGGATGAATTTAATGAACTTGATTTTTAAAATAAGCTAATGTAATTTTAGGTAATTTGGCCTAACTGAAATATTAGGGCACATTTAAGAAAATGGCATAGTGGAAAAACTTAAATATTTAAATATTTCTGCCAATAATCATTTTGTTTCATGATCGTTGCTTTTAACACTATGATTGATGTCAGTCCATATTGTACAAAATTTATGAAAGTGAATTAAAACTATTTGGAGTTCATCTAAAATATCCTGCTACTACTTTGCTATTATGGCATATTTCATTGTGCACTATATTAAAATAGATATGACTGGATTTGCCTAAGAAAATAAATATAAATTCAATGAAGTTACTTGAAACATTTTGAAAACATTTTTTCAAGTATTCTGGATGAAGAAAAGGAATAATTTCCCTTCAAGGATAAATTAGTTGATTAACTACGCTTGCTATGTATTTTTAAAAGTGATAAACACTAGCTCAGAAGACTATTTTATTAAAATTTTTAATGACATCAAGTGAAACAGAAAATCTATTTAATTGAAATCCCACTAATTTAAAAAATGTTATATAATCTAATCTGAGACACTTAAATATCAATTATTTTCATTGGAAAAACCAGCATGAACAAGAATGCAAGCGATATATTTAACTTCTCAATTATAATTTAGAAATTTTTACATATTGCTTTTTATGAGGTTTATAGGCAGTGATGATAGCCTGAAACATTAGATAATCAGATTTTGTTCATGCCATGAACTTGAAAAAAGCAAAACCAATTTTTGTTAGATAGTTTAAAATGATCATTTCCCTAACTCTGACTTGACATTTTGCCCAGTTAGTTCAAATTATGAATATTTTATTGGTTTTGAAACACTTTAAGGTGATTTTTGTGATCTTTTTTCTTGTTAATACCTTCAAAAGTAGAAAGGTAGAGATAGGGTCTGATAGTCTACTGGAATATATAGTTACGAACTATCTATACACACTACACATAAAAAAAGATGAAAATGATCATTGGAGCAGGGTTTAAGAGACCTGATTCTTAGCAATTCTTAGTTGTGTGATTTTGGACAAGAATCTGCCTTTTTACTTCAGTCTCTTAAAGAAGCTAGGACTACATAACTGCTCAGTCTCTTGATAGTTCTGAGATTCTCTATCTGTGACCCTTTATTTACAGTGAAAGAATGACTACATCTCTCTCAAGTTCCGCTTTTTGTTGTAGTTCTCTTCCACACCCCCTCCTCTGTGGTAAGCTAAAGTTTAGTTCTACTGAAGTATTCAACTACTCTAAATTTAGTTCTGCCACTTGTGGATTTTCCTGCTGTCTTAAAATTCTTTTAAACAAAATTTGCATTTTGTATTTTGAGGCATAATTCTAGATTCTCCCTCTCCAAACATGAACTATCAGTAGGAATTCCGCCTCTACTTTTCTCTGCATTATAAGATTTGACTTTAAGTGTTACAAATAAGTCTGAAGATTCCATGGTAGTTTTAACATAGATCTGGAATTCTTAAAGAATAAAGAAAAATAAATGAAAATATTGTGAACCCAAAAAAGAAAACTGAAGAAGAAAAGTCCAGAGGGTCAAAGACTTCAGTTCTCTAATGTGTTAGTAGGAATAAAGGATAATGAAAACTACAGAAGGTGTGTGTGTGTGTGTGTGTGTGTGTGTGTATGTAGAAAGAGCAGGTTAATGTAATATGCTTATATCTAAACTTGATTATTTGTTTTGGTGAGGTCAGGGACAACACCGAGCTGAGAAAGTGTCACCTCAGACCAAGCAGTTTAAAACAGTTCCTGGTTCTAAGGGGACCTAAGCCTTTTTTTTTAAAGCATCTATTTGTCAATTTAAATTGAAAAAATATCCATATTTTTTAAAAGTAAAAAGTATAATAATTGTAATACAGATGCAGAAGATGGAAGACCAGGAGAATATCCATTTTGGCAGATAACAAGGAATGAATGGAACATGATATAAAATTTAAATTCACAAAACACTTCAAAATACATTAAAAGTGAATGCATACTTGTGATCTTTTTATAATTTCAACAGAAAGAACACATACTGTATATTTCTTTATGAATAAATTGAAAGGACAGATATTTCAAGTACCAACTGCAAGACTCTGCTCTAAATCACGTCTCAGTGAAATGTTAAATCTCAAGTATATGCCATAAAGTATAAATTTGTAAATTTATAAAAATCTTAAAATATTATGTATGACAAGGTATATGCATTAAATTACAGGCCATCAAGCAATAAGTGCTTCTATGGTGATATTTCACTTATAAAATTAACCTGATCTTTTTAACAAGTGTAATTCAGTAATAAGCATGTAAAACTTATCAGAGAGATAAATTAAATATGTTATGGCCTTTTGTACAGGTTAGGAAAATGTTAAATTCCTTCCACTGTACTGTGAGCTTCTCAAAGGCAGGGATAGTACTTGACTCATATGGTACTTGTTGTATGAGTTTATGGTTGAATGAATAAATGCAATATTGTAAATTCTGGCTCATTTAACTAAAGGCATTTTGTTGGGAGGATTTCCTTGATTGGTTATGAATTAGAAAAGGAGGAAGTAATAGAAGAACGAATGTTCAAGATGAAGCACTTTCATGTGTAAAGCTATGTTTAAATACATAAACACTATGTATGCTCTAACAAATTTTTAACAAATTTCATTAAATGCAAGACTTGTAGACATATGCACAAAAGATCCATTTCGTTTGTTTTCTTCTGCTTTTCACATCCTAAACAATCTTTGTTCATTTTTATTGTTATTTATTGCTTTTTTAGTCTGTCCCATGTTATGAGGACAAATTTTGTTCATTTGTTTGTTTCAAAGTAAATGGTGGCTCCATGTTTCAGGCCTAAAAACATTGAAACAAGACTTTTTTTCTACATCCTGTACTTGCAGAACAAACTACTTCTTCAGAACATATTTAGCATGGAGGCTGCTAAATGCTCGCTCCTTCCATATCATCATTAGAAGAAAGATCAAGAAACTATACTGATGCTAGAATAAAAGCCAGGTACTATTCCTGTGGTGTCCACTTTACCGTCTTGCATGTAAGGTTTACCACTGGATACAAACTTCTGAGAAAAGAATATTTTCTCTATAAATGTTTCTGCAGTGTAATTTAAAAAAAATGATCAGAGGTATATGGCAATTAGATGACATTTCTGGATTATACAGCAAAAATATATAATAAATTTAGCAGCATATTAGCAAGAGGCTCATGAATCTGTGAAAAATATTTTATTTCACAATATATTAAAATAAAAGAAGAGAAATAACACTGGCCAGTATTTGAAGAGAAAAATAAGAACTAAATATGTTCAAAAGCAGTGAAAAATTCATTTTTCAAAAATTCTTTTGTAGAGATTTACATATTAGGGATATGCAAGATCCAAAAATTTAAAATGGAATTAGACCAATTAAATTTAGTAAGAAATGATATATATTCAATTTAATAATTACTTAAAATCTAATGTAGTCTTCCTTTTAAAAATCACTGAGATAAGTAATGTGGTTCAGACACTCCAATATGTTTTTTAAATACTAAACTTCTGCTTATGATACCATGCTAGTTTGTGGCTAGCACTTATTCTTGCATATAGAATGCATAAATATGAAATTTATGTGATGCCCCATTTTTAGTTGAAAGCAAATTTACAGTTATATATTGTACCACTATGCTCAAATTCTACAATAAATTCCAGAAATTGGCACATAGCAAGAGTTCAGTAAATGTTAGTTATTTTTATAAATATAAAGTTAGAAACTTCCCCAAATCCTTTGAAAAAAATAGTAAATCTAGTATGAAAGTATGGAAACATCTTTATATAATCATATTAGTTTTTACGAATATATGTGTAGTTATTCAGCATATTTTAAAATATTCTTGAAACAGGCCCATTTTCACTTTTACCAAAGAAGATTCTGAAGCTACAAGATCTCAAAGTTGCAATGAGGTCAGCCTAGACCCTAAATCTTTGAATATTATTTTTCAACCACTTCAGACTAAGAAATGAGTAATTTTTTTTACCCGGAAAACTGAACAGACTGGTGACTGTGAAAAGGAGAAATCATATTTTATAAAATCAATTTGTTAATTTTTACAGGTCTTCTACACTAAAATAATTTTGTTACCTTTTATTTAAGAGACAGTGGATGGACTAAACAACTTGTTGAAAAATCACACAACTAATTATTGGATAAAGACTCTAAAATTTGTGTGTGGGCTTCCTTCCCTCCCAGAAATGGAACAAATTCAGGAATCCATAACACTTATGTAGATACCAGCAGATGCACTCGCAGAGCTTGGCGTAACAGGTCTTACAGTTATGGTATGCTGTAAAATGTCAGGATTATATGAAAAATGTGGAATTTTTATGTTCTCTTCAGGGATTCTTATAATTGGCATAATAAAAGTCACCATATGGGAAAAATTACCATTGGTGTGGTTCACAGATACTTTTAAAACTGTCTCAGCCTTTAATTTAATTAAGTTCTAATCCTCATTTTCTAACAGCTTCAAATGAACTAACTTTTTTATCTTTTGTCTTACAGTTAAGTATTAAGATCCACTCAATTCATTCATTTTCTTGGGCTCTTTTTAGTTTTGAAATATCATATTCTCTGGAACGGAAATGACTTTCTGTTGGTTTGTTTTGTTTACAATTTCTGTTCTCTTTTCATGAATTAGTTTTACCAAAGATAATTTCACTATAAATTGTAACATGAAAAATAATATCCAAACTTTTCTTTTAGGAGGGGCCTGGTTTTCACATGGATGCCTTAGAGAATATGAAAATTAGGCAAAACATCAAATAATCTCAACATCAAAAATATACCTGCAGGTTTATAAAAAAAAAATTCTTATTCAAAATAATCAAAGTAATTCTATGTCACATATTTGTTTTACACTCAACATCAGAGATGACTTGTGTACACTATAATGCCTTCTAATAAGAGACTAAATGAGAAATAAGCAACTGCTTAAATAATAGTGACCACAGTTAATGAATATCATCAGACTGAGGGCAGTGGAACATATTATTTCACTACAAACTTCATTAGTACACTGAATAATTTTAAATAAAAAATCCAGAAAAATGTTATTACTTTAATAAGTAACTTTAACAAGTAACATTTCCCCATCCCTCTGATTTCAGATTATTATATTTTATCCAAGTTTGTCACTAGAAGCCTTGGTATCAATACCTGGATTCCATTTAAAACAAGCATAGATGGGCTCTGGGAATTCTATTTGATGCAGGGTTATGCTGCTAAGTTTATGGCTACTGAAGACAGGAAAGGACTCATCATAACTCATCTATGCTCCATATTGCCCAGATGCCTTTCCAGATCCATTCTCCACCTTGTTCTTTGTACAGAAGATTGATCTGAAAGCTATTTTTCTGCTACACAAATTGTGGCACTGTATTAGCAGCACTGGCATCACTGGAGGGTTTATTAGAAAAGCAGATTATCAAGCCCCACCCTGGACCTATTGAAGTAGGATTTACAGTTTAACAAGACCCTCAGATAATTCTTATGAACATTTTAGTTTGTGAAGCACTAGATTCTATCAACAGACTCCCTTATCTTCTGGAGAATTCCAGCAGAAGGATGCAGGGAGGGAGGAATGATCAGGATTATTCCACAGGGTCCCTCACCATTACCTTGACAGGAGTTGACTAGGACCCTTACTTAGTCACTATTTCTTTCATGCCAGACTGATATATATTTATCTCTCTGTCCCAACGGGTTGGGAATGGTGACAGCCTAGCTGCTGCTGTTCTAGGTTATAGCATAATCCCTTGTGGCTCCTTTATATCCAATTATTTAGAAATAATCCCTTTGTTAGTAAGCCTTCCTTGAATTAACCCACATTCCATTGTTTCCCAATGGACTTCTATGTATATACCACTGTACATGGAAATCACTAGAGATTTGATTTTTCAGGTACTCTATTAAACATCTCTTAATCTGTCCATAACCACTCTTATACTTCAAAAGATAATATCCAAGTAGAAATATGGATGACTGCAGCTCATCATTCTACCATGGTTGCTTACTTGTTTCCTAGGGAATGTTTTGAAGACCTAGATCACACATGTATGCTCTTTTCTACCAATTATAACCCCAAGAAGCATAGAGAATTCACAAAGAGAGAGTAGATAAAAAGAAAGTTAAGAGAGTTGGCTACATTGAAGTTGGATAGTAACTGAATTAAGGGTAAAACTGGCAAGAAAAAAATATGGGGCTAATAGAAACTTGAGATGAATTGAATGTTACACATTACTTTGGTATAACTTATACATGAGATCAAGATGAATAGTGTTAAATAGAGCTGAATGTGTCAGTTGGTTCCATTATTTTCTATCAATATTGCATTAAACTATATATTTTATTCCTAAGGAAATTAGTTATGTAAGCAATTTAAAACTCTATGCTAATTGTTTTCTTAATTTGTTCACATATCTTTACCTTATGAGATTTTTATATAATTAGAGTACATTTTCTTCTTGTAAATGCTCCAGAAGTGGGCAGTATCATTTATTGGTTGTGTATCTAAAGTACAGGTACTTTATGCCTACTGTCTTATTTAAACCACAAAATACCCATTCAAAATGGGATTATTTCCCTCCTTTCTACAGATCTATAAATGGAGAAGGGCTAAGTAGTTTGCCCAAGGTCATACATATGTTAGTAAAATACATTCATTCATTTGACTCTAAAACTTCAATCCTAGCATCTACACCACCACCTGACAATGAATAAGATCATCCCATATATTCAATCAGAACTCCCAAGTATGTATCTTGGAAAACCACAAATAGATGGGATTAGTGTATATTATCTTCAGTTATTCTTTTTAATGCAAAGCTAATATAAATTTTAAGGAGTCAACAATATCTGACTTTAAGCATCTTTAGTACAGAGCAGAAACAGCTTCATTAACTAAATCTAATATTGAATAAAGACATTATTTACTGATAATGCCAAGTATAATCATATGGCTTGAAGCCCCTTAACCCTTTAAAAGTGCAAATAGATGAATAAAAAGGTATAGCAAGCCATCTGTTATATGAAATTCCAATCATCATATAGTCTTTTTAGTAAAATCATCTTTGGTTCTATTCCTTTCCAATGGGAAAGTTCAGAAGAGTTGATTAACTTTTTTTCCCCCTTAATGTAAGCTTACTAAATGAAAAATTTCTAATCTCTTTAGGCTCTGGATAAAATCAATCTAGAAGTTTCTGTCACATTAAACCCATTTGGTATTATGAAGAACTGCCATTTGAAGAATATTTTAAACAAAGAAAAATCAAGCATCAAGGCTAAAAAGCAATAGCCCATGATGTAGAATACAAATGATATAATTACGAAGAGAAAAATATTCTATGCAATGCACTCCAAACCTAACACCATGCTGTTCTGCCATATATGAAGGTTCTGCTCTTCCTAAAATTGTAAAGCTTAATTGTGTGATTTCATTCTGTGCACAGCAGGGCAGCCATATGCTCTAGAAAACTACATGCAAGGGAAGCTGCTTGTTGCAAAAGTGGGTGAAAATGCCCTGAAATAATTCTGAACAAGATAAAAATGTCTTTAACATAGAACCATTTCTTCATACTCCAAAGGCAGAGGAGTCCACTTTGGCACCAGCTTTGAACACAAATAGAAAGTCTAGGCCCTTCAAAATATTTTAACAAGGAAAAAGATTTAAAAGTCACAAACGTCACACTCACTGTGACCATCTCATTCCCAGGTAGAATGATTAGCTCTGGTAACCATTTGGGGAAATCAGTTGCACACAAACCCATTTCCATCTCTGATCTTTAAAGTTAAGCCTTCCTTTTTAATCAGTGCAGTATGTACTATTATCAGCTTCCCTTGTTTGCCCATTCCATAAAAAATGAGAAATAGTATATTAATAGAAAGAATAAGCTTCCAAGGTATCTGATTAACAATTACTGGTGAACATAGCAATGAGGTTGAAATCTGAAAAAATAGCCTTTATGAAATAAGACCATTGTTATGAGATGATGGTTCCAGTTAATATGAAAAGATATATGCTTCCTAAGATCTACTCAAAGGAAAACAAAAACATTCGGTCATCAGAAGTTCTTAAAATTTCTGTGTAAGAATAACGCAAAAGCATGGTTTGAGGGGGTAGCATTGGATAAAAATGTTAAAATGGTTACTTGCAGATTTGTCATTTGTGAAAAAAATAAATTTTCATTGCTTAATATTGCCATGAGTCCTCAGGCATTCAGACTATTTTTATCTAATACCTTTTAAAAATGCTTGAAACTGTTACTAAGTAAATTCTAACATTTTATTTTTTCTCTTCTTTCTGCCTAAAAGCAGCTTATTCAACAAAATGTAAAAGAATTAGAAATATAAATATATATTCACTGTTATGAATGACATAGTTTTGACAATTTCACAAATGTGGTAATGGAATGGAAGATGAGGGTGATATTCAATAAATACTTATGTATTTAAATTATAAATTGGCACATTTCTGAAGATGGATTTTTAAACTGCTACTATCAACACTGAACACAATTTTCCACAAAATAATATAATTAGGAGAAAATCAAGAGAACAATGAAAAAAACAAAAGAAGGCAAGATATTGATAAAGCATGCAATAGTCAATATTTATATGCAGTACACCCACTCAAATGTTAACAATTCCCTGTTAAATATGTATTTACTTTACCAATATCAAATTTCTTACATAAAAAATTAATAATTAATTTAATAAATGAAAGTATTTCACAAGAATCATATGTAACCAGTTTTTTTAAGCTATAAATTCTCCATTCTTTTATTATTTATGCTAAACATGCATGAAAATCAATACATTAGTTAGTCTCATAAAAAAGGACCTGGGAATTCAAGCAGGCAAATGCAATTTTGCCATTTATATGAAATAGAAGATAATGCTTAATTATTCAATTATGAAAATTTTTGATTTGGAATTGATTTTGGAAAAAATCAATTTTTGTATCCTTCTTTCCACTATGTTTTGCTTCCATCTATCAGATAGACTTTCAGAGAGAGGAAAAGTGGTAAGTAAAGGGAAACTAAAACCTATGTTTTTTCTTTCTGTTATTTGATAACAAGTTAAATCAAATCATTTCAAGATATAGAATTTAGGGTAAAAATTAAAAGTAATAAATGAGTTAAAATTTGACTTGGGAATGCTTTCATCATTTAGTCATACATTACTGATCTTTCCAGTAAAATCGTTAACTAATATAATCAGCTCAATCATTCTTAATTGTTGGCATAATTATTGTCATTCAGGTGGACCCAGAAAATCCATCTGCCCTAAAATATCCCTTCCACTCATGAATTTCCCACCATAAGAGTCATTCTTACAGAGTTAAAGTTTAGCTTTTACTATATTATCTGATGTAGCTTATCAGCATTGTGATTATTCTAGTGGAGGACAAGATCTCATGGAAAGTGGACAGAGAGCAGGTACTGTATGATATGTATTGCTCTCTCTCCATGACAATCATCCTTATGTAAGTTCTTGCTATTCAGTGTATCAGTATAACCTGTAGTTTTGTTAGAAATGTGGAATCTCAGATCCCACCCTAATCCCATCAAGTCACAATCTGCATTTGAACAAAGACCGCCAGGTGATTTGTTGACATTGAAGTTTGAGAAGCATCCTCTAAGACAGACTCCAAGTTTCTATCAACTGTTAATTGCAACTCTGTACACCTAACTAATTTGTCTGCCTGCTCATATTTACTTAAAGTTTCTTCTTTAATTTCCTGCTAAAATGAATTCTTAAAAAAAAAGTTACATTAGATAATATAAATTCTCTGCTAGAGCCCACCAATGTCTTCCTATCTCATTCAGATTAAAATAAAACTCTTTACCTAGGCCTCAGATCCTACATGGCCTGGTTCCTGCAAGTTTCCTACCTTATCTCCACCATTCTCCTCCTTGTCCACTGAACTCCAGGCACACTGGGCTTTCCTTTTCTCAAGCAAAACTCAAGCTTTTTCTAGCTAGTTACTTTCTCTGCCTGATATGCTTTCTCCTCTGATCTTAGCATGGCTGTCTCTTTCCTGTTATTTAGGTCTCACTTTAAATTTTAACTCATCAAAGTGTCCTTTATTGACCACCCAAACTAAGGTAGTCACCCATATATCACATAGCTTGATTTAATTTTCTGCACAGCCCTTGCTACCATCAGTTAGTTATTCATTTATTTGTTTATTGTCTTTTTCTCTCCACTTGAATATAAACTCAATGAAACAGAGTCTACTCAGTTGTTGTTCACTCAGGACCTGGAAAAATGTCTGGCATGTAAGTATTCAGTGAACATCTGTTGAAGAAAGAAACAAATAAGAAAGGAAAGCAGGAAGGAAAAGAAGGAAGGAAGGAGTAAGAAAAGATGGGAGAAAATAAACAGAATGAAAGGAAAAATAGACACTCAGAAAGAAAATAAGGGGAGAAAGGAAAAAAGAAAGAAAGAAAGGTCTTGAAGAAAGTAACTCTCATCTTGGACACTACCTAAAAGACAAGCTAGAGGGAGATCCTCAAACAGAGAGTTTCTGAAATTTAAGTCATATACATAGGCACTGGGCCCTGGGAGAAATGTATCTATGGGTGAGGTCCCATTTACTGGGATAAGGAGAGTGCCAATCTCTAACTTTCTTGATGGCAGCACTGGACACTTCTATGCTCATTTTAACATTGGCCATACAATTAGATAACCATAAAGATAAGTCCATGTCAACTGAAACATCAAGAGAAAATAGAAGATGATGATAAATACATTAATTAATATACAATATCTCTGGATAGAGTCATAGACACTTAGGATTAGAAGGGAAAGTAGCAATCATATTATTGCGACACTCTTTGATGCTTAATGTTGCCTAAATACCCAATTTGTCCAACAAGCTACACTTGAATAACTTATTAGTGATTTAGGAATGTGCTGCTTTCTGAAGCATACAATCTCTGTTTGAAAAAACTCAAGATTAGAACAGTCTTCTTTATAATAAACTATTTTGTATCTTCCTGAGGGTCCACACACTAAGTTCTACAACCTATGCCAGAGCAGGTTTGATCTTTCTTACATATAACGATGTATCACACATTTGAAGACAGCTATAATTCATTCCCACTCACATACCATACTCATTCTGTAGTAAATCTCTTGGAATTGACCAATAATTTTTCTCTGTAGTCTCATCTCTATAACTTTTCCTTTGAATATAGAGACTGTATTTTATACTTCTTTTGAATTCATCACATGCTTAACACAGAGATAATAAGTTCAATAAAAAACTGAAACTTGATGGAGGTATATCGGTATTCATAAAGATCTAAGTAACCACCCATATATTAACTTACTCATTGTGATATTGCTTATGAAGATAAAAAAAAGAGAACATTTCTTGGATTTACAAATTTATACCCTATAAAAGTATTAATAGAATTTTTGAAAAAAGTATTAGTTGCTTGCAAACTGTTGAAAATATTTAAAATATATTTTGCATGTGGCCAAATAGCCTACTAGTGAAAGGCATATAGGAAGCACTCAAGAACTGTTACTTCCACACAATAGAGTTTTTGTCATATTACAGTCCAGTTTTTTGAACAAAGTTGTTACATATCATAGAATTTGACTTCTGAAATCAACTGGAAATTTAGTTTAGATATGTATCTGATAGTCTTCTGTCTTCCTTTTTTTTTTTTCTTTTTTTGTGAGGAAGACCAGCCCTGAGCTAACATCTGTAGCTAATCCTCCTCTTTTTGCTGAGGAAGACTGGCCCTGGGCTAACATCCGTGCCCATCTTCCTCCACTTTATATGGGACCCCGCCACGGCATGGCTGACAAGCAGTGCATCGGCGGGCGCACGGGATCCGAACTGGCGAACCCCGGGCTGCCAAGCGCGAACTAAACCGCTGCGCCGCCGGGCCGGCCCCTGTCTTCCTTTTTTTATTGAGCAATGTAACTGTTCAGATGAGCTTACTTGAAAAAAATATTGCTTATACTAAAAATGAAAAAACTTTCTGCTTTTGTTTGGATTAAAACTGCTGACCTAAAAATGAATAGTTTTATGCTGAATTAACCATTCTTACCTTAAAGCTGAAAATAATTAAAAAGTTCTATTTAAAATCTGGTGATTAAAATAGGTTTTCTTCTAAGCTTCTGTTTTGAGGGGGGAAGTCTATATCATATTGAATTTCAGTTGAACATAATTCCACGTTACTTTATAAACTAAACTAAAACCCTGTTTGATCCTATTGATATAATCATTAGCTGTTAAATATACTATGAAAGAATTGACTACACTTTATCAAAACAAACAGCAGCAATGGCTGTAAATGCTCATAACACATAGTTGACTCCACAAGATGTTATAGTCATCTGAGTAAAATTTCAACTAGGAAGAACAATAAAAGAGAGTTTATAATTATTATTATATACATATATGGGAACTTTTCCATAAGAATATTCACACTTTGTACTTGAAAACAGCAACTACCAAGGCTGCTCATTAACGGCTGACAGAACTTGTCTATATATTGAAAAAAATAGAAATATCATTCTACTACCACATATAAGGAAAACAATGTTAAAATAATGTGGAGTAAAACCCATTTTAATGATTATTTTTAAAGTGGTATGACTATAAAGTTGAGGAAGAAAACTCAATTGTGCCTATAATGTATATTATTTTAACATTAATATCACCTAATACAAGGCCTTGATACATTAGACCTTTATGAATCTTAAATAAATGAAAGAATGAATGAATACTACTCTAGCAATATAAAGACTGGGTTTTCATATGGCCTCTACCAGACCACAATTTCCTCTATAAAATAATGGTGTGGTGTTAGATGACCTGAAAGACTCCTTCTATTTCTAAAATATATAATTCTAGAAATACAGGACACTTTCCTCATAATTTTTAAATCATTTTATTACATAAGTCCTCATATTTTATAGTTAACTTTGAGTTGAAATCTCTTAGGGCTATAATATTAAACTATGAGGTTTAGAGATTAATGAAAAAGAAAAATATGTAAGTAAATATTAAATAATGTCAAAAGAGATTTCATAGCTAAGGCAACAAATTATTCCAATGAAGTTTAAAATATCACTAGATGTTATGTTATCTAATTTTAAACACCTGGATATTTTGTAAACTAAAAACACCAATTGCTTTTAGGTTTATTTATATGAATGTAAATCTTCCTTTAGGCATAGTTGAACACTTTATTTACTCACCATATGTCTATTCAGCACAAGTAACTACTCAGAGCATTTTCTATGCATCTTAGTGATACAAACACACTTTACTAGATTGAAACTTTCATTCATCTTTCAAGAATTAGTCCAAATACCCTCTATGCAGCCTTCCTTGACTTCTATGTTTTAGAGGTAGTCAGTCCCTATACTTTACTTCAACAACATTTCAAAAATAGTGCTACGGCAGTTTTTCTCTTAATATATTTGTAATTACTCTTTTTAAAAAAAAGTTATATAGACTACTCAGTGGCATAGCCTGCACTGTTCGTTTTTATACTCCTATTATATAGCACAATGTCACACACATAGCAAGAGTTAAAACATATTTGGTGAATAATAATAAAAATAATAATAATTAGTAATTGTTAAAGATAAGTCAGCAAGTGTGCTAACTATTTTCACACAACTACCTCTGAGGCAGGTGGTGTCAGTTATTAAGAAGTTGCAGGCTTTGAGACTTGAAGTTATTGCTCAAGATCGTACAGCTAACAAGGGGCAGAGTGAGATTCAGCCTAGTTCTGACCTCAAAACTAACTAGCAATGGTGGGCATTTGGTTTTATCTTTCCACTGGGAGAAAATACCTAAGATTTTTTTGGCACTTCCACCGAATACCATGTTTAATCCTAGTAATAAACCTCATGTAATACTATTATACTATTTTACAGATAAGGAAACTGAACTCTAATAATTCATGTGACCTGCACAGGGTCTCACACATAGTAGGTGGCAAAAGCAAACTAAAATCCAGTCAATAAAAACTAAGTTTTCATTCCAAGGACTATTGGACGCTAATATAGGAAACTGTGGTGTGGTGTTAATACATAGTTTAAAGATGATTTAAAGCAACATTATTTATTAGTATTTTTCTTTCTCTTTTACTTCTTTTAATTTCAATGTCAAAAGATTTTTTAAATGGGAAAATTGGAAATGTTTTCATTTTATTAAAAACATGTAAAAAGTGAAAAAATTATTTTAAGATAACTGAAATTAAATTACTGATGTTTTACCAATAGTACAATAGAAAAAATAATTGGACTAGTATCCTATAGAGAATTGAAAATATTTTTGATAAATATTCCAAGTGTTTTTAGAATATTCATTAATTGCACAGCTGTTATTTATAATAAAGTAATAGTCATAGTGATTTAAGGTTTAATTTATCATAAATTAACACAGATTTTGAGTCTACATACACACAAGTACCAAGTTCCAAATACTATGTGCAATTTCAGGGTCCATGTTTGCTTTGCATTCATAGCAATATTGACGTAAACTATAGGTACTTTAATTGCCACAGGTTATTGAGAACAGATAAATTAGGAATTAGTAATGATCAAAAGACATCTAAAAAATGAGGGGCTGGCCCTGTGGTGTAGCCATTAAGTTTGTGCATTCCACTTCGGTGGCCCAGGGTTCGCAGGTTCGGATCCTGGGCACAGACCAACACACCGCTTGTCAAGCTATGCTGTTGTGGCATCCCATATAAAGCAGAGGAAGATGGGCACGGATGTTAGCCCAGGGCCAATCTTCCTAGCAAAAAGAGGAGGATTGGCAACGGATGTCAGCTCAGGGTAATCTTCCTCACACACACACAAAAAAGACAGCTAAAAAATGAAAATTTAATTGCAGTGTGAATAGAGAAAAATGATAAAAAATACTCAATTATCACACAGTTTAAAATAGTATGGACTTGTAGACATCAAAAGAACTTATGCTATCGCAATCTCTATCACATATATGTTTTAGATGGTAATTAATTTCGGCAAAATAATATCCATTGCATTACACTAGTATTTATTCATACGAAATTTATTGACTTTATAGTTTTCTTTAACTATAAATTGCCTTTGATTTTATAAATGTATAACAGACATAAGCAAGACATTTATATCTACTTTTATGTTGTGAATTTTGAAGTGGTAATATAATAAAAGCAATATATTATTGTGGGTTCATGAGAATATTGTTGCCTTTAAAGGGGATTAAAAACACTAGTTTTTTATAACTGTGACAAAATGAAGTAATCTTTAATACTGAAATATACAGATATTTGATTATATTGAAGAATATAATTTTAAGCCTTTAAGTAATTTAGGTGAATGTTGTAGCTAGTGAAATGGCAAATATTTATTCATTAATACGTCTGTGGGTCAGAAGCTATTCTAGGCACTAGGAATGGAGCATGAACAAGACTTATCCACTCCTTACCCTCCTAGAGCTTAAAATTTACAGGACAATCATACAACTGGTGATTACAAGTACAGGAAAAGTGCATGGTACAATGGTGAGTTATGTGAAGAAAATCGAACCTACCTGGAGGTGACAATTTAATTAAAGCTTGGACAGGGAGTTACAGCGAAGAAGGAATGGTTCATGAGAGTAGCTTGAGGTAGGAAAGAACATGGTGTGTTTGACAAGCTAAAAGAAATTATGTTTGGCCAGAAAATTAGAAAGTGATTGTGAGAGCCACATGAGATGAATTCAGAGAGATGGGAGAAAGCCAGACCATGGAGGTTCCCATGCTATCACAAAGTCTTGGTTTTAGTCCTAAGGTAGTTGGGAAACCACTGGAAGCTTTAAAGCAGTGAAGTGATGTGATCAGATTTTAATTTTTAAAAGGTCATTCCTTTTTAACACTGTGGAGAATGGAATAGAAGAGCATGAATGAACAGTTTTGTATTATGTTTACTAACTCATTTAAAATGTCAATTAAATGACTCACTGTCTGCATACACCATATAACTCCTTTAGTACTCTGATCAGTTATGAGCTTTACAAAATCTTCCTTGTACCACTAGGATCAGTTTTCTCTATGTCCTTTATCTCAGTCTCTTGAAAAAAGGGATTATGAATTATTTATCTCTATTTCCTATAGAACAAAGCCCGGTACTCAGTAAGCATTTCGGTCATGTTGGTTGAGCTGGAATTATTTTTAAAAAGAATACTGCTTTGATGGTAGCCAATTCCAATTTAGAAATATAGCCCTGCTATCACTTTAAAGACTGATTTATGTCTGAAAATATAGCTGTATACTGAGGGTTTTTAAAAACATTAATCGACATAGGATAATAGGTTTCCTTTACTTCTAACATTGATGGGGTTTTTTTTTGCCCAAAATGCTAATAGTTTGTGCCTCAAATGCAATAGATAACTAGCCAGCTGAAATCACTGAAATAGTAGTAGGTTATTGAAGGAGTCAGAAGGTCTAGTTTTAATTAAACTGGAGATTTGATAAAAGAATAATAACTTAAGGGGCCAGCCCGGTGGCACAGCGGTTTAGTTTGCGCTTTGGTAGCCAGGAGTTTGTGGGTTCGGAGCCCGGGCACCTCAGAGGGTGCACTGCTTGTCAGCCACGCCATGGCAGCGTCCCATATAAAGTGGAGGAAGATGGGCTGGATGTCAGCCCAGAGCCGGTCTTCCTCAGCAAAAAAAGAGGAGGATTGACAACGGATGTTAGCTCAGGGCTGGTCTTCCTCCCCCCCACCACCCAAAAAAGAACTTAAGTCACTAAAAAATGATGAATATAATATTTAAAAAGTTTTCCATATGCATAATTTAAATGTCAATAACTGAAGAATATTTATTTCCGAAGTAGATGGAACCATTAAATGAATATTATACTCATAAACACTATTTTAGAAAGAATATGGGGAAAGGTGAAACAGGTATTAGCTCTAAAACAGCATTGGGAGATTATGACAACAATAGAGAAAATTTGAGCACTGATTTGGAATTTACCAAGGAAGTAATCTTGATGCTTAATTGAAATTTACTTGAATGTTCTTCAAAATTTTAGATTGAGTAATTTTTAAATTGTTTTATTTAATCTAATAATTGACTATTACTTTTTCTCTTTTCAATCTGAATTATTTTTCCTAGTTCTACAAAATATTAATTTGTAACTCCAGATTTCCTCAAATGAATTGATGGTAAACTTTGGTTAAAACAGTATTTGTATTATTAATTAAATTTTATAATAAACCTACATCTGAAAATTACCTGCCTACTATTCAATGGGTAATGAAATGATTAAAGGGGGTTTGTCAATGTTAGTTAGCTCATGCAATTTTCCAAAGAGAGTGAAAAAACTAAATAAATGTGTTTTTTTCTTAATCAATATTTTAATAATATTTACACACTTTTACTTCCTGGTGCTAAGGAAAACTGTCTTTTTGATTAAGCAAATCATTAATTTTATTATGATTCTATATTCATATGAGGGGAAATATTCATGGTAGAAAAGTGAATAGAGAAGCAGGGTGATATTGATTTAATCCTTTAAAGGAGGCTACTACATGGGAAGAATTCATTTTAGAATGCTTCTTATTAAAGATAAAGTAAGTACTTTCAGCATGAAGTCTGATGGAAATAGGCTTCTGAGATATTTCTGTATGATTTTCAATCAACTTACGTAAAGATGTCTTGATTTTTCTCCTTAGTGTGAGCAAATCATCAATGGTTTTCCATTACTTATATCATGTTCTGTATAAACCATGCCTAACCACACTTCATAAATCATAGCCAGTTTAGAGAACTTATGATGAGTTAGAAAGAGAGTTGGAGTACATATTTTGTACTTAAAATATGTTCAATTAATATTTGCCCCAATGCATATGTCGACATAAGTGAAGTCCCTTTCATACTACACTGATTTTTTCCTAAACTGCTCAATGAAACCTGCTACCAAGAAAGAGAAAAATTTGCTTGCTACAGTTCCTAATTTTGTAAAAGGCAGACATATTAATTGACTAGAAAATTACCAATATACGATTTGTCTTTGTGGTATTTTTTTCCTCTAAAAATTAAATTAGGAAGTTAAGGAATATTTAAATTTGGAGCCATATCTCAATGATAGCTGTTACCTTTTCAAAATGAGAAATTTGTTTTCAGTATAATGATATGGGTCAGGCAATAGGTATTAGAAATAGAAGAGTAAGCTATATAAAACAATCACCAGACATAATGTTTCCATTTTTCCCAATCAAATTATCTATTTTTCTCTATTATTAATTAGCATTTGAGTAACATAAAAATCTCATGCAAATACTGAAAACTACTACCTGGGATAAATCATCAACATGTAAATATGTGCACTTATTAACTGAAACTGGCTATTTTATTTTCATGTTATCTCAACAGCATAACTGGGATGTAATAAACAATAGATATTTAGTACTTGTTTTTATTATCCCTTTTATGCACTCTTTTCTATTTTTACCCCCTCCTCCCTCCAACATTTGCATTGTACTTTGACTTGTTTTTTATTTTAATTTCTGTGCTTTCAAATTATTCAGGTTTTGTCTGTTACAATCTATATTTTTCAGCTACTTTGAACTCTTTCTTTCACTTCCTACATCTTGGCTGCCTTTCAGCTCATTCTCTAATTAGAATCATTACCAAAATATAGCTTTGGCTGTAACTAAATGGGCACAAGAAAATAACATCCAATACCTCTATGAGTAACAACTGCAAGCTCTTTAGTTCTTTCTATCTGTTCAGCATTTCTTGGTCTTCTCCTTGAACTTTGTGTATCTGCTTCATGAGGAGAGAGCCCGTCCTTGGACGTGTTGGGGTCCAGACCTGAATTTCTGAGATTCGTAACTTGCACTCGCTGTTCCTCGGAAAGTCTACGGATGGTGACAGCTGTAACACTGGATACAGTAACATCTGCAGATGTGCTAGCAACAGCAATAGCACCAGTGGTAGTCCTGTTATGCTCCTCTAACTCACCAGTGGAGGTAGTGTGGGTCAATGTAGAAGAACCTGTGGGACACAGTAGCACTAGATGCTAACTTTTTCTTTTAAATTTTGTTTATTTTTTTCCGATAAGTTTGATAAATTATATTCCCTTAAGGATAATCAACATGAAGAAGCAAAACACAAACACACCACTAAAATGTGAAGTAACCAGATCTGATCGTTGGTTTGGATCAATCAACCTACGAATAGATATTACACATAAATATACCACATTTTAACTGTAACACATTAGGGGGGAAAAGATGAAATTGTAAACTCTTATGTGGCCTTGAATCAATTTTCTTCATTATTTATCTACAGATGAATTTTAGCAACAAATGCCTGGCAAGTGACAAGTTTTGACAGAATGGGTTACTATGTAACCACACTTTTCTCAAAAGTATGCTTTGAATAGTCTGTGCCATATCTCTTCATAATTTCTGGGAAAAATATCAAAATTTCTATTTTAAGACAAGTAAAGAAAGGAGAATTTAAAATCAAAGCCAAAATGAAAATAAAATGATTTAAGAAAATGAAACTTGGAAATAACTACTCTATGTAAATGTCTATCTTAATCTCATTTGCCAGAAAGCAACCAACATGTTAAATATTCAATGTCATAAACTATATACATTTTAGATTTTACTGAGTTGTTTTTGGAAGTTGGATAATATTTTTCACTATTTTGAGTAAAATTTGAGATTAACCAATTTTCAACTAATTAAATGTAAACAAATCATTTTATTTAGAAATGACTGAAAATTAACTATTAGCATGGAACTTTTATTTATAGAAAACTAGCTTTAAAAAATGGCTGAGGGTGGTTGGCCCAATGATGTAGTGGTTAAGTTTCGCACACTCTGATTTGGTGGGTGGCCCAGGGTTTGCAGGTTCAGATTCCAGGCATGGACCTACACAACTCATCAGCCATGCTAAGGTGGTGACGCACATACAAAATAGAGGAAGATTGGCACAGATGTTAGTTCAGGGAGAATGTTTCTCACCCCCAAAAAAGAAAATGGTTGAGGGGCCAGCCCCGGTGTCCTAGTGGTTAAGTTCAGTGCATTCCGCTTTGGTGGCCTGGGTTCAGTTCCTGGGTGCAGACCTACACCACTCCTCAGTGGCCATGCTGTGGCAATGGCCCACATACAAAAACAGAGGAAGACTGGCAACAGATGTTAGCTCAGGGAAAATCTTCCTCAGCAAAAAAAAAAAAAAAGATGGTTGAGAATTTCCAAATATCTCACAAGCATTTTGTGGTATATATCTCTCCACATTCTTAAAATTATTAAAGTTTCATTATAACTTAAAAATGTTTTAAAGGTGCCATATTAGGGTTTTCTTTTTTCTTTCACTTAATTTTTTTTACAAGATTGTCCTTGGTTGTACATAATTCTTACATAATGAAATAAAGTAATCTTATAATAGAAGCATGAAACAGAATGAGGATATATTTAAAAGGGTCTTAGCTAAAATGTTTAACAAGAAAAAAAGAAAAACTATTGAATTTTGGAGGTACAGCTACTAATTAGGAATAATAGGTCCTGGTTAGAAAACTTCTGAATATTTTTTAAAGCCAATGAGTGATATATGTTTTCATATACTTGCCTTCTCATTAAACCGCATTTCAAACTGCTGTCCACAATGTGTAATTAGATATTTTAGACAAAAGCACATATTTTAACCATTCTGCAAGAGGAAAATCATTATATCCCTTAATGTGGTTTGAGCATGCTCTGCCTTCTTTTTTTTTCCTGTTATACTATAGGCAG
This sequence comes from Tapirus indicus, assembly GCA_031878705.1. Classification (NCBI taxonomy): domain Eukaryota; kingdom Metazoa; phylum Chordata; class Mammalia; order Perissodactyla; family Tapiridae; genus Tapirus; species Tapirus indicus. The sequence goes on along the minus strand of CM062935.1, from coordinate 26,683,591 downwards.
GTGATTATTAGGACTAGTAATTCTGGTTTCTGCTTTAAACTCAAAAAGGAAGGTAAACCTGGGGTCCCCTCATTCCTAAGCAAGCAAAGAAGCACATGTCTGCTACTAATTCTTCCAGCCTGAGTTATCATATCTTATTTTAATTTTCTTTAGAAATTCAAAAGAATTAAATGATGATTATATTTTGAGGGGGCCTGGGGTAAATGAAGTATGACAATTATCAGATTATTTTAAAGACTTTTAACATATTTTAAAGCATCAATCAGAAAAAAAGTTGCCATAGACTATTTCTCCGAGTTATTTTCTGAAGATAAGAATCTACTAAATTCATGTTGCTTATGCAAATTAGCCCATAATATTTACTAAGCTGATAGTTGGTAAGAGTTTCCTTTAATCACATGGTTAAGCAATAACTATGCTTACACTACTAACATTCAGTAATTGACCTCATGATGAATGAGACATTTGGGATGCCCATGGGCTCATTACTATAAAAACAATCACTGATCCATACATTATTTTCGTGGGGAATTTAATTGCACCTTCCATTTGTGAAAGGAAGTATGAAATCAGGATGAGAAACTAATACTTTAAAATTTTTCATAACTTTATCCTAATTTCCAGGCTTTCAGGCTTACTTTAAAAAGCAAACCATTTAACTATAAACATATGTTTCTATATATAATCGAAAAGTATAAAAAAATCACGGAGTTTGTACTCTGTCTCAAATCTCAGTGTTCCTACCTTTAACAATCGAATGAAGGGAGCAGCTACGTGTTACATTCTATTACTGAGGTCGTTACAATTAATCTCAAATAATCTCTTGTATTTGGGTCAATAATTCTGGGGTAATTCTTGAGAATATGCCTATGTTTCTTCTGTAACTAATCTTCCAGACCTACAGACCAATTCCAAACACCCATTTTCTTGAAGACTCCAAAGGATAAATACAGTTCCTGACCAAATTTGAGAGTTTCAATTGATCTTTGGTAGCATTTGACCCAGGATTTGCTAGCAATCCCAATCTTAAAATCTTCAGCAATAGAGCTCTACTTCTAGCTGATGGTGGTAGTGATTCAGTACTATTCTCTCAACCTGAATGCAGAAGAGGGTGCAATGTTGGAATAAAGCATTGAAAAATCCATTTCTTAATAACCACAGTCTGACCAGATATATATTTCAACAAGATATTTTAGTAATCAGTTCTTAAGTTTTACTTATATTTTATGTTCATAGTTTTTTCCTTCCCATACTAGAATGCAAGCCCCATGAAGTCTGAGATTTTTGCATGTTCTCTTCACTGCTGAATCCCGAGCATCTAGAACAGTGCCTGGTACATAGTAGATGCTCAAGAAATATTCCCCAAAAGAAAAAATAAATGAATGAATCAATTTAATAAAAATGCTAAAATAATATTAACAATAACAAAGAGGACAAATGAATGATTATAATTTTTATCATGGCAAAGTTGTATTTCAAAAAGTATAATGAGTGAAGTGTAATTCCAAAGGGAGGAAAAACTGATCATTTTGTTTTTAACTTTCAAAAACATCACTTTGAAAAAGTGTGTAATCTGAAGATTTATTTGCATCGGGAAGAGTTACTTGAAGATTTTTGTCATCATCGCCAAAATAGGAAAGTTTACAACGTTAGTGTGAAATGGATTTACTTAGAATGTTCAAATTTCTGTAGAGTGAAAAGTAATTATATCTCATAATGACAGGAGGTAGAAGTGCATCTAAATTTAGTCAGATATGTTTGATATATATAGTAGAACTATAAAGAAGTAACATTGATTTCCCTTATAAGGCAATAAAACCATTCATCACCATACAGTTATATCATATATTGTATAACCATTTTATTTAAAACGTAGACCAGTTTAGAATACTGATTTTGGTATCACTTTAAATTGGCAGTGTGTGAAACAGAGATTTTTAAATTGTCAAAATGCACCATTTAACAGTTTAAAAACACTGAACATTTTTGCATACATAACTGTTTTATGAAGTAATTGCCAATGTTGGAAAAAGTCTTAGGATTATGTATAGCAACAATCCAATATTAAATATATAATATAGCTAACCCAATATTAAAATATAATATTTTACTTTCTTTTAAAAAAATTTAAGTATGCTACACAATTGTGTAAACATTATCTTTAATAGCACAGTATTGCATAATGCATATGTTACAGGACATAGATCCCAAATTAGGGAAGAAAATGTACATTCAGAAAAATCCATCCTTCGTTTGAAATCAAATTATGTTTACAAGATGTAGTTTATCACAATTAGATTATCCTGTCATTAAATTGCTTAAGATATATTTAAAAATTAGATGTTTACAATATAAACACGTCTAAAATATAATTTTATTAATATTCTTTAACAAAATATTTCCCAATATAACAAAAATAAAATGAAATGATTACATAAATAAGCATGCTTCTATAAATCATAACTATATGCCATCTTTGGAATTATGATAATGGAAAATGACAAAAGTTACACATGTAAATTGGCAAATTTATTTAACAGTAATTCTTACAATATTAAACTTCAATTTTATTATGTATTATAATGAAGATTATGCATTTGAAGCCTTTCTTACTTCAAAAATATATCTACAAGAGACTAAACATAATTCATGTAGAGCCGTTTATAAATGTCATTTAAAAAGTGTACCAAATAAAAACTCATATCATAATTGAATTTGAATTTCTTTTTGACTAAATTTATCTTACAGAATTTAGACAAAAATTTATTCTATGTTGCTTTGTCATTATTGTCTAACTCATCACAGAAGTAAAGAACAGAATATGTTACTAGAGATACGAGTGAATGGCCCATTATGTATACAATTATATAAGAACATGTTAAAGATAATTGCGTATTCAAAGAAGTAGCTTTTCGATATTTATGTTTGGCATGTTATTTTATATAAAAAATATATATTCTGTTCCATTAATTTTAGTATTTCAAATGAAGCATTTGTTTAATTAATGAAGTTTAATTAAAATAATTCTAAGTGAATAATTTTGTGGCATTATGATATATAATGAATAAAAATGCAATACACATATTTAACATGAAAACATGCAAAAGAAAAAATATACACAATAACATCAAAATAAAATCTAAATACAACTAATGCAACAATTCTATTTGAGTCATCATTTAGACATTCTAAAATTTTAATTCGTATGCCATATATCTTCTATTTAATATTACTTACACAAAACTTACAAGAACATGTCAATAAGACAGGATTCTTGAAAACGAATTGAAATATGAGTATGGGTAAGGTAAAACAAAGCCACTGCTTTGTTGCATGTTATATGTTACAATTTTCAGGAAACATATTTTAGTTGGGAAAATAACTTAAGAATTTTGCATTTTAAGCATTATTAATTCCAGTATCCTAAAATCTGTAGAGCCTAGTATTTAATAGTATAAATTGGTGGATATGTGTGTACTATGAATATTCAAAGTAGAGAAGAGATGGGTAAACTGAAATAGAAAGTAACCTTTAAAGTACAGAATACATATAAATGATCTATCTTTTATTAATTGTTACCTAATATAACATTGTCTCTCTGCCTAGAAGAATTTAAGTGAACAAATCCTGAAAAAATTAGTTTGTAATTTAGTTTTAAAGAGTAGGTCTATATTGGTCTTATAAAGTTTTGATTTTAAATTAAAATGCTGCATTTAGGTTGAAACTACATAAGATTATGATCTTAAAATATCTAATTAAATAATTATCAGATATTCTTGATTATAAGATCCACCTCTAAGAAAGAAAACATTCTTCCAGTTAAACTATGACATGACAATGCAAAAATGCTCTCACCTGCATCCAAATGTCTGGGGTGTTAAAATGTGAAGTTGATATTAGCAGAGTAAAAAAAAAAAAATCAGCAATTCAAGTAAGAAATTTTTCTATGATCATAAGTTCAATAAATTAGGTGTATTATAATTTAAAAACAGAAGTGAGAATTTAAATATAAATTGTCTTTCTGAATTGACATATTGATGCATATTTATGTTTATATTTGTTATATTTCAATTTAAATTCCAAAGCATTAAATAGGGAAACCAGTATTAAGTTTTGCAAGTGAATTTGTTATTATCAAGTACAAGTAATCTTACTGATTTAACATGCAAAGTGAATGAATATATATTTGCAATCTAAGCTGAAAGTGATGATAGCAAGATTTAATGATACAGCTACTAAATCCACTTACTATGAGTAAATAAATGATTATAAAACAAATATTCAACAAAATATGTATGTATTGATGTCAAGTTGTTGCAAGATAAAACCCCATATTCTGAATTATTTAAAATTTTGATAAACCCACATGCCAAACAACCATAAATACTTTTATCTAAATAAAACATAGAAAATATCAAAAGTTTTAGAAGGCATGCGGACAGCACTGTGTTTGTTAGCCATGACAAAACTATATATGTATATATATACACATATACATATATATATATATGGCCAATATACATGTTATATAATATAATATAAATATTATATGTTATAAATGTATGAATGTTATACTAAATATCATCAAAGTTTTATCATAAAAATGTGAGAGAATAGATATCTCATTTCTTAGCACTAAAAATAGAGTAAGAGCATGCTAGGGAAATTTTTTTTTAAGTAGAAGGTTGTAAGAGTCTTTAAGATATTCTCTCTTGAAGAACCATTTTTTGCTTCACCTAGTTGATTAAAATCAAGTTGCAGAATCAAGCTTCAGCATCTTATCACTCTTTTTCATACATTTTACAAGTCTCAACTACATGTAGTGATGGGTCCTAGGTGTCATTTTTTAATTTTAATGCGCCCAACCACAAACACGCACAGCACTCACAGGAATAAATATCCCCAAAATACAAACCAAAGTCTTTTTTGTGAAACTAAGCATAATGTTCTTCCATAAAGTCACAATATTGACAATAAAACTTGAAGACTTAGGTTTTGAAATAAGATTCATGGCAACCTCATCACAATTCATAAGAATAAGAGAAAGGGCTAGAATGTCCCTCTACGCCTTTCTAAAACCATCTACTAGAATCCTGCATCGTTAGACCTCTTTCTTACAGCAGCTCTTAATCATTTAGCTAAAGTAGAAGGGTTTATCATTCTGGGTTTCCCCTAAACAAACAAAATGTAATTTAACACACACTTGTTTAATTTCCTTCCTCACAAAATGTGGAATAGTTGCCAGTTCTCAGGGAAGATTTAAAGATGTTAACAGGAAAAAGGGATACTACTTACCTTTTATTCCAAAATGTTATATCAGGAAATCCTTCATTTTCAGAGCCTTGCTCTCTCTGATAATCAATATGTAGTAATAACTTTTTGAAAATAGAGATCATGTCTTACACAGGTATATCCCCCACTTCCCCTTGAATGTTTAATAAATATATGAGGGAAGAATGAATGTGGCTAAATATACTACTCTCTTATTTCTCAAAAATATAAACATTTTGTTTTGTGTTTAATTAATTATCGAGTGTAAAATGAACTTTCAAGGATATAAGTAAGAAATTGAACCTGTCCAGACGTGTTCAAACAATAGAAAAACACATAATTATAATATAATTGCAATTTATGTTGCATGTGTTAGAATAGAAGCAAGGAAAAGAGAGGAAGAAACTTCCAAGAACACATAAATCACTCCTTCATTAGTGTTTTCTCAAATGAGGGCAATATTTCCCTTTTCTTCCATTCTCCAAAACAATCCCCCCCCCCAAATATTTTATAATGACAATATTTGGTAATGTGAAGGAGAAGAGGAAGAAGTAGGGGAAAGGAACTGGTAGGGTTATCCCTTATACCAATCATGGTTGAAAGGAAAAAATAAGAGACAGCCTTATCCTGACCTAGCCCATCATGTCCCTGAGTCCTCCTTACCTTGACCAGCTGACTGTGCAAATGTGTATCCTCTATTTCCTTCTATAATGGCCTTCTTGTTTGGGGAGGGTGAAGAGTTTAACATTTTTCATTAATTGTAAGTGTTCCTCTTTTGTTAATGCCTGAAGTATACATAATGCTTGTTTCATATATGTGATATGATTTAAAGGGAACCAAGGAGCTGTCCTTACTTCCACATTTTTCTCTCTGCGTACAGAGATGCTACTAAAAAGATGCTCCTTAGGATTAGGTACTGGCTTCTCAAGATGGTTCTCTTAGACAAATCCCCTTCTGGTTGAGCAAACACACATACTGGAGTGATTGCTTAACTATTTAGTTTAAATTAGTTTATTGTAAAGTTTTCTTCTCCTCAAAAAATTAATAAGGGCAGTTTGAGAAATACATGTTCTGGGGAGGAGTGTGAAGCTTGCAGTAAGATCACTGAATGCTCTTTGTTGAGGCATTTATCATAAGTTGACATCTGGACCCATGTGATTGTTATATGATTGGAAGAACTGGGTTCATTATTAACAGGAGGGGTATAGGGAGGTGTGTGTGGGTAGGAAAGGGCTGACATTCTGGAGGAAAGACTATTTTGGTGTTGATTGTAGAAAGGTTGCTGAGTGACTGGTAGCTGCATTAATATGCTGAAGTTGAGCAGCCTAATAAGAAACTCAAACCAAAAATGTTTTATTTCCCTGCACCATACACTCTGTAAAACACTTCTTAGTCTATAGCAGCTAATTAATTAGTAGCAGGAGTGAGTTGCTTAAAAATAAATATCAACCTCGGTTTAGAAAAGTAGCATGTTGGAGGAAAAAAATCCTTCAGAAAAGGTAAGAACTTACAGAGCTTATCATCAAAGGCTACCATTAACTGGAAAGGCAAATATATATATATAAATTGTATATTGGATTGTTATGTATAATTATATGTTGGGGTATTTAAAATATATATTTCCATACTGAGAGGTAAACCTTTATATTTCTTCATGTAATTACTCTGCCAAGTTCCTTTCTTATAAAGAATACATTTTATTTCAAGACATTAAGTAAAAAGCCTGCCGTTTAATATCATCACTAAAGCAAAGGTATGAATACTGTAACAGTGATGGCCGAGACTTACATTTACATTTGGCTTCAGATATGTGTTGGTTTTCAGTTTGTTTATGGAAACAGATGATGTTAAAATTTAGGGATAAAATGTGAAGATCTGACTGGGGATCTCAAAAATCATTTATTTTAACATTGTGACATCTGGCCAACTCTCTTTGACACTTCCTACTCTAGGAGTAGAGAGTTTGATTCTCTGGGTGCTACAAATCAGAATGTTAATTAGAACTTCCTTCACTCAAATCTTCCCTGGGGAAGAGACACATAAGTTGGTGTTTTAAATGCAAAGAAATTTCATCTCACTTCGAGCAGAAGTTACTTGGAAAAATAAGTGAAATATGACCAAAGAGATTCAGCAAAGGACTTGTGCTTTTACATCTTTGTGATATTGGAAAAAAAAAAAAAAAAAAAAAACTTATCTTACATTCATTCCAGAGAAAGCAAATGTTATTTTCTTAGTGAATTTTTCTATTCCCCATTTTTCTACACCAAGGAAAGTGAGGATTTTTCCTTTTTCTATGTTTCAGTAGAATTTTAAATATTTGACTATAAAACTTACTCCTTTCCATCTTCCCTCCCCCTCCTCTTTCTATTTCACAAACACAAATTAAATGACTACTATGCATCAAGTACAAACACACCCCCACACACATATACCTCTCTGTCTCTATATATAGATATAGATATCCATCCCTGCCTTGCAAGTTAACAGTCAGGAATTTAAAAAATCAGAGCCATGTGATAGGTTTGATAAAGGATACACAGACAACTATGAAAATACAGCTGGAAAGCCCTTAGCTATGCTTCCAAAATGGGAAAGATTTTCTGGTAGAAGAGACATTGGAATTGAGCTTAAAAGATGAGCAGATTTTGCCTGGTGTGTGAGTAATAAAAGAACATCCTAGTCAGAGGTAGCAGCTTAAATAATGGTGTGGGGGGAAAAGACAAGACATGCTCATGCAATTGCAAATTATTTGGTATGGCAGGAATGAAGAGAGACAGAGCAGATTTGGTAGGCAGGGACCAATGCTTGAAGAGCCGAGAAATTTCAACTTATCTTGAAAAGATGAGGCATCACTGAAGGATATTAAGCAGGAGATTGATATGACAAGATTGTGAATTTAGAAAGATTGAAATTGTTCTAATGTGGAGAAGATTAGAGATATATGGACTAAAGGCAGGGCTAACATTTAGCTGACTCGACTACATGACAATGAAGACCTTGAAATAATGTTGCTAGATTTAGCAAATAAAAATATAGGGCACTCAGTTAAATTTGAATGTCAGATAAACATTTTTTTTCTATAAGTATGTCCCTTTTTCTATAAGTACTTGGGACAGATTTATAATGAAAAATTATCCATCTTTTATCTGAAGTTGCAATTCAAATGGGTATCCTGGATATTATCGGGAAACCCTACTTTGAAAGTAATTCAGACTTACAAACTCTGAAAATTTTCTGCATATCAAGCAAGAGATAACTATTAACAAATACTGATTCCTTTAATGAAAATGTGCTTTGACCGATCCTGTGAAAACTTACGGAATAACAGAGTAGACATGATGACATCATGAGACCATCTAGACAAAATTCATTCAAGCATCTTTTTTATGAAATGAGCAATAAAAAGAAGACGAGTTGAATGAGGTGTGCTAAGGCCTTTTACTTCATGTGTATTCAAATACTACATCTTTCTTTTTAGTATTAATACAACTTATATCCTAGTTTATTCCTTTACTCATTATAAAATGTGATGTTCTATACTTGATGAAGAAAATATACATTGAGAATTAAATCTACAGATGACTCATACAAAAAATGCCAGCTTTCTTAACAATGTTTCAATCCGTAGAAACCTGAATTGAAGTATTTCCAGCAAGACTTTATTGGTCTTTGAATTGTATCCAAGCACTAGAAATGGCAACAAATATTGAATAGTTATCATTCTCAAATTATCTAGTAAGTTTTTTTGACCTATTGGTTTTTTTCCCATCCTTGTTTTTTCAGATGATAGAAAATACAAAATGGAAAGTAGAAAATTCACTTCTCTCTCTCTCTCCCCCTTATACTCAGATAGATAAATAGATGATAGATAGATAGATAGAATATATATATCCTCATATATATGAGAGAAAGAAGAGACTTATAAATACTATATATATATATATATACAGAGAGACCATATATATATATACATATATACATATATATATACATGTCTATATATATATCTATACATATATATATGGGGGAGAGAGAAGAGAGAAAGACTAACTTATATATATGTATATGATACATATAAAAAAAGTCTGAATTCTGAAAACGTTTTTGAGTAAGAGTGTTCTATTTGATCAAGATCATATACATTTTACTTGGTTGACTTTCTGATGAAAAAGATTAATTAAAGCAAAAGACGTTTTCTAAATCATTAAAGTGGTTTTAAATATCTGAAAGTTTTATATCTACCCAGATGATTTTGGTATATACCAACTACAGGTAATAATATGAATATCCAATCATTTTTACCTTTTTTTTTTTGCTGAAGATAGTCCGCCCTGAGCTAACATCTGTGCCAATCTTTCTCTATTTTGTATGTGGGTCACCACCACAGCATGGCCACCAACAAGTGGTATGGGTCCATGCCCAGGAACCCAACTCAGAGCACGCTGAACTTAACCAGTAGGCCAGGGGTCCAGCCCTCTGAAGGATACTTTTAACTTTTATAAGGGTGATGGAGACTTGCTCCTCTCAATTGTGGGTTGGTGGCTTTGTATCTCCCCAACTTTCTGAATAGAGGAGATTAAGACACTTTAAATTTATTTGCCATTCCAATATGTTTACTTTAAATGACTAGATCACAGAACTATTTAAACAAGCATGTTATAAAGGGCAATCAGCATTTACTGAGCACATATGCTCTAGACACAGTCCTAATTAATTCATTTCATCCTCAAAGGTACCTATGAGCCGAGGATATTAAAGCTCAGAGCAGCTTCAAAACATGCACTAACTCACTTTGCTAGTAAGTGGAAAAACTAGGATTGGGACCCAAATTGTGTAATCCCGAAACCACAACCCTAACTCCTGTGAAATGAGTACACCTCTACTTAGCCTCCCCAAGCATGTAAACACTTGTGTCTGAATCAACATGGAAGTTATTTCTTTAAGTTTTGTTTTCATTGTATTTCTTTCCATCACCTCCTTCCCTAATACAAGTCCGTTTCCAAGTCCTTCTTGCAATTCCCTTGCCTCAGGGGAAGGTAGTTTTGAGGGTTAAAAGGGAAATTTTCTCTCTCTAAGATCTCCCCATAGCTTTTGATTCCTGACAGTCTAGGGCTCATCAGGAGATTCATCAGGTGAGAGGAGAGGGGCAATGACTAAGGTAGAATTGGGAGTCAAGGAGAGGCTGTAAAGATGACATAACGCACTCTCCCTGCTGCATCGCAGGAAAATGGAAAGATCCCGGAACGTGGACTCTCCCCTTTGGCTAAGCTTCTTCACTCATGTTTGTCAAGGGATGTCAGGATCACCTGCCTTCATGGGAAATGTGGGCTTGAACAATTATGACTGGGTGCCTTTCTTCCCCATTGTCCAGGCACTACGAAGGTCCCCTAGATTCTTATGTAACTTAAGGGAAGAAGAAGGTGCCAGTGTTTCTTGTACCCTCCTCCACAGTGACCTGGATAGAATTTTTCTCCTGTCAGGTTCAGTGGAGGCTCTCAAATTATTTGAATGTAAGAGAACAACATGACATTTCTTGCCCATCCAAGTCTGCAGATTAAATTACATACCTGTTTCACCTGCAAATACAGCAAAATTGCACACCACACCCCAATGGCCTGTCTTTTTTTTTTTTTCAATTTTAATTTTTATTGATGTCTTAATAGTTTATAACATTGCAGGGTTTTAGTTGTACATTATTTTTTGCCCATCACCATGTGGATTCACCCCTTCACCCCTTGTGCCCACCCCACACCCCCCTTCCCCTTGGTAACCACCAACCAGTTCTCTCTGTCCTTGTGTTCCTGTCTTTTTTTTTTTTTCATAATTTAGATTCAGCTTGACATATGATGCCTCTGTGTCCTTACTATTTCCTCCTTTACACCTATTATAATTTATAGTTTTTCTCACATAAAACAGTTCTTAGTAATCTAATTTCACTTATCTTTGAAAATTGTCTGCTGCTCAATAGTTACAAGACTTGCATTATCATCCCTGAGGCTTCTTACCATGTTGCTAAATTGGATCTTTTTTTTTTTTGGAATGAACAAAGCTTCTGTAAATTTCTGGTTCCTAACTTTTACTTACAAGGGCTTCTCCAACCTTCAAAACTTTCATGGGAGGAATCTATTTTCTCTCAGTCCCATATAAATTTTATTGTTCATGGAGAGTAGATGCTTTCTATGAGGACTTTTGCCCCAGGGACCCAGGGATCAATTAGTCCTCAGCAACTATTCCCCACTGACTCAAAATACTAATAATCATAGCCTCTAACAATTACCAATCACTTACTTCATGCAAGTTCTATGATAAACATTTTATATTTAATCTTCATAACGATCATATGCAGCAGATACTATTATAATTTATATAATTGAGGGTAAATAACTCGATTAAGGACATTCATTCATGTATTCATACTAGTGTTTATGGTCTTGGGTCATTCATTCATTCAGGTATTTATTCAACAAGAATTTACTGAGTGCCCACTCCACGCCAGGCACTGAATGATCCAGAGGTGAGCAGTACAAGCAGTGTATTTCCTAAGAAAGATTACATTCAAGTGGGAAAGACAAAGACTGGACAAATTAATATAATAGCTGGTGGTGAAACACAAAGTGACATGTGAGCTAAAGTCTTAATAAAATGAAAGAGTAGGACATAAAAATAAAAGATCTGATAGATCTGGCACTTTTATTCAGACTGTCATATTCCATAGCTTGTATTCTTAATCTTGGTGACATACTGTTTCCTATTCAGTTATGACTTGGGCACTTCACTTTATTTCTCTGTAACTATGTTCCACTGTCTCTTGTGCTTTATATTTCTCTGAAGTAACATGTATTTTCATTAAAGATAATATTACCTTTTGAGAGTAAAATTTAAATATTTGAATTTCACATTTCAGGAATAAAAATTAAAGTAATGGCAATAGTATCACTAATTTTCTTTATTTCTATTTCTTTTATCCTTTCTCAGAATCAAATGTGATTCTTAAAAAGAAAGTACCATTGTGATAGTATGAATTCTTTCCACTGATGAAAAACATAAAAAGCATTCTTGAGATTAAAAAGTAACATTTTAGGGGGCCGGCCCTGTGGCATGGTGGTGAAGTTTGGCACGCACTGCTTTGGCAGCCCGGATTCGCAGATTCAGATCCTGGGCACAGACGCACCACTCATCAGCCATGCTGTGGCAGGGACCCACATACAAAATACAGAAAGATTGGCACAGATGTTAGTTCAGGGTGAATCTTCCTCCCCGACCCACCCCCCAAAAACGTAAAATTTTAGTAATTTCTAAATGTGGTTTCCTGGGATCATCTCTAAAGCAAAACTGAAAATTAGAAAATATTTGACTTTTTAACACACAAATCTTATATGTCTGTATTTGTTTTCCATGGTTGTCATTTTTCTATTTTCCAATGCCATACCTATGAGGACCTACTTTATCAATTTTTTCAAAAAGGTAGATAGAATTCTTTGTTGAATTAAAAATCTATTTCACAACAAGGTCAATCAACGTTTTTCATTAGAAGATGAAACTCATGTTGTAGAATTTCAGCCACTAGCTAGAAGGCTGCATAGAATTGGGAGGATACTGGGGGTTCTTGGAGCCCCCAGTCATGCCATAACATCACCTACAGATTCTGTCTGCAAAAATGGTCAGCTCTCGTATTTCCTTATGTGTGATTACATTTCAAAATACAGTCTCAAAAATTGCATTTTCCTGTCAGAAAGATGATTTCTGCTATAAAATGTCACTGAATCTGTGCAGTTCTGGCTTTCCTGATAGAAAGTAGAGTGCTTTTATATACAAGTGAATAACTTCTAAAATTTAATTAAGGTAAAACTTCATATGATATGTCTTGAAACAAATTGGAATAAAAAATAATATGCCAGTCAGTCAATAACATAAACTGAGGTTTGCAGTGTAGAAAAGAGAGGATGAGATTCAGAAAATATTATTCTGTGATCCCAGAATTGTATATATAAATGATACATAGTGCGTTTTCTTGAGTTGGCTCCGTGAAGTGATCTATAGTAATTAAAATTATTTATAATGTGACTACATCTATACTTTTGCTTTTTGCTAAATATAATTATCTACAATCGTTTTTTAACACCACTTCATATATGAGCTAAACACGAGAATAAATACTGTTTTGAGATTAATTCGGGGTTCAATATTGGCTATGCTGAAACTAGGAAAAATAATTGTGGGCAATTTGCCTTAGTTTCCTCACTTCTCATATGAAGAGTTTGGACTGAATTAGTGGTTCTCAAATTTTTCATCATGAAATGATACTTTCATTATATTTCCCTAAGAATTTTTTTTTTTTGAGAACTTCTATCTTTCAAATAAACTAAATCACTTTCACAGTAAGAAATGTGTGCTCGTCTTAAAAAATCAATCATGGCATCTGCTAATCAGCACGTCTAACTGCCATGAGGTAACCAATATATCACTGGGTCAATTTAATTATAGCGCTAAGCAAAGAAAATTGATATTTTAGTTAGCACATGAGGCCCAGTAATGGGTAAATTTTAATTAAGTTCTTTGAAAATAATGGACCATTATTATTCTTCCAGGAAATCCCAAAAAGGAAACATTGGGCTACAAGATGTTTAAGGTCCATTTCAGCTCTACAAATCTATGAATCTATGAGAATAGAGAATTTAATTTAAATAATGCATTTATTTTATTATATTGTCTGCCTGCCTTCCTTCCTTCTTCCTTCTTTCTCTTTCTCTTCCCCTTCCCTCCCTTCCTTCCCTCTCTCTTTTTCTTTTGTTCTTTCCTTCTACAAACTGTATTAAGAATTTAATACATTCCAGGCATTCTTCTGGTTGCTAAAATGATCAAAGGAAGGAAAGAGATACAAAGAAAGTAAGCACAGTGATTTCAGAACTGTTAGTACTATGAAGGGGCAGATACAGGAGGCAGTGAATGCTGAATGAGAAAGAGTTTGCTCCCCCAAAATATGTCTCTTTGGAATATTGATTATTTTATGCTGATTGTTTATAAGAAACAGAAGACTCAAGAAGTTTTTGTTTCAACCTCCCTCTTAACTGCCTAAAAGAATTTAGATAAATGGCCTGCAACAGGAACAAAGCTATCACCAGAAATATCTACAAAGAATATGGGCTAGGTGTGGTGGCGGAGACTCCTAGCAGGGCCTAGAGATCAGGGTCCTCTCCATGTCCCATTGTCTCTGCATGGCATGGCAAACATTTGTTTACCAAATATTTGCTTTTTCATCTCCATATGAATTGCCTTCCTCCCCGGTGAAGTTCCAAACCACTACCCCAACAGCCTCTTTTGTCTTTAGCTGAAGATGGTATTCAAAGTGGTGATTTTGGCCATTTTGGTGAGTTACTCAGTTTTTCTGGGTCTTTCCCATGAATACATGTTATTAAACTCTTTGTTTGATTTTCTTCTGTTAATCTGTCTCATGTCAGTCTATTTTTTAGACCATCCAGAAGAACCTAGATGGGTAAAGGAAAATTTTTTCCTCCCCTACAATGCCTAGGTTATTGATAGTAGCCTAATTCACACTGGCTTATCCTCTCTGAGAAGATTTTTGTGCTGACTCCTGAATGGTAAAAAAAAAAAAAGCTATTCATGGGAAGACTTGAGGGCATAATTTTCCACTCAGAGAGAATGTCAAATACAAAGAACCTAGGGAGAAAGAAGATGGTATGTCCAAGAAGGCAGTAAGAGAATGCTAACTATTAGGAAATTAGGGACTTGTATGCCATTGCAAGAAGTTTGGATTTTATTTTATAATTTATTTTAAGTAAGTAATGGAGAGGGAAGATCTGATTTAGATTTAAACAATCACTTTGCTTAATGGATAACATGTCTGTGTGCATGTGTGTGTATGCATGTGTGTCTACATGTGTATAGGGAATTGATGATGGTAGTAGTTTGCTACTATGACAAGAAATATGTGACACAGTGGCATTTGGAAGAAAATGAAGTAGATTTCCTGGCCCTTTTCCCTACTAGAGCATTCCAAAGATGAAAAAGTTCGAAAATAGCTATTCCAGAGCTTCTGCACCAGAATGCACATTTGCAAAGGCTGAAAAGGTAAATACATCAGACCAGAGACTCCATATTAAGAGCCAAGAGCAGATCCATGCAGAATGAGAAACTGCCAGGGACAATATGGAAAGTATGATGAGTACTGAGGTTTAAAAAATATCCAAATGGCTAATGGAAACCAATGTTCCAAATAAATACCAGACGAAGTGGTAGGAATGCTAAAAGCTGAGGAGTACAGTCCCTGAAAGAAACAGATGCTGTGAGCAGCAGGGAAACGCCAGCATAACAGGCACAAATGTGACTGTGAATAATGCTCTTCCATGGCCCTTAAAGCCTATCGTACATGCTGAGAAAGTGTATCCAAGATATGTAGAAAACTTTCACCTCTGAAGTTTTAAGGACCAAGAAGGATGCCAAAGCTAAAATGGGACAAAAAAGAAAATGAGATTATGGCATTCTACAGAATGACATGAGATGTATTAATTCATTAAGAAAATGGGCTAATGCGTCTAACAAGAAGCATGCATTTCTTTGTGGACTCATTTAACAAATATTTATGGAATGCCCACCATATGCTAGGCACTATTCTGCTGAGGATATAAAATAATAACCGATCTTCCTTTCAAGGAACTTTTTAAAGGGGGAGAGATAAAATAAACCAACTAATGAACAAAGAAAAGAATTACCCAATAGTGAATTGAAGACAATTTTAAAAGTGGCATAATAGAGAGTGCCTGGTCCCTGGTCAATGAAGGACTCATGGAGAAGAGGGCATTTATATTATGACCTAAAAGATAGGAAGGAGTCAACTATATGAACACTGGGGGAAAAGAATTCCAAAAAGAAAAGCAATGTTGCTGAGACACAGGCAGGGAGGAGAAGGATAGGGATGAGCCTGGTGATGCCAGCAAGTGTTAACCACTAGAGCCAAATATAGTTGTGCATCACTTAACAATGGGGATACATTCTGAGAAATGCATCGTTAGGTGATTCTGTTGTTGTGTGAACATCACAGAGTGTACTGGAGGGTAACAAAAATTTGCCATCCCCAAATGTGTCTTTTTAACATAAGGATTATTTTAGGCTGATTATTTTTAAGAAACAAAACTCTCAGAAAGTTTTTCTTGTTACCTCCTCCTTAAGTGTCTAAAGAATTCAGATTAAAAAACCTATCTCAGGAAGTGGGCTATCACCTCAGCATCACATGGACTAGGTGGTAGACAGGAAGGAACCTATAAAAGCATGTTTGTTGCACTCCCCTCTGTGTTCTCCTGTTTCTGTGTGGCCAAGGAAACACTTGTTTTCTGAACATTTCCTCCTTTTCATCTACCTGTGAATTGCCTTCCTTCCCCTTAAAGTCCCTGACTCTCCCCTGCCCCACCATCTTTTTTTGTCTTTAGCTGATGATGGTATTTAAGGTGAGGGCTTTGGCCATTTTGGTGAGTTACTCAGTTTCCCTGGGTTTCTCCAATGTATACGTTATTCAACTTTTGTTTGTTTTTCTCTTGTTAATCTGTCTCATGTGAATTTAATTCTTAGACCAGCCAGAACAACCTAGAAGGGTAGAAGAAAATTTCTTCCTTCCCTACAGTACTTACACAAACCTAGATGGTATAAACCTACTACACATCTAGGCTATATGTTACCAATCTTATAGGACCACTGTTGTATATATGGTGCGTCTTTGACAGAAGCATCATGATGCAGCACATTGCTGTAGCCAGCTGTAGCGATAATTTTTTTTTTTTAATAAATGTGCTGGGAAGCCATGGTGAGGTTTTGACTTTGACTTGGTTGTATTTTAGAAAATCATCTATCTTTCATGTAAAGAATAGATTATAGAGAAACAATAGAATCAGAAGACAGAGCAAAGAGAAGGCTGGTGCAGTTATAAAGGATAGAGATAATATTTCTTGATGATTTGGGACAATGGGTTGACTCAGCAGGCAAATCAATGGTCATGGGATAATTAAAACTAACATGAATTTTAAATTAGATTATATTTATTTAATTTCTTCCAAATCTCAAGTACAAATGTGTGATTGTGCTGGTTACACCTGGCAAGGAAATTTTAAAAGTAAACAGTTTGCATATGTGAAGTAATGTCCCATAGTTTCATTAGCTATGTCCAACTCAATGAAAATGTATACTTCCAGCTACTAGCAGAAAGAGTTGTCGTAAAAAATAATTGGATGGAAAAGGCAACTGAAAACTGGAAAAGACCACAGCATGTAACTTCACTATTATTACTCCAGTGGAGAGAATAATGAAGTACAATAAAGAAAGAAAATATACAGTGCTATTTTGTCAATGTTTTTCATGAAAAATAATCATCCAGGAAATGAGCTAAATTAGCTATGTGAGTCCCCGGCATGTCTAAAATGGCAAGTAATAAGTGCTTTCAAAAATACCACAGGATATAATTATCATAATATTATGATATATGAGAAATTATTATTTCTGTTTTATCACTGATAAAATTGAGATTCCAAGGGCTACGAATTTCATGGGTTTGACTTCAAGTCCAATAAATGTTTTTGTTCTGTAATACTACATTGAAGCCCCCTACAACTTCAAATTCATCCCTTATTTACATTATACTGCTGCTAAGTGTAAAACCAATATACCTATTCATATGAGACATATTTATTTAGGAATTAGAATACTTATACAAGCAACTCAGCTTATTCCATCCCAAATAAGGAAGAATAATAGCCTTGCCAATTAAAAACAACAGGATTAGATATCACAGGTGGTAAGAATGTCTTTTATTCTTATACTTGAAAAAAATACATCTGTAAGAGTCTGGAAATAGATAAAATATAACTGGTGTAAAATATTCTACAAATGAAATTAATAAATGTTTTTACATGCACCCATTCTACAAAAGGTAGATATCTAAATCTATAATTTCCAAGACTTTATTCTCAGTCTGAAGAGGAATATAAAGGTTAATAAGGCATATATATTTTACTTTAAAGGAGTTATAAGATTTGTACAAGTCAGCTACAATCAAGGGAAGAATGGGAAAGAGAAAGATCATATCTGAATTTCTATATAAGGAAAAATATAGAGAAGATTGCATTTGAGAGATGTAAGCAATTGTGGCAGGGGGCAATGCAGGTTGAAAGAAAAGCTTGTGCAAAGATGAAGGGGTATGAAAAAACGTAGAAAACTATAGCTAGCTCAGTTTTGGTGCAGATAATGTGAGTGAGATTAGAAGCAACCTCTAAAGGGTAGCATGAAAGATATTAAGCATTTTGAAGTAGTCATTTGTTACTTTTTGGCCACCCAGAAACCATAGTTCCAGTAGGAGAGATTTGTTTGAAGGATTTTAACCTGTCACAGCTTTTATCTCTGATTTCTAATTCTCTCTAAGTCTCACTTGTAGGTGTGATGAATATTTAGTTAAAATTTACTTTAGGAACTTTTAAGTAATGGAGGAGTTTTAAGTATTTAAATTCTAAATAATTAAGGTGCCTTAAATAAGTAACAAAAGTAACCAATACAACTGTGACTTAGTTTTAATTCATAAAGCATTTTATGAAATCATGAGGATGGAAGCAGAAATAGTCAAATGAAAGCAAGAATCCTTGTCTGTCATTTTCACATCCTTAACATCTCCATGACTGAAATTCTGTTCAGATGATTTAACCTATAAAATGTAATTTTAATTGTTCCATGAATTTTGTTATATCTGATAAAAGGGGTATATTTGTACCTGTCCTTACTATTCTCAGTTAGAATCATTAAAAATAATATTTTGTCTTCTTTGAGAGACAGGTCAGTTTAGGCTGTCCTTCCATTTTATAAGGTTCGGGATCTAATTTAATATGAAGTCTATAAGGAGAAAGGGGATTTTGAAAGTGGAAAATGACTTTGTATTGTAGTTCTGCGAGAGATATATCTAGGCACAGTCAGGAAAATACCAAACCTAACCTCAAATTTAGTGGGAAGCATATATGTATAGCAATTCAATTAATGGGGAACTCACTGAGAATAATTAATGAATTAAGCAGTTTTTCAGCATGGCTGTAACTTTGATATTTTAACCAGGGTTTTGAGAAAGAAAGCTGTTTCAGGTAGATGGAAGAAAAAATATCCAATAGTTTTAGAAAGAGGGTAGACAACCACGAAAGAATTTGTGTGTGTATATATATCCTATAACTTAGCAGCCTTAAAAAAAAGTAGATATACATCGGGCTAGAGATTAACTCACAAAGGTAAATTTATTCTGCTAAATTATAAGAATGTAACAGTATTTCCGGATTCTGAAAGAAGCCAATCAAGAGAGTGATAATAGTACTGGTTTCTGGTCAAAGTCTCACAGCACTTAGTGTGTGTTTTATAGATGCACTATACTGGATAAGAACACATGCTGTGATGCCAGACATCTAGTTATGAACCCCTACTCCAACCATTATCAGTTGGGAAACCTTCAGGAAGTTGATTAGTAACTATGAATCTTGTAATTTCTAATTTGTAAAGTGGAGAAAAGAAAACCACTACATCATATGTTGTGAGGATAAAATGAAATATAGAAAATAAAATGTTTGACACAGTGCCTGGCACAAAATCAGTATTCAGTGGTAATAGTGAAAAGAAAAAGTTGATAGAGCTTATTCAAAAGTAGTGATGAAAAACAGTAAAATTCTTCTATTCTTCTCTAAGTTAGATTCCAGCTCTTCAACACACTTTACAATAGTTAAAATATTTTTATTAACTGAAAACTCAATTTCTAAATTATTTATTCTTGAGCATCTGTTTCACCCATATTTTAGAGTAATTAGTCATTTCACTCAATCAAAGTTGTAATGTGCATTAATGATTTATGATTACTTGATGAGTACCTGTTTTCCCCATGCAACTGTCTCTATGAGGTATAGTTGCATGAATTTCTGCTATATGAATGTATGAATAATGGCTAACAATCAAGCAGCAGGTAATTATTGGCTAGGGAATTTACAGCCTGCAGAGTAATTATATCAGACCTCCAAAATATAAACAGAGATGGCAATTTGATGGTGAAAGGGATATTATATCTGCATTTTTCTTTAATTTTATGTCTGTTGACATTATCAGAGGCTAAAATAATAATTGATAGTTTGATAGTTTGATCCCTACACTGAATCTCTCCTACCATTTTGGTTGTCACAAAATGGCAAAACTAACAATATTGGAATTAAAATACATTTCCCAAATCATGTATGGATGGACTTTTTGAAAACTTCTTTTATAATGTCATTTCTTTTTTTCCCTTTTTTTGGTGTTTTTTTTTTTTTTTTTTTGGTGAGAAAGATTGGCCCTGAGCTAACATCTGTTGCCTATCTTCCTCTTTTTGCTTGAGGAAGATTGTCCCTAAGCTAACATCTGTGCCAATCTTCCTCTATTTTGTACGTAGGATGCCGCCACAGCATGGCTTGATGAGTGGTGTGTAGGTCCACACCCAGGATCCAAACCTGTGATCCACGGGCCGCTGAAGCAGAGTGCACAAACTTAACCTCTACCCCACTGGGCCAGCCTCTATAATGTCATTTCTTGAAAAATTGTATGGAAATACTTAGCTAAACATTATAATATTCACGTAAAAAAAGCTTAAGCAAAATACATAGTGAATTATATTAGAAAAAGCATCTGGAATAAAAAGACTCAGATTCAAGTTTTGTCTCTATTTGGCCCTATTTTATTTAGGAATTCTTTCCTAATTTTCTCACCTACTGCCTTTATTTTGGGCCATACCCACACTGGTAAACATCAGACAGTGTGTTTATCTGTTCTCCCATTCTACTAAATAATTTTATAAATTAAATCATTTTAATTTTTTATAATGCTGAAATGTGTGACTCTTTCCAAATTGAAAAATAGCCTTCAGTTTAGCTACCATTCCTTGAGAATAATTTAAACAAGCATTTTTAATGACATTTTTCCAGTAAACATTTATCTCCTTTTTCCTTTTCATCAGCCTAGAAGAAATATCTTTCCTTTTATCGAAGACAAACAAACAAATAAAAAATCTCTCCCCATTTGTGCTCTGGATCACGTCCTATGACACCTCTAGAACTTTGGTCCTTGGGTTACATTCTTTGTTCTCCTGCATCATTAATTTCTCTCATTCTAAATGGTCATTTACATCACTACAGATATACACTCTCAATCTTCAAGGTTAAAATACAAAAAATAAAGTAAAACCATATCCTGACCCTACATTTCACTTCAAACACCTTCATGTTTCTCTCTTCCTTCTGAACTGAAGTTCTTGAACATTGTACACAAGCTATGTGTACTCCCCCACTTCATATTTACACCTCACACAAGTTCATTTAGGGTTCTCTCCAAATTTTGCCCCTGAAATGACCTCTATGGTACCAAATCCTATGGCCTCAATTTACTCATTTGATAAATATTTCCTGTGCACAGACCATATACCAAGAATTCTTCCAGTGACTCAATATACAGCAGTATAGCAGATAGTCAATATCCCTGTGTTTGGGAAGTTTATATTCGGATGATGAATAGCACTATGAGGAAAAATAATGCAGTTTAGAGGGGTTGAATGCCAGGAAAGTGATGCAGTTTTAAACAGGATAGTACAGAAGACCCCACTGAGAAAGTGAGATTTAAGTGAAGATATGAAGTGTATCAGAGATTGAGCCATGCAAATATCTGAGGGAAGAACTTTCCAGACAGAGAGAACAGTGAGAACAAAGACAGAGAGAACAAAGTCCCTAGGACAAGAGAACTTATGACACTTTGAGAACCAGCGAGGATACTGCTGTGGCAAGAGAACGAGTGGGGAAGGAAGGAGTGAAGTCAGCAAGGTGAAAAGGCTAAATCATATAATTAGACAAGCTTTTACTCTGACTGAGACAGAACTCCTACAGGTTTCTGAGCTTAAGAATGACACTGTCTGACTTCGATTTTAAAAATGTTATTTTATCTGCTTTATTTCTAATAGACCGTGGAAGGCCAAGGATAGAAGCAGGGAGACCTATTAGGAAGAAGTTGCAATGACTGAGGCAAGAGGAGATGGTGGCTGGAAACTGGGTGGTTGCAATGGATATGGAAGTGAGTAGTTACCTTACGGATATTTTGAGGGTAGAGCTGATCATGACTTGCTGATATAAAATGTCAGAAAAAATGAGGAGTCAAGGATAAGTTCAAAGATTTGTCCTGAATAAATGGAAAAGAAGAACTGCCATTCACTGATAAAGCCACAGGACTGCATGAGATGACCAAGAACTTTCAGCAAAAGCCTGAAAACAAATCAGAAATCTGAGGAGAAACCAGAAAAGGAGACTGAGGAGGAATCACAGTAAGGTAGGGGAAAAACAGGAGAGTAGCAGCGTAGAGGCCAAATGCAGAATATGTTTCAGTGAGGAGGGGAAAATCAACTTTGTCAAATTCTGTTGATGGGTTAAATAATACAAAAATTGAGAAATGGTGACCTACATTCATCACAGGGGTAGACACTGACTGGAAGTGGTCCAAGAGAGAATGAGAAGAGAGGAATTGGATATAATAAATATTTTAAAAATTCTTCTAAGACTTGAATGTAAAGGAGAGCAGAAAGGCTTTCAGATCATGTCATACATTGACTACTCCCTTCTCCTTAAAATATTCTGTTTTCTGAGCTTCTACAAAACCACTCTCTTCTAGTTTTCCACCTACTTTACCAATACTTCATAGATTCTTTTCAATCCCTTGTTGGTTCCTTCTCCTCTACATAAAATTTATATAGTGAATTTCTCAGGGCTTAATCTTGGATTGTCTTTTCTCTGACTCTGCACTTTTGTGTCTTCTAAGGGAACTCATCAAATCCCAGGAATTTGTATGTTCTCTTTATGGGCTGAGTCCCAGATGAAGCTCCAGTCTAGAACTCTTCATGAACTCCAGGCATAGATATCCATCTTCCTTCTTAACATACATATGTGATCTTTTCTGTGATGACACAAATATATTCTAAAACTCAAATATAACAGGCCTCAAAGAGCACTCTTTCTTCCTTTCCACTATAAGGTGTTTTCTCCTTAGAGTCTTTTGTATTTTAAAAAGAAAATATTAGAAATCATTCATAGCCTCTTCTTTTTCCTCACATCAACATCCAATTAATCAGTAAACCCCATCAATTTCAACTCAAATTTATATCAAATCTGCCTTCTTTTCACTGTTCCCTCCTCATTCCAATTCAGTCAGTCATTTTCTCTCACCACGACAGTGCAACACAACTCTTTTTCCCACTTTCATTCTTGCCCCTCTACAGTACATTTTCCACAAGGATGTGAAAAAAAAATCTCAACGATTAAATCATATTGCCCCTCTCTCCTGCATAAAATTCTTCTAGGTATCCCTTATCATCGCCTGAGGACGTGATTCTACAACATTACTTCAAGTGACTCTCACTCACTTCTGCTGTTTCAGCCACATCCTCATTTTTCAGGTTTTTGGAACGTGTTAAACTTTTTCTTCTGACTGGCCTGTTCTCCTTAATCTCTGGCACTGCCCCTACTCCACTCTTCTCATAGTAAGTTTCTTCTCTTTTACTTCATTTCTTCAGGGAGATATGTTCACTGGGTGTGTACCTAACCTAGGTCCTACATCCCCTATCTTATTCTCTATTCCAACTCCCTCCATTTTTTCACTTACGGCACGCATTGACACTCACAACTGCCCCCTCCCTTTATTTGGTCTATTTGTTTAATGTATAATACGTTTAATTTTATTTGATTGTATTCTCAATTACATTGCAAGAGCCATGAAGGCAAGGACTTTACACCTCTCCTTTACCATCCTATCCCCTAGCAAAGTACACAGAATATCTTCAATAAATAGTTGTTGAATAGATGAATGAACGGATGGATGAATGGCTACTATGGGCAGGTCACAGTGGGACTGTGGAAGTGAACTGAATGTATTTCTTAAGGAACTTCATTAATAAGAGAGGGACCTACAAATAACTATGAGACAAAATATCTGAAGTGGCCCAGAGAAGTATAACCTGTTGGATAGAAATTTCTAACAATAAGAGCTGACTTTTTTTAGTTCTTAGTATGTTAGTCAATGTGTTAACTTTCTTGTATACAATTTTGTTTAATATAACTCATTGAGACAAGCTATATTAACATCTCTGTTTTACAGTTGAAGAGACAAAGTTTATGAAGGTCCTAGAGCAGCTAAAACGTGAAAACAGTATTTGAACCTAGGCCTCCTTTTTCCAGAGTCTGCATTCATAACCATTAATCATAAAGAACTTCATTACTCACAAATTATATTTAAATTCTTTTATATTTTCTTCTGATATATGTATTATGTTTTCTTCACTTGTGTTAAACTATAGTTTTAAAAACTGTCTTTGTAAAAACAGAAAAAAATGAATGTTCACTCTCAGAGAAGGGAAAACTTGGAATCAGAACTATAAGCCTTCTTTAATGAGGCCATCAGCTTTAATTAAAAAGAAATTTTGAAATAATCACTTGGACCTAAATGGCTGTGTGTACTCAAGTATCATATTGAGTTTAACTTTGTTGCGTTGACGAGAAAGCTGTAGGTCAGAATTTAGGGAGTTAAAGAAAGATTCAATTAGCTCATTAATCTGGTTCGGTTAAAGATCTGAAAAAAGATTTAATTTGACTAGGTTATACCTTTTATCATGTTACACATCTTCTTTCTCATGTTTCCTAACATTTATTGTAAAGAGATAAGGATTTTCCTGTCAACTTATTTTACTAGAGAACACGTTGTTGTTCATCTGACATCTACCACAATTGACCTCAATGTTTACAGGGATTTTCCAGTTTGTGAAAAATGTTTAAATAATTACATGAGGTTATAAATCATGATAAGTGTGAGAGAGAGTGGAAATTCAGAACCCACTCGTATATTTAACGATTTAATATAGAAATTAACTTGCATTGAAGTTACCGATTTTTCCTTATTTATTTTTTCTTTATATATGCATTCTTCAAAAGATTGATCATTTATTTCATGCCCTATAAAAATCAGAGTAACCGATGATATTTTAGCAAACACTTTCCTTGTTAGTGTTTGCTCTGCAGTATTTTTAATAAGTGTGTTTTTGCCAGTTACCTAACCTAAAACATGGATAACAATTTTATCTAGAAATGGAAATAAACTATTAGAATCATTATAATACCTAGCAGTAGTATTTTATGGATTAATAAAAACCAAAATAGGCTCTGAGAAAATAGAATATAGTACAGAGGTTTTGAGGGAAGGGGAGGAAAGAACAGATGCAAGAATCCAGATTATTTAGTGAGCTACTTTTAGAAAAGAAAATGAAGAAAAGCATAATTTTGGAACAAATGGAAAAATCAAGATTTGACTCCAGACATTCTGATTCCAGAAACACTATTTATTACTATACTACAGAAACCAGTATTACTGTTATCTTCAAATTACATCACATAAGAAACTATGTATTTCAACTATATGTAAATAAAATCCTAAAATAATACATACATCACATAAATACAGCCTTGACAACATATCTCTGTCACCTCTGTGAAGACACTGGTCTCAGTGAATATAAAATGTTTATTTCCCAGCTAATGACAAAAATATATTGGAACAATATAATTTATTTTAAAAGAGATGTCACTTTTTTTCTTTTTGGTTTTGATGACATCATCTTAATTAAAGAGGCCCTCAGGTATAGACATTTTTGTAAAGTTTTCTATTAAGTTAAAAGAGTGGAACTTGTACCACTTTTAAAATGTGTTATTCTCTAAGTATCAACAAAATACTATGGAATAAAATCCTCTTGTAGAGTATGAAACATATTGGTCCCATTCAGATTCAGGTTGATTTTTGCCTA
Source organism: Tapirus indicus (assembly GCA_031878705.1). Lineage (NCBI taxonomy): Eukaryota > Metazoa > Chordata > Mammalia > Perissodactyla > Tapiridae > Tapirus > Tapirus indicus. The sequence continues at coordinate 26,657,445 of CM062935.1, read as the reverse complement.
CAGCCCTACTTATTTAATTAAATGGGAATGCATTATGCAGAGCTATTAAAAAGTCCTGTAGCAAAAGAAGCAAAGAAATGTAGCATAAAAATACATTATAAATTATATAGAAAGAATTCTCACAGGAAGATAAGAGTATTGCAGGCTTACCTATACACAAAGGTATACTAAAAAGGACTCAACATCCAAAGAGAAAACATGAGGAAAAATATGAGTTACTGAACAATGCAGAGGAAGGCTTAAAATATTGTGTCCTTTATTTGCAAAGTAACACTGTCATAAAGGACCTTGACCTCATTTCCTTTACCTGTTGTCAGTAGTTGTGGAAAGATCATTCCATTTCAGAGCATTTAGCACTAGATTTAGTTAGTGTCTTTTTTTCAAGGTAATTTAATAGCTGTGGAATCAATAGCATAACTCAATGGAAAAAGTCTGTGCACCAAGAAAGAATATTAGTTTATTTTAGCAATTCTTACACAGAATTTTAAGGAAGGGAGGTAAATAAATCAACAGAGAATTTTAAATTTACTGATTAAAGTATTTATTCATGATTGGCAATAATTGGTAAATAATTTTTAAAGATTTAAATAATTTAATAATAAAATTGTCAAATGTATTTTAAACGTCAAACATATTTTTAATTTTAACTGTCAAACATGTTATAACTTGGTGCCCTGCTTAAATTTCCATGGATGAGTAATTTAACTTGCATTAAGTGATATCTATCTATCTATCTAGTGATGTATCTCTATATCTACCTACCTATCTATCTATTTACGCATCCGTCCTACTATCATCAGAAACAGAGAGAAAGAGATGGCCAAAATAAACCCCTCACCAACTACTACTGAGTCATGGTGTAAACCAGAAAGGAAGGACAAACCATCAGTTTCTTCAGTCAGGTCTTCAACTGCCATATCACACAATCACCAAATAACTATGGCTACATAGCCATGGTTTTAGATGCCCTGGGGCTTTATTTAAAATAAACATATAAATGAATAAAGTCATCTTAGGACAGATATATGCTGTATGGCAACATACTCATAAAACATGGACTATGTGATTTAAATTAAGACCATACAGAAATCAAATTCATTTGATTAATTCTCACTTAGAGTCAGAGTTGCATAATAGCTCCCCTAAAAATTTATTCATGTAACTATATATGCACAAATTTTGGAAAAAAAATCTAAAATACAAATATGCTCTCAAATGTTTTGTCATCTGTAAATAATTCACTGGGAGTCATTGAAGTACCATTTAAATGAGAAATGAAATCATCCAAGATTTTTAAAAATTACACAAAAAAGTGTAAGGATTATATAATCCATCTCCCTCATTTTCTTTATGAATAAATTAATATTCAAAGACATTGCGCAATTTTTATACAGTTAACCAGTAAAATAGCTGGGATTGCAATACATACTTTAGATCATCAGCTTAATGTTAGTGTCTTTCCTAATTGCTCTTACTGAAAAAAAAATAAACAAATTTGAAGTGTGCAGTGTTCTATTTACCTCAGATTCACTCTAGCCTCCAGAAATTCCCAACTATTGGCTGATTTTGCATTATCTATTCCTTGTTGGCTTTTCCTCTTTAGTTTATGACCCATGTAATATCATATGATTTCAAGAGATAAATGAGAGAGATAGATGGTTGGCAGAGAAAACCTACAACCAAAAGAAGACAAGGATGCAAACCCTATGTGCAAATATTATACCGAGTATTGAAAATGATAAATATAGTTCCCATTGCCTATTAAATGTTCTGACAAAGTATAAAGATTGATTTCAGCAAGCGTGTAAAGATTTCCATATATATATGTATGTGTATGTATGCATGGAAAGTGTAATAGGGGCTCTTCCTGATTCAGTTTCAATGGAAGCATTAATTTGGTAGATATTAAGATATTTAAGTGAATATATGACAGATTCAGCTTCTTATATGAATCATTTTCAAAAGAGATGTAGGAGAATCTGTTTTGTGACTCTTGGACTCTTCACGTATAGCAAGGATGTAAAAGGGGGGCAGAGAGAAGAGAAGGAGATTGGTGAAATTATTTCCTTTGAAGGAGCCCTTATAGATGGGTGAGTACCCTTCCCAGAGACTTCTGAGAAAGTAGCGGAAGAATGATACCTTCTAGTGCTAGTCTAGTGAGGGAAGCTTCCATGGGGGTCACTCAGTCATGAAATTTGTTTCATGCAGTTGGCACACAAAAAAGACTGGTGTCTCTTCATGTCTGAGAAAGCTCAAGTCGAACTCACACAGGAATAAGCTAAAATTGACATCTGTTGAGGAAATCTATAGGGTAAAAGAGAAGAGAGAACTTCTGTGTTGAGATAAGCCTCATCTTTTTGTGTTTCTCAGAGCAAAGATTTGTTTCCTGTTTCACCAATGAGGGTCATGCATTACAGAGATTCAAAATGGCATCATCCAAGGACTTCTCCAATTAGGCCACTTGAAGGGTAAAAAATACCTCAGCAGAAGATGACTGGGGGTATCAAGTGACTGGGAACCAACTCAGGCAAGTGTTCATTTAGATTACGGACGCATCGCCCTGGGATAAGGAGTTGCAGAAGAGAGAGGCCCAGATGGAATCAGTGGAAAAGCCCCAAGACTGCCCATGACAGAGTCAGCATGAGTATCATGACCAGAGAGCATGTGGCAGGCTTAGGTCTGAGGTCTAGACCAGTCCCTTTACCTCTTCTCCCTTCTACCTCTATTTGATCTTAGAGAAACCTAAAACAGTGCCAAGTAAGGAGCTTGGAAGAAGGAGGAAAATGCAAGGTGGAGAGACCAGAACAGCCAATCTCAACCCTCTTCTTTCTTTATACAGGCACCTGACTTAGGCCAGAGATGGGAGAGAGAGAAGAATTCGATGCTCAATCAAATTGAGTATTTTGATTAATATCTGGGGCTTGGTATTATAACTACCGAATTGAAATTATGTTTCTAGTTTTATGGGATGAATTGTATCCCTGCAAAATTCATATATTAATGTCTGAACCCCCAGTGCCTCAAAATGTGACTGTATTTAAAGATAAGTTCTTTAAAGATGTGGTTAAGTTAAAATGACTTCTTTAGAGTGGGCCCTAATCCAATATGACTGATATCCTTACGAGAGGAGGAAATTTGGACACACAGAGACAGGTACCAGGCATGGGTGTGCACAGAGGAAAGGCCATATGAGGACACAGCAAGAAGCCCACCATTTGCAAGCCAAGGAGAGAAGCTGCAGAAGAAATCAAACCTACTGAAATCTTGATCTTGGACTTTTAGCCTCCATTACTGTGAGAAATCAAATTCTGTTGTTTCAGCCACCTAGTTTATGGTATTTTGTTATAGCAGCCCTAGAGAAGTAATCCACCAGTTTAACGTGACCACAGGACCTAACTGAGCTTTCATCCTGGCACAGATGGATGTTGAAGGTGCCTTTCTTCTATAAAACTGAAATTACTTATTAGAATTTGCCAGCATATCTAACTGTGAAAACTAGAAGAAATCTGAGGCTCTTCTTAAAACTTAACATGTATTTGTGATATTTTGCTTTTTGCATACAGTCACCACACTTTCTGAATCAAAGAATGAATATTCTTATGGGGAAAATGAAACATAACATAATGTATGAAATCAGGCCTAAGGTAGATAATCAGAACACACTGAATCAGCCACATTCATCTCATTTCCTAAATATGAGCTTAAACCTTCCCAATACCTTTGTGGTAGGGAAAAGACAGATCTGTGCTACATGTCTGACAGAGTGAGCATGCATTTAAAGGCACAAAAAAGAAAAAAAGAAATTGGTTTTCAAAGAAATTCATGTTTTTAAAAGTATTAAAAGGGGAAAGTCAGAATTTTGTTGAATGCTTTTATTTTGTGGATTTATTTATTTATTTTGTTGAGGAAGATTAGCCCTGAGCTAATATCTGTTGTCAATCTTTCTCTATTTTGCATGTGGGTCACCACCACAGTATGGCTGATGAGTGATGTAGGTCCACGCCCAGGATCTGAACCCACAAACCCAGGCCAATGAAGTGGAGTGCATCAACCTTAACCACCATGCCACAGGGTCAGCCCCATTATGCGTTTATTTTAAATTACATATGGCAGGGAGGGAAATCATAGTTTTTAAATTAATTACAGATTCTAAAGCTCCAAAAGAAGGCAGATCTTGCAGTACAGTGATCATACACACTAAATCATAAAGAGTTAGTGGACAATAAGAACAAAAAGCTGAGGGACAAGGAGAAAAATTACACTATATCATATTTTCTCAGTGTATTTATTATGAGTTTTGAACAAATTTTCTACTCTCTTATAATTGGAGAGCACTAACTTAGCTGTCACAAGAGGGCTGTTCACCTTATTTGCTAAATCTGCACAGTGCACTATGGTAGCCATCAGCCAGTTGTGGCTTTTAAGTATCTGAAATGTAGCTAATGAGACTGAAAAGCTAAATTTTTAATTTGATTTCATTGTAATTAATTTTAATTTAAATTTAGAAATAGATAGTACAAGTTATTTTTCCATTAAACGCAACTTTATTGTTTTGACAAACTACATTTTCTTTTAACTGTTGCATCATGTAAGATGTAGTATTGTAGTGAAAGTGAGGGGAGCATACACCGCTGTAACATTATGTGTTTATTTGAATAGTTTATGTAGATAGTAAGAAATACAGTGAAACCTAAGTAAATCATAATTGCTAACAAATTGAAATATTTGTTTTAATTATAAGTAAATTATTCTTCTAGTCTATAAAGAAATACCTCTTCCCAATGAAAACTTAATATTCAATATGAGTTGCACTATACATGTAAAATACACATTTAGATTTTTGAAACAAATTGAAAAATAGAATGCAAAATACATCATTAACATTTTTACATAGATTAAGTGTTGAAATGTTAATATTTTGGACATTTTAGTGAAATATAATTACAATTAATTTTGCCTGTTTGTTTTACCTTTTTATGTGGCTACAAGAAAATTTAAAATTTTATATATATACATACATGTGTGTATACATACACCACTGTGAAGCTGATCTATCATTAGAGCAACTTTTATGAGTTATTGGCATTAGGAACAGTAGATTAAGCCAAAAAATTTTAGACCTAGAAGTTTATTGTTCCATTATCTAATGACCTCACAGTCCTGAGATGTTAAGGAATCCATCCAAGCTCAGAGTGGGGTCTGTACCCAGATTTATCAAGTTTTAGTCATGTGTTTTTTCCAGAATAATGCTTCCAGAAAGGAAAATTTATTCTTGGGAATCTCTACCTCTCTCTACTTTGCCAATCTTGGTTTTTATTGTCATCTCTTACTTAAACATCTGCCTTGGAAAAGAGATTACTGGCTCTTTGTTATATTGATAAACTGGAAAAATATGTTTTTGCTTGGAAATTCAACATAAGTGCATGACCACAAAATCTGAAGGCTCATGTTAGTTACAGAAACTTGAAACAGTACTTGTTATATTTTCTGTAGGAGGAGGAGGATATAACCCAAGGAAACAAGATTGTTAGATCAATAATATAATGTTTTAATTTGACCTTTTAGTGCACTGGGTGTTATGAAACCATTACCTTTCCTAATAAGGGTTATACTTCTTTCAGCTTAAGGTGAAAAGGCAGAGTCCTTCTTGGGTTTTCCAATATAGTCAGTAGCAACGTATCTAACAGAAGGATAAATAAGTCTATAACAACAGATATTTTTATTGTTTGTTTCACCCCATACACACATAGGAGCAAGGAATATACTCTGCTGATATCCCACACGATTAATCTGTAAGATGTTTATCCGTCAAATATTTGATACAGTTTTACTGTGAATAATTTTCATTATAAAATCCACTGTATTGAAACCTGTATTAAATGGATTCCTTTTTTTTAAATCAGCAAACAAGCACTTATATTATATAATCAAATAAATATTAGTCTCCAACAAATTACCATGAAAGGTTGGGATATTCTTATTTCAAATAATATTCCTGTTACTCATAATATGCTTGAAATTGCCTTCCAGGTCATTTCAGACAAACAACAAAGGTGACGATGCTTCTCCTGCTCCTGCTACTAAAAACAGTAGTAGCTAACGTTTTATAGAGTGCTTACTCTCTGTCAGACACTATTCAAAGCGCTTTACATATGTTAACTAATTTAATAACTGACATTGTTTTATGAACATGTCACTTTTGATCAAGTTGAGTGTATTTTCACTTACTTTATTCACAAATTTGATTCTCAACGAATTTTAGCATTTTCTAAAAATAAAAAATCCATTCTGTAAATTTGAGGACAACTAAGGCTGAAGTTCATAGTGGAATTAGCACAGGCCTTAGAATCAGAAAGCTCTAAGTTTAAGACCTGGTTCTGCTATTTTCTAATGTGACCTTGGACTTAACACTTTTGACAGGGCTGCAGTTAGCTCAAATCCGATGCCTGAGTGGGTTAGATAAATAAGCCCCTTTCTCTGGGCCTAAGCGCAGCATCAGGCACAGCCCTTAGCCAGAGGTGTGCAGCTCCCAACTTGCCACCTAGCCTAGGTCTCCTTGTGCAAGGCATGCCTGCATAGTTTGTCCCAGAGTCTTTGTTCCTTGTTTGGTAAAATAGAGATAACAATATAATCGATGGGATATTGTGAGGATTACGAGAAATAATGCATATGCAAATATTTTGTAAATCATGACACACATATGAATGTATAACATTGTATCATTCTTTCACATTTATCGGACACCTATAATACGGTAAGCTCTGGGATGCAGAGATAAAAAGACAGTCACTGTCTTTAGGAAGTTGCAAATTAGAAAACTAGGTAACCATAACAGAAACATAGGTAAACGTAAAACAATTCAGAATCTATTTTCTAGCTTTTGTACAGTAAATAGAATATTTATATTGTTCATATCTTTTAATTTGCACAGATATGTGCTATTCTTTTAAGTGAACAATGCATCTTTTTAAAGTCATCCAAGAGTAACAGAGAGTAATAATTTTTGCTTCTTGCTGGTCACTTTGAATTTGTCATAAACCAAAAGGTCTGGGGTGATACTGAGAATATGAATAATAGCTGGTAGGTTCTAGAAACTGAATTGTGAATGTTGGCCACAGCAGTATCCAGAAGGTGCCCTGCTGTGCCAGCTATTAGCCATTTGTTGTATTATAGGACAATCCAGTGGGTCCTGAAAGAGATAGGGCAGTTCAGGAGTCAAGAAGGCAGTGCAGGTCCTCTGGGCCTAGCAGAAGTGGCTATTTACCAATCAGTACTATTTCAATATTTTAGTGATCTGTACAGCCATAGTGGACTAATATAGTTTTGTACCACATAGTTATCACTTCTCCATTCTAACCTAAAACTACTCTGTATCCTTCATGATTCAAGTCAGTTGTCAGACATTCTGAAGGCTTTCCTGGACTATACATTCTCCTTCACTCTCATATGACTCATATTTTCTTAATTACAATACTTCATAAATTATTTTTCTTTAAATGGAATATTCACTCATCTTTTCACATACGAGACAGGAAACTGTCTGAATTCGGGGATTTTATAATAGAGTCTAGCACAGTGTCTGGTACAGAGTAAGTGCTCAGTAATATTTTTGTTGAACAAAATTGGATGGATGAGATGAATGAATAAATGTGCCATAACACATCCCAAATGAGGGCTCTAATCTAAAAATTACTTTAGTTTCATTAAACAACATTAGCAATTTTCCTGCCTCATTTAAAAATTTAGTCAATTAAATAATTGAAGAAAAGATCAGGCTAAAAAATGATAAATTTATTGTCAGATCAAGCCAATCCTTTCTATCATACCTTATATGATCATTTTCCAAAATGTGTCCTGTGGAATGGCAGTTCCAAAACAAGCTAAAAAGGGCTTATTTGCTTAAATAAAGTAACTCAGTTTAAATTTGTTTAACCCATTTTTTTCCAAAGTCACCACAAAATAGACCCTGTGTGACCACACAGCACCATACAATTCTAAACTTAAGGAAAATTGTAAGTTAATAATATATTTATCATTTGAATAAACTTTTACTAAATTGCCTTTAGCTATTTCTAGATATCTGTGAATATGAATTAAAAAGTCTAACGATTTTAATTTCATGATGTTTACCATGCCATTTTCAAATAGCATAGTAAATTTCCTGTAAAATAAACATAAGTAACGTCCACAAAGCTTATTGCCTCAGACCCCCTTTTTCATGCCGACGTGGAGGAATCAGTCATATACTATGTGTTTGACTGCTTGTACCTGCTGTGCTGGATTGAAGCCCTTTGGAGGCCATTTGTGCAATTACTGAATCATTATTAAAAACAAAATTATTTGTCCAATATGTTTGTCATCTCAACAGAATTTACAAAACACTGAATTTTGTTTATTAAACATCAACTTAAGTATCTTTTGTTATGTGCGCATTCTTAGGTGATATAACAAAATGGCTCTCATGAGAGACAGTAAATGTGAGCATTTAAGACTTCTTAATGTGAGTAGAGCTCTATCATATATATTCATATACAAATGACTGCTAGATGGAACAATACTGAATCATCATGAGGCACTACCATAAAACAGTGGCAATTTTTGTAATCTACCTGTATACTTTGAAATACAAGAAATATAGACTAATAAAAGTGTTATTCATGAATTCATTAAATTATAATAATTTAAAATACTTGACAGAAATCGCATTAACTAAAAAGAAAGTCCTACCCAAAGTTAGTTGGGATAATACAGTAAATATTGTAGACTTATGTATTTTAAAAAATCAAATGGCAGCTGTAAATGTAGCTTGAACATTATTAAATCAATACAGAATATATTTTGGGTTTATGTAGGAAAGATAATATGTATATTTCCTTAAGGAGATCAATTTCTCATTTACTAATAGCTGGGCTGTTTTGAAAATCTTAACATTCGTATTTCTTCTTACTATTAATCTGAACACTGTGACTTTCCTCATTCTTTGAGTTCTTTGGACTCCTCTGATTTGGAAGAGTTCTTGTACAACTTTGACTGAAAACTGCATTTTTTTAAAGTCCATAACCAGATATTAGTCTTGAGAATCATGCTATGGGGAGACAGATTGTGGAATACAAATTTCAAATAGTTTCTTTTTCAGATCAAGAGGCAAGCCTGGAAGCCTCAGCAATAGAGGTTTACAAAAAGTCATGATTAGTGAAAACTCAGGACCTGACAAAAGGAAAGCTCTCCCACCATCTCACAAGAAATTCTCACAAATTCCATGAGATTGTAACATAAGGTTAATCTAAGATGCATTTCACTTTTTAAGGAATATCAGTGAAGGGTGTGTATATATATGGATTAAACACTGGCTTAAGAAAGAACACTCTGCAAACATGAAAGACTTTTAAGCATTAAAGTTTTTTTTAAAGAAACAGTCAAAACATTGGTTTAAGAAAGAACAGTTAGCAAATGTAAGCATTAAAAACCTTTTCTCAAGTAACAATCTGTGATATTTTCCTTTTTGACTGTAAGTCAGAGTCACTCCAGCACCAATGTTATGGAGATTGATTCAATTCCATAGAAAATAACAAAAATTTATAACAGAATCTCCAACCACTCTTAACTATCCTGATTTCTATGAGTATTTCTTAAGTACATACATTTTTTTTCTGTACACTTTCCTGCTGTATTTTGCTTAAAAACCCATTATCATTTGGTTTTAAGTCATTCTCTTTATCAGAATCTGAATTTAATGTTTCCAAGAGTGCCTTTTTCTCATGAACGATGCCCATAATAATTCTGGGTAGTCTCAGTGTTAATACATATCATTATCTCATAACCAGAAATGAAAAGGACTATAAAACAGCTAGGCGAGATAAAGGAAATAACATTATTGCTCATATTCTACTTTATTTGTAAAATCCCATTTTACATATTAAAACTATATTCCAACTCTAAATACAATCACATGGCTTAATTTTTAATTCATAAATGTTAAAATGTTTAGCAAGATATTTTACTAGAAATTGTTATGTTTGACTAGAGTTAAGCAAAAATGAATCACGAGCATTTGTGTTTCTGATCTACAACACACCATTCAGTCTACTAGGTTTTGTATTGCAGTAGAATTTCTATTTCAGGGAAATTTGAAATGAAATGACAATTAGCCAATTTACTGTCAAACACACCACAATTTATGAACAGAATTTGGGGTTGGGAGATACATAAGATTAGCAAATAAATTTTCAGGGTTGAAATGAAAAGATAAATATAGTTAGCAATGGAAAAATTTAATTCTATCATTATCAACTAATGTGGTAAAAGGCCTTAAATTTTATATTGGCATGACTATGAAACATACATTTAAATAACAGAAGAAAATGCTATTAGGGAGTTTTTAATTGTTGTTTTAGACAGACCAGTGGTTACTTAGACCATTTGGACTATTAAATACCTTCTTTTAATTATCTCTGCTGGTTGTGTAGACAGTGTACTAATTAAGACGATGAATCCCATAGACCAGACAGGTTCATAAACCAAGAAATAAAAGAAAAATTTTTTTAATTCCACATTAAAATTTAAAAAAAATACAATTTCCAGGTGAAAGTAATTATTTTGCATTAAAGGAGACTTGAAGAAAAAAAAGGTGATACTAACAATAAAATCAAAAGGAAATAAAGTACAAGCTTAGAAATTATTCTCGAACACTATATGCCAATGAAACTCAACTTCCTATTCTCTCAAAACTCAGTAAACAAAAATAACTAGCTTACTACATAAGACTAAAATAATATAGTTTGTCTATGTATGAAAGGGGATTATTTTGAGATAAGGCTTCAAATACAGTTGATGAATTTTCCCATAACATGTACTCACTAAAAATTAAATCATATCTACCATAATACAAAATATATATATATATATTTGTTGAATACTTCTTGAATTGTGCTGACAAAGCCCTGTCCACTGTCTTTACCAGAAAAGTAGCTAATTTCTTCATGTCCAACATTCCCATGATGGCAAACTACACCTAAATTTTCCAAACCAAAAGTTTTGATCTCTTATCATGTCACACTCCCACCTCCAACCTTGAAATCATAAACATGACTCACATCGTTGGTTATCAAGTTAGAGAAGGGGTTTCATGATTAGCATGGTGGGATATGATTCCCCGTCTTTTTATTAACAATGGATATATGAAGGTACAACAAGAAAAACTGATGTCTAAATAAAATAAGAAAAAAATGTATATAATTAAACAGATTGCTCTGATGTGCTCTATTTTTAAACTTGGACTATATTTATGATTAAAAAATTCTGTTATACAGAGGAAGCTACTTCTCAGTTTTACTTACAAAAAATCTTATTTAAAATTGGGTTCTAAGGAAAACTGCTTTTTTTCCTGGAGAAATGTGGGCATCCTCATTTGTAATAGTAAGATATGTAAGACCTAGTGTTTTTTCTTTTTAATTGTGGTTCCTGGATTCAAACTTTATGTTTGATCACAATTGTTAAACTATCTGTACCTCATGGTTAGAGTGTGTCCCTCATCCATTCCAGATTGTTGATTATCTCTATCCAAAAGTGTATCTTTATTCACTTTATCCACAAGTATCTTTATGTCTGAATTTTACTATAAGATATCGCAATACATTTTGATTTGCACAGCAATAATGTGTCTGGCTACTGTGACTCTTTTCACTGAAGGGGAAACCAAGGTTCAGACAACTCAGACATCAATCAGTAACTTCACAATTTAACTCCCATCTTCTGACCCCAAATCCTATTCTTTCCCTGATATGCTACGCTACATCCCCAATAATCTTATTTATCTTTGTTCAATAACTGTGCACACATTCATGTCAAAACATTTCCAAATGTAAAAAATGGAGTAACTACTCCAAAGTTATTTTTCACTTAAATTATGTGCGTCTAAAATGCCAAGGGCCTCTGTGTAACTGAGGTTTATGGCAGTGCATTTTCAATATGATTTGAAAGTTCTGGCCATTAAATATGTTTCTTACCAAAAAGATGCAAAGCTGATCCCAAAATAATGATAGTCTCTTTGAGAACCTATGTAAAATATTTTTCTTCATAAATTAGAAATACATTATACTATTGATGTATCTTTATTAAATTGAAATGTGTCTATAAAATATTAACTTGCATAAGAAGAATTACATAAATAAAATTATGGATAAAAGGGAAAATTCAAAAAGTGATAAAATCTGTAAGGATTTAGAAGACTTAATCTATAATATAGGGATACTCATATATTTAGATATTTTAATTGACTAAATGCTGCAATTCCTAAACTTACATGTCAAAGACAATTTTGTGAATACCTATAGCTACAGCAATTGACTGTACACCAAAAAAAAGTATGAAATGTTGAATAACTTAAAATGAAAAATGTGATAATATTTCACACTTGGATAATTGAGCCTTATGGACAAAAAATAATGCTTTTTAATAAACATCATCATCCAATGTAGCAATTATAAAAACATGATCAAAAAATCACACAAATGGAAAAATAAATAGATTTTAGGCTTTTAATAAAGATCAAGTGACAATAATATGAGATTTCAACAAATAAGAGAACTTCCAAATACCGCAGTTAAAGAAAAGTTACACTATTTATGTGTAAAGGAGCATGATTCAAGAAGAGGTTTAATGGAATTTGAATGTATGAACAATATTAAATAACAAAGACAAATATAGTAAAATGACATTGAAATGGTTTTCTTTGGGGGAGAGCTGAAAATTAAAGAAAAAAAATTAAAGCATAGAAGAGGTTTAAAAGCATAGAGGTTTAAAAGAAGAGATTTCCAATATAAACTAACATGAGGGGAAAAAAGAGGTGCTTTTGTTTATTTTAGATGAGAGTGGACATATTCAATGTGGGACCTGGGGGAGGAAAAACATTTTCCATATCAAAAGCGTTTCATTTAAATCAAGACTTCTCTATATTTGTTAGTATGTTTTCCTCAACCTCTACTTAACTCTATTTAAATTATAATATCTAAACCAATATAGAAACTGGCCTATAATACAACTTAAAGGAGACTTTACTGGGGACAGCATGTTGACGTGTTTATATGCCTACTCCATCAATTATTGGACAAGTGATAAAAATTAGCTAATGGCATTCAGGAACCCTTAGTAGTTTGCAGTTAATTTTCATGGTATTTTATAAAGAACACAGGTTAAATAGAAATGCTATAAAGAAAATAATCAGTCTCTGGAAATCTAGAGTTCCATTAAACCATTAAATGAATTCAAAATAATAGATAAATCAATAATAATTACTGAGTACTCAATAAGTATTTGAGTTATTAAGAAACTACGCTACATGGAGACTTGGTTGTGACTTTTGTATCGTATATTCCACAAAACTTTTGATCTTGAATTGGTTTTAATTTACATACCACTGAAATTAAATTGTAGTATGGAACAATCTAAAAAGCATGATTACCATTTCATGCTAGGACATGTATTTCAGCTTGTCAGAATTATGAATTTTACAGCTATTTATGTTAGCTTATTATAGTTCTTTTTAATCCAAATTTCTTCATTTGATTATAGTTTCAAAAATTACTTCTCTAAGTGAATTTATGTTATCTAGGTAAAATGTTATTTGGAGATAATGCAATTAGAAAAATCAAGCCTGAATCAGGAAAGTTTTAAAAGGATACAATGCAAAGGTGTATTTTTATATTATGAAACTTCCTTGATTTTATTATAAAATCTTAGCTTCCAGTTTCTCATACCATTTTATTTCCTCCATATTGTGTAGATATAGATTATACCAAAATTATCTTCTTTTGAACTCCTTTTCCTGCTGAAAATATAAATAATTCATACTCCATAAAACATTTCCTTTCTATTTTACAACAGTGAATTCACTGATATGCTATTTTTCAGTGCTGAAACCAGATAGGCAATTCTGGAAAATCAAATTGAATCTTGAAAGTATTATAAAAGTCAATTTAAGATCAGCAGGTAGAATATTGAACATAATTAAATACACAAATCTACTGGCAGCTTTGCACTACTGTCTTATAGTGCAATACAACCCTATCTAAAGACACCAGTTTCATAAAACTATACTGCATAAAGCAAATGAAGACTCTTTTATTTTTGAGGTAGGAGATCTATTTTTTCCTCCTGCTTGTACATTTAAATATAAAATAAGTGCTACATTATTACTCTTCAGATAAAGAGTAGAAGACATCTAACTGAAAGAGTCCATGAATCTAGTAGAAAAGATCACCACCTGAGTCAAAGATGATAGTCTTTTGAATTTCTGCCATGCCACCCGCCTTAGCTCACTCCAAAGAGGGCCATAAAAGTATGTGGTAGGAAAACCCCACAAGGGAAGGGGTCAACTCAAACATACACAGGCTCTACAACAGTTACATCTTTTCAGTAAAAGTTCTCTGATTTCTGAAGAGCACAAAACTCTAAGAAATTGAAATTGGAAACTCAACAAAATATTTGTTCAAATTTAAAAGTGACACTGGCCGAAATTGGTAAGATGCAAGTTACTATGCCCTGGACAGTTATTTTTAATAAAATATATGAAAATAAAATTTCCTAATGAATACTCAATTTTTAATTCTAAAATATGGCATTTTGTGATAAGTAACATATTCTATTATGAGAAATGTTAATAAAATGCATACCTTTAAGAGCATATTTGCCTTCATGTTTCCATTCAAATTAACTACATTAGAAATTATAGATTTTTCTACAGTGGATTTTGTCTAAAATCTTTACTTTTAAGTTATTATCTTAGAGATTTTTATTACAGTGATACCCAAAACACTATTATAAATGTCAAAATACCAATCCCATTAATCTGTTGCTATTATTGTGAAAAATCTTATTGATAGGAAAGCTATGGAGAGGTTATCAGTCTTCAAAATATAAAGTAATTGTTGACATTTGTATTTCAAAAAACAAATACATGGTCTAACACAATTTTAGGTATTACTATAATCTGCCTAAAGCCACCATATTAAATTTGCAAAGGTCTCAAGACTGAAGACTACTAAAAAGGAAAGCATTAAAAAAACCAGATAAATGGAAAAATGTAACTGTGGGCAATGCTTACTATTTCCTGAAGAGTAGTTGACACACTACTGAGAATGAAATGAATTATTTACTTAAGTATTCTGAGGATAAAGTACACTAAACCCACATAATATTACTGAACATTGTAGAAGCTTTCATTATTACTTCATCTTCATAATAATCTTGTTCTAAACAAAGACTTTTTTTCAAGTTAATACATCAAATATTATATCCCCCTTAGTTAAAATGATGCCTGTTAATAAAAATGGTAGATAATAATCCTAACAAGGTTAATTAAACTAGCAATAGCAAACACATGGTATATGAAAATGGATTTCAGTTGATGAAGAAGCTATTTACAACTGCAGGTTTTCTGCAGTGTTTTGAAGTATAGCTCTAAGTAGCATGTCCAATTGCTGAAGCACTTTATTAAAGTCAGATATTACATCTGTTACATATTACTTTTTAGAGGTCATAATTTTCTTTATTCTGAACATTGTGCTATAAAAATCAACTTTCATACTGTAATTTAGTTATGATCACATTATTGCCACCGCAAGAGATCGACCATTTTTACTTATTCAAATTACCATTTACAAATGCTAAAGATATTCTGCTTCTATCACAAAATGCAGTAGTGTATACCAAAATCATTTTACACATCAAAAGAGGCAGAAGTATTCATTAAATATACCTTGATATGGAGCACTAAATCCACGATATCGGTGATTGCTGTCTGTAACAAAATGTAGTCTGAGCCAGTTTTTGTTGCTGATAATTGGTGGTGGTATATTCATTCCAGATAACCTGAATTATGGAAGACAATAACAAAAAAATTTAAACAGCTTTATAGCAGTAAACATTTTCACTGAATTGGGACCACAAAAAATGTCTACCTGTATACAATATTTATAACTTTGCATTGTTAACTTTTTAAACACAAATGAAATAGTTATTTTATGCATAGAAAAGTCAATCATAGAATATTGCAATTCCAAACATGTGCTGTTTCAATCAGGTTGCATAAATAAATAAAAACAACTCTAAACTGCATATGATTTTTGATTCACACAGATTTATTGCACAGATAATAATAAACCTAATGGATGCTGAGCTGATGGTGCTGGTTGTTGTGTTCCCCATGTATGTACACAGCACAGTTACAAAAAAAGACTTCAAGGCAATTGATATACATTTTTCACCTAACATGTTCAGTATTTCACATTTGATGGCAAATTTCACAATTTCATTTTATAGGATAAGCATTATTTTAAAGTAATTTTACAATACAGTAAATTTTCACGATTAGCTTTCATTGTAACATATACTTCTATAATGCATTGGAGGTCTGCTCCAATTAATAGACAGGAAGCAGACTGTATTTTGGATATATATTTAGTCTCCCCATAGCTAGTGACAAAGGTACTATTTCACAGTCTCCTTAGAGCAAGTCACTTAGAGCAAAATTTTGAAACTATGCCCCAGATATTGGTCATAATTAATAAATGATGTAACTCTCTTGCTTTATAATCTTTTGAAGATTTTCAGTGAAGCAGTTTTTCTAATTTCATTCAATAAAGGAATACCACTCCTATATACCTAACCATTTAAATTCTAGGTATGTGTTATAAAGCCAAGGTAAAATATTCTCAAAAGCAAGATCATTACATAGCAAAGAAGAGTTTTAGACTAAGGTTACCTAACAACCAGTATATGATATATGTTTGCCATTCTTCAAAGTGTACATTTTTCTTATCAGAAGGCAAAATTGACAGCTGATTTATTGTGTGTGTGTGTATGTGTGTGTGTGTGTGTGCATTAGAGGAGGTGATTACAACTCTTCTCTCAGTGCTTGGCAGTCAATCATTCTAAGAGACCAGAAGAGAGAGATTAGAATATCTGTCATTGTATGTGCAATCAGTGGTAATGTGTAGAGAAGGTGATGCAATGATTCTCTACCCAACACCCTCCCTCCTTAACCCCCCCAAACCCACCTTTCCTGGATGTTTGGGGGCTAGCCATAACTTTTAGTGGATGACCACCTTCCATGGCATGGAAATATGAATTCAACCTTTATTGTATCGTTGTTCCCACGGGGGTATAGAATGGGCTTGGCAACATTACTATTCAATCCAATTTTCTTGAATTCTAACATGAAGAAGTTGGGTTATATTCCACACATTTCTCATTTCTCCTCCTGCATTAGAATGCATTTTCTTTAACTTTTCCCTATCAGTGCCCTATTTTCTCTTTTCATAAGGGTGACTGTTTATCGGTCCAGCTGACTGGTTTTTTCACATCTGAATTTAGTAATAAAAATATGTAATATACCTGTATAATTTTAAGACAAGTTTTATAATTTTACTTCTTTACTTTCAGAAAATATCCAGGTTATCTTTACTTTTGTTTGCTTGTTGGTTGGTTTGGTTCAAATAGCAATTGAATGAAAAAATATCTGGCCTTTGTACAATCATATTTTCAATAGAGTAGCATGTTTCATGACAGAAATTGATTTACAGTTTGGTCCTCTTCAATTCCCTGATTTGATGTGCATAAATATCCATCAGGGAAAGTTTAAATTATTTTTGACAGGCTGCACACATTTGTAAATGTAATGAGACTATAATACATGGATAGTGTAATACACCAAACTACAGAGTTTGGAGAGAGGCCCTTAGAAGATCCAATAAATAAGCAGGAACTAAACAAGGACATCAAGAAAAGTGAGAGAGGAAGAAGATGAAATGCACAATATAAAGGATAAACTTCCCATCTTTCCTAGGGACATCAAAGATAATTTCAGCAATAGCGTGTTGTAAAGGCAAATAATAGCTACTACGGAACTACAATTTGCAACTTGACTTTACCTTCAGGAATTGAGAAAGGTGCAACTGAAGATATTAGAGCCGCAGTAGCTAGAGGCACAACATGCATGAGGTGCATAATGGCAGTTTAACAAGGGTAGATTTAAGAGGATATTCCTGACAGCCTCAGTGCTTCAGCTCATGAAGCAGAACTGCAGAAAAGCCAAGATACTGAACTAGAAACCAAGTGCACCATAGCACCCCTCTGCCACCAAAGAAGAAAAATACCTTCATTGGTTATAAGGGAGTCACATGGACTTTCCAGATTATGGTCACCTAGTATTGCTCAATATTTGAACACAATATGATTTGTTTACAGTTTATGGAGCAATCCAGTAAAGGAATATACATATCTCTCTGCACCATATTTCACATGTTATCAGGAGATGTGGGAAATGGAGGATTGAGAATATATGCTACCAAGAAAGATTCCATTAAACTAATTAATTTAGAGAATTTCTTAAGTACTAAAGGACAGATTTCTTAAATACAACTTATTGTTATCCCTTTATTAAATCACTGTTGCCATTTGAAGGTAAGCAAATATGGGTTCATTCTAGTATAAAGTCAGTTAGAATCATCTCTTGATAATGAAGAGATAAAGTATATTCAACAGTTATTTACTGAGCACTTAATATGTAACAAACACTGATGCTAAGGGTTGGAAATATAGCAGTAAACAAGACAGGCAAGATCCGTGGTCTTACAAAGTGAAAATAAAGAAGATCTATCAATAAATGAATAAGATAATTTCAGATGGTGGCAAATGACGTACAGAAAAATAAAACAGAGTAACATGATGAAAAATGTCTAGAAATGAGGTTTCAACTGTTCTAATATCCTTTTCATTTTACACTCAAAACAGCCATACTCATGATCATACATCCTAAATTACTAAGCTGGACTTTAGGAGAACTAAATCAAAGAAAATTATGATAATGATAAGTGTCATAAATTTGTAACCTACCATAGTTACTTGCATCCAAGAAGAATTCAAGACATCTCTTTGGAGTAATTAACAAATCTGAATGGACATAGTGAATGACACCAAGTTTCATTGCATATTCAGTAGAGATATTGACAATAATACACTGTAACTTGCCATAATTAATCTTTGTAAAAATTGTTTTTACTTATATAATTTTATGCAGAAACAAATAATAACTAAATCATAAATTGATATTTAAAACCATATGCAACATTTTCTACTATATGGTCCCTCAGAGAATATGATTATCATCCTTATAATTTCTTAAAATCAGTTAAGTGTAAGAAACGTGAGAGAACCACATTTTTTTAAATTCCCTAAAACTATTCTGAGCCTATGCCTTTGGTTTCTAACTCTTGTTGGATCCTCATTGCTGCCATCTGTTGATCTCTGGTTCTCAACTTTCTCAAAATTAGCACCTGCAATAACAGGTATCACCTTTGGTGGCTCTAACATCTATTTTTTAATCTTTCCAATCCCTAAAATTATTCACATCTAGTGACCTGTTTTTCCTCATCTTTAGTACCATAGACACAGTCAAATCTTAAACTCATGATTATTCAAATATTCACCTGCATGACTGTAAAATCTCCTTCTCCCACCACAATTCTCCCACTCTCTCCTAATTTTACTTCTTTCTCTCTCCTGCTCTCTTACTCTCGCCCTCTTACCCCCCACCCCCTCTCGCCCTCTTTCACCTCTTTTGACCTCCTTCTTTCTCTGGCACAGATGTAAGATTCATTCCTCATGCTTCCTCTGTTCTCCAAGATTTTGTCAGATTAATTGTGCTATATTGAGCTGTAATTAGTTCCTAAAATTCACTCTTTCATCTTAACTCAGGGCCTTTTCATGCACTTCTCTTTAAGGCTGAATGAATATCATTTTTTAAATCTTTATTTACTTACTTTTAATCATTCTTAGTGAAACCAGCCTTAAAGTTTCAAGGTTAAGATAAACGCCCAATCTCCTTCTGTGTCCTCACAAAGCACCTTTGCATATTCTTGTCACATTTATTATTTTGTGTAGTAGTAAGCTTTCTATCTTCACTATTATTTTACATTTTCTTTAAAGGTAGATTATTAAATCTCTGGTGCTGAGCACAATGATTGATGAATAGTAGGTGTACACTGATATTATTTATCAAGAAAATACATGAATATAAGCTGTTTAGGCAGATGCTCTAACTTTTAGTACCTATGTATTTGTCTATACTTATTAAAATAAATTGTCATACCATTATCAAAGTGCTAGTTCTTTTCTTTATTCAAGGTCCATCTAAAATTCCACCCCTTGCGTAAGTCTTCTTAAATTCCCTTAGCTGAAGGTTATCCCTCTGTTCCTGAACATCAAGCACTCATTAAAAGTCTTCTTGTGGCACTTATCACTGCTTTCATCTTATTATATTATACATAGTCTATAAATTAGAAGAAGTTGGAAGCAAGATTTATATTGGATTTATCTTTGAATGCACAAGCATATTTCAAATTATAGATAATGAACAGATGCCAACTAGATGAAGTAAAACCCATTTACAAAATTTCTTAAAGTGTGTTCTACTGAATATCACCCACCAAAAATGCCTTTGGGGAGGGGGAAGGTACACTAGTCAAATGTTTTTGGATGGTTCTTTTTTAACCATATCATCTTCTTGTAGTTTTTAAAATATGTTTTAACACAGAATTTCTTAAATTTATTTCAGCAAACACTGTTCCATTTCCTTGCTTTGCCATAAAATCAAATAACATGCAGGAAAGTTATTTCATAGAACTCTTTCAGAAACCACTAATTTTATTTTTTCCATCATGTTTGGATAGGAATGCATTTCATAGTCCCAAGAAAAACCAGCATCTTTAAAAATAGTCAAAAACTTAATCAACTTTCTTTTATGTTCTGCAGCATGTTATAAGTTAGAAAATTATTTTGGCAACAAAATTAACATATTTCTGGGGTGATATTGAAAGCACTAATCTTTCCTGCTATGCAAGTCATGAACACTTAGTGTGTGGAGTGTACAGATTTTCACACTGACCAGGCTGTGCTTTATTGTCACAGATGTCTGACTGTGTTTTTGGTGAGATATTCAAAAGTCACTGAACTGCAGAACACACAATCCTATGTGGTTTTAACAAGTGCATTAAGAAGCTAAGAATTGTTTTATGCAATCCAATTATTCAGAAGCCAGATGTTATAAAGTATTTGCAAAGCAAATGAGAGAAGTGGCTTCACTAAATTTTCTTCTTTCTCTCTTCCTTTATTCACACATTTCACTTGCTTACCCCTGTCTGTATCCCCACTCTGGTTTCCCTCTTATCCCTTATTTCCATGACGTGTATTTCAGATATATTCTTTCACAACAATTGGCTGCTGCAGAATAGTGTTACTTTTATCTAAACATATGCTTCAGAAAAATCCCTGTTCATATTTTAGATATAACGCATGTGTATTCAACACTAAAATTTAATTAAGATGAAATAGAAAAGTTGAATTATACTATAACCATTTCAAAATTGAATTTGTAATTAAAAAGCTGGGAAAAATCTCCAGATCTAGATGTTTTTTTAATAGAAAATTCTACTAAACTTAGAAAGAATTAACTATTTTACCCATTCTTTTGCAGAAAATAAAAGTGGAAGCAAGACTTCTTAACTCATTTTAAGAGATAGTATTACCCTAATAATAAAACCAGACAAAGTCAGTACAAAAACAAACAAAAAAACTACAGACCAATATCTATCATGAACTTTGATGTAAAAATCCTCAATAAAATATTAGCGAATCGAATCCACCAAGTGATATTTATTCAAATTATATAAGGCTGGTTCAACATTTGAAAATCAATCAATGGGATCCACCGTATCAAAAACCTACAGAAAAAAATTTAAATGATCAAATCAATGGACACAGAAAAAGCATTTGACAAAATCCAACACCCATTCATGATAAAAACTCTTAGTAAACTGAGAATAGAGGGAACAACCCCATCTTGATAAACAGCATATACGAACCTACAACTAACATCACATTTAATGTTAAATTACAGAACAATTTTCATTAAGATCAGGAATATGGCACATCATTCTTATTCAACATGGTGCTAGAAGTTCCAATGAGTACAATAAGGTGTGGAAAGAAATAAAAGGAACATACATTGGAAAGAAAGAAAAGAACTGTCCCTATTTGAAGATGACATAAATATTTATATAGAAAATCTCAAGCAATCTACAAAATAAACTCCTAGGACTAATAAGTGCATTCAGCTAGGTTGCTAGATACAAGATGAATACACAAAAATAATTCACATTTCTAAATAATAACAATAAACATGTGGAAACTGAAATAAAAAACACAATACAATTTATAATTGCTCCAAGCAAATTAAATACTTAGGTGTAAATTTAGTAAATCATTTACAGGGTCTGTATCAGGAAAATTACAAAATGCAATGAAAGAAATCAAAAATGTAAATAAATGGAGAGACACACCATGTTCCTGAATTGGAAGACTTGGCATGGTAAAGATGTCAGTTTTCCCAAAATGATCTACAGGTTTAATGCAATTCCTATTGAAACCTCAGCAAATTCTTTTTGTAGACATTGACAAGGTAATTACACAATATATATGGAAAGGCACAGGACCCAGAGTAGTTAAAACAAATATGGAAAAAGAATGAAGTGGGAGTAAACGATAGACTTTTCAACAAATGATGCTGGAACAATTGGGCAACCATAGGCAAAAAATGAACCTTAATCTAAACTTCACACTTTATGCAAAAAATTAGCTTAAAGTAGATCATGGACTTACATATAAAATGTAAAAGTATAAAACAGTTCAAAAAACACTTAGGAGAAAATCCTTGGAATCTAGGCTAGGCAAAGAATTTTAGACTTGAATCCAAAAACATGATCCATAAAACAAAATATTGATAAATTTGGCCTCATCAAAATTAAACACTTTTGCTATGCAGAATATCTTGAATAAGAAGACGAAAAGACAAGCTACAAGATGGAAAATAATATTTGCACACCACATATCTGGCAAGAAATTTGTATCTAGAGTATATAAAGAACTCCCAATCTCAACTGTCACAAAAAAAAAAAAAAAAAAGTAAGGAAGGAAAAGACATGAAGAGACATTTCACTAAAGAGGGTATTCAGATTGAAAAATAGATATTTGAATAGATATTCTACATCATTAGCCTTTAGGGAATGAAATTAAAATCACAATAAGATACCATGACATACCTATCAGAATAACTAAAATAAAAAAGAGTAACTACACCAAATATGATGACACAGAGAAATTGGACAACTCGTATATTGCTGATGGGAATGTAAAACGGTACAGCTACTCTGGAAAAGAGTTTTATAGTTTCTTATAAAACTAAAATTGCATTTATCATGCAACCCGGCAAGTGTACTCTTGAGCATTATGCCAGAGAAATAAAAGCTTATGTTCATACAAAAACCTGTACATTAATCCTCAAAACAGATTTAATTGTAATAACCCAAA
The DNA here is from genome assembly GCA_031878705.1 of Tapirus indicus. NCBI lineage: Eukaryota > Metazoa > Chordata > Mammalia > Perissodactyla > Tapiridae > Tapirus > Tapirus indicus. Next base: position 26,634,024 of record CM062935.1, on the reverse strand, counting down.
ATTTGAAACAACCCAAATGCTCTACAACAGGTAAATGTTTCAACAAATTGTCATACATCCATATTATGGAATACTGTCTAGCGATACAAAGGAACAAACTATTGACAACAACTTGAATGACTCTCAAGGGCATTATGAGTGAAAAAAAAAACAATCTCAAAGAGGTTATATGCTGTATAATTTTTATATAACATTCTTGAAATGGCAAAATTAAAGAGATGGAGAACAAAGCAGTGGTTGCTAGATGTTGTAGTGGTTGGGGGGGGGGTGGGGAGGAAGCCCATGGCTATGGCAATAAAAGGGTAGCTCAAGGGATTCTTTTGATGGAATTGTTCTGTATCTTGATTGTGGTGTTGGTCACCGAATCTACACTTGTGATAAATTGCATAGAACTAAATACACACACATATAAATGAATGAATGTAAAATTAGTGAAATCTGACTAAGTTCAATGGATTGCATCAATACCAACTTCCTGGCTGTTATACTGTACTATAGTTATGCAAGATGTTACCACCGGGGAAAACTGGGTGAATGGTATGCAAATCTCTCTGTATTATTTCTTACAACTGAATGTAAATCTACAATGTCTCAAAAACCTTTTTTAAGAATCTTAAATATGGATCACAATTATTTATAAATTTACAAAAGTATTACTTATACTAACCAAAAAGTGCAAAAAATCCAATCGTTCATCAACTGAGGACTGGATAAACAAAATGTGGTATATCCATACAATGGCACATTATTTGGCAATAAAAATGAAGTGCTGGTACATGCTAAAACGTATGAAATTTGAAAACATCACGCTAAGTGAAAGATACTAGTCACAAAAGACCACATATTGTATGATTCCACTGATATGAAATACCCAGGATAGGCAAATCTTAAGAGATTGAAAGTAGATTAGTGGTTGTCTAGGGCTGCTACCAAGGGTGATAGAGATGGGGAGTGACTGTCACAGGTATGAGTTTTCTTTTTGGAGTGATAAAAAATTTATAAAATTAGATTATGGTGATAGCTGCACAATTCTGAATATACTGAAAACCACTGAATTTACACTTTATTTATTTATTTTTGTGAGGAAGACCAGCCCTGAGCTAACATCCATTGCCAATCCTCCTCTTTTTGCTGAGGAAGACTGGCCCTGGGCTAACATCCGTACCCATCTTCCTCTACTTTTTATATGGGATGCCGCCACGGCATGGCTGACAGGCAGTGCGTCGGCGGGCGCCGGGGATCCGAACCTGTGAACCGCGGGCTGCCAAGCGCGGACTAAACTGCTGCACCACTGGGTGGCCCCTGAATTTATACTTTAAAAGAGTTAATTCTAGGGGCTAGCCCAGCAGCATAGTGGTTAAGTTGGCATCCTCCATTTTGGCGGCCCAGGGTTAGCAGGTTTGGATCCAGGTTGCGGACAGACACACTGCTTGTCAAGTCATGCTGTGGTGGCATCCCATACAAAGTAGAGGAAGACAGGCACGGATGTTAGCCCAGGGCCAGTCTTCCTCAGCAAAAAAGAAGAGGACTGGCAATGGATGTTAGCTCAGGGCTAGTCTTCCTCACCAAAAAAAAAAAAAAAAGAAAAGAGAGAGAGAGAGAAAAGAGTTAATTCTGGGGCTGGCCCAGTATCATAGTGGTTAAGTCTATGCACACTGCTTTGGTGGCCCATGGTTTGCAGGTTGGGAATCCCAGGTGTGGACCTACACACCACTCATCAAGCCATGCTGTGGCAGTGTCCCATATACACAAAGTGGAGGAAGATTGGCACAGATATTAGCTCGGGAACTATCTTCTTCAAGCAAAAAAGAGGAAGATTGGCCGTGGATATTAGCTCAGGGCTGATCTTCCTCATCAAATAAATAATAAATGAAAAAAATAAATAAAATATGCTTTTTTTTTAAAAAAAGGAGTAATTCTAATGTATTTAAGTTATATCTCAACAAAGTTATTAAAAACACATAATGGATTAAAAGTAAAAGGATACAAGAATACACCACACAAACATTAATCAGAAGATTATACAATGGTTATACTAATGCTATACAAAGTATACCTCATAGCAAAGAATATTACCACAAATAAAGTCGAATATTACCTAGTGATAGAGGAATATATTTATCAATAAGACTTAATAATCTAGCATTATTCACATATTTTTACATGAAACAAAACTGATAGAAGCAGAAGAAAGATAAGCCCATAATTAGAGACTTCAACAATCTTCTCTTAGTGATACAGCATAGTGAGATTCAATAAGGATACTGAAGATCTAAACAACTCTATTAAACTTTTCCTATATGACATTTATAAAATATTCTACTCAACAATATTTCTTTTCAAATGGATACAATCAAAAAAGACCATATTTTGGGTCACAAAACCAATATCAACAGTTGAAAAATCATTGAAATCTTACAAAGTATGTTCTCTGATAAAAACTCAATTAAACTAGAAAAAAAGAACAAAACATACTTAGAAACTCCTCAAATATTTAGACATTATATTACATACTTCTAAATAATCTAAATGTGAAGAAAGAAGTAAAGTTGAATCTAAAAAATTTTGAATTGAATTAAGTCAATAACAAAAACATTAATAGTAAGTAGAGGAAATTTTAGAGTATTATATTACTGAGTTAGAAACAAACAAGTTTCAAGTCAATAATCTAAGCTTCCACTTTAAGAAATCAGAAAAAGACAAAACAAATTGAACCCAATTCAAGCAGAAGGAAAGGAATAGTAAAGATAAGAGCAGAAAGCAATGAAATTGAAAGTAGAAAAACAATAGAAAAAATCAACAAAACTAAAACCTTATTCTTTGAAGAGATCAATAAAATTGGTAAACATCTTATTAGACAAACCAAAGAAAGAGAATACAAATTATATCAGAAATGAATGAGGAGTTGTCATTAAAGAAAATACAGATATTTCAATAATAATAAGAGAATATTATAAAAACAAACTTTATGTTAGTAAGTCTGAAAACTTAGATGAAATGGAAAAATTTCTTGAAAGGCATATATTACAAAAGCTCACTTTAGAAAAAACAGGTTACATGTGTAGCCATATCTATTTTAGAAATAAAATCACAGTAGAAACACTACAACAAACAAAATTCCAGGCCCAAATGACTACACTGGTGTCTACCAAACATTTAAAGAAGAAATAATACCAATTATATCCAAACTCTTTTAGAAAATAAAAGAAAGAAGTACTTACCAGCTAATTTTACAGGGCTAGTATTACTCTTATATCAAAGCTGGACAGTGACATTGCAGAACAATAAAACTACAGACAAACATCCCCTATGAAAATAGATGTACAAATCCCTATCAAATTACTAGCAAATTTAATCCACCAGTATATAACAAGTACAATTCATCATGGTCAAGTGGAATGCAAGATTGGTTCAACTTTTGAAAATCAATTAATGTGTTTCAGTACATCAACAAACCAAAAACGTAAAACCATAAGACCATCTCAACAGATTTAGAAAAAACACTTGACAAAATTCAACATCTATTTATGATAAAAATAAGTCTCAGCAAAGAGGTAAAAGAATTTATGTAACCCAATAAAGGGCACCTATGAAAAAGGTACAGCTAACATAATTCTGATATCATTCTTAAAGATGAATAATTGAGTGCTTTCCCCCTTAAGATCAGGAAGAAATTAAGGATGTCCACTCTCAGCATTCCTATTCAACATTGACTTGGAAGTTCTTGCCAGTACAAAAAAGCAAGAAAAATAAATAAAGGACACTGATGTTAAAGGAAAGAATAAAACTGTCTCTGTTTCCAGAGGACATGATTGTCTATGTAGAAAATCTCTATAAATCTACAAAATGCTAGTGGATCTTATAAATGAGTTTATTGAGATCTCTGGTTAGAAAGTGAATGTACAAAAATCAATTGTATTTCTATATCCTAGCAATGAACAATTGAAAATTGAAATTTTTAATAATGTACCACTTACAATATCATAAAAAATAATTGAAATAGGGATAAATGTAATAAAATATGTGCCAATTTTTATATGCTTCAAACTTCAAAGCACAGATAAGAGAAATCATAGGTAAATAAATAGATACACCACGTTCATTTATAGGAAGACTCAACATGGTTATGATGTCAATTTTCCCCAAATTGGTCTATAAATTCAATATAATTCTTGTGAACATTTCAGCAGACATTTTGTGGAAACTGATGATTCTAAAATTCATGTGGATATATAAAGTACCTAGAATAACCAATATAATTTTTTAAAAGAACTCAATGGAATGATTCATGCTAGTTGATTTCAGACTATCAAGCTGCAGTAGTAAAAATGATGTGGTGCTGCTGACCTGATACACACACAGATAAACGGAACAGAATAGACAGTCCAGAAACAAATCCACAAATGTATGACCAATTGACTTTCAACTAAGGGTTGAAAGAATATCCTTTCAACAAATGGTGCTGGAACAACAGGATATCTTAATACAAAAATACAAAAAAGGAAAAGAAGAATATCTCAACTCATACTATACACCATACACAAATATTAACTCAAAATGGATCACAGACATGAAAGTAAAACCAAAATATTTAAACCTCTAGAAGAACACATGAGAGAAAATCCGTGCAACTTTGGGTTAGTTAAAGATTTCTTAGATAAGAGGGAAAAAGCACGGATTATTTTAAAAAAGGTAAACTGGACTAAATTTTAAATTTTCCATTTGTGAAAATACACCATTAAGAAAATTTAATGACAAACTATAGACTGGGAGAAAAGATTTCTGATGCACATATTTAAAAAAGAAATGTATCTACAGTATAGAAAGAATTTTCACAACTCAATAATAAGAAAACAGATGACTCTAAAAATCGGCAAAAAGTTGTTGAACACTTGACTGAGGAGGACATACAGAAAACAAGAACGTGAAAAGATGCTCAACATTGCTGATCCTTAGTGAAATGCAAATTAAAATGAAATACCACTATCCACCTAGGAGAATGACTAATTAGAATACCACACATAGAATTAATACACCTATATTAAAATGGTTATTCTTTTAAAAACTGAAAATTGCAAGTCTGGTGAGGGTGAAGAACAATTGGAATTTTTACACATAGCTGGTGGAATGCAATGTGGTACAGCCACTTTGGAAAACAGTTCAGCAACTTCTTATAAAATTAAATAGGCACTTACCATTTAACTCAGCTATCGCACCCCTAGTTATTTACCTAAGTGAAAACATACATCCACACAAAGACTTGTACACAAATGTTTATGACTTCTTCATTCATAATCATCAAAAACTGACAAATGGTGAATAAATAAATTTGATACCTTTGTACAATTATGCATTATTCACCAAGAAAAATGAATGAACTATTACATGCAACAACATAGAGGAATCTCAAAAACATTGTAAGGGACAGTTTCCATATACCACAAATTATATGACTACATATTGTATGATTTTTTTCATCTGACATTCTGAAAAAAGGAAAGACTATACAGAATAATCACAACAATGGTTGCCATGGCTGGGGGTAAGGAGGGAGAAGTAACTGCAAAGGGACACAAGGCAAATTTTGAGGGTGAGGGAAACATTCAATACCTTTATTGTGGCTACACCATCGTATATGTTTGTCAAAATACATAAAATTGCTCGCCTAAGAAAGGTGAATTTTGCTGTATGTTACACTTCAATAAACCTGACTTTAAGAAAACAAAAACAATTTTAAGAGATTTTGGCTTGCCTGTCAACATTAACAAAATAATATGTATATTTCTTGTGCTTAGACGCATAAAATAGGAAAAAAATAAACTTATTATTTCAAAGGAAAGGATAGGAAGTCACTTGAAATTCTCTACAAAAGATCATCCTCCTTATGACTAGAGGAATTAAGCATCAACTATTATAATATATATATATATATGCAAATATACATTCAAACTCTAAATATTCTCAAGTGCTTTTCCCTGCACAGTAAAGGAATACTTTCATCATTTCTCCATAATTACATTCCCAATATATTTCCATTGCCATGACTATATTAGTGCTTATAATGACTTTCTTCTAAGCCTCTTGAAGTGATACCCCAAGAGAATGGTCTAAAAACCAAATGTTTGAAAATAAAAAAAATGTAAATTAGCCAATCATTTCCTCTGTCTACTTGAGTCCAATAATTTCATTTGTCTTTTCCAATGAACTGAATAAATAAAATAAATACTTATGTTGGACCTAGACTTCATTTTTTTTTCTCATTTCACAATTTTTAGAACCGTTGCAGTTAAAGAACATAGGAAATGTTAAATATAAATGATCCTTGTATACTCACTCAAGGGATGGCTAAAATGTAAGTCCTAACTTTCCCATAATTTTTTTTTCATATTAAGCCCAATAATATACGAGTACTTTTGAATTAACAATTGAATTTTAAATACCTCTACCTTTACCACAAAACAGAGCTCTTATTTCTACATTTCTAGGAATAGAAATTGAATAGCTTCAGATTTACTCAAAGTTAGACACAGATATCTTCAAATATCTACTCAAGAGTACCACTGATCTATTTATCCAAATACTATCTATATGTAAACTATTTTATAAGGAAAATGTGTGAAATATTACATATTATTGTAGGAAAACATGTGCTGAGAAAGGATATGGCTGAAAAATCTAAGAGAAGGTGTTTATCAATTCCATTCCGCTTCCCTTTCCCTCTCTCCCCTCTGAGAAATCACAGAAACAAATCAAAATAAACAAAACAAAAACTTCTGAATTGAGTTTCTTTAAGCAGAGCACAATATTACTTCTATTTCTGCAGCTTATCTCTATTTCAAATTTAGGTTCCCATACTTATAAATAAGTACATAGACAAATACATAATCTGCAAAACTTGTTAAACATGATTTATAGTGGCAATTAAAACTTTCACAAATTCTCTGATTTTCTCACTTCTCTACCTAAAATATGTAAGTAGACATTTTAACAACTGAACTACTTGTACCTTTTGCCAGGTTAATATTAGTAATAATAATGCACAATATTTATTGAGGGCTATTTACTATGTAGTGCATACTATTCTAAGCATACTCATTCAATTTAATTCCAGAAAATAGTATGTATATAGTATGAAATACAATGAAGTAAAGATTTTTATTATGGTGGATTGCTGTGAAATACAAATATTGTAAATACTGCTATTTTATTAATTGGAAAAGCATCACAGTGTTTATTCCAGTCATTCTGAGAGAAAGAGGCATTACAATTTATAGTGACATAATCCAGGGTGTATTAAACATTTATTTTACTCATCTGTGTCTGATGGTTTAAGAGTAGGCTTATAATCAGCTCTCAAAAAACTTGAACTCGCTAATCCATACCTTTACTGTTCAATGTAGTTACTCTAGTATATATTCAATGTTGGTTTTTTAATTTTATATATTACTTTTGTTTTCCTTTTATTTATGTCATGTCAAGCCTAGGACTCTCAAACAATGACTGACAAAAGAGATGTTGTTTTCTACATTATTTACCTCTATTAGGTTTGGCAATTTTTCTTCCTCTCAATTTATTTTTCAAGCAGAGTCTCGTTTTAGATTACCTCAAGTACAGTGCACTGTACTACATTGAAGATTTTATGATATAATTATGACTGAAAAATTTAACAAATACATTGGAATTCCTTTAGAGACATGACTATAATTATCTGTCTTTTTTAAATATGTCTTTAATTTTAATATTAGTCATGCATCAATATCTATAAAACTCCCAAACTCCAAGATATCAAGTTACTTTTTCTTAGGATGTCAGGAAGGGATTAAATAGTTTATTAAATAGTTTATTATTATTAAATGAAACAAAAAACTTAAAACTGTGATTTATTAATTTTCCAGCAAAAAAACCGCAAGCACATTCAGGGAGAATTTTGAAGAAAATGTAATAAAGGAGCTGTTTAAGAATTGTGGAACAGGAACCAAAATGGAATGCTGTGGTGCCAAAGGTAATAGGTTTCCATATTAAGGACCATAGTCTCTATGGGAATTGATTTCTACCCTGTGAACAATGGGGATACCTGCGCACAATGAGAGCTGGTGCTGGGACTGTTATAGGAGATAAAATCAGTTCCTTCTATGGATAAAGTCAAAAGGAAGCCAGAGGCAGAGCAGGGTGGTTGAATGTGGATTAGGGGCAAAGGGAAGAGGCAGAGGATAACAGCACACTTATCAACATGCTCACTGTTTATTTAAACATACCAAAGACAAAAGACAGTCTAGTACAATAGAAGTCCATAGTCTGAATACAGCATATACGTGTAATAGAATACTTAAAGTCAAACATTCATAAAGATAACATAAAAACTAGCACAAAAGAATAAATAATGCTTATAGTAAGGTCTTTTTTCCTAAGCTAAGAAATCATTCAACAAATAATTGCCAAGAGTCTTCTACACACCAAACACTCTTGCTGGGTATACTCAGTGAACACAGGGCCAGCTCTTTCATTGTAGTGAAGGAATATCATATAATAGATTTTAGAAAGATTAACAGGAGAAATGGTAAACCTGTGCATAATGAAGAAGAGGAGAATATAAGGACTGGGCAATTAAGGGGTGCATGGCTTAGTAAAACTTCTCACCTCCCCCTTACACTCTTTGTGAAAGGAACATATTCTGAGAAGGTGAGTGCATACTCCCCGGCAGCTCTGGGAAGTGTCTAGCAGAAGTGTCCATGGCACTCCCATGGGAAAGCTGGGCTCCCACAAGAGGAAAGGAGGCTTTGTAAGAAAAACAACTCAGGGGAGACATACTATAAAAACTTCTCCTTCTCAACGTTCATTTGTCTCTGGAGTTTTCCCTGAAAATAGATCTCTAAACTGACAGAATTTTGAATGATTAGAGTCAGAAAAAGATTGCTTTTCTTTTTGAATATTTCCTTTTTCTTCATGTCATTTATCTTCTTAGACGATTTTAAAGCCAGTAACTAGTAACATGACAAACTGGGAATGGGTTCTCCCCTTCTGTATTATATTTCAACTCAGATACAATTTTGTTCCTCAGGAGTTCTATAAATCTAATTTTAAAAATAAAATGTGTTTTAAAACTGATTTTTTATGGTATAGTCTTCTATAAAAACCTTTGAATTAGAATGTTCACTGAATTAACATCTTAGTAGAAACATTTCACGGTATATAGCTCTATGAATACCCTTAAATAAGTAATGTTCACCAAATAAATACCATAGCAAAACAAATTTAAGCATATTGTATCTACATTTTCCCTTCTATCAGTTTGAGTCAGAGATAACATATGTGTTTATAAACATGACTATAAACATTTATATTTAGGATCTTATAAATATTTATATTTATAATGTTATGTTATACAACCAAATTTCAGATAAACAACATTAAATAAGAAGAAACTGAATTAAATGGATTATTTACTTCACTTTTAGAAGAAAGTTAAATTGTGGTATACTATTAGCTTATGAGTTCATGTGAGAGATATATTCACAAAAAAGCTGACATAATTTATACACATTCTTTCACGTGTACACACACAGAGTCAAGCAGTTTTCGACATGTGAAGTTTGCGACATGTGAAGTTTGCAATGCTTATTAGAAGTGCAAGCAGAGCTATCAAATACACAGTTGGATATAGGAGTCAACGGTATATTCATATGGTAATTAAAGCCACATTTCTAGACAGTCACCAAGAGAATGAGTGCAAACAGAGAAAAGACCAAGAATTCACTCTGCCTCTGGTTCCCTTCCCCCAAGGTCAACCCCAGAGGAATTATAGAGGGAAAGATGGAAGAACTTTAAGAAAGTTTTCTCCAAAAATGGAATATGAGGGTCCTGCCATGATCTTTCTGTGTGTTGGGGAGTGGAAAAGCCAAGTTTGATGGTGGGAGAATAAAAATAGGAAGGGAGATGTTAGAATTCTGCTCTCACTTTTCATCCACTCTTGCCTTGGGACATCAGTGTGCTGCTTCTACAGGGAGCAATTCCTCAATTCCTCCTCCTTACCTTGTTCTTGCTAACATGGCATAGAGCTGTCACTTAGACCTCTGCTGCAAACGAGGCTTTGTGAAAAATAAGCAAGGACCACTAACCTTGGGGAGGTTTTTGCCCTCCCTTCATTCTAAATCCATAGAGTTGGCAGAGTTTGGTTTAAACACACACCGTCTAACTTTGAAGCATATTATTTTTATCAATTGGTATAAATTGTTTTTATATTAATAATATTGAATCTCTGGTTTTCTTTTCCCCCACTTTGTTTTTTCTCTGTAATGTCTTTTTTTTCTGAAAAAATTATGTATTACATCTGTATTACTTCATTGTGATATTCTAAATTGTATTCATGTTTAGAAAGCCATTTCTATTCAGAAATTAAATGAATTTTCATCTGTACCTCCCACAATATAGTTTTGTTTCCATTTTATGCATTTAAATCTTTAATCCATTTGAGGTATATTTTGGCACAAAGTGGGAGGTGAGATATAGATTGAATTTTCTTCCCATAGAGCTGCCAATTTTCCCAGTACCATTTGAAAATACTCTATTCTCCAGTTTCTTATGAGGATGTTTGCTTTATCAAACCTTATGTTCCAATATATACTAGAATCTCTACTTAGTTTCATTGACTGCATCTGTTTTTGCATATACCTACCACATTGTTTTAGTGATTATATCTCTTTGTATTTCTATGTTCATGGCTGGTATGGAGTTCCAGCCTGATTATTTATTTTTTTTTTAAGTTTTAGTTATTTCCACCTGTATTTGTTTCCAAACTTACTGTCAAGTTTCTGAAGAATAATTTTGAAGTTCTGATTAGAATTTTATTACACTCATTTGGAAAGTATTAACAGTTAGACAATGGTTAAAAATAGCTAACTGGCACAGCAGAATCACAACTCAGTTAGAATTGACAAGAAAAGTATCAGCCTGATGCAGTTATCTTCTTTGATATCTCCCAATGAAGTTATGTTGTTTTCCTCACAGCTACTTCACATTTCTTTCTAGGATCACCCTCTTCATTTTACATTTTGAAGAGTTTGCTATTTTGCCATCAGAATGTCTTCTGCTTGTTGCTTCTAATGAATTTTGTGTATTTATCTTATATCTAGTTAGTTTCTTGCTGTTTCATATTAATTCTAAGTGATCTTTACTTAATTCTCCTAGCTTTCCTAGAAAAATGCTTCAATTTCACATTTTATTGCTTTAACCAGAACTTCTAGAACAATGTTAAATACTGTGTATACTTTTAAATACAAATACAGGGATACAACTGGAGCTGGAAACTTTTCAGTGAATAGAAAAGTAGAAGGAAATGGAACTAAGACTGCTGAAGGAAAATATTACAGATCACTCAGCCAAGTGGACCTTAAACTTCCTGCTCCTAATCCAGCCTCTAACTGGGTGAAGGGAGCCAATCTCTACACAGTTCGTCAATCCAGCAATTTGGGAATCACTCCAGAATCTTTACATCTACTACTTCTAATTTATCATCAATTTTTGTTTACTATTACTTCCTAAATATTCTCTTTCTGAACTATCAGGATTTAGAGCAGATCCTCAACATACATAATCAAAATTATTATTATAGCTTCCTAACTAGTTTCACTATCTCCAGACAAATTTCTCCTCATTTTATCTTATGTGTTGCCAATGTGGTATTCTTGCTAAAGAAAAACCTAACCTGGTATATCAATCTCCTGCTTAAAACCTTCAGTGGTACTCAAACACATACAGAATATAAACATCCAGAGTTCTGCAAGATCAGACTTTTATTTATCTCTTAAATCTCAGTTTCTCAATTCCTTCCCCTCCTTACCTTGTTGCTAGAATAAATTTCTTGTGCTTTCATGGAGCTAAGCCTTTCTATCATAGTCAAGACTTTGAACATGCTTTTTTCTCTTCCTGGAATGTGTTCTGTAACTCTTCTCTATTTTACAATAACTTGTTCTTAGAGACTTGGGTTAAGCATCATCATAATAGGGAAATATTTCCAGAAATCCTCCAGGCTGTGTTGACTGCTCCTCTTCAGAGCTCCCACAATACCCTCACTATCTTTTGGTCGTAACATTTATCACACTGTATAAGAAACTTTAGACTTGGAAATTATTTTCTCTTTCTCTCTGTCTCCCTGTCTCTCTCTCTCTCATACTGTTTAAGACTTTGCCTCACAGAATTATTCTCAAAAAGTGCTTTGCTATTAAATGTGATTCTCAGTAGCCTAGATTACAAAACTTGAGCTAAAGCAAGAGCAGGAACATACTAGGAATCTGAAGCACAAAACACCAAGAATATGATCAAGTGTAACCATGTTGAGTTATTAATAACTAACTAGACAAATTTGGATAAAAATGAAGACTTCTTGAGGATAAAGCCATGAAATAAAATTAGGCAAATGTGATTGTACAGCCACAGAGATGGGAAATCCCAAGGAAAGAACCCAGCATATTCAGTCATGTATCTTGGAATTTTACAAAGCAGAAATTAGAAAGTTGAGATATAAGTAAAATTTTATATTTACATCAATTCACTTTCCCCTACTCTAAATTCCTTTCTTCTAGGTCAATGGCTACTTGAATCAATAAAATTTTGTTATTTTGTTTAGTCTGTAGTGTTTACTATATAGACACTAAAAATAGAAGATAAAAAGGGGAGGTCTGCCATCAATAAACTCTAATAGGAAAGATGAAGAAATGGGAAATATTGATATCTGAGACTCATATTTCAAGATATTCTGACTTTTGAAAATATTAGGATGTTTAATAAGTCCAAAAGGGAGCAGGAAATCATATTAGGAATAAGAAATATGGAACACCAAAATTTATTTTCCTTCTCTTTCTTAATTTTAATTTTCAATAGGAATTTAACCTCCCTTTAAAGAAGTATTTCTGTCTTTAGTGCCCAGAACAGTGCCTAATATGTACTAGACACTCAATAAGTTCCAGTGAATAAATCCATAAATGATTGTTAAAGGTTTTTTTTTTCTATTTTGATCCTATTACTATTGAGAGACAAAGTACAATGGCCCAAATATTGAGAGACATGGTGCAGATATTATTGTATGGTATGCTGTAGTTTTTTACTACTAATAATTAAAATGCCAAAATTTTTAAGTAATTTCCTTCATATAAAATTGAGTGAATTCTTGTAGATTTTCTTGAGTAACAAAGAAAATGTTCGAGTTAGCACTAGTGCTTTGGAACTGGCATATAACTGCAAAAACATGAACACAAATGTGTCCCACACATGTTACCAAAGTTCAAAAATCACTGATTTGCACTATTCCATCATTCTTTTAACTCATTTCCACATCTCTAGTTTTTTCCCAAACAGCACTTGCATCTTATTCTTCTATATGTTTGTTTATGCTGTTTTCTCTTCTTTTTGAAACGTTATTCCTGCCCAAGTGGTTTGGCAAATTGCTACTCATCCTTAAAGGTTCAACTCAATTGTCATTGCTCTGTGAAACTTGTCTTTTTTCTTGGTCACATAGCATTTTATACTGCCTCTATTATACAAGCAATTACCTCAAAATTACATTAAGTGCTTGTCTACATGTCTATTATTCTTTGAGGACAGAGAAACAAAGTCTAGTACAAAGTCAAAAGTGTTAGCACTTTCTAAGTCTTTGTTGAATAAAGTCTAAAAAAACACTCAACCACCTTCTGATGCTGCTTGAACGCCTGCTGCAACATGTTAATGCAGTTATCCAAACTCGTATTCAAATATCAGTTACTCAATCTTTTTGACACAGCTCCCCCCATAGTTGTGCAGTTTTGAATAATTTTACTCATTTCAACCAAAATGTTTGACATTATTGTATATCTTTTTTCCTAACATAACTGTTGGACCATTGGAATAAGTTTAACTCTTCTAAATGGATACTGTTAAATATGTAAAAGCAATGGCATATATGCCACTAAAGTCTAATTCTACTCAAATCTCTAATTTCTAAATTAAAATCATTGATCATATTTCTCTAATTGAAACAAAAAGCATAAAGTGAAATTAAATTTTAATAAGGTGATTATAAATCTACCGACTTGAATAATTTATATATTGTACAAGATTTCTTCTAGGATCTGAACTGAACTAGACCCTGGGAACTTGGAGTGTGGTTCAGAGAAAACACACCTATGTTAATATGGAAAAGTACAACTCTTTCCACATTCTTCCAAATACTAAAATTCAACTTAATCGCATCTAACCAACAGGAGACACTAACCACATCATTCAGCTTTCAGTTAAAAAAAAGCAGTTTTAGATGAAAGAGTGAAAATATCAAATATCAAATTTTTACTGCAAGTCTTGAAAAGATTATCTTTATAAGACAAGTTTTGTTTTTCCATGGCTTTTTCTTCATTTTATACCAAAATATGTGAAAAATTTGCAAATGATAACTCTTGCTTTTGCCTGCCTTTAAATGAGTGAATGGATTTAACTTCCAATGTTTTATGGACAAATAAACGAATCTTTTCCTCAAGTAGTTCCAAGAAAAAATTATGGATCCTCAAAACATTTGAACTGTTGGTTCCATCACTCTCGAAAGCACTTCCACCAAGTGTTCTTATGGTCACCCAGCTGCATCCTTCATCTTTGCTCAGATATCATTGTGTCAGTCAGACTGACCTTGACTACTGTATTTTAAATTGTTACCCACTTCACCCCAACCATGCAGGTCTGACACTTTTTACCTTTTTCTATTGTTTCTCCATCAGCACTTATCACCTTCTAAACATACACAAATTTACTTCACGTATATACTTAACTACTCATTTATTTACTTATTTATTACATTTATTGTCCCTTTCACCTAAAATGTAAGATTCAGGAGGCAAGAATCTTTATTTTATTCACTAAGGCATCCTCAAAATTTAAACAGTTCTGGAATAGAGAATATGATTAATAAATATTTTGGAATAAACTAATCATAATTTATTTTTAGTCATCTTCATGGAAGTCAAGAGCAAAGGTGCCAATTGATTCCGGATGTCAAAATCAACCATACAAATGGTCAGTATATTCTTTGTTAAATCTTGTCAAAAAACTCCTGAACAATCAGGGCTTTTTTTTCTACTTTTGAATTGGCCATAATGAAAAGCCTAGCATATTAAACAATTAAATCCCATATTAAACAATTAAATCATTTAATTTAAACAATTAAATGATTTTCATTTCCCTGAATGTGTGTTTATTAAATTGCCTTAATTGGAAACAATGAAAAAAGGAAAAGAAATGTGAGTATCTTGTGCTGACAACCAGAGTTAAGTATCTAGATATTTAAAATAAATTATTTATAGTTATTCCAGGAATCATGAAATTTTTTAGATAACTGGCCATTCATAAGTAGTTAAATACATGACTCCAGACTGTTACAGGATAGTGGAATAAATTATTACTTATTGTCGCTTAGTGGTGTACATTCAACTCTATCAATAATCCACATAGGTCTGGGTGTGCATCACATGTACCTTAGCAGATACAACTTAACAGTACAGAGACCATAACTAAAGCAGCACATTGAGATAATTACACAATGTTATTTCAGAATGCTCCCATGGCTTTCTTTGAAACCAGGTCTGCATCTTATAAAGTTTTCTCTCTCTCTTTAAAAAAATTTTTTTGTTGATGTCATATAGTTTATAACATTGTGAAATTTTAGTAGTATGTTATTTGTCAGTCACTATATAAGTAAATCCCTTCACCCCTTGTACCCACCGCCCAGTCCCCTTGCCCCTAGTAACCACCAAACTGTTCTCTCTGTGTGTTAGTTTATCTTCCACACATAAGTAAAACCATGTGGTGTTTGTCCTTCTCTGTCTGACTTATTTCATTTAACATAATACCCTCCAGGTCCATCCATGTTGTTGCAAATGGGATGATTTTGTCCTTTTTGTGAATGAATAGTATTCCATTATATGTATATATACCACATCTTCTTTATTCAGTCATCAGTCGAGGGACACCTGGGTTATTTCCACTTCTTGGCTATAGTGAATAATGCTGCAATGAACATAGGGGTGCATAAGCCTCTTTGGATTGCTGATTTCAGTTCTTCGGATAAATACCCAGTAGTGGGATAGCTAGACTATAAGGTATTTCTATTTTTAATTTTTTGAGGAATCTCCATACTGTTTTCCATAAAGGCTGCACCAGTTTGCATTTCCACCAGCAGTGAATTAAGGTTCTCATTTCTCCACAACCTCTCCAACATTTGCCATTTTTCGTCTTGGTGATTATAGCCATTCTAACGGGTGTAAGGTGATACTTAGTGTAGTTTTGATTTGCATTTCCCTGATGACTAGTGATGTTGAATATCTTATCATGTGCCTATTGGCCATCTGTATACCTTCCTTGGAAAAATGTCTGCTCATATTCTCTGATGATTGTTTGATTGAATGGTTTGTTTTTCAGTTGATTGGAGATTAACCCCTTGTCAGATATATGATTTGCAAATATTTTCTCCCAGCTGGTGGGTTGTCTTTTCATTTTGATTCTGGTTTTATTTGACTTGCAGAAGCTCTTTAGTCTGACGGAGTTCTACTTGTTTATTTTTTCTTTTGTTTACCTTGTCCAAGTAGATATGGAATTCAAAAAGATCCCTCTATGACAGATGTCAAAGAGGGTACTGCCTATGTTTTCTTCCAGGAGTTTTATAGTTTCAGGTCTTACCTTAAAGTCTTTGATCCATTTTGAGCTAACTTTTTGTGTATGGTGCAAGAAAATAGTCTAATTTCATTCTTTGGCATGTGGCTGTCCAATTTTCCCAAAACCATTTATTGAAGAGACTTTCCTTTCTCCTGTATGTTCTTAGCTCCTTTGTCAAAGATTAGCTATCCAAAGATGTGTGGTTTTATTTCAGGGCTTTAAATTCTGTTCCATTGATCTGTGTGCCTGTTCTTGTACTAGTACCATGCTGTTTTAATTTTTATAGCTTTGTAATATATTTGAAGTCAGGGATTGTGATACCTCCAGCTTTGTTCTTTTTTCTCAGAATTGCTTTGGCTATTCAGGGTCTTTTGTTGACCCATATGAATCTTAGTATTCTTTGTTCTATTTCCATGAAGAACATCATTGGGATTCTGATTGGGATTGCATTGAATCTGTAGATTGCTTTAGGTAGTGTGGACATTTTAACTATGTTTATTCTTCCAATCCATGTACATGGGATATATTTCCATTTTTTTTATGTCATCATCAATTTCTTTCAATAATGTCTTATAGTTTTCATTCTATAAGGCTTTCACCTCCTTGGTTAAATTTATTCTTAAATATTTTATTCTTGTTGTTGCGATAGTAAATGGGATTGTACTCTTGAGTTTTCTTTCTGTTAGGTATTACAGTATAGAAATGCAACTGATTTTTGTAAGCTGATTTTGTACTCTGCAACTTTGCTGTAGTTGATTATTTCTAATAATTGTTCAATGGCTTCTTTAGGATTTTCTCTATATAAGATCAGGCTGTCTGCAAACAGTGAGAGTTTCACTTCTTCATTGCCTATTTGCAGTCCTTTTATTCCTTTTTCTTCCCTAATTGCTCTGGCCAAAACCTCCCTTGCTATGTTGAATAAAAGTGACAACAGTGTTCCTGTTTTCAGAGGAATGGCTTTCAGTTTTTCCCCATTGAGTATGATGTTGGCTGTGGGTGTTTCATATGTAGCCTTTATTATGTTGAGGTACTTTCCTTCTATACCCATTTTCTTGAGAGTTTTTATCATAAATGGAAGTTAGATCTTATCAAATGCTTTCTCTGAATCCATTGAGATGATCATGTGGTTTTTATTCATCATTCTATTGATGTGGTGCATCACATTGATTGATTCGTGGATGTTGAACCATCTCTGTGTCCCTGGTATAAATCCCACTTGATCATGGTGTATGATTTTTTAATGTATTGCAGTATTCAGTTTGCCAATATTTTGCTGAGGATTTTTGCATCTATGTTCACCAGCAATATTGGCCTGTAATTTTCCTTCTTTGTATTGTCCTTGTCTGGCTTTGGTATCAAAGTGATGTTGTCCTCAGAGAATGTGTTAGGAAGTGTTCCATCTTCCTCTATTTTTTGGAATAGTTTGAGAAGGATAGGTATTAAATCTTCTTTGAATGTTTGGTAAAATTCTTCAGAGAAACCATCTGGTCCTGGACTTTTAGTTTGGGGGAGGTTTTTGATACTGTTTCCATCTCTTACTTGTGATTGGTCTACTCAGATTCTCTATTTCTTCTTGATTCAGTTTTGGGAGGTTGTATGAGTTGAAGAATTTATCCATCTCTTCTAGATTGTCCAATTTGTTGGCATGTAGTTTTCCACAGTATTCTCTTATAATCCTTGTATTCTGTGGTATCCATTTTAATTTTTCCCCTTTCTTTCTAATTTTATTTATTTGAGCCTTCTCTCTTTATCCTGGTGAGTCTGGCTAAGGGTTTGTCAATTTTGTTTATCTTCTAAAAGAACTAGTTCTTTGTTTCATTGATCCTTTCTACTGTTTTTTTGTTTGTTTCAATTTCATTTATTTCTGCTCTAATTTTTATTATTTTCCTCATTCTGCTGACTTTGGGCTTTGTTCGTTCTTTTTTTCTAATTCTGTTAGGTGCAGTTTAAGGTTGCTTATTTGGGAATTCTCTCGTTTGTTAACGTGGGCCTGTATTGCTATGAGTTTCCCTCTCAGGACTACTTTTTATACATCCCATATGTGTTGGTATGGTGTATCTTCATTTTCTTTTGTCTCCAGATATTTTTTGATTTCTCTTTTAATTTTTTCAATGATCCATTGGTTGTTCAATAGCATGTTGTTTACTTTCCACATCTTTGTCACTTACCCAGTTTTTTTCTTGTAGTTTATTTCTAGTTTCATAGCATTATGGTTAGAAAAGATGCTTGTTGTGATTTCAATCTTCTTCAATTTGTAGGGGCTTGCTTTGTTTCCTAACATACGATCTATCCTTGAGAATATTCCATGCATGCTTGAGAACAATGTGTCATCTGCTGTGTTTGGATGGAATTCTCTCTCTATATATATTAAGTCCATCTATTCTAGTTTTTCATTTGTGTGCACTACTTCCTTATTGACTTTCTGTCTGGGTGATTTTTCCATTGATGTACATGAGGTATTAAGATCCCCTACTATTATTATGTTGTTGTTAATATCTCCTTTTAGGTTTGTTAATAGTTGCTTTATGTACTTTGGTGCTCCTGTGTTGGTTGCATATATATTTATAAGTGATATATCTTCGTGATGGAGTGTCTCTTTTGTCAATATATATTTCCCCTCTTTGTTTCTAATTATCTGTTTTATCTTGAAGTCTACTTTGTCTGATATAAGTATGGCAACACTTGCTTTCTTGTGTTTGCCATTAGCTTGGAGTATTGTCTTCCAACATTTCACTCTGAGCCTGTGTTTGCCTTTGGAGCTGAGATCTGTTTCCTGGAAGCAGCATATTATTGGATCTTGTTTTTTAATCCATCCCATCACTCTGTGTCTTTTGATTAGAGAATTCAATCCATTTACATTGAGAGTGATTATTGATATATGAGGGCTTAATGTTGCTATATTATTGCTCAGTTTCTGGTTCTCTTGCATTGCATTTCTTTGTTTCTTGTCCCTTGTGTTTTGGACTCCAATTCAGTTTGGTAGTTCTGTATGATGGTTTTCTTAGTTTTCTCTTTATTTATCATATGTGTCTCTGTTCTGATTATTTGTTTAGTGATTACCGTGAGGTTTATATATAAAATCTCATAGATGAGATAGTCCATTTTCTGATGGCCCCTTATTTCCTTAGACTAAGTCAGTTCCATCCCTGTCCTCTTCTCCTTCTAACTTATTATTGTCACAACTTATTTCATCTTGTGTTGTGAGTTTGTGTTTAAAGTAATGAGGTTGTATTTATTTTTGGTGTTTTCCTTCCCTTTATCTTTGATGTTATAATTGTTTCCTAACCTATCTGATAGAGAGCTGAAATTTTTCTTTTTGTCTGCCTATTTTTCCACTTGCTCAAAACTTTGTATCCCATTTCTCTCTCTCTCTTTTTTTTTTTTTTTTCAGGCATGAGGGCCTTCTCAAGCATTTCCTGTAGTGGGGGTCTTGTGACAATGAATTCTCTTACCTTTTGTTTATCTGGGAAAGTCATTGTTTCTCCATCATATCTGAAGGGTATTTTCACTGGATAAAGTATTCTTGGCTGAAAACTTTTGTCTTTCAGAATTTTGAATATATGATTCCACTCTCTCCTAGCCTGTAATGTTTCTTCCAAAAAATCTGCTGATATCCTGATAGGAATGCCTTTGTACTTTTTTATCTTTTTGTGTGTGTTACTGCCCTTAAAATTTTTTCTTTATCATTGACTTTTGCCAGCTTTACTACTATACCCCTCAGAGAGTGTCTTTTCATGTTGATATATTTAGGAGATCTATTGATTTCATTCACTTGTATTTCCAGCTCCTTCCCCAGGTTTGGGAAGTTCTCAGCTATTATTTCTTTGAACAAGCTCTCTGCTCCTTTTCCTCTCTTTTCTCCCTCTGGACTACCTATAATCCTTATGTTGCATTTCCTAATTGAGTCAGATATTTCTTGGAGAATTTCTTCATTTCTTGTTAGTCTTAGTTCTCTCTCCTCCATCTGGAGCATTTCTACATTCCTATCCTCAATATTGCGAATTCTTTCCTCCATATTGTCAGCTCTGTTCTTTAAAGATTCTGATTGGTTTTTCTTTATAGTTTCAATCTCTTTTGTGAAGAAATTCCTCATTTCATTGAATTGTCTATCTGTATTTTCTTGTAGTTCATTGAGCTTTTTTAGGATTATTTTGAATTCTGTGTCATTTAGGTTATAAATTTCTGTGCCTTCAGGATTGATTTCTGGGTGCTTGTCTTTTTCCTTATGGTCTGGAGATTTAATATAGTTTTGCATACCGCTTGAGGGCATGGGCTTCTTTTTCCTCATTCTGAAAACATCTGGATGCAGTTTCCACCAGCCACCACTGGATGGGGGTCAAGAGCTGTGTATTCTGAACCCACCACAATCACAGGTGCTCTGGCCAACCAGTTGTGCTGGTGCTCCGGGCAGGTGGAGGGGCTCTTTCTTTAACCTACCCAATACCCAGGGCTTCTCTCTCTTCCCTTGCTATCTGCTCTCCTGGGGAGCTAGCTTGATGAAGGTGCTCCCACAACAGTTCAGTGCCCTCCATATGGGAATTTCCCACAGGCAGTGAGAAAACTTGGAAAGCAATGGTCTTCCAGTAGAGGGCTGCCCCTCCCCCCTCTCTCTCAGAGAACGATATGTTCCTGGTCCCAGGGTCACTGTCATTGGAAAAGGAGAGGAGTTCACCTTAGTTCCTTCCATTTCTTTTGGGGGTGCCAGCACCTTCACCTTCACATGTAAGGCTGCATGGGTCTCTCAGATGTCTTTTGTGTTGTATGAATGTCCTCTGTTGGTATATGAATATCTTTTTTGTTTTATCTTAGAGGGGGAGAGTCTAAGGGGGAAAGCTCACTCCATGATGCTGACATCACTCTGTCTGTCTCTATTTATATCCATGTTTATCCAGTGTGCCAAAGAGGAAACACAGACTTCCTAAGGAAATAAGGCAAATTAAATAATGGCCAATTGGGACTCATGTACCACAACATAGTTTGATATAACTGCAATTCTTATTGGCAGAAAAGTGGCAGGAAATAAATACATTAGGCTTTTCTAAATATATTTATTTTTTACAATCAAGAAGAATTTATGTTTCTCTCAAAGTTATACACGTCTTAAAAAAGCAGTATTTTAGAATATTATGTATTATTTTCTGAAAGGTTACTCTGGATTAAAAAGAAAGATGATTAAACATCAATATTTATGTATTCCTTTAAAATTTGTACAATTTCTTAATACACATGATTTCATTTATTCATTATACTGATTTTGCATGTCAGGTAGATTCACTGGATCTGCATTATCTTTGTGATACAATATTAAGACAACTGCAGGGAAATAAAAACCATGAAAGATTTGGCAGGGTTCTTCTCCCTTGTCCTGCATTGGCTTTCACTTTTTACTTTCTGCCAGCAAGTTGAAGTCATGTGAATAAGTAATTAAACTAAGTTGATTTAATGATCTTCAAAACCTATAATTTTGAAGATTTCCTCTATCAAAATTGTTGAATTAGCATTTAATAATTTAGAAATTTTTGCTAGAAGTCATATGCATTTTGATTTTGTACATCTCAGAACTCTCCAAAGTGATCATAGACACCTGTGAGCTCAGGCAAAACACTTGGGAGGCTATATCCCAGACACCCCTGACTACTGAGTTGTAGTCATTGATTTTCTCTGTTTTACCAAAAGAAAGAGCTTGGGGCTTCTAGTATGCAAGTTAGTTGTGTTAATATTAACAATGAAGCATCCACTGCCCAGTACAGAATTGCTTTTTACACGTGGACACACCAACTGGTGAGAGTGATTATTTTTTAAAAACAGGAAACATGTAAATACAACCCATACAAAGGCAGATTAATAAATATGAAGATCTCAGAAATTAAAAGATAGGCTATATTCTATGGTACATTTACATGTCATGTTTTTATGCTGACATTTTCAACTGTACAAAGGTTTTAAAATAGGCAAGATTTGATGCTAGCAGTTTTTAAAAATGAGCTTAAGAAGGAATGTAAACATTTAAAGGATGCAGTTAGAATATTTCTTTCCTATTTATAATTCACATCAATTTTGGTTGAGGAGACTGCTTTCAGGGTTTATATGAGTATATGTCATACCCATTTTCATATGGTATAATAGGTAAATGACAGAGAAAGGGTCACACTATTTCACATTACAGAATGTTTCATATAATGTCCAACATTATATAGCATATCTCACCATCTTACAAAAAACTCTCAGTGGCCAAATGATGCTCTCATGAGAGGATTTTATTTTTTGTGTGAGGAAGACCAGCCCTGAGCTAACATCCACTGCCGATCCTCCTCTTTGTGCTGAGGAAGACTGGCCCTGGGCTAACATCTGTGCCCATCTTCCTCTACTTTATATGGGACGCCGCCACAGCATGCCTGACAAGCAGTGCATCGGCAGGCGCCCGGGATCCGAACCCGCGAACCCTGGGCTGCCAAGCGCGAACTTAACCGCTGTGCGGACCCAAGAGAGGATTTGTTTTTTAACAGTAGATACAATCAGTTATCTCTGGAGGAAATAAAAACAAGGATACTTCATTAAGGAAATTCCCTCAATGTTAATGCAAATTCAAAAAATTCAAAATAGATATATAGAGCATAAGTTTTCTAAAGTGAAGTAAGGCCAGTTTATAAATTGTAGAAGTCACGTAGCTAAGTAATAATGTATATATCTAGCTTGCATAACTGCATGTATTATAACATATATATTACATATGCTGGATGAAAGGAAATTGAATAATAAAACAATGAAATCTTGATTTATACCATAATCTTTTATTTTTTTAAATTTAGGATGTGTAGAAATATTGTTTGAAACATTTGTATTCTACACTACACATTCAGTTACCTATGAAAATAAATTATGCATGGCTGGTGATCTGATTTATAAGCTTGCCAGCAGAATTCAGAGCCAATGTATCAGAAACAAAAAGACTACCATGTCTTAAATAAGAAAATGTCATTAAAGAACTAGCCAACTCTTCCAGTGAGGTAAAAATCCTACATGTCAAAGCCAGAATAAGTTCATATCAAGCTTTACAGACTATTGATGAAAATTAAAGAAAAGAAACATTTTAAAAATATATATTTAAGTTTTACAAATCTGAAAGAGCATTTTTAGATTCATGACTTGTGCCCAGTAACGTCTGCTCTCAGAATGTGGTTGTTTAAGGGGCAATTCAGTTTAAATAAGTACACATGAACTCACTTTAAATATAAAGTATTAGGCATGTGAACCAATCTAAACATCTCATAGATACAAAATACTTTATATAGAGATTCATATTACTTATTCTTTTAACTGTATAATTTGGGATAGAATTATACATTCTCATTTTTTAGCAAATTAAAATTCTGCAAAAAAGTGCAGCTTCCAGATCTAGCAACAGTGATGTAACATTTGGTGGGAGAAAGGGGGAGCTGTGAATTGAGATTATTTCGAAATTGTCTTCTTCCGATTTCATTTCAATAGTTTAGCAAAAATTCAACATTAGAAGTGGAAAACACTCTAACAATTTTCCCATAATGTACTCAAAAGTATGGTAATTCATTTGAAGCTGATTTTTTTTGCTAAGTAAATGCTGTATTTTTGACTTATATTGAAAAATATGTTGTTGTAAATGTTGGTTACATTAGCCTGGAAGGCTATTCTAAGAGTCATTTCATTCCACCTACTCTTTCCAGTGAGAGTAGCACATAATCTGGATAGATTAACTAGTGCCCAGTCTATCTCTAATTTCCAAATGTGGTAATTTTGTAAAGAAACTTGTTGATATCTCCAAAATTTATACCTTGGGTATCTGTCAAAGTATACATGAATTTCAAGTCTCTCCATTATGTCAAAATTCAGGGTTTTCCTTAGAGAGATTATATTATTTTCCATGTTAAAGAAGTGAATTAAATTAAATTTTCTGAAAATCTCTGTTTGCAAATTCTTAAATTTCACTTCCTCTTTGAATCTTCTTCAATTACCCAACTTTAAGCACAAAAAGATTTTATACATAGACATTATAATAAGATGTTTATTGGCCACCTACCATATACACAACATACAATGTAAATATATATTTGAAGAATTTTAAGGTCGCATTTATTAACTTCAACAAAAATGCTGCATTTGTGATAAGACACTACCGACTACTTTGGCCATTGAACTGTATTATAATTTGTTCAAGTTCAAGTCTTCATTGGAAATTCTTCACGGTGTTTATAGGACAGCATATAACAGGTACTCAGTAAATGCGTGCTGAATTGCATTAGATGTCAACACCTAACCTTCAAGAAAATGCCACTCCTTTTTCCCATCAGGAAAAAGGGCAAATGTGACAAGATATGTCAATAACAAACTGTGGAAAGGGGATTTTTTAAGGACTGCACTCTAAACTTCACTTTCACAAAGTGAATTGGGAGATCTGTTTCTGGTAACTTGTCAAAATTTACTTCAGTATCTATTAATAGGGTTTGGATATTATGACTTAGCAAATGTAAATATCCTGCATTGTCATGATTACAATAGAAGGTTTGGGGGATATTTACCTGAATAACCTTGGAATAGATTAACAATAATGCAGTATTTTAGGAATCTTATTTTAAAATATTATTATATAATATTCATTTTTACTCTCATTATATAAAAATATTTCATTTTAATCAAATTCTTTATACTCTTATTGAGAGATCCTACAGTTATCATGCTGTGTTTTCCTCCAGCAACTGCCTCATTTCTTTTCTTCCCCTCAAAGTAACACTTCAGGAAAGAACTCTTTGCACACACTGTCTTCATTTCCTTGCCTAACTTTTCCTCTTCATCTCATTCGCACTGGCTTCTATCCTTTCCACTTTATTAAATGGCTGTGGAGGTGGCCAAGATTCTTGCTCTTAGTAATCCTTTATCCTGGAACACCTTCTCTGAGATGTCTGCACGGCTTTCTCCCTCACTTTCCCTACCACACCTTTCAACGTAAAAGCTACCCTGACCAGTATATTTAAATTTTTATCTCCTCCCTGCACTCCTCCTCGCTGTCACTTTTCCCTGCTTTATTTTCCTTCATAAACTTATAACCACATAGAATGTTTTATATTTTACTTAATTTTTTATCTGTCACACCAAACATTATAAGGTTTATTCACAACTCTTATCATTTCCTATAACAGTTCCTTGTAACAAGAAGTTAATAACTTGAACCCCAACCTTGTCAAATTCCCTTCTCTTCCTAACATTATTCAACCCCTCAGCAGCATCAATGCAATTTTCCGTGTCTCTTTTGAGAAGTAGTTCATGGGATCCTATCATTCCATATTCTCTAGATCTTCTGCTCCACTAGCCCATCATTTTAAATGTAATTTGCTAGCTCCTTCTCCCATTATAAAATATTTGAATCCAGTGTCCTGAGACTTAGTCATGGGCCACCTTCTTTTCTGAGTGTGCATTCTTAACCCAAGCGATCTCACCAAGTCCCCAGGCTTTAAATATCATCCATATTATGTTGACTATCAAGTCTATAACTGCAATCCTAATTTTTCCCGTGAGCTTCAAACTTGTATAAAATTCTAATGTGAACTATATGTTAAAATCATTTTTTCTACATCCTAGGTTACTGGCAAAACAGATTTAAATATGGGAAGGATATAATGTTATTTTTCTTTTAAGTTTCAAGTTCAGAGCAAGACTTGATAAAATAGGTGGCATTTATAATTGTATAAAAGGGCTTATAAAGGGGAAAAGTAGCCCTCTTGGGGGTAGAAAAGTTTATTACTTAAGTAGTTGTTCCTCTATCCTCACCTCTATATGGGACAGGCAAGACATTTGGCATTGTTATTTCTGGAGTTGGGGGCCCTGAAAGACTAAAGCAAGTTTCTTATTTTCCATGTCTAAGTGTTGCCTGTTTTTCAATGCTACACAATATATCCAAATTATCTACTCAACATCTCCACTTGGGTTTCAAATAGGTGTCTCAAATTCAATATGTCTAAATCAGAATTTTGATGTCCCTTCCACAACCATGTTCTCCTCTTCTTCAATACATCACATCAAATGGCACCATCACACACCAATTGCTCAAACTTTCAAGAGTCACCTCTGAGTTCTATATTCTCCTCACTCCCTGAAGCGCAATCCACTTGCAAATCTCCTTCTGCATCTAAAATGCATCCTAAGGGGCTGGCCCAGTGGAGTAGTGGTTTGCACACTCTGCTTCGGAAGCCCAGGGTTTGCAGTTCAGATCCCAGGCATGGACCGACACCCCGCTTGTCAGCATCCCATATAAAGTAGAGGAAAATGGGCATGGATGTTAGCCCAGGGCCGGTCTTCCTCAGCAAGAAGAGGAGGATTGGCAAGAGGTGTTAGCTTAGGGCTAGTCTTCCTCACACAAAAAAATAATAATAATAAAATACAATGCATCCTGAATCTGTTCATTGTTCTTTATTGTTGCTCCTATCACACTAGCCACATCCCCATGATTTCAGCTAAACCCTGCAATAGTTTCTACTTCTGATTCTACTGAGCAGTCCTACAAATTGCTCTTTACCCAGTAGCCAGACTGTTCTTTTTCCAACCTACATGTCACCACCATGCTTAACTCTCATTAAACTTGGAATTAAATCTGGACTCCTTACCCAGGTCTTACAAAGTCTGGAAGTTCTTCACTCTCATCTCATATGAAACAACTTTACCTTCACTACACTCTAGGCACACTGACATTTCTTTTTCCTTAAACATGGGAAACTTTTTGTCACCACGGAGCCTTTGCACTTAACATTTGCTAAGCTTGGATATCATTTCTCTATATGATCCTCTGGTTAGCTAACTTCATCTTTCACTATTCAGTCAAAAAAGGCTCTCTCCACTCTAGTACATTATGCTATTTTAATATTCACATTTTTTCAGTTTTTTTAACTATTTCTTTTATTTATTAATTTAGTAATTTCAGAAACCCTACCCTTAGAAGATTAGATCCATGCAAACAGAGACCTTGTTTATTTTGGTCACCAATCTATCTTAGAACTGTAGAATAGTATAGAGTCCAATTCAAACAAACTTCTGAAAATTGCATTGAATGGAAACTTTAACATCGATTTATATTTGTAAAAGAAAATTTAGCTCTTCTGTTTCACTCAGTCAAAAAAAAAGGTATCTCCATCAGGCATTCTGGGACACAAATGTGAGGCCCTTTATAATCTAAAAGTTACCAGAACATGGATTCAGAAAAACTCATAAATATTTATGGTATTATAATTTTGACCATATGATTATCATGCACTATTATTCAAATCACAAATTAGAAAACACACAATGAAGTTATCAATAAATAATTTCATTAGAAATAGTCATGAGAGAATTTTCAGTTATAAGTAATATTAATAGAGATGAAAGAAAATATTTACATATGACAACAACCAACACTCTAATATTTCACAACTAAACTAGAAAGTTATTTTCTTTTGTAAAATTCAATCCTCTTCCTTATATAGTTATTGGCTTCAAAACAACTACTACTTTTAGTGCTATGGAATGAAAAGAATTAAGTTCTCCAAAGTTGGATATGTAGAATGTGAACCTTTTTTAAAAAAATAAAACAGTGCTCACATTGGTTAATAGCTGAATTAATGAACTAGATAGTAATACACAGTTTTTCAACACAACTTAAATAAAAAACTGAATAGAATTTCCTCAAGCATTTTGTTTTTCCTCTTAAGGAATCATTCAAGAAAAATATTAGCTGTTTTTACCTGTTCAAGAGAATATTTTAATGATATGAAAGGGATTTCTTTTAAATTGAACTCATTGTTCTTGATAAAATGAACATTTTCATTAATATGGAAATGTTTTACAAAAAAATTCCACAGAGGATTCACATTATAGGGTACATAACCTTCTTTTAAATAAATGTTATTATTTTTACAGAAAACTTTTGGAAATCATGATCTTTCTATGAGTTTATTGTTGCTTTTAATTAGTGAACTACTTTCCTCTGAATATCAGCCAGTTGAATATACACAAATCAGTATTGTGTCTTCCACTAGAACATGGCCTGGGCTTGAAATATTTCCAGCTAAAATTTAATGAAATATCTATACTTTAGATAAATTTAATACTACATTTGTAAAACATTTTGTGTAAAATATTAAAATTTTCATAGGTCTATGAGGTTTTTTTTTTTTCTTTCAAACCAATAAGGAAAAATATTAACCTCTAAACGAGGATAACACAGAAAAATGTTGGAAATAAAGCCCTTAAGTTATTCAGTCTGTCTAACATTGATATATGATTTGGAATATGTCAATTCATCTGTTTCTATGTCAATCCCTATGTTAAAAACATATGTAACTAAAATGATACACTTGAAGATGCTGAGTTGATAAAAAATAACATGGAAATATTTATATTGCAATTTTGCAGTCAAACGTTCCCTTAGGTACTGTTTCTACTTTAATTAAAACTGTGTCATATATCTAAAGAAGAAGCTTCCCCAGTGATACCTGTAACCCAACACTTTTTGGCTTCACTTATTTGAAAATGCCAAAAGAGCCAAAATTATACTTTTGCTCTATGGTTGGTTTTTAATTTAAAAATTCAGTGTAACCTACTACAAAAATCCTACACAATCAAATAAAAATCAAAAAAGCTTATTGGAAACCATGTAGACTTCAAGAAATGATTTATAAGTATTCTTTTTTTAATAAACTGTTATATTTCTTTTTTTTTTGAGGGAGATGGGCCCTGCACTAACATCTGTTGCCAATCTTCCTCTTTGTCTTTTTTTTTCTCTCCAAAGCCCAGGTACATAGTTGTGTATCATAGCTGTATATAAATATTTTTAATATCTAACAAATCACATTATAGTTAGCATGGCAAAAGGTGAGTGGTGCCAAGTGGAAATTAGCAAATTTATTCAAGAAATTAAATAGGGCAACATTAATGTTTTACAGTACATAGCACAAAGTCTACTCATGACTCTCCAAAGACATTCATAATGATTAAAATCTAAACAGTTTAGAAATTAGCAGTAAAAATACATACAAGGGCTAATCTCTCTAGGCAACTCAAAGCAATTTGGATGATTTTTTTTGTGTTAGATTATATAACCCAAATTTACATTCCCATCACTGCATGAAACAGTCTATTAGACTTGTGTTTTGAGACACAAATATAGCATCTAGCAAATAGAAAAGAAAGGAAAGATTTGTCTCTGGTTTGAACTATCCAATCATAGTGCCCTGCTAACAGCTGCCCTTTAATTATTGTCCCTTACTTCCACAGTCCCCAGTCTACCCATTTTCCCTTCTACTTTTTAGATACTGCTTTTATCTATAGGACAAAAAAATGCTAACAAATAAATCAGATACAATTTTCCATGCTAATATTTTTGCTAAAAACTGATTCACTAAAAGAAAACTACTGCTTAAAATTGTATTTAAATGTGTTTTGTCTCTTGATAAATTCTAAAAGTAGCTATGGGCTAAAACGTTAAAAAGAATCTGAGGTTGTATGGAAGATGCAGATATTGCTTACTGACAGACTTGAGTTTTAGAACCATGAATCACTTTGGAAATACCAACTATTCTTAAGAAACTTTGATCTGTTGGGAACAAAAAGGAAAGGAAGGCAGAGATTTAGATACAGGCTACCACCTTTGCTTCTCACATTTGTGTTGGAAAAGAAGGCCCCAGGAGTTTTCTGTTTGAAAGGCAGAGGAAATATTTCTAGGAAGGAGCTAGAGACTCAGCAGAAGATAGAGTCAAGTGTAACACTTCTTTTCTTTTAATAAGATATACCAGTTAATTAAGGGCAATTAACCTAACAGTAGGTTCTGAGCACTGCAGGGCCTTGTTTTCATGCCAGGGTTTATGTGGGACTCTGAGAGCTGCAGGTCCTTGGAACAGAACACCCTTAACCTGAGCTTACTTAACTGGTGACAAAATACAATTAACTATAGAAACAAAAATAGTCATTCATCTCCTTCTATTTGTGCTTATTAAAATCTGTGCTTTTAAGCTATGGTATTCATATATTTCATAAGAAGTACTACATATAAACAAATGTCATTCAATTATACTTGTTTTCAAGAAAAAAACAGGTAAGGAAGAAAAGGGGTTATTATCAAAAGACACTGCACACACCATGCAGTGTCTCCCGGGAACAGACCCCCTTCTCTTCTCTTTAATGAGGCGGGAACTCTGCTCTCCCTTTCCACCTCTACGGCTGCTTCTCCTCAGGTCCTTTATGGTCCTGTACTCCCCTGCTCTCTAGTGTTGTTTGGAATCCCATGCTCATCATTCTTGGTTTTGGAAGGTACACTCTCCCCGAAAACCTTGACTACTTGAAAAGTGTCTACATCAGCTTTATGTAAAGAATGAGCTTTGGTGTCAAGCAGACTGTACAAGAGTGTCAGAGGGATCATCACACTCATGGACACTAAAGTCATCCAAGATAAATGTTTGAATCATAACGCAGAGCAAATTTATGAGTTGGAGAGTGAACTCCTAGGTGAGGTCCTAGGAACATGACCTGGATACTGGATTAGAGGAGGAAAGGAAATATGAGGCTGAGAGGAGAGAAACAAACAAACTGATATTTTCCCATATTTTGGAATTAATGATAGGAAAGGAATAGATAGAATTAACTATTCACATTTCAAATAGACTTTTTTTTTTTTTTTTTGAGGAAGACCAGCCCTGAGCTAACATCTGTTGCTAATCTTCCTCTTTTTGCTGAGGAAGACCGGCCCTGGGCTAACATCGTGCCCATCTTCCTCTACTTTATATGGGACGCCGCCACGGCGTGGCTGACAAGCAGTGTGTCGGCGGGCTCCCGGGATCCGAACCGGCAAACCCGGGGCTGCCAAGCGCGGACTAAACCGCTGCGCCACCGGGCCGGCCCTCAAATAGACTTTTATTATAAAGTTGTTCTGATTTTAACAGCTGGTCTAGTTCTCCAGGTATTTTTGCTATTTGACTACTGCAACTCTAGAATTTATACTTCTAGAAAATGTTCATGTTTTAAAATAAAAGCACTTTATTCAATGCTATTATTACACAAATAATAAGTCAGTAAAAAAGTTAGTTAAAGCAGGATATCAAACACTCTGTAAAAGGATAAATAAGTTATTTAAATACTTTATCTTAAGATAGGTAAATGTATGCTCATTCACCAATCTTCTGATATAAACCCAATAATTTTTCCTTAAGTAAACATCTAATAATTGCAATTGTAATTAATTCCTTATATCTTCTTTATATATAATTCATGATGCATAATTTCTTACCATTCCAATTTCTTTAAAGTTGGATAAGAATTAAAGATACCTATTAAACAATCTCAGCTTTAAAAATCTTCTCTTATTTTTTCTATTATCATTTCTACTATTTTTCTTTTAATTATTTTCTGTTATAATTATAATTTCTGTCTTCCTATCCTTAAAGGTTTCTTGTTCATACCTAATTTATAGGAATTTTTAGTGATTTATCCTTATTAAGTTTTCCAACAGTATCCAAACTGTTTTTATACAAAGAACTTTCATCATTTATCCATTGACGTTTCATTGATTACATTTATACATATTCAAACTAATCCCCAAATCTATCATCTGGGAATTTGTTTTGCAAATCTACATTTACACCATCACTTATTTCATCTGAAACTACACAAAAGGATTTTCTGCTTTGAGGGGTGGTTTACACATATAAATATGAAAAGAGTTATATTTTATTATAGATTTAGTTATTTCTGATTGTCATTTTGTTAAAGGCCAACTTACAAGTAAGAACTAACTTGAGTAATAATTTTGACTATTTACATAAACATTTTTTCCTTTTTCAGAAGGAATTCAAGTGTTTTAATCATTTGAAGTTTTCCTTATTTTAACTAGTAAAGAATCTGACTAGAAAAACAATAAGCAAAAGAAAACAAAATGATATATCCCATAGTGATAAGTTGAGATTAGAATTCAGATTTCCTGATATCTTTTCAATTTGCACTATAAGAATAGGACATTCTGCCTTCTTCCATCGTACTTTCTATCTAACTAATGTTAAGCCATTGCTGTAAGGAAATGTTATTCATTGAAAGCATATCCTCACTGCATGGATATTCATTTAGAAACTATATTGATTTAAAATAGGTATTATATTTAATACTAAAAATAGTATGCTCAGTGTTTAATATATAATTTTTTACTGCATTATCAGATTTATATTTAACTTGCTGATGAAATCACAACTCAATTCATGTTGGACTCATTACTTATACACTTGGTTTCCTTTGAAAATTAAAACCCTGACCTAGAAAATAAGCACACTGTTCAGGGACACCATCTTACAAGTTTGGTTGTTAGCCACCTGCTGTTCTCAATAAATCAGTCTGCAAACTACTGATCCATGTCACTGCATTTTCACCTCTTTATTTGTTGGAAACAAGTTCCTACAAACCAAACAGTTTTCCACTGAGCTTGTTCAGTTGAAGATATCCTACTTCCTTTAGATGTAATTTATGTTTATAGATTTTTAAAACAAAGTAAATATAAATAAATGTAATATTATTACAATTATGAATTGAAATGGCATATTAATACATTGCTAAGTACTGTTACATTTTGCAGTATATTAAAGGAGTTGTCTAAAATTCATTGCTTAAACCATATTATTCATTATAACTACAACGGCAGAGGTTTATTATAATCAGTATATTTTAAAATCATTTCAAGAGTGTATCCCATCCCATTTGCTTTGTCATCATACTCAACCATTGTTAAGTAGCTTAGGTAATTATTTAACCTTAAGTAGTCCTTGAATTGGTGAATTAAGTTAAAAATAAGTTTATGAATATAATTAATATGCATCAGGAAGGCCACATTTTTGTCCATTTTACTAAAATATATATATAAATTGTGTGTTTTGAATTTTTTTTTCTACTTAAGGTCTAATCTACTAAATTGTTTACAGAGCAAGCAACCCATGAGGAAATGATAATAATAAATAAGTTACAGAAAACTTGAGATTCTTTAAAAAGACATGTTTCTTTCTAAATGATTTATTTATGCTTCACCTCAATCTCCAAAAGTATTTGATACTTATCAATAATAGAAGAGGATGAAACTGTTGAGGAAGGATAATTAAAGGTAATTAATAGAACAAGCAAGACAAGCCATCCAGTGGTGAGTGGGAGCCTGATGGTACCAGCTTGTGAGAACTGATCTGCACATCTCTTCACAGATCTGTATCCAGTGACAGCAGGTCAGTAGGTTGGTTAGCCATGGAATTGGAACATAGCACAATTCTGGACTTTTTTTCCTTTATTTTGGGAGAAGGAGTTCAACAGCACATCACCAAAGCCTTCCCACCTCTGCAAATATCTACTAGAAAATATCCTGGATCTACTCCATTATACAGACAAAATGTTGCTCAATATGACAAAATTATGTACCATAGAGCAGAGCTGCCAAAAATTTAGCTTGGATATTTTTTAAAGTAGTACAACTTGATACATTTTATTAACCATCATGGAATGATTATTTTTAAGTTATGTAATTTCCTGGTGCATCCTCCACAATAAATTAGTGAAAAATACACAATTATATAAATTGTCTGATATTCTTGGTCGATATTTTTGGGTATAAGTTAATCAGGTATCAGTAAATACTATATACCAAAAATAGTGCCTTGGACTAGCTTAGATTTTACTAAGCTATTTTCTTTGGCAATAAATAAATATCTACATATGTTGTTTCTTAGGTCACCCATAAGTTTGTGACAATGAAATCACAAAATTAGTCTAGAGAAGATGGACCTTGCTATTTTAAGTTCCAAAGACATCAAAAAGCTGTTTCAGATCATTATAGTCCAAATAAGAGATGAGGGATGGGGTGACAAAAGCAGCCTATTTTTGCTTTATGTGATCTTTATAATACATTCCTCAGACTCCCCGTTATGATGTCAATGAGGGTCAGGAGATATTACAGCATGAGTAGCTGAAGGTATGAATTAAGTTTATGAAACTTAAACTCAGTAGTCTCCATATCAGGTGTGGAATGCACATGATTTACTAGTAGTGGTATCTATTATGTAGCCATGTACTCTGTATTATACTATATATAGTATATTATGGTTATATTTTATAGTATGTACTATATTGTTATATAGTATATATTATAACATATTATATATTAATATATACATATATTATTTAAAAATTAATAAACAAATAAGCAAACAAACATATATTAGCAATGCATGCAAACTTTTTTTCTGATAGGTGTGCAAATTTAAAAAGTGTGGAGACCTTTGTTTTGTTCCTTTTTGTCTCAAGACCAAAAGCTCAGGGGAAAGCAAATCATCTTGTTCTGTATGTTGTGTTACAGACTATATTAATGATCAGTGGTAGAATAGCCAAGTCTAAATTTTATCTGTTTATTTTACAGGAAATTGGGGTGAAAGTTAAAGATGTGAGAAGCATTAGGGAAGAAATGCACTCATTTTCAACAATGTGATATGAGGTGAAGACCAGGTTTCAAATCTCAGCTCTGGTGATTACTAGCTGGGTTATCTGGACAAGACAATTAACATTTTAAGAAACTTAAGCTTCCTCATCTGTAAATTGTGGAGGAATTTCAAGACTGTTGTGAGGGTTTTAAAGATTTTAGTGTAGATTTTGGAGGAAAAAAATGCTTTTAAGTATTAGGCCTAGGCCATACCTATAGTCTGTTGTGGGGGGATGGAGTGGAAAGTGAAGGGATGGAGGAAGAGAACTTCAGTTAAAAAAAAAAGAAAAGAACAGATGAGACACTCTCTAAAAAGTGAATAAGATCAAAGATATGTTTGGCTGATCAGAAGTGGAAAATTTTAGTTAGAGTGACAGAATTCTTTTCCATGGCATTTATTTAATTTCAGCCTTCTAAATCAACTGGGCTTTTGATTCTGCTTTCACTAAATCAGAGAAGAATCTACAGTACACCTTGTTTGGACTTGTATTCCTACTATAAATCTGGTAAAACAAGCCTCACCAACATCAATCATGCACACCACATGTGAGGTTAAATCAAAATCTGTCCTCATTCCTGATTCTAATGTATAGGACAAATTTGTAGTATACCAAAAGGATTTGTTGGCAAGAGTCATCTCAAATCATGGACTCTCTCTGGAGAAAGTAGAGCTGTTGGTTTAAATTCTCAGACAGGTCAAGACTAAGAAAAACACTGCTTTGTAATGCTGATATACTATTCCATAAGAAATTAGGTTAGGACTAGGGTGGAAACGCTGCCATTTTGTTTATTTCTAATTGAAGAGAACAGCCTGAATTTAGGTTAATCAATATTAAGGCCTGAATCCTGAAGGACTATTTTTTGGTCCCCTAGCAATCCAAGATTGCTATTTGCTCCTTCTTGAAATGGCAAGCAAAGAAAAAGAGAATTCCAGCATTGGTTATCTTTTTGTGCTCCAAGAGTTTCCTGAGGAAACAAGGGCTATAGAAAAATGGTGAAGTGGAAATTTTTAGGTTCCTTTAATTCTCACATTCTACCAGGACCTAGATTTTCCAGTAATGATGCAATCTGAATGGAAGTCACTATTCCTCTCTAAAATGTAATTCTAAATTTCTAGTATATCATTATCTCTGGGCAACTCATTCTTATCTGTCAATGATGGGCCAACAAAGCAAGAGGATACTATCTCACAATCACAAAGATAAAGAAGAAGATCCAAAATGAATTTAGAGGCAAATGTCCTGCTCTAGACACAGAATTAAGTGGCTTTTAGAGTTTTCATTTAAATCAAGTAGAAAAATTCTATGACCATTCTATTTTTCAGATGAGGAAAAACTTAGGTTAACTAAACTGTTCATGAACACATGGCTAATAATTGGTAAAATAGGGCTTGAACTCAGGCCTGTCAGTTTCTAAAACTCCAGTGCTAAACGTACCACCCCATGTCTCTCTCAAGACTACTACTGATCAGAGCTTCAACACTGCCTTAGTCCTCTCCAAAGTCTACTGGGCTTTTTCTCCTATAATGTGACATCTTTTTTGCACAGATTGTCCTAAATCCAATGGCTATTTACATCTGAGTCTATGGATGTTATTTAACTTTTTGTTGTTGTTGAAAGTACATTTATTTATCTAAATTTTGAGCTCTTTAATGTACAGGAGTAATTCATGTAAACCATGCCCCATGTGGTCAGAGATTATATCATCTTTTACTAAACATTGCTAGCACATAGGCCTAGAGTTTGACAATGGGTGGACAATCAGTGACTACATAATATATACACACATATATATGTATATATGTCTTCAAAATATATATAAATATATAAATATTTATATATAAATAAATATAAATTATAAGTATATTTATATATAAATAAATATAAATGATATTTTTTCCTGAATGAATACATGAACAAATGACCATCCAGGAGAGAAAGAGAGTATATGTGTGTGTGAAGGTGATACTTAATTTAAAATTTAGATATATTACTCAAAAAGGCTTTTTGAAGGCATGCTATTTGAGCAGAAACCTATTCAAAGTTGAATCATGAACTTTTGGAGGAATAGCTCCTCAGCAGCAACTGGGTAGCAGGTGAAATAAACTAATAAATAATAAGGGTCTTTGTGTTTTTGAAAAAATTTTTATTCTATTAATCTATCTAATATATCAGTAATTTTGGGATATCTAACATTAGAATTATTGGAATATCTTAAAGAAGCTTGAGAATTACTACAAGAACCATGGGGGTTGGCAGGTGGGGAGGGGTGGAGGGTTGGACCTGTCCATATATAGCAGCCATTATGAAAAGGAAAATTAATAAAATAGAGAAGAAATATGATGAATGTTAAGCTTGTAAATAATACAATTATAGGAATAATAATAAGCAGTTTAAACCATGTCAAACATTAAAAGAAAGACATTAATAAGAATAAAAGATAAAATGAAAAAGTACTTTGAAAATTAGATTTTAAATGAAGATAAAACTCCAAAATCAGTAAAATCAGATATTAGGTACACAAAATTTAATCATAAGAAAAATAAATTGTTTTCTTGTAATTGTTTACACATATACCTATTTTTATAATTATTATATTTAAAGATAAATACCTCTGCTTAATGATTTTTTCACTATTCAACCATTTCTAATATGTGAAATACTTTCTTAAATTTAATCTAATTATTTTTCTTCTCTTTGTCTTAGTTCTTAGTTCTCTAGGGACAATGTTTATCCTTTTGAATGTAACTGACAATCATACTTAAAGATAGCTGCCAAGGCAATATTTCCTTTATATTTTTCTAAATCAATACATTTAACCCCTTTCAGATTCATTCATTTGGTCTCTTCTCACCAATTTTTTTCCTATTCTATTTCATTTGCCATGTGTCTGGAAATGTGGAAAAACAAAATTAGAGATAATATTCTGGTTAGATTACATTTTCTTACACAATTTTACATTAAGATTTAAAATAATTTTTCTATTTATTATCTTATCCAGTTTACAGTTCATCTGTTGCTAGGGTGGTTTCCTACTGTATTATTCCTGCTCGGTATATGTAAGTCATACCTCAACCACTCTCATCTCCATCTGTGAAGCTCTCCCTATAAAATGCCTTTCTATTTACTGAGGGATTATTAGGATGTTTAAATAACTTCCATTTTCACTATTCAAAGATGTTAGAGCTTTATTTCACTCATCTGTGTTTATATATCATCAAATAAT
Organism: Tapirus indicus; assembly: GCA_031878705.1. NCBI lineage: Eukaryota > Metazoa > Chordata > Mammalia > Perissodactyla > Tapiridae > Tapirus > Tapirus indicus. The sequence continues at coordinate 26,595,644 of CM062935.1, read as the reverse complement.
TATTTCAACCACTTTTATTTTCACTTACTTCTTTTATGTCATACATATGACATCATATATGCATATCAGAGAGTGTACAGTGTCCATAAATGCAAGAAACATTTATTAAATACATAGCATGCTAAAACATTAGTAAGCCATGATCTACAAGTATACAAATTGTTCTTAAGGAAACATGATGACCTATTGTTATCAACAATTTCTAAGAACAAAAGGGATAGCATTGTCTAAGATTATAGAAGAGAATTTTAGGTTAGATGGAAGAGAAATTGTCTAAACCCTGAAATTAGTTACTGAAGAATAACTCTTTAAAGACTATCTGAATGTATAATTTTTTTTGAAGAAGTTTGGCCCTGGGCTAACATCTGTTGCCAATCTTCCTCTTTTTTCTTTTTTCTCACCAAAGCCCCAGTACATAGTTGTGTATCGTAGTTGGAGAGTTGTAGCTCTGCTATATGGGATGCTGCCTCAGCATGGCTTGACGAGAGGTGAGTAGGTCCACGCCCAGGATCCAAACCGTCCAACCCTGGGCCACTGAAGCAGAACACACAAACTTAAACTGTTATGCCACCAGGCCGGCCTCTGAATGTATAACTTTTAGCTGAGTATGTCATTAGTTCAGTTAACTGCCAGAATACTCAATTATTGGTAAATTGGTAAAGATTATTCAGACAGAAGTAAGTACTTACATATTCCTGGTTCATCTCACTGTCAACCATGTTCACAGTACAGTGCAAGACTCTGGTGTTAATGTCACCAAAAAACAATGATTACATTACTTCAGACATAAGACTGAACCCCAAACACATGACCATCACTATTATCAATTCATAGTGAGGACAGAATAGTACAGAATTGACTGAAATAGCAGAAAATAGGTTTAAGAAGAATGCCCCAGTCTTTAAAGTTGGTGAAGTGCTGAAATTTATATAGTTTAGAGCCTTGAAACATAGGACACATAAAATGTATCCTAGTTGCGTATAGTATTAGCACAGTTCAAAGCAAAATGAACACTGAAATATTTCTAAATTGACAGAAAATTTTATAGCACGAAGAAACACTTAGAAATTATCTGATTTATTTTGATGCTTTTCTAATACATTACAAAATATTTCTTATATGTTTCTTTTCTAAATTCACCACACAGGAAAAGAATGGCAGCTTTAGTGTGCTTATGGTTTGAAAGAGTTAATATGGCTTTTTAACTCTAACTTGAAGATAATAAATAGCCTGAGTCAGTCTCCCACAGCACTATCCTAAAATCACTAGGGCGACATTCTGCTTTAGCGGTTTAAATGTGCCCTGGTGGTTTGAAACATAATTGTACTTCTCTGGACACCTAATTGACTACAAGGGACTGACTTAGGTACTTTGCATACAATTTCATTACTTTAATTATCGTTTAGTGAGATGTTCTGAAGTTTTAAAACAAACTGTTATGTGAAATCTTGCTTCCAGGAAAAAAGAAAAAAAATGCTATCCAAAGTTTTTTAAAATAAAATCCTAACTGTGTAGTAGATTACGTGGAAAATTTGGGGTGAATTTTCAGTAAAATAATCTTTATGGGTAAGGCTTATTTAGTGAATGTAATCTTCACTGCCAAATAACAAAAGGAAAGATTTAGGCAACTGGAAATTCTGAAAATAATAATGAAATAATAATAATAATAGTTCAAATATATTAAGCATTCAAAGTAGGTCCATGCTGAGCTCTTCTGTGTGTAACTCCATATTCCTCTGAGGTAGGCATTAATTTCATTGTTCATTTTAGAGATGAGGAGAATAAAGCGTGAAAAATTTAAGTAAGTTGTCCAAAGTCACACAGCTAGAAATTGGTGGAGCTGGGATTCAAAGCAAGGATGTTTTGTTCCAGTGGTTTTGACCATCACACTGTTAATAAAATCAAGATCAAAATATCAATAATTGCAATGGCAACACCATTTCCTGCTTACTATGTGTGATACACTCTTGTATACGTGATTACACATTATCTCATCTAATCCACACGATGAACCTTCTTTTCTCCACAGTTTTACTTGGCCCATAAGAGAGGAATCACTTGTTCTAATATTTTGTGTTAGTTTTCTAGGATGTTGTCACAAAGTACCACAAACTGGATGACTTAAACAGCAGAAATTTATTTTTTCACAGTTCTGTAGACTAGAAATCCAAGAGGAAGGTGTTGGCAGTGTTGGCTACTTCTGAGGGATGTGAGGAATAATCTGTTTCCTGCCTCTCCCCTAGCTTCTGGTGGATTCACAATCTTTGGCAAGTGAAGGCATCACCCCAATCTCTGCCTCCACATTCACATGACATTCTGCCTGTGTGCCTGTTTGTGCCCAAATTTCCCCTTTTTATAAAGACATAGTCATATGGGATTAGGATCTACCCTAATGACCTCACTTTAACTTGATCATCTGCAAAAATCCTATTTCAAAATAAACTCACATTCACAGGTTCTGGGGGTTAGGACTTCAACACACGAATTTGGAGGGGATACAATTCAGCCCATAATACATGTCTTGCACTTCCCCCACTTATTATTAGTTTTTCTGCACAAGAGAAATGTTACTAATATGATCGGTACAGTCCAGAGGCATTTACGGGGCCATTTCCCAAGAATGGACTAGGTAACTGACTTAAGGTCCCAAAAACCAGTCTTCATACACTCCCTATCTATTTCCATGTGGTAAACACAGCTAACCCTTGGGACCGGGTCAACACACATCTTTGTGTGCCTGGTTAGAAAAGAAAACTGACATTCTTCTCCACAACAGCAATTTAATATTGTAGAAGTACAAACTAAGGGTCATGTCAGACTTTTAGAACTAAGCCTCCTGTGCCAGAAAAGTTCCCTATTCCAGCTGAAAGCATCTGAGTCTTTCTCAGTTGTTAAAATAATGCATAATTTATTTTCTATTTGATTATTAATGATTCTGCTATTGATGGTTTTACAACTGGCAAGTCCAGAGGTGAAAAAGGTGAACAGAAAAATTCTAGTAAGAAAAACCCACTCCCAAACCTTGACAGGTATGATGTGGGTCTCACTATTAATGCTATTTTACAGATAAAGGAACAATGACTTGAGAGGTAAGCAACTTAACCAAGGTCTTAAGCAAACAAAAGAACAAATAAAAGGAAGTTAGCTAAGACTAATAATTTTTCTGATATGTATTAACTCCCTTCCTCCCTGTCAAAAGACCAAATAAAGTAAATTTTATTAAGCTCCCTAAATTGCTTCAAAATGGGCCTTAATTTTATACTTTGGAATAGGCTATTCTAACCTTAGCATACACTCACAACCACACCTAGTAGTTTAGAGTATAAATATATGGCGGATCTATTCCAAGTAAGTCTCCTTGTTTTACAGTGAAGGAAACAGGAGAGCATAGTGATCATCTGGGTCCCACTGTCTGAAAGCTTGAAACACCACATCCCTCTCCATTTCAGTGCCCACTCAGTTCTGGTGCTACCCCTGTGTGCTTAGTTTCATATTCGTAACATGGTTTTGAACTAAAAATATCTAACTTATTTTAAACTCCATGAATGGAAAACAGTTCCTATTTTGAGACCTAATTTAAAGCAAATTAAACATTTGTATTTTTTTCTTGAATCTGTTAGGATTCCTTTGGGCTTCTGGGGGACAAAAAAGTGACTTATAGTAGCCCTAATGCATAGGAATATACTGTTCTTATACAGCGAGATGTCCTGAGGTGGGCTGTCCAGGGCTGGTATAGTTGCTGAAGGGTGCCTTAGAGGATTGCACTCACTAGTGCTCCCTACTTTCCAGTACTCACCCTTTCTGAGCACACTGAAGACTGTACTTTCTTGCCCTCTGGCAGCTAGGCAAGGTCATGTGACTAGTTCAGATCAATAGACTATAAGCAGAAATCCTCTGTCACTTTCAAGCTAAGATAGTGAAAAGCCCCTTCCTGACCCTCTTGACCTCTCCACCTCCCTCCCTGATTAGAAGCCCTGTGCTGTAACTGCACTTACAAATAGCAATGGACTAGATCCCTGAGCCACTGTTTAAATGGCAGTTGCCCTAGAGAGGAGTTGATACTACAACTGACTTTGCTTGAATGAGAAATAAATATTAAGCCTTTGAGATATCAGGGTTGGTTTGTTTCACTCCATAGCCTAGATGCCGACTGAGACATGATGATGGCTTTCATCATCATGCTTGCAGTAAGATAATTGCCACCCTTTTAGCCATCACTACCACATTGCAGGCAGGAAGGTAGCAGGGAAGGTGAAGGGAAAATAGCCCAAGGAAATCCTAGCCAAGTATGCTTTTTCAAATTGTTCTCCCAAAAGACAAACTCAGTGAGTTGTACATAAATTCTATTGGCCAAAATTCCTTCACATGGCCATTATAGTTGCCTGGGAGCACTGGAAGGTAAATATATTTAACTGAATACTCTACCATTCCCCAAACTGGTAAGAAAGAAGAGAAAATTGGCATAGTCAACCAGTAGTGTCTGCCATAATCTTAATTGAATTCTTCTGGATAATAGCTGTTTCCAAAATTTTCAAGGACCTTCTAATTTCCAAATCCTTCCATGTACTTCTTTCTTAATGTCTCTCAACTTTCAACTCCTATTGCCACTATCATCCCTGAAACTCTCTCCTCTCCCTGCTTTCATAAAATCTCTCTCTTCATTCTCTTCTTTCTTCTCTTACAAGTTTCATATTTGTTCACTAATTTCATTTCCTGCCCATCTCCCAAAGTTGTTCCTTCTCTGTTTTTATTATGCTACTTATTTCCTTTGACCTCACATACTCCTACAGCATCATCTATGATTCCCCCAAATCATTCTCACTCAAATTCTAAATCTCTTCTACCAACAATTTCCTGTCTTATCCTTTGGAAAGTCAGTATTTAAATAATTTCATGCTTTTCTTCCCATCAGACTCCTCCCTCTCCTATATTCCTCATTTCATTTGGAATCAGAAAACTTGGAGACATGCTCAATTCCTCCATCTCTTTCATACTATCTTACTTCCAACTGCTTTGCAAATATCAAAGACATTCTACTAAATTAAATTTAAATCCTCCTCCTCATCCTCAACTTGTATACAACTTGATTGGTTCTGGTTTGTTTCATCGCACACAGGGGCCAATTTTCAAAGCTTCTGAGCTGGCATCCTTGCCTACATTCTCTCCATCCTCACTTCCAGAGCCACAGTGACTCTTCTAATTTCAAGTCTGATTTGTAACTCACCTGTTTAGAATCATTCTCTTTCCATCTGCCCCCCATCCCCATTAACCTTCAGAATAAAAGATAAGCATTAGTAAAATATACCAAGCTCTTCATAATCAGGTAATCTCTCTGGAATTTTCATTTTATGGACCAAAGAACACACTATCATTTATCCATATGAGACTTCTTGGGATTCTTGAGACACAACACACTATTTAAACTCTTAGAAATTTCACATTTGGTTGTTTCTGTTGGGACATACTTCATGAATCCGTCTCACTTATGCACATCTTGTAAGCAGATGCATTGACATCCTTGTTTCCACGCTATCTTTTCAAGAATGTTTTTGTCACAAACAGCCTTGGAATACAGACTTAGGATCTTCCTCTAGAGCAAAGGGTAATTTCCCTCATAGCCTTCAAAGATAGAGGTAGTGTCTTACTCCAGAGGAATGGACAGGCAATTCTTACTGTGTAGTGTAAAAGATTCAGGTTTCCTCAACCTGGGGTCTCTCTCTTACAACGGGACCTACTGCACATGCAGCTATCACTTGGTCCTCTTCACATCACCCTGTGGGAAATGGGGTAAGGGGAACCGATGCAAACCTGAAGTTCACGCTACTGTTGTGTCATAATTAATAAAATCCTTTGGATCAGATCTAGGTGTCCTGTGTCTTCTTCCGCATATTTGAAAATGTGGCAGTTTAACTTAGCTGACAAGTGGGATGCAACTTCTGACCCTTCACAGTCCTTGACAGTGTCCTCCATGGGGAATGCTGCCTAATTTTAGTTCCTACGGCACCCAGTCTTGTCATCCTAATTATAAGACTTGCTTTAAGACTTCGCTGAAATGTATTCCTTCTGTGAAGTTTTCCTTAAATCCTTGAGCCAGTTTCTTCCTCCTATATTGCTTCAGATGTGCTTTATACATACCTATAAGAATCTCTCACAGAATTATTTATTTACAGATGTTTTCCTTGCCAGATTGAGATCTTCTTGCTAAATACAATGGCTGTTTTTGACTGCATATACTGTATACTGCCTTGTGTATAGTAAACACTAGATGACACTCTCTTTAAAAAGGTACATTTTTTGGTAGATTATTTTGCACGTGATCTCTCAAAAATGACTTAAAGCATGCATACACACACACACACACACACACACGTATTTCTATTAGTCTATTGTCATCAATCTCTTTTTCCTACATGAACCAACACTTTAATCTCAGTTTCTCTAAAATTGTAATGCATTATTAATTCCATCTTCTTGAACAAGTTGCCTGTAATTATAATTGTCTTTCTAAAGAAGAAAATGCAACAGCTGCATCTACTCTGAAAATGTGTCCTTGGAGAATGTAATTAAGTTATTTCAATTTGGAAACTGAATATTATCAAGAGCTATGGGATGTATAACCTTAAGGCAGACCTTTCCACCAGGTTTTTAATAGTATGTCATTTGCAGAAACCTAGAAATCAGAATGTAGTTTTTGCATGCTCCAATCAGATGCTCAATAAATGAAATTATGTATCATATAATCTTACATGCTATAGTTAGTTACAACATTTGGTAGACCATAGAGCTAAGGAGGCTAAGGCCAGGAGTTTAATACCTTTGTGATACTCCTTGTAGCTTTATTTACTTTGTTTTATGGCCATGGAGTTTCCCTATAATTTATGAAAAACACTGCACAACTGTGTTTCTTAAGTCACATACTTAATCTGAAAAGAAAGCCATTATAAATTTCTAACCACTTCAGAAAAGTCTATTCCAAAGGCATAAATGATTTTCTAAATATTATACTTTCATATTTGAAAATAGAATGATTTTATAATTGGCAGTTACTTTAGGGGGAATGAAAATTAAATATCGTTTAGTGTTATGTTTAAACAGTCCAAATACTATGTTAAAATAGTGTTTTCAAACATTTACTGCATCTTATTTCTTATAATTTTGCCTTTGATAATGGCCTACATATTTATGGCTGAAATGATCAATGTAAACAACTGATGTTGCAGCAAGCATTGTCTCTAAGTAAAATTCAGGCTAAATGAGGTCTTATCTGATGAACATACCATTTAATGTTAATAACACATGGGAAATACTGATGAGATTGTCAATGAAGATAGGAGCCTGGCATTAAAAAGATATTTTAACAATCATATAGAATAATCACTATTGACTTCATGAATCCCTTATTGCCAATAATCAATTGTCTACCTCTGTAAGTCCATTCAAAGAAAGAATCGTATTACCTATGAGAAATCATTTATATTTGGGAGAAAGTATTAATTATTTTAAATGCCTACTTATCCTGAGCCAAATTCTCTCCTTTTATAATTTAAAACTATTAGCCTTAGTTTTTCCATCTATTCAAACAGGCTAAGTATAATCCCTCCTGCATTATTAATATTTTAAACATCTGAAATGATCTCATATGACCAACCTGACTGTTAAATATTTCATGCTTAAGATTGCCATGAAATAGCTTCAATACACATATAGTCAGTGGTACCAGATCTAATAGGGCCTTGGCTAATGCATTTCTCATAAAAAGAGACATAAAGGATTAAATACGTGAAAAAGTCTTATTGAAGATAATAGTAACAAAATATGCTTATAGTATTCAGGTTAACTCATCTTTTTCAACCTATTTAAGCGGTACCCAATATTATTAAGACACTTAAGACTGAGACATGCTGATACTGATCCTCACATGAAAACAAATAATAGATGAAAAAATATTTGCAGAGTATGCTGTTTATTATCAGTTATATGATAGTATACCTAGAAAAGATAAGTGCAATGTACCAGTGATCTCCTGCAAAGGTCAGAATTTTCTATTGGTAACATAAAAGATGAATACTTTTGTAAATTCTGCTATTTAATCAAAGATGATTTGACAGGGGAAAACAGTAGCTATAAAAAACTGAATCAAGCAGTCACAATTTCTTATGGTCTCTACAACTACCACACTCCTATTGAGCATTTTCACCAAAAACCACCTTTGAAACTTGAAGGAGTTTAAGGAAAATAAACACAACAGAAAATGTTATTTTACAAAGGGAAGTGTCAACTCATGGATCTCATTGTTTATATATTGCAATAAGAACATGGAAATAAAAACTTAGTCAACTAGAATTTAGAATAAATTCATGAATGCTAGATATACACCAAGTTATCTATGCAAATATCTAGATTAAGAATTCTTGTAGACACAATTAACGTTTTGAAGTTGATGCCTATTCATCAAAGTTGTCCATAATATATCCTTTGCTGTCACTGCCAAGGGAAAATTTGTGAACTGATTATAACATTGGTCTAATCCTTTATAATTTATAGTCTGAATTAATTTAAATAATAAATTAATGCTAGAGAACAATGCCATAATACCCAGAAAAGCAACATTGAAAAGTTCTTCAGTTGGAGGTAGTTTTACAATCATAAAATACAGATCTTTTGATTAAATCTCCAAAAACGTAAGAAAACTTGTAAGAAATGTAAAACCCAGAAACAGTAAATCTTATGCCCCAAATTTAGCGGTAGAGCTAGCACATGTTGTATATAATAATGCTTTTTATTCTTAAAAATATTTTATTTTTTACTTTTTTTGTGAGGAAGACCAGCCCTGAGCTAACATCCGTTGCTAATCCTCCTCTTTTTGCTGAGGAAGACTGGCCCTGGGCTAACATTCGTGCCCATCTTCCTCCACTTTATATGGGACGCCGCCACGGCGTGGCTGACAGGCAGTGCGTCGGCGGGCGCCCGGGATCCGAACCGGCGAACCCCGGGCTGCCAAGCGTGAACTAAACCGCTGCGCCACTGGGCTGGCCCCTAAAAATATTTTAAATTGTCTTTCTTAATGTAACATTTATAAGTAAAAGTTGAGCAAACTTTATCTGTTTAAAGTATATCCTCAGTTACAAGGACATGTATAGGGGATTTCAAATGAAAGAATGGTAATAGATCCATAAACTATGGTTATAGTAATGTGGTCAATGTTTTATTATATGGGAAAGTCTAGGAAGATGATTTACAACTAGAATGTCACCAGAGGCACAAAGGTGTCAACTATTTACTCTTCTAATAATTAATCATGTGTTTTATTAAGAGATAGAAAAAGGTGCTACAGTATTTTTGAAGTGACAAAGTTACAGAGATGGAAATGGTTGCCCGATATGAGGGAGCAGAGAGGAAGAGAGGTGACTGGGACTACAAAACAGTTGTATAATGGATCCTTTCAATGGAACTGGCATGCATCTTGACTGTAATGGTGGCCACACATGAGTTTATATATGTGATAAAATTACATAGAACTAAATACATACAAACACATAATGTAAATTAATCTAACATTAATAACAAGAAGGGGAGAGAGAGTGGAGTCAGCAAGACTAGTCAGAAAATGCCTCAGAAAATATAAAACAAAGGCTAGAGGTGAAGAGAGGCTGGTGTAATGTCACTGGGAAAGCAAAGAAAGGAATTGATATTAAAGAAATGACAAGGAATGCATCAACTTTTGATGACTTACATACTTGGAGTGGACAATAACAGAAACCAGAAATGACTACTTGCAGTTGAATTTGAGAATTATGACATTTTTGACATGGGAGAGACCTGTAAAAATGTCTAATTGGAGTTTCTAGAGTGAAATTTATAAGTAAAATCTGGAATAAAAATAAAGGGGGGAGTGTGAAGTTAGGAAAGACATTCCTTCACTTATCAAAAATAACAGAATGAGTTAAAAGCTTTTTATTCACGTAGGTATAGCCTGGGCAGGGGAAGGCCATCCTGGCAATGACAGGGCTGAAACAACAAACTACATTCTACGTAGGGACAGGACACCATTTGCAGTTACACAGGTTGTGCACTGTGCAACACTCAGCGGTGCCATTTACATAGACTATGGTGTGACTAGAGTCTCCTGGAGCTGTGCACTGTGTCACCTGCAAAGCTCTACTCAGTAGTACAGGGGAGTAGCAGATATCCTCTTTTATCCCCCCCCATGCCACACAGATCCTATTAAGACAAATCAGAGATCAAATAGAAAGATTAAGTGTCCTCTTATAGTACCAAATCTGAACATTCATTGCCTGATATATAGTTTCTGTTGTGTAAATAACTTAAATTTAGTAAAGTAAACAAAATACGTTCTTTGTCCTAAAATATTCTTACCTTAAAAAATTGTTAATCAAATGAAAGTTCAGCCTACTTTTCATTAAAATACATGAACATAAAATTTAAATTGTATAATGACCTTTTTTAGCCTTACCTTAGTCATTTGGCTTTTGCACAAATTTGAGGGATTTAGCTTCACTTGTGGTTGATTTTTGGATGCCCATGTTGGCTTTTAATGAAGGTAGAAATTTTCATTATTATAAAGTCCATATTTTATTTTCTTTTTTTTCTCTCTGGGGAAAACTAGTGTGAAAATATCATGAGTTAGCTAAAAGTACTGCATCATCATCTTATTCTCTTTGAAGAGTAAGGGCTGGACAGAATCCTCCTAAGTATCCCGTCTACATGTAAATGACTCAGAGAGAAGTGCTCACAGAAGACCTTCAAAACAGGACCATTATATGTAGGAAACCAAGCAGGATTCCTGGAGCAAAGGACACAAGGAAGGTTGGAGTATTAGCTAATCTGTACTGTTAATCTCTGAAACATCCAAGATTATTGAAACAAAACCTCTGAGAACCTCTTCTGTTGCACAGGCAGTATATATTTTAACTTAATGGAAATGGTGCTTTGGGCAAGGATTATTACAACTTTTTAGGAAATGTGATATGGGAAGGAAAAGTATATTTGAATCTAATTTTTTGTCGTTCATCTTTTTGTTATTAACTGAATATCAAAATTAAACAGATGATTGAGATGGTAAAAATAATTTGGAATTTCTCAGAATAAATATCATTATTCAATACATACTAGATAAAAAAGTAGTTTGGCAAATATATTCATAATAAGTTCTAAGATTAGCAAATTAAAAATTCTTGTGTTAATATAAAACCTACATTTATACTTCCACAAGTCATCTTATTTTCCAAATGAACTTGCTGAAAACAGTGAGGTAATGACCAGAACAATTTTCCCTAGTATCAAACTCTGATTTTTCTTCCATTCAGATTAGTTTAATTTTTTCTTCTTAAGTAGAGAGAATATTATATATACAGACTGCTAAAATTTAAATTCATACAAAGATTGCATTTGAGGTAACATAGTATTGGCTAGGCAAAAATGAAGCTTCTTTGAGGGTTAGAAGTGGAACTCCAACCTTTTGTACAAATTTAGATTAAAGCAATTCTTATAGATATGATATAGCTAAAGATTGGCACACTAGAAGGACATAGTTTTAACTGTTGAAATAAAGATTTAGAGTGCTTTCCCATTCAATACAATTTTTTGGAATTCTTTTGAGGAGTCACTGAAACCACTGCTTCAGTTCTTTGTTATAATATTCTGATTTCTTGATGACTTGCAACAAGACACTCTTGTTTAAGTGCACTACTGCAATGAAATCTGGAGTAGTTATCTTCCAAACCATGTAGATAAGATCTTAAAGTATTTTAAATTTATAAAATGTCTTGGTATTTTTTAATGTTTTCCTTCCTCTATATGCTACCACTTCCAGGTCAAGATGCTCTTTTTCCGGGCTTGCATAGTACCTTCTGCATCATTCTTTGGAATTGTCACTCTACTCTCCTCTGTGGGCAAGAGCAGGGTCTTATTTGGTTCTCTTTCTTTAGCTCTCAACATGGTCTCTGGCACATATACTGAGTGATGTTGGACAAATAGGTGGACTTCAGCACTTCTTAAATAAAACAAAACACTTTTGTCAACCGAGTTGTACCCAGGAAAGAGTCTAAACTAAAACTCCACCACAGAATGCTTACATTATGCAACATCTGCCTTCCTTAATGGAGTAACGTGGAAGAACAGTTTTAAAGCTTTCTATTATTTGAAAGTTACATTAAAATAAACTATATCTGGAATGGACATGGATCTCTGAAGCTGTGAATATCATAATTATTTCAATTCACAAATATTTATCATGCACCTACCATGCCCTAAGCCTTATGCCAGGCACAGGCAATACACATATAAATGAAGAATTTTGTCTTTGAGGACCTCCCTATCTAGCAGAAGAGAGAAACAAAAAGTTCCCTAATGTAATGTGATTAGGTGTGTGTGAAATACAATGGAAACCCATATAAAGAAGTCATTAATTCTGTACTGTGAGTCTCTACTAGGATGAATATTTTCATTATAAAAAGTAAACTGGTCAGCCAAAAAATACATGTTTTTCATCAAGTTTACAGAAGAGCCATTTCCCTAGGTGCAGTTTCTAGCAAAATTTGACTGACACAGATAAAACAGACCATGTAAACATATTTCCTTCAGTTGCAATTAAGTGAGATTCAACACAACAAAAACCCCGATCATATTTTCACATTTTAAATATCATTTATTTCCATCTATATCATTATTTATTATTTTTTAAGCAATGAAAGAGAAAATGAGTGAAATCTACTTTTTTATCTTCCAGTTCTTTGTTGTTAGAATCAGGAAACTTAAATTTCATTTCTCCCACATAAGATCAGGGAGATCAATCTCCTACATAGTGAAAGTATGCAAACATAAGAACTGACACCATATTTTATTTCATATTGTTGTTATTTGTCCTTGAATCCTTGAACAAGTTTTGTACACTACATGAAAGAGATTACCTATCCCTTTAAATGTACTCTCAAAATCAAATTACTGAAAATCATTATTAGTTTATTAATTTCCTAGGAATGCTATGACAAAGTACCACAAATGCGGTGTTTTAAAACAACAGAATTTTATTGTCTCACAGTTCTAGATGTTAGAAGTTTGAAAACAAGTGCCAGCAGAGCTATCTTCTGTCTGAAGTCTTTAGGGAAAAATCCTTCCTTTTCTATTCCTGGCTTCTAGATGGTTGCCAGCATTCCTTGTCATTCCTTGGCTTGTAGACATATCATTCCAATGTCTGCCTCATCATCATATGTCCTTCTTCCCTGTGTCTCTATATCCAAATTTTGTTCTTAGAAGGACAACAGTCAATGGATTAGGGAACAGGATAATCTAATCTGACCTTATCTTAACATGACTACATCTGCAAGGACTCTATTTTCAAATAAGGTCACATCCACAGATACGAGGATTAGGGTCTGAATATATTTTTGAGGCAGCCACAATTCTACCCACTAAATGTGGGAAAAAAGTGGTAAGTCTGGCATAAAGGAAACTGCATGGGCAGGGATTTAAGTGAACTGGCCAAGAGGCTACCACACTTCCACACCCAGCTCAGCTTCTACAATTTCTGTGGAATTTCCCCTACATCACAATCTATATGTTTCTCTTTCCTGAACTCTTAAATACCTCTACTCTGTTCCTTGTATTTGGGACTTCTATACCATTTCTCCAAGAATATAATACCAAATACTAAACTAGGTTGCTTACTCTTATTGTTCTTTTCTTTCTTTTTATGATTCTGTAAACTTCTAGAATATCTTACATGTAATAGCCACTTAATAGATAATGATTCAAACTCCAAATTTTCCATTATACTTTATTTATAAAGATGAATTTGTATACAATTACATAACAGAAGATAATAGAATATTGTCTTAAAACCACAACATTGTGTGTGCAGAAAATTAAATGTGGGGCAAAAAGGTAGCAGTATAATTATAAGTACAATGGGCCAGCTCCAGTGGCCTAGTGGTTAAGTTCAGTATGCTCTGCTTCAGTGGCCTGGGTTCAGTTCCCAGTTGCAGACCTACACCACTTGTCTGTCAGTGGCCATGCTGTGGTGGTGGCCCACATACAAAAAGAGGAAGACTGGCAACAGATGTTAGCTCAGAGTGAATCTTCCTCAGCAAAAAAATACAATAAAATAAAGATTATGCCAGAATGCTTGTTTTCCAGTTATGTCTTAGTACATATAAATTTTTATTATATCAGACCAATGTGGTTCTATCTTCAAGAAGATCATGAAAAATACTGAATAAAAGCAAGAATTATTTGGAAGACAGGATAACATGTACTATTCCATACAAGTCTTAAACCAAGGAATGTCTGCATCTTTAGTACCAGTTCAGTAGCTTTTACTACCATAAGGTACATGGAGAAGGGGATAGACTACAAGTCCCATGAGAACAGAAGTCATGAATATTTTGTTAACCCTTGTAAATCTATTCCGCAGCACAATGATGATGTGTTTGTTGAATGAACGAAGACTAGATTTTTTTTGAGCATATAATATGTATTAAGGCTTCTGCTAGATTAAGTTTTCTGTACAAGTGGTGGTCTACATATATGTGTGTGAAGATTATGAACACTCAAACTTCAATTAAGAAGACCTGAAAAATATTAAAGAAGCAGGACTGGAATATGAAAATTAGGAAGCAAAATCTTAAACTAGCAGTTTATAACATCCAGTTTACATAGAGCAGGGATAGAAAGCCTAAAGGACTAGAAGTCAACTCAATGAAACGGCCCACCAGCCCACGGGCCTGATTATTCTTACCCCTGTGGCAAGTATGTCACTCTGGAAATGACCAAATTTGGCTACGGTAGCCTAGGGGTGTTAATACTAACAGCTGCCTTTTCCTGTTCTAAGTCTGTGCTCACCAAGAAAGCTTCTAATTAGAATATGACTTGCCATCAACATCTACTTTCAATGAGACAATATGTTGTTATGGTGACACAAGTTTTCTGGTACTTTTATGTAACCAAATATCATTCATTCATCTATTCATTCATTTAATAAGCATAGAGCACATCATATGCCCTGTGCACGGCCCTAAGATTATTAAGTTAAATAAACATGGTATCTGCCTTCATGGAGCTTATGGAATATAAGGAATATAGGCATTGAACCAGTAATTTAAAAGGCTGATGAGTGTTGAAAGATGTAGATAGGTATGTGGAAGTGTTGCTGGAAGATTTCACCTACTTTAGATACTAATGGAAGAGAGAACAGAGAAAGTGGCTTTTAATCTGTGATTAGAAGAGGAAACAGGCATTAGGTAAAAATGCAGAGGAAGGGGTAGAACATTTCAGGAATATGGAAAAGTATATGCAAAGGTCTTAATTCTGTCATATTTTAAGAAACTGAAGGGATGCCATTATGACTGGAGTATGGGAAGCAATGGTGGGAGTAAAGATGAGAATGAATTCTATTTTATGTGAGTTTGGTTAATGTCACTCTTCTCTTCTAATATTACAAGATAGATTCATTTTGTTAGGATTGCCAAAATCCATTTTCTCATTCTGAAAAGCTTCTTCGTAGCTAACCACCACTCAAACAATTCCTAGTAACACCCCATCCCGGCATGCTTCTTCAATCAATTTCTATACAAATAGGCAATAATTTCAAAAAGTAAAATCCATGAAGTTTTGGAATTTATCATTCTAAGTGGTTATAGTAGCTGATAAATTGGACTTATGGAAAAAAGAAGTGTTAAAACAGAAAACTTCTATTAAAAATAGATATTATGACAAAGATAAATTAAACCCAAAAACATTATTAGAAATATGTGTGCTTGTGTGTACTTCTAATTTATTACAGTAATATTAAGAATATATGTTATGAATATTTTTAATTTATCTGGGCCTTCAAAAGGCATTTTTACTAAATATAACAGTTTTAGTTATGCTTCATTAAGAATATCAGCATCTGAAAAAGATCTTGAAAAATTAGGTGTTTATTTTTAAAATATGACATGTCTAGTCTTTCCTTGACTGATATTCTACTCCTTTAGCAAACTGGAATTACGACTTGAATTTTCTCTGGTAACTAATTTCCAGTTTGAATTAGTATCCTTTTGAGAATTTTCATGAACACTAATTTGATTGAAAATATTGCTTAGACAATGAAACAAGTTATAAAAATCCTTTCCCAATCACAGATCGTTTATAATTTAACATTTAATACATGTAGTTTTATTTCCTTTTTTTTCCCATCTCCAAGACACTCATGGTTCAAATCTATTATTTCCTGAGAAACTACACAACACATTCTGTACCACGAGGCAAGAATTGAGAGGGAAAAAAATCTTCCTTCTTTTTCTGGAAATTTACAACCCAGTTAGAAGACAGACAATTTGCAAATTCCCTTGATATTCTATAAGTTACACACCTTGGTATCACATGTCAGGTGGAGGTAAATTTCTTTTCAACCACTGGGGCAAATGTTTCAGGCTGATTTCAGTTGCTGACAACTTCCCCACAAGACTGGGATTAAGGATTAAATTTCAACCCAGAGGAGCATATATCTTAATATTGAACATTAAGCATGTCTTGTCAAGGAAAAGAGGGCACATTTCTGAGGGCATTTCTTGGGGTCCTATTGTCCTTTACAGCTATTTCCACTCTCTCATCTCAATAGATAATTTTCACTCAACATAACCCTTTCTTCTTCTTCTGCTCTTGTATTGTTTTATTTTTGGTCATAGTCTTCCTGGAACAATTTAGTAATCCTTTTCTTACTTCCAGCCAATCCCTGCTATGCCAAAAGAGATTTTTAACCATTCACTTAAGCCTAAACAAACACAACTGTTTCCCTAAAAAAATTCTGAGTTAAGCTCTTTTTATTCATTTCCCCAAAAGAATTCTGGACTGAGAACATAAATTATATACTCTAGGTCATAAAGTTAATGATATATTGAATACTGGCATGTTATTTTCTCTAAAGCAAAACAAATGTTCAATTATAGTGTTGAATACATGGATGAGAAAACCCAAAACATATTTTACTTCATGGGAGATAATAAATGGAAATTAATTTTTAAATACGCATTATTTTCAAATATAGAGATGCTGAATGTTATTAAAATTGCCTGGTTTTATGTGGTATAGTGCAAATATTGCTGAAGTCTCCCTGCCTTCTTTTATTATACCCTTTTCAATTTGGCTTTGTGCCTTCTTCCAAAAGTCTGTCATCTGCTTTTTCTTGAATTGAAAATTCCATATCAGTTTGTAAGATTCATTCTCTCTACTGTTCCATGCTTAATACAGGAAAAAGAAAAGACCTGCCTTTCCTAATCATTATGACTGTTGACTATATTTAAAATATGTGGGTTAACATAGGAAGGTATGTTGAACAGAAAATGAGTGCTCAGCAAAAAGATTAGAGTCATTGAAGCAGAGACAGGCATTGCAGAGAAGTGTGACTTGTAAACAAAATCTTCCACTGCTCGTTCAGATGAATTGAGTTCAAAATAGGTTTTAAGGTGTAACTTTTATGCTTTAGTTTGTATGTAAATAATTCTATATGAATTAGCTAATTATTTTGGAATCTATGGCATCAAAGCACTTTTGGGATAAAAATTCACCTATAAGAGTTTTTGAGAACATAAAACCATTTGCTGTATAAGGGGAATTAACTTAAGCACAGACTAGTTTTATGAAAATTATTATGTTAAAGGAGGAAGAGAGAGAAGGTGACTTTCAAAAGCAATTGGTTAAATCAAGAATTATAATTTCACTTTAACTAAAATGAAATCATTCAGAAAAATATCCTGTTAAAATGAACAAATTTGACATATTTCCAGGTTTATTTATAAAACAAAGATATTTGTGTATCAGAAACATATATGCCAGTATATGATAACCTATGTATTATTAAAACCTTGTATTATACAAGATTCTACAGATATTTAGATTCTCAATTAGCATTTCTTTCCTTTTATGCAAGCTCTCAGGAATAAAAGGTTTATACTAACTTGTAGATAAAAGTTATGGATAAAAACCAGTGTTCTTAGAAGAGGCAAACTCCATTGGAAGTCACTTCCTTCCCTCTCCAGGCTGTGCTGTACCAATATCTTCAACCTCCTCCATTGTCCTAACATCTCATGACCCAGCAAGGCTGTTACCTACCTTTTTATACTTGCATCTAAGTTGATAAGCAGTGTTGTAGAAATATGCAAGCTTATCCACTGTTGCCACTACAAACTCATATTGTAAAATTCCAAGTGGATTCAAAATGATGCACAGCAATCCTTCCATTTCCCTAGTTTGTTTTCCCACTCTCCACTAAAGAATATCTTCATATTTGAAATATTCAAATAATCCCACTTTTCCTCAAATATCCTAACCTATCACCTCCCCTCACGTTCAGCAGACGACCTTGCCTCTTTCATCAGGGAGATAATAGAAACCACCAGAAAAAATATATCCCAGTTTCTGGTCACTATACTTATAAACTTAAAAGCAGATACAATCTCTGTTCTTTCACACTTTTCTCCTGTCAAAATGGAGTGGTGTCTCCTCCTGGCTAAGGCTAAGTCACAGGTTAATAAATTGCTGAAAAATGAATATGACAAGCACTAGAGTTTATGATGAAATTTAAAAAAAAGATGAAGAGAGTAAGCAAGGAGAATACTGGAGTTTAGAGTATCAAATTGTAGTGGCTCCAGGTAGTACTCATGGGAGTATTTTATTAAAGTACAGAGGAGGTGAGGAAAGCAAGGAATTATGAAAGTGCACATTGGGACTTCCTCATGGACAACAGTGACAATCAAGCTAGTGTTTGATTTCTATGGATTAAATAAGACTGTGAAGTTATTCATGTATTTCATATACTAGAGCTTTGGTTTAACTTTAGAGATCTGTACAGTTTTATAGTCTTTAGAAAGATGACATAAAAAGAAGTGGAATCAGAGATGACATTTTTTTTCCTTTGAAGTTTAAACATACTTGTGATTAGTGCATTCCATAATTAAAATGCTTTATATAGGTAAATTAGTTTCTTAAATTTAAAAGCAGAACAGGCATTCATTGACTTCTGTGGATATAGGTATTCTTTAGAAATACAATTTATTTATAAAGATGTAACAGTAAATTTAAGGTCTGGTTCTTAAAGGGATAAAAACACCACTAAACAATTTTTCTTCTCCACACTAATAATTAGAAGGATGACTTCAAATCTGTCATAAACAACTATATACATAATATACATACACATGAAAATTATATATTTTTATTATATACATAATTGTTTTTAAGTCAAAGATGTGAGGGACATCTAACAACTAATATTTTTGTACCTTATAAAATCAGAGGTGAAATATTTTTCATTTAAATAGAAGTGGCCTGTCAGAAACCTTTGAAAATGCTTCACCCAGTTATCACCTGATTTATGTGTTAATTCTGGTTTCATCTATTATGTAACTCATTGTTTTATGGATGAGCAAGACTTAAATATATTGTTAACTCTTCTTACTACACTGCCAAATAGTTTTTCCTTAAGGCAGAAAAAAATATATTTAAAGGTACTAAAAATGGTAGATTAACCATACTAGGCATTCTCAGATATCTAGAAGAATTTCTCACTCTTTGGAGCAAAATTTTATTTAAGCATCAACACAATCTATAATAGCAACTTCAGGCTATATTAAAAACATTAATACATGCTATGATATTTATATGTCAAAGTTTCAGGTTTTTAAAATGTCTTGCTTATATACAGTGTGTTTTTGGAAGAAAGGCTTAGTTGTATGCATAATAACAAGAGGTAATGTCATCAAAAAGTACACTGGAGCAAGTATTAGGAGATCCCAATTCTCATCTTGAATTTTCAATACATACACTGAACCTCAGGATTCATCTCCCTCAAAGGGGGAAACTGGGCAGCTGGATCCTTAAAATCCCTTTGGCTGTAATATCATTTTATGAGCACTCTATTTAATTTGTCTAAAGAGAGACAACCATGATGGAAGAAAGGATAAGGAAAATGTGATATATACGTACCAAGGAATATTACTCGGCCTTAGAAAAGAAGGAAATACTGCCACGTTTGACAAAAAATGGATAAACCTTGAGGACATTATGCTAAGTGAAATAAGCCAGACACAGAGGACAAATACTACATGATTCCACTTATATGAGTTATCTAAAATAGTCAAACTCATAGAAGCAGAGAGTAGAACGGATCCTTGCCAGGGGATGAAGGGAGGGAGAAATGGGAGTTGGTATTCAACAGGTTTAAAGTTTCGGTTATACAAGATAAATAAGTTCTAGGGATCTGCTGTACAACATTGTCCATATAGTGAACAGTACTGTATTATACACTTAAAATTTTGTTAAGAGGGTAAATTTCATATTAAATGTTCTTACCACAATAAAAAAAGGGTAGTTCAAAATTATAGAATCACAATAGATATTTAATCAAGTTACTTTACCACTATGGATCAGTAATAATATATAGAACCATAGCTTCATTGCATGTTTTAGTCCAATAATTGTCAGAAGATAGCAAACAGAAGCACCTGTTTGATATAATTAGTATCTGATATTTACTTTTGCAGAATGAAGATTATGCCAGTTTCCTCTGGTTAATTTATCCCATTTACTTAGACAATTTTTTGATCTACTAGCACAATCTTTGTGCTATTCATTACATAAATTTATACCAAATACATATGTGTATGTGTTACATAATTAGCTTATTAGTTTGATATATCATGTTAATTTGTCCTTCAACTTTTTGAGTGGCAAGAAATATTTCAGCCCTTGTGGGATGCTCATAGGACAGCTATATGATACAGTAACAACATTGATGAAACCAAACTTACTGCTTTAATTTCTATAGCAATGCACTGGGGTCACCTACTTTGCAGATTTCTTGATTCCATGCCTATAGAATGTAAATCAATAGATTTGTGTGGGAGTGGGATGTCTGCACTTTAACAAACAACATAGGCAATTTTATTGCAGATATTACAAGAACATCATTTGAAAATACTGCTAAATATGGAAATATTAGTATATAGATATTATATATAATATATATTTCGTATATGTGAAAGACATACAGATATGCACATATATACATACAGGTGTATATACATACACAGATATATATCTATATACATGTATATCTGTATCTATATGTGTATATAACATATACATACATTTGCATATTCATATATACATATATATGTATTTATCTGTATCAAGACATATCAGTATAGACAGACACACACTTATATGTAAAATACTGATGAATATGTATTTTTCTCTGGAGGGATTGCACCAGTGAAAACAGTGTGGCAGAGATTTCCAGTTATCTCCTATTATTTCTCCTTTTCTTTGGTAATAATAGGAGGTTAGCTGGGCAAAGGCCACCTAGAATAAGAATTACATTTTCTTGTGTTTCTTATAGCCAAGTGGCCATGTAACAAAATTTTGGCCAATGAATACAAGCAGAAGTAGTAGAAAGTGCAATTGAAAATGTAGGGCAGCAACCGGACCTGTTTAAGAGATAGTTGATGAGTACCCTTTGGCTCTTCCTTTCCCCTCTCCTTCTTCCTACTGTTTGGACCATAAACTAAAGGGCTGCAATTTGGATATGATATGATCTTTGGACTGAAGACCACCTACAAACAAAACAGCAATATGCAAGGATCCTGAGTGTTTGATACCAGGGATTCCCATACTGCCTGTACACCTACCTCCAGAATTTTACATTGAATAAAACGTGAAATCTCATTGGTGTTTGTTTTTCACTTTAATTTTCTTTTACAGCTGAAACTAATCCAAACCAATGCATATAGCTTCAATCAAATCAACTACAGTCACTGGGCAAAAGAAGTGAAAACAGATGGTCAAGCAATGTCCTTTTTTTATAAAGGACAAAAATCATCTATTCACTTCACAAATGTATATAAAATATCTAAGATATAAAATGTGCAGATACAAGCTCTCATTAAGATTCTGTTGTTTTACTAAAAGTATGTATAAAACTAGAAACAAAGTAAGAGAACAAATAATTATTAACATCAGAAAAATTGCAAAGCCTTAAGATCACTGAAGACATGGAAATTTATGCAAATTCCAAAGTAGAGTGAACAGAAACCAAAAGAGAAAACTAGACAAAGGCTGGGCAAATGCCAGCCTATATAGAAAGGATGAAGAAAGAAAAGCCACCCAAAACAGAGTCTAAAAAGATATATTCAGTGAGTAAAAAGAAAAGGTACAAGAAATGACTTCATACTAACAAGGGAGATGGATGTTCTAGAAAAGAGAAAATGATCAACAAAGTCAAATGTTGTAGACAAATCAAGTGAGATAAGTATTAAAGTAGGATATAAGATATTGGTCATTCTGGAAAAGGCAGTTCTAAAGAAACAGTAGGACAAACCAAGTTACAACTAGCTGAACAGTGATCAATCAGGGAGCAAAAACTGAGGGTGTAGAAGAAAATTAAGAGAATTGTGGGCATGACACTATTTAATAAGTGAGAAAGGATAGGGTCTACTGCACAAATGGAGGAACTTAGTCAGCCTAAAACAGAAATTTGTATGACTAAATTTATCAGTTTAAATTTAAATGTTTAACATTACTTTAACCACCTAATAAATACAAAGAAATGTGTGTAAATAATTTAAATAAAACAAAAAATATGCTATATACTTTCTTGCATTCTTAATTTGAATAAAATTAATTTAAACAAATTTTCCTGTTATATGATCTGAATGATATGTTTTCACTTATACTCTGATTTAGACAACTGTATTCATTCCCTTGACTTTAGCCAATATTTTATTATTATGACTTCCAAATTCTTATTCCTATCTCAATCTGTTTGTATAATTAAGTTACACATTTTCAACTTCTGGGGGGACAGGTTCTGTGGAAATCCTGCTTAACCAACCCCCCACCTTACAAAATAAACTCACTTCTCCCATGGTTCCAGTCTATTAACATGGCTTCCTAATCTTTCTATTATTGTTTATATCTTTTCTGCCATCCAATATGAAAAATTGCAATGATTATAGAATCCTTTATTACTGTCTGTGATAGTCAATCACTCATTCCTCTTGGTTCTAATCTTTAATAACAAGTTTTTGCACTTCTACTTCTATATGCATAGCTTCCAAATTGATTAAAATCCTCATAACCCTTGTCATGGAGTAGTCCCCCACCTATCTTTTGATCCTTATTTTCTTGATCTGCTTCACTCTATAGTTACTGCAATTTTTTCCTCTCTAAAACAGATTTTTAAAAGGGAAGATTACTTTCGCTATCTCCACACTTTGCTCAAGTGATTTTCCCTACTCTCTCCACACCAATTTTTTGCACTCTAGCAGGTCATTCCTGTCAGTGTGAACATGTGGTTTGCCTCTCCCAGTTAACAAACAAGCCAAAAATCAAAAAAATTTCTCTTGAGTCTTCTTCCTCCTTTAGCTATTGCCCTATTTCTTTGTTTACTTTTGTTTGCAAAAGTCTCTGAAAGGCCTATTTATACTAATTGTCCACAATTTCTCTTCACCAATTCCCTCTTAAAACCACTCCACTGAGACTGTCACTAAATTCTCTTCATCACAGTAATCAATGACGTCCATATTACTAAATCCAATGTCAGAGCTCATCTTATTAGCTTATCATCAGCATTTAACACAATTGATGAGTTCTTTCTCCTTTATATATTTTCTTCTTTTTAGCTTCCAGGAAACCACACTCTCTTGGTTTTCCTCCTATCTCATTAACTCTCTTTTTCAAATTCTTTCACTGGTTTCTTCTACCTTTGCTAACTTTTTAGTGTTGGAGTGTCCCAGGACTCAGTTCTTAGTATTTTCTCTCTTTTTTAAAATTTAATACTCAGTTCCACTTCTAGACTTCCAGATTTACATCTCTATCCCACACTTTTAATTCTGGACTAAGACATGTATATCCAACTGCTTCGTTGAAATCCTTACCAGAATGTTTATTAGCCATCTCAAACTCAACATGTCCCGAATTAAGCTGCAGATCGTCTCTCCAAAGACATTCCATCAACAGTCTTCCTAACATTGCTTAATGGATAGAGCATCCCTTCAGTTCTCAGGCCCAAAACCTTAGAGCTATCCTTGCTTCTTCTTTTTCTTGAATTTCACATCTCATCAGTTAGGAAATTCTCTTACCTTTACCTTGAAAATACATCAATTTCTCATCACCTCCATGGCTATTTCCTCATCCGAGCTACTATAATATCCTACCTAGATTACTGCAAACAATGTCTGCTTTTCCACCTTTCCTTCCTAGAATTTGTTCCTCACATGGAAGCCAGAGTGATCCTTTAAAAAATGAGTCTGATCACTATTGTGCTCAAAACCCTTTCATGACTTCACACTTCACCTAGACTAAAAGCCAAATTTGGGTCCTGAGCAGGACTCCAGTAATTCTCTGTCTTCCTCTTCTACGACTTTCAGCCATAGAAATTCTCTTGTAGCCACAATGGCCTCCTAGCTGTTGCTTCAACACAATGAGGCCCACTCTAGATTATGTATTTTGCTCTAGATGTTATTCCTGCCTAGAATGCTCATTGCTGAGATATCTGCTTGGCTAACTCCCTTACTTTCTTCAAGACTGCTCAAATCTCAACTTCTCAATGAAGAAACCTACACTCCCATCACCCCACCACTGTTCTCTCGACTTCTCTTACCCTACTCCACCTTTTCTTTCTTACTGCTCTCTTGACAGACTGCTTAATGACCTTATTTATATTGGTTGTTGGTGATTGTCTTTTTCACCTGATAGGGCATAAGTTCTGCAGGAGCAAGCCTTTCTGCCACTTTGGCCACTGAGGCATTTAGCACAATGCCTGCCATGTAGTAGACATCCAATAAGGAACTGCTGAACGAACATTGAATGTATGAAATTCTAGTAAGAACTCAAACAGATTAGTTTGAAAAAAATTTAGATAGTATCTAATCCAACTCTCCATCCAAGGATTTGTAAAGAAGACAGCATCTAGTTACTTCCCACCTCTTTCTCCCTGCAACATCACCTAAGCAGATTATGCCAAACGATACTAAAGTGGAGAGAAGTAATGGATGTTGCGGATGCGGAACCTGAGATCTAGGAAGGTGACATAACGTACCCAGTTCCATCTGTCAACAAAAAGTCAAAGCTGAAACTAGAACTCAAAGTTTCTTTATGCTATGTCATTTTTCACTGCAATGGAATCAGTTGAAATTCACCAGGTCTCAGAACATTTTATCATCCAGTAATAATTGAGTGGATCCAGTGCATTCCTGTTGGATCATGCACTGGTGCCGCTGACTGTTGTTTAACAAACAAGAACTTAATGATTTAGTATATACAGCTTGCAAGAAAGGCACTGGCTAACTGTTAATATTCTCTGTGCAGCACAATTATTGGGCTGGCTTCATGGATGCTGCCAAAGTCAAACAAAGGCTACAGTAAGCCTTGTCTCACTGCCTGAACTTCAGAAACAAATTGTAATGTGTAGTAGCCAGTGGCAAGTTCCCAGTCCCTCAGTGAGGGGGCCTGAAGTCAAAGGAACTGTTTGTAATTTTAATCAAAAAAATGTGAATGTTTCCTCTATTCACATTTCTCTTTTGAATTCTACTATGAATTGAAAATGTTATATGAGCAATGCATATTCATAAGAAAGAACCAATGTAATGCCACTTGAATTAAAATGTCTCATTTTGATGACCGTATCTTTAAAAAGATATGAGAACATTAAAGGATTTTAAAGGATTAGAGGGCCAGGACTAGATTTAAAGTTTTATTTATTTATTCACAGATCATTTTACACATGAATTCTGTAACTAATATAATTAAAAGGAATGCTGTTTATGATATTTAAGTGACTACATACAATATTATTAGTTTACTAACACTATGTATCTTTAAATTGGCATTTATGGAAATATAACATAGTTTGGGCATTTGTATCATTTTCTTGAAAAGTGCCAAATGACCTTGTTGATGTTATATTATATAATCAAGATTTTGACAAGTCTACCTAAACATTTACTATAACACTAATTTAAAAAGACAGCAGTAAAACAATAAATTTCTTGGTTCCTATTTTCTTCCTGAGGAAGAAGGAAATAAAGTAGCCCAGTGTCATTTAAGGAGAAAATGGAGACAGGATCAATTTGTAGATCTGATGCTATTAGTGGACAAGCTACATTGTTGTAGAAACATGGAAACACACAAATAGATGTTCTTGTAGCTAAGAAACCAACAAATACTTTCGAAAAATGCTTAATCTGAAAAGAGAAAGTGACTATATGAACACAAATGGGAATATTATGATCTCCAGAGTAAATGTGTTAGACTTCGTTTCTAGAGTTCGGTGGTAACAAAAGAACAGGTGCTACAAAACATTTTCTAATTCTCTTCACTATACTTAGCAGTCAAATATGTTGCAAGTTTAAAAATGTCTATTTTTAATGGGATCACTTGTATACCAAAAGACATTATAATTATTGGGAAATTCATGGCATTATCATCTACCTTGATATGACCCAAATATGTGTCATTGCGGAAGTAACAATTTTTAAACAATTTCTTTCGAATTCTCTATCATTTTAAACCAGGATTCTGCTGGGTTTCATTGTACTCAAGCATGAAATTATCATGGGAAGAGTTAAAGTTATATAACCCTAAATATTGAGGGCCTGAAGATAGAAGAAAATACGAATGAAAAACTAAGTGGTGGGCTGGCCCAGTGGTGTAGTGGTTAAGTTTGCGCACTCCACTTCAGTGGCTCCGGGTTCACAGGTTCAGATCCCAAGCTTAGACCTACACACTGCTCATCAAGCCATGCTGTGGTGGTGTCCCACATATGAAATAGATGAAGATTGGCACAGATGTTGGCTCAGTGACAATCTTCCTCAAGCAAAAAGAGGAAGATTGGCAATAGATGTTAGCCCAGGGTCAATCTTCCTCACCAAAAAAAAAAGTGGGTATAGTTAAGTGTGTTATTTTTGTCTTATCTTAAAAAGTATGTATTAAGATGACAGAAACACTTGGTACTTTTGCTGAAATCCAACCAACTATAAATACTTTTTAAAAAAAATTTTCCTAGAGTCCTTTCAGCAGCAGTCCACAATATTATCTACTATTTCTTCTTCATATTTTTTTTGTCTGTGTGATACCTTATTCCCTTAGATTTCCTCCTGCCTCTTTGAATATATTTCCTCAGTTTCCTTTGCTGGATCATCCTCCTAAGGCTGGGTCTTATATGCTATTGATGGTCAGACTCAGTCCTAGTCTCCTCTTGTCTTCTCATTCCATTTTGTCTCTATCTAGCCAATATTATTGGTGCCTATTGGTTCAATTACCATCAATATCAACTACATATAACTTATGCTTCTACTCAGAGCTCCTGAATCATATAAATACATATAGTTGTCTATTAGATGGATTTAATAGCGTGTCCCAAAGAGACTTCAAACTAAATATATCTAAAACAAATCTCACTGTTCATAGCATTCCCACTCTAAACTTGACTTCCTTCAACATTTTCCAACTCAGTGAATCTCTCTACTGCATCTCTACTTATACATTTTGTATAAGTCAGAAAATGATGTTTTGTTTGAACACCAGCTTCTTTATCACTCCTCAAGCCACCTCAAAGTCCCTTTCATTATACCTCGTAAATATTTCTCAACTAGTTCTACTTCTTTATCTTCATCAATACCATCCTAATCCAAGCTATCATGATTATTTTCTTGGATTATAGCAATCACCTCTTAAATGATCTTCCTGTGCCTAATTGAGCCCCACTACAAATCAATCTTTACACTTCACTAAGAATAATCCATTTGAAAATTCAAACCCCTTCATGTAATTATTTTTGATAAAACACTTTAATAAATTCCCACTCTTCTTATCAAATCCTTTACATGGCTTAAAAGACTCTTCTTAGTCTAGTGTTTACCTATTTCTTTACTTTACCAATCTTATCACTCTTCACTCAGTTACTGATTCCTAATCTACTTTACACTTTAATGATGTCAGTGAATTCAAATTTTTTAAATACCTTAAGGAAATATTTTCTTTTGAAAATATTATACACTAGGGGCTGGCCCAGTGGTGTAGTGGATAAGTTCACACACTCTGCTTCGGCAGCCCAGGGTTCACAGGTTTGGATCCCTGGCTTGGACCTACACACCATTCATCAAGCCATTCTGTGGCGGCATCCCACATACAAAATAAAGGAAGATGGGCACAGAGGTTAGCTCAGGGCTAATCTTCCTCAGGATAAAGAGGAAGATTGGCAACAGATGTCAGCTCAGGGCCGATCTTCCTCAACAACAACAACAAAATTATATGCTAAAAGCATGTTCTGATAATTCTGCAGTTTTCATGAGACCATGTTGAGTCTCTAAAGAAATAGACCACACTCACCCAGATCATAGCATTTAATTTTTGTCTTCAGATAACAGGGTACATAAAAGATCTATCTAAATAAACAAAGTCAAGTCACCTCCTATTCAATTAATATGAAAGGAACCACCAAGTATGGACTGGCATGCTAAGAAACAAAGCTGTAGATTATATTCGGAACAACTTTTATTTTCTTACACAAGTTTTGATAAAGTCATATTACTTTTCACTGACTGAGTGACAAAGAAATACTGATAGAAAGCTCCGTCTTTCAAAATCCAATCTATTTGATATATCAGTACCCTGATCTTCAAAAATATCCCTCAGCTCTGACAGCTGCGTCTTACAATTTTTTTGTAACTGTAAGT
The DNA here is from genome assembly GCA_031878705.1 of Tapirus indicus. Lineage (NCBI taxonomy): Eukaryota > Metazoa > Chordata > Mammalia > Perissodactyla > Tapiridae > Tapirus > Tapirus indicus. The sequence continues at coordinate 26,566,914 of CM062935.1, read as the reverse complement.
TCTTTTAAAAATCTAAAGCTTTAAATATCTAAACCCACATACAGCTATTCTTTGACCCCCGGTTTGTCTCAGGCAATGACATCAATGGTGGGTTAGAAACTATCTACTTACCATATTGTAGGTGGCTCAGAACCTTCTATTTCTAAGTAATCATACTTTTCTTCCATTTGGAAATCAGTAAATATGAGTGAAATTGTGTCCCCAGGCTCTGCTACAATGGTCCAAGTGCAATCAGCATTGTTATGGTACTCATTAGGAAAACTAGGGCTTGATATGACGCCACTGGATCCTCTCATTGTTCCTCCACATGCATCTTCAGCTGTTAAAACAAGGACGAGATGTTTAGTCAAAAGTCATAAAGAGAAATGCAATTAAAGCAACTCTGTTAACATTTTTGGATAAAAATAACAGTCCAAATGTTGTGATATCAAGTGCATATTACATGAAGAGAGGTTAAATAAAATGAGAAGTCCATGAAAAAATTTTAAGCATATACATAAACTGTATCTTGACAATTTTATAACCATTGTTTGAAATAGCATGGAAACTAAGTAAAAATCTACATTCCAATTATATTTCAGGATAATAGAACCAAGATTTCTTTTCATTGATTAGGTGATGAAGTGAGTAAAACAAAAGAACCATCATTCTTAAGGTCTGTGATGGGAAATCTTTAATCACTTAGTGCATGTTTATGGTAGGGCTGAGCTTTGTCTTTTATTTATTTATTTATTTGGCTGAGGAAGACTAGCCCTGAGCTAACATCTGTTTCCAATCTTGTTTTTTTCTTGAGAAAGATTAGCCCCAAGCGGGGGCCGGCCCGGTGGCGCAGCGGTTTAGTCCGCGCTTGGCAGCCCGGGGTTCGCGGGTTCGGATCCCGGGCGCCCGCCGACGCACTGCCTGTCAGCCATGCCGTGGCGGCGTCCCGTATAGAGTGGAGGAAGATGGGCACGGATGTTAGCCCAGGGCCAGTCTTCCTCAGCAAAAAGGGGAGGATTAGCAACGGATGTTAGCTCAGGGCTGGTCTTCCTCACCAAAAAAAAAAAAAAAAAAAAAAAAAAAAGATTAGCCCCAAGCTAACATCTGTGCCCATCTTCCTCTACTTTATATGTGGGTCACTGCCACAGTGTGGCTGAAGAGTAGTGTAGATCCACACATGGGATCTGACCCCGCAAACCCAGGCCGCCAAAGCAGAACATGCCAAACTTCACCACCACACCACAGGGCCAGCCCCTGTTTTTACTTTTTAAATATAGGTATGTACAAAATAAAGAAACCATTTAAGAGAGACTATAACAGGTTTTGTCAGTGGCATGTTTCAAAAGCTATTGAAAATGTTTGTGGAAATGCAATTTAAATAAAAATACATCACATATCCAGGAAATTTTAATTACAGAGAAATAATATAGTAACTGATATATCATCAGCATTATACTCCCTATGACTCCATCAAACGACACAAATATATTTTGCTACGCATTCATATGATACATGTATATACAATATTATAAATAAATTTTCTACTAACTTTACATTTGGACCTATGGTTTTCAATTTCCAAATAGGGATCATAGATTCTACACAAGTCTACTTTTGGCTAGTGGTGTATGCTAACAGAGAGGTTATTACATGACCAGTTTTGCTTAATGTGAAAATATAAGATAAAACTCCTTGTTTTATAAAGAAATTGAAGCTACAAAATTTGTCTTGTTCTAACACTGTTTAGGCCAGTCAAGTTAATAGGTTACTAGTTTACTTGTGCAATAAATTATCTCAAGATTTATGTTATTGTCTTGAGCCCTCAGGGAATTCCTTCAATTCAAGTCAAATGTTTGAGAAAATATCTGGCTCTATAATGACCAATTATTATTTGAGGTGATGACTAACACTCCATCGCCTTAATAAATAGAGATGGGCAGCATCCTATTCAACTCCACAACGGCTAGGTAATAGCAAAATGCTTTGGTACTGGGGACAACTTTATTACTATATTGTATGTAACAAATAACATTAGCTTCTTTCTGCCCCATTCTTTATGTATTTAACTCCATAACTCATAAATTGAAAGCATAAACATATTAGTCTTAAAACATATTTAATTTTCATCACACACCCTTGTAAATATGACAAATATTTATTTTCATTGTATGCCCTCTCTATTTTTTTTAAGTTTGTTGAGTAATTAGAATGAACTAGTGGTCCTGTCTAGACTAGGAGGCATTACAATTTTCTTACCAGAACACACAATGCCTCCCCTCAATACCTTAACTTCAACCTCTGGTAAATATGTCCTGCTCCTCCCCATCCCCAACCACAAATTACTTCTACTCTCTGTCTTCTTAGTACCAACACCAAGGTTGAGTACTGCTTTGGAAATAAAATGTTACGCTATCATATATTTGTAGTGTAACTGGTACACAACCTATTCAAACCAGCTCTGTGAGCTATTTATTTCCCTGTCTCTAGATAAAATCTCAGGCAGACACATGATATTTCAGTCACTCAGATTAAAGGAAAAAACCCTCCATTTTTTTTCAAAAATTTCAATTTATCAATTAATATGTTCACTCCTGGGTGCTGACAAAAAAATTGACTTCATTTGGGTTAAGGTTCTTTGCTCCCCCTAGCTTGGGCTTGTGGCACATGGGGTAGAGGTGAGGTATAGGAGTGGGTTCTTTTTTGTTTTCCCTCCTAGTATATTTCTGTCCATCCACACCTACTCACTGAGCACTCTGTGATTCTTCCTGGAGTTGGAAGGAAAAGGGATCAGGCAACATGAATCCTCTTATTTGCCTGGCATTAATTTGGTACAAGTTTCCAAGGACTTTGGCAGATGATTAAAGAAAGATGGTTCTTTTGCTCATAAGCCTTTTCATGGGATTTTTCAGAGGTGTCCCTATCAGTTCCCTTGTGGATGTTTGACTCTCTGGCTGGTTGCTTACATTTCTCCCTCATACTAAGGGTATACAATGGTACACTTCCATCTTGTTTCCAACTATGCCACCTTATCCTTCCAGGTGGGCCTTTCAGGCCAGGTCTAAGACAACTTCAGGCCAGAACTCCCTCACAAAAATCTGCATTTGGTCAAATGAAAACATGCCCCATTTATTCATCCTCTGTGGAAATGCAGTTTCTACCCAAATGCAGCCCTCTGGGTTTACAATAGATATTTAAATATTTCAACCATGGTTTCAATAATAATACACTTTGTCCCCCATGCTCCAGGGCATACAAATCAATTTCTCTGCATGATCTCCTTGAAGTTCCTCAATCTAGGTTCACAGAAGAGAGTAATCACCCCCAAGCTCCTGATACATGAAATGGAGAACAACTCTTAGAATAGCTCACTCCAGGGAAATTCTCATTTTACAGCAAAATTTTACCCAAAAGTATGACTTGCACTTGAAAACAAGGACAGAAACTCAGCTCTTCCAGCATTCAAACCAACGCTCTTGCCAATTCTATCCAGTTCTTTGCTCAGCATTCCTGTTTGATCCCTTTATTACCACAGAGATTATCATAGAATCAGTATCTGACAAATTTGTGAAATAGGTAAAGTTTGCTTTTGTACATGTTAGATATACAATATTTTGGCTAGGTGGACCTACCTGAATGCTAGAATCTTTGTATTCTGATTTGGCCTGGATTTAATACAATACTTATGAAAACCAATACATTTTATGCAATCATAGACTCTTATAGCAGAATGTATTACCTAAATCAAAATTTTTATGTTACACTAGAGTTAGAACAAGTGAAATGTAGCATTAGAACAAACCATGAAACCCTTAAATCTAGTGCTGTGTTCTTTGCTAAGTAACACTGCCTGGTCTCTGAGTTGGTACAAATCCTGTCATTGATAGGGCCTTCATTCTTTCAGCATCACTCTATCTTGGCCACCAGGCTTGCCTGTTTGATTAATGTTGTGTGCAACATCTTTTGTCCAGCAATTCACAGAAAAGGCAGGGTTCACAGAAGGTTATTCAATAGAACCAATTTTTAACAGACTCAAGATACACATGAGATCATATTGGTTATTTGTACAAACGTTCTGTGAATTTTAAAGTTTATTCATTTGGTCATCTGGTCAAACAAAATTCATTGAGATATACTAAGTACCAGTAAACTATGTTAGTCTCTCAGGCTATAATGATGATCAAAGGTTAGCATGATATCATTCGATCTACTAGAGAGTAAGGCTCTAAACAAATGAAAAAATAAACACATAAAATTACATTTCTGTCAGGTACCGTGAAGAAGGACCATTTTGTACTGATGTTGTATGTTTGGGGCTTTGAACTACTTAGGGAATTCAGGAGCAAGGATTCTCTGATGAAGCAACGCTAGATTAGAAAACTGAAGAGTCAACAGTAAGCATTAAGTAGATGAGAAGCATAAGGAAAAGTGTTCTGAGCAGGCACACTGACTCTTTAATTAAAGGAAATGGGCATTCTCCAAACTCAAATAAAATCTGTGTGCCTTTGCCAAGACCTGGAGGAGTTGTGAGGTAACAAGTGAGGTTGGAAGGGCAACTAGAGGCTATACCTTGCTGTAACTTTCTGACAAGGCTATGGAATTTATTCAGAGCAATGGAAAGTTATTGATGGGTTTTCAGCAAAGAGATGACATGATTGAATTTGGGTTTAAAAGATTTCATTCTGGCTGTTCTATGGAGATGAGAGACAAAGATAATAGAGGATACAGATTAGGTGACTAAATCAAGAGTCTGGGCAAATTTTCGCATGTTTCATTGCTTTCTAAAGATGAACTATTTCTTGCCTATTCAGTGTTTCAGTACATTTTTATCTCAGTATCTTCAAAAGATTAGTTTGTTCTTTGTAGGCACTTTAGAATAAATAGCATCATGGCAAAATAAATTAGAATACCCCTCTTAGGCCAATTTTTAAGAACAATATTTCTTCAACTAAATGGTAAAACAATGTGATTAAATATCTTAGACTTCTCTTGAGCTTAACTAGAAGTTATGATGGCCTCAAAATGTAGTTACTTAATATATAAGGAACACAGAAAATAATAAAAAAAAGGTTGATGGCTTCTCTACTCTTGTTCTAAGAAAAGTGTGTAGATTTTTTTATATATGTATGTGTATGCACGTACACATAGCCTAGATGATGGCAAGTTACATGTTAAGAAGCTTGCAGAATCAGTCTGTTGTAAAACACAAAGAAAACAACCAATTTAGCCAATGAAATCAAAGAGGGCAATGTGGTCTTTTAAGAATAAGGATTTAAAAAACAAAAATTAATCCTTTTGACTTGGTACTTATTCCAATTATCTAGGGGAAATAATAGCAACTCCTTCTGAAGTTCTTAATGTAATCAAATCTATTGATAAAAACTATGGACGTTAATTTAAAATGTTATTAAAACTAATTTTAATTGTTTACAATATCATAAATCATCAAATAACTCCTATTTCTATACTTTAAAATAACTGAATTTATGTAAACTTGGTAAACAATCTCCTTCAATCTCTTGTCTATAGAGCAGGGAGAAAAGTCACAAAATAAAATAAAAATTAGATGTATTTAAGTGCAAAGATTAAGAAGAAAGTTCAATATTTTTCCACAAACGTATTTTTCCTAGAATTAACTTTTATTTACTTTTAATTTCTGTGACACTTATTTAGATACTGAAAATATCTGATCTTGTTTTGGCTTTGGGTATGAGACCAGACATTTCATCTAAGTTATTGTAAATTAAAACTGCCCAAAACATGGCAGTTAAAAAAAGAAAAAGACAGCTTCAAAAGCACCTAAAACAGTTTTATGTAACACATCTTTTCAGATACTGTTCTCATACTGTGCTCTGCCCTACTATTAGTTTCTTCTGAAATAGCTTAGAGATGGAGGTCGGGGGTGACAGAAAATAAGCTTGTTTATCACAAAAGTGAAATGAACTGTAAATTGTGGAAGATGAGTATACTTGGTCAATTCCAGATGCTAAGCATTCAATCCAATCTCAGACTTCATCATGGGAAATTTTTCTGCAAATCTCCCTTGCCAAATCTCAACCTTCTATCAGCACTCAAGTAAAACTGACATCTATGTGGGGCTTTTTGTTCCTTCCCAAGACAGGCATCACTTTGTCTACCTCTTAATTAGACAAACTATATAAATATTTAACTCATTAATTACCCATTATATTATATAGAGAGAGCAGCAGTTCATTTGTAGAGCTGTCCTTGTTTACATTTAATATTTCAGCCTTATGTATCTTTGTGTTTAAGGAAAAACTTTTTTCTAATAGAGAAGAAAATTGAGGAACTGCGTAGTTAAACTGCACATCTTCTAGCCTGCTAGTGTTATTTTACATTTGTCAAGGCACAACAAATAATGCTGTCCAAGTTTCAAAAAAAAGAGAAGTGGATTTTTGATGATTATGAAGAAAAACGAAAGGGTTTTCATCATTTTCCTTTCTCAGTCCAGCTCCTACAGCTCCCTTCATACTAAAACAGATAAAATTAAATTCATCTGAGTAACAGATTTATAAAAACTCGAAGAAAAACATTTCATTTATCCAGATGAACACCTCACGCAAAGGGAGACAAAGCTAAGTATACTGTCATTTCAGCATTGAAGGTTTATTCCTGAAAACTTGAATATGCTTTTGAGCAAATATCCCTCCTTAATTTACACTAACCCTCCTAAGAGACATGTCTAGAAAATGAGAGAGTAAGTTAATGCACTGAGGAAGGTAATTAGTAAATATGAGGACTTTTTTTTTTTCACATTCAGCTTAAAATACCTCTCAGAATCTCCAAATTAAAAAAAATATATATATATATAAGCATTTACTCAATGAATACTTAAATTATTTAAAAATTGGAGGAAAAAAAATTTTTAAATCAAGAAGGAGCCATGACAGAGCAACAGGGAGCAAATTTACATTGTTTTCTTCAAAAAAAAATTAAACACTGAGCAAAATATAACTATTTTCAAACATTGCACCAGGGCCATACAGAACTGTGATCCCAGAAAGGAGAGGAACAAAGAGGTAGAGTCCTATAATTGCCTGGCTTTCTGTCTAGAAGCACATTCAAGACCATAGACTGGGGAGGGGGATTATAAATAAAATATGGTATTCTTCCTGAGCTGAGTAGACAGTGTTCAGGGAGCAGGAGGTGCGTGTAAGTTGTAAGACAGAATTCCAGAGGAGGGGGGCTCTGCAGAAAAAGAACTCACAAAATCTGCATAGCAGTCTCCTGTGTATTTGTTAAATACTAATAAATCCATGCAAAGGGTGAAATTCCATGAAATCAGGCAAAGGGAGGCCAGGGATCTGTGAACTGGATGGTTCCAAGAGAGCACATAGGGCTGGGTATTTTTCTACTTCCTCCAGCTAGGGTGAAGAGTACTCTTTAACCAGAGTATTTAGTACAAACTTCAGCAGGGATGCACTTAAGGAGAGGAGGTAAACCATCCCTAGAGTAAAGGTTACTCTAGAACTTTCCTAACAAAACTTAAAAACAAACTGAACCAAATTAAATTACACTATATACCAGAAGAAAGTCCAACATGTTTTAAAGGAAGATAACTAAATCCAGATACTCAATAACTTAAAATTCACAATGTTAAACATCCAGTAAAAAATGAGTACTCACATCAACAAGCAGAAAAATATGACTCATTACCAAGAGAAATATCAGTCAATATAAACAGAACAAAAATGATGGAAATAATGGAATTAGCACACAAGGACTTTATAACAGACAACATAACTATGTTCTACTAATTAAAGCAAGTTTGGCAAACTACAGCCCAGGATATATTTGGCCTGTGCCCTGTTTTGATGACACCTGAGAGCTAAGAATGATTTTTATAATTTTAAAGGATTGTAAAAACAAATGAAAAACACACCAGAACCAAATATAAATATGATAGAGAACATACATACCGTGCAAAGTCTACAATATTTACCATATATCCCTTCACAGAAAAAGTAAACACAGTGAACATAGTGGGGAAAGAAAAGGAAGACATAAAGTATAACCAAATCAAGTGTTAAGAGATGAAAAATATGTTTTTAGAAATGAAAATAATTGTTCAATGGACCTTACAACAGAGTCGATACTGCAGAATAAAACACAGTGAACTTGAAGATAGAGCAATAAAAACTTCAAAATAAAGCAAAGAGAATAGAATAACATTTAAAAAAAAGATTTTCCTCTGTTGGAAAATATCAAGCAGTTTAACATAAGTTCAAAAAATGCTGATATTGAAGTGATATTGAAGTTCAAAAAATGCTGTGGGGCGGGAGGGAAGCATAGGGAACTATGTGAACATTTAATGGCCGAAAGATTTCCAAATGCGATGAAAACTAAAAACCCACAGATAGAAGAAGCACAGGTCTTTTGGCATCTTGGTGTGGCAGAGCCAACTAGCTAGGCACCAAAATTCCTGTTCCATTTCCACGTGTGCAGTTGCTGCTGGGAAATGGTGGCTCGACCAGGGCAAATTTTTAGTGCTCCTCGCATTTAGGTTAGGCCACATAACTGAATTCTGGTGAATAGACTGCCAGGGAAGTGAGCTACCATTGCAAGCTTTGCCCATAAAAACCTTCCAGAAAGATCATCCACATGTTTTTTTCTACTCATGCTATCTGGATGTTGTGGCCCCTGGTGACCTTAGACATCACATGTTGATGGAACAGTTTTGTCCACGTGGGTGTTTGGAATTTCTGTCTCCTTCTAATTTGTAAGCTCTATAAAGGCAGGGATTGTATCTATTTTTGTTCACATCATATTTCTATTATTAAAAAAATTGACATATGATAGGAGCTTATGTGTATTAAATTAAATAGGACATAAATAAATGAGTGAATATAATTATTTAAACTAGTCATCATATTAGATTCTGATCTCTGAGCTATCTATGGAGTAGAATAAAAAGAGAATCACAAGGAATACACCACTATTCCAAAGCAGGGGAATAGTATGATCATTGGAGCAAAAAGCCAAAACAAACTAGAAGGATGAGAGGAATTGCCAAAAAAATTTTAAGAACAAAAACGCATACTGTAGGTCAAAAACTTTATAATAAAAAAATGAGAGCATAATTGGAAAATGCTTATTGCTATACAGCACCCAGAAGGTAGGGGTTAGCTAATTTTTAGACTTTTCTCATTGTTAATTTCAATATAATGTAACTTCATTACTCACAGATGGCAGAATTATATACATAGAATATTCAAGAGAATCACCAGATAAAATATACTACTTAATATATGAATTTAGCAAGACACTGAATACAGGGGAATATACAAAAATATATCATCAATGAACAATTAGAAACTGAAATTTTAAAAATATCATTTCTAGTAGAATAACATTTCAAGGATCTAGGAATAAAAATGGTGAAATGTGAAAAGCCTGAGTAAAGCTCTACCCGTATTTTGAGGGAAAACACAGATCTATGTAAATAAATAGTTACTCCACATTTTCAGATTGATAATCTAATAATGTCAATTCTCCCCAGATTAATCTATGGTTGTAGTGTAATCCCAATCAAAATTTTGGTGTGTGTGTCAGGGGGGAGTTATTTATTTAATGTATGTATGTATGTAAATTGATAAGCTGACTTTTTAACTCACCTAGAGATGCAAGTAGCTAAAGATAACTAAGACAATATTGAAGAGGAAAATAAAGGTAAATAATCAATATTAAGATATTATAAAGCTACACTAATCAAAACAATGAGGAATTAAAAGTAAATATAGACCAGTCAACCAATGGAACAGAATTAAGTCTTCAGAAACACACACACAAACACACACACACTCATTTAAATACTTGATTTATAACAAAAGCAGCACTGCAAAGCAGTGGAAATGGAATATCTTTTCATTAAATGGTGCTAGTTCAACTGTATATCCATACACAATAATCAATTCCAGATAAACCATGTATCTAAATATGAAAAGTGAAACAATACATCTTCGGAAACCCAATGGAAGGCAGCTTCAAGTCCTGAGGATTGACAATGTTTTCTTAAATAGGTACAGTACACCACATTAAAATTAGGAATTCTATTTTTTAAGTCATTCCACTGAGAGACTCCAGGCACACAGTGGAAGATATTTCCAACATACATAACTGTTGAAGGCTCATCCAAAATACATAAAGACCTCCTACGAATCACTAAGAAAAAGGCAAACAACTTAGAAAAATGGACAAAAGGCTAGAGTAGGCATCTCACAATGGAGGATGAACCAACTGCCAATGGACATATAAGAAAGGTATTCAACTCATTAGTTATCAAGGAAACTCAAATTAAAACCACAATGATCCTTTACTGCACACACATCAGAATGTCTAAGGTGACAAAGATCAATAATGTTAAGTTTAGCAAGGATATGAAACAACTAGAATTCCTATATACTTCTGGATTATTAGTACAGCCACTTGGGAAAACTCATTGGCAGCTGTCTAATAAAGCTATCCATATCCTATGACTTAATGTTTCCATTACTAGACATTTTCTCAGAAGCACCTCAAAAGATATTTATAGGAATGTTCACAGACACATTAGTTATAATAACCAAATCTGGAAAGAACCCAAATGTTCATCAAAGATGTCACACAAATAATTAGTTGTTAAGTCCTAAAATGTACCACCATCAATCAATGAAAATGAGTAAACTATTACTACACGCGACAATATGATGAATCTCACAGAGAATACCACTGGTTGAAGAGTACATACTGTAACACTTCATTTTATAAAGTTGAAAATAGGTAAAAATAATCTGTGGTGTTAGAAATCAGAAGGGAGTTTACTTTCAAGGATGAGCAAGATAGCGACTGAGAGGGAGTATTCGAGAGGTTTCTGACTTAGTGGTAATAATTCTGTTCTCCATCTGGATGCTGATAACAAGACTGTGTTTATTTTGTGAAAATTCATCAAGCTGTACACTTATAAGTTGAGACGTTTCTGTATATATGTTATATTTTAATTAAAACATTATGAAATAAAAGGGAGAGTGTCTCAAAAGCACACATTCTCCCTCCAAGTCAGCAAATATATTGTGAGGTGTCCCCTGAATCTCTGAGAGAGTAGTCAGATCTGGCCAACCTTTTCCTAAAATTCCTAAATTCTCTGAGATGGTGATTAGAAACCAAGCGTTATCCAGACATTCAGGATTGACCTAGTTTAGCATGAATGGGAATTACCTTGAGGGCTCCTTAAAACACTGGTTGCTTGGCCCCACTCCCAGAGTTTTTGATTCAGGAGATCCGGAGAAGAGCCTAGGAATTTGCAGTTTGAGAACTATGATTTCAGTAAAGATAGTAGACACCATCTCAGTCCTTTTTATTTTATAAAAGCCCTGTCCTTGTTTACATCTCATTTTTAACCTTCGTCTCTGTCATTGTGTCTCCACTCCACTTGAAGCTTTTTACTCTCAGACGGCAAACTTTAATGCTATTTCATTTTAAAAAGTGAGAATGTTCAGGGTATGATCTCCCTCAAATTTTCCAAAGTCCTATCACCTTTGTTTCAACATAGGCTGAACACCAGAAACATCTGAAGAGCATTTAAAAATACCTATAATTCAGCCACAAACCCAAGATTCTTGTGTAATTGGTTGATGGGGGGTCAATGGTAGGGCAATTTTTTTGAAGTTCCCTATGTGTTTCTAATGCATAGGTAGAATCAAGAATCACTGTACTAAGTCATGCAAAATAGCTAATCCATTCACTTAGATACTTGAGCCCATCTTCTACCTAACTCCAGGTCTGTACTCTACCTGGGATCACGAAAGCTGATAAATACCTGTCCAATACCATCCTAAAAGTCAAAATATAAGTGAAGCCAACACCCCCATCTCCAAATAGCAAGACAAAGTAAAGTTTTCTTGATCTATTAACCATTCTTTCCTAGCAGTAAATTTTTCCTCTTCCCTTTCCAAATTTCTCAGAAAATTTACCTTTGTTTACTTTTGTTTAATTTACCTTTACCTTTTAAAATTTACCTTTAATATGTCTACTTAATTTACCTGCTAGTCATCCCTCAATTCACTGCAATCGACTGTGTGAATCTCTTCACTCTTTCTCTTGAAACCCTTTTTCTAAATTCAACATTGACCTCCTAAAGGACTCACACTTGTTCAGTAATTTTTTTTTATTGGGTGTCTCTGTGACATTTGACATTGTTATTAACCCATTCCTTTTGAGAACTCTCCCCTTTTTTGGCTTCCATGTGAAATACTTTACTGCTTACCCATGTACCTATCTAAACCACTTCTTATCCATCTACCCCACCGCCTCCTCTTTCTATACTAGTTACTTTAATATCAATACTTCCAGGGCTTCTACTGTTCTCTTCGTGAGAGATATTATCTACTCTCTCTATTTCAACTGTCCTCCAGGTATACTGATAATTCTGCAATCTATGTCATTTAGCTCAATCCTCTTCACCATCTATTCAACTGCCTAAGGGAAATCTTTAATATTAATAAAATATATTAACTAATTTTGGTAGCAATGATGCTTTCCAAACTCTTTGTTCATTTCACAGTGATTGACTGCATAAACTCTAGTAGAAGGGGTAACTGATTTTCATCTGGAGAGGGAGCTCTCAGAAACTGTAGGAGCTTGAAGCGGTGACTGAGGATGAGTAATACAGAAGATATGGTTATCGTTTAGACATGAGGAACCTTTGCTTCCAAGGTTCTGATTGCGAATATTGTGAGGCAGAAACATTATTTTGTGTTTATTGCTCGATTTCCTCAGCAAAACTGCATATAACCACCACCCAGGAATGTTAGGATGATGCCCTGAAGCCAAGGGCTGCCCAGTGGGATTTGAGGAAAGTGACTTAAGTCACATCCAAGCCTAGGCCTTAAAAATATCCTGTGACATCCTCTCCGCCTTGGAATCATGTAGACCATGACTTCAACCCCATCTTCTTCTCTTGTACTTTTATAAATTATTTTCTATAGGGAAGCCTAGAGCATCATTTAAAAGTGGAAATCAGATCACGTCACACATACCCTCCTATTTGGAACAATTTAATGGATTTTCTTGTATTTTAAATAAGACCAATGTCCTTACCATGGCCTTAAGTGATCTTAATTCACAGACCTCTCAAGATAACAATAACCACAGATGGCAATAACTACAAGATCAAGATGGGTCACCAAATCTACAATGGATATTATGGGTGAGAAATAAATATTTAGTGAATTAGGCCATTGTGATGTCAAAATTTGTTAATTACTGCAACGTGGACTACTAGTTACATAGACACTGGAAATCCATCCCATTGGAACTCATTTTGTCAAATGAATTTTTTTTTAATTTCTCAAAATAAGGAATTCCCAATTTCAGATTTAAATTTGATGTATTTTGAGAAGCTTTCTCCCTGTTCTGCTTCATAGGCCAGATCACTAAACAGGCATTCATGTCTTGTGGTTATTTTTATAAATCTCATGCAGCTTTTTATCATATCCAAAATTACAGAACTTGAGCCCAGTTTTTTTGAAAATGGAAAATCTAAACTCGAATGAATCTATTAGTTTATTTTATGCATGACAAGGCTCATTTAAACAGCAAGAATATAACCCTGTCTGCACAGAAACAATATCTGTCTTTCTCATCATTGTATTTTCAGTGCTTAGAAATATGCTTGGCCCTTAATGGGTAGCCAGAATATCTATCTTAAGTGATATTGAATAGAATGACTTTAGAGGATATCATTGACGTAATATCACATAAAATTAGAGTATTTCCATCCTCCAGTTCAAGCTTATTGACTCCTTGATTTTATCATTCCAGGTGTGGGTACAAATCATTTTATTGAGGAAAAAAGAGACACTTTTAACTTTGTCTGACACTCTTCTTCTAAGAATGATAATAAATGGTCATTAAACTTAGAGTATGTGTATTTCTCAAATCTTTCCAGATAGACACTGAGTTCTTGGAATATAAGAATCATGTTTAATACAACTAACAGTAGCTATATATTTGAGTATTCATTTTATGCCAGTCACTATGCTATTAACTTTAAATATATACAAATGTTTGTCTATTCCTCTCTATATTTTTGGTTGACTTCCTTATCCATGCTCCATCATTTCTCAATGGGACAAAATTAATATCCTGTCAACTTCAATCCCTCCTTCTTGTCCCATTAAATTTGCTCCTAAAATTTATTGTAAAGAGTATTTTTTAAAGTGGAAATTAAATGAAGTCACTCACACTCTCCTCTTTGTAACATTTTAATAGCTTTTCTTAAATTTGGAATAAAACTAGTGCCCTTACCATGACCTTAAATGATCTTAATCCACAGACCTCTCAGTAAACTCAAGCCACACTACTCATTTTTAATTTTTTTAATTTAACAAAGTTCCTCCCAAATTTAGGACCTTTGTTGTAACTATTTCCTAGGCTGATGGCTTCTTCAAGATTTTCCCAAGGCTGGCTATATGACGCCATTCAAACCAGTGAGGCCTTCCTTGACTAATGACTATATCAGCTAAAACAGTCCCCCATCAGCCTCTATCACATCATCTTGTTATATTTTTTTTCATTCAACTTATCATTATCCAGTAGGTTTTGTTGTTTTCTCATTTACCTGTAGAATATAAATGCTATGAGATCTTGCCTATATTACTAATACGTTAGTACAACACTATCCCAAGTACCCAGAACAGGGCTGGTTTATGGTAGGTAACTAAATAATATATAATCTGATTAAATATATTTTTACTCTCTACTATGTCCATGAAATTTCTCAGACAATCATTTGAGAGGCAGTATTATTTTGAGCTTAAAAGCGGGTGCTCTAGAATCACAGAGACCTGGAGACAAATCTGACACTAACGAATTGTGTGACCTAAATCAATTTAAACTTCTTCTAAGCTGCTTTCTTATTTGTAAAATTATCATTATTTTGATATTGCAAGTTTATTGACTTAAATGTTGACAGCAGTCTTTCAGTTACATATTTTCTGTTTTCTTTACCAGTATCCTACATTTTATTTTTGTAGGTGAAGAGAAGGTTCCGGAAAGGTGATGGCACAATTTACTTGTTACTCCCTCTGGCAAAATTGCCACAGCAGGGGGATAGAGAAGACACTCTCAGTCCCAGAAATTTCATTTCACTCTTGCCATCTCTACTAGTTAAATGACAGGTTCACTGCTGCTGCTTGTTTCTCATTTTCTGCTACAAAATGGAGTAGTTAGAAGAGAATAGAAAGTGAGAAAAAAAAGTACTGAATCCTTGTCCATCAGAAGAACTGTAAAAAGGCAAATTATGAAACAGTTTTAGTATAATTTGAAGAGTTCTACAGAGCCTGATTGCTTAAAAATAGTCTCTCTCTCAATCTGCTCCTGAATTTACTATATTTTAAATATCAGTTTGCTTTCGAACTTATTTCTAACCAACGGAATTCAGAAGAAAGTAGATATTTAGTGAAACATAAACTAGATAATTTTGGTTAACAAAGGCTATTATTCATTTTGTATAGGAAGACACTGTTCCAAGCCTTTAAAAAACATCATAAAATTTAATACTAACTCTATGAGGAAAACAATAAAATAAAACAATAATTATTTGTGTATTATAGGAGAGGAAATTGAGGCACAGAAAAGTCAGTAACTTGCCCAAGAACACACAGTTAAAAAGCAGTAGAGCCAAGTTTCAAAGGAAGCCATTTAAGAGAACAGTTTTAACCACTGTACACATTGTAGTCTGATATAAAAAACAAATGAGAAAAAGTAAGGAACATAGTGCACCAGCATACACAATAATCGAGACAACATGAGGAAATGGAAGGAGATGCCCAAAGGAGGAAAGGAAACCAAACCAAACCAAAGACATGGAAAACAAGGATTGCACTTTTTACTTTTTCTAGCAAGTCCCTCCTAACTAGGCCAAAACACACATGATGAAAATAAACATTGTTTATGGCAAATTTCTATTTCAATTTGTCATCCTCTATACTTGAACAAGAATCAATAGGAAAAATAGTTACATATACAGTACAAAATTTCACTTTGGGTAAACAACTGGAATATAGAATGCACATTTTAGACATTTCAATAAATTGTAATCACAAGATTACAGTGATTTATAAAAATAAAACTCTCATAATATTTCTATAGTTTTTGTATTATTACTCTGGATTATTAAAAATGTGGACTTGAGTGTCTAATTTTTATTTAAATTATTTAAATAATTTGGGCGTTTATACTCATTACACAAATAAAAAGGCTTTTCTAATGATTTTTAAATTCACAACTGAGGTGTTAGCCTAAAAATAATGTAAAATATGTGTGTGTATACACTCACACACATACAAATACATAACACACATCATTAAATGCCTAAAAAAATGAGGTTATAATGAGTCCACCTGCAAACTATTTCAAGTATAATGACTTTTTTAAAGTTTTTAATGGGATTATGCAATATGATGTATAAAATACTCTTGTCAAAATTCATAATTATATCAGAATGTTGACAAAATTTATAATATATTGAAATATTTCTACTTAATTGTAGGCTTCCTATGTGCATCGAGAAATTCATTCTTACTAGAATTAAAGGAAGTGAATAAATCTGGTCCCTTAATGATATTTTCTCTTTTTCTGTTATTATTCTAATCTAAATGAGTAACTTGTATTTTTTGTATCTGAAATGTACATTCTGAGCAACAATACTCAGGATGTATTTTCAGGTTGGTTTCATATGATTGTTACTTCTTTTTTCTTTAATTTTTTTTCTTTCTTTTTTTTCTCAGTAATGGTGTAGTCCACAATTATCTGTTGACATGAGATGGAATCAAATGGGAAATTATGCAGATCATTATTGTATAATTTTTGCTGATGATGGCCTTTTAGCTTTACTACAACTTCCTGTTTCAAAACAAAGTATTTTTTAATTACATGTGAACGTGCTGATCAAAATTAGATTTTCTTCTGATCAATTTTGAAATTCAAAGTTAAGAAGAAATAAAATGAAAACCCTAATACCTCTGATCAATGACTTATGCTACATGTAAAAGTAAACAGTGTTTTCAGTTATTCAGTAGACAATTTGAGCACCAATCTTGCACAATGTATTGCTGTAAGAAATATGTATCATATTCTAATACAAAAAAAGCTGCTGTAGCAAAAATGCATTTTATCAAAAATTATAGCCAAACCATAACTCAGCTGTAAATTTTTATCAGTGAATTGTTCATCCAAAACCTTGCCACCTACTATTTATCTGGGTCACCTTTTCACGATGTCAGTTGCCATGTGGTTAGGGAATACAAAGTAATTTTTATGGAGTCCAAGCCAATTATAACTGGGAAGGTAAGTCCAAAGCCAAATGTAAATGAGTTTTGGATACTCTGCTCTTTTGAATAATTTTTCTCTTGGCATGATAAATGAAAACTTGGCTGCATAGTCAGACAAGGAGTGAACAGGGGTATAGGATACCCACATTTACATGTAGGGCCCCAGGAACAGCAATGCTTAAGTTTTTCTAAATGGTTAATTTTAGCATCCATCTAAATATCAGTGAGCCAGTTAGTGAGGTGAAGCTGCACTTTAAGTGATGTCCAAGGGCCTTTGTATACAGTGTTAACATTTGCATAAAACCAGCTTTTTTTGTGCTTTATGTTTCCAAATCAATTTAGCTTTGTGTGCTAATATTTTACTAGAGCCCTGGAGATAAAGAAGCATGCAGGTCAGCCATGTGTTCTGCTAAATCCCCAAAGGAAACCTCCACTAAAAACCAAAAGATTGACACCAGACAAGATTAGCAAAAGAATTAGTCATGCACAATCAACTGTGTTAAATACTGGGGGAAAAAAAAAACATCTGCTATCTCGTCCTTCAGGAAAAAGCTATCAGGGTAGAGTGTTAATGCTTCCAACACATATTATTCCATGCTTCTGAGGGTACCACTGTTTTCTATGAAGATGGATTTCCTAGAACCAACTACCATGGCTACTGTAAATGCTACTAATAAGATGGGCAAGTAAAAACTTCAATCCACTGTGCTATTTAATTTGCAGATGTAGCTAGACCCAGAGACCTTCTCCCCAAGGAATACAACAGTTCAGTCTCTTTCTCAATCTGGAGTTGAAGAGCCTTTGGACTCTAACCTCAAAAATGCCATACAATAGCTGAAAATTCTCAAACCAATCAACTAACAAAGAAAAATATTCAATGAGTAAATCCTTTCCCTAAAGGGCTTATTATCTAAAACTGTTGATTAAAACTTAGGAAGAAAATCCTAACAGATAGCTAAAGATTGTTAATGCTCAATTTCTGAAAAAACTGGGGATTTGTTCACAGTTCTTCTTTACTTTTTTTTTTTTTTTGCTGAGGAAGATTGGCCCTGGGCTAACATCTGTGCCCATCTTCCTCTACTTTATATGTGCAACACCTGTCACAGCATGGCTTGATAACTGGTGCATAGGTCCACACCGGGGATCTGAACCTGCGCACACTGGGCTGCCAAAGCAGAGTGTGTGAATCCAACCACTACGCCACTGGACCGGCCCCATCTTCTTTACTTGTTCTAATGCTCTAAATTTTAGCATCTCAAATGAAGAATTATAACTAAAATAGGAAGCTTTTAAAAATAAACATTTATTCAACTATATCTCATATCATCTAATATTTCATATCTGGATTATTTGGGGGAGATTATTTTATTGTTACTATTAACAAATAAGAGAAAAGAAAAGAAAATGTTGTATAAAAAGAGGTATTATACAGTTTTGTTCTTTTATGTTCTGTCCATCTCTTACTCTTCCTAGGTCCACATCAAGAAAATAAATCATTTTTGCTAAAGTGCTTTTGCCAATTATGTGGTTTCTTCTTGAGATATCATCTGTCTTTTTACCTGAAGTCCACAGGGACATAGCTAATTGTTAAATACACTGGATTTAGTAGCTTCACTGATTGAGCACATGCACTATGCAAACTCTCTGTTAGACACTTTACTTGTATTGTTTAATTAAGCTTTATTCACAGGACTATTTTAAAGATGAGGAAATTAGCTCAGAGAGGTTAATAAATGTATCTCCCATTACACAGCTAATAAGTGAAAGCATATGAATTTATAAAAAGAGTGTTAACAGTAAGTATTATGCAAAATAATACCTCACCCAAAATATGCCATCCCTTGTAACCTACAACTATGTTATTTCACATAGCAAAAGAGAATTAAAGTTGCAGGTGCAATTAAGGTTGCTAACCAACTGATTTTGAAATAATGATGAGATCACCCTGGAATACCACAGTGGGAGAAAAATTGGAAGAATGCTTGAATTCATATACACACACACACATATATATATGTAAATATATATATGTGTGTGTGTGTATGTGAAAATATAATAATGTATATATTTGAAAATATATAAAGTGTATCTATATTTGAAAAAATAATATGTCAACAAATATAAATAAACATTATATACAGTCGATACTAAAAGAATGAAAAACAAGTAATAATTTGCCAGCTCTGGTGGTCTAGCAGTTAAGATTTGGCACTCTCACCACTGTGTCCCAGGTTAGTTTCCAGGTCAGGGAACCACAACACCCATCTGTTGGTTGTCATACTGTGGTGGCTGCATGTTGCTGTGATGCTAAAGTCTATGCCACCAGTGTTTCAAATACCAGCAGAATCACCCATGGTGGATAGGTTTCCGTGGAGCTTCCAGACTAGACAGACTAGGAAGAAGGACCTGGGCACCCACTTCTGAAAAATTGGCAATGAAAACCCTATGAATAGCAGCAGAGCATGTCCAAGATAGCTCCAGAAGGTGAGAGGATGGAGTCAAAAAACCAGGCAGGGTTCTGCTCTGCTGTACACAGGGTCACTAAGAGTTGGAATCTGCTTGATAGCAATAACAACAAAATAATTTGCGTGGGATTAATAAAGGAAATTTTGATGAGAGAGTAAGATTCCAGACAGCTTGTTAAGGGAAATGGTTAACACAAACTGGCAGAAGAATAAAAAAGGAGGGAGAAGACCAAAAGGAAGAGAAAAGGGTAGAATAATATACATTTTTATATTGTTTATACTGTTGACAGTTTGATCAATTTAGGCATCCTTATCTTCCATAAAAAAACAGCAGAGGACTGTTTACTTTTCAGGTTTCAGTTCTTTCCACATCTCCCTCCACACCTTCTCCCTCCTCCCAGTTAACGCAGCAAGTACTCCCACCATCAGCACAAGTCCCACTTTTGTTCCCCTCTCCTCCTAGATAATTCCATTTCCTCTTGTTTCCTTCACTAACTAGATAACTTTTGCTTTCAGCATAATCTCAGTTATTACTTCCCTTAAGAAATTTTTTCTGACTTTTCCAAGCCAGATGACCATTTCGACCTAGGTGTTTACATATCACCGTAGCACTATATTATAGTAATATATTTATGTATGTGTGTCTTCAGGATACCATAGACTCTCTGAGTGCAGGGCAATGCCTCGTCTCTCAATTACCTTTTGACTTTCAGAATTCCTTATTCCTGGGAAGTGTTTAATTAACATTTGTGGAAGGAGATTACTGAATGAAGAATGACTCACAAATTAGAAATCGAAGTTCCAAAATCACATATCAACAATCACCTGTCATGTCCACTTGGATATCTCACAAGCATCTCAACCTTTCCATCAATAAAGCGAGGTCATAATTTTGCTCCAGACTCCCCACCTTTTCTTAGGTATTCATTCATTCAATCAGCCATTCGGGATGAAACAAGATCCACTGAGTACTGACTGTGTGCCAGGCTGTATTGATGCTCTTGGGACCACCAGCACTACCACCTACTCTGTTGCTCAAATAGGAACCCTCTGTATTTCCTTCTTTCCCTCACCCCACTCCTCCATATCTAAAGTCACCAGCAAGTCCTATTCATTCTCTCTCTAATAAATCCTGAATATGCCAACTTCTCCACATCTCCACATCAATCCTTTGATCCAGCCTTTCATAGGCATCCTCCTCCTAACTTGTCTCCTCACTTAAATTCTAATCTCCTTTCATCCATATTCCACGCAGCATCAAGACTGATATTCTAAAAATATAAATCAGAACATGTTACTCCTCCTACAATGCTTCAATGGTTTTGACTACATTTGGACCAAAATTAGAATTCTTTCCTGTGAGTCCCAGGGACTTACATGACCTGGTCCCCCAATTTTGCCTTTCCTATTATGCTGCCAGCTCCAAACCAAACACTAAGGTCTTCTTTCATTTCATCAAAACTCCAACTAAGGCACTGTATGACTTTTCTTCTGCCTAGAATATTCTTTACTCCACTTCTCACTGGGAAATTGCTCTATCATATTTTAGAGTTCAGTTTAAATATCAGTCTTGAAGGGAAGTCTTTTCTGATCACTTTATCTGAAATAGATCTCCATTATTCTTCATTTCAGCCCCTTGTTTCTTTCTTTCATAACCTCTACTACAATTTGCATTTTTGTAATTATGTGGGTTTTTTGGTTTTGTTTTTCTGTCTTGTCCCATGAAGGAACTAAGTATGTTGAGTTTCCTGGTGATTATTTAGTTCCTAGCAGAGTGATGGGCACTTAATAGAAGCTTAATAATATTTATTTGAATAAGTGAATGATGAATGAAGAGAGAAGAGAGGTAGAAAGGATAGTAGGTAGGCAAGAAGGACTCCAGAGTTATAGCTTGCTGCTTACCTATTAAAACAAAACCCAAGAAAACAGTTTTTTCCCCTAATGGGTAAAATTCAATGATTATCTCACCGTAGAACAGATTTTTACATTTAAAAAATAGAGTTAGAAAACAAAATTTGCAGGTAGAAATTTTATTCTATTAATCAGTGGTTACGTCAATCTAAACTTTTCAAAAGTACTATATTATATAAATCATTGTAAGTAAAAATGTGTTAAAATCATATGAAAAAGACCTAGATGCATTGATTTAGATCATTGCTAAATCATAAATATAATTAAAATCCATTTCCAAATATAAAAAGAAGTTAATATGTTTAAAAACTCTAAAATATACAGTTAATATATGCTCAAAATCTTCCTTATTTAAATTCTGAACATCTTTTAATATATAAACCAATCCCATAACTTTATAATTTCAAGAATAATTTCAAAATATTGCTCTCATTGTCTGTTTTCTTACTTTCAAATTAAACCATAGCTACAGATTAAATGCTTACAAGTAGTGTGTGGTGCTAAATAAATACAGTTCCTGAGGCATAGTGAAAAAGTCAACTAAATGGCACAAGTTTTTACGTCAAATTGGGTAACATGATATTTTATCAAATATCAAAATGCATTTCTGCTCAAAATATTCTGTTTACTGAAACATTTAAACGTATTTGAGAAAGTTAGTGGTCTGTTACTAGATTGTCTTCCATTTGGAATAGTTATTAGAAGTTTCATATTTTCTTAGCAATGATAATGGCATGTATTAACTATTGCATACGGAAACGATATTAAAATGCATAACGAAGATTGGATTTTCATACACACAGAGTTCAATTTTACACATTTTTTATATTTATCTTTTCACATTGTAAGCATAAACTTGGGCAACAGAAATTCAATGATTGCAATTCAGTAGGGTGGACATGTCTTTTCTCAGGGGGCACTCCCAACCTTTGAAGATCTAGAGGTCACCACAGTGGGGCACGTGGTATAGAAGGCATGGAGAGAATAGCTTAGTCCAATTTTTTCCAGGCCTCAGAGAAATGTTCTCCATTTTCCTTCAGAGTTCCAATGATAAGGAAAGAACCCTAGCCCGGAAGGTTCAAGCAAGCCACTCAGCCTCCCCTAAATAATCAGAGTTAAGGATAAAAAAGGAAGTCTAGCCCACCTTATTAACATGGGTGACCAGATAGAGACGTGTAATGAAATTCTCATTCACTGAACAAATATTTATTGGCAACCAGCTAAGACCAAACACTGTGTTAGGCATTAAGGATCAAAAGAAGAATGAAGTATTAGAGTCTCAGGAAGTTCCATGCCCAGTAGGAAATTATAAATTGCATTTAAGAAACACAGGACATTTTAGAAATACTAAGGAGTGGCAGCTATCCCAAAGAGGCTTCTTGAGGAAGTATGCACATTTGTATAATATTAAAGCATACTATAAAATTAGCCAAATAAAAGAAGGGAAGAGAGAGTGGTGGACATTTCATGCTGAGAAGGTAACAAGAACAAAGAAAGAGAGGTAAAAACAGATGGAGCTGAGTGGGGAAGTCCAACCTATAATTAGAAATAAAAATTGCACATTGGCCTTGTTTTTCATCCTGCTGAAGAGATGTCTCAAGGGTGACTCTGGCCACACGATGGAACCTGGAGTCTGGTACCAGGCCATGAATTTGTTCCCTCAGAGATAAGATAGATGAAGCCAGTAATTTTGTAGAGAACTTTTAGCTTATACATATTTTGATTGTATGATATTTTGAAAATCTAACATTAATAAATATATAATAGCAATATGGATATAATTAATACTAGTATCATACTACCAATATCAGTATTATTAAAATAATTATTATGGTTAAAATAATAGCAGTACATGTATTAAGCACTTTGTGGTATGCACTGTACTAAGTGCTTTGTATGCATTATAATTGTATTCTTACAAGGGAACTGAAATAAGATTAACATGCACACAATAGTGATAGATCAGAGAGAGAAGCAGCTAGGAGAAAGTAGTAAAGTCTTCACAGGATGAGTAGGAGTTTGACAAATAGAAGGAGAGAGGGTTTTCCAAAGAGAGAACATATGAGTATTCACAAGAATATGCAAGACATATTCTGGAAACAGGAAGAGCCTAGTATGGCTGTGCATTGGGAGTAGGGATGGGAGCTTATACGTAATGAGGTTGAAAAAGCATGCTGAGTCCAAGTTAGCAAGTCATATACCTTAGTTAAGACGTATGAAATTTATCTTGTAGCTTCCAGTTATTTATTTTTTTTAAGCAAGTGAGAATGGGACTCCTTACAACAAAAACATAAAGATCATTCTGAAGTTTCTGGCTTAAGACGGCATTTTGATGGTGGATAAAGTTTCCCAAAGTATGTCCTCAGAATAAAAAGACCAAGAACACAGGCAATAAGAGCAAATACAGACAAATAGGCCAAAAAAAGGGACTACATCAAACTTAAAAGCTTTTGTGCATCAAAAGACACAATCAACAGAGTGAAAGGGCATCCTATGGAAGAAAATACATGCAAATCATATACCTGATAAGGGGTTAATATTCAGAACATATAAAGAACACTTACAACACAATAACAAAAAAAATCAAATAACCCAAATAAAAATGGGCAAAAGGCTTGAATGAACATTTCTCCAAAGATGATACACAAATGGCCAACAAGCATATGAAAAGTTGTTCAACATCATTAATCATCAGAAAAATGAAAATCAAAACCACAAGATATCACCTCACAACACTTATAATAATTTATTTAATTATGGATACTTGTCTTTCTCCCGTACTTCGCACAAGTTTCTCAAGTCCTACATTATGCCTATTTGCATTCTTAGTATCTAACACAGTTCCTGATATATAATAGACACCGAAATATTTTTATATGAAAGAATTAATGCAAGAATAATCAGACAAATTCAGCATTTTTCAGTTAAATTCAGACATAAAATATATTTTGAAATATTTTAAAATCACCGCATATTTTAGGGCTTAATTCAAATTTATTAGCACATGTTTTAGTGGATGTCAACCCAGTAGTGTCCCGTGGGGGATAAATGGATCAATTTCCTTGGATGATTTTTTTGAGTCCTTGATTTGTATCATTCTAAATCAAGAAAACAATGATTTGGCTTCTAAGAAAACAGTGATTTGGCTGCAAAATACATAAGTGAAGTTGAAATTAATTGCCCTCAGGACCTAAACTTATTAATTTCTAAGCACTTGGGAATTTATAACATTTAAGTAATAAAGACTTTAAATATATAGTAAGAAGAAACTCACATATTCTGACTAGAGTATAGACTCCAACTCTCCTTAAACTCAGTTAAATTATGTAGTGTTTAGAGACATACAGTCTACTCAAATATTCTTTTGGGTTTCACAAAGCCATTTTTTTATTTAAAGCCAACTCCCCAGAAGGAACACAATACATATTAACTGATATCAATAATCAAGAAAATTATTCAGTCTAAAGAAACATAACTAGGGCCGAAGAACTGGATTTACAACTGAGATTGTAAGTTATTTAAATTATCCATATTTTTACTGTGTGCATATATACTGAAATAATCATTTTTCATCACTTATTTCATTATTCATAAATAATCCACTAAATCCAGGCTTCTGCCTCCAAAACTCTAAGCAAGATAAATGTGTCAGTGCTGTGAGAACAAATTAAATACATGTATAGTTGGAAAATAAAGGAAGGAATGGTCAAGTGTCTCTGGTATTGGGAAGCAATGCTGACAACAGAAAATATTCAAAGACATTGAAAGTGTTCAGAGCCATAGGAGAAAAGGAGGTATTTGCTACTAACTGCTTTGTCCACTATGGTAACCACCAGCCACATGAGGCTGCCGAGCACTTAAAATATGGCTAGTGTGACTGATGAAGAGAATTTTTAATTATAATTAATTAAAATTAAAATAGGCATCTTTGGCTAATGGCTACCATATTAGGCAGCTGATCTCTACAGAACTGTGAATAATTTGGTATGACTGGGACATAAATCATTTGATTTAGAGGTCATGGTGATAGATGGGGTTGAAGAGAAAGACAAAGACAAGATCTAAGAGAGTTTTCTTTGTCATGTGTAAGTCAGATAAGTTAAGTAGGATGAGAAAAGAAAAGAATCTATCACATTTATTAAATAAATTTTTTGAGGTGACATTGGCAAAGTTAATTTGTCTTTCTTAGCATTTTGGAGGCAGAGCTTGGTTTTAGTGGATTAAGAAGTTAGTGGGACGTGAGGAAGTGAAAACAGCAAGAATTTACTATTTTTCAAAACACGGGTGTGAGAAGGGATTATAAAATTGGGGATACTAAAGCATGTTCACAAATAGTGGGGTGTCAGAAATATAGATCATTTTATAGACAATGGTCTATAGAGAATAACCCTAGGTCAGAATCCTAGCAGAGTTAGACAGAAAAGGGAAGCCATAAGTCAAGCAATTAGCCAAGAAAATGAGAGTGAACGCACATATAAATAAATTTGTGGACAGCTGTTAGGTGAGAAAGTTAATGGAGTTCATGATTTTAGCCTGGGTTTCTTTGTAATACAGAAAGCAAGTGTGCTTAGCAAGAAGGGATGAGATAGAGCTGCAGGCTGAAGGGGGGTAATAAAATTTCAGATACTGTTGGCAAGGATGATGGAAGTGGCAATCAATCAGCAGATTTAAATAGTCCAAGTGCGGAAAGTTCTTAGCTGAGGGTGGAGACTGAACATTTGTAGTATCACCAGAATACAAGGTTGCATAGTTTTCTCCAGTGCTTGGCATTCTGGCTATAGAAAGAGAAATCAGAAATAACTAGATTTAAAGTTTGGTGTTTACTGGCCAGATACAATTGGAGAGTTGAATATACAAGCCAGGGGGTGGCAAAAAATTATGGAGCATGGCCTCTGCTCTGGACAGGGAAAATCTGAAGCCAGGAGGGTGGAGACAGACTTGCAGAAATGGAAGGATCAAGGCATTGGATGTCAAGATAAAGCTAAATGCAGGAGACCCAGAATTAAGGGTTTGAAATAATATGTAAGGATAGGAAGTTTTACTTGGTATGGTCTAGAGACAAAGTTATAATTAGTGTATTAAGATTACTTAAGATGTGATGATTACTTAAGATTTTTACCACTTTATGAAGAGTGTGCTATTGGATTTACTTTTTAAAGAGTTTCTCAATTCAGCCTCTACCATTTTAATTTGTCTTTTATTTCATTTCTTCCCAATGTAATCAAATTCCCACACTCCATTTACATCACAATTTCTTACCAGAATTAAGTCCAAACTCCATAGAATGACACAATCAGGTCCCAAGTTAGGTCTCAACTTTTTCTATTTTGTACTTTTCTTCCAAGACAAATTTGCTTAAAAGCTCTGAACACATTGAAATTCTCTGATATATCAAATATTCTTCAGCTCTATTTATTTCCTAAAAGTGTATTTTTCCTTTACAAAAATCACACTTATTTAATTCTACTTAAAACCCCACTTTGCAAAATTTCCACAGGCCAATCAATTTAGAGTTCTTTTTCAGCCCAATTGTTCCCCTGGCCTGCTGTACTTATAGACTGCCTTGGATACAAGTTAGCTATCATTGAAGACATGTCTTATACAGTTTTTTAGTGGTTTGTAGAATATTTGAGGGTCAGTGTCACCACTTGTGACTAAAAATTTAAAATTTTAAAACCATTACAAAAGAATCTGGGGCAAAATCAAAGCACAAATTGATTCATCCTGGCTTATAAGGGCTTGCAAATTCAGTCCTCTCAGAACAACAAAAATGTTTGCATTTCATGTGAGGAATAAAAATCTCATCAAATTCTAGTATAAAATATGGTATTTGGAAATATTTGGTTTGGGAAAGTGTTATAAGCAGAAAAATAATAATATTTTGATTATTTCTACTTTATTAATCATCTTCAAATAAACTGAAATACCAGGTTACTTATGGCAACAGACACATTGTTTTTAGACTACTCATATGAAAATAGCTGCCTTTTCTTGTCGACAGTGATAAGAATGCAAACTATTATAAACCATGTTTAACTATACATGTTTACAAGGAAAAAAAGCAAATGCAAGTGAATAATCATCATTGACAAATTAACTGCAATGAATATAAAATATGATTAAAGTATAAAAACTATACATAAGAATAACAAATTATAAGCCCAGACCACCCAAAAAACATTGGATTCATGAATGATTATATGTCCATATGTGCTGAAATAGGTCAATGCTGTGATGAGAAGGCCAAGCCAGGTTTTTAAAACCAGAAATTCCTATTTTAAATTTTTCTCCACTTTTTATTTATGATAGAAACTAACATAACATAACTTAAATTGAATTTTTGCCTTCATATTTTTATCTGCAAACAAAAATTTAGATTTTCTTTCAAAAATGGGAAATTTGTCATTTTGTAAGTAATGCAACTCTATATCATTGCTAAGCCTATGACTCCTAATGGCCTTTTAAGAGCAATTACTATTTATATTGTCAATCACACTTACTGATACTTTGTGCCAAAAGCCGTTGTGGAATGTTTACGGGAAAAAATAGTTGGAACACAAGCACAGTAGTCTAATTTATGTCTCTTTTTTACTGGCATCTTAATTGCTTTGCTCCAGATTTCTAAAAGCAATTAGACCATATTAAGGAAAAATTACTTGCTATTAAATATTTAGAACTTCATCTCAATCCCTGAAACCTGAGTCCCTATATTTCTGATAACCACCATTATGTGCATGGTTTTGTCTATGGAGACTTCATTCCACTGATGGCAGACATAGGAGGACAGCTCACGCACTACTAAGGGAAATTTAATTATAAGATGATGTTTAGTCTTTTATAATCTATTCAACCAATTTTATTTACATTTGAAAAATGATGAAACAGAGAAAAGGGAAAAGATCTAGTATTCTTGAGAAACCCTATATGCTTCCATGTACAGTCATGTGTGGCTTAATGATGGATATACTTCTGAGAAATGCATCATTAGGTGATTTTTGTCATTGTGTAGACAAAATAGAAGGCACTTACACAAACCTAGATGGTATAGTCTACTACACACCTAGGCTGTGTGGTACTAATCTTATGAGGCCACCATCACGTATGTGGTCCATCATTGATTGAAATGTTGTTATGCAGCACATGACAGTATATATATGTATAATTTCATTTATTTCTGAAAATAACTTTGACAGGGAATTGAAATTCAGAGAAGCTAAATAATTTCCCCAAGGTCACATTCCTGAAATTCAAATATAGCTGTCTCTCTCTCTGAAATCTTTCTTCCTTCTCCCATGCCCCAAATTCCATCACAATAACATAACCACACTTAACAATTTGACATATTCCTTTGGGTCTTCTATCCAATGCCTACTATTACATGTATAATTGTTCTTATAGTGAATAAGAGAGTCTCAAACATATATGCATGAGGAGTTTATTTAGAGAGCCTATTTCAAATTAGCTTAATTATTAAGACATACAATGAATCTTTAGGATTGGGACAAACCTCTAAGTATAGGAACCCATCAACTTATTTGTGGGAACTACAAATTAAATGCCAGTAAAATGAATAGCAAAGGAATATATATGTGCATGTTTTATGGTAACTATCTTTAATATCCAACTCTATGTTTAATGTTTTCCCTTAGTTCCCAGTACAATGTATGGCACATAGTAGGTATTCAAATATATACACGCTGAGTGATGCAATTTTGATAATGTTTATTTAAAGCACACCCAATGGAAAAAAAAACTGCTTTAAAGTTATCAGTATGCAAAATACATCGTGACAACTTCCAGGAAGATGGAATAGACATACTTTTCCCTATTGCTCCCACTAATTACAACAAAAAACACTGGACATTACACATAAAACAAATGTAGGGCAATCTCTTAAATGTGGGGAGGAGAAGGCAAACTGACTGACCAGGGACCTCAGGATCTGAAGAATGATATAACTGTGAGTTTTTTAGGTTTTTTTTTTTTTTTTTTTCCTTCATATAGCCCAGACTTGGAGCTTTAAGAAGCCGGCAATTCAGAAATGCCAATAGGCACAGACAAAACAAAAGCTTCAGCTAATGCCTGACTCTCTACCCAAAATGAGCAGCCTAGCAAGATAGAAAATTTATAGACAATATCATCACTCTACTCCAGCCAAACACCACAGAAAAAATTGTGGCCCCACCTCCATCCATTCCTGTAAAGGATGAGTGGGGAGCCTAGACTTAATCCTTCTTGAGGCTGTAACAAAGAGTCCCAAAGCCCCCTTCTTAGGGTGATGTCAGAAAAGGCTGAATAGACAACTGGGATTTTCATCCCAGTTGAAATGCCCGAACTTCCCAAATGTCACCGGAGTCCATGTGGGTGCTGTGACTTCCACTGCCACCTGATAGTAACAAGATACCCTTCCTCTTCCCCACTGGGGTAGTGTCAGAGAAGAACTTCTGGAGAGAAGGCTCTTTCACCAGAGCCCATCAGTAATGAGGCAACCATTCCCTGAGGTGTCACTGGAGACCACATGGGAAGCAGTAACAAGGTACTTCTACCCCTTCCAACAAAGGAGGTAACAGTGGAGTCTAATGGGGAGCCAGAACTAAAAAACAATAATCAACAGTAATGAGGATTTCCCACAATGGGGTATCAATGGAGGGCAAGTGAGGAAACTGGACTTCTAAACCAACTGGCACTAATGAGGTAGTGCACCCACTCCCCACCAGAGTGGTGACAGAACAGATGTTATGGTCTCAATACAACCCCTCAAAGTTCACATGTTGAAAACCTAATGCTCAAGGTTATGGTATTGGGATGTGGGGTCTTTGGGAAGTAATTAGATCATATGGTCAGAGCCCTCATGAATGGGATTAATACTCTTATAAAGGAGCCCCCAGGGAGCTAGCTGTCTCTTCCACCATTTGGGCACAAAGTGAAAAGTCATCAGTCTGCAAACTGGAAGAGGGGACTCACCAGAACCTGACCAGGCTGGTCCCTGATCTTGGACTTCCAGCCTCCACAACAGTGAACAATAAATTTCTGCGGTTTATAAGCACTCAGTCTATGGTATCACTGTTATAGCAGCCCAAAAAGACTAAGAGGGAAAATTGATACTGAGACAAATAGTTAAAAATATGGAAGCAGTTTTGGAACTGGTAGAGGATGGAAGAGTTTTGAGATGCATGTTAGAAAAAGCCTACATTGCCATGAACAGATTGTTAAAAGCAACTCCGGTGAGAACTCAGGAGCAGTGGAGAGCTGTAGAAAAAGCCTCTATCTTATTAGACCACACTCTAGTGTTCGTGAACAGAATGGTGGTAGAAATACGGAGAGTAAAAGCCATTTTGATGAGGTCTCAGAAATGAGGAGAATATTATTGGAAACTGGAGGGAAAGCAATCCTTGTTATAAAGTGGCAAAGAGGTCTTCTGACTTGTGTTTGTGTCCTAGTGTTTTCTGGAAACTTGCGACCAATGAAATTTGATATTTGGCTGAGAAAATTTTCATGCAAAGTGTTGAAGGAATAACCTGGCTTCTCTTGAATGTTTATGGCAAAATACAAAAAGAAAGAAATGACTTAATGAAATTGTTAACTGAAAGGGAAGCAGAACTTAAAAATTTGGAAAATTCTCAGCCTATGCATGTTTTAAAAAATGAGAAAGCACGTTTGGAAAAGAACACTAAAGATATGTGGCCAAGTGACCCTTTGATAAAGAGATTAATAGGGTGTGAACCATGGACTTAATCAGCCACCTCAGCAGGAAAACAGTCAGTCTGAACTGAAAGGAGAGGAGACAGGAAGGAATGAAGAAATGTTGCTGGCCTTCTTAGATCTTGCAGAATGGGACCATAGGACTACTCAAATGTGAACTTGCACTATTCTTCAAGACAAGGGAAGAAAAATCCCAAA
This sequence comes from Tapirus indicus, assembly GCA_031878705.1. Taxonomy (NCBI): domain Eukaryota; kingdom Metazoa; phylum Chordata; class Mammalia; order Perissodactyla; family Tapiridae; genus Tapirus; species Tapirus indicus. The sequence goes on along the minus strand of CM062935.1, from coordinate 26,535,332 downwards.
GGTGATTCAGAGATCATTGGGCTACCTCCTTGGTTTCAAAATTGGGGGCCATCATCTGGGTTTCAATAGATAAGATGATCCCTACCCAAAGCCATGGGTGTGGTGCCACTCAAAACCATGGGCCCAAGCCCTGTGTAGCAGGGCAGTGGAGGCATGGCTACCTCCACCTAGATTTCAAAGATGAAGCAGCCTAGAACCACGGGTACAGGCCCCGGCAGAGAGCCACTGCAAGGGCAAAGTCACTGGAAAGAGCCCCTGCTACGGACAATGCCAACAGAGCTGCGGGGGCAGGGCTGCCTCACTGACCCCAGACCAGTAGAGCCTGGGAGAGCCACAGGCATGAGACCCCAATCTGTGAGAGCTGCAGCCATAGGGGAAGGACTGTCACCTCAGTGGGTCTGAAAGGCAGGATCCCCACCCCAGTAGGCCTTAAAGTTTTGGACTTGCTTGGGATCCGTTACTCCTTTTTTTATTTCTATTATTCCCTTTTGGAATGGGAATGTCTATCCTAAACCTGTCTTACCATTGTATTTTGGAAGCATATAATGTGTCTGATTTCACAGGTTTGCAGCTAGAGTCTCACCCATATCTGATTTAAATGATATTTAGATGAGACTTTGGACTTAGACTTTTGAGTTGAGTACATATGAGAAGGACACAAATTTTGGGGGGCCAAGGTAGAATGCTATGGTATGAACGTTTCTCCCCAGAATTCATATGTTGAAAACCTAATGCCCAAGGTGATGGTATTGGGAGGTGGGGCCTTTGGGATGTAATTAGATCATAAAAGTGAGCCCTCATGAATGGAATTAATAATCTTATAAAAGAGGTCCCAGAAAGCTAGCTCTTCCCTTCCACCATATGCAGATACAATGAGAAGCCTGTTACCTGGAAAAGAGCCTTCACCTGACTATGCTGGCACCCTAATCTTGGACTGTGAGAAATAAATTTATTTCTCAGCTGTTTATAAGCCATCTGGTCTATGGTATTTTGTTATAGCAGCCCAAACCAACTGAGATAGGAAGTCAGCTAATATTACAGATAAGAGTCTTATAACAGAATATAAAACAAAAAAAGATCCAGGTTGGTTTCAACAACAACAACAAAAAATGTCATGTCATATAAAGAACTAGGAAGATCTCAAACAATAAAAAACAATAGATACCAAAACCAAGATAACAGAGATATTATAAATTTCTAACAAAGATTTTAGACAGCTACTATAACACACAATTACAAACCTGCTTGAAACAAGTGAAAAAATAGAACTTCTTAGCAAAGAAATAGAAACACTTAAAAATGAAACAGAAGATATAAAGAAGTACCAAATGGAAATTTTCAAACTGAAAAAAATACAATAACAAAATAAAGACATTCAATAGAGAGAATTAGCAGAATGGAGTGAACAGGAGAAGGCATGGGTAAATTGGAAGATAAAGCAATAGAAATCACACAGTCTGAACAACAGAGAAAAAATAGACCTAAAAATAAAAGGAATAGAGTCTCAGGTATATGTGAGATTATAACAGAAAATTTAAAATCCATGTCATAGAAATACCAGAAGGAGAGGAGAAAGAAGTTAGTGCTGAAAATACTCAAAGAAATAATGGCTGAAATCTTCCCAAATTCAGCAAGAAACATAAATCTGTAGACTCAAGAAGCTGAGTAAATCCAAAAAGGAAAATTCCAAAGAAATCCACACAAAGATGCATCAGAGTCAAACCTCCTAAAACTAAATATAAAAGAAAAAAGTCTTAAAACTAGTCAGAGATAAATAATACCTTAGCTACAGGTGAAAAATGAAGAGAATGCCAGAATATTTCTCATCAGAAATTGTGAAGTAAGAGGAGCAACATTGTTGAAGTGATGAAAGTAAAAAGCTGTCAACACAGAGTCCTGTATCGAGCAAAAATATGATCCAGGAAAAAAAGGAAAATCAAGAAATTCTCAGATGAAGAAAAACTAAGAGAGTTTGTCACCAGCAGACCTGTACTAAAAGAATGGCTAAAGTAATTTCTCTAAACAAACAAAATAAAAGAAGTCTTGGACCATCAGGAAGGAAGAAAGACTAGAGGCAGCAAAAATTAAATAGACTTTCCTTTTCTCCTTGAATTTTCTACTTATGTTTGATGGTTGAAGTAAAAATTATAATACTAGCTCTAAATGTATGTAGAGAAGATATTTACAACAATCATATTATAAATAGGAGAGGGCAAAGGGACATAAAACAAAGTAAGATTTCTATACTTCACTTCAAGTGATAAAATGACAACACCAGTGGACTATAAGTTATGTGAATACAATGCAATACTTACAGCAACCATGAACAAAGCTAGATTAAGAAATACACTAAAAAACACAGTATATAAATCAAAACAGAATTCTAAAAAATACATTCAAACCACACAAAAGGAAGCAGGAAAAAGAAAAGAGAGAAATGAAAAACAAAAGGAACAAAACATAAAACAAAAAGTAAATGGAGGGCACACTTGTGCCCTAATATCAAAATTACATTAAAGGTAAATGATCTAAATACATCAAGTAAAAGAGATTGGCAGAATAGACTAAAAAACAAGACTTAACTTTGTGCTGCCTATAAGAATCTCACTTTAAATATAACCATATGGGTACACTGATAGTAAAAGGATAGAAAAGCTATATTATGCAAATATTAATCAAAGGAAAACAGGAGTAGCTATATTAGTATGAGATAAAGCAGATCTCAGAGCAAAGAAAATTACCAAACAGAAAAAGAGATATTATATAAAGATACAAGTGCAATTCACCAAGAAAACATAACAATCCTAACTGTGTGTGCACCAAAAAACAGTGCTGCAAAATTTATGAAGCAAAAACTAATAGGACTGTAAACATAAATAAACAAAACTATAATTATAATGGTAGATTTTAACACTTCTCTCTCAACAATTGATAGAACAACTAGATAGAAAATCAGTAAGAATACAGAACAACTCAATAACACCATCAATCAACAGCATCTAATTGACATTTATAGAACACTTCACCTAACAACAGCAAAATACACATTCTTTTCAAGCACCCAGAAAATATATACCAAGATAGATCATATGCTAGGCAATAAAACACATAACAAAAAACCACAACAAATTTAAAAGAACTGAAATCCTATAGAATATTTTCTGTAAACACAATGAAATCAAACTAGAAATCAATAACAAAAAGATAACAAGAAAATATTCAAAAACTTGGAAACTGATCAACACATTTCTAAATAATTAGAAATCCAAGGGTCAAAGAGGAAGCTTCATGAGTAATAAGAACAATACATTAAACTGAATGAAAATGTAAAAACAACCTAGCAAAATATGTTGGGCACAGAAAAAGCACTAATGAGAGGAAAATTTATAGTACTAAACATGTATTAAAAAGGGGGAAAGTCTCAAATCAACAAACTCCCACAAAATAAAGTCAAAGTAAGCAGAAAGAAGTAAATAATAAAAGATATCAATGAAAGCAAGAACATAAAACCAATACAGAAAAACAATGAAACAGAGATGGTTTTTAGAAATATTAATAAAATTGACAAAAAAAGGAGAGAAGACAAATTACCAATATCAAGTTTAGAACATGAGAGATCACTAAAGACCATGCAGACATCAAAGAGAAAATAGGGAATGGTGCCGGCCCGGTGGCGCAGTAGTTTAGGTCATGCTTTGGAAGCCCAGGGTTCGCAGGTCTGGATCCCAGGCGCCGGCAGGCGCACTGCTTGTCAGCCATGCTGTGGCAGCGTCCCATATAAAGTAGAGGAAGATGGGCACGGATGTTAGCCCATGGCCAGTCTTCCTCAGCAAAAAAAGAGGAGGAATGGCAACGGATGTTAGCTCAGGGCTGGTCTTCCTCACAAAAAAAAGCAAAATAGGGAATACTATGAATGACTTTACACTCATAAATTTGACAGCTTAGGTGAAATTCACCAATTCCTCAAAAAACACAAATTTTCCCAATATGAAATGAAATATATAATACGAATAGCCTTATAGCAATTATGAAAATTAAAAAAATACCCATATCAGAGAAAGAACATACCAAAAGGGAAGGAAGGAAGGAAACTACTGACCAATATCCTTCATGAACATAGACACATAAATCCTTTAAAAAATAATAACAAACCGAAGTTGGTAATATACACAAGAAAAAGATAAACCATTACCGACTGGGGTATATTCTAGGCATGCAAGACTGGCTCTATATTTGAAATCAATCATACTAACATACTAAATATTGAAAATCATATAATAATATTATGGATACAGGAGAAGCACTTGACTAAATTCAACACCCATTCATGATTTTTAAAAAATTTTTAGAAAAACAAGAATAATGAGGATGCTCTTCAACATGACAGAAGGCATTTACAAATAACCTACAGGTAATATTATAGTTCATGGTGAAAGACTGAATGCTTTTCCTTATAACTGGCAACAAGGCAAGGATATCTTCCATTTCCACTCCTATTCAACACAATGCTGAAAGCTATAGCTAGTGAAATAAGGCAAAAACAAAACAAAAAAAAAACCCAGAAATATAAGGACGAATTAAAACTATCCTCATTTGCAAATAACGTGATTGTCCTACATTGAAAATCCCAAGGAATCTACAACAAGTACTAATGAATGACTTCAGCATGTCTCAGGATATGACATAACATACAAAAATCAACTATACTCCTTTATACTAGCAAAGAACATGTGCAAATTGAAATAAAAAAACACACTGCCATTTGAACTCACGCAAAAATATTGAGGTGGGGAAGGAGTGGATTTTTGAGAAAAACCAATCAACTGTGTATTCATCAAGCAATCAGATAAGACACTGTATAGTACTTTTATTTACTTAATTTGTGTTATATATACTCTAATAGAGTCTTACATTTTAGATGGTTAAATGTGTTTTATCATAGGAATGTTACAGGGTAGATGTGCTACCCTAGTGCAAATTGTCTTTGTGGGTGGCAGCTGAATGTTTACCAAGCAGCCGTACTTTCTATTTGGGGTTTGCTCCAGGCCTATTTCAAACTTCATGAAAATAGAGAATGAATATGAAAAGGAATTAATAGTTCACTATAATTTATCATGGCTTTTATTTGAGTATACCAGGAAGATACGAAATAGTTGCCTATCTGATTAATTTTTTGAAAAGAAAATATTGAAATACTTATGTGTAAATCTAACAAAATATGTGTAGGTGCTCTATCCTGAAAATTATAAACTGCTAATGGAAGAAATTAAAGACTATCTAAAAAATAGAGAGTCATTCTGTGTTCATGAATTGGAAGACTTAACAGAGTAAAGATGTCAGTTCTCCCCAATTTGAACTATAAGTTTAATATGATTCCTTTCAACATTCCAGCACATTTTTTTGGAGACATAGAATAAGTATACCAAAATGTATATGGAAAGGCAAGTGAACTACAATAGCTAAAATTATTTATAAAAAGTATAATGAAATGAGATGAATTGGTCCACCTATCTAATTTCAAGACATACAGCTACAGTAATCATGACTGTGTGGTATTGTCAGAGAGGTAGACACACAGATCAACAGAACAGAGAATTCAGAAATAGACCCACACAAATATGCCCGACTGATTTTTGAGAAAGGTGCAAAAGCAATTCAATGGAAGAATGATAGCCCTTTCATCAAACAGGGCTGAAGCAATTGGAAATCTATAGTTAAAAAAAATAAAAGTAACTTTGACCTGAATTTCACATTTTATACAAAAGTTACCCCAAAATGAGTCACTGACATATATGTAAAACTAAAAACTGTAAAACTTTTAGGAGCAAAGTAGAAGAAAATCTCCAGGATCTAGGACTATGCAAAGTGTTCGTATAGATATGACACCAAAGGTAGGATTTATAAAATGAAAAATTGATCAATTTGAATTTATGAAAATTAAAAAAAAACTTTTATGCAAAAGACTCAATTAAGAGGATGAAAGAAATGGGAAATAATATTTGCATCCCATACATCCAACATAGACTAGTATCACAAATACATAAAGAACTCTAAAAACTTAATAGTAAGAAACAAATTGGAAAAGGGGCAAAACACATGAAGAGACATTTCACTGAAGAGGATATACAGATGGCAGATAAATACGTGAAAAGATCTATTATTGTACAGTATTGATGTCCTAAATATGTTCTGAGGTTCAGACACTACAGTGAGTATACGTTACTTTGGTCATCATTATTCTCAGCCCCCACTTTCTTTCTGGCAGCAGTATGTTTCCTTGAAGGACTTGCCCTTTCAACATTCTAGGTAGTTCTGGTGGGATTGACAATCACATTATTCCCAACTCTCTGCCTCACTACATCCCTGACCTTAGGGCGGACAGGCATTCCAGTTTTTTAAAATCAAATTATCTCTCTTAGGCACTTGAATTTGATTAAAGATGCAGATTTAAAAGGTTTGGATATTGAATTACTCAGTCATTCACAAAATATCTTGTCTCTCAAGTTCCCAGAGATAGCTTGGCTTTTTCCAAGACAAATGTTTAGCTCTTCCTTTAATGTGTTTGTGATCCAATATACTTCAAATATTTTTTTCTTATTTGAATCATTCAGATTTGTTTTCTGTTGCTTGCCTGCCTTTCCCCCCACTCCACAAAAATTTACTAAGACCAATTTACTTGGATGTCTTAAACCCCTATATTTAGTCTTTAGGTCTGTATATTTCAAAAATCATTTTAGCTATTGTAGTCTTCCTGCCTTAACATATAAATTCTAGAATACTTTTGCCTGTTTCTATAAAAAAAAAAAAAATCAGTTGAGGTCTATTATGTGTAAGGCTCTGGTCTGGATGCTAGAACCAGGACAACAATCAATAAAGGAGACCAAGTCTTCTATTCCTAGAGCTTACATTCTAATAGGGGAGAAGGAAAACAAACAAATAAAAGTATGTTATTAAAAATATAATAAAGACTGTGGAAAACAATTTGAATATTCGGAAAGAGAAAGTGTGATAATGCTGGCACTGTTTATATAGGGTGGTCTGAGAAGGCCTATCCAATGAGGTGATATTTAAAAGAGAACTGATGGGCATGTGGGGAGTGAAATGTCATATTTTCTGGGGAAGGGCTTTCCAGGCAGATGGAATAGCAAGCATCTAGGGGCTGAAGTGAGAGTATGTTGGCACAGTGGAAGAATCCCAAAACAGTTGTTGGGATGGCCTGGATGGAGTGGGTGAGATGCAAGTGGTAGGAGATGGATCAGAGAAATAACAGGGCCGTGTAGAAATTAGAAGGTCATTGTAAAGACCTGCACTTTACCCAAGTGTGGTGGAATGTAATCAGGTTTTGAGATCTGATGGCCTTACAGAATTTATAATAGGAATGTTGTCCTGGACTTCTTTCTTTACAATAGTTTCAATGTGAATCTTTCTAAAATCTATGCAAGTGTCAATCAAAATTATTGCATCTTATTGTTACAAGGGACCATGAAATCACGTGGCCCTATTTCAGTCAGAAGAATTGTCCCCTTTCCTCTGAATTCCTCCAGCTTTTATCTTTACTGCTGCCATGGAAGCTTTTACTGTTTTTCACGTAATCCATTATGGAGACATTTCCTACCAAAATATAAACTGATTGAAAGCATTCATGGTATCTTATCCATCTTGGTATCCAACCCAGAGGTATGATGGTATTTCTGCACATGGTTGCTTAATAAATCCTGTTGAAATGGATGAGTGAATTCCAAAATATTGTATATTTATTTATTTATTAATGGTCAGTTTTTCCTCTGACTAGTCTGTAAATCTCAGGAAAGCAGACATTTGGCTTGTTTTGCTCACTTTAGATCTCCAATTTCTAAAATAGTGCATGGCCCGGAATAGGTACGTATAAAAATGTGTTAAATGAATAAATGAATATCCTAATTTTACTGATGATAAATCTGGGTCCAAAAAATATGAACTGAATGGCTTTTGGTCACACAGGCACAGTTAGTAGGGCAGAATTCAGGTAAACCAGATTTATAATATGCTGTCTTTCCATTGACACAATTAATTTATTCATTCTTTCAACCAGCATTTGCTGAGCACAAATTAGGTGCTCAACACCATAAAAAGATGAACAAATATTCTACAAGGAGACATGCTGCTTTTATTTCTCAGTGAAAGAATCTGAGAAATAGCATAAAAGGTAAGGATATTAAGATATTCATAATTTGGTTCATTTGAAGTAAGCAAAATATCTACTAACATAAATTGAAAATATATTAGTGCATAGAAAACAAAGGGCCAAAAAGCAATACAATGAGAGTTGATTGTGTTTTTTACAGTCAAGCACTCAGGAATATAAAAATAAGTATACACAGTATTTATCAACCTCAATACAACACTTGCTGTATTGGGATAGAAGGTAACATACTACTAGGAGACTCTGGTCATATGTAATATGAATTGTGCCCTTTTGGAGTCTTACATCTCAGCAGCCCTGGAGAAGTAAGAAGAGTGTCAGGGACACAATACACACACTCTAATTGAACAACAAGTCATTTGATTTACTTTATAACTCAACATATCAGAGAGAACACTTTAAAAAGCCGAACCTGAATATAAACCATGAAAGAATTAATGTCAGAATCAGGGACCTAATTTGAATAATTCTTAAGATAAGATACATTTTCTTCAACTTTTGGAAGGAGGCAAAGAATTTGGATTAGCAAAGGGAAAGATACAAGCCCTTGTAGGGAAGATATGCAAGTCAGAATGAACAAATTAGGGTTAGCAAAATAATAATGATAATAATTGTAGCTAGGAAAGAAGATTTAGATATTTAAAACATGTTACAGCAAGTTGGCTGATGTTATTTATTTATACTGGCTATATACATGGAAACATTTTCTGGGTTTTGGTAACATAAAAATCTTAGAATTACAAAGCACTAGTTACAATTATACAAAAAGTTATTAAAATATAGTTTGTGACTCTGCAGGAGTACTGAGTTATAAAGAATAAAAAGTGTTCCCTACTTGATGGGAAAAAGAAATTCAGGTATAATAGAAACCAGCCAGGTCAGAATCACTATGAATTTAATTGATAACTCAATTGGGCTTACTTTACTTAAAAGATGATATGCATAATTGAGAATTTGCACTGTATACGACTGAAGTGTTTAATTATGTCATAGAACAGAAATACAACATTAAACATTGTATATCTTATGGCTGTAGAAGCCTGATCTTTAACTGTGAATACTTTAGCATGATTAAAATCACTCCCAAATAAATAAATCAGCTAAAGTTAGCATATGCTGGTACTTTTCCTTACATAGAAACAAAAGGGAGATGATTTGAAGAGAAGCTTTGTGAATATAAATTTTTTTCAGTTTAATCATCATTTATTGAGTTCTATAAGAGGTGATGAGGATAAAGAAAAAACAAGAGTTAAACTCTGTCCTGAAAAACTAAACATTGCATAAAATTCTCCATAGCCTCAATCTTCTATCTAATTGTAAAATTTAAACTTAACAGTTGACAGTTGGAGCACCTTTCTTCTCAAAACATTTCTTTATTTTCATGATGTCACACCCTGCTGGTCTTTCTCTTATGTCTCTGGGAGCTTTTTCTATTTCTCCCCACTATTGTAGGTCTTATATACTTCAGTGCCTCTGGACATAGTTTTGGACTCACTTCTCTTCCCATTGCAGGCTTCCTCCCTAACATTTATATTCCAAGGATCCCCAAGATTATAAATCCAGCTCACACTTCTCGATTCTGAGCTCCAGTTACACTCTTTGTTTTGTTTTACTTTGCCACTTAGACGTCTTAAAGGTATCTCAAGATTAAAATGTACAAAACTCATCTTTCCTGGTTCAAACATGCTTCCATTTCATCATCCTGCATTTCAAAGAATGGTGAATTTTCCCCCACGTCAATTATGCTGCTTAATAACTCATCACTCATCCACACAACCACTGATAGAAAATCTCTAATTTTAGTTAAGTCCCTTCCCAAACATGTCTCAGATCCATATCACTACCTGTCCTGTCTGACCACCCTTGCCCAAGCCACTAGTACCTCTTGCCTGTACAAAAGCTTCCTCTCAGCCCCTACTCTCATGTATTTCATGGTCACTAGAATCTTCTTTGAAAATGCAGGTTTAATTATGTCCACACAACACCAACACACTTTCTCTTTCCCAAACTATTCAGTGTCTTCCCATTGCTCACAAGATAAATTTAAAAATCTGGAAAATGACTTACAATGCCCTGCAGCAGAGTCTCATTTCTAAATATTTTTATGTCCACATCTTCCACTCCACTTTCTCTCACTTACTGTTCTCCAAATGCACCAAGTTTTTTTACTTCCTCAAAAGTACCAAATTCGTCTTATCTTTGACCATGTTGTTCCATATGCTTAAAATGCTCTCTTTATCACCCGTCTTATCCACCTCACAACCTTTTGCTATGTTGGTTTTATTTATTCTTCACATTTCAGCCTGAATGTTATTCCCTTGAGTTGCCTTCCCTAACCCTATGTATCAGTTATATCCTCTCACAGAACATTGTATCATTTCCTTGCAGCTCTTACAACTATTGTATCTTCTATACAATTATTTTAATTATATATTTATCAGCCTCTTTACAGGTCAGTAAGCTCCATGAGGGCATGGAATGTGTCTCTGTTGTATGCACAGCTATATTTACAGAACCTAGTACAGAAAAAATACTCAATAAATTCTGGCTTAATCAGTGAATGAATAATGAATGAATGTAGATACCATTCAGCACACCCTGACATTGCCAACCCAGCATTGCCTTATTTGTCTAGAAGTGGTGTCAGAAGTATATCTGTTTCACAATCTGTAAAACAAACCAACAAAGAGAATTCTGTTGATTTCTTCATGCATGCTATAAAATAATAGATTTTTAATTTATATAAATAATTCAAATAGTAGCATTTATTAAAAAAAGAATTGAAGCTAAGTAAACACTCAGTTCTCATATGATGCATTAGCCTTTAGGTTGATTATAGTTTTCTAAAGATTTACATGGGTACTATTAGCTTAACATATATAATATTTAAAATAAAGAAGTCATGTCTGGTGATGCATGGCACAAAACCTGAATATGTGTATTTTATGAAATTGAAAGCTTCTAAGTAACAGGTTAACATTTCAGCATTTGAAACTTATGAAAGAGAGGTAAAGGTCCAAAATTTTGTACTAATATCTTTACAAGGACTTCATATATTTTCACGTACATTATACCCCACGTCTGGAAGGTGGAAGACGCTAACCACAATTCTGCAGCCTCTATCATTTGCTTCCTCACTATTGCAACAGCCCAGTTTCTAACATAGGACATGTGGACTGCGTCCTCATCTTTCAGGTTTCATTGTCTTCCCTCACTGTTTCTTTGCCAGGTATTAATACAGCTCTGTTTTGCAATCAATTCTTTTCCACTTCTAACATCATACTGCTCGTAGAAAAATCCGAAATCACTGTTCAAGACAGTGTTAATCAAATTCAATTTAAAGTTACAAATCCCTCATTTCAAGTTACAAAGTGTTCTTTCAGCCTCCTTGAAATGTATGCAATTCCTCACATTTCCAAAGCCTCGAAATATATTTTCTCAAAGATATGATGTATTTTCCAAAGTCTCATGGTACAACATCAACCTGACCCAAGTCCTGTGATGTTACATGGCATAATCCTAGACTTTACTTTTAGCTAAAGAATGAAAACGATATATTTCCCCAAGATCTAATTCAACCATATATGAGGGAGGAAACGCCTTTGGAAATAACATGAGCTTTCACATATGTTATCCCTCAAAGGCTCCTAGAATCTTCAAGGTCTAACAGCTGTGGAGCCATCTGTGAGCTGAATCAAGTTCCAATAGCAACTGCCATCAATACAGAATTTAAGCCAAAAAGTTAAGATAGGGTCAGAACTCATTAGTAGAACACTGCTACCTTAGTAATAAATATGTCAATCTGCATTTAATACTCTGAAAATCATTGTGTGAGAAGGAAATTTTTTGAGCAATAAATATTTTGTTAGGATATTTGTAAAATTACCTAGCTATGGTGAGGTTCCTTCATTCATTCATTCATCCAGTAAATATTTGGTAATGACACCTTAATAGGCCATCAGCCTTTGGCTATAACAACAAACAAAATAGACAAATTTCCCACTATTTTAGGATATTCTACAGAGATTGTACACTTCCTACATAATCTATTCTTCCTGAGTGTGAGCAGAGCCTAGGAATATAGTGAAATATCATTTTTGTGATTATTTTGTATTTTATGACAAAAGGCTTTTGCAGATATAATTATGGCTCCTAGTTAGTGGACTCTGAACTAATCAAAAGGGGGAGTGTCCCTGGTGGGCCTCATCGAATCGGTTGAGCTCTTAGATGAGAGGAAGAGCATAAGAAGCAGCAGATGCTCTCCTATTGACCATGAGGAAGTAAACTGTCATGTTAAGGAGGGTGCCACATGGCAGAGAATGGTAAGCAGCCTCTAGAATTTAGGAACTCCAATCCTAAGCTACAAGGAATTGAATTCTGATAACCAGTGAGCTTGGAAGATGAAATTGCAGCCCTGGGCAATATTTATGTCAGACTGGTGTGACCCTGAGCAGGGGGATCCAGCTAATGTATGCCCAGATTCCTGACCCACAGAAACCATGAGATAAAATTTTGTTGTTGTTTTAATCTATTAGTTTGTGGTGTTCCGTTGTACAGCAATAGAAAACTAATGTAAGAGGCAGCAAGTCTTTTCACCTCTTTAACTGTTGAGGAATACATATTTAGTCCTTCTTGACCACTACTGGACTTCATTATATATATCCATATGTATATATTAACATCAGTGACTGGTATAGAAAAGACCAGGCCATTAAAAAGTAAAGAAGTGAAATAGCATTGAAAAAAGTTAAGAACTGACTTCTGTCTACCACTTCTATCTCTACATTTATAACAACCCTAGGTTTCTGAATTACTACTATAAACCCCATGATGAGCACAATCTACAGCAAAATTAAAAAGAAACAAGTGAGTGGAAAATACAGGGTTTCATAAAAACATAATTTCCGGATACTTAGCACCTCAAAAAAAGAAAAGATCTCTTTTGGGACCAAATAATTTCCCACTAATCAATAATTAAATGAGTATTTCAGATAAAATGTTAGAATCATAGTAAATTAAATCAGGTTTTCACTTTGGAGAATATATAATAGTTGTAGGTAAAAAACGTTTTAGGTTGGCAGGCTCAAAAATGTCATATTGCTCTGTACCTCACTAACTAATACCACATACATTTCTCTGCTTTAGGCAAGTGCGATTCATTGTTTCACTTCTTATGTGAAACATCCTTGTCTATTTTCTAGCCTTCTTAATTAATTTTTATTTTCACATTTCTTTCCTCAATTTAAAAACTTGTGCTAAGTTCCTTTTCAGAACGCAGTGAAAACTTTTTGGGTCAATCATTACATTTTAAGCCCAAATACAGGAAATATATATGTAATGTATAAAGTATAGGATGAAACAGTAATAGAGATATTATATAAAATAGCAAGAAATGCAAACTTGAAGAAAGAAGAAATTTGCTTGATTTTAAAATACAATAATATCAACAGAAGTATCTTGTACTCTTGAAGGAATTTAGCCAGTTTTGTTACTGACATTTTATATCGACAGAAGATCAACTATAGAATCAAACAAATAAACTGTTATTTTACAGATACTTTGATATTGTAAAAAAAGATCTATGGTTTGGAGTAAAAAATATTTAAACTTGAATTTTACACCTGCCATTATCTTACTGGATGATCTGAGGAAAACACTGAACCTCTCTGGCAAATATTAGAAATTCTGATTATGCCGGGTTTGGGCAAGATATAACAGGAACTTCAACACTTTACTAGTAGGAACATAACCGGTGTGGCCATTCTGAAAAATAGCTAGAAATAATTAGTCAGATCAAGAATTCATTTGTACTTATGGCCCAGCAGTCACACTCTTGAGACTCTAAAGTTACACACGAGAGACCTTAAAGTTATATGGGTGAAATGTTCATCTCATTATTATTTGTGGTAGCAGGGAGCTGGAGGCAATCTAGGTGTCCAGCCATAGTACTGCAGTGGATTAACACTGTGTGCAACCATACAGTATGGTATTAGAACCACCTGAAGAGCTTTTAAAAAAGAAATATTGATGTTCCAGCCTCTTTTAGTGATTCTTAGCCAGTTGGTCTGAAAGGGCCTGGGGATACTAGATGTTTCATAGAAGGTTGTGCAGCCAAAGTTGAGAGTTTTGGACAAAACTGAAAATCATAATGCTGAGAGGAAGGTAAGACACAGCAAGAAATCAGTAGCACAATACCACTTAAGTAAATTTAAAAAGCATATAAACACAAAATACTCCATATTTTATAAGGACACAAAAGTAAAGGATGCAATATACACATCTGAGCAGTTCCTTATGAGGAAAGATGCATGGGAGCATGGAATGGGGATAAGAGAGAATTCAGTATACATATGTTCATACATAAATACCTGCACCCAGACAAGAAAGGTGTCTTGAAGTCTCACAAAGAATTCTGATAACATTGTTCCAGGAATAAGAAACATGATTAACTCAATCCTCTGTAACTAAGCTACAAATAATAACAACAACAATGATAATATAAAATTAGGGGAGGGGACTAGTTAATTTTTAGTCCTTTCTAGTTTATATTGTGTATTTCTCTTTTTTTCCCCCTCTAGATAGTGCTTTTTAGTATATATTCTCATAGGGTTAGAAAAGTTCTCTTTGCTTCACTCACTGCCTTTTCAGCTTGAGATACTCTTTCTTTAGCTGAGTCTCACCCTTCTAAGTGAGAATTCAATGGATACAAAGGAATATGCCAAGACCCATGATTATTATAAGAGGAATAATGAAGAGAACAATGACTGATCTGAAGAAATAAAGACTTGGTAATGGGCACTGGGACTATGATAAATGTTTTCTAATATTTCTTCATCTGTCATTTGCAAAAAAGATGACACTTATTTTGTCTGGCACCAAATGGAACAATATGAATCACTAGATGGAATTTACGTGAATTTCAGTTCAACATAACAGAGGGCTTCCATTTAGAGTTGTCCAAACAGGGAAAGATTGTGAATTCACAGTCACTAGACTGTTCAAAAGTAGTAGGATGCAATAGAGGTTAGTCATATGTTCTTGATGCTCAAACAATGGTTGTCACTCAGATTGAGTGATCACAGCCATACTCTTTTTACCTCCTCCTGTACCCTCTTATTTGGGGTCCACGATAGGAAATGTATGTCTTTTTTTTCAAGATTGCTTAGGTTCATAAATACCAAATTAGATGATATACAAAAATTTTGTTAAGCTTGTGATGCTATGAGAGGTAAGAAATGAACTTATCCATTGCATGAGTGAGTTATCACTCTAATTATATTCTAAAATATATATCAATTTCACTATAAGATAAACTGCATTCCATTAAAAATTAAATTTGGTGCACAAATGTAGAATATACCCTCCTCTGCAAATTTTTCTAATGTTTAGTTCTTTTTTATTTTGACCTGTGTTTTCATGTAATTTTTAAAATTCCAAACAGAAAAAATTTATGTACAAAAAAGAATAAGTGATTTAATGCTTTTAAGAGGAAAATTATCTAAGGAACTGAATAATTATAAACCAAAACAGTTTAATAGTGGTGGTTACTGACAAGACATCTGAGTGTTACTAAGAGGAAACTTTGAGAACATCATGAAAGGTTTGGTTACTGTAATTTATTAAAGCAAAATAGACAGCATCAAAACTGGAATTAGATTGTAAAATTAACAGTTACAAGAGTTGAGTCTTTTGAGTTGAACTATTGAGACAGTTCAGCACTGTCAACTAACAAGTGTCCCATTCTTAGCAAAACTCAACTTCTTGATCTCTGAAACTCATTTTACTCAATAAATATTTATTAAGCGACTACTATGGAATAGGTCCTGAGCACACAGAACACAATCTCAGGGGGCTCAAAATCTTACAGTGGGGCCGCCTATGTAAATAAATAGTTGAATTCAAGGCAACAGAAATGAATAACAGAAGTAAACACATTGTGCAGTTGCTGCAGAATAAAGTGATTAGTGATATGAGGAGTGGATAAGGGAAAGGAATGTTGAATATAACAATATCTCCTTCAGAGCTTTGGTTAAAGGATGAAAAGAGATAAGGCATGTTGAAATAATTTGTATACTGTATGTTTTTCTCGTTTGATGGAGGAATTTTTGAATGTGCAATATTTGTCACATCCTTCTTTTTTATTCCCATCACTACCACGCCCGGTTAAGCTCCTAATCACGTCACATATGGACTTAAGAAGCATAAATTTGTCTCTCTTGTGTTCTAATAATGGGGGTATTTTCTTCAGAAAGCTAGAGTTAAAAAAAAATACATATTTCCTTTGAACAAATAAGTTAGTTTGGTGCCTGAGGGTGAAGAGAATAATGGAAAATGAAGTATAATGAGCTACCTTCTAAAATTTTGCCTGAGACTAAGCAAGACGGCAATTAAACAAAGAAAACAATTCTAATAGTTACTGGTAGCAATAAGTAAAAAGTGAAGAGTATTACTGGAATGGGAAAGAGTCTTCCTTTAGTGATAAGGCAACAAGAAAATATTTTAAGTATTCTATAAAAATTGCCAAATCAACTACTCTGTTAGGACTTGATTCAGGAACCATTCTACAGTTTCTCCATCTCAAATAAGGATGATAATGCCTACCTCATCTGAAGCTGGTGAGCTTCATAAAGCACAGTGCATGACACATAAGCAGAAGGTCATTAAAAGTTCATTTTCTTGGCATGTATTTCTTTGTTTTTGCTAAATTAATTATAGTACATATTCCTGGTACTTTTTTATTGAAGTATAAGTGACTATAAAATTATATGTTTCAGGTGCACAAGATAATGATTCAACATTTGTATATATTGTGAAATGATCAACACAATATGTCTAGTTAACATAGAACACATGCATAGGTACAAAATTACTTTTCTGGTGATAAAGACTTTTAAGATTTACTTTCCTAGCAACTTTCAAATATGCAATACAGTATTATTAACTATAGTCACCATGCTGTACTTTACATCCCCATGACTTACTTATTTTTTCACTGGAAGTTTGTACCCTTGGACCTCCTCACACATTTTGCCCATCCCCCCAACCTCTGCCTCTGGCAACCACCAATCTGTTATCTATATCTATAAGCTTGTTTTTGTTTTTTTTTGAGATTCCACATATAAGAGAGATCATAAGGTATTTGTCTTTCATGGCACTTTTGTTTTTTCCTGGGGAAGATTCACCCTGAGCTAACATCTATAGCCAATCTTCCTCTTTTTGGTGAAGAATATTTACCTTGAGCTAACATCTATAGCCAATCTTCCTCTTTTTGGTGAAGAAGATTTGGCCTGAGCTAACATCTGATGGCAATCTTTCTCTATTTTGTATGTGAGCTGCCATCATAGCATGGCCACAGAAAGACGAGTGGTGTAGGTCTGCACTTGGGAATCAACCCAGACCACCAAAGTGGAGCATGCCAAACTTAACCACTAGGCCACCGGGGCTGGCCCTTTCATGGCACTTTTATCTATGAAGCAAAGGAAGACTATAGATTTAAATAGTGCAAACTATTGTTTGAGTATATAAAGTGCAAAACATAAGGAGACTTTAACATATCCTTGGGGCAAGACTAGAAGATTGGATATTCAAGGAGAAGTTCACAGGAAAAAAAGAACTTGAGGGAGAAGGATAGTTGTACAAGAAAATTCTATATATTGTGAATATGTCTCTGTCTGAAATTAATTCCAAATGAGCAAACCTGAGAATATTTTAATTTGGGGAAGAAAACAAACAGCTTAATTTTGTTGGAAAAATGCGTAACAAAGATCATGTTGGTTATGGAAACAAGCTTGGTTCCATCATATATGGTAGGAAGCTTTGTACAGATATATTCAGTATGTAACCACATACTGAGTCATTGACAACATTTAGGCCTCTCAGTTTTCCAACTGATAGAAGAGATGCAGGCAATATAAGAGCTGTTGGGAGGTGGGTATATGAAGCCTCCCAGTTTCTGTGGTTTTCTATAATGAGTTCTGAAAGATTCTTTTCTTTCCTGGAATCAAGGGTTAGAGAATCAGGGTTATGGGTGGTCACTCATTTTCTTGATTTTTTTTTTTTTCTTTTGTTTCCCGTCATTAAGTACTTTACAACTGGCAGCAAGCCAACAGCACAAATTTTGAGCTTGACAGCCTAAGTGGAGCGTATATTAGAAAGCAAAAGCTTTCTCCTTTGACTGCAGTATGGCTAGGCACGACACTAGGCTTTTGTTTTAGACTATCTTTATAAGGATGTTTGTGTAACAACGAGCATGGGAAGACAAAAAGAGTGTCTTCCTCTGAAGCAGAGGGGAGATTTCCTGACAAAGATAATAAAAATGATGACTCTCTTTGGGGCAAACGTTGAGCAGGTTTGCTAGAAGTCTTCATTTACAATATTGTGATTTCCTAAGTTTGGGGTTCCTCAGTTGTGACACAAACTCACTGTGTTATTTCATATTGTCTTGTGGTACTCAGAGGGCAATTTATGCCAGGAGAACTGATTTAACTATGAAGCCCATAGTGTTTACTGTGCTTTGATTAATAAAGGACTTTGTCTCTGACCCAGGAGTCTCATGGCTCTTGCCAGAATGCATGACACTGTGGCACGCTAACTTGTTAGCTTTCAAGAAAAGCAAAATCTTAAAGCCTTCATACTTGTTGACAGTGTTCTTTTTTCTTTTCAATTTCTTCAAAAGTAAGTAAAAATCTGGGAAATTTCTGTGTGCTAACAATATGGTGCAGTTTTCATCTGATACAGTTCACTTATTCCAAAATAATTACCTTTTTAAACAGCTTTATGTATTGTTAATATTTAAAGTCCTTAGATTTTTCTTAAAAAACTTACACTAAATACATTAGACACTGATGGAGTTGAAGAAAACAATGGTACATTTCACATGCTTTCTATGCTTGCATTCAGTATTTCAGAAATAGATGCTCAAAATTCAGAGGTAGTTAAATTTTTAGAGGATGAGATATGTATTATAAGCAGAGCTCTCTGTGAATACATAACTTCCCTATGCTGAATTTAAATTTGATCTTGTGACATCTGTAAAAATGGCTACCTTGTAGAGAAAAGCAAAGCAATCAAATTTATGCTATTCTCTGAAAAGTTACAATGCTAAATAACGCATTGTTCTGAATTTTAAACTATAACATTTCTGCCTCTAGTGAGGTTCCTGGGGAAATGAAATTCTTTAAAATATATTTATAAATCACCTCTCAGGATGAAGAATTTTGAAATCATTCCCAAACATAAGTAGTAGGAAATGGAGGGATGGAACCTCACACAGAAAGTATTTGTTCACAAACATCTAAGGCAGGAAAAAATATTGCTATCACCACTAAGTGTGCTGAAACTTATGATTGAATAAGTTAGGCTTGAACTAAACCTACATGACGCCAACACTTCCAGACAAAAAGTGAAAAAGAAAAAAAAAAGCAGTCAGCAGATGTCAGCAAAAAGAAAGGTTGGCATTATTGATTCTACAATGAGCATAGGGGCAGGAACAAGAGACGGAAACATTCATGATCCATATGTATAAGGAAGATCCCCCATGGATTATTTCTGCCTTTTTAATCTTACTTTTATCACGTGATGCAAGAGAATATAATAAAGTTGAATACCATCACTTGAGTTGACTCTGTCTAAGCTCACAGTTTTCAAATGCAAGTTACCCAATTTTATTCTTGAAGCAAACTGAGTTTAACAGCAAACCTAAGCTTAAGAGTCTTTACAACCATCCACTTTGGACACAGCATATAAAATATTATGCTATGAAAAGACACATGATCAGAAAACATCTTGGTTATAAATATGTGTTTATAGGTATAGATTTAGATATATATGTATATGCATAAAAATTTTAATAGGCACACAATAAAAAACTAATGATAAGGGAAACAGCTCTCAAATTTGGAATAATAATCCTTTTTTTCACCACATTTAGGAGGGAAAAGAGTGATGGAGGAAAATAAAAAAGATGGTGCTAGATGATCTCTTAAAGTTAGCAGGATTTTCTAAAGAGTTTTCCCAGTACTCAAGAGTCTTTGAGAATCCTTAGCCTGGTAGTCAATATTCACGGTTCTTTTCAGCTAAGAAAAGGGGGCACCCTTGTTAGAAACTCCAGATATAATACCTGTTTCTTAAAGCCATGTGGTATTATGAACATTTACAAATGTCCTGCTACTTCTCTTGGGCTTGTGGTAGGCTTATACTTCTCTACCATTTTGAAGTATTTGTAGACATATGACTTGTTTTGGCTAATGAAATAAAAATGGACATACCCTGTGGCACCTCCTAACCAAAATTTTAAGAAGCACTGCCTGATTGCCATTTGTACTTTTTCTTTCCTGCCATAGCAGTTGTGGGAAAATGTCCTGAGATGTGGCCTCTATAACCCTGAGTTAGCTAGTGACTATGGTAAGCAGAGTCCATCCACCTCCTTGCATTGCATAGGAAGACTGAGAAAAGTTTACCCTTCATTTTATGAATCTACTGAGATTGTAGCGATATTTGTTATTGCCACAGTACCTAGCCTATTCTAACTGAACAAGCTATATATTAGTCAATTTTTACATATTAAATAAAATGAAAAGACTTTCAAGATTTCTTAATACTTCTCATCTTTACTTTTTTTCTAAATGCAATTACCTTATCTCAAACATCCCCATATAAGCAAATGATATATCTCTTAAGCTGAATTATCCGTGAGGGTAGAAGGAGTCAACCTAAATTTAATTAAGAAAAATCAATGAAACAGATTGAGGTTCTCCTTAAATGATTAAACGACTTCTCACTAATAATTTGTTCCTACAAAATAACAGAAAAGTACACTTAAAGGTCACGTGATTAATGCTGTGGGCTATAAATTGATTGCATTATTGCTCAAATCATGGAAAACAATGGAAATGGTCTCTGCTCACCACTCCTCCTAGTTGCTAAGCCAGAGTATTATAGAATGAAAACTTCATTTCCTGTAAGCAAATCAAAACACTGGTGCTCGGAAAAAACACTAAAAAAGCCACATGTCTGAGAGTGGAGAAATGATGGTCATTGACACTTTTGTAAATAACTGTAGGTGAGAGTGATATCTCAATTTTTCTGAAAACATAAAAAGATAGAATAAATGTTATTTAAAGTAAGGGAATCAAATACTTCCAATTGTACACCCATATAATTTGTTAACAAGCTTTATTGGGGAATAATTTGGGAAATCATAATTTACAATAACATAAGAAATAATCTTACTAAATTTTTCTTCTACAATCATCCCACAAAGACTCAGCAAAGTTGTTTAATGTATTTTTCAACAATAAATTGCTTAAATGCAAGGTTCATTGATGCATATTAAATGATTTCCATTGATTCTTTTGGAAGACTGAGAGTAATGGTAATTTTTTTTTAATGTTAAATCAAATAAATATCAATGTGTAAGGTACACAAAATGTTGTCATTGAGCAATATTTTAAGCAGTTTCACATTTTTCTTTCCTACTTTATCTTTATTCTTTTTTCATCTTTAATTTTATTTTTAACTCTTGCCCAAAACACGGATTGTATGTTGAAAGTAGTTTAAACTAGGAAGAATTCTGAATTTTGATAGTTGGTAGAAGAATGTCATTGTATAAAACAAACTAATTTTCCCAGGACCTTGTGTATCCATAGCATATGAAGAAAAATGAACCATAAACTTGTAATACTCACTTTGTTTACCTAAAGTTCAACTTTGGAAGGATTCTTAGAGGTACATTATTCCCACACAACTGAACACTTTCCCTTTGAGTTTACTGCTGGGAATTGCTAAGGAAGGAAATCATAAAAATGTCCTCATTGAATAATCCTCCCAAGTGCCACATGACATCCTTTAATCTCTGACCATTACCTAGAAATCCTCTTCTTTATCTCTAAAGAAATCATCTGCAATATAATCCAGGAACAATATGCTCTGTTCAGGGGATAGATGTTGAATCCAAACAGAACATGTACTGAAGATGTTAAAACTTATGGGAAAGAAAAGAGAGTTCCAGGAGGAATCTAAGATGGCTTTTTGCTAAAATGTCCCAGGGCCAAAGACAGCATGTTCTTAACTAAACTTTTACTAGTTACTAAGGTGGATATCAACAGTCACTCGGATGTTTCCTTGATAATGGGGATTCTAGTCTATCTGCTGAGCATCCACAGATGTCCTGGGGAATGAATCTTGCTTTATCTAAATCAGCGATGGTGGATTCATTCCCCTTTGACAAGAGACTGGGATAGTCTTGCTTTCAATGAATTCAGAGTAGTGTGCATAGGAAAAATTAACATCATTGGAAAGTTACAAAGGTTCTAGAATCTTACAAAGATGTTACAGAAAATGGTTCTAGTTTATTAGGTTTTAACCCATATGCAGTGTGAACTTTGGCAGGGATTTTAACCTCCATTTGCTTCGGTGGATACTTGTAATGAGAAAATCATAATACCAAATTGGTAAGTTTTTATAAAGCTAAAATGAGAAAATTCTTATATAATGCTTAGAACTATCATTAGCACATGATAAGGACTTAATGAATATTAGCTGTGTTATTGTTATTGAGATGGTGTCATAGACTGAATGTTTGTGTCCCCCCAAAATTCATATGCTGAAATTTGCCAGCTCCTTAATCTTAGACTTCCTAGCCTCCAGAACTGGAGAAATAAATTTCTGTTGTTTATAAGCCACTCAGTCTATGGTAATTGTTATAGCAGCCTGAATGGACTAAGACAGATGGCAAAGAGAAACTTCCCTCAACTATCCGCCACTTACGTGCAAATTTTTTGTGTGTGTTTACAAAAATGGAGGAAACAAACCTGCCTATTGCTGATGATCTCTCATTTATTACAGATACATTTACATGAACAGCAGTTGCCATACTGTCAAAAAACATGCTTACCATCTCAAAAACAGTTACTGACTTATACCTGCTTAGAGAATAAGTTTCAAACTCTTTAGTCTGGGCTTCAATATTCTCCAAAAGATGACTGCAACTGATCCTCTCAGTTGAAACTGAAATTTCTCCTCTCTACATTTGTCTCTACCAGCTGAAGTCAATTCACTTTTAGTTCCATCGAGTGATGTGTTACATTACTACAGCTATAAACATGCACATGAGTATACATGTTATATATGACTAAACACATTTGTCCCCTAACCCTAGAAAGCTTTTTCACTATTTTCACCAATTGAAACATCTTGAAAGGTTGAAATCATGTTTGATAAAGAGCAAAGAGACAAGGGAAGACAATTATTAATAAATTTGGAGTTGAAATAAAGTGGAGGGACAAAACAGTAGGTTGTTATAAAATTAAGACTTTTTGTTTGTGTGGTTGGTTAGATTTACTTTAAGGAACATGGTAAGTGTTTATATAGGCTAAGATTAAAGAAAAAGTGGAATGAGAGAGTTTTATAATCAAGACAGTGGGAAAGAGAGTATAAGATAGAGCTTCAGAACATGGTATTGGAGGGGCCGGCCCAGCGGCATAGTGGTTAAGTTCACATGCTTTGCTTCAGCAGCCTGGGGTTCATAGGTTCAGATCCCGGACATGCAGCTACACACCACTTACCAAGCCACTCTGTGGCAAGTATCCCACGTATAAAATGGAGGAAGATGGGCATGGATTTTAGCCCAGGGCCAATCTTCCTCAGCAAAAAGAGGAGGATTGGCAAAAGATGTTACCTCAGTGCAAAACTTCCTCACACACACACACACAAAAGAGAACATGTTATTGGAGCCAAATTGCTCAAATTCAAATCTGAACTCTGCCTTTTACTTGCCATGTGACCTTGGGAAATTTTCTTAACCTCACTGTGCCTAAGTTTCCCCATCTATAAAATGCAGATCCCAATGACAGCCACTCTACATAGCAGGAGTATGAACATTAAATAGGTTATTACATATAGAGTATTTCAAAACTGTCTCTGAACCAAAGAAAGTGTTCATTAAATGGTATGAGATAAAAAGGAAGTAATACAATATGAACATAAAAGTTATTTTTCAAGTCTCTGTCAAGATTGACCCCCCTTTCATCAAGACAAAATTCTCAACTGCCTCTGATTTTTCATGACATTTTATTTGTACCTTTCTTACAGCATACAGCAGAAGAGGCTGTTCATACTTTACTACAGTATATAGTTATTTACGTGTGCTTCCCATAAGTCATAAGCTCCTTAAAATCATCAACTATTATGTTTCTCTTCTCCATCATTGTCAATCAATAGATATTTGTTAAGTAAATATAAATACATTATCTCTCTTTTAACTTGAAAATATGTTGTTATAATTTTCACATCTTATTAACATTTCAACCATCAAATTCTATTTGTTTTGAGCAAAACTTAAGGATAGAGCAATAAAATGCCCAACATTTTTATTGAGGCATAATACTTTGCAATGTGATGATTTTCTAAATATACAATTGAATTGACAGTGACCTCATCTCTACCATTTAGAATCTATTCAGCAGCAACAGCCATTTTAGAAAGAGTTATGAGAAATACAATCATAAAGCACTTTCAAAAATCTGGAATAATTGATATTGTATTTATAAATAATTAGTTACAAATTAATACTAAGCCATAAAGACTTTGTGAGCCACGTTCATACCAAATTTTCTGTATAAAATGTCCAAATATATATAAAAAAACTTATTTTGGAAATTAATTAAGCATCTATTGAATAACAAAATCTAAAAGAAAATTAAGGCCATATTATTGCAGAAACATGCTTTTGGTTCTGTTCTCAGATTATCAACTTGCAGGCCAAATTCCAAATTTAGAAACTAACAAAGATATTCAAATTTTGAAAATATGCAAAAATTGGTTTAGAACTAAATCTAAAAAGTTGGGTTTGTACATTACTCACAGTGGCCAGTGCCATTAGGCACAGGTGTTTTGATTATACTGATTCTATAAATACAATCCTTAATCTTTCCAATTTCAAGGCCTCATTTATACATCAGTAAGATGTGATGCAACCCTGGGAAGCTCATTCTCTGTGTTCATATTTACTGATATTGTAAAGGACATACATCATTAAATTATACTGTGCCTTTTTTATGATGTATTACATAAGGAATTTCTCCCTCTGCTTAGTAAGTTTGGCTTTGCATCACAAATTGTTTGCTTTTACTTTGTGAGACTATGAACCAATCATGTTCTCCAAATTTGTTTAGTTTCCCAGGTGGATTAAAGCCAAATTTAATGCTGATTCTAATAAGCATATAAAAATACAGAACATGACTTTCATATATTAACCTTGCTCTTGGTTTCATCTTAGTCTTCTGTTATTTTCTCTTAACATAGTTATCCTTGTTTGCATTTAATTTATTTTATTTGCTATGTGTTTGTGTTTTTATACTGCATTAACTGCTTTTTTTATGTTAGCTGTAAATTAAATACAAATATACAATAAGTGACCTTAATATTTTAACCTAGTTTGAATGTTATACTAACCTTAAATATAGGAAGCAGTAAATAATGGCTTGGTCAAAACATAAGAAATTAGTGACATAAATAGAACAACAAAAATGATAAACAAAATACTTATTTTTCAAGACTCCTTCAAAATTTAAGATATTTACTGCCAGTTTCACATACACAACAATTATTTGGTAAAAAGAAAATTATTTCTGTTGAGTCAGATCTGTAATTGGGAAAAGCCTAAGGAAAGTGACTATAGAAAGATTTTAGGTTTTCAGCACGTTGAGCAACAGACCAAAAAGTAGACTTTCTGAAGGCATGCAAATTTCAGCATTTAGATTTTTCCATCTATTATTAACTGTATGAAAGTCTTTCATCACTGAATGGCTCAAACACACACATCTTTAATGTAACTTACTCAGATAGCAGGTGACCAATAAAACTGCATGGGGGAAGGGGTTGGGAAGAATCCAACACCCAAAATGTATGAAAGGTCCTTCCAGAATGATTCCTATAAAAATTCTTGTTACTGTGCTTTCTTAGCACAAAAAACAAGGACGTTTCACATGGAGCTAGTCCATTAAAACGTATGTCACATGGCATTATTCAATGTCTTTGGTTGGCTACCATTCCCCTTCCTCCATTCATTTATCCTAAACTATTTTGCCTCATCTTTAGAGTGGTGGCTTTACAAAGAGCAACAGAATACCAGATGGTCATTGCTGTGGTTCACTGAGTTTATATCCTAGCAGGAAGTTAGATGATTGCTTTTCAAGGTTCTTTTCATTCATTGAACACTCTATTTCACCACAGGGAACCCTGAAGCTGTCAATATATTTTTTGGCTAAGTATGTGCCATCATTTTTTCTTTAAGTCGTGGTCCCATATAATCATTTGAATGCTTTGTGAGCACCAAGACAATATAATTTTTCTTTCTTTTGACATGTTTTGAGATGTGGATAACTGTTAGAAATGAGAGTTGTTTAATGTTTATAAAATTCTGCTTTATTTAGGGAGCAACGTTATGAAACTACTTGTTACAACTTCTTCAAAATTATAAACTTTCCTCAAAGAATGTGGATCTTGCATTTAGAACAAATACTTTCAATTCCTGTTTGTCAAAACAAACAAAAAACTTTAAATAAACAAGAGCCTCTATATAAGCATATGGCTCAAAGTTACACAGAACAGATATAAAAAAATTAGACAGTTATCTCAAAAAGAAACTGACTTTTGTCTTTAATTTTCAAATACACATTGTGAGCATTTTCCTAGGAACTATACAGAAAGAGAAAGAAGTGGAAATCATTCCATTAAGGAAGAAAAAACCCAAACCTCTATAAATTAATAATACACTATCATAACATATAATACTAAAAAAATACAGATCTAATGACTGCCTCTTTATTGTCAAAGAAAATGCATTAATTTAAAATATGCATGATGAAGCAATAAAAAACTTGGACAATAGAGTAAAGCAACAAAAATGTTTGAGTTATTATATACAGGATGGAAAAAGGAAAAAAAAGAAAATAGCTTCCTGAATGCAGGAAGACACGACTCACAAATACAAAATGGGGAAAATAATGTGTGAGTTGAAAGTAAAAAACATGGAGGACTGGAAGCTGCAGCAACAGAGCACAGGACAATTAAATGGTAGGAATAGAAGGCCCTGGTTTTCTTCTCTAAGTCTCAGAAACACACAGAAGGCCAGCACCTATTGCTTATGCAAGAATACCACTATCATTTTGCATGGAATTAGAGTACACACATTAGGGCAATAACCCAGGTCACCAAATAGATTATCTTCCAAATAAAAGGCCCCATATTCAATAGACTGAAGTTTCATGAGGCCTGAGGCTGTTTCATCCATCATGTACTTAGCAGTCTGCCCTGTGCATAGTGACTTCTTAATAGATATCAGTTTACTTATTGAATACACTTCAAATACACTTCCAGAAATTAATGACTGAGAAATCCGGTCACCTTTGGGAAACATATTTTCACCACTGATGTATATTACTTGCTGATCCTAACCTAATTTGCTAGGCGAACGTGGGCTTAAAGTTCCTCTTAACCACTACAACTCTAAGAAAAATTAAGTCTGCCGCCAGCCTGGTTCTAGAAACTAAATATGTCCATTCTCTGGTGGTGAATTTTCGAAAATACCTGTTTTGATGATGATTATAGAAATAAGGTAGTAATTACTAGTTGTTGAATATTATATAGATTAGGTATTTTTATATACATTAATATAATCCTCATCATAATACTAAAAAGTAGTGAGTACATACAGATGAGAAAACTGAGATCTGAAATATTAAATATCTAGATAAAGTTTCTATATCTTCTCAGTGGCAGAGATGTAAAGCAAACCAAAGTATTTATTAGTCCAGAGTCCACTCTTTCCAGGGTTTTTTACTCTCTTGTTTTAAAAAATATTATCCATTATATTAGAGCTCTAGGCATATGTTTAACTGTATATAGATTTTTTAAATATTCTAAACACACATTAACACAATAAGTGATAGCTATTACTTCTATATTATTTTTTAATTACTTTATTATGTATTTGGAACCAATTTGCAAGTTTTGAGTACCTTCTATGTGCTAAGCATTATATCAACATTTTTTTAAAACACTATCTCATTTAATCTAATCTCTCTAACATTCACAGTCTCCTGAGACGGGTAAAAATATTCAATTTTTGACATAAGATACAACACACTCCGGTAATATGTGGCAGGAATGCAAATAAGCTCACAGACCTGATACCCTTAAAGACAAATCATGTGTCCTTTGTTCCATCATGCTGGATACTACTCTAACAATTTAATCAGGACATTTTCATCATTTTACCACACAAATAAACTTTTCAGAACAAGATTAGAGTGCATGAGAGGATGACTGGGTGTTGGCCTGATTGTTGATGGGACAGCCTGCATTTTCCAGGGAGAGATGAAGAAGCAGCAAGTGACCTGGGACACTTGTAAATTTTTCCCTGTGGCCTGACATCACTGGGATTTTTCTGGCAGTCACTGAGGTCATAATATAACCCCATTACCAAATGATTCATGCTTAATGTGCTTGTTTATTAAAATGCATGCACAAAATATTTTCCTCATTACTATCAAATGCAGCAGTTCACATAAAGGCACCAGATCCCATTATGTGAAATAACAGGGCTAATGAAAACAAGCATTGTGCCCAAATAATGCCACTCAGAAAATAATGGGAAGTGTAGTGGAGAAACTCAAAGTTTGTGCTAAAACACTTCCTGAGATAATATTTAAAGTAGCATCTTTGGAAATCAACTAAATGAAACCATAAAAGCCCCAATTCTCAAAGAAATTCTTAATGCATGGCATGGCTCATGACATTTTGATATTCAACAATGCATTTGAGCTCTTTTTTTCTTTGGCATAGAACAGTTTACCACTAACACTATCCTTTCTATGATTCAGGGAGTTACACTGAAACATTCTCTTTTTTGGGAATGGATTCAAGAAAAAAGAAGGCAGCTTACTAGGTTTCTTTATCATATGTTTAAAAACAGGAACTACAGATTTTAGAATCAAAAGAAAAACATTAGGGCCAGTCTTGATGGCCTAGTGGGTAAAGTTTGGCATGCTGCACTTTGGTGGCCCAGGTGCAGTTCCAATGCGCCAAACCACATCGCTCCTCTGTCAGTAGCCATGCTGTGGCAGCTGCTCACATAGAAGAACTAGAAGGACTTACAATTAGAATATACAACTATGTACTGGGGCTTTGGGGAGAAAAAAAACATTCAAAAGTAATGTTACAGTGAATAGAAAAAACTGGACTTGGTTTTGATCTAGTACAGAAAAATCTCACAAAAGAAAATATTTTCAGTTTTCAATTTGCAACTTATTATTATGTTTAATCACTTGTGGAAAGGAATAGAAACATGACACTGAGTTATTTGTGTGTTTTGGTTTTTAACTCAATAAAATATTTTCCAGTTTTCTTCATTTTAAATTATTGTTTACTTCAGTTTTATCAACAACCAGATCTATTTTTAATGTAGTATCATATTTCTGAATGTCATGTCTCAGTATTTATACACACATAAGTGTGTAATCAGGACATATACATAGAATAATAGCATTTTCCCTTTTCTAATGCCTCTTTGAGAGTGCATTTCCAGAGTACTGGGCATAAAAACATATAAACACAAACATCCTTCCACTAGCCTCCTTATACCAGACTCAACAATGTGTCCTTTACAAGCATTACTTCTTTTTAATACTCTCTACTAGGTTTGTTTATTTGTTTGTTTGTTTTACTTCTAACCTCTTATTACTTCTGTGGAGAGCTTTTGGTATAATTTGCATATAGAAAACATCTGCATCTGACTAAACCTTCCCTTCTCTTTCCCCTTCTCCAACTATTGCCTTTAACTGCTCATCCCAATTCCATGTTTAGGTATCACTTTTTTTTTTTTTTTTTTTTTGTGAGGAAGACCAGCCCTGAGCTAACATCCGTTGCTAATCCTCCCCTTTTTGCTGAGGAAGACTGGCCCTGGGCTAACATCCGTGCCCATCTTCCTCTACTTTATATGGGACGCCACCACGGCATGGCTGACAGGCAGTGCGTCTGCGGGCACCCGGGATCCAAACCCGCGAACCCCGGGCTGCCAAGCGCGGACTAAACCGCTGCGCCACCGGGCGGCCCCTAGGTATCACATTTTGATCCAGAATTGTTGATCAAGGTTTCTAGCAGGAGAATAAATTTATGTTCTGACAAAACAAGATGCCGCTCTTTTTCACCATCAGCTGTTTTTCTTTACCACGTTGCAGTAGAAGACAGTCTTATTCCCAAGAATAAAACTTGGAAGACCCTTTCCACTCCCTATTACTAATTTAGCTAATTGCAATTTCTTTTGCTCTGTCAGAGGAAGCAGTTCCCTCAATAGCCCTTTTGCTTGTCTGTGCTGTCAAATACTTGGTTTAGTTCGCGTGGCACTAACTGACTATATAACATCTACACTGCCTACAATTCAAACCTTCCCCCCAAAGGATCTCACCTGTCAGATCAAAATAAACTCTGTTAACATTTTATAATATCATATCCCTTCACTGATCAGTGCTTCCCCTGAAACCTCATATGGATCCCAAGATCTTTACTTTTGGCTATAAATATACTCAAATCATCAAGACAATATAACATCTTTTAAAAATCTTCTGTAATTAATCTAAAATTCATCCTAATACAACCTTAAATTTTCTATGATTGACTCCTTAAATCTTAATACGATAATTCTTCCATCAAATGGTTTCATTTTTTGTGGACCCAGGTTTTGGGGCATTTATAACACTATAATTTGTGTGTAACGTTTACATACACTTTTTTTTAATTTGCCCTGAGATGTGTATATCAAAATGCCATTCTGAATATAGAATATCATTATGAATTTTACAGTGTTTAACCTAGGAATAGCATATCCACTTCACATTGTCTGCCAACTGCTCTTAATTAGTAAAGAGTTTGGGAGCACTGGATTGAGAAGGACTCTGAGTCCACACCAAAGCTCAGTGGGAATAAATATCATGGAAACATCTATCAAAGTGCAGAAAAGGCATGTGTGCCAGGTATTTTCATTTCAGATTTAGAGCACAGGAATTTGGTTTCACTCTTTGCATAATATTGCTTAGCCCAGCATCAGGCAGTTGGTGCTTTTTACAAATACTAGCAGATGGTGTTGATAAAATTCATCCAGCCTGTGAACAAACATAAAAACCCTTGCACCATACCCTCTAGGTTGATGTGGCATTCATTTTTCTTAATTAAACTATCATTGTTAGGAAGCATCAAAAGAACTCTTTAAAAGCAAACTTTCATCAAGGAGAGACCTTATGTAAACTCCAGGGAAAGCAATAAGCAGATCATTACAGGGTTATCAACCCCCTGCAAAGTTATAAATTAAAGAATCAGTATGCTGTCAAGTGGCAAAGAGCAGAGGAGGAAAACCATGGACTGAATAGTCTCCTATTTTTTCTTTCAAACTGAATGACAATCACACAAAATCCAAATACATTATTCTTCTATTCTTTAAATTTTAATAAAAAATTGGTTAGTGGGAGATAAATTGCTCCTTAGAAAATCAGATCATGTGCTCTATGAAGTATGACTTCATAGATTCTACTTTTAGCCAGTGAATATTAGTAACACACGAGGACTACTTTTGAGGCTAGAAAGGAAAATTATTGCCTCATTGAAAATGTTCTTGCTCTATATAGTTAGTATTTTTAGCAAGTTCTCTGTGAAATCTTCTCTTTAAAGCATTGTCCCTACCTGAACTTCCTTCCACTCAACTGGGAGAAATTAAAATCTTCCTTATGAAGCTGCCTAACACGCTCTACAGATTCTGATATGAAAGTAATTACCACACATTATTGTAATTATTTGATCACACTATGATCAGCCCCACTAGAACTGCATTCTTAAAGGCAAGACTTGTTTCTTGATCATCTTTTGCTCCTCAGCACATGAAATAATGCTTTGCACAGGGTAGGCCCTTAATGAATATATTTGAATGAGTAAATGTATTCATTAGTATTATCGTTAAAGAGAAGAAAGGGCGAACTTGGCAGACTGAAGTTGAGTGGGCAAAATTTCCAAAAACAGAAAGTGCCATTTTTTGATAGATAAAACAACCACAGAGGTTAGAATGAAGGCAAAGGACATAAGCCTAAAGAGACTTGGGGATGAATAGGGAAGTAGGGTATACACTCTGGGGAAAACCAACAAAAATAGAAGTGTTAGTTTTTAGAATTAGAGTTGGATATAAGGGTAATGGATATTATCCATCCAGTTTTTGTTGACTGTAATTTCTTTTTAGGGAGGAGATGGTAACAAGGGCTAAGGAAAAGTAGGAAGATAGACCATAAATAATAACTTAATATGTATCTAGCACTTTACATATGCTATCATATTAAACTCTAATAGTACCATGATTTTGGTATTTTTGTCTATTTCTTCATCCTATTATAACTAAAGAAATAGCTTCCAAAATAATATATTTTTTGCTCAAAGGCCCTAATTAATAAGTGGCAGAATCAGAATTTAGGCTCACATCTTTCTGACTCCACAGGCTCTTACTTGAACTGAGATGGAGAAGAAGGAGCCCCACAACAGAAATTAATTTTCAGGTAGTGTTGGGAATGCTTTGTTGAAACCTCTTAAAAATCTTCTTGCTTTTAAATATCTTAATAAGTCCTTTTGATTTAGGGAGTTTTATGCTTGAAAAAAATGGCTATACATCTTTGACTGATTCACACATAAAACTCCATTTCCTCTCTTATAGTAAAATGTATTTGAAGAGAGATGCAAATTATTTTGGTGAAGTATCAAATGGTAACAAGCTTAGGCTTTGGAACCAGAAAAAATGGGTTCAGATCTGGCATTCTCACCACACCCATAGAACCCTAATGTTTCTGCACATCTTGCGAACAGAGATTCCAACTGTCCTTCTGCTCTTTGTACCAGACTATCTTTTCAAAGATGTTTGTATAGCAAATAGCCTCAGAGGTTAGAAATAGTTTCTCCCACCAGAGTGAAAGGCAAGTTTGCTTACAAGCTTGGGAGGTAGAGGCAGGGTCTCCCTCCAGAGCAAAGGACAGGCCATGAAGGATTCAATTTCCCTAAGCTCATGGTTCCTCTCCTATAATACCACCTACTGTGTGAGCAGGTATCTCACAAACTTCATACCATTCCATGAGAATTGGGGCTTGGAGAATTGGCACAATTGCTAATAGTCTGGCTCCTGACACTTCTGTGAATTATAAACTCTCCTTTGTTTCTGACCCAAGGGTCTTCTGTCTTTTATCACCATCCAAGAAACTGTGGCAGAGACACTTGTTAACTTACAAGTTGTATAAAGTCTCAGACTCTTCATTATTCTTGAAATGTACTGAATAACCTTGAGCAATTATTTTTAAATTTTTGAGCTTCAGTTTCGTATCATTATGAAATTTAAGTGGTTTTGCTTATAAACTCCTTAGTACGCTATAAATGATCAAATACATGGTAGCCAATAGTAGTCATGGAAATAGCAGCAGCAACAGTAGTAATAATATTAGCAGCAGTAGTAGTAGTAGAAGCAGCAGCTGCAGCAGCAGCGGCATCAAAGGGAGCTAACATTGAAAGAATGCCAATATATGACAGATATTTTACTAAATGGCAGGTATAGACTATCTTATTTAATCCTCACAAAAAACAGAACAGGTGGATTTTTTTCTCTCATTGCTTGAATGAGATAAATTAATCTCAAAGAGTTGATATGACTTGC
This sequence comes from Tapirus indicus, assembly GCA_031878705.1. NCBI lineage: Eukaryota > Metazoa > Chordata > Mammalia > Perissodactyla > Tapiridae > Tapirus > Tapirus indicus. The sequence goes on along the minus strand of CM062935.1, from coordinate 26,501,421 downwards.
CTGAGGTAACGAACACGGTAATTGTCAAAGCTGGGATAAGAAGCTAGCTGTGCATGATTTCCAGGGGTCTCTCCTGCATGCATTTGCAGCCATGCATTTGGGAGGAAGCTACAAAGTAATTTAGATGAGCAGTTGGAAATTTGTACCTCTCATTCACAAAGGAATTACAGAAACTTTCTTTTCTTGTTAGAAAGGAAAGCCCAAAGAGAAAATGATGTTGATCTCCAGAATTTCTGTGGACAAGATTCATCCATGAATTCAGCTACTGTTGACCATGTTCTATCTTTCAGGCTTTGTACTTTGAACTTTGTCCACATTAGTATATTACTGAGATTTCCCCATAATACAAATAATCTTTATCAGCATAAAGATTGTAAATAATAATAAACTATACAGCACTCTTAATCTCATAAATTCCCACACTAAGTCCTCTACCAGAAATCTTTAAAAGACTCATAGATTCAGTCAATATTTTTAAATGAAAACAAAATCATGAAATGAAATGAAGACAAAAACAGCCTACTTAAATTTCTAAACATCATAAACTCCATGTTTCTCTTAATATAAATATCAAGACACATATATACACAACGTATGCATAAATATGTATATAAATATAGATATATTTTACTCTCATTTCACAAGTAGTATTGTCTAATCTTAGCAAATATTTTCCTAAACTTTCATGTAGTATATGTTATATATATATATATATTTTTTAAGCTTCTGATTTTATAAAAGAAATAAGCACGAAGCACCAAACATGTGCAAATACACTGTGTGATCACAACTCTTTTTAAATGCTTTCATTTGTCAAATAAATATTCCATCAGCATAAAAATAAACATTATTTTTTCCTTTACCTCTACAGATGGGAACAGGAAAATCCCATGAGGCTGTATTAACTGAATTGGCTATACAAGTGAGTTGAGGGTGGCCATCAAGGATATAGCCAGTTACACAGCTGTAGCGGATCTTGTCCCCAGCGTCGAATCTTGTACCATATAACACACCTTTGGGTGGAACTCCTGGGTTTCCACAAGAGCTACTCTGCAATTCTATAAAAGAGAGGGAAAAGGAGAGTTTACAGTTATTTTAGCATGTATTTTAATGTCTTAGATTTATAAATTACATAGAGATGGATGTCTCTTTTCCTTTAAGAAGAGTTACAAAAAAAGGGAAATGTCTTCTACTTCAATACCTGTAATAGAAAAGTATGGTAAAGGAACTAAATTTTACCAAATAGGTACTAGGTATCACTCGGTGTGCTAGAAAAATTTAAATATTTTATATTATTCTATCTTTGTAGCAATTTTTTAAATCAGTATTACTCATATTTTACAGATAATTAAAACTGTGGTGAATACCATTTACATGGCTTCTTCAAAGTTAACATTCTACTAACATAGTAGTAAGCAAATCAAGCTTCATTAATAGACTCCCCATTATTTTCATGGCTCTACTTAACCCTAAACCATGAGGATTCATCTAAAAAAAATAGACATTTTGGGTAGAAACTTTTTTTCACTGAAATGAGAACAATATAGTGCAGTAAAAAATGGATATACTTTTGAAGTTAGAGAGATTGGGCTAGAATTCCAGCTCTATTATTTGTTTAATCTTGAAAATCAAACAAGAATTATAATAAGTACATACAATTGTGACATTTTAATTAGATCAATATGCAAAATATCTGAAAAATGCCTGATATATCAGAATATTTTACCTATTGCCTTATTTTATTAGCTGATGCTTAAAAGTATACAAATATAAGAGATATTTTTAAATAATATTTATTTCAGAGAAAAATCCAATTTCACTTTAAATGAAAAAACATACATAGAAAAATAATAGAACCACCAGAATTTGATGAGTTTAGGAAAGATACATTTTTCCTTATATTACTTTCTAAAGTTTCTATTACATTACTGTTATATTACTTTTATTCTATAAATAATCATCAACAGAAATACAAACAGCAGTGAATTAATGGGCTAAAAGATATTCCATTTTGAGTCAAGTCTATAGTTTAGTTAATACTATTATACAAATGTTAATATCTTAGTTTTGACAATTGTGTTATGATTACATAAGTAGTTAATATTAAGGGAAGCTGAATAAAATTATATGGGAACTCTGTACTGTTTTCACAATTTACCTGAAAGTCTGAAATTAGTGCAAAATATAAAGCTAAAAAAGACAATGCAATGCAAAAATAAAGTATGTTTCCAGTTTGCCTTGATATTCATCCCATTTGTGTAGTTAGCAAATTCCATGCAATATCATTTTAGATTAAACCAAATAATTATAAACCACTGTGATATTTAAAATACCAATGACTACAATAAATAAAAATACCAAAATAAAAAATGCTTCAAATATGTAGACGCAACTTTATAAATGCAATGGTCATTTCCAGATAAGTGTATACAGAGCTGAAATTTTGTATTTTTATCAATAATAAGTTTACAGTTCTTCAGGGAGTGTTTCTTAAGTGAACATTAATTTTTCTGTATAAATTTCTCAATGATATTGAAAAGAAAAAAAAATGTGATGAATTTCAAATAAGGCCAGTTTAATCAATGAAAAATATATTGGAATTCATAGAAATTACATTAAAATAAAGTATTAAAAATTAAAGTATTTACATTACATTAAAAATACATTATAAATACATACATTAAATACATACATTAAAAATAAAGTATTTACTTTTAGTTTAAAACAATTATTTTAGATTCTCAAACCCAGAAAATTAAAGACTTGACTAATATTAATTAAATATCAACGGTTTCTATAAATAACAGGCATTTTCTCTAAGCTTCTTCAGCATTTAATGATATAACATAAACTTATTTTGCTTGATATAAACTAATTTTACATATTTGTAAAACACTTGCAAACTTATAAACTTATTTTACATATAGTTATAAAATATTTTAAATATCAGTAACCAAGGTTATTGATGTCTTATATTTCACTTTACTATTTTCTCTAAGGCATATGCTATAAATTTATTTTTCATAAAATTTAAAACATTTATTATCTGTGAATTTTGAGCAATTCTTTAAAAAATACTTTTGAAGTAAACAGTTTATTTTGAAAAAGTTAATTTTGGAGATGATTCATTTGATTAATAGATGAGATGCTTGCTGCAAGAGATTGTGAGGTTAATAAATTTTGATATAATGAATAAGAATTCAATTCCTTGAATATAGTAATAACAAAGGAAATACTTTTAATGAAAGTACCACTTGTGGCCTCTAATCAATCCACTCCTTTCCCTTTCACCCCCTAAAAAATAATTAAGGTCAGGACTTCAATTATCATAAAATTATATATCTAGGAGAAAACGCAGTTTCCAAATTATTTCACAGGAAGCAGTTAGGTGGAGGAATAAAAGGAAAAAGGGAGGAAAGCTCTAAATAGTTGTTATATTCAGTTTTAACTTTGATTTAAATGAACAAATAAACATTATTCAGAACAAAGTACCTAAAGCAAAAATGGAAAACATATGAAGTGAAGCAATGAATGAATAACAACACTGCTTGCAATCCTAATAGATTACCTAATCTATCACCTGCCTTGTGACTGAATTATTTCTAAACCAATAGAGAGAGAAGAATTTAGGCTGTTTCAAAATGAAACTCAAAGAAGATAATTCCAAAACATATCTGGTTCTCACCTTCAGAAAATTGCTGCTTTCAATTGCCCTTGTTTTTTGATCTCTATAAGTAAGAATCACTACTCATCATCCTCTGTAGACTGAGTAACCCATGAAGACACTTATTAAAATGTTTCACATCCAGGTTTAATAGATTTCAATTCTACAGCCATTGCTCATGGATTCTACTTTTTGTCCTCTCCTTGCCCTTTAATTTGAGACTTCTTTCTAAGCTATGTCCATTTTAAGACACAGAGCCAAGAAGGATGTGTTTTTAACTGGAAGAATTATATAATCCACAATCAAAAATGCTATACTCTGATTGAACATTCACTTTTTAGTGTTGATTTTTTAAAATAAATAGTGCTGTATATTTTAACTTTTTAGTTAATAAGAGTTTTAGACTAGCTAAGTTAGACTAATTTTTAGACATTGTTTCTCTCAACTATCAACAGCTTTAATTAAGGGGAAAATGAAGACACACTCTACCATGTTCAGTAAAACAGATTATAAACTAATCATTGATATACATGGTTTTTACAATAAGTAGTGATTTTATTTAACTATTATAAAATCATTCTTAAAGAAAATAGATTTAAACAATAAACTGAAGAATTTTCATGTTAATTCATCAAATGTACATGCAAGATAACCACATTGTGCTTATCACTTGAATGTGTTTCTGAAGCAAATAATTACATCTAAAAGCACAATTGCCAAATAAACTACAGTTATCTTCTTTCACCAACAAATGATACTAATATATTGATCAAAAGGTTTAGGTGATTAAAATAATATAATTTTAGGTGATTAAATAAAACCTGACAAATCTTATGCAATATTCCACAATGCAAAGATTAAAATGGGATTGGATGTGCTGTGAGGGAATACTTAAAATTTGTTTTTACCAGACTGTTGATTGAGCATTGATCAATTATTTTTTTAATGCAAAAATAAATGAATAAAAGATTCCCTATGTACTGTAGCCTTGTTTGAATTTATTCTTAGAATCTATGCCATGAAATCATGTTTGGAAATAAAACAGAAATAATTAGAGTGGGCAGTTAAATGAATTGAGATTACTGGAGAATGTGTCTGAAGACTTTATACTCAAAATATGTCTCTGAAAATGTCAGAGATCCTTTATGTAAGTCTACTGCTCTATCCACAACAAATGATTGAGTTGAATTAAAATTCATCTGTTTTTTACTGGAAAGATGTCTATTTATGCTCTCTTCTCAGCGATATTGAAATTAACACCAAATAATATGAAGGCATTTTGACAACATAAACTATTCTAAAGTGTACAGGGTAGTTGATACAGCAAAATAATACCTAGAAAAGATCCAAGATAAACAAAAATCCAACTGTGTTATGGAGGTTAGAGTATAGTGACACTCGTCTATATTAGTTAAAAGGAAACTTATGATAAACTACCTGGTAAGTGGCACAACTAATTATTCACCAGAAGCTCTAGAAGGTTACCATTAACATTGCTCTGTGATGTATATCAGTTAAAGCAACACCACCTCCCTTACTTTCTAAGAGTTTACAATTTGAGAAGGTTAAGAGCCTTAATTGTTGAGATCAGCTCTGAGCCATACTCTGTTCTAGGCACTTAGGCCTTCATAGTCTCACTTACACCTCACAAAATACCCACCACTGTATACGACTTCCCCCACTGTACCAAAAGGGAAACTGAGACTCAGGCACATTAAGTAAGACCACCAACTAATAAATAGTAGACCTGTGGTTCAATCCTAGATGTCTCTAAGTTAAAAAAAAAAAATCCTCAGATCATTTCACAACTGCATGTTGTTACCCATGGAAAGCAGATATTCATTTCACAGTGTTTATTTAGCAGCTATCATAGGTAATACTCTGGTGATATAGTTTTGCAAATGACAGATATGGCCCTGCCATTATGGAGTTTATAACTTGGGGTTGACCAAGGCAATAAACAAGTGATTACAGAATATTAATTATAACATGACAAGTGGGACAAAAGAAACATAGAGACTATAATGAAATATACAACTGAGAAAATTTAATTGTCTTGATTAAGAGGAGATCTGAAGAGAATTTCCTGATGAGGTAAGGTTTAAATGGAGATCTGAAATAGGATAAGGAGTTAGCTAAATAAAAAAAGGAGAGTTAACAAGTATATTCAAAATTTTAAAATATAAAAATCAAAATACAACCGTAGTTATTAGATTTGGCAACACAATGAAGACAGGTTTTAAGGATGCAGTAGAGTAGAAACTGAATTGGAAAAAAAAATCCAAAATGGTTGACAAAATATAGATTCATGAAGTAAATAAATATCCTATGCATGGGCTCATGAATAGAAACAGGAGCTATTCTGTCATTAAATGTTTTTTGAAGGAGATGATATAAGCTCTTCAGAAGGGAATAATTGAGAGTAAATAATTACAATCCACTCTAAATGCATATATGAGCAGACATTTTCATAAGTATGTATGATATATACTGCGTGAGTTTACTAATGTAATACTAATTCAATCTTGAATATGAATAATTGTTAAAAGATCAAAATTCATTTTTAAAAATAAGAGTAGCCAAAATAATGTCAGCATACTATTTGAATATAAAAATATTAACTTTATAGGTTCAACACCCCTATAAAGTTGATATTATCATTTCCAAATAGTATGCATATATGCCTATATATGATTACATAAAACAATACATGTAAATCATTTATATGCTGAGCAAGCACTCAATACATGACAAGTATTATTAGCTCAACAAATTGCAGCTTTTATTTTTATAATAATCAACTTTGCATTTGAGACATCCGAATTAGGTGTGATTAAGTTATGATCTACTAGTGGTAGGGTCATGTCTTCATTAAATGCTAATTAACTACATTAGATCATTCCTGATGCCTTAAAAATTAGTTAGAAATACTAATTTCGTCAAGGGTAAAATTCAATTACTCCTCTCTAAGTCATAAATGAATTCAAGGTGTAATCTCAACTCCTGGTAGAAGACTTGTATCACCAAATTCACAAAGCTTCCCTATAGGTGTCATTGATTCACTCATTCTTTCATCTATTGGTTGGAATCATATATCAAGCATCACACCAGGCACAGTGATTATGAAAAGATATCTTTGATGTATTGCAGTGTAACAAAGTCTGGATAAGTTTAAAAAAATTTTAAATACAATTTAAATCCTGAAAAAGAGTATATATGAAGGACTATAGGAGAACAGAGTTTTCATCATATTTTCCTTGGAGAAATTCAATAAAACTCTACCAAGAAATTTATGAAAAGAAGAGTGATTCATACTAATGAACACATTAAAACAATCTTAGCTCTAAAAAAAAAAACACACCATTTGTTAGGAGCACATGGATAATTGTGAAAGGCAAGATATTTATCAAAATGCCAATAAGAAAATTTGACCTTGAAAATTGGAATGAAAATCAGATGAAAGGATAAGGGATACCATGACTACAGAATTGCATAATTATTCAGTCAAATAGATGAAGCACGATCCTGCTGAGATCAATTAACAATGCTTTAAAACATCGTAAATTTATATCTACTAAGGGAAGTAAAATCAAGTTGTGTGTACTTCTTACAGAAAATTAATCTCAGGGTTTTATTTCCAAGATGATTAAAAATAATTTAGGAGAGCATAACATCAAGTTGAACCTCCTAGTACCTCTCATCCTGAGACTTCAAAGCACTTAACAAACTAATACGTTTTCCAACTTCTTTAGTCATACAAAATGTTCTTTTATTACAGACACTGAACTGTTTCATTCACATAGGATATAAATGGTGTCATTTGAGAATTCACTTGGAGATTTCGTTTCACCAAACATTTGGGGAATATTCTGAATCAGTTATTACATCTATCATGTCCCATGGACTTTTATTTTAGTATATATAACTGTACAAAATTTATGTCTTTATACATTTGCTTCCTCACTAGACTGAGCATCTTGAGAACAGGGACTCCAATTCATCTTTGTATATCAAGAACTTAGCACATTTTGTAGGATGTTGTTGACAAGCAGGGAAGGATTGCTCCCTTAATTGAATTATCTCCTTTAATAGAAAAATATAAAAGATGATCATCACACAGTTTGTAGGAGTAAATGTTTAAACACAAAATAGTAGAGTGGAATTGATAGAGTAGAAGAGAGCTGAAGACATACCATGAATGAAACTTGTGTCATAATAAGCACTGGACCACACTGGCAACATGCAATCTCATATGGGTCAAATTACATAGTTGTGCCATTCAAATCTGTGTTGTTATGAAAATGCATTAACATCTATAAGTCAGTTCCTAAACATTAGCGTAATTCCTAACCTGCTGGTCACGCCACAGTCCTCTCTGGAATGCTGGACATGGAGCAAACATTAGGCCACAATTGTTATTGTGAAAGTCATCCTGAAGCTTCAAAATGTTCAGATTTGGCAATCAAAAGGACAAATGTCCATTTTTTAAAATTATTATTTTAACTTGATGAGAGGGAATTCAAACAAACTATTGGCTGCTAGAGAAGAAATGAGAGCAAATCAGCATTGTCGTAGCTAGTCTGTTTAAGAGGAAAGTAGATTACTAGATTGATTCAGGTGTGGAGAGCAGGAGACTACAAATAGATTACAATGTATTTCAAGCAGTAGAAGGAGAAAAGCCTATTGTCACAATTTTTTTTTAAATGAAGATAAATCTTCATGTGGGCTGATTATATTTCCAAGGAAGGAAGTGTGAAGCAGTGGGAGAGTTAGTATAAAACCAAACACATTACAAAATTTATGTTGTATGGATGAATGGATAAAGATATGGTATATATACACAATGGAATACTACTCAGCCATAAAAAAGACAGACTTCTGCCATTTGCGACAACATGGATGGACGTTGAGGGTATTATGCTAGGCGAAGCAAGTCAGACAAAGACAAATATAACGTATGATTTCACTCATATGTGGAAGATAAACACTTAGATAAGGAGAACAGATTAGTGGTTGCCAGAGGAAAAGAGGGTGTGGGGATGGTGAAAGGGATAAAGGGGTACAGTGTATGGATGGTGACAGATAAAAACTAGACTATTGGTGGTGAACACGAAGAAATCTATACAGAAACAAATATAATAATGTACACCCAAAATTTATACAACGTTAAAAGCCAATATGACCTCAATAAAATAAAAATTAAACATAAAATAAAATTTTTTAAAAATCTATTAAAAAATTTATGTTGTCTAGATAACATCATTCTGCTTTGATATTACAGTGCAGGTAGGGCCCACAGGCAATACAGATGAAAGTTTTGAGAGTCAGATTGAGAGTAACGGTCAAACATGATGGAGAAAATCCAAGGACAAGCAGTTAAATGGATATGTAATTTTGATCTGTTAATAAAAGGCAATTAATGTTCTTTCAATTTCAAATATCTGTGCCCTTTTATTGGCAAAATAAATTTTACCACCTAAAATGAAATTAATGAAAAACAATATTGTATTTTTGTTTTGTAAACTACCTACCAATGTATTAAAATCAATGGGTGGAAATGTCATGAAATATGAAAAATTTTATGATTATTTAAACCTAACTATATCCTATATAGCTACCAGAATATTAACAAAGCAAAATAAACAAAAATATAGAATAGAGACATATTAGCAGCCATCCTCACTTTGAAGTTTCTAAAAATGGAATAATGTTACATCTGGCATGGGTAGTATTTGATAGCTTGATTCAGAATAACAGAAAAATATGAATAGACTCTCCTCTCCTTAGGACAGAATTGGGACAAGTATCTATATTAAGATTTTTGGATAAAAGTAATTTAATTCTTTAAAGAGACGTGTTAAGCTGATTATGGAAAATTCACTAGATTATATAGTCATCAAATTTGAGTGAGAGATGCCACTGTATTTCAGCAATTAATCAATCTCCAAATAATTATTGAAGCCTGAGGTATAAATGTCAAAGCGATATAAAAAATAGGACACCCTTTCTGTTCTTTTGGAACTTATAACTCAGTTGGAAACATAAGACATGCAGAGTATGACCCTCTGGCAATTAAATAATAAAACTGATTCCATAAGCTGAAAAATTTTTTAAATTACTTATAATATACTTATACAAAAGGAAGAACACTGAATGCAATGAGATGAGTAGGATCTAAGTTGGAAAGGAGTCGAGAGTCAAATAAATCATGTGAATAAAGGCCTAGAGAGAGAAATGTACAAGATATGTCCAAGAGCGATATGCAAAACAAATGGCTTAAGCAGAACACCACACCTATGAGGAAATACAGAATAAAACTTCAGAAACAAGTGTTAGGGTCACACTGTGGAGAGCCTTTAAATTAGCAGTCTTAGGGTCAATGCTACGCTAATGCTACCACAAAGGCCTCAAAATCAAATGACTTAAATAGATAGTAGTTATTTCCTCTATGTGACTCTCTGACTGGTTTAGGCTAGGAGGGAACAGACTATGCTTTGAGATCATCAGGGAACCAGATTTTTTTCCATCTTACTGCTTTATCAACCACTTGGGGCATTGCGTTTGTGTAGTTGGTGGAGCTGGGTTGCCAAAATCATTGAATTTCAGGCTACTGGAAGTTGAATCTGAGAAAGAAACTTTCCCTCCCTTCCCTTTACTCCTGACGAAACCCCTTCACATTACTACATCCTGCTCAAATTCAAGGGTTTCTGGGAGATGCACAGCAATTTTTTTCCATGAAGGCCAACTCTAATTCCTCATGGATCAGTGATCTGTTAGAGCAGAAAATGGATGCTCAAGATAAATATCCGCATGTGGATAAGGGAAGAAAGGGGAATATTCCACAGTCAATGGTCATGGAAATAAATAGATCCTGTTGGACAGGAATTATGAAGATCCTCCTACCCCGGAAAACCCTGGTTCTGTTCTTAAGAAGGTGCTCCTTTGTCCTGTGTCCTCTGTTGTCCTCTGGCATTTCTTGTTCAATAGTTCCTCCTTGTCCATATACTTTGTGGGAAAATTTGAAGTGGGTGTGGCAGTAGACCATCCTTGGGAGTGCACAGTTTTTATATCCTATGTCTGCTAATGCAGGTTTGAAATTTAATGAAAATTGCCTTAAGGATTGAACAATCAAAGGTATTTGCAGAAGAGTTCTCAGATTTATTTGGCTAGAACTTCCTCTAAAAATTTATTAGCAATTGGTTTATTTGCTTCCAGTTATTTTCATGCGCCAATGAACAATTTCCACCCGCCCCCAACCTGCTTTAACCATCTCTTTTATTCTCTTTTTAATTGGGGCTACCTTGAGGTGATCTGAAGCAATAAACTTGGTTAGAAATGCAACATTCTTTATCTGATCTTTGTCCCAGGGCTGCCCTCCATCCTTTGACTAAGAAACTTAACAGGAGACTCTGATAAGCCTTCCTATCCCCTGCTGTACAGAAACAGTTGGCTTTCCCAACCCATACGTCACCAGAATTTTAGACTATTCTTCAACCTCTCTTTGAAAACTGGCCAGTATATGCCTGAGCTCTTGTCTTTTTTCTAAAACCTCATCAAAGGCAGCCAAGAACAAGGAGCCACCTTAACAACATCCTTTTTAACCTCATCCTTTTGAACTAGAGCTTCAGTGGTCTGCCTTCCACACTGTCATAAGCAATTACTTCACCAAACTGGCCATAACATGGAAAAGCCACCAGCTCACCAGCTCATAATATGTTTCCTTGCTACTATTCCTGACTACAAAACAGTAAAATGTATTTTAGGTTTTTATTTTAATACACCACTTCCAGTATAAACATTTCATCAATGCCAGACATAAAAACCAATTTTTTAAAGCATAAAGGGAGTTAACATAGTTTCTAGGAACAGGTTCTAGGCTGGACCTCTTGCTTAATAATACAGAATTAGCCTAATAAAGAGACTGCCACCTGGAGGCCACCACTGGAATTAAGTTTACCTGGAGTCACTGCCACCTCACCACAAATCTCTGAACAGGAGACCTGAGAAGAGCAGTCAGTTAAAATTACAATTCAAGGATCAGGGAGTCATAGCAAAATGCAAACATGACCGCTATGTTTTACCCACAGGGATTTGGAAAAAGCTGGAAAGTGCTGTGGTAAAATTGTAACATTGAGAATGAAATCAACAGCAAGAATTTGCAGGACAATTGCCTGTGCCTAAATTCCATGTTTCATTCTCACACAAGTGCATATAGTTGGTGGAACTTAATTCGCATCCCCTATAAAAGAGTTTCAGAAATGTGGTTTTGTTTGTTTTTTTCCTAAATTTGGGAAATATCATGTCATCCCAAAATATCCCACAATGGAATACTGATTATTTTGAATTAAAGTTACTTGAGAAGCAGCCAATCAAAAAAAAAAAAAGAAAAAAAAAGGCATTTTTTGACCCTTCTCTCTCTGTTCTCCCTGAAAGCAGGAAATGTTTTCTGTGTGAAAGATACTGTCCCCCTCACCCCTCAATATGTCATATGTATTCCGGTCTCACAGGTTTGCTTACCCTATTTTGAAATGTCTCCTGTATCTTCTCTATTCAAGTGTTTCTATCCTTCAAGATCTAAACCAATTCCTCGTTGGGGTAGTTAGTGCCGCTGAGTCAATTCCAACTCCTAGTGACTCTTTGTACAGCAGAGGAGAACCCTGCCTGGTCTTTCTGCACCATCCTCTCACCTTCCAGCGCTACATTAGACAATACTCCACTGTTATTAATAGTGTTTTCAGAAGTGGGTGGCCAGGTCCTTTTTCCTAGTCTGTTTTAGTCTGTCAGCTTCCCTGGAACCTGTCCACCATGGGTGACACAGCTCGTATTTGAAATACTGGTGACATAACTTTCACCATCACAGCAACACACAGCTGCTACAGTATGACAACTGACATAGGGTGGTATGGCTCCCTGACCAGAAATGAACCCGAGCCATATCAGTGAAAGCACTGAATCTTAACCACTAGACTGCCAGGGCTGGCAAACCAATTCCTACCTTCTCCATAAAGCTCATCCAAACTCTTCAGTCAATGATGATCACTTGTGCTCTGGAACCAAAAGGTTTTATTTTCTATTATATTCATTGATCACTTATTCAAACATCTTAAGATATCTCATTTTGCCACCTTTTATTGTTTTTCTTTTTTAATTCTACATTGTTCTCTATCTTTCAGTGTGTAAACACTGTCTACTCAAATGACTTGTGACCATAATCAAGGCAGATATTATATTTTTAATGTGCATCTTTAAAACTGCAAACTCTTCAATTCAGACATACTGGGCTCTCAACATTTATTTGGTTAAAGAATTAGCTTAATTCAAAGAATTGGAAAGTTAGGAAAATATGATAAGTCCAAATTTCAAATCTCTTTGGGAATTCATTCCCTTGAGGAAAAAAATTCTGAATCTCATATTGAAGCAAAGCACAAGACAATAATCTTTGTGTGGGCAATATCGATAGGGAAGTGGAAACCAGGGCCTTGAAAGTTTCCTGGATGACAAGGTGTGCAGGGAATCCCGACTATTTTACTCTTCCAGAGTATTGTTCAACCTTTCCTCCCTAAAGAAACAGCTCTGAAAGTGTGGAGGAAAGCTGAAAACAAAGGGGCTTATTCCAGTTGATTTGCATTCTTGCAGTTGACCTTATCGTTAGAAAATGAAATATGGTGAAAAAAAGCTGCAGTAGTGAAATCAAATAAATCTGGCTTTGAATCCTGTCTCTACAATTTCCTAGTGTGTGGCCAATGAGGCTTTTAATACTTCATTTTCTTCCTTGGTACCATAGGCATTACTGAAATTTATTTAGGCTACTTAAGCAAGTTCATAAGAACTCACTATGATTTTAACTATATTGAGTTTATTGATATCACCACATTCTAAAGTTCATTTACTGATTACTTGTTTCATACAGACAAGATGGCCATTTGCACATGAACTCACTTTCCTCAGAAAATATGTATTTATGAGGCTTGAGTTCATTGAACATGTCTGATTTCATTTCATTCAAACCATATCACATTTAACAATGGCAAAGGTTTCCCAACAATGCATTTACATTGTTATTCAGTTCACTTATCTTCACTGCTATCTTAACATTTAGAATGTATTTTACCTTTTTAAGCATTAACATCTACTAATCATGCTAACTAGTTTTGTTACTGGTTATAGTTCATGGTATAGTACAATAGAAATTGCTTCACCAGAGCTTTGAAAAACTAATTGAAACCAATTATGACAATTATCTCTCTGTTCAATTGCTTGCACTAGACTCTTCCCTCATTCCATACTGTCAGACTGCAGATAATTTTCCCTGATGAGACCTACCCAATTGCATTTCAGGCTTTATTCAGTGAGCATGCATACTTCTAATTAAAATTAAGAGGAGCTATGCATGGATTGAGTGAGGACTGGAGTTATTAGGATTGTAATAAGAATATAAGTGAGAATTAAGTACCATTGGACCTTCTTATTTTAATTAACTACCCAAACACTCTTAATCAAGCATATAATTAAATTTAAGAGGAAGTGCATTGTGTGCTAATTGCCATTGATTATTAATAATATGCTTATTTATGCATGCAAACTCTATAATGCCGTATATCTCCAAACTGTTTCTGAATGACAATAACTGAGTTCTGCATAATGAAACTATTAATGAAATGGAGTCTTGCGAGAAATGTCAGATGAGAAAATAGCTCAGATCTCAGAACTCCTCTTCCCTAACTTTTCCTTTTGAAAAATTAGAGCAAGTGACATGAACTCACACAGGAGAATATCAGTAACTATATCCTGCTTTTTTTTCCCAATCACGTTTTGTTTTCTGTGACAATATATGTTTTGGGGATATTGGATTAAAACAAGGAATTCATGTGCACTAAAAACATAATTAATCACTATTTTAGCTTTTAAAATGGTATTTTTTTCCTTTATGTTGCCATTTAGAAATTATTTTTCATTGTATGCTATAAATTAATTCTTTTTTCATTTATTCATTCATTCACTTAATATTATCTAATGGTCACTTGTTTATTAAGCATCTACTGCATGCCACACATTGGTCTAGGCACTAGGAATACACCAGTAAGCAATACATACCCCTTCCCTCATGGAGCTTTTGAGCTAAACTTGTGAATAGGTGGTGGAGAGGGGACACAGATGATAAATAACATAAAATATTCAGCGTATTATTAGATAAATGTTAAAGAGAAATAGAAAACAAGGAAGGGGAATGACAATTTTGATAGGGGAGACAGAAGTTTTACATATCTTAACTAGGGAAGGTCTCAGTGAGATGGCGACATTTGAGTTAAGATCTGACTAAATGAGAAGGAGGAGCTGGCCATAAGGATATCTAGGGGAAAGGCATTCCAGGCCAGGGAACTGCAAGGACAAAGACCTTGAAGCACAGAATGCCTGGAGTGTTCATGGAATAGTAAGAGTCCCTTTTAGTTGGACTGACTAAAGGGGGATATTGGGAGGAAATGAGGTCAGAGAGTTAAAACAGGGCCAGACAGTGTGAGACTTTGAAGCTGTTTTAAGTCTATTTTCAATTCGTTCATTTGAAATCACTCTGCCTCTCAAAAAATATGCTTATATAGCTATTTCCTGATTTTTTTAAGGTACATAAGTTATCTCCTCACAATGGAAAAGAAAGTTTTAGTCTCTTTCTCAACCTAAACTATCCCCCTCCTAACACATTCTTCCCATAAATTTCTGATTGAAATATTGACGACATTGTAACTATGTAAATACTATTCTTAATATTCTTAGCAAAGATATGAGTTAAACTGATTGCTTTTATTTTCTGCATAAGTTTTTGTTTTCCATGGAGTTAATAATTTTCCTTCATTTATTTTTTATTTATTTCATGTTAGTAAAATCTCAGCTTCAAACTCTTTACCAATTGTCTGAATCTCTTCCCAATACATTCAGATACATCAAGCATTCGACTTCAACTCATTGAAGAAGAATTTTCAGAACATTCTAATCTTCTCCATCTGGGCAAATTGATGTCTATTTTATGTTTTTATTACCAGGAATTATTCTATATATTCCATTAAACTATCTTCTTGGTTGGATCCTCTCTTTCCTACATCGCATAATGTTCTTTTTCTTTGTTATAATGAAATACCACTAGCTTCCTAAGAATGTGTGTTAAAGAGAGATACAATGCATACCTTGTGTCTTCATACTATGCTCACACATTTGGATTGGTACAGGATGCTAGTATGGAAACCATTCACAATAGGATTTGGAAGGCAAGGCTCTGTGACAGTGTTGATGTTTTGAAGACCAAAGTGATTCTGAATTTTGTCACTTTGAATTTGAGCTTATTTTTCTCTTGCTAAAAATCTGCATACCTTCTTATAGTTTAGTATTTTGTTATTTGACAAGGAAGAAATTATTTTCATGAATTGTTCTGGATACTTGTTGAGCCTTTTCAGTCTGGAAACTCACGTCTTCTGCTTTAGAAAAAATTTTTGCATTATTTTCTCCCCTTCGTTTTATCAATTACCTCTTTTAAGAACGACTATTATTGAAGGTCCTATTGGACTGCTCCTCTAATTACTACTGCTACTACTACTTTATCTCTTCTTTCCTATTTCCTATACTTGTGTCTGTTTTTTCCCTTTGTTTTCTGGAAGTTTTCCACAAATTTGCCTTTAAATCCTTCTATTGACATTTTCATTTAAATTTCTTTTCTTTTAATTTCTAAGAGTATTTCCTTATTCCTTTTCTATAGTATTATGTCCACGTTTTATATCTCTTAGAGAACATTCATATTAGTTTTTATGTTTGTTCATTTTTGAAATTTTCTTTCTGCTCATATAGACCCTCTTTCCTTCAAGTTGTTATATCCTGTTTGTTTTGGACTTTAGCCTCTATGTTAGAGCTTCCTCAGAAGTTAGATTATTTTCGTTTGCTCATATTTGCAAGTAGTTAAGTAAAAAGCTGAATAGATGCTTTGAGTATATGGGTAGTGCTTGATACGGCAGACTTCACTATAGGGTAATTTTCTTGACTATTTTGTTGAGACACCCACTATTATCAGTATCTTTAAATATTTCTTGTTAGACTGCTTAATTTCTGCATAAAAGATCATTAATTATTTGCTTGGAGAGTACAGAGCTAGCTGGCAGCTTTCTGTGAATTAATTGGTAAATAATGTATGTGTGGAGAGGGGTGTCAAAATTTTCTATGGAAGCATTCACTTAATCCACCTGGGTTTTACATTGTGCCTCTCTTTTCAATTATATCTGAGACTCATCATCCAGAGACTGTTTTACCCACTTCAAAAAAATAAACTTCCAATATTCAATTAGGGTAGGGAAATGGAAGTTGCCTAGTTGCATGTTTTTGATCCTCTTATTGCTTCTTAAGGGGATTTTCAACTAATCTTCCTGTTTTAGGTGTGACCTTCACTGCTTCTTTTAGAAGTTCCTGGTGTCACCAATTCATGAGACCTTTTGGACATCATGAGGTATAAACTGGATTGCTTCTTGGCTTTCCCTACTAGTGACTTAAGATTCAACCTTCTAGTGACTTCTAAGTCTGTTACCACTAGTTCATCTCATTTACTAGCCTCCAAAATATTATTTAGTTTTAGTCCTCTCCCATCATCTATATTCTTGTGAGTTTCTACCATTTAAAAACCTTTTGATATTTTTATTGTGGGTCAGGAGAGAGTAATAATCAATGCTTTAGTCTTTTATCTTCACACAAAACTCCATACCCAGCCCTTATATATCAATCGGAAAATAATAAATGAACTGTAAAATGGACATCACTTACAAGCATATGGTACCTTAGGTTACAGGCGGATAAAAGCACTGTATAATCCTAAATCCAAGAGACCTATTTCTAGTGAGATATTTTTAAAATATTAATTATGTTTATGAATAAGTATAAACATTTATAAAGAAATATGTAGTGTTGTAGAGAATCTGGAGTCATTAAATTAGCAAATATGTTGGATCTACCTGCATATAAGTCTCATTTTAATTTAAATTAACTTGAACATACACATTATTTTGACTTCTGAGTCTGGAGAAACAATATTAAAACTGTAGAATAGAATGCCTGTTAATTTCCATAAACTGAAGAAATATAAAACTTTATTGAATCAAGAACCAACTCTTCTTGAAAAAAAGCTACACCAAAACAGTACCTTACTTTAAACTTGTTCATAACTGCACAAGAGAGTGTTTAACATGATGAAACAGCAAAAGATACTGCCGTACTGCCCTTGAGTTATCACATTCAAAAGTTAATCATACTATAATCATGCATAAAGCTGTGTG
The DNA here is from genome assembly GCA_031878705.1 of Tapirus indicus. Taxonomy (NCBI): domain Eukaryota; kingdom Metazoa; phylum Chordata; class Mammalia; order Perissodactyla; family Tapiridae; genus Tapirus; species Tapirus indicus. The sequence goes on along the minus strand of CM062935.1, from coordinate 26,483,457 downwards.
TTAAAGTATGCAAAATATATTACTGTAATATTTAAGTAAATGTAATTTTCAACCATGCCATATATTTCTGAAACTATGAGATCAATTAATATTGTTCCAATTGTTTGTAGAGCACATTGCTGTACACAAAGTATATACTCAAAAAATATGTGAATGAAAAAAGAAAAAGAAAACATTGGCAAGGAAGGAGAGATCAGTAAGTAGAGTACAGAGGAGTTTCAGGGCAATGAACTACTCTGGATGATAATATAATGCTGGATACATGCCATTACACTTTTGTCAAACCTACAACATGTACAACACCAAGAGTGAACTGTAATGTAAACTATAGAGTTTGGGTGATAATGACGTGTCAATACAGGTTCCTCAATTGTAAACAGCTGTACCACTCTGGTGCAGTGGTTCTTAGGCAAATGCTTCAGATATTTTATGAACAATATTATTTTCATTAGATGATCGTAGAGCTCTAATAGGAGAAAAGTAATCATTTAGGTCTTAAAGACTTCAAGAAATTACAGGTTATAAACATTTTAAATCTCATTGTTTCCAATTAGCAATACCATACCTGCTAAAGCTCTTCACTGTAATAAAATTCAATCAAAAAGGCAGCTAGGTCAGAAGGAAATATTGCACTATCATGGTTCACAATATTCACTATATGCTAGGGAGAAACATGCCCCAATTCCTCCTAAATTCTGTACCTGAGAACCAATGCTGCATATATTTTTTATTTGTTATTAAGCTATTAATTACAGTTTTAAAAGCATATATGAAATGTATAAATCTAAGATGTATAACAAAATACATTGCTGACAAAAAAATAGAGGAAGCTATGTGGGGGAGCAAGGGGTTTATGGCAACTATATATTTTCTGTTCTGTTTTGCTGTGAACCTAAAACTGCTCTAAAAACAAAGTCTATTAAAAATAAAAATAATAAAAAATGATGATAGTTAACACTGATGACATAAATTTCAGTGCCCTTCATAATCCAACCTCTGCTATAGTCTTTCACAGTGGCTTACACATAGCTTGCAATTAAGTAGAATTCACATTGTTTGAATTCACATTGTTTGACTGAATGAAGAAATGTACTTACTATAAGATAGGTGTTATGAAATTCTAAGTACAGGTTATGGAGCTTTCCTCCATATTCAATTGTCCCTGATCTCTCTCACCTACTTCTCAATTGCTCTAGTCCCTTCTACTTCATTATAGGTCATTGTGTCTCTACTTCACTAACACCAAGAGATTAAGGACATTTAATGATTGTCCTTGTATGTCTTACATATTATCTCTCTAAAAGCAAGTTATTGAGCTATTTTTTTGTATTTTTTTTTCTATCTTATTAAGAAACAGTACTGAGAACTACTTCCCACAGCACTGCCAATTCCCCATGGCACTACCCATTCCCCCACTCCAAGAATCCTTAATATTCTTGTGTTTTTCAAGTTTCAGTGCTTGTTAACCACTTTGTATTTCAGGAAAAAATCATGATATTGCAAAGTATCTGGAACACAAGCAGAATACTGAGAGAGCTTTACTCTAAAAATCTTGGTCTTAGAAGTCAAAGAGAAAGAGGTTTGAAACTGAGCCTTCAAATGGAATTTGTGGGCTAGGGCAAAAAAAAAAAAAAAGCTTCTCAGTGATGATTATGGTTTTCTTTTTTAAATAAGATTGCCAGATAAATTACAGGAAGTTCAGTTAAATTTGAACTTCAGACAAATAATAAATAATTATTCAGTATAAGCATCTCAAGTCTTGTATGGGTATCTTTTTTTTTGTTAAATCTAGCAACACTATTGGGGGGGGTGTCATTTAAGAACTCATTCTGGATAAGTGGAAGAGGAAAGCTCGCTAATGCACAGCAGACTACATTTCCTGCCATCACAAAGAGAAGGGACCTAGAGCTAGATTTAGCTGATTTAATGCTAAAAAAAAGTTATTTTTTTACATTGGTAGTTATTTTGGAATAAATCCATATCCCCCATAACTCATTTTTTAAAAATTTTAGCCTCTTTTCCTTCACTTCCATTCAGAGTTACATATCCTTCCTGTACAAATATTGGATGACAACTTATACTATGAGAAAACAAGTTTTCCTCTCTAATCCTTTCATTCCACTCATTAGGAAATGTCACCTTCTCATAAGTTTTAGAGAGAAATTTCAGTCCCTCTCTCACTCTATAGGGTACTGATCTAATTGTTGACCTGCAGGGTAGACTGTTTTGTTTCTTTATCCCTTGAACTATTTGTGTGCAAACTTTTTCTGTACTCCTTTCCATTTTTTTCTACAGAGTAAACTCCCTGGGGAGGCCCTGGCCTTAAAGGAGAGTCCTTCCATTTTCCATCTCCTCATTTTGTGGATGAACAGGTATGTTTGCAGGGGGCTAAAAATGGAAAGCTGAGTCTAGGTCCTGGGCTCACTGCAGCCTCATCTCCAGTTCTAGTATAATAGAGCTAATATTTTGATCCATGTATGACCACTATGACTGCTTTCCAATTGGTTCAGAATCCAGACAGAAGAGGTGGGAGAACAGACACTCTCTTTGACTCCAACACATATATTTATCATCTCTTTACTTCTGCAAATTATTAATATTTTCTCCATTCATTTTACTCAGTTATTGGATTTCTATGTGCCCAGCATGGTGCTATGTCTTTAAAAAAACGTTCTCTGCTCTGTAGACACATGCTTTCTAGTAGAAGAAACTGTACTGAATACTTGATTATGATATGAGGTGACAGTAGAATCTTACGCAAAGGGCCATGGGAAACACAGAAAAAGGGAAAAACAATTAATTTTACCTCGAAAACTCAGAGAAAAATATATTTGAACTTGCTCTTAAATTATGCATAAAAGCTTACTTAGTGAAGATAAGATAAAAGGCATTCAGAAGACAGACCATTTGCAAAACCAGGAGGCATGAACACACACGGCTTGTTTGGGCAAGCTAAACAGATTGGAACGAACAGCGTTTAGAGCATATGGTTATGTAGACAAACAGATGCACGGCTATAAAGATATACTGGGGTCAGACCGCACACATTTTTATTACTTTAAACTTTAGCCTACAATTTTGGGGGCACATGGAAGGCTTTCACAAAAGTTAAATGTCATGACCAAGATTATATTTTTAAAATATAACTGGCAACAGAATCAAAGCTGGGTTGAAACAGAGAGCAAAAAGACACTAGAGACAATGGAATCAGCTAGGAGTTTTCCTTTACTAGACAAAAGATCTTATATCAATGATAAACCAATTTCCTATTAGTCAGTTAAAGTCACTCCCATGTTCAGGACTCTATCAGGCCTTCTTATTTCCCATTGCAGGAAGCCTCAAATCTTCCTGACATTAACACCACCCACAATTTAAACTCACTCTTTGTATATAATCATTTCCTACTCTCTGAGTGCTCCTAAAACTCGAGTAGAGTACTTTCAAGAAGATCTGAGATCTAGCTCAGGTTCTGCCACCCTGGTTGTGTGACCTCAGGTAAGTATTTTAATCCCTCTGTGGGACAATTTTCCTCACCTGTAAGTTCCACGAGGGCACGGACCATTTCTATCTTGTCCATTTTTACATTTTAGCCCAAAGTATAGAACATAATAAGTGCTCAATAAACACTTACTGATTAAATGAAGTGATAATATTTGCCTTATGTACCAGATAGGGGCCCTGTGAGGATCAAATCAAAGCATGCGAGGGGTAAGTTATAAACAATTTAGCCATGTTAAAAATACTGGTTTGATTATTACCTGGTTACAAAATAACACATATTTACTGTAAAAAAACTTTAAATTATAACAATCATAAAAAAATAACAAAGTATTATTATGCTATTACAGATAAGCATCAAGATGAGCTTACACCCAGGCATTTTGTATGTGGAAATATAGACCTTAAAAAAAAAAAGCCACATAGCACAGAATATTTTATACTCTATTTTTTCTAGCAATAGATTGTAAAAATTAAGCATATAGTTAAATGTTTTACAACATACCCTTAATAGTTGTAAATTATATATTATATGCATATTCAATAATTTCTTTAATTATCTGATTTACTAGATAACACTAACTTTATTCTTTGTGGACAGAATTAAGTGGAGAGATTGTTTTTATATAAAATTCAATTTACTAAACAAAACACCATAGGGGGACTGAGGATTGGTGTCACATAGTTATATTTGATAAGCTTATAGATTCAATAAATATAGTTGCTCTTATTATATAAAGGATAGTATAAACGGATGAATTAATACTGAAATAATTAATACATGAATACTTATTTATTTTTACAATATGTCTAAAAAGATCAACACATCCTGCAATCCGTTATTGTGTAGTGGTTACCATGTGGACTTGTAGTTGAGACCAACATGGATTCCCATTGTAGCTCTGCCACGCGTTAGCTAGGCGACCTTGAGCAAGTCGCTTAATTTCCATGAGCTCCAATTTTCTTATATGTAAACTAGATATAACAATAACCACCACACATGCTGTTATGAGAGTTATATGGTATTGTGCTGATAAAATGCTTAGCACATTGCCTGACACTTGGTAATCACTGAGTATAAGCTATTGTTACTTATTATTATCACAATTACTCTGCACATATGCTATCATCCTTGTTAAATCCCAGCACTCTCAAGAGAGATCTCCCGAATCATCTCTAGTGGCTCTTACTTGGAATGATTATCTCTCCCCAAAATAAATCAGGTAAATTATTATATGTAAAACAAGTCATTTCTGGTCAAATTTTACAATGAAATAAACTCATTAGCTCATTAGGTTTAAAAAACGTTGGAAATTTATTTTTCAGGGATGTAGAATTCTTCCGTTTGTAAATATAAAAACAATAAAACGGGTTAGGTTTGTTCTTGTATTTTTAGCGTCTATCATGAATATTCTGAGCAAACATACGGAAAATCTAAATTAAAGATACGGTATCATGATAAAGCACACATTTTTATTATTCACACTTTGAATTTTGCCCTTTAGAAAAAAATACAAACTCTATTCCAGAATTGGTCTTAAGTTCCTGTAGAAGGAAAGATTGTATACATATAACTTTTGCAGTGCATCTCTGCAAAAAGGGAAAATAAAATATTTGTCTTGGGAAATGTGTTGAACTTTCTACCATATAATCCCTGAACAAAATTTACAAAAAGTCCCTGACCAATCAATATTTTTAAATATCCCTCCCTTTCCTTCCAATTCATACACTAATTCAGGACAGCTTTTTTTTTTCATGGAAAAAGCACACTACCACATTTTAACTCAGTATTAAGCACATTTTTGGTTAAACCAAATAATTGTTTCACTTATTTTGCAATTTTAATCATTCATTACTCCCTTATAGCAGCTACAGAAGTGTGTCCAGAGGAGCCTGACTGAGACTCTCTGCTGACCATTTCAGAAACTGCAGCCTATTCCCTGATTCTGCATTTAACCTAGTTAATCTCTGGTCTTCATCTGGAATAACGTTGGAATAATATGTAGGATTATCAAAATACCACAATCCTTAAACAGAGCCAATAGTAAAAATACTGTACTCTGAAATTACTTAGCTCTAAAGAGGCAAATCAATCATTTAATTTTCTGACTTACAAGTCATCTTCTAATTTTCAACTTCCAATAGATGTCGAGTATTACGACTCTCTCATCATGCTAATCAGAAATAAATTTGCTTTCATGATGGTATTAGTAATACAGTATATTTCTAGTATACAAATGCAATCTGGGTGGAATAACCTTTTAAACCATAGTCAGGTATTAACAACTTAGTTCTCTTTAGTAATCCTTTAAGTTAAAAAGTGCCTTATCATTCTTTTACTGACATATATTTTACATTAGATTCCCTAACAAAATATACACACACCTCGTCTACTGGTACAGAAGGTATTTTTAGCCACCCATTTTCACGGAGGGTGAGTAAACAGAGGCTCAGAAAACTTAAGCAGCCAGCACAAAGTCACACCATTAATAAATGGTGGATGTAAGTTTTGATGGGAGGTGAGTGATTTTTTTCCGCTACATCTCATCACTATGGAAATTATAATAATTTCCATAACATTACAAAGCTCTGAGAAAATGGAACATAATAAAATGACTTCTTAGAGGTCAGAAAATAGGAAAGAAATATCTGGAGCTGAAAATGCTGCCTCCTATTGCAGAAACTGCTCTCAGGTCGACAGCCTTGGTTATCAGAACTTGAGTGATGAGAACAGTGCCTGATTACATGCTGTCAATTCCCGCTATTATGTCCAACCCAAACCTCTTTGTGCTTCTTATTTATACATCCAACTGCCTACTTAACATCTCCTTTTAGATGCCTCATGGGCATCTCAAATTTAACATGTCCAAAATGGACTTTATGCTTTCTCCCCAGTCTTTGACATCTTTAGTAACCAGCACCACCCTCTTACAGTTGTTTAAGGAGAAAGTTAGCAGCTGTTCTAATATCTGTGACCCCCTCTATTCCTTTTCTTCAATTCATCTACAAATTCTATCATATCCACCCCCAAAATATATCTCAGATCTGTCCCCATCTTTCTATCTCCACTGCTACCACCTTATTTCAAATCACCAAAATCTCTCCCCTAGATGCTATCATATGCTCCTACTTGGCCTGCCTATTTTCTGCAATCCACTCTTGTCTCTGCAATCCATTTGACTACACAGCAAGAGAGATAATCTTAAAAGGTAAATTAGACCATGGCACTCCCAGTTTAAACCTTTGAATGACTCTCATTTCTTTTATAGTTCCATCCATGGACTAAAATGCCTATGTGCTCTGGAACATACTCTACTATAGCTAAACAGGTCTTCTTTCAGTTCCTTTGAAACAAAGCAAATCCATTTCCACACTTACTCCCTCCTTCCAGTTTCACCTCAACTGTCACTCCCTCAAAGAAGCCTCTTTTTAATCTCCAGTCTTTAATAGCATTCAGGCAAAAATAATTACTGAACTTGATGCTTACTTGTTTATTATTTATGGAGAATATAACTCTCTCCAAGGTAGGGGATATAACTATTTTATTCATCAGTGGTTTCCAGTGCATTGTGCAATCCCTGGCATCTAGAAAGTGCTAAAAGCTAGTTGAATTAATAAATTAGGTGAGAGTAGAAAGTTCATAAAGAAGCAAGATTTACTATCAGGTTGAAAAGGGCACTCCAATGCATTTTTCTCTCTCAGAACTCTTTCTACAGACAGCTTCATATTAAAGATCTCCTTGTGTTATCTTGACCTAGATGGTGTTGCATGGGGCTTATTTATAGATTCGAATTGTTTCCTATAGTCATAGCTCTGCTAGAAGGATTCTGAACTGCTCACAAATATCCTTCTTATTTCAAAGCCGGGTTTTGCACTTTATTTTCTGAACCTCTGCTGGCATAATTTCAAGAACACAGTGAAGTTCATTGAGAATGCAGTTGCTTGCATTTTATAATAGTTGCCTTCATATATGTTACCATTTCAAAATCCTCCTGTAGTTTACTATCACAGGTTAATTAAAAGTGGAAATATCAAATTTCAAAATTATGATCTAAGCTCTACTAAACCAATATTCTCTATTCTTATGTGTCCCAGAATGATCTAAATTAAACATTAACTAGATCTTAAACTAAAAAGTAAATTGTTTGATGGCATGTTTTATTTTTGCTTGATAAGAATACTGTATTATACCACGGAATGCATCATTAAAAACACTTGTGCATTCCTCACACGTGCGTGCTTACAATGAAGTTTACCAGAGTTACATAATGTCATAATGTTTTCAAGGTGGCCCTGCCTTTCAACCTCCCCTATTACTAGAACCTGAGCATTATCCAAAAGAGACAACATGTGACTTTTTGAAACAAAAATTATAAGCTTGTTTTTTTAAAAAACTGTAGAAGGAAGTTTAGCTTTTCTTTTATCCCACATAAATCAAATTATTGCATTAGTTTGTTTTACAAATGCATTTAATATTGTATAAAAGGAATAGGAAAAGTTAAATGTGAAAAATTTTATGTACTTTACCCCCTAGTTGAGTGGGATTGTTTTTATTTTATAAATGGAATTTCAACATAGATTTCCTGGTATTACACACCCTACAGCTATAGACCAAACTTCCACAACTAATATGCCACATGTTTTGCTACTAAAACAGAGCCACAAAGCTGGAGAAAAGTAAAATAAAGCAAAAACAATGCTCTATTGATGGCACTTTTATGCAATTGTAAATTTACTGGAACCATGCCAAATTGTAACACTTGACATCATATCCATTCTGTTGCTATAAACCAGAGCTAGTATAAAGCAACTTTCCACTGCATAAAGGCTGCTGTTTTTGCTTAAAATTAATTGCACATGTGTTTAATTATATAGCAGCTCTTCAAAGTGATTATATAAAATGTTATTTCTTCTTGGTCTTGCTCAGATCTCTCAAATTATAGTTCTCTAACTCTGAAAGCAACAATGAATTTTAATAAAGGGCAGGGTTTGCAAATTACTGTTGCCGGGTTGCTGCCAGTGACTGAAAAGCCTCTTTTACAAACTGAACGAAGTTCTATTGTCTTTGTTCACTTCCAAGTGAGAAGGGACTAGAAATACTCGACTAGGCCACCAGAGGGCACTCTGAAGAAGACTGGAAGATAACTCCTCTTGAAAGGTCACTACCTTAAAACTGCCTTTGTCATCAGATTGATCTAAAGATCTTCTTTGATATTACCTTTCATTATGAAAAATTTCTATCCGAAACTCCTGAAGTAATAATATAAGTCATCCTCAAAGAACAATGAGTATACTTGGTAAGCATTTAAGTCAAGGTTGCCTGGTTTTTCCATCATTTCCATTGCCTGATGTGATTCAGGCATACTTCTACATAGATTGATTTAAACTAATTTATCTTTAGTTCAAGCTGCCAAATCTAGTTGTATTTAATTTGGAAACATGAGACAGTATAATGATTCAGCAACCTATTTATAGGTGTAGACTTTATACTAACAAGTAATATAGATGTTGAATATGTAGCTTGAAGAAGAAAGTGCACTTGAATCAACTTTTGGAATCAACAAACTTTTCACCTGAGCAATTGTCCAGGTATTTGGCACTTTGTTAGAACCAACCTAGATTTGGACAATTTGTGAAATGACAGCAGGATAAATTGTCATTGGTGATCCAATTTATGGAGGAACCCATGTTTGTCAACTGAATTTTAAAAAATGCTTTTATAATGCTCTCTTAAGCTATGCTTTTTACTTTTATATAAGTAATTTTTATCCAATGCATACAATTAAAATATCAAATACTACTGAAGAGCTTATAGTGAAAAATTACCATCCTTAATCTCAAACCTTTCTATCACTTCATGCCTGCTCATCAGTTCTGTTCCCTAGAAGCAAAGGCTTTTAACACTTTTAGATTTTTTTATCCTGATGATAGTTAAATTAAAAACTGGTAAATAATGTGTATAAACTGCTCTCCCTTGTTTTATCTATTTTTAGACATCTTCAATTTACTTTCTATTATATAGGTAAAATAATATAAAACACAAGGGAAAAAACATGAAAGTTAAAATAAGACATGAAGAACTATCTCAGTAATCTTCTCCATATAGCAACATCAATTTATATGTGTATATGTATTTTATATGAACTTTATATATATATATACATGTAGGTAGTAATAAGTGTACATCTAGTATGTGTATGTGTGTATATGTATATTTCTGTATTTATATGCTTAAATTGATTTCCATCTTTTTTTAAATAAATGGAGATATTGAAAAATATTAGAACAAAATTTTTTTTACTTTCTAAATTACAGCACCTCTTTTAAAACATCCTTCCAGAAAAAGATCAATTTTAACCTCTGTTCTTTTACAAAATGTTGTAATAGATCATTCAGTAAGTATATGCCTTGAAAGAAATCTTATATAGAAATAAGAAATCTTGATTCTTTTTAAGAAAAACAGCATTGTTTCAGAGAATTGACAAACAATGGTAGCTGATGTTATTTTTAAAAGTTTAGATACGTTTCAAAATAACAAAGATTGAAAGGAATCTGTAGAAACTCATAATGTGTGACAGTGTTTTATTCACTCTTTCCATAAATATGTGGCACCTACACAGTAGCAGGTAATGTGCTTGTCACTTGTGATACAGTGTGAACACATACCTGTGGTCTCTGGCCTCTCAGAGGTTATAATCTGCTGAGAGATATTTACAAGTTAGTAATTACACTACAACGTAATACTTATTTAAAGGTATGAGTTGTTCCATTATATTCAAGGTGCAAGATTTTTCAATAATTCATCTATTTTAAGTTCAGTGAGTATAACAAGTGTTGCTACGACTATACTTAACAAAAACACCTTACTCAGACTTGAGAATTCAAGGAACTCTCACAGCGTTAATGTGAGATTGACCTTAGACGTATGAATTGTTCTGAAAGTTGAATTTACAAAATAAATACAACACAATATGTACCAAAGTAACTCTAATCTAATCTGAGCTGTAGGTAAACAGCAGGAGTGAAAAACAAGGGGAGGGATATATGAGATTTCTAATATTTCACATTTATGGCTCCTTGTTGATGAAGCAGAAAACACAAAGGAAATAAATACTTGACAAAAATTAATTTTTTAAATTTTATTCAGTTATTGTAAGAGTCAAACAAAGGTAATTATGTTTAGAAAATACAACTTTTATCAACATGACTGTGTGTGTCCAGATTAGTCATATTTTACTAATCAATACGATACATATTCGTTATTTTTCTCTCTTTACTTGCATTGCTTTTTTTAAACATTAAAAATGCTTTTTACTAGGGGCCGGCCCGGTGGCGCAGCGGTTTAGTCCGCGCTTGGCAGCCCGGGGTTCGCCGGTTCGGATCCCGGGCGCCCGCCGACGCATCTGCCTGTCAGCCATGCCGTGGCGGCATCCCACATATAGTGGAGGAAGATGGGCACGGATGTTAGCCCAGGGCCAGTCTTCCTCAGCAAAAAGGGGAAGATTGGCGACGGATGTTAGCTCAGGGCTGGTCTTCCCCACAAAAAAAAAAAAAAAATGCTTTTTACTTTCTCTTTTTCCCATACCTTTGTAAAACAACTGACCTTGTTTATGAAGCTAGACACAATTTTACTTCCCACAACAGGTGTACGTATATATATTTTGCCCCACTTGTTTTCCAATTTTAAATAACTTATTTTCCACTCTTGAATTTTGAAAGATCTAGCTACTGGAAGTATCATATTTTGCTTTTCATAATTAATCACCATTTCAAAATTAGAAATTGTATCTCTGACATCTATAAATACTTATTGCAGTTTCATTCTTGAGTTTCTTAACCAGAAATTCCAGGTTGATCTTGAATCCTTCAACAAAATTGCATAGATTCATGGAGTATGGGTAAAGAATATTATGATTTCTGCTACACAATTTTAGACAGCTTCAATCAGAAGATTTAGATAAAGGAAGTGATTCTGATTTTATTAAAATAATTATCTTCACAAACTAAACTTAGACTATAGTTTATGTAATTGATTTTTCATTTCTAAAACAAAATTAAATAGGAAAAATATCTAATAATAGTAATGACTACTTTAGCTAATAAAAATGTGAAAATTTTATATATTTTAATCAAATTATCAGAAACATCCAAAATAAAAATTACTCTTTTTATTACTTATAAGAGAAAATTGAGTCTCAGAATGGTTGAATAACTTAACCAAGACCACACAAGACGTCAAAGGCAGACTCTAGATTTAAACTAATGCATCTCTGTCTTCCAAGTCTGTGTTCTTTCCACTCCACCACACTTCTGAACTAGATATGGCAATGCTGGCATACCCTAATGATGCACTATGTTAAGTCATAAATAGAATTTTATTAATTTTTAAATAGAAGAAACAACTATCTTCCTGAGTTAAAAATAGTCTCTCCTTTAAGCTAAAATGGTTGAAAACAATGTTAAAACTTCTTAGACACTATTGCACACTTTTTGTAAATTTATTAAACAGTCCTCTGAATCTTAAGCCTCTTCCAGAAGTGCCCAACCATGACCAAAAAGTGTCTTTGGTGTCAGGAGTAATAGATTCAAATTAAAAAGGCATGAACTTATTTACAAGTTCTTAATGAGAAATTTATTTTAATACAGAATAGAGGATATTTTTTCTCTTCTAAGAATTTTAGAATCTGTAGTAAGGTTTCCTTTTCTTCCTCAATTTGTAACTAAATAATGCTTGTTTCAATTTCTATTTAAATTTTTTTAGTACTAGGGAGAACTAAGTTGAAATCTGACCTTTGGCAAATCACTAAAACTCACTAAATATTTTCTTTGTTTGTAAGATAAGGACAATAATACCTAAATCACAGAGTCTTAGTGAGAAGTAAATAAAATAAGGGATATAAAGCACCCAACTAGATGCTAGGATTTATTTAATAAATGTTATTTTTTTGTCCTTTAATTGCTTTTCAAGAGGAAATTTTATGTTAAAAATATAAAAAAGATCATTCAACATATGGAATGTTTAGAGTAGTCAGTAATGGATAGTTTCAGAATGGTGTATCATATTTATTTTGCTGATTATTAGAAATAATCCACTTTCATATGGCCTGATAATCATGCCACTAAAATGTCTTGCATATACCACTAAAAATCTTAACATCAGAGGCTACAAAATAAAGGAAATTGAAGTGATTTAGAAAACATATAAAATACTTAATACAGAGGTGGATTTAAGGGGAAAATATTCACAAATAACTTAAATGATTCCAGTTTTCATGTATTAAATGTCTTGAAATTTTTAAATATTTGTGGTTATTCCAAGTATGGGAAATTCAAAAGTAAGATAGCATTCAAGAAATTTGTAATGCCAGGTAGATGGAAGTTACCTAAAATTATTATGATAACAACATGCAAATAAGTTTTACCAAGATTTTTTTAAAAGACTAATAAAGAATTTAGCCCTCAGTGAACTATGTGCATCATAGGAGATTTAGATAAGAAAATGCACGTGACCCTGTGTTATCTCTCTACTTTTAAGCTAAAATTTAAGATGTCCCAAAGGTACCTAAAAAAATAAATAAAACATATTTCTAAAAAGTAGTATGTTGCAGAATCATTTAGAGAAAATGTAAGTAAACTTTATACTGTTTCCGCATGTTTAATCCTAATTACTACTCACTCAAGACACATTTATCAAACGCCTACTATCTTCACTGCATTGTGGCTTGGGTTTACACTGCTGTATTTACCACTAATGCTACTATCTCCATCATCCATATCATTAAAAATAGAGACTAACATAGAAAAAGCTTACTATATGCAAGGTCCTTTATTTAAATGCTCTACCTGCATGCTCGCTTAATTTTTTCAACTACAACAAAATTAGTTATTATTTTTATAATTGCATGAATATTTGGAAACTAAAATGTGCATAGATTTAAAAGCTTGTAAAGGTCTCAGGCAAGTGAACTGAAGCTTGAGTCACTTGATCTCAAAGTCAGCGATGGTATGCTGCCTCAACAGAAGATTACACATGCTACTTCTTCATGCTAAGTAATTGAAAAAATCTAATATTTCAAATTAGATATTAGCCATTTATAACCTTTTGGTTTTTACAGAAAATCATCATATATACAAAAGGTATTTTAATATTATCTCTTTTAATGAAATTTATTGGGCAAATATTAAAATTCATAGCAAGAATAAAGTAGTGCTTGATTTTTATTAGCAAATGACTAAAAAATTGAGGCATTATTACTTCAGATATTTTGAAGCTAGACAATTGTAGCTCTATATATTGATATAAGACTCACTCAAAAAAGACTCAATGTTTAAAAGCTGCTAGATTATAACAAAGATTCTATATGCAGAATTTATTCTATTAAGTGAAGCAGAAAAGCACATTATAGACAGACACAGTTAATTATCAAAGACAATAGAATGATAAAATTTTTAATGAAGACAATAAGAAAATCCACTGCAATTAGAAGACAATAAGAAAATCTGTAGTAAAGAAAGAGATGTATACTATTAGATGTATCTATTCAGTAGCAAAAGAAAACACACTGATAGGAGATATATAAGAAATATAGATTCAACTTGTTTGTAAATTACTCAACCCTTCCGAACTTGTCTCTGTTATTTCTACTGATGCCTTATTGCTCAAATAAATTCTGTGAATTACTTTACTTTTGCCATGGATGAACTAGTAGACATACAGTGAACTATAGCTTTTCCTTCACAATATATCGACTAATCAAAATCAAACTAGACACACCTCACTTGGGCAGTGACTATTAAAATTTCTTACCACATTTGTATATCACGGACTTCAACAAGACCTGTACATTATTTTATCCATAGAATGCTTTACAAACATTAGTGGAGAAAATTTTATGCAAGCCAAGATAGTTTTTATCTACCTTAAAAGATATTTACAAATATAAATGGAATCTAAGATTTTTACCTCTGCTTCCTAGAATGTGGGACTTAACAAGCATTTTCCCTCAAAAGACTTCACAAATACACAGCTATTCTGGAGTTAAGTCAACTCAAAGTTGCCTATGAATCAGCTGTAGACATGGCATGAGAAATAATTGAGAAGCCTCTAAATTTGGATATCATGCCAGCACAAAAACAGTTTAATTTGCACCTCCAGTCAAAGAAGATTGGGAATGATGGACACACCACACCTACTTGATCGCTGGCTTTGATCAGCAGATCAAAGTGAACTCTTACTAACATTGTTCCTTTTGCGCTAGAAGACAACAATAGCAAAAGAAAATTTTCATGTAAATAAATCCGTCTTTTGTGTTACTTTTTCAGTCCAGATTGCAATGTTTAAGTCATTATATGAAATGTAAATATCTCTTTATGATTAGAGAATAAATTATTTTCCATAAATTTAGACTCAGTACAATCATTTTCTTTAAACATGATCTGAAGGTGAAGTCCAGGTCGAAACTTGTGATGACAATATTGCAACCCTGGAGATAACATACAATGATTTTATAATAATAAAGCCTTAAAAAGGGAAATCTCCTTTCAGTAAATGAAAGGTAGTTTCCAAGATTTTAGGTTAGCTAAAAAACAAAGAAATCAACAAATAAGCATACAGAAAACTTAAGAAAGTGACCAGTTTCCTGATTAAAAGTTTAATAATTAAGATAAATGTTTTATTTATAGATATTTCAAGATGTCACCAGAGTGTCTGCATAGGAATGAGTAAGTGTGGGTCCATCAACACATGATCTAACTTTGTTTTCCATAAGTCGTGAGATCACCCAACAGCAATGGGAATTTTGCAGAGCAGGTGTCTAAGACGACAGAAGATTGGAGAAAATAGTCCAATCAGGATGCAGAGGTGAGGTAACGGTAACCAGTTAGTGAATAGCCAAGTAAATTTTTCTGTTAGTTGAGTATATCTGTTTTAAGATATTAATTCTGGTCTTGAGTAATGATATCAGCATGAATAAAGTTATGCTTTTTCAAACCTCATTGCAATAAGGTAGATTTTTCTCTACTACTTTTCTCTTTTTGGCACTGGCTCTGTGGAGAGTTTTATCCAAATTAGGGATTATGTAACATCACATATCATATACTTTGTAACTAGGAAAATATACGCCAAAATAAATTAAGTTTCTTCAAAAAAGAGAAAAATCCAGAGAATAACATGACAAATACCTGTGTATCCACCAATCAAATCTTGGTTTCATATTTTTATTTTTAATAAAGGATAAAGAAACATTATACATAGCTTAATCCCCTAACTCTTGTTCATCAGAAAGAAACAACTTATTAATTTGGGCTATATCCACTATGAATATACTGAAATAATAAAGAGCATTTTAATTTATGACATAATATTAATAGTACTGTCCTATTTATACATATATGTATATACACATACATATATATGTAATTTTGCAGTTTGGTTTTCTTCTAATTGTTTTCATACCCCATCTATATTTTTTTACACTATTTCAGCTATTCTATTTATCTTTGTCTCTTTCTTCATATGTGCAAGATTTTATACAGGTAAGGGGAAGAGAATTAAAGTAGAATTACTAGAACTTAGAGTTTTTGTATATGTTTATGAGACAGTGCCAAATTGGTCTCCAAAGATTTTAGAATAAATTGTACTTTCTAAACAGTGTTTGAGAACTTCTCTTCCCCTATATCATTCCACATATGTGATATTATTAAAATTTTGAGAATTCTAACCTGATGGGTGTGAAATGATTTTTTTGCTTGTTTCAGTTTGCAGTTCTGTTGTGTCAAGTGAGGCTGAATATAGTTTCCTTTATTTAATGGGTATTTAGTTTCCCTATTTTACTATGTATTCCCTCATTTTAAAATTGACTATTAGTTTTATTTTTTCTTGATTTGGAGAAATTCTTTATATAATATGAATGTTAATTCTTTGTTATATATTGTTATCTTCTCCCCCAAACAAATCTTTATTCAGCCACTCACATAGAATACGGAGGTACAATGACAATAAAAATCCCCACCCTTGGGGCTGGCCCAGTGGTGTAGTGGGTAAGTTCATGCACTCTGCTTCAGTTGCCCGGGGTTTGCAGGTTTGGATCCCGGGCAGACCTACACACCACTTATCAAGCCATCCTGTGACAGGCATCCCACATGCAAAATAGAGGAAGATGGGCACAGATGTTAGCTCAGAGCTAATCTTCCCGAGCAAAAAGAGGAAGGTTGGCAATGAATGTTAGCTCAGAGCCAGTCTTCCTCACCAAAAAAAAAAAAAAAAAACAAACAAACCCACCCTCAAAATCATATAAATAAAATCTACATAATATATGTAAATTAGTAACAAATGCTGTGAAGCTAAGTGGTTACAGATCACTGTGTGACTCTACAGAAATGACAATTTAAAGTCTCTGAAGAGAGTGACATCAACATCATGGCCAACTGCAGAGGCACCCACAACTTCACCCTCCCCCTACCCATAGCAGCAGCTCCAGTAGCCCCAACCAACCCAATCTTGGTGGAGGAGCTCATTATCCCAGCTCCCACCTCACTATTCCCCTCTCCCTGCCATAGTAGGGGAACACAAGACCTAGGTGACCCTGGAAGCAGCAGAGGTGCTTGCAGCCCGGTGACCCTGGTGGTGACACCCACAACTGCAGCAACATCATAAGCAACAAGGCACCAGCAACTTTGGAGGCACAAGGAGCACAAGGAGGGCACTGATGACACCTCTGGCAGCGGCAATGGAGGGTAGAAAGCGCAGGCTCTCAAATACAACCAGAAGCAGCCCAGAATCAAGGTAACGAAAGCCTTACACAAATAAGAAAGATGTTTGCTACCACAAATGTGCCAGCAGAGGAATAACTCATCAAGAACTATGAAGAACTACAGTGACACAGTAGCACAAAAAGAAAATGACATCTCTCCAGAAACCAAATTGAAGTCATGGAAGATCGTCATCTAACTGACAAAGAATTCAAAATAACTGTCATGAAGAAACTTAACGAGTTAAAGAAAACTCAGGAAGACAGTTCAATGAGCTCAGGAATAAAATTAATGAACAAAAGGGAGTATGTCACCAGAGACTGAAACTCTGAAAAAAAATGTCTTCTTGGTGGAATGTCCCTTTTATCATTACATAATGTCTATCTTTGTCTTCTGTTATCTTTTCTAGCTAGAAATCTGTTTAATCTGATATACGTATGACTACATGCACTTTCTTTTGGTTGCCGTCTGCTTGAACTATCATTTTCCATCCCTTCACTCTAAGCCTATGTTTGTCTTTAGAGCTGAGATGGATCTCCTGGAGGCAGCATATCATTGGGTGTTTTTTTTAATCCGCCCAGCCACTCTGTGTCTTTTGACTGGCGAATTCAACCCATTTACGTTTAGACTGATTACTGATATATGAGGGCTTAATACTGCCATTTTATCTTTTGTTTTCTGGTTGTTCTATATTTTTGTGTGCTTCTGTCTGCCATTTCAGTTTGATGGTCTCTGTGATGTTTTTCTCAGTTTTCTCTCTCTTTTTTGTTGTTTTGTGACTCTGGTCTGATTTTTTGTTTTGTGGTTACCATGAGGTTTGTATAAAAGTTCTCATAGATGAGATAGTCCTTTTTCTGCTGATAACATCTTATCTCCATTATCCTATGCAGGTTTTTTTCTCTTCTTCTATGATTTTATTGTCACAAATTATCTCTTCTTGTATTGTGAATTTGTTACCAAATTGAAGTAGTTTTAGTTATTTTTGATGCTTTCTTTCCCTTTAGCCTTTACCTTATCATTGTTTCCTAACCTATTCTGATACAGAGTTGCAATTTTCTGATTCTGACTTTTTATCATCTTGGTCAAAGCTTTATGTACCTTTGCCTTTTTGTTTCAGACAGGAGAGCTCCTATCAACATTTCTTTTAAGGCAGGTCCAGTGGCAATAAACTCCCTCAGCTTTTGTTTTTCCAGGAAAGCCTTTATTTCTCCTTCTTATCTGAAGGATAACTTTGTTGGATTGAATATTTTTAGCTGATAGTTTTTGTCTTTCAGTATTTTGAATATATCCATCCCCCCTCTCCTAGCCTGTAGAGTTTCTGCTGAGAAATTTGCTGATAGCTTAATGGGGGTTCCCATGTAAGTTATTTTCTTCTCTCTGGCCACCCTTAATATTCTTTCTTTGTGATTGACTTTTGACAGTTTTAATATAATGTGCCTTAGAGAAGGTCTTTTTGTCTTGAGATAATTAGGTGTTCTATTAGCTTCATGTACTTGTATATCCAGTTCTTTCTCCAGGTTTGGGAAGTCCTGAGCTATTATTTATTTCAATAATCTCCCTGCTCCTTGCTCCCTCTCTTCTCCTTCTGGGATACCCATTATCCTTATGTTGCTTCTCCTAATAGAGCTGGATATTTCTCATAGACTTTTTCCATTTTTAAAAAGTCTTATTTCTCTCTCCTCTTCTACCTGAATCCTTTCTAGATTTCTATCTTCTAGCTTGCTAATTCTCTCTTCCATGTGATCTGCTCTATTTCTAATACTTTCTACCTTATTCTTTATCTCATTAATTGTGTACTTCAGCTCCACTATTTCTGTTTGATTTGTTTTTAGAGTTTCAAGAACAAAGCTGGAGGAATCACACTCCCTGATTTCAAAACATATTACAAAGCTATAGTAATCAAAACAGCATGGTACTAGCACAAAAACAGACACAGATCAATAGAACAGAACTGAGAACCCAGAAATAAACACACACATCTATGGACAGTTAATTTTTGACAAAGGAGCTAAGAACATATAGTAGATAAAGAAGACTATTCAATAAATGTTGTTGGGAAAACTGGACAGTCACATGCAAAATAATGGAAGTAGACCATTATCTTACACCACACATAGAAATTAATTCAAAATGGATTAAAGGCTTGAATTTAAGACCTGAAACCATAAAACTCCTAGAAGAAAACATAGGCACTATGCTCTTTGACATTGGTCTTAGCAGGATCTTTCTGAATATCCTGTCTCCTCAGGCAAGGGAAACAAAAGGAAAAATAAGCAAATGGGACTACATCAAACTAAAAAGCTTGTGCACAGCATAGGAAACCATCAACAAAAATGAAACAACCTACCAATTGGGAGAAAATATTTGCAAATCATATATCCATTAAGGGGTTATTATCTGAAATATATAAAGAACTCATACAACTCAAGAACAAAAACCCAATCAAAAAAATGGGCAGAAGATATGAACAGACATTTTTCTAAAGAAGATATAAAGACGGCCAACAGGCACATTAAAAGATGTTCAACATCACCAATTATTAGGGAAATGCAAATCCAAACTACAATGAGATATCACCTCATATCCATCAGAATGGCTATTATTAAAAAGACAAGAAATAGCAAGTGTTGGAGAGGATGTGGAGAAGTGTGGAGAAAAAAGAACGCTTGTACACTGCTGGTGGGAATGCAAATTGGTGCAGCCATTATGGAAAACAGTATGGAGATTTCTCAAAAAGTTAAGAATAGAAATACCATATGATCCAGTTATTCCACTCCTATTTATCCAAAGATCATGAAAACACTAATTCAAAAAGATATATGCACCCCTTTGTTCATTGCAGCATTATTCATGATAGCCAAGATTTGGAAGCAACCTAAGTGCCCACCAATGAATGAATGGATAAAGAAGATGTGGTATAGGTATGCAATGGAATACTACTCAGTCATAAAAAGACAAAATCTTTCTATTTGTGACAACATGGACGGACCTTGAGGGTATTATGCTAAGTGAAATAAGTCAGAAGGAGAAAGACAATTATCATATGACTTCACTCACATATAGAAGATTAACAAACAAACAAACACATAGATACAGAGAATAGATTGGTGGTTACCAGAGAGGAAGGCGGCAGGAAGAGGGCAAAAGGGGTAAAGGGACACGTGTACAGTGACAGATGGCAACTAGACTTGGTGAACACGATGCAGTCCATGTAGACGTCTAAAAGTAATGATGCACACCTGAAATTTATATATTATAAAACAATGTGACCTCAATAAAAAAAAAAAAAGGAAAAAAGTCTTTGAGAGTCTTACACTTCAGTAGAAACCAGAACAAAGTGAGGCTTCTGCTCCTTACTATTCCTGTGTGGTTCATTTTTGTTCTATTCCACAGGAAAGTTTATTTTGCTTTCCGCTATATATAGTCTCCTTTGGTATTTATTTATTTATTTTTTGTCAAAGCAGGTCACATATCCAGGCCATGTTCAAGGGGAGGGAAATAGACTCCACTTCTTGATGAGAGAACAGGCACGTGTGCACAGGAAAGGGAGGTATTGTTAATAGCCATGTTCAGAATCTATCTACCACATGATCTAATCTATATTGTAAATTCATGGAAAAGTCTCTAATTTCATCACTTTTCAACTGAGTGACTAAATCCATGTTAATTTACATTATCATAGAAAGTGAGTAACTTTGAAAACTAATAGGACTGCCCAATATAGCACATTTTCTACCATCTAAATTTCCATAAGTCTGAGTAATTTAAGCAAAGAACCACATTTGCATATTATATATGTATAATATAAATATATATGTATACAATTTCCATCAAAGTATATTACTTAGGAGAATATCATCTTATTTTAGAATCCCGTTTCTTACAAAAGAGTTTGGCTAATATTTGCTTCTCAGTCAGTTCAATGTAAAGCCACACTTTTCTAGTTTCAGTGATATCTTTCAACTCTATGTAGGAATTATTTTGCTTAACTACTGGTCACTAACTCAAATTCTTGGAATACTGTCATTCTTCCTTCATATTCCAAAGGGCCACTAATAATAGACTTCTACTGAAGGTTTAAGGATAAAAGAATAGGCAAAGCATTTGGCAGTTAAATTCAAATCTTACTTATGCTACAAATAAACCTGTTATTTACCGCCTCAAGAAATGTCTCACTTGAAAGTATATTTACTTTTAATTACGTGTTCACTGCCCATGTGTTTGCACAGAGTATGTTTGTCATGTGCATAATTGGGGAATGTAAGTTATTCTGTATTTTCATAGCAGCTCCTTGACCCAAACCCTTAGTAAATTGCTAATGCATGTTTAGTGATTTGAGTATGGTATTAGCATCAGCGGCATACATTTATGGAGAATCTACAAAGGACAAGATTTTTGTTTTGAGTACAGTGTATAACAAAAATACACCTGATTTTCTGTGTCATCTACCTTCTAATCAAGAAAACATTTCTAGGGACCTTCATTGTCTTTTTCACTCACTATCTTCAAACTTTTACATTCAATCACTTTTCCTACAAAAAAATCTACAATATCTTCATTTCACTCTTTCAGCCCTATGAAGCAACTTGATTCAGAAAAATTTGGAGGAATATTGTAAATGCTGCCATGAATGGATGGCTTAATAAATATATGCTCAAACTAATTTGGTTGTTTTGTATATGATGTGTATAGCATAGATAAAATCTTAAAATATATCTCTAGTCTAAAATATAGAGTAGATTAAATATATCATTTTTCTGTCATCATAAAGTGAAATAACAAATTTGTGAGTACCTATAGCTTTTGAAATATTGCAGAATTCTATATGTAAGAAGGTGATACCAACATGATATGAAACTAAGAGGAAATTCCACGAATCAGATAATTTAGATTCCTATGGTGTGAACACACTTAAATCTTTCACACAAACATGCCATAGTATATAGAACTATAGGACAAACTTACATCATCTTAATAAAATACCATTTATATGGTTTTAGAGAGGCATATAAGAAGTTCACTGATATGCATTTGTTGATAGATTCACTTTGCTTGTGATTTTGACAAAATTTAATGACTTCTGTTTTGAGTTTTACAGGAAAGGTAAAACTCTGACATGGTTTGATTGATCAGTTTCAAAATTAAACCGAAGAAGTGGTCAACATAGGTTTCAAGAGTTTCTATGTAATATTTTCTTGTCTTATATGGAAAAACAAAAAGGAATGCCAAACATTAATAAAACAGACTCAAGTTTTCCCTCAGAACTTAATAGATTTGTAGATTTAACCTCTCTCAGACTGATAGACCATTTGTTGTTAATGATGTCAGTGAAATTGCTAGTCAAAATGGAAGTGCCTTCAATTGATTGCAGCTGACCTCGGGAAAAATCATTATCTGCTAAATGGACATTCAACTGAAGGTAAAATAATTTCAGTCATTAACTCATGACTACAAATCTTCTTTTCTGAAAGTTGTTTACTCTCAGGTAAATATGCCAATGAGTCAATTTCACACTAAAATTACATTTCCAACATTAAACGGGATAATGGAAGCA
Organism: Tapirus indicus; assembly: GCA_031878705.1. Lineage (NCBI taxonomy): Eukaryota > Metazoa > Chordata > Mammalia > Perissodactyla > Tapiridae > Tapirus > Tapirus indicus. The sequence continues at coordinate 26,460,656 of CM062935.1, read as the reverse complement.
CATGTAAAACAAAAAAGAAAGCCCTAATAAATCTTATTATGTTCACTTTCCTTTTCTGTATTCCTCGTTTTTATGGCTTGAGTCTCCACTGACTAGTCTATTTAACCTTTCAAATATTCTCATTCAAGTGTGGGATTATTTTTATCTCGCCCTCTTTTTTTACACAATTTATGGTACTTGGAATAGCCTTTTATTCTACCTCAGTCAAGCTCAGCTATTGTAAATACTTTTCAAAAGAAATTTGGTAAGAAAGAGATATATTCAACTTCCAAATGTATTTTGGCAAGGAGACAGGGAAACTAGCATTCTCATACACTGTTGGTGGAAGAGAATTGCTTACACATTTTCAAAAGTAATCCCACAATATATTTAAATGTATTTGTCCTTTGACCCAGCAATCCCACAGGAAGGAATCTAGAAACAGAAAAAAGCAACAAGAACAGGATGTTCACTGAATATGTTTTGTAGTGACAATAATCTAAAATTCCTATCCGCAACAAAATAGTTGAATTAATTGTAATTTAGTCATACAATAAAATAGATCTCTAAGTCTTAACCAAGAGTGATGCACATGATATACTGATTAGTGATAAAACTGCCTACTAAGCAATGTGTCCATTAAGCTTGTATCTTTAAAAATAAAACATTCTTATCTAGTTGTGTTTATGTCCACATGATATGGTAAGGAGAGTTTCATATTGTGCCTTTAATATTAGTGAGCTTGAATAGGGGATGTGATATGAGAGATGTTGGCAAGAGTTCTAATAACTACTTGACTGTATTTTTTCAATTGTGACAATAAACATATACTTTTTTTTTAATTTCAAAAATTGAGCAAGTTTCAAAAAAATTAAGAGCATGAAAGAAAAAATGTTACCAGATTTGCCCTCTCATCATACACAATTATAAAAGTGAACAAAATATATGAGGCAACGTTTTGAGGCATTGAATGACAAGATGTGAAGGACCACAAATCTGAAAAAACAAAAACATGAGGTGAGACCTACTTTTGCCAGAACTTTCCTTGGAACATGGAGTTGGAGCCATAGCAGAGCATAAGGCACTTGATAAACTGAGAAGCCAGAGACTGGAATATGGGTTTGAGGATGTGGCTGGAATTGTGAACAGAGAAGTAAAAGGAGAGAGATGCTGGAAGGACAGGGTGGTCTGAGAAGCAAGCCCCAAATGTTTGTATGCGAGTTTCCCTGGGAAATTGGCTAAGGCCAAAGATGCACATGTACAGGGCAAAAGTCCACAAAGCTTCACAGAGAATGGTTAATGAGGGACTGAGAATAGAACACAAATATCAGAGACCATGTAATTATTGGAGTTTAAGTCCAACAAGAGTGAAGAGATTTCACTGAGACCTTCAGGAAATTAGTTGAGACCCAAAGAAGGCCAAGACTTAAAAGAACGAACCAATCCATAACATTAGGTAATTCCCAAGAAATAAGGAGGAAACAAAAAGAGAAACATCCTAAAAATAAATTTAAAAAAAAAAGCTGAGGAGATCTAAAAAATACATCAGTAATTTATTTGGCAGACCAAAAGTCAATAATATTTTCTAAAAAGACAACATAATACAAACCCACTACTTAAACCTACCTTAACTTTTTTTAAAAGCTAGATATACAAAGAAGCAGAAAAATGTGATTCATAATTAAAGAAAATAACAAACCAAAGAATGGCACGGTATTGGAATTAGTAGCTAAAGACTGTAAAACACCAATTATATTTACGTTAAAGGACTTAAAGGTAAAGATAGACATAATGAGGGAACAAATGGGGAATCTCAGCAGAGAAATCAAAATGACAAATCAGAATCAATTAGAAACCTTAGCACTGAAAATTATACTACATAATGAATAATTTATTAATGGGACTTAACAGCAGATTGGATATTGTAAAAAAAAAAAAAAAAGCATTAATGAACCTGAAAACAGACAATAGAAATGATTTATCCTGGAAAGCAGAGAGAGAGGTGAAGTATCTTTTAAATTAAGCAGAACCTTAGTAATATGTGGGCAATATCAGGAGATCTCATATATGTATAATTGGAGTTCAAAAAGAAGAAAAGAGACAGAATGAAATGAAAAATAAAAAAGCATTTATAAGAAGTAACGGCCAAAATATAACTAAATTTGTAGAAAATAACCTACAGATCCAAGAAACGGTAAAGCCCACGTAGGATGAATACAAGAAAACCACACATAGGTACATGATAGATAAACTGTAGAAAACCAAAGATGAAGGAGAAAACTTTAAACTAAGTCAGATAAAGATGACACAATCCTAAAGGAATGGTAATATGCTAAATTTCCATCAGAAACAGTGGAAACAATTATGCAATTGAATAACATCTTTAAAGTGCTAAAACATAAAAAAAAATTGTCAACTCCAAGTCCCATATCCAAAAAAATATATATATATATTCTTCAAAAATGAGGGTGATATAAAGCACATTCAGGTAAGCTGAAAGTGAAAATATTTGTTGACATGAGATCTGAAACTAGAGGAAATGCTAAAGGAAGTCCTTCAATTTTAAGGAAAATTATACTAAATGGAACTCAGATACAATTGAAGTAATTAAGGACAATAGAACTGGTAAATATGTAAACACTACCCTTTTTAGTTGTTTTAAATTTTCTCTCTGTCCTATTATTGGTATATTTTACTTCTAAAAATATCTTCAATTTCACAAGTTATTATTTTTGCTTTAGTTTTTTATAATCTTTAAAAAAAATCAATAAATTAAGTGCTACAATATATAAAAAGAATACGTCATGACTAATTGAGGTTATCACAGGAATTTGAGGTTGGTTTAACATTTTTAAAAGTCAATTTACAATTCACTACATTAAAAGACAAAAAGGAGAGAACACTCAATAGATGCAGAAAAATATTTTGCCAAATATTAACACCTTTCCTGATTTAAAAAAAAAAAGCCAATAACTAGGAATGGAAGAAAACTTCATCAATCTGACAAGGGGCATTTACAGAAAAACTTACAGCTAACATAGTATTTATTGGTGAAATATTGCATATATGCTCAAACAGGCTTGTCATTTAAAAACTTTTTTTTTTTTTTTTTTACTATTTGTTAACATAAATGTTTTTTTCCAGTCCTTTTGCTTTACTAACTTTTCCACAAACTTGACACAAACACTCATTGTTGACTCCTGGCCTGTACTTGATTGTGTCACACAGACATTTCATTCTCTTCTCTTGCATTGAACTTTTATCAGCAATTGCTGCCTTGAACTCCAAGTCCCCTGAAATCCCATAGTACTACTCTATTCTCCACAAATTAGCACTCAAGAATAAATATGCTATTATTTAGAATATTTTATATGAAGTTTCAATAACATTTTTGCTTCTTAGATTTGTCTGCTCTTCAAGCTAAATTAATAGATCACTGACATCAAAGAAATCACTAAAAAATAAACATATGGACTTATGGGAAATAATGGTAATATTATTGGCACATTTCTTGTTTATGTCTTGCACCTACTTATTGATATAAAATTTGCATGCAATGAAACACAAAGATCTTCAGTATACACTTTGATAAGTTTTGACAAATATATATCTACATAATCAATACCCAATTAAAGATAATTTCCATCACTCCAGGAACTTCCTTCATGCCTAAATCCAGTCAAATGGGCAAATATTTTTGGTTTCTATCACCATAGATTAGTTTTTCCTGTTCTGGAACTTCACATAAATGTAATCAAGTATGTAGTCTTTCATGTCTGTCTTCTTTTACTTAATCAAATTTATTTTAAATCCATGCATGTTGTGGCATATATTAGTAGTTAATTCCTTTTTTTATTGCTGAATTTTGCTCCAAAGCAAAACTTATCGATGATTTCAAAATCTGAGGGGAGTTTTTCAGAAGCAACAATATATCTGCATGGCCTGAAAATGTCTCCCAACAGACCGTTTATTAATGGCAAGGGGAAAAATAACAGTAAATATACAGTGAAGAATCAGAAAGAACCTTGCCCAAGTAATCAAAATTAACATCACCCGTAAGAGACCCATCTGCATTATATGCCTCCAGATGCAGAACCTCGAGAAGGACCAAACATCACCTACGTGATATTCCACCTGACAATTCATATACTTTATGTAATCATAAGAGACAAATAGTTTCAATATGGTAAATGTCCTATTTTTTACAAGAGGAGGAAGTGGAAGGACTATATTCTCAAAAAATATCAATGTCATAAAAGATAATGAAAGTTTGTGGAAGTAGTCCAGATTAAAGGAAGCTAAATGCAACACCTGTATGTTTGATTCTGAACTGGAGACTAAAAAAAAAATCAATGAAGAATATTATTCTGTTAACTGACAAAACGGAAATATAAATAGTAGATTACAGTATTGTTTCAATGTTAAACATATTGAAGTTGAAAACTGCACTCCGATTATGTAAGAAAATATCCATAAAGCAATAGACATTGAAGAATAGGGTAAAGATCCACAGTGTTTCTAATTTACCCTCAAATGACTTAGGAGGTAATACACACATACACACATACACAAACACACACACACATACAAGGAGGGCGTGACAAATAAAGCAAGTGGTCTTAAACACTGATAATAGGTCAATCTGAATAAAGGTTATACAACTGTTCTTTTTACTATTTTTATTTTTGCCTCTTTTCTGCAAGTTTGAATTTATTTCCCCCCCATAAATTGTTTTTTAAATATAAAGCAAGATAAAGAGACCCAAAGTTATCTTGCAACTGACTTCTAAGTACCTCATCTATTTCGCTCCTTCTTCTTATTTTCTCCTACCATACAGGTCTCCTTGCTGTTTTTTACACACCTCACACAAGTATCTATCTCAGGGTCTTTGAATCTGCTATTCCCTCAATTTAGAATGCCCATTCTTTAGATAAATACATATTTTCATATTTATTTCATTCAGGTCTGCACTCAAATACTATCTTACAGAGAAACATTTCCTTATTAGTCTTCTCAAAAGAGCACCCTTGGGGCCAGCCCAGTGGTGCAGCGGTTTAGTTTGCGCTTGGCAGCCCGGGGTTCGCCGGTTCGGGTCCTGGGCGCCCGCCGACGCACTGCTTGTCAGCTGTGGTGGTGTCCCATATAAAGTAGAGGAAGATGGGCACGGATGTTAGCCCAGGGCCAGTCTTGCTTAGCAAAAAAAAGGGGAAGATTAGCAACAGATGTTAGCTCAGGGCTGGTCTTCCTCACACACACAAAAAAAGAGCACCCTCTTTCATCCAATTATATCTCCTAATGTGCTTTATTTTTCCTCAAAGCACTTACTACTACCATTTATTTGTTTTTGTTTTGGGGGGAGGAAGATTAGCCCTGAGCTAACATTTGTTGCCAATCCTCCTCTTTTTGCTGAGGAAGATTGGCCCTGGGCTAACATCTGCTCCCATCTTCCTCTACTTTATATGTGGGATGCCTGCCACAGCATGGCTTGATAAGCTCCACGTAGGTCTGTGCCTGGTACCTGAACCTGTGAATCCTGGGCCGCCAAAGTGGGGCACGCAAACTTAACCACTACACCACTGGGCCAGCCCCTATTTGTTTATTTTTTAAATTTCCCCTTAGTAGAATGTTAGTCAAAGAAAGCAGGAATTTCATTTTGTTCATCACAACAGCCCCAAGACCAAACAGCTCTTGGAGCAACATAGACACTCAATAAATATTTGTTGAAAGCAGCAGTAAATGTAATGACTGGACATGAAGTTCAAATAAGGAATATAAATTTATGAAATTCAAATAAGGAATGCAGGTAATGTAAGAAAGATAACTGTCCCTAGAAAGTTTTAAACTTTTTCTGACTCATAAAGCTTTGGAAATTAGGTAGACGGAGTTCCAAAATTCTTACATTCTAATATTTTATATTGAAATCTGTTTTTTTCTAATAAATACGTAAATTCAACAAAGAACTTTCGTTGAAAAATCTCAAACCATATTCACTATTCAATAAAAACTAGCAAGACTCCTCTCTTTCTTTTAATATTTGCTTTTAGAAAGATTGAAAAAAAGAAATTGTAGCATGTGTCTTTGGAATATTTTGATAAGATATCAGTGAATACATATGGGCAATATTATGAAATATAGCATACACATCAGTTCAAGAAAACAAGTTCCAAGTGTTATAAAACATTAATTTTATAAGTAAAAACTGAGTAGAATAAAATTTTCAAAGTATAACACATTCACAAATAATTAAATGACTTCACAGAATTATATGAGGAGAAATAACTATCATTTATCATCCAGGTAGGTAAGAATTGCACAAAATTACTTTATATGCTTGAATTATTTTCATACAAAATATATATTACAAATTAAAATGTTAAATGAACTCTCTATATTAGCACTTCTAAATTAGTGTTGCTTTGATATAATTTTCCCTAATGGAAACATTTCAAAGCAACTCATATTATTTCATTTGAGCTTTTTTATTAATCGAGCATATGACTTAGCTGCAAATTTCATTTTTATAACTATTCCCATGGCTTTATAGACAATGTGATATACTTTGAAAGAAATAGGAAGGTTCATTCACTGTTATTGCTTTCGTGATTTTGTATTTTCACATATTGTTCCTGTTTCTTTTGTTTTCTTGTAGGTATGTGCAATACTGCTTTAAGATGAGCTTAATTTGGGGTAGTTATTATAATCTACCTAAAAATAAGGAATTGGTTTTGAGATCATGCTTCTCCTGTTTACTACTTCCTGACTACACTTCACTTTGCTTCTTCTTAAAAAGGGGTTTTAAAGATTAATTTTTTAATTTTTCTAATAACTTCTTCTACCAAATAGGTCATTTTAATATTTATTCAAGACTGTGCTAAGTGCTGAATTAAAGGAAAAAAAAGGCAAGACAGTCTTTAATGCTCCTTCACAAAGTTTACCACAACTTAATTTCAGGCTAGTATAACTTTTAAGAATGTGAGCTCTGCAGCCCAATAACATGTCACCAAATGCAAGCTAGACAATTGCCTAAAATTGTGTAAACTTGGAAAATAATAAAATTTTCTGTGCCTTAGTTTCTTCATTTGTAAAATGGGGTTGGCAGTAGTATCTGCCCAGTATAGTTACAGTGAATATTAAAAGGATTAATGATTATAAAACACTCACAAGAAGAAATGACACATGGCAAAAATAAAGATTAGCCTTTATTATTATAATATTCATTTGACTTTTATAATATATACTAGCATAGAGACATTTTGAAACATTTCAGTAGTATTAGAATTGTAAAGTATACTTTTACGTACTTATTTTTAAATTATTGAATAGTCATTTAATGTCTATTATTTTATTCTTTCACTCTTTTATCAAATATATATTAGTCACTTTCTTATGCAAAATATTACTCTAAGCCGTGTGTGTGTGTGTGTGTGTGTTTGTAATCATGTATGCATTTGTATGTTGGTATAAAATTGAAAATACAAAGGTAAACAAGACATGTTTCTACCACTAAGAGGTAGTATTGGTAGTAGCAGTAGTAATAGACAATATTATTGCCTGCTGTTAATTATTAATGGCAGGCAAGTAGACAAGTAACCCAAGGAAGAAGCTCCGGGAAGAGTGAAAATCCTGAATGTGGGCTGAAAATGACAGTAATCAACCTCATGTTTCCTAGCAGGTTATTACAGCGTTTAATCTCTCAAATCAAGTGAATGGTGATACCATGTATTTCCCATCAAACAGATGCCCCACAATTTCATACCTTCAGTGACCTACCTGGAATTTTCACAAGAAATCTGGGTGCTACTGCTTTTGGACAAAACACGTTTCCTCTGGATTCTGTGCTTTATATTCTTGTAGTTTCTGTTTTTAAACCTCAAAAATTTAAGGTAACTTTGACTTGTACTAATTCTATTTGGGTTTACTTATTTTGTTCTAGCCCATTACTGAAACTGGTCATTCTGTCTCTATTTTGCTTCAATAACCCACTCAGTCATCAACTAAGATCTGGCTAACATTCTCATGTATTGACATCTATAATCAAGGCTTCATAGTTCCTGAAAACAACAAACATATGTCATAAAATTATGACTGGAATAGTATAATGAATTATTTTCTTTTACATCTATTTACGTCCATATCATCCTCTACCTGTGTTACCTATATAAATGGATGGCAGAGTTTATTTTCATTGATTCTAAATTCTAATTGTTGGATAAGCTTTTATAATGTATTATTAATAATTTCACCTACCCAGCACACCTGTGAAAGTTAATCTTGAATCATCCATGTGCTGATTAACTTTTGCTAGCAAACATTCAAATATCTTTTCTTAGTAATACTTACTTTAATTAGAATTTTATGAACAGCAAATATATTATTTGATGCAACTAAAATATGTATTATAATAATAATTCACCTAAATCATACTTATACAGGGTGCTTTTAAATCAAGAACATTATAATTACTACAAAATGTGTGTGTGTGTGTGTGTGTGTGTGTGTGTTAACCATCTGTCTCTTCTCACATGAATAGAGAAGTATTAAATGTGGCTCGTACAATGATTAAATTCTGGCTCCAGTATAGGTTTGTTCCTTTAAATTCCTGATTTTCTTTATTATTCTAGTTCACTTTTCATTCTCATTTTTATCTAAGAGGAATGAACTTCTTTGTGATATTAAGATTTATTTGCTGCTGACATGGAATTTCAACATCTATGTGAAATTACTTAAAATTCAGCCTCAAAGGTAAAGTTTTTCTTTCTCAGCAATATGCAGCTAACTAGTTAATGTTTTTTATCTTTTTATTCTTACTATAAATTTGATCAATATGAGAACTATGAAACGATGATGAGCTGGGTCTTAAACAGCATGTTCTTTTCCAACACTGTGTTAAACCTGTATTTATATTAATCCCAAAGAAGGCATGGAAAATCACTGTTGTTACCTAAAACACCAGAATTCTCTAAATGAATCACCAAGGCATCTAAAAGGGATTGGAGACAGCAGAGGGGAACAAGTTGCATGAAATACTTACCCAAAAACATCTAGGGAGCGCATTCAGGAAAATTTTCATTTTGCATGTGTGGGTTCTTCTCTTGTCCATAAATGTCTTAGCTCTTATCTTAATTCATTGTTTTTGCTCTCTTTTCCACTAGTAGGATTTCCAATCTCTACTATCACATCAGTGAGAATCCAAATATGCTAGGGAGTCAAGGCAGTTTGCTTTTCAAGAGGCACATTCTACTCTTGTTTACCTTTGATACACTGAGTAAGCAAATATGCTCTATTAGAAAGTTAGTATTAATTTTGCAAATGTCTTCGAGAGCACTCTACTGAAACCAGTTGAGGTGGGCGTCAGACAAGTAAATATTAACTCAGAAAAAGAAACTTAGGGAATAAAAGAAAATTTTGAGTTTGTTCTTGGGAGTCTCTAAACAAAAGTTACTTTACCAGGTTAGTTTTATTAATGTTATTACAGTGTTTCATCTTTTTTGTTAGTTCTTAGCAATAAATACATAGTATTTTCTTCATCAGATTGGAGTATGAACCTAATGTAAATAAATCCTTACATTAAAAATGTAGCATGGATACCAACTAATGTGTCTGCCCCCATCAGTCCTAAAATCCACAGAAATAGAGGCACAATGTGATTTAAAATATACAGTCTCTGTCTTTAGACAACTTTGCGTAAATATATATAGCTTTACATTGCAATAGAATCCTTGCAATTCAAAAAGCAATTTCACAGATGGTGTTTATGAGTCTGTCCAAAAAAGCAGATGTTTGACCAGGAGTCATTTTCATCACACATATGGTCCATCTCTAGGTTAGTTTCTCTTGCCACTGATAGTTTGCCCAAACAGCATTCTACAATGCCTTAGTTGAAATGAATGCATGCGCTACTGATTGTTACAAAGGACAAAGTGTTGTTTCCTTATTGTCAACACATAGTCTCCAGCTTAAAATATGAACTCTAGATTCTCAGAAGGAGGCAGTGTATGGCAAGAAAATAAGGACCATACTAGATTTAGAAGCCTATAAATTCTCTTCCTGTCCTTAGAGCAGACTTCTTGATGCTCGTGGGAAAATAATTTACCTCTTTGAGACTGCTTCCTCTTCTGTAAAATTGGCCTAATGATTTTCTTCCACATTCCATAAGGTACTTATATAAATTATATCTGTTTAGGGACTACTTTGACAGTGGTACCACTGTACAGAATATGGGTATTATTAACTTTATGAGATTGTTTCTGCCTAATTTCATCTACATGTTTTCACTCGGAAATTAGATATTTTCCAGGATCATTCTGGTTTACATAAAGAGGGAAACATAGTACGGTTGGGGTTTTAAAATAAGCAGAGTGACTTGCACTTGATATTTTCCTTTTCTATATATTCCCCACAAAGCTTTAATAACTTTTCCTTCATTATATCTCATCTACTTCTTAACAAAAGTGGAAAAGGAGGAGAAAAAGAGAACAAAGGAAAATTAGAATAATAACAGAAAGTCTTGGAAAAGAGGAGCAGGCACCATGGAAAAGTTCTATAGTAATTACTCTAGTAACATAAAGCCAATAGAAAATTCTGATGTCATCTAGGAGAGGCCATGTGGGCTGTCTATTCTAGGACATGGGCCTTATCTCATCAATGTACCACAGTGGACCGTATTTACAGAGAACTAGTGGCACTTATCTAACTCACAAGAGACTAAGATATTTATCAGGATGCAAATTTATTAATTAAAATAAATAAAACTTTATGAAGATCAGGCATAAGTATCACCCACATTCTCTCTAGCAACCCTCATTGAATGCCAGTTTAATAATGACAATAGAACAAAAACAATGCAAATATCTCCAAAATGTATCTACCAAGGTGACTAGATATTGAAATCAAAATTATCTTTCATCTGGTCTGTTTTCTTAGGTCATTTTCTAAATTCTGCCCCTCTGACACTTATGATTCTGGGTTATCATTTGCCTCTTTTTTCTTTTGGTATATTTTTATATTGGTTGTTAATATCATAAACTAAGCTATAGCTTATGGTCTTCACCATTTTTTGGATAAAGGCATTCCTGTCTTCTTAAAAAAACTCCTGGAGTGTTTTGATTTTGATATCATATCTTTAATTTGTTCACTCTCCATCTTCAAGGTCCATGTTTCCCTATCCCCATATGCCTAATTGTAGGGGTATGGTAATGATAATAATAAAAGACACAAAAAGAAACCTGAAGTGTGATTACATAGTGCTTTGTCCCAATCCCCTTACCAGAAAAGATGCCATACTCAAAGAATGTCATGAAAAGTGATCTGAAATTTACCTTTAAATATAACATTTCATTAGCTCTCTTGAAAAAAAGTGATCAAAACATATGGCTGGTTCCATATTCATACACATATGAGTCCTCCTTCTAGGCCTCCACCATATTCTGTTGCGAGATTTACTGAACTCTGCCTCCTGGTTTCCCAAGGATAGCTAAAGGGGGGTGACAAAATTCAAGGAACTCACTGATGAGTATTTAGTACTTAATGATGCACAAATAGTATTCTGGGAAGAATTCCAGTCAAGCAGCTTTATAGAAAGGTAGTGAAATTATTTGATACTTGCTCTAGTGAAGCTGTAGAAATAACTTAAATAGATATATACAGTCCCCAAGCATTTTCTTCCTACTACATGTACTGAGTACCCAATCCGTGCAAAAGTATAAGATTCTCCACCACTTAAATATTCAAGCACATTATTCAGCAAGTCCAAGACCTTTATCATTCTTATTCTCTTCTTATGTGGCTATATCTGCATTATTAATGGCACATCTCCTTCTTTAATGTTGTATATTATTTTCCAAATGATTAATAAAGAGCAGTAACAGAGAACCTAGAATTTGACAGACATATCAGCAGTTTTCTCCTCTCTCAGAAATGGGTGTGAAGTCATATTTGGCATTAAAGTTACATCTGAAAAACCAGATACTCAGTAAAGTATAAATTATATGCTAGCTGTGAATCTATCCTCTAGGTGTTAATATCTCAGAGGTTGTTTCTAGTGGAGGTTTTGTTTAAAAATGTATAGAAGGAACATTTCTTGTTTGCTCCTCTCTAAATGTGCACAGATACTGTGGATCATTCTGAATGATCTATCACTTTGCCTTAAATGAATAAGTTTGAAATGAGTTCCCCTCTGTCAGAGAGAAGAGAGTCATTCTTTCCTCTGAGAGTGTCAAAACCCAAGTGAATTTTTAAAAATGAGTATTGTTACCTACACCTATAGGTATACAGGATTCTGATAACATATGTTAATGACAGCCATCTCAAGGTATAATTGAGATATATTTAATGTAACTCTTATTCTAGAAGCAAAAGGAATACCTGTCTTAACTAGGCTTTCTTCCCTCAAACTTACCTATCCCAAACTAGAGTGAGAAATTAGTATAGGGACATACACAGACAGATAAGCTATCTTATGGAATAGGAATAGAGAGACCTATAAGCCATAGGTAGAATAGAAATGTGACATTATTCTTGGGCAAAACTACAGAGGAGGTGATCAGATTACAGATTGGGAAGGCTGCATAAAGCATATTTGCAAATGAGACCAAGGAATGAATGTATGTGTCCAAAACAGGAATGAAGCAACAGAAGGCCATTGGATCTAAAGGGTTCTGGTAAGCAGGTAAATGGATTTTCCATCAGCTGCACATATGTGCAAATGACTCAATGGCCTAAATCTAAGGCATAACTTGAAGAATGTGAGGCCCATAAGAATGGCTTACATGAAATTGCCCACCATTATGGACATTAGAAATAAAAATTAAGTCCAACTAAAGAGCATTTTTACAAAGGTAAGTCTTTTGAAGATCTCTGTTAGCAAAAAGTCATATTCACCAATCTATATTTATTCATTTATTAAGAGCTCACTATATGTTAATCACTAACCTAGGAGTATGGGTATATTGCCAAGGAGCACGGCAGACATAACCTGAGTTCATAAAATTCATTCATTACAAATTACAATATAATTCATTACATATTAATTCACTATCAATAAACTATTATAAAATAATGCATTAAGAAAAAAAAATAACCAAAGTTTAGCAGTCACAGAAAAATATATTTAAATGTATAATCCTCTAAAATTTTTAAGACTTTGTAAACTTTAATTATGTCAGATATGCCATTTGCCCCTTGTTGCTGAATCTTTGCTCTTGAGTTCTCTCTCTCTAATGTTTTTTGCTCCCTCCTCATTTCCAGTCCTAGGCAGCTTACCTGCCTTTGCTACATACACTGTAGTGCCATATAATTTGACGGGGTGGGTAATACTCATCACACTTATAATTACTCTTTCTATATCTGTATTGCTGGTCATTTGTCTAGATTTGATACCACAAGAGAGGGATTATGACTGCTATATTTACCACTGCGTCCACCATGCCCAGCATGGAGCCTACTGCAGACAGGAAAATCATCAAGAGATTGTTGAACTGAGTTGACTATATCCATGAAAGCATGTCTGTGGGATACTGAGATAATAGGTTCTGAGTCCTTTGGTTTCTGATGTTTTAAACTAATACATGGATAGAAATTAAAGACTAGCAGAACTGCCAGTGAAGACCTCTATTAAGTAGTTTGTCTCAATTGCCAGATGTTTTAAAATTGCCTTTAGCAGGTGCAGGACAGACAACAACATCTATTGACTTAATTAGAGTCAGTTAAACTTCACTTAACATCTTTGAACCTCAGTTTCATCCCTTTTAGAATTATGGGATTGGTAGAAATTATCTGAGAACTTCCTTTCAGTTTTAGAATTCTTTGCTAATTTCTGTGTTGCCCAACTTTCTGTATGTGATAAAATCTGCTCATATAATCTTCAGGTCTTTGTGCAGCCCCAGATCTCTTTGGTCTGAAACTAAGGGCAGGTGCCACTAGGATCATAGGATTATAAGAGTTTAGATATTTTGAGCCCAACTTCCAGCAAATGCAATGCAAGAATCCTCTCTGAAAACACCCTATTCAAAAGGTAATCTGAAGACTATTGAACATGCCCATTTACAGAGTACTTACTACTTTTGTCCATTCCATTCGTAAAAGATAGATTTTACTTTATTTAAATGTTTTCCATTACACTGATCGTTACTGTGTTAGTAACATCTTAACACTGACTCCCAGCAAGTTTGGTTTTATTTCTGCTCTTTAGTCTATTCTTCTATTAATCCATTTAGTCCCTTTTCTCTATTTTAGTTTTTCAAATGTTTGAATATGACTATCAGATTATGATATTTTCTATAACATCCTCAATTATCTCCGTCAGATTAAGTTTTCTCAGCTAATTTTAATTTATTCATACAGACGATTTACAACAGCACACTTTAACTTAAAGATCTACCCTTTACACTTGCTACCTATATTCATTTTCATCAATATAAAAGTGTCACTAAAGAAAACTGGAAACTAGTTCACTTACATGTATTTCCTCCACTCTATTTCAATTTTGTTTTTCTTTTAATACGTATATATACACACACTTGCATGTGGAAATACACAGGATTCCTGCAATAATTTTGTATTCTTCAATTTTATGCAACACAAATAACATCATAAACATTTCCTACACTCACCATAGTCATAATTTGTCCCATAAATTAGTCTTTGTCAGTGAGCTACAAATTATTTAACCATTTTCCTATAGTTAGATCTTTGTTGTTAATAACATTCTAAATTTTTCTTTACAGAAACAACAGATATTTTTGTTTCATAAACTTTTTTCTTATACTGAATAATTATTTGATATTTGCCAATAGTTGAAAAAATTGGATCGTAGATATACATCTTTCCAAAAGCATAATGTCTATGCATAGGATGACAACATGGGCAAAAAGTGCACCTTTACTATAAATGTAAGTGCATTTAGGGCTCATTAATTTTGTTGCTGCAAAATGGTACCTCAGATATGCTTTTATGGGAATATTTTCAAATGTAACAATTAAATTTGATCTTGGTTTCATCTAATGTCATAATTTATTGTGATCAATTTTGAGCTTGTTATAAAAATTATCTGTGGAAAGATGTCCTTCATTCAACTAATATTTATTGAGAGTTTTATGACATAGTTATAGTACTGAATATAACATACAAAAATACTTTCCTTCATAAAGTGCACATTCTAATAGGTTTAGATAAATAGATTTTTTTTGTAGACCATAGAAAGAGGAAAGGCAATTTGAAAGCAGTTTTCTCAAAAAATTAGGGAGAGTTACTTTTCCCTAAAAACAGGAGTGCTAGTAACAACTGGTTTGGCATGAAAAGTGAACAATCATTTAGACACAGGCTATAAGCACTGCTTGCCAGCTGAATATCAGCCCTTGATGAACATATTAAGAAATCTGATACATTTCAAGAGTCATTTCAAGTCAATTTTTTCCAAAAAGATTAAGTGAAAATCAAGTGCATGATTTCATTAACTGTATATAAAAGATTTTGATCTTAAATGAATGGTGCAATTACTTACAATTAAACGTGAACTTATATTCTTGAAATTTTATCTTATTTGGCTTGAAAATTCCAAAATGTTTTGAAGAGGACAAAGTTATTATTGTATGTAATTAAAATGTTAAATGTATTGCTACATAGCTTTCATGTACTTTTTTCCTCATATTGGTTATTTACTTGTGGAAGTACATATATTTTACATACTTGCTTTTCTAAAACTTCTTGAAATATATTAGAGGACTAAATTATGACCATCAAATTTTTGATGAGAATTAGAGAAAAAACAAGTTTCAAAAATGTTATTTTTCAATTTGGGCAATTTTCAGACACATTATTCTTATTTTCTTCTATCTTTTTCACTTTTTGGAGATGTCTTTAAATTATCTAGACCAGTACTTCTCATATTGTAATATGCATTAAAAAGTCATTTGGAGATCATATTAAAATAAATAATTTGGTAAATCTGAAATGAAGCCTAATATTTTTATTTCTAAAATGCTATCAGGTGATGGCAGTACTGCTGATTCTATGAACTACATTTTCAATAGCAAGGATCTGGGCAGACTAGTAGTGAAAGTGAAAGTGAAAACTTGAATTTTGTACTTCCAAAGTAGTTTAAAAGAAAAGGTACTCGTTATCAAATCTACATCAACTTCTACTACAGGAGCAATGTCCAGTGTGTTGGAGAATAACTTTTAAGGTAATCAGATACCTGGCCTTCACTATGGTAGCCAATCACCCATAAGTGCCATTTATTGGCTCATTGGCTCTCTTGAGGAACATTACTCTCATATAAACTCAACCTAAACCAAAAAAGGAAATACTCTGTTTAACTCTATTGTAAGTGTTCCTCCCACAAATGTGCTTCCAACTGCAACAGATTTAATGTTTTGTAACCTTATTTTTTTATGTAGGTGGAACATTTAGTTTTTACCCTTTTACTCTCTTTCCTAGCAATATTTTTAAAAGTCAGATTAAAGATGAGTAAGACTTTGTGGTACAAAAGTTCAGATATAAACTTTAATAATTGATACCTGCAAGTTCTTAACTTATTTCCACAATTTTTGGAGGCTTAATAATTCTATTTTAAAAAGTGAAATTAGATATAATACCTAAAAATCAATAATAAATGTATCAATAAGTCAGTAATTATATCTGAAATCATAGTGACTTAAAATTATAATATTCAATTGGCAACTCATATTAAATTAAACACATATGAAATGGATAAGTCACATTCAATGGATAATTGCTTGTATATCTGGGTCTATGTACCTCTGACTTATTTTTAAACAATATCATGATTAAAGCCATTGTGTCATGCCAGTAGTGATCCTTAGATTCCTTTCCATGAGCTCCTGACTAAAGTAAAAAAGTGGATCTTATAAATATATGTTATGCCCAGAAACTAAAATTATATTCTGTATTCAGATTTTTTTAAATGGACTTATAAACAAAGTAAAATATTAATTATTAATGGATTGGAAATTATAAATAAGGCAGAAGATCATATAGAATGGAAGGAGAAAATGAAAAAAGATTTATTGATCCCCAAAAAAAGCAACAAAGAAGAAAATAAAAACACTGAATGGGGGGAACAAATAGAATACAATTATTATGATGGTATAAGATGATGGTAGATATTAACTCTACTATATAGGTAATTAAATTAACTGTAAACAGACTGTAAACTTCAATTAAAAGACAAAGACAGTCAAATTGGACAAAGAAAATACCCAATAACAAGCTGTTTATTATGTTAAGTGAAATAAGCCAGACAGAGCAAGACAAATACTGCATGACGTCACTTATATGTGGAATCAAAGAAAAAGTTGAACTCATAGAAACAGAGTAGAAAAGTGGTTGCCAGGGGCTGGGTGGGGGAAATAAGGAGAAGTTGGTAAAAGGGTACAAACTTCTTTCAGTTATAAGATGAACAAGGTGTGAGGATCTAACGAATAACATGGCGTCTATAGTTGATAACACTGTATTGTATAATGGAAATGTGCTAAGAGAGGAGAACTTAGAGGTTCTCACCAAAAAAAAGTGAGATGATGGATATATCCATAACTCAATGGGGGGGCATCCTTTCACAATGTATCCGTACATCAAACCATCACATTGTACACTTTAAATATCTTACAATTTTACTTATCAATTGCATCTCAATAGGGCCAAAAAAAATTTAAAAAAAAGAAATACATATAGTCAAAGACTAAGAAAAGTTGCATATAGAAGGATAAAAAATATACATGAAAATACAAAACAAAAGAAAGCTAGCATTTACAGACTAATAGCAGACAATTACACTTAGATAAGAAGCATAATTCAAAAAAAGGATAATGCCTAACGATAAAGGGTTAATTCTTCTAGATGATGTAACAATTCAAAATATGTACATATCTAATAAGAGACATATATGTTTCAAGTAAAAATTGATGAAAATAAAAAGAGAAATAGACAAATGCACAATTACTGAGAGAGCCAGAGTCAAGAACAGTGAAAGGTCTAAGATTTTGCTCTATTTTGGTTAATTATAATTCTGTTCTCAGCACACATTCTAAAAAAGACATTCCATATTATTCTACTACACACAATAACATACATGAGACTTCAACTGAACACAAAATATTCTATTTAACAGAAGCACACACATTCTGCATTGAAATTTAGCAAATCCAGACAACTATTTAGATCAACTTTAGGAATGGGCCAACACTATATAAATATTAAATTTGTCACCTCTCAAAGATAGAAACTTTATCCTCAATAACGGTCCATTCAGAAAAAAGATCTTTAAAACTGACCACTTAAAAGGAATTTGATTCCAGTCACAGATGAACCATTTTACTACTACTTTTTGTACCTTCTGATTTTATTACACGTGTTATCTGGTCAAAAAGTAAAAGCATTTAGGGGCCTCCCGGTGGCGCAGTGGTTTAGTCTGCGCTTTGGCAGCCCATGGTTGGAGGGTTCGATCCTGGGAGCCGGCCAACGCACTGCTTGTCAGCCACGCTGTGGCGGCGTCCCGTATAAAGTAGAGGAAGATGGGCACAGATGTTAGCCCAGGGCCAGTCTTCCTCAGCAAAAAGAGGAGGATTGGCAACGGATGTTAGCTCAGGCCTGGTCTTCCTCACCAAAAAAAAAAAAAAAGTAAAAGCATTTAAAGGAGGAAAAAAGTACATAAAATTCCAGGTGGTCTTTATTGTAAATGCTCATCCACTGAAAAACAGATCTATACTGCCCTGTTTACAGCTTTGAATTTTGTTTTTCATTTATAGAAAAATTATAATCAATTTTTTTCACAGCATTTTCTTATTTCCCATAAACTAAGTAGGTTTAAGATAGGAATACTCAAAACATATTGCTGAAGATTCTCTAAATTCTTTAAAAAACAAAATTCTCTAAATAATTTTCACAGGTCACAGTTAAACTTAAACTACGTTTGTTGCAGTAACAAAGCAGTCAACCTGCACTTCCCTGACCAAGTTCTACAGTAAGGTACATAGGTTACAAAAACGTATGTTCAGGCACTTATATTATTACCTAGGAGTTATTACGAGCTGCCACTTCTATTTGCACAATTCATCACAGTTTTCAAAGTAGTATCATGTACACCATCTTGTTTGTCCTTCCCAATAGCCCGCTGATAGTAAGATATACATGAGATTTCTCATTCTCATTTCAAAGTTATGGAAACCAAGGTAGTTCATCAGCTAGTTACCATGCTGGGACTGGAATTCAAGTCTCTTGAGCCTGCATTTCTGCTTACCAACTGTCACTTCACCCCCTTAAGCTATCCTGCAGGTCAAAGTGAACGCTGTCACTGAAAGGATACAGCAGCGTGATTGCCAACATAGCAGCAACGACTTCTGTCAAAACGTTTACCCCTCATGGTCGTTGGAAGATAATGTGCTAATTGAACCGAGGAGTTAAGATAGTAAGGTTTGGAGGGATGATGACATCCATTTTCAGATAGGTTCGAAAATCTGTTTGTTGTGCGACATTTACTCTAACAACACAGTTCATGATCCAGTAACCTGGCTTGTTTGCTTGTGTACCCTGGCTGATGCACAGGAGCACTCCCACACAGTTCTTTACCTCTGCTCTAAGTATAATTACAGTAAATGTACAGCATGGTAGTGATTCTATTCATGATCCTCAAATACCGCTGGAAGAAGACTGAGATATAGAATCATTTTAAAGAACAATACAAATCTTCCCTTTAAAAATAACTCTACATATTAAAAAATTAAGCAAGAAGTTCCTTTTCCTAAATTAGAGGTAAAGAGACCTGTGATTCACCTTTGTCCTCCCAAGCTTTTAATAGTCAGCTCAGTTTAACTTCCCTCAACCAGCGTTCACTTGTGTCATGCCCACCAGCTGATCTACAAAGGCCAGTGTCTTCCTCTCACTGCCATAAATATGACTTCAGGTCCTGGGAAACATGACTTACACAACTCAAAGACTAGGAAGTCAGGATAGTGGACCAACAGCATTCAGAGCATGCTAATTTATTGCAATCATTTACTGAGCAGTTAATATGTATCAGACTTCTCTGTCCTATATTATACAATTTATTTCCAACAACAACTCCATCGGGTATTATTATATCCATTATTTGGGGAGAACTGGAGCACAAAGGGAAGGTAAATTGTCCAAGTTCACAAAGCATCAAATGGCCGGTGAAGGTCTTGAACCAGTCTGACCTGGTCTTAACCACTGCACCAGAACTGCCTGGCCCTCAAATATAACCCCAACGTGATCATTAAACTAAACACACGATCTTGAACCAGGCATTTCATAGCTCTGGACCTCACTTTCCTCCACTATAGAAAGACCTGCCCTCAGCAAGCTTTTGCGCGCTTTCCTGCTTTCAATGTCCTGTGAATTTCCAACGGGATTACTCCCCACCCCCAAATAGATGTAAATGCTGAAACTAAAGTTTTTCAACCCTTGTGTGTTCCAGGACATTCTCCTTACTCTTCAGGGTGCTAGGGTCCAGTTTTCGATTTGCTATGTTGTTTTCAAATATTGACCAGGTAACGCTAATGCCAGTATTCTCTATCAGTCCAGCATCACCCTTCCCCACTACTAGCGGTACCGACGACTGGTCCCACTCCAGACCTTTCCCCAGTTCCTCCAGTCCACCTCGCGGCTTCCCAGGCAGCCAGCAAAAGGCCTAAGAAAGCACTAGAAGCAAAGCCACAGGAAGAAGCTGGCTTTCCCACTGGTCAGGGGAGGTTCTGGGGCACCTGACACACCTGCCAACCCCTAAAGTGAGGCCTGGGCCTGGCTCCCCAGCTGAAGCAGCCCAGGTTGGGGCCTCGCCCCTCACTGCCGTGCGTGTCGCTTGTCCCGTGTCGCCCTCCCCCAACTCAGCCTGACTCCTTCCCCCCACCTCACCCGGCCCCTCAGCCCCTGGGCTTCTGCAGCGGGCACCCAGACCCCTCCACGGTCCTCACAGGCCGGAGGACAAGTGCACCACCCTGTACCACCTCCAGTCTCTGGATGACCCTCTGCGACGCCAAAGCCTCCTGCCCACGCACAGCGGGCCCCGCGCGGCAGCGGAGACCGCGGAGGAGGCGCCGGAGCTCTGAGCCGCAGCACCCAGACGCCCGGCTGCTGCTGCCGCCACGCAAGCGAGTTCCACCGCAGGAAGCCACCCCCACCTTTTGACAGGTGTGCTTTTTGAGGTTACTGGATGTATCCTGGGTGTGTTTAATGTACACTCTTTGTTCTAAAAAGCTATAAGACTGCACTGAAAACCATGCTTCTCCAGAACGCTCTCTAAGGCCTTTCCGGGTTATAATCCTCACTTTGGCTGTGGTAAACTCACCTTATTTCTCTCATTTATAGAATGATTATTGGTTATTTTGTGTCGACAGTACTAACGGGGACAAGATATAAGGATTGTAAAGGAAGAAAACACTTATTCTTCTTAGAAAACAAGGTAGCAAATTTTAAATATCTAAAGTCAAACTTATAATTAAAAACATATTTAAAAGGTAGCTGGAAACAGAATCAATCAATAAATGTTCTTTATAATCCAGTGAGAAATAATTAAAAATAAAATTTTTTAAAAAAGACAGTGTTTACCTTAGGGGAAAAAAAACACCTCCATATACATAGGAATGAATACGATAAAGATGTCTAAGTCCGCTCTTAAAAAAAAACTAGTGTCATGGAGAGAAATTTTAAAAGACCTAACTAATTCACCATTAGTTTATTATATCATGTTAGATTAGAATATATCATATTCTTAAATTGGAAAATTCAGTTCAATAGAAAGTTTACTTATCCTAAATTGTTTTACCTATTTTATGAAATCCCAATCACAATTCCAGTTGGCAAATTTTTTGGAGGAAGGGGAGCTAATTCTGAAGTGTTTAAAGGAATGTAAATAACAAATATAATTCCTTCCTTTAACAAAAGAGAAACAGGACGGGACTGATGCAAATGGTAAATGGTTTGTTGATTTAATGGTGGGAATTTGACAATATTCCTATCTGAAAATATTTCATTGTGCATGGAGAAGCATTAGATTTGGGAATCAGAATTTGATGAAAGTCGAGACTTTTTGAAAGAGGCAATATTGGTAAGCCTAGTTGAGGATGATGACTAAAATATTTAATATTTAATATAAGATTCAGGTTAAATCTTCCTCTAAATTTGCTTTAATCATTAGAATGATATTCCACTCTAATTCACTCAGTCATTCTGATAGTTTAAATATTCCACTGTGAGTAAGAAATGGAATTTTGGATTAAGCATAACCAATAAATGTCTCTGAGTAGCTTTGGGGGTATGAAAGCAGTATTCAGTTATACTCCGAATAAATCTTTCTTGTTAAAAATGTGACAATATGCAATTAGAGGAAACATTTTAGTTTTTTGCAGATTGTATTTGTAAAATTATCTTATAGACCAGAAATTTTGAATATTCCATCTTTAAGGAATTAAAAGTTTTTATCATTACTATATTATTATTAATAAGAAAATATGTTGAAAGGATAAGTATATGTAACCTTCAAATGAATAAAAGCCAAGTCTGGTTATAGTGTGGATTTTCTATGACAATTTCTAAGAGTTTCTGCATCAGTAATTTAGTTTTACATCAAGACAAAAGCCATGTGTTTCTCTTGTACCTTCTACTTAAGTGTAAAATTATTTCTCAAATAAATGTATTATTAAACCAGATCCCTACATTCAAATATGTGTATCAAATGTAACCTCCTTTATTTTTCCATATGTTGAATCATGAACAGAGAATCTAATGAGATACAGTTTTACTTCAAATAAATAGTATCTTCATTTCAAAATTATACTTCCAAGGAGAAATGATATGTAGAATTACACAAAGTAGAGACTTTAGACTAAGATCAAATTTGTATTATTTCTTTGCAATTAGTTTTGGCCTCTTTTTTTCTTTCGTTTTGGTTTCAAGGGAGTTAATCTCTTCAAGTCCATATTTCTTCACCTGGAAACTATAGATAATAAGACATAGCAAACTGGATTGTTGAGAGGAACAAATTGGATAATATATATGGTGGAATCATATTTTCAACATATCACCTATATTGTTTTGGTTTTTCTCTTTGTATTCCCCCTTCTTTCTCTCTTTCATTCAACTAGTTTGTATTTCCTTTAAAGCTTCTAGGAAGAGTAACCAAAATAGAAGCAGAAAATATTCTGAAACACTGAGACTTTTCTGATCTCAAATAAGAATAACAAAAAGTATCAAGACTATCCTCATCCTCTGAAAAATCTGAGGAAAATGTCAATAAAAGAACTAAATTAGGTTTTTGCCACATGAATGGCAACAATGGCAAAACAAAAGTTTCGCTCTTTTGCATATGAGCATGTGGAATGAGATCCATACCAATACATATATAAGAGATACGGATGAAGAGATACGGATGAATAATAATAGTTATGACTATGCTGATCTATTTCATCACAACTATCTTTTCACAAAATGAATTTGTAGAAACTTAAATAGTAAGAAAAACATTAGATTGTACACTAGATTATATATCTGATAAGTAATCATCCTGATGAATTCTTTGAATGCTATTTGTAAATGCTATCAGATGCCTAGTCTTTGCTGAAAAAGAATGTCTCAAGTACAAAAGGGTAAATTAAAATGGGAGTGAGGAACTACAGATTATCAGAAAAGAAAACACTTTAAAATCTCTCAATAAAAGAGGTTGCTTCTAAGGCATTATCAGAAACTCTGAAGAATGGATGTCATTTCAAAAAGGAAAATAAAATTCAAGTGGGAGGATTCTATCCTGTCCTCTGACACATATCACTGACTTTTTCAGAAAAGCATCCGTGCTGACACCTGAAAAGTGCTGTTTTTGGTTTTTTTTCTCATAGGTCCTGATGTGCAGTGAATACTAGATTTGGTAAGCAAGATAATTCTTTATGTTAAAATTAACTAAATATATACGCACCACGGCTGGCCTGGTGGCGTAGTGGTTAAGTTTTCAGGCTCTGCTTCGGTGGCCCAGGGTTCACAGGTTCGGATCCCGGGCGCCCACTGACACACTGCTTGTCAAGCCATGCTGTGGCGGCGTCCCACATAAAGTAGAGGAAGATGGGCACGGATGTTAGCTCAAGGCCAAGCTTCCTCAGCAAAAAGAGGAGGATTGGCAACAGATGTTAGCTCAGGGCTAGTCTTCCTCACAAAATAAATAAATATATATGCACAATTTTAGATAGGTAAAATATGCATTATACTAAAAATATTAATATCATATTTTTAAAAGAAAACAGTTTGAACTTTTTCTCAAGATTAACTGCATTATGAATTTAAAATATTTAAAATTTAATTTAAAAATTATGAAAACTAAGTGATGAATGTCAATATATTAAAAGCTATGTGTCAGGAGAATACTACTCAGCCATAAAAAATGAAATCTTGCCATTTTCGACAACATGGATGGACCTTGAGGGTACTATGCTAAGTGAAATAAGTCAGACAGAGAAAGACAATTACTGTGTGACTTCACTCATACATGAAAGGTAAACAAACAAAAGACACATAGATATGGAAAACAGATTGGTGGTTACCAAAGGGCAAGGGAAGGCAAAAAGGTGAAGGGGCACCTGTATGGTGACGGATGGCAACTAGACTTTTGATGGTGAACACGATGCAGTCTATATAGAAGTAGAAATATGATGTACACCCGAAATGGATATGTTATAAACCAATGTGACCTCAATATAAAAACAAATAAAAAGCTGTATGTTACTTGCATCAAAATAAAGTCCACCTTTTAGAGTTAGCCTTGCGTTTTAGGGACATGTACTCACTCATATACATTTTAGTTTGGTGACCAGAATAAAATATTAGTGTAATAGAGTTCTTTTTGTTTCTTTAAATGTTATCAGACATCATTTCAGAGGCTAAGGAGCCATTTAGTGTTTTTAATTTGTTGTAATCTACGCTGTCAGTTCTGTGCTATTTCTATGACTTGGATTGTAACATCCAACTACTTACAGTAAGTGAGAAATTTCTGTGGACAACTGCCAGGATGACTGAAGTTCACCAATCTGAGAATCATAAATCATGCTAACACCGTAGTAAAGACAAGGGATTAGATCGTCATCAGACGGTGGTCTGCTTCCACTGTGTCATTCACTACATTTCTTCTCTACTCATTGTTGGGTAACAGAATGCAGTCTGAGATCCTTTTGAATTTTCAAAGGAAATTAATTGATTTTTGATGCAGATTTGTTGTAACAAAGGATTGTACTTCATGTAAGCAATGTTTAAATATGTAAGCAATGTTTACGTGCCTACTTTCCTTATTCCAAGATGTGAAATTCTATGTGAGGTATGTTTTTCTTTACTAAATTGGAAAGTTCTAAGGGGGCATAGACTGTCCCTAGAATCTAATGCAGGCTCTCAGGATTCTCAATAAGCCTTTATTAACTAACTGGTTATAATGTGATTTTCAGAAGAAACAAATGAAAAGGTTTTTCTCATTGTATAAATATAAGCAAATGCTCCAGGGACTTTCACGGCCTATTTAAGAAGTTATGATACTCAACCATAAATAAATAAAAGACAAATTGGCTGAAACCAACAATAGATCTGCATGAATCTGAAAGGTGATGAAAGTAATTTTAACTTGTATCTTTATATTTTATTTCTTTGTTTACAGTTTTCTTTTGCATGTTTCTTTATCTTCATAAACCCCAGAGATAATATGTATTAACTTCTCCCTAGAGTTGAAGGAGAAAAAAATGTATTTTATATAAAATTACTTATCCACAGCTTCTTTTTTTTAATAACACCATCATTGAGATATAATTTATATAACATACACATAACACTTTTAAAGTTTCAAATTCAGTAGTTTAGTATAATCAGAGAGTTATGGAAACATCACTGCTGTCTAATTTCAGTATATGTTCATCACCCTAGAAAGAAACCCTAACTCACTAGCAGTCATTCCCCATTCCCCTCTTCCCTTACTCCCTGGCAACTACTTACCTACATTGTTTTATACCTTTGTCTTTTTTGGATAATTTATAAAAGAAATAATATGGTTTGTGGGTAGTCTTCTGTTTTCAGGTTTTCAAGGTTCATGTATTTTACAGCAAGCGTTAGTGTTTCATTCTTTTCATTGTTGAATAATATTCCATTGTGTGAATGCACCACTTTTTTTTAATCCAGTCATCAGTTGATGGATATTTGGGTTATTTCCACATTTTGGCTATTGTTGAATAGTACTGCTATGAGCATTCATGTACAGTTTTTGTTTGGACACCTGTTTTTAATTCTTTTGGATATAAACCTATGAGTGAAATTGCTGGATTGTATGGTAACTCTGTGTTAAATATTTTGAGCAAATGTCAAACTTTTTTTCAAAGTAGCTGCTACATTTTACATATCCATCAATAATGTACAAGAGCTCCAATTTCTTCCCATCCTTGTCAACACTTACTATTGTCAGTCCTTTTTATTTACCCATCCTACTGGATCTGAAGTGGTCTTATTGTGTGATTACATTTCCCTAGTGATTAATGATGTTGAACATTTTTTAATGTGCTTATTGGCCATTTTAATATCTTCTTTGTAGAATGGCTATTCAAGACTTTGCCCATTTTAAAATTGGGTTATTTCTATTTTTATTGTTGAGTTCTATGAATTCTTTACATAATCTAGATGCAAGTGCTTATGCTTTTGGTGTCATATGTAATAAGTCATTGCCTAACCCAAAGTCAATGATGTTTACTCCCACTTTTTTCTAGGAATTTTGTAGTTTTAGCCTTACATTTAGGTCTATGACCCATTTTAAATTAATTTTTGTGTATGGTGTGAGGTAGTAATCAAGCTTTAATCTTTGGAATGTGGATATCCGGTTGTCCCAGCACCATTTTTGAAAAGATTATTCTTTCTCCATTGAATTGTCTTGTCACCATTCCTGAAAATCAATTGATCAATTAATCACAATGTAAGAGGTTATCTCTGGAATGACTTATATCTTCTGTTGTTGGGTGGAGTGTTCTATACATGTCTATTAAGTCTAATTTGTGTATAGTGTTGTTCAAGTCTTCTATTTCCCTGTTCATCTTTTGCCTAGTTGGTCTACCTGTTATTGAAAACAGAGCATTCAAGTCACCAACTATTGTTGAATTGCCCATTTTTCTTTTCACTTCTGAAAATTTTTGCTTCCTGTAGTTTTGACCTCTGCTGTTAGGTGCATATATGTTTATAATTGTTATGTCTTCCTGATGCATTGGCCCTTTTATCATTATAAAACGTCATTTTTCTGTAGTAACAGTTTTTGTCTTAAACCCTATTTTGTCTGATATTAGTATATTCATTCTAGATCTCATTTTGTTACTGTTTGCATAGTGTATATTTTTTCACCTTTTTGCTTTCACCCTGTTTGTCTCTTAGCATATAGTTGGATCATGTTTTGTTTTAATCCATTCTGCCAATCTTTGCTTGGAGTGCTTAATCTATTTATGTTTAATGTGACTACTGATAAGTTAACATCTGTCTGTTACTTTGATGTTTGTTTTCTCTATGCCTTATATCATTGCTGTAGTTCTCCATTACTACTTTCTTTTGTGTTAAATGTATATTTCCTAATATACTGTTTTAATTTCCTTGTTTATTTTACTCTATATATTTTAGTTGTTTTCTCAGTGCTTGTTTGTGGATTAAAATTAACATGTTACTTTAAAATAATTTAGTTTGGATTAATACCAGTTTATTTTCAGTAGTGTACAAAAATTTTCCTTCAGTAAAGTTCCATTCCCTCTTCTCTCCTTTCTGCTATTATTGTCATACAAATACATCTTCATACATCATAAGCCCATTAACACAGTTTTATAATACATATTGTTTTATGCAGTTCTTTTTAAATTCAAATAGGAGAATAAAAGAATTACAAACAAAAGTATATTTATACTGTATTTTTTTATTACATGAGTATTTACTCTAGTGACATTTTCAATTTATTTGTGTGGATTTGAGTTACTTCTTAATGTCATTTCTTTTCAACCCGAAGGACTTTCTTTAGTATTTCTGTGAGACAGGTCTGCTAGTGATGAATTCTCTCAGTTTTGGTTTATCTTAATTTCCATTTTATTTTTGAAAAATAGTTTTGTTGATTATAGAATTTTTAATTGACAGTCTTTTACTTTCAGCACTTTGAATATGTCTCATCACTGTATTTGGCCTCCATGGTTTTTGATGAGAAGTCATCTGTTAACCTTATTGAAGATCTCTTGTGTGTGATGAGTCATTTTTCTCTTGTGCTTTCAAGTTTCTCTCCTTGTTTTAGGCTTTTGACAATCTGACTATGACGTGTCTAGGTGGATGTGTAGATTAATGTTTTTCATAAATTTCAGGAAGTTTTTTTTTTTCCCGTGATTTCTTCAAATAGTCTTTCTATCCCTTTCTCTCTCTCCTTTTTTCCCAGGATTCGCATTATAACTTATGTTAATATATTTGATTATGTGCTACAAGTATCTGAGGTTCTGTTCATTCTTTTTTCCTTTCTGGTCGTTATATTGGATAATCTCAATTGATCTATCTTTTAGTTCACTAATTCTTTCTCCTGCCAACTCAAATTTGCTGTTAAGCCTCTCTAGTAAAGTTTTCATTTTAGTTGACCTTTTCAACTCCAGAATTTCTATTAGATTCTCCTTAAAATTTCTATCTCTTTATTGCTATTTTCTATATGGTGAGATATCATTCTCATAATTCCCTTTAGTTCTTTAGATGTTATTTCTTTTAGTTCTTTGAGCATTTTTATAATAACTAATTTAAAGTCTTGTCTAGTAAGTCAAATATCTGGGCTTTCTCAGATACAGTTTCTATTGCCTGCATTTTTCCCCCACTGTGGACCATATTTTACTGTTACTTTGCATATCTTATAACTTTTTGTTGAAAACTGGACAAAATAATTTGACCCAAAATATAATGTGTCTTCTCTGGAAATCAGACTCCCTGTCCAAAAGGGTTTGTTGTGACTGTTTTTGTGGTGATCACTGCTTGTTTGTATAGTTTACTTATTAAAATCACCATCCCCTGTTGTGTGAGTCCACTGAAGTCTGCTCATTGAACTCAGTGCTTGAGTAATGATTGGATGGTGATTTCTTTAAATGCCTTGAACCAATGAATCTTTGACATTTTGCTGAGAGGCTCTGTTTTCGTGCTAGGGCACACATGCAATGCTCCAATAATTTGCAACTCTGCCTTAGCCTTCATTTCCTCATTGTGGAGGGCTATAAGTCAGATTTCCACATTTTCTCATGTCTTTCCTGGGCACAAAAACACCCTGCACATGCATGTGGTCTTCTAAGTCCCTAGGAATGTCAGATGTTTCTAAAGGCCTCTAGGGATAGTCCATTCCCCAGATGAGATGTTTTTTGGTCAGCCTCTTGTTTGCACTGACTGGTATCACTACCTAAGACAGCTTCTGTGTTAAGAAATTTCTGGGGTTTTTTTCCTTTGAGAAATGCCCTGGGGATAGGACTCTTCCTACTGATCAGCTCTGGATCAGGTCAAAGAATGGCAAACATGGTAAATGGGACTCTTCCAGGGGGCCACCAGACAGTTTAAATAGTAACAATTCTCCAGGAATGGAACTTTTTGATGAGCTTCAAACCTGGTCTTCCCCTTGCAATGTCTGTTAGGCTGCTACTCTTCACAGCTGGTGTGGTAGGGGAGCTGCTAGTTTTCAGGTTTATTATGGATCTGGCAAGAGGGGGGATAGGAATAGGGCAAATTTATCCATTATAAAGCTATTGTTCTTAATGACATTAAACCATTTTTCTTGAATAAACACTCTGTGGATTTTTGCAAGCCTTTGGTTAATTTTCAAAGTGCTGAAAATTTTTATTTTGAAAATTTTTTCAGGGTTCTGGTTGTTTTTATGAGGAGTAAATTTCCAGAAGTACCATTTATTCATAATTTGAGGTTGTTCTTCATGGATTTAAAAGTTACTACATTAAATTTTTACCTCCTTATTTTAGAGACAACTTCTTAACAAATTTACTAGCAATGCATTTTATTTAATACCTTCTGTAAGTAATACAATGGAATTAAAACAATAGTTACATTGGGAGAGTTGTACATTAGCTTCTTATATTAATAGTGATGTAATTGAAATATAATAAAACCTATGAAAAAATTTCTATCACTTGCATATGAGTGGAATCTTCTTAAGATAAATCATGTTATCTTTTGCATGTATCTGACAATGCAGGAGATTGAGGCAACAAATAGGCAGAACCATACTTTTAAAGACGTTTAGGACAATATTTAAGTAGGAACTACATTGTATCTGACTCTTGGCAGACATTCACAGAACAAAATGTCACAAATCTAATTTATTCTAGTGATATCATTTGAACATGTGAAGTAGCTGATTTGTTGAAGATGTTGGGTATCTTATAAGTGGTGATGAAATAATGAAGCAATTGGTTGTTCTTCTGAACTGGTGATCTTCAGGAAAAGTGTTGCACTTAAAAATAGAGACAAAGCATAATTTATCCACCTCATGTGTACCATATTACAAAGATAATAATTTGGAAAATGATTTAGATTAAAATTAATGCTAATTTTTTTAGTATTTAGAATTCCCATTGTTTTCATGTCTCCACATTGAGGACATGAATTATTAAGCATAATTATTTTAAATCTGGTATGATATTCAAGAAATTCTTAAATTGTCTAAAAGATGTTTACTCTATTTTTTAAATAAATGTAATTGCAATTGCTGAACATCTCAGCTTAACTGACAGTGCTCTTTAGAATAAAAAGGAACAAATCATTCATATTATGTATTGTTATACTCTATGAAATTGGTAAAATCTTAAACAGTTTAGCTAAAAGACATTGGGTGTTTGGCATGGACATATTTGGGATTCATATGTCCTTCCAAAAAGGTACCTGTAGTATTAGGAAAGATGGTCCCTGAAGAAAGCCTTGGATAGCAGCTATGTGCTTCCCCTTGAATTTTGGATACCTATTGGAAAAGGGAATACACTAGAACGAATCTATTCTTCATTGTGATTTTTTTCTATTTTCTAATCAAATTATAATAAGGTGAAAATATATATGCCAGCAAGCCATCAGTGATTTTCAGCTTTGAAAATCTAGTGGTACATATATAGTTTGGCCTAAAGATTTTTGTTGAACAGAGCATTTTAAAAATGAATTTGACTGCCTTTATGTCATGCATGAATTCTCTGATTCCCCAGTACTCTTTAGTGTGCAATGTTACATTAATTTCCTGGGCTTTAAAGCATTTGATGTGGCTACTCTTGCCATAAGTAAAAGTAGGTGTTTGTGAGTCTTGCTTCTGGAAAAAGGAGGACTAATCTATGACAATGTATTGAAGAAAGAAACAATAATTTGAAGTCTAATTTATAAGAAGGATGGGCTGATTACCAACTAGGAATTGGCTATACAGGCATTCCTTGGAGATATTGCAGGTTCAGTTCCAGACCACCACAATAAAGCAAATATCACAATAAAGTGAGTCATATGAATTTTTTGGTTTCCCAGTGCACGTAAAAATTATGTTTATGCTATTCTGTAGTGTATTAAGTGTGTAATAGCATTATGTTTAAAAAACAATGTACATATCTTAATTAAAAAATACTTTATTGCTGAAAAATGCTAACCATCACCTGAACCTTCAGTGAGTTGTAATCTTTTTATTCCTGGAGGGTCTTGTAAAAAACTCAGTATCTGTAAAGAGCAATAAAGCGAAGTGCAATAAAATGAGGTATATTTGTAATTCTATATCCATATACAAAAACAGACTAATTGAAGAAGAGGTGTGGATTTAGCTTAAAGACATAAAAGAAGTTAATTGATAAACTTAAACACTTTAACTTATTCAACAAATAAGTTCTATGCTATAGGCTCTATGCTATGCCCTGTTTTTAGGTACCAGGGACACAGAAGAGAGCAGAGACAAGGAAAGCAGTTTTCTGGGCTGGTGTCAGGGAATGTCAGAGGGGAGTAAAGAAAGATTAGATATAATTATATCCATGAGAATTCCTTTCTGACATTCTCACCTGACCTTCCTGCAACAGGTAACAGAGATGGGAGAAGAATTTCAAAACTTACTTTCTGCCTATCATTGAAATAATAGATTCATAATATT
The DNA here is from genome assembly GCA_031878705.1 of Tapirus indicus. Classification (NCBI taxonomy): domain Eukaryota; kingdom Metazoa; phylum Chordata; class Mammalia; order Perissodactyla; family Tapiridae; genus Tapirus; species Tapirus indicus. Next base: position 26,428,546 of record CM062935.1, on the reverse strand, counting down.
ACTTAAATTTAGTTGATTAAAAGCAAAGAGAACTACACTCTCGCAGACCAGAGTTTGTGGTTACTGTAGTGAGTATAACATGTCTGGAGGTTAAAGGGAGTGTGGCTCTCTCATGAGAACTGCAAAGAAAGGCCAGAATAGCTATAATACAGACAGCTGGAGAGTAAAATCAGCTCACAGCAATCAGATCTTGTAGAGAGTTCTAGGCCAACTTAAACATTTTTGGTTTTAATCATGAAACCGATGAGAAACTATTGATGGCTTAAACTTCGAGGTGGCACAAACGGAATTGCTATTTTAAAAGATCCCACTGTAGGTGGCAGGGTGGAGGGAGTGGGGTGGAGATTAGGTCAAACAGACCTAGCATTTGTTGGAGTAAATATAGAAAAAAATTGCAGAGACTGCATTCAAAGCTCTTTAGGAGACAGAGGCATATTATGGATTGGATATGGCAGATGAGGGACATGGAAGTATCAAAAGAGAACTACTAAATATCACAGAGTTTAATGGTCTTGTTTACTGGGATAAAAACCACTAGAAAAGTAATAACCATTGCTTATACCGTCACAGCAAAAATGGAGAGATTGACTTCCAACCAACGGGGAAAGTAGCCATACTTAACAAGGTCACAATGGGCATTAAAAAAATAAAATAGAAATTATAGAACTTTAGGAAGGTGTAAAAATTCTATCTTATGTAAAGGGGTTACCAGCTAGGAATTAAGCTAACAAGATAAAAAATAATTCTGTTTACAGAAGGATACATGAAAAGTAAATAGAAACCTGCAGTATCTACTGAGTGCAAAATGAGAATGGACAATTAATTAGGCATGTTTCCCACCTTATGGAACTTGCAGTAATTACAAGTATATATGGAGAGCTCATCATTGTTTTAATGACCACAGTCACTAATTCTGTGATTATTAATGCCTCACTTATGATAACGGAGAGACAAACAGAAACTGTAGAAAGCACAAAGCATTCCATAGACACAAGTAAATTTGAGGGTGCATTCAAACTGAATTAGTTGAAAAGTTCCAGGCCTTTATTCTAGACTGTGACCTAAACCTCAAACTGACTACACAATTAGAATTCTTATGTCAGAAGAAGAGTGGTATGAGATATGTATCTTTTTCTCCTTAACTTTCACTTCTTTTTTAAAGAAAGCATAGGAAAAAATAATAAAGTTAATATCAGTTTCTTCATTAGAGGAAAAAAAAAAAAGGTCTTCTTACATGTAATGTCTTAAAGTAAGAGAAATTCCTAAGTCTGTATTTATTTTGGAATTTCCATCTTTTAGCCATGTTAACCTATTATATAAACACTAGTTTAAATAACTTAAATAATCTAGTATCCAAAAACACTTCCCTTATGAAAATTGCTAGAGTATATTGGGAGCATTTATTTAGGTGAACTAATATGATATATCAATTTTGCCCCCTGTGCTAGAAACTTGTCAGGAATTTAAGAGGTAAAAATGCATCAGTTTTAGTGATCTTGTTTCCACATAATCTGACCATTGCCACGATTCATTTGACAGTTTTCATGTCTTTATATAAAAATTGAAAAGTAAATTTTGTACTTTCTCCTCAGAACTCCCGTGGATTTCATAAGTACGTACATAAAATAATTCAGGCATGGTCTGGTCAAATACTCCTTCAGAGAAATTTGGTGTCTAATCAGTACTCATTATATTATGCCCAAATGCTATAGTTAAATTTTTCACAGTTACCATAAAGTGCAATTTACTCTTTTGATCTTCTTTCATACTGCTATTAAATCTGAGAAAAAAAAAATCTTTAAAAATCTGATCCACTTTCCAAAGAATATTCATGACTTCTCAGCAACTGTCCTTCTATCTAATTTCTACAAATCCCTTATCTCTTAGTCTTTCCTTTTCTGATTTTGTCTACTTGTCAAAATCAATAATCTCCAATTTCTCCCTGATGGAATCATAGCCATAAACCATGGACCAATGTCTGAAACGTTGGTTTTCACAGCAAGTGTCATTACTTATGGAACCTCTGACAATGCTATATGTCACCAGTAACAAAGGATGATCCACAAATGCTTAAAAATTCTATTTTTTTTCCTCAGATGCACATGAAGTTGTAATTCTGGGGAAAAAAGACTAAACAAATGTCAATTTAGTCCTTTTTAATCTTTTCTAATTTTATGCAAATCTTTATTTTCACCTTCTTTTCCTTTTTCTTCAATCTTCTACATTCATAAAACTTGCAAGTATCTCTATTTCTTATATTTATGAGATGTTCTACCACTAACTCAAACTCAATAGAGTAAAGGGAAAAAAACCCACCTTTTCATCTCTCCAAGTTTTGTCCACTCTCCATGACCTTCTCTGCTATGACTAGCCTGATTTCATTTTTTATTTCAAACTGAAAAATTGGGGAAAAGCTTTTGATAGAAAATTATTCCTCTCCAAAGTCCATCTTTTACTAAAATCTTAAATTCCTTTCCTCAAAACCATAAACATCACATGGAGATATACTGCAGATAGATATAAGTATTTCAAGAGTGATGGGCAGACCAAACTAAGAAAGGCCAGTATCTGAATGTGACATAGCTCCCTGTATTATATCAAGAGATGACAGAAGCTCCAGTAGTAGAAAAGCAGAGCAGACAGTTAAATAGAAAGTAGAAAAGGCATTCTGTTAAACTGGGGGCATAAGGAAGGAAGTGTTCGGTTTGACTCCGCAGTCCACTAGAACAAGAACTTAGTTCTCAGAACTAGGACACAGATCAGTAATATGGATGTTAAGCTAAAAGAAAAGCCCAGAGTGTAAGTCCAGATTTGAACTAAACCAATACATAGGCTGAAGTTTTCATGTCAGATTACCCAAACCAGGACTCACATTGCTGCCAGGATGATATAACCTGATAGTTCGGTGGCCTCACCATAGGGATTGCTGGGGACATCAGGACAAGTCAGTTGACAAAACCAATTGCTTTTTTTTTCTTATCAATTTTGTGTCAAATTTTTATTTCTGTTCTATCATTCCTTCACTGGTGTTGATAGACCTTAGTGCTATAATTTTCTCATTGGCCAAGTACAATTGATATTCTTTTCATATTTTTCTGCCTTAAAATCAGTTTTAAGGTTATTTTTTTCTTTTGCGCTTTACTACTCCATAATTCTCCATTTTTCTCTACTCATCTAACTCAAAAATAATCTCTAATGATTATATTTAATCATCTCCAACTATTCTATATTTTTTCTCCTCCTGTCACTAGCCCACTTGCTCATTTCCATTCATGTCTATCTTTCTTTTCTCTGTACCTCATCTCTTCTTTCTGTGAGAGATTTTCATGGGTCATGATCCTTGTGACATGTAGTGAAAACATTATTTTTCCACTAAAGTAAACCAGGCCTTTCAAAACTTATCCTAATACACAAGGAAAGCTAGAAAGCACATTTAGCTCCTCTGTGTGGACCGACATTTATGTCCTCGATCTGCCAGTTTATGTGCCACCCCTGTCACTGATCCTAGGATCGAGTTACATAACTTTCCTTCCAGATATAATTCTTACAATTTTATTTGTTAATTATACCTCCAATAAAGCTGAAATTTTAAAACAAAAACAACCCTTCAATTCTTTCCTTATGCACGACATGATCTGCTCCTCTATAATTAGGTATCATGCCTTTCCATATATATCACCCACTTTAGACCTGCAATCATCCAAATTGACACCACTATCCAGAACACAAAATCATTTTTAATAGCCTGAGTATGACCATATTGTCCACACCCTACTTGACTTCACGTGTACATTTTCCAACCTGCCGGCTGAGCCATAACCTAATTCTCTCTTTGGGGCCCTCTCCTCCTTATTCTGTAGCTACCCACTGTGATTAGGCACTGAAAATTTCTTGAAGTTCTCTGATATTCCTCTTAAAATTAAGAAACACCTCTATCTTGCCACACTTAAACTTTTCTATCCCATCTTTTTCAAAAAGTTTAGCACATTCAATAATTTACTACTCCATGATGGATATGTTAATTAGCTTGAATGTGGTAATCATTTCATAACGTGTATGTATGTCAAAATATCCCACTATACACTTAAAAAAAAAAAAGAAATAACAGGCCCCAAATAGAGTCATTTTGCCCCCAGGACAGCAAAAATCAAGACTTAATTATACGTTCAGCCCCTCCCAGGAATGTGACCCATAAACAGTTAATCTGTAATTTCCCACTAGAACTAGTGAGATAATCTGCATGATAAACCCCCTGCCCTTCCCTTCTCCCCAAGAGAAGTAGTCTTGACCCAAAACTATCTTTTCTTTTCTTTTGCTAATACCTTCTTGCCCCACGCTTTTTATGCATATAAAAACCTTCCATTTTGTATACAAAATGGAGTGCCCTTCTACTTGCTAGATGGGATGCTGCCCGATTCATGGATTCATGAATCATTTAATAAAGCTAATTAGATTCAAATTTACTCAGTTGAATTTTTTTAACAATACCCTAAATATATACACTTTATTTTTTAATCATACCTCAGTAAAGCTGGGGGGAAAAAATCTGCCCTTCTTCCTCTTACTACTAAAATTAAAGGCTCTGGGAATTAATATTGGGAAGATCTATCTGAAGCCATTTACTTAGGTTTCCTCTTTCTACATCTGGTTAAGAAATTTTCACATATTGAGGTATATCGGGTAGCTATTCTGGTTTAAACTTGTTTGATTCAGCCTGAACTAAAGAAGCCTGACTTATAGCCTATGGAACATACATTGTATATCTGCTTTAACCATCAAAGATAACGATGCATTAAACATTATCTCAAAGTAAAAGAGTGCATTCTTTGAAGATAAGAATGGTTACTTCCTTTGCTATGGTGCCAATATCAGTGCTCCTGAAGGTAAGTCTCTTTTCCTGGACATTAAGGTCATGTAGACCAGCTAATGTGTAACTAAATATCTCTTTGAAACCTTGATGATTATGTATCCTGGGCCTGTTTCATGTATGTTCTTTGTTCTAAAGAGATATAAAACTGTTCTAAAAACCACACTTCTCTGGAATGCTTTCTTCCTTTGTGGAGACTGCCTTCCTGGGCTGTAGTCCTCAGCTTGGCTCAAGTATAACTCACCTTATCTGTTTTATTTATAAATTGGTTATTGGTTATTTGTGTCAACAATCTAAAGGTTAGAAGCATATTTAACTTTTGAAGATCATGAAACTTGTTAGCAGCAAGGCCTCTAATATTCAGTCTGACTTAAAATTTTCAAAAATTTTCTGACGAAGTACGTGGTTATCATTGACTATTTGGACAGTAAACTTTTCAAATGTCTGTGGAATTTCAATGAGCTTTCTCCTTGATCTCATTGCTTAAAGGCTAAAAAATTTATTTAATTGGGTCATAATTGTTAATAAATTATATTTTCTTAATTTTTAAGTAGAAAACTGAGGAGACTTACTAACTCTAGCCTGTGCCCCTATTTTCATCTAACAAAAAAGTAAAATAAAAGCTAAACTCTCATTTCATCCATCTAGAATTTTCTGGGTGTTCTTAGTACACACTGGAGAATTAAAGTTGAAATATAAGGAATATTTCATAACCTTTAAAATTTTTAGTCCTTTAAAAAAAGAATTAAATCTATACTCAAAAGATTAATTAAAATTGTAAAACCTTTAGATATGCATGTATTGAAAATATTCCCAGAGTACAGCTAATCTCAGCACTCTGAATTCACTCCAAATTTTATAAAGTTACCATAAATCCAGCTTATAATATTAAAACATTGCATTTAAATTCGAATCATTTGTGAAGGTTGCAACCAGAACCTTTCATTTACAGGAGAATAATGACTCATTAGTTTCAACAAAATGCCCTATTAACATAAATATGAATTTGGCCATGGGAAAGGCTATTAAATTCTACCAAGAGTTGTAAGTGTAGATTTAGATTTCCCCTTACAACATTAAATAACAGTGTCCATCATCTGGCCAAAGGAGAGGTATAACTGAAGTTTTATGCATCAAAAATGGGGACAACTACCTCATTTCTTTTTAAATAAAGATAGGTAAAAATGAAAATGGAGTAGAAATCCTGAGAATTCTAATTTACCTGAAACTTTTAGGCATCCTTTTAGATCCAACAATTCAGATCATATTTATTTTCTAGCAAAACACAATATTAAAGTCATCATGGATCACGGTTGGCACTTATTTCTTCACTCATCCAAGCATTCATTCAATGGTAATTTTTTTAATGCCAATTAAGTGAAGGCATTACACTTGGAAAAGTATAGAGTAGTTCAAGAAGGCTGGATTTGAGAATGCAAGTAGGAGAATAGGAGATGAAGATGAAAAGATAAGAAAGGACCAGACTTTCTTTTTTCTCCATTCCTGTGTGGCCATGATTTCAACTGGGAGCCACAGAATATTTATTAGACAAGATATGATTCCTTTTTTAGTGCTCCAAATGCTGAGCAACAAGATTACCTTAGAATATGTAAATGTAAAAATGTGGATATTTTAAGTCCTTCATTACATAAGGGAAAGAGAATTGAACTAGAAGTTGAGACTACGTTTTAGATTCCAGCTCTGTTCTTATGTACAATAAAAGCTTTCCACATTACCTGATCTCTGATTCTTCACCTGTTTTTGTTTGTTTTAAAGTTATAAAATGGAAAATGTTTACTGCACTGGAAATTAAGAAGAGTATATGTGATGATATTTCTATGAACATACCTTAACAACTATGAAGAGCTATAAAAGTAAGATTTTGTAGAAAAGCATGATGAAGCAACACTTTTTTTTCTGTTTTGTATTTTAGTTTGTTTGATTTATAGTGAGCTGAAAATATTGCAATTCTAAAAGTTGTAGTATCTGATCACCAATTGGGACAGTTATCCTCATTGTATGTTACCTTTGAAATCATTAGTTTGTAGAGATAAAAAATTATACAATTATCATGTTTAGTCCTATTAATATGGGGCAGCCATAATACAAAATCAGAGTGTATTCTAAATTCATAAAAATTACTGAAACTACAGAGATTTTAAAACAGAAAATACACAGATTTTATAATTTTTAAGAAGTGTCCATATCTAATATTTGCCTCTAAATGTCTTTCCTAACAATGTTTAATTATAATAATATATATGGCAATTAGTTTATAAATTGTTTCACATTAAACATCTTAATTGTGTATTTTTACCCTTTATTATATAGTGTGCTGGTAATAAATTAACTAATTTGAAGGAGAAAATGAATGAATTTATGCATAGACTGTGTCCTTATTTAGGCCTCTGATTCTTTGTCCAACATGAATATTTAGTATAGTAAATAAATATATCAAAAGGCGCAGTAATCCAAATGAAGAGGAATGTGCTACATGAGTGTCCCACATGCTGTTAGTGAATCCAGGAACAAGAAGATTTCAGAAGAAGCAATTGCAGGAAGAAACTAGAAGCAGAAGTAAAAATTTGAACTTTAGATTATGAAAGTATCAAATTCTTTTATTTTGGATGTATTGCTAAATATTATATTTTTAAATATGTTCATGCTCATGAAGAAGTCAGTGGAGAATATAATTCAAATCCAAGTCGTTTGTTTTCTTAAAGAATATAATACACTTAAAAATTCTTATAACAAGATTTGGATTTATAATAATTTAAATATGAACAATTTTATGCTCACCATCAAGACTACTCATTATTTTCCCAGAGCAAGAACTTGTGACAGCTACAAAATTAACTAATGGTATCACTGTAATTGAAGCTGGCATAATAGGCTCAGTCATCTTAAAGTCTGCTCACTAGAAAACTTTATAACTCAGTGTTTTCAGAAGTCAACAATTGGAAATATGGAAGAACTTTATAATTTGCAGAATGGGACTGTTTCCTAATAATAAAAAGTGAAACTAACAAGGTGGGGGTGCAGAAACATCCTTTTCAGCTGATTTTTATTTCTAACTATGAAAAGTGATTGACATCAATTTCAACCATGTTACTGGAGGAAAAGTAGGATAGTTTAGCTGCAACAAATTCCAACTCCTATTGAAGCCACTAAAACATGGCTTAGTGATGGTCTTTTGGAATAACGTGATGACCAAACTGACTCTGAAAATTTTAAAACAAAACATAAAAGATTTTACATTGTGTGTGTGTGGCGGTGGGGGGGCATAGCAGGATTGGTGTTACCTACCATTCTGTTAGAAATGCAGGATCCTTAGCCCCAGGTCAGTTGTTTGAAATAAGAATCAGCTGTTTAACAAGGTCACCAGGTGGGTCTTATGAGCACAAAAGGGTGGAAAACCCTGCTTTAGGCCGCCAACGTTAAGAGAGAAAGAAGTGCAGGATATAAAGAATGAGGCCTTAGATTAGGTAGTCAGCCTGCCATTTACTGCCTTGGGCTGGTAAATGTTTAACAGCTAGTTCTCTGGAAGAAAAAAAAAGCAAAAAATCTGCTTTTAAAATTTTGCTGATTTCCCTAGTGTAAATACTTCCAACAGAGCCAATTTCAAAGTATCGACATGAAGTCAATGGATGCAGAGTTGGGAGGAGGATTCACAGTGCACAATTTTCTCTCTCGACCTCCTCTGAGCCGGCTCCAGTGTACTGCTATCTGTAAGTCAATTATGTCCTTTTTTTCTTTATCTGTAGATCAGAATGATAATATTTATCTGACCGAATTATTTTGTGTCAATAGAAAGGATGTAAATACTCTTGTGAACTGTTAGGAAATTAGTTGCTTTTATTTGTTTTTCTCCACCAAATCAAAAACTTCCTGAGAGCCATATTAAAGGTTTTCTAATACCTAATACAACGGCTAGAATATGGTAGGTGCTTAATAGTTGTTTGGGGCTGCATTAATAAATAGACAAGACTATGCTTCATGCCTTTTTTATTGGTAGAACCACAGTATTTTTATCTTTATGAAAGGATATTGAGCAAGAATATGTTCTTATTCTGACACTGAAGTAGAGGCTCAGTTGTTCCCTATTTATGTCTGTCCTTTTTATTCATAATAATACAGTTTTTAGCTGGGCACAATAACATCCTGAATAAAGACTACACTTCCCAGTCCACAGTGCAGCCAAGTTTCATGTGACTATAATCTGGTCAATTGGATATAAGGAGAAGTGTCCTAAAAAGATTTTGAGTAGGGAAGTGTTATGAACTGACAATTATTGGAGAATGCACAGGTGTTGGGAATGCAAGAGAGAAAGTTAGGAAACCAGGTAGGAGTCTAGTGTAGTAATCTGGTTTAATCCAGGGAAGAAATGATAGTTGCTAGGACTGGGGTATTAGTAGTAAAGATAGTGAGAAGTGGTAAGGTTCAAGATATATTTCAATTCAATATTTGTTTTTGAATTAGATGTAAGTTGCTAGAACAAGAGGTGAATATCATGACCCCAAAGTTTTTGGACCTGAGCAATTGAATGAATTGTGTTGCTATTTATTGAGAAAGACATAGACATGAGACAGTTTGGAATTCAGGGAAGACATCAGGTTGGAAAATATGATGGGCAATTATAGTAAAATAATTGCAAAAATGCCACCTTATCTTTATCCCATCTCCCACTTATACACGGCCTCTGCCACATAACGTTGTCATGCCCTCGTGGTCTGATCCTTGGCATGTTTATGTGACTTTCTTTAGCCAATGGGATGTTAGTAGACCAAATCCAGCACTGCTTGAAAAAGTGCCCATACATTTCCATTTTTCTCATGTTTGCACCCATGCTATAGGCATGAGAACATGCCTAAAACATCCTGTTAGTTGATGAGAGTCTTGAGTATTGCCAAATCACCTCTAGTTGTCCCAGGTGGGGTAAAGCAGATTAGCCAATAAGCAGAAACATGAGTGAGTCCAGCCAAAATCACCAGAATGACAGAGCGACCCCCTCGGAAGCTTGAATGATAAACACTTATTTTGCATGCCCCTGAGGTTTTGTGATTATTTCATAGCAATAGCTAAATGATAGATATGTTCAGTGTATCTGAAAGTAGTTCTTTCAGACACTGGAGCAGATTAGCCCACAAAGAACATGCGTATTAATAGAGATGAGGGCCAAAAACTGAGCCCTGTGGCACTCCAATATCTAGAGGTTAATAATAGGAGGATCTACCCAAGGGGTCTAAAGAATGAAGGTATATTAGGGGGAAATCAATGAAAAAAAGGCCATCTAGGAGGCAAGCAAAGGAAATGTTTTAAGAAGAAGAGATGAGTACAATGTTAAATGCTGAAAAGAGGAAGAGTAATTTGGGAATTGACCTTAAAATCTGGCAATGTTTCTATCATTGGTGACCTTGATAATAAGAGACTCAGTTGAATGGTGGAGGCCAAAGTCCTAGTTGAAGTGTACTCAAGGAGGTAAATTAAAAATGGAGAAGGTGACCATAGAAAACATAGACAACTTTGTGGGAACTTGTTTTTTAAGGAGCACCAGAGAGACGGAGCAAGGGCTGGAGGTAATTCAGGGTCAAGAGAAGTTTATTTGTTTGTTTTTGTTTACCCTAAGAGGAGAGCTAAGTACCATATGGCTTTATGGAAAATAATGGGAAAGATTTATTAGAAAAAAATGGATGATACACAAGACACAGAGGATATTTATAGAAACAAACTTGCTGAGTAAAACAAACAACAAAACCCCCAAATGTAGTGCACAAGTAGAGGGTTTGGCCTACATAGGTTCCATCATGTTTCTAACTTCATACGTACATGTAGCCATGTACCCTAAAGGTAGGAAACCCTAAAGTTGGTCAGAATCATCATTCTCTTCAATCATTGAATGCTAACAAACCTTTGTTCTCTGGCCTAACTCAATCATTCATTTACATTTACATCATTGTATTATTATTTTTGACACCAATTAATCGACTTCTAGTAGACATAACTAATTTTACAATAAACAGTGTTTTAGCATTTTCCATGTAGTAATAAATATTTTCATTTTATACTTCTGATCTAATGCTATCATGCTATCCTCCATAATAATTGAGACATTGTTGATTTATTCATATTATGATTCCACACGTTTCCCCTAAAATACTTTTGAGAACTTTTGATAATCCTAAGACTCATTCAAGTTTCTATTAAAATCACATCAACAATTTAAAATTGTATTTAGTTTTCTTAATACAATAGGGTTACAACACATTTGAAAAGTGTTTTTCAAACACCTTTTTTTCAAGTGGCAAAAAAATGTGAAAGAGTAATATAGACTATTTAACAGATATGCTAACACGAGAAAATCAAAATAGGTGTATTCAAAAGTCATGTAAATCTTTAGGATTTATTTAAAACTGCTATTATTATTGTCTGTCATATATTTCTATATAGAATAAACTATGTGAAGTAATGGTGGGTTGCACACATCTAGTTTTCACCTGACCACATACTATGGTGAATTTTATTTATCAATTTCAGATAGACATTGCTTATCTAAAATGATAGTTTCATTATTGGAGAAACAAAAATAATACGAATTTGAAGTAGACTTCCATGGCAAAATTTAGTTTATGTGATAAATGTACTTCAGTGTCTTTGTAAACAACTGCTGGTAAAAGGATATACATGGTTTATTGGAAAAATAAAAGGTTTGAGTTACTGATATTGTTAATTTTCCACCATAGGTGAAATTATAGCAACTTGACTCAAGAGAGCAAGATGAAATAATATGTGGTCATAATTAAAGAAATTTAAAGATAATTGAAAGGTAATCTAACAGTCTTTCAGATGAATCCCTTAAATTAATAATGTGGAGCCTTTAAAACTACACACAGATGGACCTCCTTGAACAATTACAGAAAAATAAAGAAACAAAATTTCCAAAACTGATGAAATGGGAATTCTCATTTACATTATAAGAAGGTTGTGTACTATCCAATATAAATCAAAATATACCATCTATTGCTTCCATATCTCAAATCTTTCTCTAACTCATAATCAAAAGTTAATATAGATTGATAAATTCTCTCTTTATACATTAATCAACTCATATCTGAAAGGTTTCATTTGATAAATCTCTCATCTGAACACATATTCTGTTTAATTACTTTGACCCCATCTCATATTTCTTCTTCTTGGCTGCTAAGCTCAGAAAATCCTTTTATCGCTTTCCCCTAGCCACAAGCCAACATATTTCTAAACAGAAGATTAGTGTTAATGATAAATTTATGTTAAAGTCTTTTATTCCCATGCTTTTGCCTTTTTAATTTTTTAGCAACTTTTCAATTCTTATGTTTCACAAATTTCATACGAGTCAATGGTGTTTTATATATATGTAATATAAATATATGTGTTTGCCCTATAGATTTCAAATTTTAAATCCCCATTTTCTTTTGTCTTTTAATATAAGAATGGCTCTTTTATTATTTTTATTATTATGTTCAGCAGCATTCACATTTTATTTAGTCTAATCTATCAATCTTTTCCTTAGTGACATATTTTCCTTTTGGCTTTTGTAGTTAGAAAGCTTTCCTCAAATTCTTCATGGACTATACATTTTCATGATTTACAGTCATTTGGAATTTGTGTTGTGGTAACTATGTTAGAAAATCTACTCAAGATGTCGTATAAACTAGTATTATCCCGATATAAAATAAACAAAAAATAGTACAAAGAGAGAAAATGAGAGATTGTATGAATAAAGGTAGATGGAGAAATCCTTATGAAATTACGGTGGAGTAGCTATATCCTACACTATGGAATGATAATTCAACAAACACCTCTAGATATAAAGGATAGAAAAGAAGGAAAGAAAGAGTACTCATTATTTTCAGACGATGTTTACAAAACTATCCCAAAGTATGTATAGAATGTTGTTGCTTATTAAGTGCTTTTTAAAATAACACTAAATATGGCCAATACAAATTTTGAAAGTTTTAGGTAGCATCTGCCCATTTGAAGGATCTTCATATCGCAATACTTACAGGTATCTTTTACTTGGAATTTTTTAAAGTAGTTGAAAATTGTCTAAGATTTATTGAATGCAGATGCTGTAGTGGTAGAACAGAATACACATGTGTTGGGAAACAATTCTCCATATGCTTCTCAGGTTTTGCACGTCTTGTAAGCAGAGGTACACACTCTCTTTGTTCAGCCACAATATGAAAATATTATCTCCCTCCAGAGCAAAGAGCCTGTCTACTTACTATCTATTGTAAAAGATCCAGCTTCCCTAAGCACAGAGTTCCTCTTCTGTAGCACAACCAACTGTGTATGTGGGCACCATCTGGCCCCTTCTCATTGCCCTGTGAGAACTGAGGCATTGGGAACCTGAACAATTGCTGGTACTCTGTGTATTTATATTGCTGTATGTAATAATGTCCTTTTTCCCTGATTCAGTACCTATTTTGTGTCTTCTGCCAGCATCCATGAAACTGTGGCAGGCTAACTTGTTAATTTTCCAGTACAGCACAGTCTCAGAATCTTCACGGTTCTTGAAAACATGTAGCTACACAGAACTATAAAGTTTTTACAGATGGATCAGTAGTTTCTGTTATTGCTTTGTCACTAGGAGAAAATAATTATATTTAATCAAAATGACCAAGAGAACACTCTGTTATAGTCTGGCACATATTGTCACTTTTGATTTTAGGTATCATCTCTTCTAGCCACAATATCTGTACAAAGATGTTTGTTCTTTGCTTCAGGGCCCTTATAATTATCCATAAAGTTCCTATGAATTTCTGTTTATACACTTACTTAAAGGACAGTATTTATTTAACAAGTATTATTTAATTAATTTCTACACAAGACTTGGCGTTCTACCATTGTGCCCTCTTTTCAACTGAATTGAACGACTGCCTCATCAGGCTCCAGTTCTGTCTCTCGCACTGGCCCGTTAGCTCAGAGCTGCAACTTTTGAGCAGATTACTTCTTTTAGTCTCTGTTAGGGTTTTGACCTTTGTCACTGGAAGAGCATTGCACATGTGTGAAAAGTGTCATTTCTTTCCTTGGTTCAAGCTGAAAATGGGTTACCCCATTGGCAGCACTACGATTCTGGGAACCCTACCAAAGAGTGCTACTGCAAAACTTAGTTAGCCCAAATAACACTTGGGTGAATTGTTGTATCCACTTTCTTATTTGAACAACACTCTAAGATGAAACAAATAACTGGATACAGTGTTCCTTTTGAGAAAATGGAAATTCAAAGAGTTTATGTGACATGAACAAATATTATAATATATATGGATATATAGGTATATTATCAAGATCTGTATTCATACATAAGTGTGAATTAAATATATAATATTGATGTATCAATGTATAATATTTAACATTATATATTCAATATGTAATATTAGATATATATCATTATTAACAATATGTAATATTGAATACATATGGTGGAACAACAAAGATAGTAGCTAACATTTTTTGAATGTTACATGTCAGGCGCTGTTCTGTGGATGTTACGTTATTAACTCCCTTGATCTTCAAAACAACTCTATAGAATCAGTATTGTATTATTTATTCTACATTATGAAGAACTGAGCCTCCAGCATCTGAATGATAAAGTCAGCATTAAATATTAGGTCTTCTAACATCGTGTCCGGTATTTTAAAAAAATTTTTCCATTATCCAATATTTTTCATTAAGAAGAAAGACTTGCTATATGAAAAAACTCATTCATATTAAAAAGTTATCATCCTGAAAAATAAAAATATGAAGTGCACTATAAGATTATAATTAAATTGTATCTAACCTATGTGATAGAATATAAAGATATGCTATTTACTAACCTAAGAGAAACCAATTTACCAAAGTAAGAGGAAAAAAATGTAAAGAATACATTAACTATATATCTTTTTAGGTAAAAATGGATCCACTTAGGTTGATTAATTATAAAATGCATCTTCTGTTATTTTTCGTCTTGTATTTTCTATCCTGTTCTGAATTATCACCTAAATGAGTCACTCAACATGATGTGCGAGGCAGAATTCTAAGATGGGCTCCAAGATTTCCACCCCCTCTCCATGAGTGCAGGTGGAACCTATGGATATGATGGGTTAAGTGCCCCCTTCATTAGGTTACATTATATGGCAATGATGATGGGTTAGTCCCTCCTGTGATAATGTTATGCTATGTAGGACTCCTTACTAGCCAACTGGAAAGGGAGATAAAGTCAGAAAGGGTGCTTCAGCTGAGCTGGAAGGAAGCCAGGTTATGAACAGCCTTTGTGGGGTGGGGATAGGAATGGTAAGGAACCGTAGACAGGCTGTAAAAAAGTCCCTGGTCAATAGCTGGCAGCAAAATAGGGACCTGAATCATACCATTGCAAGGAAGTAAATTCTACCAGCAACCAGTAAACTTGGAATAGGACCCTGGCCTTATGTGTAATCCCAGTGCTAGCCAATACCTTGACTGCAGCCTTGTGAGCTCTGAGCAGAGATCCCATCTGACCCCTGCCAGACTTCTGACCTATAGAACTATAAGATTATAATTGTGTTGTGTTAGTCTGCTAAATGGTGGTAATTTGTTATGCAGGAATATAAAACCAATACAGATGGGAGTGATCATTTTATGGAAAAAATTCCTTTAAATATTACTATGAGAAATAAATACTATGGTATGTCTGCATGGAAAGGCATAACGAAATATTATATGAAGCATAGTGGGTGATGACTAGTGCTTCATAGTTATGACCAAAACAGCACACTGTCAGAAATCTGTTTGTAAAATGAGAAATAATGTCTTCAATTGGAAGCACAGTGAAAGAACCAAAAGTGCTGATAAGTGCCTTCAAAGATGATGGATAACCAAAGAAATTATTATAAATGCAAATGAATATAAAGAAAACTATTTAGAAAGATTCAATTATTTTAACTACATATTTGGAAACATTATCATTAATGTAATAATTAGATAAAGAGAGCAATAACTAGCGAACATTTAGTTACCTGAATAATACTAAAAGCCTCACAACCAGTGCCTTGAGGTCAATTCACATATCGTTACATGAGGAAGCATCAACATGTTGTGCAAACAGTGCTATTAACTAATATTGCTTCAGATTATCTTCTTGCATTCTTTTTGATTTTTCATCATCTATTTTCCATCTACTTTAGGCTGTTATGACATTGCAGGAACTAAGATTATACTCCCCCCAGCCTATGGCCAAATGAAAAACAGCTTCCCACATTCAATAGCATTACAGCTTCACTTTTTAAAAATATAATTTAAAGAGTATACAAAATCTAAAGAATATTTTAGACAATATAACATATCACACTACCTAGGAAGAGGAATATTATTGGAATAATGAATGCATTTTTTATTGTGGTAACAGTGGTTTTTAATATTGTATAAATTCCAGGTGTGCATCATAATACTTCTATATCTGCAGAGATCACATCATGTTCACCACCCAAATACTAATTACAATCCATCTCCACCCACATGTGCCTAATCATTCCTCTCACCCTCCTCCCTCCCCCCTTCCCCTCTGGTAACCACCAATCCAATCTCTGTCTCTATGTGTTTGCTTGTTGTTGTTTTTATCTTCTACTTATGAGTGAGATCATATGGTTTTTGACCTTCTCCCTCTGACTTATTTCACTTAGCATAATACCTTCAGTGTCCACCCATGTTCACAAATGGCTAGATTGCATCGTTCCTTATGGCTGAGTAGTATTCCATTGTGTATATATACCACATCTTCTTTATCCATTCGTCCCTTGTGAATGCATTTTGTCAACTATGTTGCCCTATGTAGCAAGGGGAAGATTACTAAAAATCCAGCTTAAAGCTGAGGATTGTTTAACAGGTGCTGAAAATGAGATGTGATGACATAATTATTTCTCCATGCAGAAAAATAATTTTGTCTGATGCAGTATGTATATCCATTGAATCAAAATGATTGATGCTGTTTATTATTCCTATTGAAATATTTGATTTGTGCATTTTATTTTATCTATATTTATTTGTTATGATATTAAATGGTATCCTACTAAAGAGCATAATTATTTTTATAAGAAAAAAAGTCTTCAAATTTAATTTTCTGTGATATGCCATCATACTTATAATCAAATAATAAACATAAAATTATAGTTTTCTAACTTACTACATTTTGGTATGGGGGAAATCAAGATAAATTCACAAACTAATTTTTTAATCAAGCTCATCTTTTAAACCACTGGTTGTGTACTGTCAATTGTAACAACTTATCACAATGTATGACCTTTGAATGTATGAAACAAACAAACAGAAATCTTTGACATATAATTAGAATCATAAATTAATCACTGTCTCAATTAAACTTCATTTTAGCACTAATATCAAAATGATAAATTATAGCAGTGACAGATATGACACATTTAACAACATTATATAAAAGAAAGAAATTCAATGTGAAATGAGATTACATACTAAGTTTAATCATTCTGTTTCTGGAGAATAAAATACAATCTTGAATGCCATCCCATCTTTTCCATATGAAGCACAAAGATTCAGTAGGTCATATATCATTGACTTTAGCAATTTTTCATTTTCAGCTTGTTTATATTTTTTATGATCTATGAGCAATTTTGTATTTTTTAAATGCCTCATAAAGAAACTATTTACTTCAAGAAAGTAAAGATTTTTTTTCTTGGTGAGGAGGATTGTCCCTGAGCTAACATCTGTGCACATCTTCCTCTCTTTTTGTATGGGATGCTGCCACAGCATGGCTTGATGAGCAGTGTGTAGATCTGCACCCGGGATCCAAACCCATGAACCCCAGGCTACTGAAGCAGAGTGCACAAACTTAACCACTACGCCACCAGGCTAACCTCAGAAAGTAAAGATTTTTAAGCAAAGAAAATATCCATAAAAAGTAAAATAGTTTTACATATCATTTATGACTTTTCTCAAATAAAAGGCCCAAAATGTTCCTAAACCTTATTCATTTAATGTAAATATCTATCAATACCACAGATTCTGAGTAGTTAAATATAGCCCATGTCTGCCTTTTAACACATTCACTGGAGTTTTAATTCTTTGAAATTGAGAGATGTATTAAATTTTTTCTCATCCCTGATGAAATTATTAGATATCCTGTATAGCAGTTATCATATTCATTTAACTATAAATGGAATTATAGTTTATAGTTAGATATAAAATAAGTCTCCAAAGTGTGTACACTTTATATCTGTAGGGCATTTAAACATATTTTTACATTAAGGTTAGTGCTTTGTTAAATTCTTGCTCATTATAATTTTTGATATAATTTTCTAGGGTGGGAAAAAAATCTGTGTAAAATATTTAGCACTGTGATTGACACAAAGAAATCACTCAATAAATGTTATCTAGTAATAGTAGTGTTATTAGCCATGTTTTTATATTTCTGAATCAAAAAGTGAAAATGATTTAACAGCATATTTGCTAAAAGCCATTCTGTTATCCCTATAATTTCTTAGTTACTTAGTCATCCACATCAACAATCATCATAGCATAACAACTACCTTGTGTTTAAAGTTATTTTCAAGACTATATTCTTATTTTTGTTTCTTATAATTGAATTGGCTCAGTGATATATGCTGAAATTATTCATTGAGATTATTCCAGACCTTAAATAACCGCTTCATATAATATATAACAATATTTAATAATTACATGTAATATGTATATAATCCACTATATGCTTGGATTATATTACTTTGTTTCCACAATAAGTGATTCTAAAATGGTAAGATATTCCAGGGTATATAACCATATGCTCTTTCACCTATAAAGAATGATTATACATCTTTGAAAGTAAAATGTCAAAGGACTCCGGTATACAAAATAAATTTTAGCAGAAACTAGAATATATTTTGAATTCTGTTTGGCGGATCTAGAAAGACATAAGAGCATTTCCCACTGTATGCTCCATAGAACATAGATCTTACCAGTTTTACCCTAATCAAATTTTGAAAAATGGCTACATGACTATGCAACTTAGTAGACATTGGTGTTTCTCAAATTTGTTTCACAGAACAGTATTTTACTTATTTGTTTGTGACATTAACAAACATATGAAACCAAAGTTCTGTGAAACAAACTTTGGGAAATAGTGACAAGAAATGCAAGTGTATGGTAGAGAATAATGAGGAAAAATAAAGATCTATGCAGCTAGATATTAATGGGGAAACTTTCCATAGAAATTTAACAACTCACAGCTTCGACTTCAAGAAGTTTAAAAGAAAAGTGTTTTCAATAAATGGTTGAAAGCTCTCAAACTCGATCAAAATTTATGAAACAGGGACATCACCCTCCACAGTTTTAAAGTAAATGGGCTGAAGTAGAGCAATAGAAGTTTGTAATAACAGAGAAGTTCTATGAAGTTCACAGACTGACTTACATGTATCAATTATTTATTCTACATTGTATTTACAATTGAAATTGCAATGCATATTCTAGGGCTTTAATCTAGAGTCTGATTCAGGGTATATAATTGAGGCCAAGAATTCTACATTTTAACAAATTCTCCAGATGATTCTGATGCATATGGTCCAGTGTTGGCAGTTAGAGAAACAGATAAATGCACAAATATCATAATAAGTAGAAATCTTGTAAATTCTAATATACAAGGATAAAGTCTTAGAAACTTTAAAAAATGAAGAAAATAATTAGTGAATGATTACATAGAAGGAGACAAAATGAAAATAAATGAGATTCAGACATTATGATCATCTTAAAAAAAGCATGCAGGTATAAATTTAGAGGAAATGACCAGATT
Organism: Tapirus indicus; assembly: GCA_031878705.1. Taxonomy (NCBI): domain Eukaryota; kingdom Metazoa; phylum Chordata; class Mammalia; order Perissodactyla; family Tapiridae; genus Tapirus; species Tapirus indicus. The sequence goes on along the minus strand of CM062935.1, from coordinate 26,408,870 downwards.
AGTAGATTAACTTTATTGTAGCATAGGTAGGATCCAGAGTTGTAGTTTGAGGTAATTGTGGGATAATACCTGGATCCAAAATGCAAGGAGGTGGAGGACAGGCTTTGAAATTTCAAACTAAGTTGTCTGGACTTCACAACATACCAGTTGGCCTTGACAGTATCACTGACCATGGTTAAATAAATAAATGCTTGTAGCTACTCTCTCTGTAAAATGTTATATCGTGTTGCGCATGGTGTGGTAGGACAAATGAAGCTCCCCCTCCCCGCCCCAAATATCTCTGGAACCTGTGAATATGTTATGTTATTTGGCAAAAAGAACTTTGCAGATGTAATTAAGTTTAAAGGCTTTAACATAGGGAGATAAATTATCTAGGTGGGCCCAATCTAATCACATAGGCCTTTAAAAGTCAACAAATTTCTCCAACTAAAGTCAGAGTTGTATGGGGGAAGAAGGTAGTAGAGAGATGCATCGGAAGGGTAAGTCAGAGAGATTTCAAGTATGAGAAGGATTCAGTGCACCAGTTGCTGCCTCTCAGATGTACCAGGAAGAGAGAGAGGCCTCTAAGAGCTGTGGGCAGTAGCTTCCTTTTGGAGCCTTCTGATAAGAGCCCAACCAACTGATAGTTTTATTTCAGCCTTGTGAGACCCTGAGCAGAGAAACTAGCAGAGACCACCAGGACTTCTCAGCTACAGAACTGTGAGATAATATATTTTTGTTGTTTTAAGCTGCTAAATTTGTGGTCATTTGTTACGGTAGCAATAGAAAATTAATACCCATGGTAATGAGACCATCACAAATCAATATGTGAAGATGCTCTGCAGCATGATGGCCAGTCCCTCACTACTACTTGGATGCCTAGTACCTTATATTTCAGGACCTCCCAAACATACATTTAAATGTCATGAAGATACATGAATCCATTTTCACTGAAGCAGAAAAGACAGAGGTTTAATGTTGCATACATAGAAACAATGTAGATCTATGAAAATATTTTTGAGTATATTTCATGAAACTTGACAGTCAAACCAGAAAACATGGCAACATCATAGTTCATCTTCTGTTACTACATTTTCAGTACACCTAGTACTTAGTGAAAGAATAAACTAACCTAAAATATCTTTATACTTTGATGAACAGAGTACAGGTTTTCTATTAAGGAGCCTTTAATAGCAAATTATTGTATTACTAACTCCTTCAATATTGCCAAAATTATACTTAAAATTAAACCTTTGTGTTTATAGTGTTTTAAACTATGAATTAAGTTGCCAAGACAAAAATATTCAACTGTTGTAAAAGTACCTTAAAAATGATTATTACCATCACAATGGAGGAAAATAAGTCTTGGAATGCATCCTCCGCTGGTAGACAAAAGACAGTTCAGAAATGTATCAGGTAGAAAATACAGTTCAAAACTGCTTCAATATGGTATTATTTAGGATATAAAAAAGAGAAAATATTTTTACTCGATTGTTTGCTAGAGTGTGTTTTTTTTCTAGTGAGAAAGAGAACTAGATGAAATGTTTACTTTAAAACTTTCCCCAGGTGCAAACTGTCACTCTTTTTACTAAGGCAAGTCTATTTTTATATATGATTGTTTTCTAGTGTGCTCTTTAAACATATCTTATTTTGAATTATTATGCTCATTAGAAAGTAACCGCCCTGGTGCTGTATTTGTGTATCTCTTATGATGATATTAGACCCAGTGTGAGGCATTCTGGTAATATGGTCCTGGGAAGGTGAGTTGAAATCTGATCTGCTATTCCTATGGGTAAGAGAGGGGCTCTTCCCTCAACCAGGAGAAGAGATTACAAGTCATGACCTTTATCTGAAACTCTTGGGAATAGATTGTTTTTGCTATCAGAATTTTTTCACATTTTACAAAGGGAAAGCATGCAGATTCTGTACATTTTTAACACCATCAACAAAGCCTGTGGTACCACCCAATTATGGAACAATATTTGCAGGTGAAACATGAGTACCCACACTATGTGGGATAAATGAAGACTATAAACGGCCTCCAATCAGTTCATCAGGTTTTGTTGCCGAGAGAGTTTGTACCAAACTTCCAGATAAAAACCTTCAGTTTCAAGAGCTTCTTAGTTTTCCTCTTTGTGGTTAAGGGATTATAGATTTGTGGGACTGGAAAGGCTGGTTTAGAATGCAAAATGTCAACTCTTGTCTCTTAATGGACTTGTTTTCTTGACTTTAACTTGCAGAGAAGACAGATTACCAATTTATTTTCTGGCAGAGAGGCAAAGCACAGAAGAGTATAGGCAGCAGTCTGAGATGCCTGAGTCTCAAACAAGGCCTAGTTTTATTTTCTTTCCTTTCATGAAGGTCTAAACCTAGAGTGATTTCATGGTCTCATCTCCTAAGAAGATTTTGGGGAAAGATTTTCCTCTGTCTAGGCGTGCTGCAATGAAACATAAAAGCCTACTAATTCTAGCATTTTATTATGTATTAAAGATTATTAAGAAGATGAATCTTGGAACACAATTTGAGATAACAAGAAACTGTATCTTCCTTCTTGGTTACTCTTGTTCCCTGTTCACCCTGCAGGACTTTGGTGTGACTACGTTAAATCGGGCAGTGGTCCTTTTATATCGCTATCACTTACCTTCATAATATACTTTAAACCCATGAGCACTAACTGCAAAATCACTGGTCAAACGTAGTGAGAACACAGATTTGGTACTTGTCACTGGCGGTGGCAGATGGAATCCTGTTAACCTAAAAACATAAATGGAATTAATTGTTAGAGTTATAGACCTTTTACCTAATAGAGTTGAAAAAGCATTAAAAGTCATTTTATCAAATCCCCAGCCTTTGTATATGTATGTATGTTTGTGTGGGTGTGTGTACGTGTGTACACAAATGCATTTATAACATGTTGATTAAAGTTACTAATCAAAAGCAATTACTGTAAGTATATATGAATATACATCTATTTAGGTGTGTCTGCCCTCATTACTGTTTATTTATCATGTCTATCATATATATCATCTATTTAAAAATATTGATTATTTAAACTTGGAGAAATCAGTTGTGAGAGTATGTGTTTGTGTGTATTTTATGCCATTGATTTTAACGACTGAGCATCTAAATGGCATTTTTGTCAAATAAATTATTTTCCTGATAGTTTAGAATATATATAAGGAGTAGGAAGTATTTAGTGAAATTTAATGTTAAAGGAAGAGATGTGATCTAAATATGAAATCTTGAAACTGAAATGTCTACACATAAGTGATTTTGTTTTATCAGATTCCAAAATTCTGGTAAGTTCTATTAAAATTAATAGTTGCAAATTACTTTTTGGTTCATACTGCATGTTTACATAACAAACATTTGATATTTTGACCATAATTTATTACTTACCTTGCTAATACTTTATTGTATATAGTTACAAGTTCAATTATATAAAAGGTGATTTACAATTAACATTTTTTTTCTAAACCAGAAAAGAAAAACTAAGCATAGAAAAAACACACTCATGGGATATAATTTTTCTAAAACTAATGAAGATGCATAATTTTTTAGTTTGTTATTGCCTTTTTATGTTTTTCATTTTTTATTAATATAAGAATTAAGAATTTTATGCAATGGAATTATAATATTTTTCTTTATATACTTGCTATTTTTTGCCAACATTATATATGTAGGATTAATCTATGCTGAAATTACCGTATATTTTTGTTGCTGCATAGCAGTGGTTCTCAAGTTTGTCTTAGGTCTGGTTATACTCTAAAAAATTATTGAGAACCCCAAAAAGATTTCAGGGGCTAAATCTATGAATATTTACCCTATTTAAATTAAAACTGAGAAAAATTTTAAATATGCATAAAAATAACCAGAATAAGCTTATTACATGTTGACATAAATAATATTTTAATACAGAATAACTATCTTTTCAAAAAAGTGAGAAGAATGCATTGTATTCTATTTTTGCAAATCTGTTTAATGTCTGGCCTATTAGTATAAAACAGCTGGGTCCTCATATCTGCTTCTTTATTCAATGTTCTGCAATGTCTTATTTTGTTTGACAGATATGAGGAATCCTGGCCTCACTTAAATATGTAGTGGGAAAAGGGAAGAGTATTCTAATAGCTTTTACAGATAAAAGTGGATACTCTTCTTTGATACTACAAAAAACTTGACAAGTTAGTTGCAATGTTGAATTCAAACCAAACCAATTAATATTTGGTACTCTCTACTATTAAAATTAATTGCTTCACCTTGCCCATGTAATGACCATTTTTACTTATGCATTTTTTTTTAACATCATGGCCGTTTGAAATATATTGGTTCACTGAGTTAGATCTTTCAAATGTTGACACATTTCATTATAAAGTATCAAAAAATCACATTTATTTTTATTGCATCTGATCTCATCAGAAAAAATCTTTACATTTGTAGAGGCTCTGAAGCTTACAGTAGTGGATTAAAGTTTTCCAAAATTCTAATGTTTTACTTGAAAACTCAGATTCCATCATTGACAACAAATCATGTCAGTTGTTTTCAGCCTTGTGAGACTCCAATGATGATGGCCCTTTGAAAATGCCCAGGCTTTAATCCCTGGAATTTTTAAATATGTCACCTTATCTGACAAAAGGAACTTTACAAATATGATTAAGTTATGATTTTCAGAATGAGAGATTGTCCTAGGTTGTCTGGATGGATCCAAAGTAATCATAAGGGTCTTTGTAAGAGGGAGGCAGGAGGGTTGGAGAAAGTAGGAGGTGGAACAACGGAAGCAGAAGTCAGAGTGATGTGATGGCTGGCTATGAAGAAGGAAGAGGGACACAAGCCAAAAAGAGGCAAGCAGCCTCTACAAGCTGAGAAAGGCAGAGAACAGATTCTCTCCTTAGAGCCTCTAGAAGGAATGCAGCCCTGCTGACACTTGATTTCAGTCCAGTCAAACTCCAGATTGCAAGATAATAAATTTATGTTGTTTAAAACACTAAGTTTGTGGTAGTTTGTTGCAGCAGTAATATAAAACCAATGCATAGCTATCTTTTGGGTTTTGGAATATACATTTTTTAAAAAGTATCTAAAATATTAATTTATTCTATGAAAGAAAATGGAAGTCCCATGGAACCTAGTGACCACTTTAAGTCACTGAGACCCGTGTTGATATTATGCAAAATAAGTGGATTCGGAGCCTATTGGTATAAAATTTCTTTGAATATAACTTTTAAAAAAATCTCTGTGTATAAGTAAAAGATGCAATTTCATCCTCACATTAGAAGGCACAGGAGAATGGGAGGAATTAAACTACTTGATCAAGTTCAAAATAGAGCCAGGTCTAAGACTACAACTTATTTGTTCCATTTTCTAGTGAACACCCTGTTCATCCTCACATTATCTTTCCCATATAAATTAAATCAAAATATTAAATATTTGAACTATTAATGTACACATAAACATACAAATTATTTTACATGCAATCTCAGATTTTTACACTCATTCAGATACATTAAATAATCCAATATTTTGGGAAAATATTTGGAACCCTTTTACATTTAAGTTATCCAAGATGGATAGAGGACAATGTAAAGAATTTTTCCCTTTTATCAAAAGCTAATTTTCTGCAATTATTTTTAAGTAATCAGCATGTAGTGACATGTTGTATAATGGGAGATTTAGTTTTCCTTTTCATTTCAGTGAATGAGGGAAGATGTATATTTTTGAACTTATTTTTATGATAGTTGTGTCATTATGAGGATTTGCAGTAACTTGTTTTACTCCCTCCTGTAATACATTGCTTGATTGATTTGAAAATAAACTTTCAGATATTAACCCTATCAGTTACTTTTCTTTACAAGACTTCATTTTGTAATTTAATATTTATGTGTGATTATTTATTAAGCATCTCTTTTTCTCCTTTGGACCCTAATCTTTGTGAAGTCGGTGCCTGGAACTCACTAGTTTACCACCAGTGGTTCATTCACCAATGCACACTGTATAAGAGGCCCTCAGGAAATAGCTGCTAAATTAATGAATTGGGGTGGCAGGAGTATGTGAATACCATCAGAACACTTTCTTCTTCAAACCAATTTGTGTTCCTGGAATAGTGTTCTCAAGAATCATAAGAATGTGAAGGAACTCCAGTTGTTAAGAAAATTCAGATAGTTGGTGTAGAGACTCTTGTTCAGAAAGTTATTTTTCACCATGTTATTAACCTCAAAATTTAAAGGGAGACCGTATATCTTATGCACATCTATTTGAAATATCTTTCGGGATATAGCTATATAATTTTTTTTTTTTTTTTTTTTTTTTTGTGGGGAAGACCAGCCCTGAGCTAACATCTGTTGCCAATCCTCCCCTTTTTGCTGAGGAAGACTGGCCCTGGGCTAACATCCGTGCCCATCTTCCTCCAGTTTATATGGGACGCCACCACAGCATGGCTAACAGGTAGTGCGTCCGCGGGCGCCCGGGATCTGAACTCGCGAACCCCGGGCTGCCAAGCACGAACTAAACCACTGTGCCACCGGGTGGCCCCTATAGCTATATAATTTTAAAACTTATTTTTCAGGTAAAGCTAATTTGATTTGTATCTTTAATATAAATTATAGTATTTAAATATGCATGTATTTCACCTGAACTTAACACATTCTCTACACACTGTAAAAGCGTAATATTTTATGGATAAGCATATTATTTTCCATAGAATCATTTGTGCCAAATACTTGTGAAATTTAGTGTTCTGCATATATTATTAAATTATTACATTATCAATATTTCCTTCATATTGATGTATGACAAAGTTGCATAGTGAATGACATTTTATGTTCCTTTGAAAAGAGTACCAGAGTGTAATTCTGTTTTCCCTGACTTACAATTGAAGAACTCACAACTCAGAAATGACCAGTAAATTGTTTAAATTCATACAGCTGGTAGGCAGTAGAGCAAAGATATAAACCCATAACTTCCAACCCCAGTCTATTTCTTTTCCCACTATGATTTTCTCATAAGGGAAATTATTTTTCCATAAAGTCAAAATGCATATCTAATTCATGTTTGTTTCTCCACAATACGCATATAAATTTCTTAACCAAATATTTGGAATAGATAAGAACATGATTTTACCCACATGTTTTAAGTAGCTGACACTGGTAAGAACTATATCACCATTACAAAGTCATTGAATTAAGGGCCAGGAAAGTAATGAGGAACCGCTGTTTGTACTTGTTGATACCTTTATAGCAAATATCCCCAGTGGTTAGCAAAAATATTTCCCCGCTGGGAAAAGTAAATAAATACAATAGGGAAAAGTCATGATACAATGTTAAATTTCCTTCAGATATTCCTTTTTATAAAAGTTAAAATTTGAGAAGGAATGGCTGATAAAGAGTTGAATTGTATTAATTTTACTGAGTAGCTACTTTGTTTTGTGGCACCACAACAATCAACATTTTCTCTCACCATAAATTTGGTGCTTAAAAATGCATGTGAACTCAGATTAAAGGACAATCATTTCCTTTTAATACATTTAGCTTCATGAAAAATTCACAACATTTCCTCTATTTCACATTTCACTGTTATCTGGTGAATATTTTGTCATAAACCAGGACTAGTTTATGACCATTGTTCCAGTAAATTCTCTCATGGGACCGGATGGCACAATACATGGTGGTTTTTTCATCTTACATTGAATAGTTTCTAATTTATAACCTGTATTCCCCCTTCCCCCAATCCCACATCCATCTCCAATCATGTCTGAGCATTTTGTTCTTTACTAGGAAAACGCTCATCAGAAGCTGTCGTGTTTTAAAAAACACACACTTAAAGTGAATGATCCTTTCCCTTTTCATGCCCCCCTTTAGATGAAAACATTCTTTAAGCATTTCCTCTTACAAAGATTCAGAAACATTAATGATGTTTCAGACCATAATAAGTAACTGGTCACAGGGAGAATTAAATAATTAACTTATAACTATATGTCAATGACTAATATGAAAACTATTAAAATAATTATTTGGTAATTAATGCAAAATTGATAGAAATTTAGGTTACAAGAAAATCATTTAAAATGTCAATGCATATGCTCTAAATAATAGGCTGTTCATCTAAGGATTATTTTTTAATTAATGGCAATTAACATGCCATTTTATAGCTTAATGTAATGGAAACCCTTAAAGCATCAAGGTTGGTATAAGAATGATACCTGTCTCATTGTGTCAACTTTTAACAATGACATGTTTTTACTTCTGGGAGACTTGAAAATCAAGAATGACTAGATCTATACTATCTCTAACAATGTAATCAAAGAGCTCTTTAAATATATATATATTTTTTTAATGTGCCTATCAGCTGATTACAATATTTTAAACTTTCTCTAGTTAAAAGTATGAATGTAAAAACCATAGTTTTAAATTACAAGGCTATTAGCATATTACTGCTTATAATGAGATGGGAGAAACAGACATCAGAGTGAAAAAATACAGAGAAAGAGCTTATTTAAAAATAAAAGTGGTAATATTACGAAAATCCCAAGATTTTGTGATTGTAAATAAGAGATTCATGTGGAATGGCCTGGTATATTTTCTGGAACCTAAGAAACTGCCACTAAATGTTAGTTTTCATTGGTGTTATGACTCAAAATCCACTGCCCTTCCATCTGCTCTCTGTGGCATGCTACGGCTAAGATAAATTGTACTATAACATCAGGATTCTCACAGCGGTTTCTCATTACTCATAGTAAGATTTTGGGATATGAATTATCTCACAATTTTACTTGGGTTATACAGTTTTTAAAAATGATCCAGGTGATATACAGGGAATTCTCTGCTGAAACAAATTGTTAACCTATTTAATTTCAAAATAAATGGGAAAATCACAGGAACAAGTTGGTATTTAAAGTAATGACTGTTCTATGAGAATAAATCATGAATACTCTATTGATATTGGGATACATGAAGCACAGCACAATAATTCATGGTTATTTCAAGGTGTCAGTAATTGTAATATTAAAGGAAAAGATGGCTGTGGCAATATTTGAATAATTATATCATTTGCTGAGAGTAAATGAGCTGAAGCTTCTATCAACTATGAAATTCCTGAAAAAGGCATCATGTGTGAGAAAGGCAAATTTACAATATTAGGGACAGGTGCTTGGTACAGATCTAGATATGGAAGTGGATATAGATACTGATATACGTATGGGTATGAATAAGGTTTGGGGTAGATCTGACTATGAACATAGTAAAGATACAGATAGAAAGGTAGGCAATTGGCATTCATTTCCACTCTTTTCTTTCCACTGTATTGATGTGCCTGTAAACCTTGGAACTACACTTGCCAGAATACCTCCCTTTGCCAGTGGTGTTCTCTATTCGATTTTACCAGTGAAGGCGATTCCAGAAGATTTGGAGTGTGAATTAAAAATGTAAGCCATTATTATATCTTGGTAAGTAGGCGCATGGGCACCAGCAGGTAGGGGTGAGGTTTTACCATCAGCTTACCAGAATTCTTGTTTAAAACAATTGATTTGGTGCTGCAAATAGTTGAGCTCATCACTACTGTTTTCCTGCAATTTCTGCAAATTCCTGATTTCCTGAAAACTAGTGAAGGTTTTCTCTGATCTTCATACCCTAGCCTTAAATTCAGATGTCTTATTATTAAATGATTTTCTGCTTTATGTATTTCAATTTTTTCTTTTTTGTCTGAACCCTGAGAGATGCACAAAAACTATAAAACCACTATCACATGGAGAAAACATTTTCTTCCCTCAAAAACATAGCTTGAGGATATCCTCAACTCGATATGTCTAGAGTCACTCCATCTACATAAAACTCATTTTTTTCCAGTGACTTTGAAATTTCATCCTCAAGATCAACATTTTATCCAGGACCCATGCAATATTTTACTAGAATTTTTCTTCAAAATTCAACCTTCTCAATTTCTTCTCTATCTGCTGCAAATACTGCTAAACTTATATAATAACCTGTCTCCTTGATTTTCTTTTTTTTCTGATTCATCATATCATTTATCTTTAAAGCTATAAATGGCCATAATTCCAAAGGCAACCTAGTTGAACCATTGAGAAAACTTGAATTATAGAAAAAGTTATGTTGGGCAATTAGTTAATGTCAAACATGTAAATCTAATTTACAGTGTCCCTACTTTGCATAAACACCTGCAATTGTTAATGAACATATTTCCAAAGTTTGATCTCTTACAACAATGTCTGGAATTTAGCAAGCACTACAGAAATATTTACTACTATTGCTATCACTCTTGAAGACAGATGTGAGAATTAGAAGCCCTTTCACACATCAATCAGAATTTTCTTCCTGTACCACCTGTTGATACTTTTTAATAAACTTGGATTATTTGACCAAGTGTAATCCTTGAAGTATACGCTATTATGCTCTTCTAAGTTTATTTTTTTTCCTTTGAGTTTAGTATACCTAGGACTTTTGATCCTTTCAGATATAAAATTAGTAAAGACCCATTACATACTGTTTGCTTAAGGTAAATTTAAGGCAAAAATATGACCTAAAAAGAGGTGAGAGCATTATTAGATCCTCAATCATTGATAAATCTGAATTAGGAAGACAGGGAGAGGGAGGGAGAGAGAAAAAGAGGGAGGAAGGGAGAGAGGGGACAGAACATGTGTGTCTTTACAAACTTACAATGCTTTATATTGAGTCAAGTGGTCCCCCCATCCCCATAAACCCTGCCATCTTTTTTTAGTACATGTCAAAGACATCTAACAGTATTATACACACCTTATCATCTGAATTTTACTATCTTTCTTCATGGGTTCTCTACATTCATAAGGAAAAAAAAAACCCATGATTCTATGAATGTATACTTTGCATTCTTCCATACTGACAATTGTTTGATTCACTTATCCAGTGTCCATCAATAAGAATTTAACTCAAAATTAATGGCTTTATTATCCAGAAAGGAATTATTGGTTATCTTTTAGATTTAGCAAAACATGAAATTTATATGACTTATGTTATTTATGTATTTAAAACATATGTTTATTAGAAGTGTGGTGTTTTGTTTGTCTGTTTTCTCCAGGTATTAAAGGGTTTGCTCTAAAGGAGAAATGACTGCACTTTCAATCAATTCTGTACATAGATACTTAATATATACATAGGTATTCTCTATTCTTTGTGACATATTACAATGATGAAGACAAAATATAATTTTATTTAACCTAAAACAATTATAGAAAAGGTTTTGAGATTCTTTGCCACTCACCAGTTTTATGGTCTTAAATATGGAAAAACTGTATTAAGAAGTAGTATGATATTCTACATAAAATAAATAGAGCACTGCAGTTGGAGAGTTTTGAATAAAGCTTTATGCTGGTAGTGATTGAAGATGTTCTGATAAAGATACTGTACAATTTAAGCTAGATACTCTAAAATTTAGAAAAGTGGAGATTCGTTTTTTAGAACAGGTTTGGTTCTGTTTTTAAGTCAATAGTATTTTCTTTGCAAAGCTATTGAATAGAAACAATAGAGAGTATCATAACTACTCTTATAAGATGTATGTAAGCATTAATTATATCCATTGTGCCCAACACCACTTTCTCATAAATTTTTACAACTGCCCTTTGAGATGTTTATCTCTTTATGTGTGTGTCTGTATATACACACCCATGTTTACATATATGTGTTATATGTTTACATACATATATGTTACACGTGCATGCATATATGTGTATGTTTTACACACATCTAGAAGTATATACATATATACACACATGTGTGTACATATATGTATTGCATATGTATTTACATATATATGTATGTTTATATATATATGTAAACATACATAGCCACAACTGGTGAATGATATAGCATCTTGAAAACTTTCTCTAATCATTTTAAATTAAATAAAACTATAATCTGTCTTCATTGGAATACGTCATAAAGAAAATATTAATATGAGAATGCAATGACATAGAACATGTGCAGTCATTTCTCTACCTAATTAATTAGTGAATTTGGACATGATGTATGAACTAATTTAGTGTTATCAAATGATAATTTTTTATGTCAAATGCAAAATCCTTCAGTCCATTAATCTATTACTTTAAAATAATAATCATAATTCAGATTCAAACATTTTAAATTGGACAAGTGGTTAAAATTAAATAATGAATTACTTCTTATTCTGTTATGAACTGTTTTACTGTATATAAAGTGTTTTTTAAATAATCCTTTTACATTATCAAGATAAAACAATTGTAAAATCTTCCACTTTATAACACTGAAGATGATTAAGTTCAATAAACATTAGCAAACATAATTAGATAATGGTATATATATTCCATTTTTATTTTAGAAATAGTGTCTTCATATATCTTGATGTTCCATTTGCAATATCCTAGGGATTCTTAAGTGATATTTACTAACATGGAAAATACCAGTTAATGATATTGTAATAAATTAACAAATGCATATAATTTAGTTTTAATAAAACATGGAAATATGACTTGAAGTTACAACAGATTTTGCACCATGTTTCTTATTTCCTGTTTTAAGTATAAAAATCTCCTGTATATACGTGTTTTCTTCATTGTCAATAAGTTAATATTATGACATTAAAATTGGAGTGATTAGAATAAAATAACTCATCAGAATATTTCAATCATCTGATATTTCCTTGTTAACTATGGTAGGATCTCATTGGGACAATTAAAATAGATTTTATTTTTAACACTGCATTTAAGGAGAACATTTAGGAATCACATTTCTTTAAACTTTAATGAAGTCCCTATGTGAGAAGGTAAGCTATGGAAATCATGGAAGAAATAAAAAATAAATAATATTGAATTCTTTCTATAAGGATAATAGCCATATATCTATATATTTTTTGAACTTGAGACTCCTTTTAGAGCACCTTGTTAACAATTACACTAAGAAAATAGACAAAAAAAAATTACCCAAGATTGTCCTGGGAACCCAAGATGTTTGTTCCCCTAGTAATGGCCACTAATGTATCAGATTCTATATCTGATACATATAAAGTGTAACTTTATATAGCATAAGTGTATAAAGTATAACTTTATATAGATACTATATCTATACATGTAAAATATAACTCATATTCATGCAAAATGAGTCATTGTCTGTATCCAAAGTGGTATATAATCATCTATGAAGTATGAGAGTCAAGGACGTAAATTTTATTTGAAATAAGTATGTATTCAAATATGAAAAATCTAAAGGAAGTAAAATAAATACCAATAGACAAATGCTAATCACTATGTCATAGTGAAAATAGAAAAAGAAAAAACAGTACTGCTTATTTGTATTTATATTTCTCAAGCTTCTTCTACTTAGACGACATGGACAAAGTTAGAATGATAACATTCTATTGTTTTTTAAAGCAAATGTCTAGTTAGGTTTAGGAATCAGCATTTGTTTATCATATTTTATAATTGTTAATATGTCCTTGCTATTGAATTTATAATGCTTACCTTAAAAAGGAATTTTTAACAATTTTTACGTTAAAGTATAAATATAATTTCTATTTCTTGAGGAAATCTGTATAACTCTGGAATTTGGGCACAATTTTGATAGAATTTTATAGAAATAGTTTATTTTTAATATGGAATGAAGTAAAAAGAAAAAAAAGAAAAGCAATTGAATTTATAATCTATTGAATTACTGAAATAGAGGACACTGGCAAGTATAATATTAAATAATGATATGCAGAAAATAGTGCATGAAATAAGTGTAGAAATTATATTCAAAATATTGCTATAGTATTTTGTAAAGGATGAGAAATGAATTGAGAAAGAATTAAATAATGCAATTTTAATCATTAGATCAACAAAAATATAGAGAAAACAGAAAGCAAGCACATTCATTAAGCACTGGTGGACATATTTAGAAACTAAATACTGTGAAGACAAAACTATCTGTAAATTTACATTGGAAAATTATATGGAGGACTATATTCAATTATTTTCTTTAGTCCTAGAGGACAGAGAAGGGAATGGACTTAATTTACCCATTAAATTATTTGTTGATTTTGTGGAAAATTTGGAAAATTCTTGTGTTTGTGACAAAAATGTAACTTTTGAGATAGCATATGATATGGCATGCTGTTAAATATAATAGTTTTATTAATCGTAGTCAGACAATAGATAGTTACATTGGAAATAATACTTGTAAAATAAACTCATGCATTAACAAAATGAGAAGAAAGAGAAGGAAAAAGACTGGAGAGGAGTGAAAGTAGGAAGGATATAGATGAAAAAAAACAACAATAAAACTTCTCAATAATTTTTATAATGACCCCCCAAAAAAGCTGTTCAAGCAGGCATTTTATTTTGGCATCTTGTTTAAAAGTCCCTAGAAACACATTCTCTTGGTGATGTTTCAATGATCTTTGTAACTGTGAGAGTCCTTCACTCTAGCTGGGTACTTTATATAATGTGGATAGAAGCATGACTTCACTATTTCTACTATGAAATTTCTCTCTGAATATTATAATATATATCTTCTGATAGGGTATAACACTTTTATCTCTAGACAACCTCTTACCTGACCTCTACACCTGTATATCTGAGCACTGTTTTACTTTCCCACTTCAATGTCTAATCAGCACCTCAGACATATGTCCAAAACCTAAATCTCAATTCAAAAACCTGTCTTTTCCTCTGTCTTCTCTTTTCAGTTAGTTCTAGTCTTGTTGTTTAGGCTCAAAAGCCTTGGAGTCTTCCTTGATATCTCTCTTACACATTCCGTGCATCTAATAATTCAGCGGCGTCTATGGCCTCTAATGTCACAAAATATCTGCAATATATGTGCTGGCTCCTCGCTACCTCTTTTGCTTCTGACAGAATCCAAGCCACTATCATCTCTTACCTTGATTATTTCATTAGTTTCCTCACTTCCTGTTGCCCCATGTAAACCTCTCTCTTCCAGTATACCCTCAACTCAATTACTAGAGTGATCCTTTGAAAATATACGTTGAATTTATGTGTCTTTTCCAATGACGTCCAAAATCCGCCCAAGACTTCCAAAGCACTTATCACAAACTCCCTAACTTATGTCCTTGTTTATTGTCCGTCTGATCTCACTAGAATATAGGCACCACCAGGATGGAGAAATTGTCTGCATCCACAATGCCTAGGCCTGGAATAATGGCCTGGCAAATAAGAGGCTCTCAAAATGTTTTTGGAAGAATGTATTTTTTTTTTAATTTAAGGTGTTAATTAGCCCAGTAGGGTTAATACACAAATATTCTCAATTTTTGGACTATGAAGAGAGGAAATAAAACATTTTAAAATTGATGTTACTCTGGAATAGCTCTAGTGTTTACCACATAGAAATGTAGGTAATATGAGAGAGAAGTGTAGTCTATTCTAATTCTAATTGAGTTTTATACATTAGAATAGAATATAAAGTATATTAAACGGATTCAAATCCAGATACTGATCTTTATTCCCATTAACTCTACTTAAATTTGGACCCTCATCTTTTATCTAAACTCTTTTCATAGCCTCTTGCTATGAAGTCCTTCTGCATCTAGTCTTACCTTCCTGTCATCTTAATGTTTTCTCCAAAGGCCTTTTCCTAAAGTGACACTATAAATATTTGACCATGGTACTACCTTACTCTGCTACTTATAATCCTTTAATAACTCCTAATTACAAATTGGGTAAAGCCCATGTCTTTGATTGAAGGTCATTCATTTTTGCACCCAGCCTGGCTTTCCAGGCTAGTGTTTATTCTAATTTAATGACTTGTACAATATACTCCATCCATTCTGACCATTTTGCAAGTACCCCAACAAGGGAAAATAAAAACTAAAACAAACAAGCAGGAAAGCAAAAATTAACTGGGATGGGTCGGCTATTTATTGGTTGTTCGTCATTCCCACACCCGTCATTCCACTCTGCTCAGACTTCTGTGCCACCTGCCTTCCTGATGGGTTCTGCATATTAGGAGGCTCCGGTGAGAGATCAGAAATAGAGGTGGAGATAAGCTACTTTCCTCCTTTCTCTCTCTCTCTTCTTTTGCTTCTGGCAGCAACTATGGAAGCGGCTGCATTGCTTTGATGATTCTAGTTTTGATCCTGGAAGCATCCCTTCCTTGATGGTTCTAGTAGTGGCAATGTGGTTCCTCCTCTAAGGGGTCAGCATCTTCTGGGTGGCCCACCCTCATGGCTCCAGTGTGCGCTAAGCAACACCCTCTTCCATAGTAAAAGCATGGTGCATGGCACAGCAACCAGTGTTTTCTGCATTCTGGAAATCCCCGCCCCTCCCTTTTTTCCCTGTAACTGTATTTCCTTCCTGTAGTAGATCATTTCTGAATTACTTCTTCCTCTTTTGCCTGGTTTCATCTCTTCAAGTCTTTTAAAACTAGTTCCCTATATTAAATTCCTTCTATCTATTTTTCCAATTGTATCCTATCTGACACACAAAAAAATTAGGGAAGGTAGCTATTCATAGGTAGAAAATGATTTTCTCATTTTTTTCACAAAAGATATAGGAAGAAGGAAGTATGAGAAATGAAATTAATAAACAAATACATTATCTTCAGTTACAGTTAAAGCACGTGATCGTAAAATTAGATCACTGTGTTAATATTGTTTTTCTTGGGTAAAAACACATTTCCATATAAGGTATCTCCATTGAAACTAAATTTATCTTTATGTAGTCTTAAATCAATTCTGAATAATGTTTTACTCATTGTACTTTCTGAACCCTTAGATAGATCTTGTTGCTATAATATATTAAGTTAAATGTGATATTACCACATATACATGTGTGGCTTAATTTAATTTTAGCTAACAAGGACAATCACATTACTTTGAAACATAAAATTAAACATGCCTTTAAAATTAAAATATTTATATCAACGAAATGCTTTATTTGGCTGCTTTTATACCAAATCAGCAGAACTATTTTTACTAATGAAATAATATTAACTGCTACCAGTTATTAAGTTTCTACAATGAATCAAGTATTCAAGATACATTGTCTCATTATCCCCCATAATCTATATGACTGTATGTGACTTTATCTTTATTATTGCATTTTCAAATGGAGAAACCAAAGGCCTGCAAAGAGAAATTACTTGTTAAAAGTCACATTGTTAGGAAATGGCAAAGCCAGAAATTAAGTCTATGTTCTTTTTGCTAGTCTAGGGGACTCTCAATTAGTTTTGCTAAATTTTTAATGAGTCGATCAGGTTTTTCAAGTTATTCTGACACTGAAAGTTAATGTGAGTTCTTAAAATTAGTCCATGGACCTGGCAATTAGAAGATCACCTTGTCCTGAGTAGCTTCAGTGAGATGACACATCCAATTCAGTGATTATTAACAGAAATAGGAAAAGAGGAAATATAGAAAGCCCATATTAACTATTATTTTAAGAAGCTTATCTATGAAAGAAATATGTTATAGTGTGGTTGACATTCACCTTGATAAAGGACAATCCTTATCACAGACTTGTGGAAGGAGAAAATGAGGTATGGGGTAATAATATAAGTATTAAGACAAAGTCATAGAAGCCAAGATTTTAAAATTATCATCACTGATGTTTATAGGAAACTTTTTTGTGCCAGGTACTAAGTTAATGTTTTACACATTCAATCAATAAAACACTGTGAAATGGTCTTTCTATATTCTCATTTTCAATGACGTTTAGAGAGGTTAAATTACCTGCTCTCCTATTTATTTAGTGGAAGAATTAGAATTCAACAGAGGTCTATCTGACTCTAAAATACACGTTTTCTACTAACTTAACATTATTACCACCACAATGTCAATGTAAGATGAAGAAGTAGAGAAGAGAGAAATTTGAAATTTAATATTGAAAGCAAAAAATACCTTCCAATCAAAGGACATTAACACAAAAATAATGCTATTCAAAGAACAGTCTAAAGTGAGGTTGAAAGAATTATGTAAAATAGATTTAAAAATATTAGAAATAGAACAATATCTTGAAAATATATGTGAGTAAAATAGAGCAGTAGAAAACTAATAAAACTTCCCCTAACTTCCATATAAAATATTTTCATTGATAATATGACAATAAATGAATGATCAGATTCTAGAAGGGATTGCCGTGAGAACAATGGAATTAAACACTAATGGAGAGCAATTAGTGTCCCATGAATGCTTGCTATCAGATATGGAGAATACCAAAAAGTTGGTAGAGAGAAACTCTCTCTCCTCTTTCTTGGATAAGGAACACAAGATCTGTACAATTCAGAAAATCAGTCAACATTATCTCTAACGTGTAGTTTCAAAGAGTTATCCCATCACAGTAACTTTCTTTCTGCATTCAATGAAAGGCAAAATCCCAGAAAACAATCGAGTGGCTTCTTGGTAGACACCATCCAAGAAATAAAGCATTTTATGGGAGGAGAATGATAAGAAGAAATATGGTAGTATTACTTTCTAATAAAATTAAACACAATGTTATTTGTATTTGTCCTTACTTATATCCTATGATAAGAAAAGAATAGCAAGCATCCCATAAAGATAAGAATAAACAAAATATTTTATGTTAGAATATTAATTGTAATATATATTTTCAGTTAAATTTTGTTTTATTAAATTAATGCAGTCATGCGTTGCATAACATCAGGGATACGTACTGGGAAATGTGTTAGGTGATTTCAACATTGTGTTAACATCATAGAGTGTACTTACACAAACCTAGATGGTGTAGCCTACTACACACGTAGGCTATATGATACTAATCTTATGAGACCACCATCATATATATAGTCCATCTTTGACTGAAATATTATGCGGTGCATGCCTATATATTAAATTGAAGAGAATTGCCATGTATCTATTGCTGATTTTAAGAAATTAATGACTACAAAGCCAGACAAGATACCCTATTAGATGTCATTAGCTACTATAAAACTATAGTATTTATGTCTGTGTGGTATTAGTTAAAGAGTTAACAAATGGACCGACGAAATAGAATAGAGAGTCTAGAAAAAGAACCACACAAAAATAGCTGCTTGATTTGTGATAAACTGAGGTGCAATAGAGAAAGGTTGTTTTCTATATATGATGCTGAGTTGAGTATATAATCATGTAGAAAACAACGAAAGAAAACAAAAAATATAAACCTTGTTCTCTACTTCACATCATACATAGAAATCAATTTCACATAGATTGTGTATCTAAGTGTTAAAAAATTAGTAAGTAAAAATACGAGGGAAATATCTTTGTGATCTGGACTAAGTAAAGGTCTTTAAGTAAAACACAAAAGGATTAAAAATAAAGAAAATATTTGATAAATTATACCTCGTTAAAATTAATAACATCTAATTATTGAAAGATACAGTTCAGAAAATGAAAAAGAAAGGCACAAGGTGATAGAAGTCTTCTCAAGACTATATAAAGAATTTCTACAGATTGTTAAGAAAAAGGCAGATAGCCCCATAGAAAGATGGGCAAAGATATGAGCAGTACTTTATATAAGAAGATATCCAAATGGCCAATAAGCATATAAAAAGTGGTCAACTTTGTTAGTCATTAGAAAAATATATATTAAAACCAGAATGCTATGTCAAAATAAACAGTAGATGGGTAAAGTAAAAAGGCAGAGAACACCAAGTGTTGACAAGGATGTGGAACAATTAAATTTTTCAGCACAGCTCATGAGAGTGTAAATTAGTACAACTAATTTGAAAATGTTTTGACAGTATCTATGAAATGGAAATGATGCATCTAGCTATATACACAACAGAAATGCATAAACAGGCTCATGAGAGGACATGTACAAGAATGATCATAACAGCACTATTCATAATAAATCCCAACTGGAAACCACCCAAATATCCATCAACAGTAGAGCATATAAACTAACGTATACTCATACAATGCAAAACTATATAGCAATGAGAATGAATAAGCTACAACCACATACAACAACATGATTGAATTTCACTAACATGATATTGAACAAAAGAAGCCATAGGCAAAGATCACCTACTGGATCTTTTCATTTATGTACACTTGAAAACAAGCAAAACTAAGATTTCATGTTATGTGTTAGGAAAGTAGTTACCATGAGGGAGGGGGTGGGGGTGGTGACTGGAAGGAGACAATGTTCTTTTCTTGATCATGGTGCTAATTTCGTGGATGTATTCATTTGACATAATTCATCAAACTCAAAACATAATTTAGTCTCTCTCTCTCTCTTTTTTAATTAATTAATTAATTAATTTTTTGTGTGAGGAAGACCAGCCCTGAGCTAACATACGTTGCTAATCCTCCTCTTTTTGCTGAGGAAGACTGGCCCTGGGCTAACATCTGTGCCCGTCTTCCTCCACTTTATATGGGACGCCGCCACGGCGTGGCTGACAAGCAGTGCGTCGGCGGGCGTCTGGGATCCGAACCCGCGAACCCCGGGCTGCCAAGCTTGGACTAAACCGCTGCACCACCGGGTGGCCCCCTCTCTCTCTCTTTTTTTTTTGGTGAGGAAGATTGGCCCTGAGCGAACATCTGTGTCCATCCTCCTCTATTTTGTATGTGAGATGCCACCACAGCATGGCCTAAGGAGAGGTGTGTAGGTCTGCACCCGAGATCCAAACCTGCAAACCCCGAACTGCCAAAACGGAGCGTGTAAACCTAACCTAACCACTACACCACCAGGCCGGCCGCCTAAATTTAGTTTTTCTATAGAGTGAGAAAAGGCATAATGAGAAGAGCATAGTTAGGTCAGCATTCAAAAAAATGAGAGCTTAGGCTTTTGTATGAAAGTGTTTCCCCATGATTTTCATTTGTTCTTGGCAATAATCCTGCGGGGATTCTCTCAAAACATATATGGAAATACTTTAGTATTTTAACCTAAATGAGGTTTTTTTCTAGAATAAAAAGACATTGATATAAGAATAGTTGGATTCATTTTATATTTATAAACACTTCAAATATAAACATATGATCATTTTCAAAATTTTATTTTCATTATTGACCTAAAATTTAAGAAGAAGAAATAGATCAACACAATGAGTCAGTTTCAAAAACTCCCTTTAAACTTTCAATCAACAAACATTTTATTGAGCCTCTGCTATGAATCAAGAACATAGTACCTACTCCTCATCTAATGCAACATCTTATTATTTTAACATTCTCATATCATCCCAGGACAGAGAAAGAAAAACCTCAAGAGATTAGATGATAGCATTGTCTATACCAGTCCCTCTGTGGAGATGTGGACTAAGTATGGGGAGGTGCTGATGAAGGAGAGTTTAGATAGACTGTGTTACATATTAGGTAAAATCCAAGAGAGTGAGCAGAGATGAAAAATTCATAAAGCAGAATTCAAGATCTGGCTACAGAAGAGAAGAGTAAACAGCAGGGACTCAAGAGCAAGAAGAGGGTAACAAGGGGAGATTTCCCTGGAGGAGCTGTCTGCACGAAATGCCTGTATCAAAATGTTATCTCCAGGGGCCAGCCCAGTGGCAGAGTGGCTGAGTTCCCATGCTCCGCTTAGGCAGCCAAGGGTTTTTGCAAGTTTGGATCCTGGGTGCAGACCTATGCACTGCTCATCAAGCCATGCTGTGGAGGCATCCCACATACAAAATAGAGGAAGATGGCACAGATGTTAGCTCAGGGCTAATCTTACTCACACACACACACAAAATGTTATCTCCATGGCTTATTATTTATACTCAACTTGTTGAAGGGAGATGGGAGTAAAAAGAACATTTTTTTCACTGAATATTTTCTTATTGAATGCATATTAATTGATATATTGTCAGTCTTTCAGAGGTAGAGAAAAATTATTTCATTTGGAAAAGAATTCATATGACCTTCTGGGGACATCTTGTTATTTTTAATACAGAATATTTTGCAGTTCCTTTTATAATTAAGGTAGTGTTACACTAGAATAATATTCTATCTGTTTTTTGCCACTCATGTTTATTTGTAAAATATTTGTGGAATAGCTATTTAAGTGTTATGCTGTCATAAAAAAAGTGTAAAATATGTGCCAATGGCTTAGCAGTCAGGCGATGAGTGTTAAGGAAATAGATATCACAGGATAGAAATATAAAGATCTATTTTAGGCACTGGCACAGCATTTGTTAAAGCATTTTTCTTTTCCAATAACTGAGAGGGCCTATAGTGAGCCTATTGAGCTTTTAATTCTAGAGAACGTGGCTAAGAAAGCCAGAAAGTGAGTGTGAGAAAATATTGCCAGTCTTTATAAATATATTACAACATATTTGCCTTTAAAAATATTCTACGTATAGATATATATTACCAAAAAGAGTTCAAACAAGATTTGGCTGGTGTTCAGGCAGAGATCAAAGGGAATAGAGTTTAAAGATAACAGCCTTCCAAAACTGGAACAGCCAGCTTCTTCTGGATACAAACATTATTATTAAATAAGATTGAAAAAGAATCAGAGAACAAGGAGCCTCAAAGTTATGAAATAACAGTCAGATTAAGAGTGCCATTTTCCCACGGATTCTTATGTTTCATGTCTTCAGGGTATCCACCAGTAATCTGAGAGAGAGAGAATAAAAGGCAATGAGAAAAAAAAGTAAAACCTATTTTAGAATTATGTTTAGAAAAGAAAACCCCCAAATTTGAATATAGTTGACATATGAAACTCGAGGAAAGCAGAAAGATCGCAGGCTTATTAAATTATTGTGGGAATTATATTGCCTGATGTGTCACAAGTCAGGGTAAAAACCAACTTTTGAGTGAACCTTAACACAGACTTGAACCAGCGGGAAGCTCTGCAGGCAACAAAAAATACACACTCCTGAACATCCACCTCGGATATGCCCATGGAGGATAATGCCTAAGAAAGCATGTCCTTATGAATGAACTTCTCATTCTTCTAAGTCCACTCCCTCGCCTTGTGCACTGGACCCCTTCTCTTCTCACTTATGGACACATTCTAGTAACTGTTTCTTTGTCCTGCATCATTAAAATGCCCTCTTGATTGAATTATTCTTATTAGCCTAAAAGATGATTATTTCCCATCAAATAAATATAATATCTATAAATAAATATTCATAATAAAAATAACTTCTCATTCCCACATTTCTCTCTAGTATATCCTGTTTTTGTCAACTTTACATTAAAAATTCTTTGTATAGACAGTGGTCTATAATCATAGTTTCCATTTTATTTCTTCCTACTCTCTCCTGAACCCATCCACTTCTATCTGACTTTTGTCCCCAACACCACTGGAAAAGATAACTTTTGTCAAAGTTTCAAATGACCTTTATGTTGCCAAATCTGATGGGCAGTTGCCAACTCTCATTGAACTTGAGGAAGGTTTGGCCTCCGCATTTGTCACAAGTGCTCATTGTGCCACCTCCTACTTTCTTCACTTTGCTCCTAAGATACCTTGCTCACTTGATTTCCTCTTACTTTTCATACCTCTACCTTTTCCACCCTCCTCTACTGCTTCTTCCTGATCTCCCTCTTCTCTGTACCTGGAGTGCCCCTTCCTCAGTCCTCAGACATATCTTCTCTCTCAGCCCCAATATGTTCTCATCCAAAGCCATGGTTTTCACATTGCTTCTTTCTCCCCTCAACTTCAGATTTGTGTATCCAAATACTGATTTGATATTGCTACTTGTTTGCCTAATAGGCTTTTGGAAACTAACACAACCAAATCAAACTCCCTATTTCCACCTCCAACCCAACGTGATCATTTTCTATCTTCTTCATCCAGAAAAATACAACTAATTCTTTTTTTCAGTTTTTCATGACAATAAAACCTAGAATTTTCCTTGACTCATGTCTTTTTTCCTATCTTAAATCCAAACTCGCAGGAGTGGCACATAAACCTAAGGAAAGGTTTATTGCAATCAGAGAAAAACAAATTCAAACCTTGAGAGAGCATTTTATGCCCAATGGATTGTCAAAAATTAAGATCCCTAAAAAATATCAAGTGTTTAATATGTCCAATATTGAGACACTGAACGTTATAAATCATTCATTATACATTGTTGGTGGCATTGTAAACTTTCCCACTTGGGAAAACAATTTGCTTTACATAAATTTTAATTAATTTAAACAGTTGCATCTTCTGTGTACAATGAACCAGCCCTCCCACTCTGACATCTGAGAGAACCTCTTGCACTCTGTACTAGAAAATATATACAAGTTTATTTGTAGTCACATTATTTGTAATAGCAAACCCGAAAACAATACAAATTTATATCCTTTAGAAAATAGACAAAGTTCATTATATTCATAACTGAGGTGTAGTATATGCATAAGATTGAATGAAAATGGATGAAGTACAGCAATGTGCTGAGATTGGTTCGTGCATTTTAAAATTACCACAAATATATCAGATTCTGTGGCAAGTTTCCATATTCTACACATTTTATAGCCCTTCTATCCATGAAGCAAAGTGTCACATATACAGGAGGAATCTGAAATTTTATTTTGATTTTTAAATAACTAAAACAGCAAATTTTTAAAGAAAGATATACATTCTATGCATTGATTTTAATATAGTTTGAAGATAACATTTTATGACCAGATTTTGCCACTGATTTTGTAAAGTCCTTACATTTTGGTGTATGTGTGTGAATAAATTTATGACCCCTTCTATTTTCCAAGATTAGTGTTTTTAAATCTGCATTTAGTGGGGAAGATTATCTAGAAAAGTATTATATGTTTCTTGAATCCTTGAAATTAATTTTTTTGTCTTCCCAAACTTTAGCCCAAATTAGTATTATAATATTTTATAAATTCTATGTGAAATAAAAATATTTTAAATACCATTTTTGAATTTATGTACCATTTAAAAATACAATTGAAATGTCTTTGATATTCCTAAAAAGGCAAGCTTCATGTCAATGCACTTAATTATATATTTTCTATGTTGATAAATTTAATTCTTTTTCTATGTGGACACAATATCTTCTAGATATCTTAAGAGCATCAAATGTGAAACATCTATGAAGGAATAATTCTCTTTTACACAATCATTTTTATGACACAAATATGCCTTTAGATGTATGTCATGTCATTGCAGCAAATAGGTGATTTTTTTTTTTTAAAGTGGATCCTGATATAACTGTAGGTCATTTTCTTATACCTTTTAATGTTGTTGACCATTTAATTTAGATTTAGTAAAATGACTTGATAAAATAAGTGGTCAGTAAAAGTTACCCGATTCTATAGTTGTCTAACGTAAATCTTCTAATCCATCATTCAAAAATGGTATAGTTGAAAAATGTAAATAAATGTAACTAATGAGCTATGCTCTAACCTATTTAAATTCAGACTTCAGTCTCTTGAAAACCTAATTTTGTGATCTTGGAGAAGTTCAGTACTTGTGAAATTTAATTTTCTCAGCTGTATAATAGTATTAGAAAGAATATCTGAGAGTTGTATATAAATAACCTGACATAGTGTTTATTGAGAAAATGTTAGTTTTTAACAGATACAGACTATCTGTAGCTTCCCTTAGAATGTATATATTAACAAATCTAAATGAATTCTCAAAGAGTTAATCTAGGATACCTAATCTAAACATTTCATTTAAGGTTTTAGATTGCTATATGAAATTCTGAGTCATTAAAAGATTTATATTTATTAGAACATCAAGTTGCTCTCTGAGATATCAAGCAGGCATTTTGATTATTCCATATTACAGATGAAAAAATGAATGTTTGTGGAGACTGAGTGACCTGTACAAGAAACATTGCTGGTTAGTTACTTACAACACTATGTGTAGTTTGCTTTAGGATATCAAGCAGGCTAACGGAAGTAAACCTGTCACAGATTTGCTATAAAACATTGAATAAATATAATCCATGGAACAAAGTATTTAAACTTGCTTGTTGACGTCTTTTGTTTTACGTTTTGACTCTGTTTTAGTGGTTTAATTTAGTCTGTTTCTTCACTAAAAGCCACCTCAATTCTTTTTGGCCACATGCCTAGTATAAACAACAAATGATTGTGTATCCTCTTGAATCCTTGCCTTACTCAGATTTGAAAGAGTCTTTTATGTTAACAAAAAGTTCTGGAAGCCCCATCTGTCCTTGAGATCCATCCAATCATTAATTTGAATACTCCAAAGTGAGCAATGATACCTAAAGAGAAGAGTCATTAACTACCTCAGGTGCATCAAAATTTTAATTGGCTTTTTTTCTAATTCACTTGCATGACCTGTGGCAATGCAATAAGTCTTTAGTAAATTAAAGTGTTGGGGAGGAGACTCCTTCATACCTTCAAGATTGGTCATAGATCTAAATATCAAGTCTAACATTCTAAAGCTTCAGAAGAAAATATAGGAGAATATCTTTCCATCTTTGGATAAGCAAATATTTATCAGACTACATAGAAAGCACTAACAAATAAATATTAATAAATTGGACTTTGTCAAATTTAAAAACTTTAGCTCATCTAAAAACAGTGTAAGAAAATGAAAAAGCAAGTCACAGATAGCAAGAAAACATTTGAAGTGTATCTATTTGTCAAAATATTGTATAAACATTGCATAAAGACACTTAATAATATCAAGAAAAATGAAAGAACCCAATTAAAATTAGGCAAAGGGGCCTGCCTGGTGGCATAGTGGTTAAGTTTGTGAGCTCCATTTCCATGGTCTGGGGTTCACAGGTTCGGATCCCAGGCACGGACCTACGCACTGCTTATCAACCCATGCTGTGGCAGGCGTCCCACATATAGAGTAGAGGAAGATGGGCATGGATGGTAGCCCAGGGCCAATCCTCAGCAAAAAGGGGAGGATTGGCAACAGATGTTAGCTCAGGGCTAATCTTCCTCACACACACACACACAAAGGCAAAATATTTGAACAGACATTTCATAAGATATATCAATAAATGGTGAATAAGCACATAAAAAAAGTGCCCAATATCATTAGTCACCAGAGGAATGCAAAATAAAAACACAATAAAGATCAACAACCTCAAATGTTGGTGAAAATGTCGAGCAATCAGAACTCACATACAGTGATGGCAGCATATAAAATGGGGCAACATTTGGAAACCTTTTTGGGAGGTTGTTTAATGAAATTAAATATATGTTTACCCAATAACCCAGCAATTCCACTACTAGGTATTTATCCAAGAGAAATGAAAATGCATCCACAAAAAGACTTGTGCATGAATGTTCATTGTATCTTTATTCAGAGGAGCCCAGTGCTTAAAACAATCCAAATGTCATTAACAGGAGAATAAACGACTCATGAAATGAAATGTTACTTGGCAACAAAAAAAGAACAAACTGTTGACACACACAATGTGGGTGAATCTCAGAAGCACTTTGAGTGAAAAAGACCAAATATATGAATATTTGAATATATGAATATTTAGAAGGCCAAAACTAACCCATGATGAAATAAATTAGTACAGTACTAACTTGGGAAAGTGTTGGGACTGACTAGAAGGGAGTACCATAGAACTTTCTGGGGTTATGAACATGTTCATATATTAATAAGGGTGTGGATTACATGAGCGTATGTATAGTTTGTCAAAACTTAATTGTACACTTAAGGTCTGAATATTGAGCTGTAGAAAATGTATGCCTCTATTTTAAAATAAAGTTCAATTCTAATAATGTATTTATTAAATAATTCAAAATGTAATTCAATGTTTTCTTTTTTGGTCAACATTGAGAACAAGATGGGACTATATAAGTATGTGTACTTAAAATTTACTCCTATTGATTTAGGGCCATTATCTGAACAATAAAGGAAATAATTGTTTAGAAAAAAGTTAAATAATTTTGACACACACATAATTATTTCTGTCTTTTTTTTTTCCTGAGGAGGACTGAACTAACATCTGTGCCAATCTTCCTCTACTTTATGTATGGGTCACTGCCACATCGAGGCTGATGAGTGGTGTAGGTCCACACCAGGGATCCAAACCTGGGCCACCAGGTGGAATGTGCCAAACAGCTACTATGCCAAGGGGCCGGCCCCTATATGTCATATTTTTTAACTTTAAAAAGTACTTTTGTTCTTCATGATTCCTTTTTCATTATTATTTAAATATATCAACTCAGATTGTGAATTTGAAAAGTTCAAAAATAAAGATTCATGATACAGTTTTCATTTATTTGAAGGTCTATATTATTGAGAGTGGAATTAGTCGATGCTCATTTTTATAATGAAGTTCATCTCTTCCAGTTTGAAATTTAAACTCGACATCAATCAATGATATGTGTCAGGAAAATATTCTTAAAATTTGGAAGAGATATAAAGGAACCAGAATATTAATTGTTTTCTAGTGCCACTGGATATTAAAAGTAAAAATCTTAGAAATTAAAGACTGACAAAAAAATCCTCCTAATCCCATCACCATGAGATAACCACAGTTGCCATTTTGACGTAAAACCCTCAGTTCATAAATAAACGCACACAGACACATGCACAAGCATTCTTATTATATTATTATACGTACTGTTTTGGAGTCTGTTTTTTATTCTAGATAGTAATATGTTGTGAACTCTTACCCCATCCATAAAATATTCTTATAAGTCTTGCTTATAAGAATATTCTTATTCTCCATTGGTTATTAACCAGTCTCTATCTTTAAACTGTCATGATTTTGCTACTTTAAACAAAACAAAGAAAATTTGTACATAATTTGGAGAGGGAGACATTTAAAAAGTTTTATTTATGATAAATTTCTTTGAAATCTAATGCAATTATCCTTCAGAAACCATGCACAGACTGACATGCCCACTACTCATGCAGGAAAGTACCTAAATCTCTTCATCAACAGTACTTACAATTGTTTAGGTCTTAGGCAATTTTATGTTTGAAAAATATTACATAGTTCCTTTCATTTACTTTTTTTCATAGCTAGCAAGACTTATTTTTACTAGTTTCTTATTCTATAGTAGCATTTTAACATTTTTTCTTTTGTGAACTCTCTGTTCATATTTTTGCACATTTCTATTTGTATGATTATAATTTTCATACTATTTTCTAAAAGTTATTTGTATTAAACACATGAAGACTTTGTGTTTTAAACATCTTGCAAATGATTTCCTCTGCTAATTATTTACGTATTTATTTTGTTTGAAGTATATTCTGATCATAGAAAATGTTTTTATTCATGGAATCGTATCTTATAATCCCTTTATATTTTTTATCATATTCTAGAATAATAGGAGGTATCTGTCATGTTTCTCTTACTATCTTCTGTCTTACCATCTTACTATCTCTTTTAATCTCCTATTTTTCTGAATTCGTATAGGATTTGTTCCAAATGTCTTCTATTCTTTCATCAGCCAATACCGCATTCTAATTATTGTTTTCCATTACATACATTTATCTTGCAGTTTAAACTCTGTTTATTATATTTAAATATTTTCCTGGTTATTTTCATGTGATAGTTTGACTAACTATTGTATCATTTTTTTCAAGTAACTCTAAATGCATCAGGAGTTGCGTATTACAATTTCAAAGAATGAGAGCTTTACAAAATTTGTCGTTTTACCCATGAATTTAGTTCTGCTCTTTATTTTCCAGCTTTATGTCTTTCAGCCTAGATTACAATTATTTTTATCATATAGGTTGTGCATAATGCTATTGAGTTTATAACAACACCTTGCTTACTTTGCTGCTATTTGCAACATAATATGTTTGCAATTTTTCTCACTCAGCTTTAAGAAAATACATAGGTTCAAAGTGAAGGGATGGAAAAATATATACCAGGGAAAATTATAAATAAATAAGCATCAAATATAAATAAATTATTTGTAAAGTTGTAATTGAAAAAAGAGGAGGTAGTTATCATAAGAACGTAGTCATGGTATAGTAATGACCACAACATAAACTTTATTATCTCAAATTACATACTGCCTCTTTTTTTCAATTACAACTTTAGGAATAATTTATTTAGAAAATTAAGCATTCTTAAAACCTAACTTTGCTTTTAACAGTAAAATAAAAAAGTGTGAATAAAAGTGTTTTGATACTGTGATGTATTTTGTCTGTTGACTGGTCTTCAGCCTTCTCCATGCCACTTTCCATGATTGAGGTTGGAATGAAATGCTCTTTTTCCGGAATACTTTTTACCTAGAGGTAGTGGTGTGAAGCTGTTGTCTCAATTAATGCTTATGTTGATATCTGAATTAATGCTGATGCTGATATCTGAATTAATTATGAAAGGAAAAAACAAAAATATCTCACAATAGAAGCATAGTTAAATGAATTGTAGTATGATAAAATATAAGCATCCAATAAATTGATGCTTACAAAAATTCTAGTCACATGTGAAATATATATATTTTAATGTAAGTAGCTTAGATATGGACGTAAAATGGTATATGCAATATGATCCTAAATATATATGTCTGTCTCTGCTTCATGAGATTAAGGGTGATTCTTTTTTCATTACTTTTTTTTTTCTTTATGCAAAACTTTCTTATTGAGAAAATACAATAGCAGCAAACAAAAAGAAAACGAAGTTTACAACTCTCTTTAAGCATCAAGTAGACCAAATTTGTTTTAAATGCACCAGCATCTGTTCTAAGTTAAAAGTATACTATAAAGGAATTCTCTAACTGTGCGTTGCTGCAAGTATCACATTCAGCCAACAATATCAATTTTTATTTAATAAATAAGAAAACAGGAAGACAAGCAAGATAATCAATAATTGGGGTTTTAGAGAATAGTTTAAAAATATGAAATTGTGGTTACCAAACTCAATATATCTCTCTACTTATACAAGCAAGAATGACAAGACGTACAAACCATCTTTTCTGTATTATAGCAAGGCAAGTATAGCAAGGTATTTAAAAAAAAAATCTATTGGAGCTCATGGAAAGTAACAAAATATAAGTATCAATTTCTGAAAGATAGAGAACAGTAGACATACCATAAGGACATGTATTAACAGAGAATGCGAGAGAAACAAAAAGCAAGAACATGGTGAGTCAAAGAGACAGAAAAAGGAATCAAACTGTCAGCAGCAGTTTCAATTTCTAATCCAACAGCAGACTTTGTATATAAACATAGTCTGGAAGCGGCTGGGGGTTACACACTGGATTTTTTTTTTCTGTCTTGCTATTTAAAATCAGCTGTAACATTAGCAAAAGTATTTCTTTAAGCATGAAGACCATTAGATGCATTATACATCCACAGTGAGCAAAGTGATGTCGAGTATATATTAGAATAGAGTCCATAAAATTAATACCAAGAATAAATTTGTAATTTATCTGTTTATATCTTTATATGTTATATGTTTAAAAATAGTTGTTTTTACTTCTTATTCGTTGTTTTATCTAATATTGCTAAGAAAAATAGCCTTTAATTCAAATATCAATATATAAATCAGAAATCATATATATGTGTGTATATATATTTACTGTTTGTTTTGTTTGGGTTTTTATTTATTTATTTTTTACGAGCTTAAGCTCCGAACTCAGACAAATCTAGGTTGCAATGACGATCCTGCCTCTTGGTACTTTTAACAAGGTTAACCTTGGGCAAGCAATGTAAGTCTCATTTTCCAAGTTGTAAAATGATGATGATAATAATAGAAATCTTTTCACATTATTTGAGTAGGGGAGAAGTTAAATATAATGAATGCAAAATACTTAGTACTAAGTGTCAGGTACAGAGGAATCACTCAATAAATGCTAAAGGTTAGATTTATTGAGTTTCCATTACATTAAAATCCTCATAAAATCTCTGTATATTAAGTATTGTTATTCCCCATTTACAGATAAGGAAAGAAAGAATGAGAAAACTAAATTTATTTTCATGATCTGACAGTCTTTTACCTTCCCGGAGGCCACATTGTTTAAAAAAAAAAAGGATGAGGGCTGGCCCAGTGGCACAGCGGTTAAGTTTGCACACTCCCCTTATGTGGCCCAAGGTTCACAGGCCGGATCCTGGGCACAGACCTACACCACTCATTAAGCCATGCTGTGGCAGCGTCCCACTTACAAAAATAGAGGAAGATTGACACAGACGTTAGCTCAGGGCCACTATCCTCGAGCAAAAAGAGGAAGATTGGCAACAGGTGTTAGCTCAGGGCCAATCTTCCTCACCAAAAAAACCCCCCTCAAAACTGAGGGTAAAATAAAAATGTGTTTCTCATTTTCAAGGGGATTGAGAGAGGATAGATTCTTGTACAAACAATACTATCAGTGAATTGATAGAAACTACTAGATAATATTTAGAGGGCTTTATTTCTTTTTTATATTTACACCAATTACATAGCATACATTGGGAGTTGTAAAGAAAATATAAAAAAGTCTTTGTACTTTTGCTTTTATATACATCAGTTTAGCTGACTTGAAAGTCTAAAAAGCATCTTCCTTTTTCTCTTGCAGCCTGTAATCTGATTGGATGTGTACAGATGAAGGCACCCACCCACTAGTGCAAACAAGCACACGGGCACACACAGTACCCTGTGCTGTGGTTTCTGTCTTGACTTAGTGCTATGTCATTAACAAAGGACATCCAGCTTTTAATGATATTGGCAATGATGATGAAATAACACTATCAGGTGTGTCTGCCATACTGTATGTTTTTGAAATGCATGAATATTAAAGTTTAACAGTGTAAAAGGAAGATGAAAAAGAAATTAGAAATACTCAGTAAATGAAGGTAAAGCAGAAAAAAAAAAGAAAGAAAGAAAAAGAAAAATAGAACCTCATCTATTATCAATCTAGTGACCTCTTCTTTGCATAGACATGTAGTTTGAAATGACTGGAAACAGTTCAAATGTGCACTAAAAGGATCATGCTGCTGCTTCATACACATTTTCTCAGGAGATATTCAGAAGAGTATGATGAGATGGACATCATTCTCTTTATTATTACCATCTTCCAGTTAAAGCAGAAACAAGTGGCATGGATTGCTCAAACAGCAGGTGAGCAACAAACCTAACATGATAATTCAATCTTACCTCCTGGTCCAGCATTTTCCCCGCTATCTTATGTTTTCCTACTAAAAGTGGGAAGATAATATATATCAAAATTTTATTTAAAAAGGGAAAAATCAATGCAAAAGAATATGGAAGACTGATAAAAATATAAAAACTTAAAGTCAATAGTCTGCTTCCTGATCAGGAAGGCAAATACACAGTATCAACCACTAGAAAGAGTAACAGAATCACAGAATCCTAACTCAAACATAGCTAAGTATGTAAAGAGTCTTTAATTCTTACAGGTTGTCTGCTTAGAATATTTTGAATTAGAAGTTAAAAAAACAGTTTACTACAGTGAAAGGAAAATATTCATACATTGATAAAAATCTAGGATTAATGAAATATGTAATATTTGGCATTTCAAATTTGTTGGTTGAATTAGAGTTGATCTATGCTTAAAAGGAGTTTTTGATGTGACAACAAAAATACTTCATGTGTTTAGACATCCCATTTGCCAAAAAGAAATTCTGAAGAATCATTTAAATAACAGTCAGGGTGCCAGCTAATTTTCATATCTATATTATCAACTAGCTTAAAAATAAATAATTTTATTTGTATGGACATAAATGTGAATGTCCCAGTTAGTGACACAAAAGGGTCTATTTTCCAGATATTTTGATCTTAAGAATCCATACACGTTATCTAAAACTAACGTATTTTGCTGTTATATGAATATTGATTTTTAAGTATCTTTGCATATTATTGTATATTAAAATTGAGTACATACCAATGAAAGACACATTACATAGTATGCTTTCACTTTACTAGTTATGCCCATAAAGAATGAAGCCTTGAGATAAGTATTTTAAAAAACAAAATTCCTTTAACCACTCTAAAGAGGTCACAATTCAATTTATATTCAGTTTTGAGAGCTAATATTAAGATACTAGTATTATGAAGTCAGAAATACCAAGCTAATTTGTTCATGGGATGACATATTTCCAAATGAGTAATAATTAGATGTTCAATATGACTTTATTATAATTGAACCACAAATGTTAAACATCTTTTTTAAAATAAACTACTTTTACCCATAAAATATTTTCCTTCCACTTTTCCATTCAAAATACACTAACCTTGTCCTAAAGTTTGTAGGATGAGGATGTCCATCATATAAGGATAAGTAGTCGTATTCTTCTTCTAGAGCAAATGACTGAAAAACAATTTGTATTCTATTTCGTTCTTCTGCTATTATTACCCACGTACAGTTTGCACCATTTGGATATCCATATGGAAAACCAGGGCTTTCTATAGTGCCATTAAGTCCTTTTAAAGTTCCACCACATG
Source organism: Tapirus indicus (assembly GCA_031878705.1). Classification (NCBI taxonomy): domain Eukaryota; kingdom Metazoa; phylum Chordata; class Mammalia; order Perissodactyla; family Tapiridae; genus Tapirus; species Tapirus indicus. Next base: position 26,374,728 of record CM062935.1, on the reverse strand, counting down.
TATAAATAAATCCTGCAATAAAAGACAAATAAACAGACATTAATATTATATAAAACAAGAACAATCCAGAAGACATATTATTTTGAAAAAGCCTTTTGTTTTTCTAAGACCCACATTACAATAATTTTGTAAATGACAATTTAAGAGCTAGATAAACTAAATTTTTTAAAATGTAAAACATAATTAGTACAATACTAGAAGACTTTTCATTTATTATACATCTTTTGGTTGGTAATTATGAACTGGTTGATAAAATAAAATCCTTTACACTTCTGACTCGTCATCCATTGCATGACCCAACAGACAAACACAATCCTAGAACACGATATCTTCCCTGAGGTAGTTTCCAATCTAATTGTAGACACTTATAAACAACATTGAGAATTGAATGATTTCAGTATACATTTTGGGTCTTAAAAAATTGACTCCACTTTTTATTGGTAAAGCATGCTAACTTCGTGTATCCATGTCTCTACCATGTAGCCTATGTGCCTTAGGAAGATCTGTCCCACTCATTCTAGCAGAGTGATAAATGGCTCAGACGCCCCAAAAATATCTGTGTAATTACACTGTCTTCAACCAGAGTGTTTGGTTCAGGATGGACACAATCCTAAACTAACCACATCAGAGTAAAACCTAAGGTTGGGGAGAAAATATATTGAAAAATCGAATCCTGGACAACTGATAGCAGCCATTGTAAGAACTTCCATACTAGTTCTATGGGAGGTCTAAATTATTGAGACCTTGACTCTTGGAGATCCTGAGAAAACTTACCATGTTTCTTGAGGAATTAATTTATTTACAAATATATAATGTTCGGTAGTCATATTGGGTAAGATTCATACATGGTCAGAGAAGATGGTCCTCATATTGTGTCTAGACTAGTCTACATGCAATTAAAGCTTAGATCTAGAAGTCTGATGAGAATTCTTCACCCAGAGGTCATTTCCACATCTGTGGGTAGTACATAAAACTTAAGTGCCATGAGGCTGTAAGTCAGAGATCCTGAACTAATTTAGGAGAGAGAACTCAATACTACCCAAAGGGTCTGTATTTGGAACTGGATGTGGAAATGCAGGAAATTTGGGCTCCTTTCTCTGAGAAGGAATGAGTATATGTTAGATAGGTATGGATATTTTTGAAAAGAGTGAGGAACAGTGCATGGAAGATAGGAAGTCAGAGTTGTAGATTGTGGCAGACACAGGCTGCTTTGAGATGTTGTACATTCATTCCAGGGTCTTTTCACAAGGGCACCTTGCTTTTGCTGGGGGAGCCACTTCTCTGTCAAACAGCTGTATGCTTTAGAGTAGCTGACTCTTCTGACTGTAGTGGTGAGCCGGGTGGCTCAAGGCCAAACTAATCACTATAACCCTATCCTCCTAGCATATTTACTTCTGGAATCTACCGATATCTCCATAAATGGCAAACTCCTTAGCCTGGGATGTTCAGTATGTGACACAAAGCACAGTTCTTGTGATTCTTTTGGCCTTTTAAAAACTTACCAAGAAGTTGGATAAGGTGGAAATTCTAAAAAAATCAGTATTTGCAGGTATACATATATTTTTGCTCACACACCAAAAGTCAAATAGGGCATTTTATGATTTTCAAAAATGAAAAAAAGGAAGGTCCCTTTGAAATTGCTTCTTACAGAGCAATTACTTTGAAGCCTTAGGTTAATTAGCTATCACCCATTTCTATTAGTTTTCTGCCTGAACAGCTCCCAATTTGAACTTCATAACTAAATGCAAGCATGAATCCCTTCAGCTACAATCTGATCTATGGACGGTTTTATATATTGTCAAGACCCATAACCCTGCTGGTTTTAGAAAAAGGACATATGTCCTAAGAAAACATGCTCAGCTTTGTCCACTAATTCTTCAGTGGCCTGCCGATTCATGCGTTTCAATTCCCTTCCTTTTTTTTCTCTCTAGGCAAATTAGAAATTACACCTATTTTTAAGCTTTCTTATCTGTGTTCTTCATTTTATTTTCATTTTTGTTTATATTTAAGTTTGATTAAACATCACATCATTCATAATAGTAGAGTATGTTTTTCCAACAGGAGATTTATAATTTTCACCTCCCAAAAATCATAGGTAAATAGAGTTTATAAAAGTAAAACAAAATTGCCTCTCTGCTTCACCAGATTAGTCATTGTTATCAGCTTGGTGTTTATCTTTCCAGGTGATTTGTAGGCACATGCAGATATATGCATATTTCTATGCATTGTATTCTTTTTTTTACAGATAGTGTCAGTCATATTATGCATATTTTTCTGAATCTTTTTGTAAAATATCACTATGTTCTGAATACACGTGTATACTTCTACTACATTCTTTTTTAATGACTACATAGCTTTTTTGGCACGTGCCATGCCTGTACAACAATTTATTTAACATTAGAAATAGCTGCTTTAGAATCATTTCTGCTAAGTCCAATATTGGGCTCGACTTGGGTTAAGTTCTATTTTTTTCCTCCTCCTCCTGTTCCTCCTATTCCTTTTACCCCTCATCCTCCTCTTCATCTTCTTCTTCAAATATGAATTGAATTTTCACACTTATTTGAATTTCTAGTAAATTTTGATTGTGAGACATTGGGAATGCTATGTTTTGGGGACATTAGATTCTGTTATTGTCCTCCGAGGATTGCTGATTTTTTATTTGGAAGGGATGTGAATTATTTTCTTATCATTTGGAACTTGGATAGTTTTGATTTTAAACTTATACTTTTTATACTCTGTAATCTATGGAGAGCTCAAAGTGTTTGCCAAGCCCCGTAACTTGTCAGGACTCAGTTTCCAAACTTTGTGTCTCTGTGGATCTTGTCAAAGTTTACTTTTAGGTTTTATTGAAGTAGATCTAGAATAGATTTTAGTCTAGAGAGTGGGTTCATAGTCCCAAGGCTGCCGGGATCTCAGCTGGATGTTAGAGATGGTAACAATAGGTGAATTAGATCTTGCTACTCTAAAAAGACCAGCACCCTAATGACCTGCTGACAATCCCTTCCATGGTACTGCTCAACCTCTACTTTCTCTGTTTCAGCAATAAACCACATGGCAGCTGTATCAGACAATGCTTGGATAGTCTTGTCTATGCATCTATAGCATTGTCTTGAGCCATCAGTTTACAGTGAACATGCACATGGACTCCTGGGCACCCCTCTCTGCACAACTCTATCTTCTCCACACTCCATTCCACAAACTCTAGTTGCTCTTTTTGCCCCAAACTCTTAAATCTTCCTCCTCAATTCAGTGGGATCACAGTACACTGTGCAAACTCCAATTCTCAATACCACCATTGGGAAATTGTTCCCAGCAGAGAGTTGGTAAGGCTCTAGGGCTGAAGGTCTGAAGGGAGAAAACATTGTTCTTGGGATATAGGGAGCTAATTTTCTACAAACAGAACTTCTTTCAAGAAAGAAGGAAGAGTTTGGCGGCCACAGCCAGTATCCAGTATGGTCATGTAAAATATAGTTAACAATATAGATTATTAACTTTTTTTTTCTCCTGTCCATATTTTACCTTTCCTACACAGTCCAGAACAATGCAATGACTATTTGTACAGTATTTTTGATGATCTTAAATTTCTTTTGTTTTCTTTTGTGCCTACCATGTTGCATGATAGAACAATATTCACATTCACACTGTGTTTACGTTCTACTTTTCTTCACACCTGTGTTTACTGCAGTTGGGCTCTTGTGCCCAATTATATTGACATGGTTCTTTTTTTTTCATCATCAAGAATTCACATTTTTATTGACATAGCCCTTTTATGATAAAGACTTAAAGAACTTAGTAGCAGCCAACCTTTTTTTATTGTGGTAAACAACACACAATATGAAGTCTATCCCCTTACCAATTTTGAAGTGTACTTTATTGTTAACTCTTTGCACACTGTTGTATAGCAGATCTCTAGAAATTTTTCATCTTGCATGAATAAAATGCTATACCCATTGAACAATAACTCCTAACTTCCTCATCCTCCTCACCCTGGCAACCACCATTCTACTTTCTGCTTCTATGAATTTAACTACTTTAGGTACCTGTTATAAGTAGAATCATGCAGTATTTGCCCTTCTGTGACTAGCTTACTTCACTTAGCATAATATCCTCAAGGTTCATCCATGTTGTAGCATACGTCAGGAAGTCTTCTTTTTTAAAGCTGATTTCCATTGTATATATATACCCCATTTTCTCTATCCATTCACTCTATGATGGACATTAGCTTGTTTCCACTTCTTGGTTATCATGAATAATGTTTCAATGAACATGCGATTGCTACTGTCTGAGATCCTGATTTCAATTCTTTTGGATAAATACCTGTAAGTGGGATTGCCGGATTAGATAGTAGTTCTATTTTTCATTTTTTGAGGAAATTCCATACTGTTTTCCATAGGGGCTGTACCATTTTACATTCTCACAACAGGGCTTAAGGGTTCCAATTTCTCCACATTCTCACCAGCATTTATTTTCTGTTCTTTTGATAATGGTTATTCTAACAGGTATGAGGTGATACCCAATAGTGGTTTGAATTTGCATTTTTGTGATGATCAGTCATATGCAACATATTTGTATATACTAGTTGGCCATTAGTATGTTTTTTTTTTTTTTTGGAGAAATGTATATCCAGGCCTTTGCCCATTTTTTAATTGATTTAATTGTTTTTTAGTTATTGAATTGCCAAAGTTCTTTATATATTTTGGATGTTAATCTTTCATCGGGTAGATAGTTTGCAAATATTTTCTCCCATCCCATAGGTTGCCTTTTTACTTTGTTGTTTGTTTCCTTGCTGTTTTTCTTCTTTTTCTTGATTCTTAATGTAAGAACTTCAATTATTAATTTGAGACATTTTTCCTTTTCTAGTGCATGCATTTAGTACTATAAAATGTCTCTCTTAGTACTGCTTTAGCTGCATGCCACACATGTTGATATATTGTATTTCCATTTTCATTCAGTTTAATGTACTTTTATTTCCCTTCAATTTTCCTTTTTAACCCATAGTTATTCTAGAAGTGAGTTGTTTAGTTTCCAAGTGTTGGAGATCTTCCTGTTAACCTTCTGCTATTGATTTCTCATTTGATTCCATTGTGATCAGAGAACACACTCTAGATGATTTCAATTCAGAGTTGTTTAACTTTTATTATCTAGGATCTGGTCTATCTTAGTATTGGTTCCTTGGATACTTGAAAAGAATGTGTATTCCAATATTATGAGTAGAGTGTTGTTGGTCAGTGGTGGTGTTGAGTTCTTCTATATTCTTGCTGACTTTCACCTATAGGCAAGGTGTCCTTTTTCTCTGGCTGCTTGTAAGATTTTTTTAGTTTTCAGTTTAATTATGATGTGTGTGGCATGTTTTCCTTTGAGTTTATCCAGTTTGGAGTTTACTCAGCTCTTTGAATCTGTAGGTTTATGTATCTTGCCAAATTTGGGAAGTTTTCAGTCATTGTTTTCTTGAGTACTTCTTCAGACCTACTCTCTTTCTCTTCTCCTTTCATGACTCTAATGATGTAAATGTTAGGTCCTTTATTTTAGCCCCAGAGGTCCCTGGTGCTCTGTTCATTTTTAAATTTTTTAGTCTACTTTCTCCCTGTTGTTTACATTAGGTAACTTCTTTTCTATCTTCAGTTCCTTGATTCTTTGATCTGTTCCCTCCATTCTGCTATTGAGCCCATCCATTGAGCTTTTCATTTTGATTATTGTACTTTTTGTGTCTAACGTATTGATTTGATTGTTTTTTATATGTTCTGTTTCTTTGCTGAGACTTTTGGTTTCTTTGCTAACATTTTAAATTTTTTATTTGTTTCAAGTGTGTTTGTATTGTTTGTTGAGGGATTTTATTTTTATTATGACTCTTTAAAATCTTTATCAGATAATTCTAAAATCTCTGTCATATGGTGTTGGCATTCATTGATTGCCCTCTTAATTCAGTTTGCGATCCTGTTGGTTCTTGGTATGATGGATGATTTTTTTTATTGTAACTTGTATAATTTCATTTCATGAGATTCCAGATCTTATTTAAATCTCCTGTTTAGTTGGCTCTTTTCTGAGACTGCCACAGCAGGGAAAGTGGTGGGGGGCACTGCTTCATTACTCTCAGATGGTAGGAGAAGTCCATGTTCCCCAATTGGCCTCCATTAACAATCAACAGAGTAGCAAACATTGTTACAATGGGGTGATGGTGATAAAAAAATTTAATGGCAAAAATAAAGTTTGTTCAATAAGTGGAGTTGAGACAATTGGATACCCACATACAAAAGAATGAAGTTGGACATCTTGACACACCATACACAAAAATTAATTCAAGAAGGATCATAGGCCTAAATGTAACAGCTAAAACTATGAAACACTTAGAAAAATACACAGGAGTAAAACTTAATGACTTTGGGTTAGGCAATGATTTATTAGATATACCACTGAAAGCACAAGTGACAAAAGAAAAAGATAAATTGGATTTCATCAAAATTAAAAACTTTCTGTTGTAAATTATAATGTCAAAGCAAAAGAAACAACCCACAGAATGGGAGAATATATTTACAAATTATATATCTGATAAGGCACTTGTATTCACAATGTATAAAGAGCTTTTACAACAACAATAGAGGCAAATAACAAAATGGAAATATGAGAAAAGACTTTTAATAGACATTTCTCTAAAAATAGATAGATAACCAACGAGCATATGAAAAGATGCTCAGAATCACTAGTAATTAAAGAAATGACCAAAATCACTAGTCATCAGCAAACCAAAACCACGTTGAGATACTACTATGTATCTACTAGTATGGCTACAATTATTGTCATGGATGTGGAAGAATTAAAAACCTCATACATTGTGGTGGAATTGTAAAATGGTGCAGTCATTTGGAAACGACTTTAGCAATTCCTCAATATTTTATACAGAGAGTGCCATATGGCCTAGCAATTCCATTCTTGGGTATATACTAAGAGAAATGAAAACATATCCACACATCACTTGTATACAAATTTTCATAGCAGTATTATTTATAATATTCAAAAAGTGGAAAAAAGCCAAATGTCCATTAACTGATAAACAGACACACAAAATGTGGTATATCCATACAACAGAATATTCTTTAGCAATAAAGAGGGTTGAAGTACTGATGCATGTGACAACATGGATGAACCTCAAGAACGTTATGTTAAGTGAAATAAGCCAGTAATAAAAGTACACATATTTAATGCTTCCATCCATACGAAATGTCCAAATTAGGCAAATCTATTCTGACATAAAATGATTAGTGGTGCCTTAGGGCTGGACAGGGATAAGTGGTTGAGTAGGCTGGGTTGCGACTGCTAATGAGTACAGGGTTTCTCTTTGCGGTAATGACAGTGTTTTTAAATTAAATTGTAGTGATATTTGCATAACTCTGAATACACTAAAAACTACTGAATTTGTACACTTTAAATGAGTGAAATTTATAGTATGTTATATTTGCATAAAGCTATTAAATATGCAAAGTAAGTGGCTTCTAAGAGATACAGTGTTTGTTATTTATTTTATTAAAGCATTCTCTTGTTTTTGTTCAGTCTCACCTGCAAAAAATATTTTGAGGTGCTGATTTTCTCAGAAGTCTTTTCAGAAGAATGGCTGGGTGATTTCTTTGTTTATTAAAATTACTCTGTTATTCAATATATACAAATTCTTTTAAAATGCAAATATTTGGGTTTGCATTTATTCGTGGTTTATAATTAGAAACTGATCTACCTGGGTTGCATGAAATTTATGGATGATCATTACTAGTAAACCAAATGTGTATTTTCATCCTGTTTTAAAACATCTGCATAGACAAAAAGAAAGATATTCTCAAGTGAACTAAAATTTTTAAAGTGACTGAGTGAAAATGGGAGACAATAAATTAAATGATGCATCACTAATCATTATGACTGCTCCAAACATTTTGCATTTTTCCAAAATCTTATTCTTAGCTCCATCAATTTCAGCAGGTGATTTTTAAAATTTCATTATTTATTGAAAACTTTTAGGTCTTAACTAAAATCTCTTTCCTTGTACCACAAAAATTTCCCTATGTCGTGCCTTGTTCACATAACTCTTCCTCTGATCTTGAAGGAGGGAATTTCTTCTTTCTACCATACCTACACATTCATTATTTGTAGAGTTTCCTTTAAGATAACAATCACTATTTATGAAAATATCATAAAATATGCAAAAATAACTATAATAAAAAAATATTCAATACTTGTTAATTAAGTTGTTCATAAAACTTAACTATCAGAAATTTTCCAGGTAGCTGATCACTTAGGTATTGTTCTTCTATCCTTATTTAACCAGAGAAGTGATCTATGGTGAAATATACTTGCAATATTCCTTGAATTTATGCTATATGTGGCATTATATAACCTGAAGTCTTTTTGCTATCAAGTTACTTTTTTTTAAATCTGTGAAGGAACTTGCTATGTGTTAGGCAGCATGCTGAGCTTCTTTCATACAATACGTGGTAATTGTTACAGTTATTATTTCTTTCTTTCCTTTTCTGACAAACTTTTCAATAGAGCTGTATGAACTCGTTGTTTCCAATCTTTCACTTCTCATTCATGAGCCTCCCATTTCAATCTACGTTTTATCTTTTCACATATGTTTTGACATTGTTGACCACTGACATTGTTGACATCTTGAAACTTCTAGAATACGTATAGTGTTCTTTTCATAACTCTGGCTAATCTGTGATTTTCACAACCTCCTATTCATTTACACATTTATTTAACCTATGACTAGGATGACATCATACTTAGGTCCTCAAATTGTCTCCCTTGGACTCCTTTTGTCAACGTAAACTGTGGTGGATGCTGGGTTGCCAAATCCCCATTCTGGTGTAAAGGACTATTCTCACAGCTGCTTGGAATGCAGCTGGAAGATTGCTCTCAGCTGTCAGTCCTCTTTGGGAATTGCCTATGCTAAAAAAACTGACTACCAAGGTCACACCTTCTTCCAGGGCAGCCCACATCCAGTGATTGATAAATGTGAGAATATAAAGGCCTGAATCACTCATTCTAACTCAGAACAGTCTAAAGTGATATTCCTGCTCCAATGTTATCTATGGGATTGGCAGAGCCCTTTAATGGGATGAAATAGCATCCCGACTTCTCCCTCTATCCAACACTGTTCCCTTCCACAGGTATTGATCTAAAGAACAATCCCTAATAAACATCCATCTCCATTACAGAAACTGGTTCCTGGGGAATGCAACTTGTGGCATTTCCTCATCTTCAGTCACTTCTGAAGTGCTGAATCCTTTCTGTACATTGTCACCAGAGACATCCTCCTAAAACAGAGCTGACCTCAAGGAAAAATCCAAATAAAATCCTTGACTTGCAATCCAAGTTACATTTTTAGTATTATCTCTCAAAACGTCCCCCATAAATGGCATTGAAACCTGTGCTTTGGCCACATAATTTACTCTTCTTTTTTTGGATTAAGTCTTGAACTGCTTACCTCCATTTCTTTTTAACATACTGTTTTCCTTAAATGAAACTTATTCTCCCTTTACTTCTGCTAAGAAAAAATTTCAGGTCTTTCACTTTCAAGCTCACCCCATTATAAACAGTGGGATCCCTCTCGGAAAATTTTTCTCTCATTTTTCTAAACCCTTTGATTGTCTTATTTTCCTATATGTGTTTTCTTTTGGGGGAGTATATGGTATACGATATATTTTCAAATTGATTGACAGATATAAAGAAACTTCTGGTTTCTAGATAAAGCAAAGGAGAACAGTAGATGTAACAAACATCATCAAAAATGTATTTAACCTTAATAAAAATACTTCTTATATATTTTATTTTAAATTATATTAACTACCAACCATTGATATAGTTTTTGATTTGCACATGTATGCAATATTATTGCACTAGAGATAAGGAAGTTTCAAGTAGTCATGGAAAAACTTTTAAAAATATGCACCTGGTTCCATTACTCTAAAATATCACTGCACTTTTTATTATGTATTCTCTCAAGTATGAATTTATTAACTGAGACTTTCTTGTCTACAGTTGTCTCTTTAAAGTTTAAAATGTAATTCATAGTTTCATTGAAAATACCAGTTTTTCAACAAGCCACAGAATCTGAAGCCAGACATCCTGATTTCACAATCTAGCATGACTTTTGTGCCAATTACTTAATCTTATGATATCTCAGCTTCCTTGTCTATAAAAGCATAATAAGAGGACCTGTTTTATAAATTAAACGTGTTAACAACTGCAAATCTCTTTGAACAGTATTTTAAACATAGTGAATATTATATGTTAGCTCCTCTTTCTCTTTTTCCTCTTCCTCTTATTTATTACTATAATTATTATTTTTAGCCATTAAATTATACATTACATAATTTAACTACCCATTGTTTCTTTGAATTGGAAGACACAAATTTAAATAAACACACTAGAAAATCATATCACCAATTTGTCAGAGTGAAAAATGCCTATTGCTCAAATGTATCAAATATGCTGGCAGACGAATGCCTATGAAATATAATTCCATGGCTCTAGTTTAGGTTACCAATAAAAACATATTAAATTATTTTAGTCTTTTCAGAGTAGGAGGACAGTTTGGATCTCAGAGCATCACACAAACGTTAATGCTGAAGTGTCTGCCTTTCTTGAAGGAGAAAATCTAATCTGATATTGGTAAATTTCCCATGTAGATTTGTAAAGAATGTGTATTCTTCATTTTTTGGGTGAATGCATGCCAGTTGGGTCAGATTTTTTAATTGTGCTGCTTAAATCTTTATTACTCTTACCAATATGTTTTTCCTGTTTTCTTAATCTGTTACTGAGTGACTGTTAAAAATCTCTATGATGTGCATTTGTCCCTTCTTTCTATTTTAGTTTTTGTTTTATATATTTGGACAGTAAATTATTAAGTGAACACAGTTAAAATGATTAAATAGTCCTGGTAAATTTACTTGTGTACCATTATGAGATGAACTTTAGATCCATCAATGTCCATGCCATAAATTCTACCCTATCTGACATTAGTGTAGATATTTTCAGTTATTTAGGTTGGTGTCTATACTTATAATTATTATAATATTATATTCAAGGTGGATTTCTTATAAGCAGTGTTTAGTTTTTTTTAGCTCATGTGACAGTTTTTACTTTTAAATTAGAGTATTTAATCTATTTAAACAATATAATTGTATATATATATTTCTGTTTATTCCATCTGTTATTTGTTCCTTTGACTTCTTTTTGCCTTCTTTTATATTAGTTATGTGTGCATTTTTCTCTGTATTAGCTTGTTAGTTTCACATTCTGTTAATGGTAATGCTAGAGAGTAAAATGTGCGTCCTTGATTATTAGGGTCAATTATAAATTAGTACTCATCATTTCCTAAACAAAGTAAGGACATCAGAGCATTATTATTCCATCCCCATCCTCTGGTGTTTGTATTATTGTTCTGGTAGACTTTAATTATACATATATTATATATATTAAAAACACTCAAAAGACACTATTATATCTTAATCACTCAACATTGATTTAGATTTATCTATATATTTACTCATTTCATCATTTCAGTCCTTTCATCTCAGTTTTTTTTTCCTATCTGAAAAATTTTCTCCAGTGTTTATTATAATTTAGTTCTAGCAACAACTACTTTTTGTTTGCTTGGTTTTTTTTAGGTTTTATCTATTTTTTATAATTGTTTTTGATGGAAGAGTTGGTCCAATACAAGCTAATTTACCACAGCCAGAGTAGAAATTGCACTTTATATGTTGTTGCTTTATGTTTATTTCTTATCATTTATTCTTCTTTATTTTCTGTTGTATCAACCGCCCTCTTAGCATCTTTTTCAACCAACATAAATTTTCATTCTAAAAACCTATGTCTAAACTATATTACAATACTCAACTGAAATAATCATTCAGGCAAAACAATTCACAGTGTATTCAATAGTTCAAGGCTATCTCATTTATTGAGCATGGGCTAAGTGCCAAATGCTGTCCTGGATATGAGGTCTTATAAAAATTTTGTAACAGTGTTTTAAGCTTCAGAATCTAATGCTAAAAACAGACATAGACAATCTATAAACATATATGATAAGTACTCTAACAGGAGTCTTTGAAAAGCTATCTAAAATATAGGGGCTAGGGAAAATAATAAAGAAATATTCATCTTCGACTTGATTCCTCAATGAGTTAAACTTGTTATTTGACATTTCATTTTTACTCTAGATTTGATAGTATCAGATAAATATATCTTTTAGGTTTAAGGTAAAAGATGAGATTGTCCAAGGCATATTTTCTGAAGTGTATGAATCATTCTCCACTGGCATGTTGTAGACTGCCCTTACATTTCAAACCTTTCTCCTCAGACCATTTTGCATATCCACAATATCCATTCCTTTGCTTCTTGATAGTAAGAAATACATTTTTCTTTCAGAGATCATTGGACTCTTTTATACTGTAACATCCACATGTTGATTTGTCCATTCAGTCTGGGATTACCTAGAATAGTCACCATTTTCCATAATGATGGAATTATCAGACTTGTGGAATACCCAAAACATTTCCAGTGGTATTTGAAAGATTCTAAAGTAAAAGCATCAAGGAAAAGGAATGGAATAAATTAATCAGTGATGAAAGAACAATTAAGGACAGAATATGCTTCCTGAAATTAGACATAATCAAGCAATGGAGGAAAGCCTATCAATGTGACAAATGAAATTATCTTAGACAAATATTATCAGATCCCATGTAAACACTAGCCTGAAATGTCAAAGAGAGGAAATCAATGGTCTCCTGTTGCTTCTGAGCTTCAATACATGATTCTCTAATGCATTCTCGAAAGCATAGAATTACTACTGTAAGTGGATATTCCTTTTGAAAACTGAAGTATTTCTACAGCATCCATTGTAGACTTATAAACAGTTCATCGGGACATTATTGTAAAGTTAAGGTCAAGAAAAAACTACAATAAAATTATAATATAAATGACTTGTAAATTCTTCTGATTAACACAAAGGAAGTATTGAAGGACAATGATAACTTATTTAGTTATCAAGCGCTCTAGTCAAATAAGATATCATGTCAAGACATATTAGTACCGCAAATTTAAACTTTCAGAAATTGTGGGTTTTATCAGACATTGACTAGAGATGTCACATTCTACCTCTAATGATTTATGCATTATAACTTTTTCCCTTGGACTAAAAGAAAGTTTTTAAAAAATATATAGTTCGTTAATTTGACGCTTTTCATCATATTTTTCTGTTATTAATACCTTAATATTCTTTGACCTTTAGCCACTAAAATGGATTTTAATTATAACTAATCATATCCCATGAACAATATGTGCTCCAAACTTAGTGCCTTTTGGCACAATTCCAATGCCTTTCCATAATCCAAAAATTTCATAAAGCCCCATTCTCTCCAGCCTGTTTTATAGGTCTTCTGAATAAATTTTAATATTGATTTTTACTTTATATTATTCCTTTCCTCCTCAAATGAAATGTCATCTACTTATATCAATCATCTAATTAGTTTTATTGCCTTTCATACTCAGTAGGTTGCAGTGTTAAGAAAGTAAATTTTGGATTTATATACAACTGGCCTTTATCACTTAACAGCTTTGTGATCCTAGGAAATTTAGTTAGTTTTTCTGAGACTCAGTTCCCTGCCTGTAAATTAAGAATGGTAATAACACTTAGCTTAGAGAATTTTTGTGAGCATTAGCAAAGCATGTATAGCTCCTAGAAAACTGGAAAAAGTTAGTATTATTTAATCTTCTAAAAATTATACCAGTTATGCCTATCTGGCTTTGAGTCTTCCTTACTTCTGCTACATCTTTAAACTTATTCAAGCTAGGCAAAATATTTGTAAAATCTATAGAAATATCAGTTTATATTCATCTCAATAATATTGAGCCATTTTTATATGTGTACATTGTTATAGCTCAAGTCAATAAGCTGGATTTTGGTGTAATTTTCGTAGTGCCCTAATGATTACATAGATATGTGAATAAAGGTATTTTTCCATTATAAATTTAAAATGATTTATTGTCTCAAATTCAGAAATGTCTATATGCTGGTAATTCCTTTCTCCACTCAATATCTCTACCCCTTTCCCTATACCACTTTTTGTCTTGAGAGGCTGGCCATAGACTGCATCATGAGCCCTTGCCCTCTAGTTCACCTGCTTCCATTTGAGTTTGGCCAGTGTGAGATGCAGCAGGAGATAAAATTTCAGGAGAAGACAGAGGTCATTATAATCATTGCCCTTACATATTCTATACTGCATACTGGTAGTGGCTGCCAAACTCTTCCTCCTTTCTAATTGTTCTGCACAAAGAACAATTAGCTCCCTATATTCCAAGAACAATGTTTTCTCCCTTCAGACCTTCAGCCCTAGAGCCTTACCAACTCTCTGCTGGGAACAATTTCCCAATGGTGGTATTGAGAATTGGAGTTTGCACAGTGTACTGTGATCCCACTGAGTTGAGGAGGAAGATTTAAGAGTTTGGGGCAAAAAGAGCAACTAGAGTTTGTGGAAGGGAGCATGGAGAAGATAGAGTTGTGCAGAGAGGGGTGCCCAGGAGTCCATGTGCATGTTCACTGTAAATTGATGGCTCAAGACAATGCTATAGATGCATAGACAAGACCATCCAAGCATTGTCCAATACAGCTGCTCTGTGGTTTATTGCTGGAATAGAGAAAGTAGAAGTTGAGCAGTATCGTGGAAGGGATTGTCAGCAGATCATTAGGGTGCTGGTCTTTTTAGAGTAGCAAGATCTAATTCACCTATTGCTACCATCTCTAACATCCAGCTGAGACACCAGGAGTCTTGGGAATGTGAACCCACTGTCTAGACTAATATCTACTCTAGATCTACTTCAATAAAACCTAAAAGTAAATTTTGACAAGATTCGCAGAGACACAAAGTTTGGAAACTGAGTCCTGACAAGTTACATGGCTTGGCAAATACTTTGAGCTTTCCAAGGATTACAGAGTATAAAAAGTATAAAGTGTAAAATCAAAACTATCCAAGTTCCAAATGATAAGAAAATAATTCACATCCCTTCTAAATCTAAATCAGCAATCTTCAGAAGAGAATAACATAATCTAAAGTCCCTAAAATATAGTATTCCCAATGTCTCACAATCAATCAAAATTTACTAGAAATTCAAATAAGCGTGAAAATGCAATTCATAGTTGAAGAAGAAGATGAAGAAGAAGATGAGGGATAAAAGGAATAGGAGGAACAGGAGGAGGAGGAAGAAAATAGAACTTAACCCAAGTCGAGCCCAATATTGGACTAAGCAGAAATTATTTTAAAGCATCTATTTTTAAAGCTGTTTAAAAGCTTTTATGTCATAAAAGCTTCTAAAGGTATTCTAAAATATTAAAAGACAATAAGATGATAAAATAAGAGTGAACAAATATCAGATCTTACAGAAATGGAAACTAAAAGAGAATCAAAGCAAAATTCTAGAACCTACTAGAGGACGTTACATCAGATTGGAGACTACAAAAAGAAAAGATTAGTGAACTTGAAGACATACCAATATAAATTATATACTTTGAAGATCATAAAGGGAGAAAAAGTGAAGCAAAATGAGCAGAACTTCAGGGATCTGTTAGGCCAATGTCAAATGGTTTAAAATAAGTGTAATTGGAGTTTGGGAGGAAAAGATAGCAAGTTTGAGATGCAAAAATATAGACAAAATAGTGGCACAGACTTCTCATATTTTATATAAAGCACAGACTTATAGATCTATGAAGGTCAGCAGGATAAGAAAAAGAGAACCACAGCCAGGTAAACCATAGTCAAAATGCTGAACTTAAGTTAAATAAAAAAATTTCTAAGTAGCTGGAGAAAAATAACCACATTACACAAAGGAGAACAAGGTTAAGAAAAATCACAGGCTTCTCATAAAAAATAATTGCAGTCAGAATGCAATAGGAAGAAATTTTAAATTGATGAAAAAAGCAATTCAACTTGAGCAAAAATATTTTTGAAAGGGTGAATTTAAGACATTTTTCAGGAAAATGAAAGCTGAAAGAAATCACCTTCTGCAAACTTGCACTACAAGAAATGAAAAAGGATTTCTTTCAGATAAAAGACAAATGATACCAGTTGGAAACTGGAATCTACAGAAAGGAATGAAAAAATATCATAAATGGTAAAAAGTGCCTGTTTCTAAAAGACTGTGTTTCCCTTTTTCTCATAATTGTCTTAAAAGCCAAGTGGTTGTTTACAATGGTTTCTAGTGTGTATAAAAATAAAATCTTTTAACAATCCTACAAAAGAGAGTGTCAATTAAATGGAATTATACTCCTTTAAGTTTATTATATTTGTTAATGTGATGCCTATGAAATAAGAAGTAAGGAGGGTAAAGTGTCAGGTGCAAAGTGTGAAAAGAGGAGAAGGAAGTTGGCATTTTGAACTTAATATGAAATCAAGTTTAAAAAATTGATTTTTATCATATTATTTTATAGAGAGCAACTCATGTTGCCATGTTTTCACAGTTTATATAAAATGTTTATATGATTCACTTATCTCATATTTCCATCTTTTTCCCCAGATTAACTTAATGTTTTAATATACTGCAAGGTTTTTGCTTATTTATGTGTTTAGTTGATTAGGACTATGGAATAAAGAACAACTGTCATATATTATTTATCTTTTAAAATTTCCAGTGTCTATTGCTGTGCAAAGTACAAATGCTAACCAATAAATGTTTATTAAAGTTTTAAAAAATAATATCCATAATGGATTTTATAACTATCCTATGATTCAGAAAATAATAGAAATATAAGTAAATTAGTTTAATTAATATATCATAATTTACTCCATACACGTTGTGGCAATTTTATATTGAAAAGCTATAAATTGGCACATTCTTTTTTTTTTCTTTGTGGGGAAGACCAGCCCTGAGCTAACGTCTGTGACCAATCCTCCCCTTTTTGGTGAGGAAGACTGGCTCTGGGCTAACATCCGTGCCCATCTTCCTCCACTTTATATGGGACGCCACCACAGCATGGCCGAACTCGCGAACCCCGGGCTGCCAAGCGTGAACTAAACTGCTGCGCCACCGGGTGGCCCTGGCCCATTCTTCTTTTCATGTTCTTTGTAGGTCTATAGGTTGATTTGTACTAACATACTAAATTCTATATCAGTATTTTTCATACTTAGGTAATTAATCTCTGAGTGGGGAAATGACAATTTCCAATGAATAAGCAAAGTGAGAAACAAAACATAATCTTAAAACTTAAAATGTTATATTGCTCTTGAACTATTTTACCATCTCTCCATCTAGATGTGAGTTCAGCCCTTCTTACAAAAATCCCATTAACTCTGGCCCCTTTTGATTTGTAACTGTCTAAAAACCTAAAACCAAAGTTTTCCAGTAACTGTACGGGATTTTATTGCTCACTAGTTGAGTCACATGTATTAATATGTTTTTTCTTTCTAGTTACATTCCAAAGCCCTTGAGAACAAAATTATTCTTTAGACATATTTTTTTTTCTGGCCACAGTGCAAAGAATTGTTAAAATATCTATATGGTGGTTATATAGAATTTTAACTCCTTGAAAGAACAGAATTGGAGTAAATCCATGTTCGCTTTAAAATAAAGTGAAAGTCCACTTCTGATTGTATTATTTTTCCACATAAACTCTGACTCCCTAATCTTCTTTTATTTTGCTTCATACAAATTTACATGTGACATTTGCATTATATTTAAGTATCATTTAGACATGAAACCAACAAAAAGCATAGCAAGTATTATGAAATAAGTGCAAAAATAATTAGCATTAGAAGATGTAGTTTCATACTCCAGCAACTAATGCTAGTGCATCCATGGGCAAGCCACTCAAATTTTCTGAGCCTACATTCTCTCATCACTGAAATAAAAGATAAATTTTAACCACCTAAATCAACCACATGAAATTAGCATTGTAATGAGCAAGAACATAGATATTAAAATAACTTTACATTGGGGCCGCCCCGTGGCGCAGCGGTTTAGTTCGCGCTTGGTAGCCCGGGGTTTGCGGGTTCGGATCCCGGGCACCTGCCGACACACTGGTTGTCAGCCACGCCGTGGCGGCATCCCATATAAAGTGGAGGAAGATGGGCACAGATGTTAGCCCAGGGCCAGTCTTCCTCAGCAAAAAGAGGAAGATTAGCAACGGATGTTAGCTCAGGGCTGGTCTTCCTCACAAAAATAAAAAATAACTTTACATTAACTTTTGTTATCTTCTGGTAGAATAAGAGTAATTAATATTGCACAGCACTTTACAGTTTACAAAATTTTCATGTTTTTCCCTGGATTAACCATTGGCTTTCACTACTCCTGCCATGGATAAGTATTATATGGGTTTGGTAAGTCATTTATCTTCCTGGGACCTACTGTCATAATTAAAACTGCATAAAATGATTTTATAAGGATTAAAAATAACATGAAGTGCCCAGCATAATATTTACTTAAACCAACATAACATTTAGTGTTTATATAATTGTTATCAAGTATCGATAAATATTAGAACAACAGGTAGTCTATAAATGAACATACTTTAACATTAGATTCAAGATATAGCAACTATGAAAGGTAAAATGACGCTGGCCTTCTATGTAAACTTGAATAAAGATCCTTCAAAATTACTTCTAGAGTACAATATTTTATGCTAACTGTAATAATTGCAATGCAAATTACAAAAAGACTTTATCACACAAAAATCGCAAATTTTGAACATCAAAGCTTCCCTCAATAAATCTGTACAAAATATAATGTGCATAATATGACTGTATATACTAAATATTTATTTGATGTGTTGGCTTGCTAATAAATTCCAAAAATTGAATAGACAAAGATAAGCACAAGTTATAGTAGTTTTGGGATGCTCACTCAGTAAATAAGATCCCTTTATATGTCTCACGGAATTTAGACCCACTCATGCTGCTGCCCATTTTGATTATTCAAGACATATTCTTCATGTATTATTTACTGGCACTTTTATAAAGAGAAACACCTAGTCTTGAGATTTACTTCTATTTATTTTAAGTGTTTTGTATGTAACAACTCATTTAATCCTCTCAACTTCCCGGTGAGGTAGTCCTGAACTTTTCTCAGTTTTCAATTGAGGAAACAGGCACAGAAGAAAGAGTAATTGCCCAGATCATACCCTATCAGATGACAGAGTTGAGATCTGAACTCATATACTCTGGCTCCAGAATTTAAGTTTCCACAACTACGCTATTTGTTTTTTTTTTTTTTTTTCTAGCTTTTCATTTTCAGTAAGTCCTCCTCTACCATGCTGATTTGGTCATGGATCTTTCATTTTTGTTCTAGGCTTGTTCCACCCTCTTGTCACTCGCTACCTTTAGTCGGTTTCTGAGAGGATTTGTTTTTTCAATTTTCTATAATTTTTCTTTGAAATTATACACAGTTTAAATAGTTATTCGATCTCTTGGTAGATTAACTTTCTGAGTTTCCAACTCCCTTCTCCTTTTAATTTCTTCTCTGGTAAGAAATATAACTTACTTTTTTATACCATAAATGTAAGATGAATAGACTTGAAAAAAGTCTGGGGTGACTGTTCAAAAGGCGGTCATAAATTAAGGAATCGAAAAGCTCTTCTCATTCTTATGTCACAATTCTTATAAAGGTATGTTTTTCTGATTGTGGGAAAACTAGCTGACAAGAGTCGAGAAAACCAGATTTTTTTTTTTAATGAAGCTCTGTATGTCTAACCACATAGAGTTATCATGTGCAGGTCAGCTTTCTCAGAATGTATCTGTATTATTTACACAGCTGTGACTTCTGCTTTCTATATTTTTACCCCACCTTATTAGAGTGAACTTTACACTATTCAATCTGGATTTAACTCAATTTTCTATCTTCAATCAAGTATTAAAGTAAGAAAATGACTGTGAGGAATGCACAAGATAATCACCACAAAGCATAGAAATTTCAAAATGATTTATAGTTATGTGACAATGACTATTGCTTTAGTGATCTTATTCTTTGCCATGGTTAAGAATGCAAACAGGTATTCTTTTCTCCATTGTTTATAGAGAATTTGCAGCTTTGAGGTACCAGAGAAATACTGAGATTTTGTAGTGTCTGACATTTGACTTGCCTTTCCATCATTTCTTCTCTATAATGAAATAAAGATACTCCAGGCAATGGGATTCTTCCAGATTATTATATCTGGGGGTACTATGAATTAAATCACTGTTCTCCTCATACTTTACAAAATGGAGAGGTGTCTTACAGTCCTCCAGACATGAGCTGCCTGTCATGTTTATTGCCTGAACACTTCTATTAAAAAAAAAAATCCTTGCAAGAAAGTGCTGATCTGGAAAGAGCAGAGAAAATATTTCTATATCAATAAAGTAACTGAAAGGCTTTCATGGTTGTATTTTCTAACTTATCTTCCTTTTGACACTTATTTTTCTTGACTGCAGCAGCAATAATATGATTTTTCCTTTTTTTTCCCTTTCTGTTGTTATCCTACACATCTTAACCTAGTCCTACTAATAACTGTTCTGGTTATTATCTCCTTCCACACCTCTGTGGCTCTTCCTTTAGGCCTGGAGTCACTATTTACTTTAGAAGGAATAGTACATTGAAAGACATGTAAAGGTGAAAATCAGGCTTTTTGTGATGCCAAAGAGCAGTTATAGCCCTTGGCGCATCAGCAAACAAATCACAAAGACTTCTGAATTCCCTTGCAAGCTTTCTTTCTTACATGGTTTGGAAAGCAAGAGTGTGAGTGACAGCTAAGATGACATTACCATTTGGGGTACACAATTCTGCAGGTGACGTAATGCAGGGGAATAAAGGGAGGTGAAAGATAAGTTGTCGTTGAATTGGTTTTCACACCACTGAAAGTGTATTTTAGTTTAACGATAGTGACAGTCCAGCTCCAACCTGCTGACAGATGGCTGCTAGCAAGAAGATATATTTGAGACTTACTGTCAAGATACAAGCTTTCATGTTAACCAAAGAACATTTTTTTTAAAAGAGCAATTCAAAGGATGATGAGAATAAAAAGAAATGATATTTAGCACACACATTGTGAAAAGAATATCTGAAAGCTGAAAGCAGGGCATAATTGACAAAGGGGAGATAACTAAATTTCCTAGGAGTGAACACCTCCAAGAATAAAGCAAATCCTTAAGAAAAATGGTTAGTATTGGGTTTGGGCATTGTATGGATAAGAGAGCCCACTGAAAATGGCAAAGGTTACCAAATGAGCACAACTGAGAAGGACAGTCACCTCTGGTTCTCTAACCAGAAAATTAGGAAAGAGGAAGAGTGAGGGTAATTTTAATGTGCCATGACCATAATATGCATTTAGCATACTATTGATATCTACTCATTGGAACATTGAATTAACATTAATGAGATTAAAGGCCATTATTAATTGATTTGTGTGCCTGGTGCTCTTCTAAAGTGTTTAACATGCATCACCTTCACCTGTAGTTTTTAATCACAGAACTTTGAAGCACCTACTGTAGTTGTCCTCATTTTACAGAAGCACTGGGAGTTTACATAATTTCTCAAGATCACACAGCTTTAACAGGAGTGGACCCTTGTACAAAGAGAGGTAAAGTGAGCCCCTGGACTCTGTTCTTACACATTTAGTGCAGCTTCTTATCTAAGCTGTGAAGGCAGTCTAAATACTAAGATGCTTCTCTCTCCTGGGCACACGGCTTTGGGAAGCAAAGGTGAGGATGAGAAGAGACACCTTGATTGTCAGGAATAACAAAATCAACCCTGGAGATCAAGGGGGCTGGTGTACGGGGCAGGAGGAGGGGTGAGGAGCTATGTCCATATTGTCCTTATACTCAGTGAAAAAGATTTTGGTCTTCCAAATACGTAACATAACTGAACCCAAAGAATTAGTCCTGGAATGCTTCAAGACAGAGGGCTTTTTTGTTTTTGTTTTTCCTTTGCCTCTTGTTTTCTCTGTTTTGTGTGTGTGTGTTTTAGGGTGAGGTTTATTAAAATCTGTCCTCTTCAATTTTAGGCTCACTAAATTTTCAGTGTGTTTATAAATTAAAATGCATTCACTTTAAGACTCTTAAACAATATGCAATACAATAGATACTTTTCTGTATAAGTGTAAAATATGTTTATTAATTTCAGATTCTGAATAGTGTTACTAGTTTACTGTAATTTGATTTAAAATACAGGAAGCCAAATTGGAATGACCATGATGGAATCAGAGAGAGGGGACGATGAAAGACTTCTGTAGTTCTTCTAAAATAAAATCATTATGAAAAGAAAAAGGAAAAGCTCCTCTGAGCCTCACAACTAAATATTTTGGTCTGGGGTAGAAAGGATTCCTTACTGCCCTCACGAAGTTAATGACTCTTCATCTTCCATCGCCTGTTTTATCTCCATCTACCACTTTCTAACATTGACCAGCACGTATGCCAAAGGGACATATGAACCACTCCTTTTAATGTTTCTAATTGGAAAATACTAGACTATAAGGAGATCTTTCTCCCTGTGTGGGATGGTATAAAATTTATGTCTTATAGCAAAAGAATTACTAGCTTATGAAATTTTGCCCTCATTATGAAACTGGAGAAAGTACAAGAAATAGCACAGATGCTTAATGCATTTGTAGAGATATCTAGGCCATATGTCTCAAAAATATCTTACAGGCATATACAAAGAAAAAATAATTTCTTATATACCTATAGTATATTGTCATTTTGAGGAATACCCTGTTTTATAAACATTTACCATATGCCCTTAAATTGACTTTATCTACTTCAAAGAACATAATAATTAGAGAAAAATATCTACTTTCAGAGATGATCTGCAAAATGGGTCAGCACCAATGATGTAGCATGGTAGAAATTCTCAAATAATTCCTCTCATCTCTGTATACTCCTGCCACTCCTCCCATCCAAAAGAGAAATCTATTTCTCTCCTTGAATCAAGTAGACTATGAATTGCTTTCTTCAACAGAACGCACCAGAAGTAAGTCTGTGCCAGTTCTGGGCCTAGCTCTTGAGAAGAGTCTGGCAGCTTCCAAATTCAGTTCAGAGCCCTGGGTCATCATGTCAGAAATATAACTCCTTGCTGTAAACAGGCACAGCCAACCACAGCCTTTCCAGCCAGCCCAGAAGAGGTCCAGCACATGTGTAAAACCCCAGCTGGGGTCCTAGGTAAAGGCAGCCCAGACAACACCACAGAGGAAAAAAAAAAAAACACCCAGCTGAGCCCCAACAGCCCAGAGAATAGGGAGAGAGAAAACATCATTATTGTTTTAAGCCACTAAGTTTTGGATATAGTTTCTTTTCCAGTATTAGATGCCTGAAACATATGGGAAACTGAAAGACTATCATTGAGCCTAAAGAATTAACTTTACACTCTCCTTAGGGATTCCAGACCCTAAAATAAAGATATTTTTCTAAAGGCAGCATGATAAAATCCATTATTGTAAATTAGGAAGAACTCTATTTAGAGAGTAAACAATTACTATCAAATCAACTTAAGCAAGTCACTTAAATTCATCGTGAAGTGACATCCAAATGGCTGCCAAGTAGTGGTCACTTTCTTAATGTCACTTAAAGCTGTTCTCTTCTTTTCAACCTCATTTATAAGGTAAAGATCAGACCATTCTGATTTCTCTCAAGAATTATCAGAGTCTCTATTCTTCTACTTCCTATTTAACTCCTCTCCAATTTATTTCTAGTTCCTGACTTGCTGCTTTCTAAAATGTAGATGACATCATGTCATACCTTATCTAATATTTCTCAGTGGCTTCCCATTATCTTAAGAATAAAGTCCAAGGCATGATTTTCCAGCTCTCTAGGATCTTCCTTACTCACAATTCATGCCGCCCATCTCCTTCAGACACAGACTCCAGTCATATTAAGCCTTTGTGCCTTTGCATCTGCTGTTTCCTCTTTCTAGATTTCCATTTTCCCCTTTACATCTAATTTCTATGTATTACAAAGACCAACAAAATAAAACTTTTTGGCTGACAATGTCCTGTACTCAAGTCTGAACCGTCTACCATACTTTTACATTACCTTAGCACTAGCATATCTACCCATTGTAGCACTTACCAGACTCCATTAGTATGCTTCCTAAATACCGGGGAATAATTTTTAGTTCTTATCTCAGTGCCCAGCTTAGTGGCAAGAACGCTAGCAAATGCAGTAGTTGTTGGATGACTGGGTGAATAATAGAGGAAATGGATGATGTATGTGAAAGTACTTTATAAAGTTAGACGTGCTTTGCAAATATTATTCCAATAATTTCTCTGCAACAGGTTGTAAACATAGTTCTGAAACCCAAAAGGGTTAAATGAATATATCTGGGGGATGGGCGAAGTGCATATTACATATACACATAGTAGAAGTAGGCCTGAGAGTTGCCTGTGAGATAAATATAAAAATAAAATACATTTATTATATATATGTTTGCCTATAAAATAAATATAAACATAATTTTATACTGTCATTTAAAGACACTAGGAAATAATGAAAAGAAAAAATAAATATTAGGCCTGGGAAGTGATCTTTCACCTTACATTTTATTTGTCAAAAAATTAGATTATTTACAACTTGATCATGGTAGTTTTAAAAGTAATTTGGGAAAAATGAAGATAGGGTAAAAATAAATTAGGTACATTGAATGGAATAAGAAGCATATATTTAAATAAAACAATATTTCATTTAGTCATAGAATTGAATTTATTCATCATCAGAATGAGAAAATATTGAGATGCAATTGTTGAGTGTTTTGTGAACACCAGGCATTGTATTAAGTGCTTTTCAGACATTATCTTGTTTAATTCTTAGAAAAACCTATGAGACAAGGATTAGCATCCTCCTTTTAAATGTGGAAATTAAATTTGTCCATGTTGATAAAGTTAATAAATGGCAGAGCCTTTGCCAGATTTCTGGCTTAAACCCATGCTTTCTTGCCATCAATGAGAATGAAAAATAGAATGAAACTCTGGAATTTCCTGCATACAAGAATCTTGTAGGAAAGAAAAATTGCCATTTCTCTTCAACTGCTTAATGATTTTTATTATTTAAAGTAACACTAATCCTGTTAGCACCGTGCTTTTACTTTAGCTCTAGCTTCTATGAATGTCTCTCACACCAGGAGTCGCATTCCTGGGAAATAACAGATGCTCTTAACATATTTCAGCGTTTACTGCTTGCTATTAAATTGCCGCGAAAAAGCACCTATGTAGAGGGTTGAATAGTGTAAGGATCTCAAGAGGAGATCATCCTGCATTAAAGTGGGCCCTAAATCCAATGACAGGTGTCCTTATAAGAGACAGAAAAGGAAAAGACAGGCAGAGTTGCAGGCCAGAAGGCCATGTGAAGACGCAGGCAGATTAGTTATGCTGTTACAGACAAGCAACCCCTGGCATCTCTAGAAGCTGGCAGAGGCGAGGGAGCACTCTCCCCTAGAGCCTTCGGAGGGAGCACAGCCCTGCCAATACCTTCATTTCAAACTTCTGCCCTCCAGAACTATGAGAGATTACATTTCTGTTGTGTGAAACTGCCGAGTGTGTGGTGATTTGTTACCATAGCCCTGGGAAACTAATAGAGCACCTATTTCCCATTCCTGCACTCCTTCCAGGGAAGTGCTGTGCCTGGGAAAAAGAAGCAGGTGACTTCCTGACTAGTTTAGATAGAGCAGTTAATGAAGGCTCTCTTGAGGAGGTGACATCTAAGATTATATCAGGAGTATTTCAAGCAGGAGGGAACAGACAATACAAAGACTAGAAAGATTTTAAGAGTGTGTGCAAGACAGAAAGGAGACCAGTGTGGAGTAAGTGACGGAGCATAGGAATTGGGTGGTTTGTGGGAAGGTAAAAAGGAGCCAGATCACATAGGTCTTTGTACAGCATATCAAGGAATTTGGATTGCATTTTCAGCTCAATGAAAAGCCATAAAATAATTTCATATTTGGGGTGGAAGGGTAAGGGAGACATAGAATAATACATGATCTCAATATGTGTTTTAAAGAGGTGATATTATTAACTGAAAGCTAAAAGGGTAGAAGGAGGGAGATGAGGAAATGGGCTTTTGTGATTGTGGAGGAGTGGTAAAGGTGGCTTTTAACGTAGTGGCAGTGATTTTTGAGACATGTCTTCTTTGAGGAATTTTGTGGAGGTATTACTTGACTCGCTTACAGATAAGAGGGAAGAAAAGTGAAATATCAAATCTCTGCAATAAGATTCCGGAGGACATGGGATGAGTACAAAGAGCAAGTAACTTGGAGTGGAGAGAATCAAGAAATGTTCCTCAGAGGAAGAGATTCTTGTATATATGAGTGATAGTGGCCAATTCCTAATTTAAAAAAAAATTGCATATGAACGTTGGAAATAAGAGGCTGTAAGGAGAAGAGTGGATAAAGGATTTTTGTGCTAAATTCTCTTCTAACAAGACCAATTTGCAGTTGAGCTGTTTATATCCCTTTGACTACAAAGAGCAGTAATTATATACAACACTGAAACACTAAATTATTCAATTGCTTCAAATTTGTCAACCTCACATTCTTTGACTGTGTGCCTGTTTTAGGTCCATACTCAGCATCAAGACAATTTTAGATTTGTTTTAAATTGGGCATTATTTTATTCAAAGTGAGTGTGTGCAAAACGATTTCTACTTGATTCCCGGAAATATTTTTGAATTTCTCACCAGTTCTACACAATGACCTTATGAGGGTCCTGTTAAAGGGAATTCACTCTTTAGACAAGGTTTCTTATCAGTTTTTCACACTTAGTAGAGGGGACTTTTTTTTTTCCAAATCATGTAACAGTTCTCTCTATAAATATTATTTTATGATTTTGAGTCTTAAGCTATTCTATTAAAAAAATCACTGGCTGGAGTATATCTTTTAAGAATTAATCCATTTTTTAAGGATATTGCATATTTTCTGCTTGTCTCAGTGACCTACTTTGCTTTTTAAAGCTCTCCACTAACTTATTTCTCATATCTCCTACCTTTCTCATATTATCTGCTTTCCTTTTAGCAAAACGTTCTAGTTTGTTGTTACCATTAATAAAGGAATACAAGGTCATAAATATCCATAGGTTGTTCTTTGCACATATATGAATCACCCATTTAAATTAATGAAAGACCACTACATACTGTGTCAAAGAGAGAGAAAATGTCTCCTTGACTTCTGCTTTTTACGTAGTACTTTCATTCCCAGAGCATAAAATGATTTCAATAGTGCACTTTTCAAAATTAGTCACCTTAGTTTTGCACTCCTAAATTTGAACCTGAATGAAGAACTCTAAAAATAATTTTAAAAGTGAAAGGCAGAGTTTCAGCAAGAATTTATTTACTCTATCTAGGGGAACCTCCTTGAAGTTTAAAGAAAGAATGCCTAAGGCATATAAAATAAAGGATAAACCATAGTTTTTATTTCTTTTTCCAGAAATAATTCTAAGAATAGAAGTAAATTATTAAGGGCTTATATAAATTAATGAATGACCTAGGATGATCCTGGTAAACATGAATATTTTGGAAAACATCTGTATTTTTTTGAAGGTGAGGGAAGGCTATTTACCAATGTCAATGGGCATCTCCACTGTAACAGCACAGAAAAATCTTGATATTCTCCATTTTACTCCCCAATCCTAGATGTCTTCTCAAGTCTTCATCTCAATAAATGGCAATACTATTCTCAGAATTGCACAAGCCAAAACTTTATGAATTTTATGCGATATGAGATTAGATTAAAAAATCTCAATTTATTAATGCCAAGTTATGTGTCATATGGTTTTAAATATATGTATAAGGTATGACAGATATTACATTTAATCATTTGACAATTGCATCTATATTCCTAAAAGTGTATGTGTGTATATAAATAGATACATATATTTTTTGAGTTCTAAGCTTATAATTCTGGCCAGCTATGATTCTTGCACAAGGTATTGGCCAAGTAAACCAAATGTTACATTACATTTTTAGTTCTCACCTTAACTAAAGATCACCTTTTCTTAACTGGGAAAACACAAGTCATGGATTTGTGCCTTGACTCTCAGAGGTAGTCATTAGATCCCAAGTGGATTTGAAGCTCTTCATCTGTAAAATACTTAAGATTCTCTGGAGATATTTCCAAAGTCATAGGAAAGTAAGTGGGTGGTTTAATTGTCTAGAAATGGAAGAATTAAGTAGAACTTTTCTCTAGAGTGCTTGAGAACCTGCTAGATCTCTGAGGAAGGCATGAGTTGGGGGAGGTTGAGGGCATGGATCAGATGGAATGGGAAATGAATGTGTCCTCTGGGAGCATGAGGCAGCTAAAGCCCAGCTCAGGCAGGACTGGCAATTCAGAAAGAGTGTAGGGAGGAGATAACAGCAGGTGGGCATCTAGCCATTGGCAGTATCCAAATAAGAGAAAGCAGTTAGCTATCTTTCTAGGCTCTGATTCTGAGACAACTATTTCCCATAATGCGTAGTGGTTGTAGTAAGGAATAAATTGCCATAAATTTAAAAGGTTATAAACTCGAAAGGAAGTAAAAACCTTTAGTTCCATATTCTATATTCTACAGTAGACTGAGACTCACTAGATGTACCTTGAATTGGGAAAAAAGTGGGAAGGATACATCCTACGTATATATGGAAAGAGCATTCAGACTTAAGATTCTGAAATTAAACAGGTGTACCTTCAACATGGAATAGGCTGTCATGGACTAGTTTAGATACACCCACCACTCTCTCAATGGGAAATTAAGTTCCAAAGTCCAAGCTAAAGATACAAAGGAGATGTTTATGCAAAGGGTGACAAGAGGGTTTTATCATAAGGTTTAGAGGTTTGTCTCAGGTTTGCCTGTGCTATGAAGCACAAATCTGCCCCTAAGGATCAATTCTTCATTGGTCTTATTTTTAGTAACTTTGATGTATATTTTGAATGTTTTATTTTTACAATATGTATAATGCTTCTAAATAAGTATCTTTGGGGACTCCAGGGTAGTGGAGATGGTGGTGGGATGAGGAAGAGATAGCTAAAAAGTTATAGAGGCAAACTCATGTCAGTGCTAAGAGTATTAGCTCTGGATTCAAACAGACCAGGTTTTACATCCCACTTCAGCCTCTTGCAGCCAAATGACCTTGACCTTGTTCCTTAGCCTTTTTAATTCTATATTTTCTCAAACACAAAAATGGTAGTGTAATAATAGCATTTATCTCATAATGATTTGTAGATAAATTAGGACGTACCAAAGGATTTGTACAGTGCCTGCCCACATTGATTTATTTAGATTATGATAACATGGTAGAATACTGTATGCATTTTATGCTTGAAGTGATATATCAATAAACACTGGGACATGTATAATTGACTACATTATACACATTTCTTATCTAAATATCAAAACACTGATAGATGATTTCAGTCTCAAAATTTCTTTGTGTAACCAGTAATATGCTTGATGGACTCACAGAAACTAAAATATGTGTAATAAAATGATAAGGGTATTTAAATATTATTTCATTGAAAATAATCCACTTTTTACAAGCAGTGATTGAATAGCTTTAATTTAAAAATGAGCATTTATGGAATTTCTAAATTTCTTATATTTTTTATAAGGCAGCCTTAACTAAAAATTACATAACAGTAACTGAAAAGCTCCATCTGCTGGCTTTTGATTTCACTGCAAAGTCATTGTGATTGTGGCCTTTTCTGATTTGATTCCCCTCCCCCCAACAGTTACTCTGCATATTATTGCTTCTCCATTCACTAAAAATTTTACCCTATATTACAGTTTTGTATTTCAAATTCAGTACTCACATATTAATAAAGAAAATGACAGACAGAAAAAGCCTTTGTGCCATGATATCAACTTACATTTTGAAGCCATGTCACTTCTATAACTAGGTAATAAAGCAGTGAAATTATGTCAATGGAAGAAGACCTTGTGATGTATAAATATCCCTAAATATTTAGCAAGGATATTTTCTTATAATGTTCACTGAATACTTTCATTATATTTGAATGATTCAGTTGTTTTTAATGGCAAAAATAAAAATAATTTTCTGTATAAAATCAACTTCATTGAAATTCTTTATTTTCAATAAATTGTCAAAAGAAAATTAGATAAGACAATCTATTTTTCTTCTATTGTGTGGCTTTAAAAATAATTCAAAACTAATGTAGTCTTAGTAATACCATATGTCATTTAAAATTTGTATGTGTGAAATTGTAACTTTAAGCAACTGAGCATTTAGGACATTTATAGGAGCTGTATCCATTTATAAGCTGTGAAGCACAATATATAATATCAATCATTTGGGCAGAAAACAGTATCACCAGTTCATTAGTGATATAGGAAATATAGTCCTAATACAAGCTAATCATAATGTTTCATCGACCAATTAAAGCTATGTTCAGTGTTATTTCCACTTTTGCATATACATGTATATTAAGAATTAGACTAGTCTCACAGGGGAATTGAGATAGATTTTAATAAATATATCTGTAAGCTCTGGTTGGCCACAATCCATATAAATAAGTTATCAAGAAGAGTCTGTATCTCTTTAAAGCATCCAGGAAAACAGTATTTGTAGCTAAAAATTGAAAAGGATGCATTTGAGTTAGAATTGAACATAGACATCCAGCTGGTCAAATAATTTGATTCAAAAAACAATTATTAAACGAAAACTATGTGCTAGGGACTTTGCTAGGTTTGGGAAATATAAAGGTAAATAAAACACAACTCACAAATTTGACATCCTTGTAGAGCAGAGGGGAAAATATGATTTGATAATTGTAGCACTAGGAGTAGTTATTGAGTTATATGAGGCACGGAGAAGAGGCAAAGAGGAAAGTTGAAAATATTTCCCATTTGGTAACTTCCATGAGCAAAAGTAAGAATATTATGTTTGATCTTCAAATGACACTTTCCAGTATACTTTTTAGTAACAAAAATTACATAAAAGTTGAGAACATTTTTCCCTGTAGTTGGAAAGTCACCATCCCTGGTGCTGTATGGGTAACAAGACTATCACAGTTTGAAATAATATCACTTCATATTTTAATGAGAACTTTTAGCCTATGGCAAATTATATAGAGAGGCAAAGCAGCTGTCTGTCTTCACTCAATATTTTCACCCTTTTCCGTTGTCTGTTTCAGAAGGTACCTCTTCTGTACAGTTGAGATTTTGTTCCACGCGACATTTGTTTGTTCATTTAGTGCAGTCTACCTGTCCCCTCTCAATGCTACACTCTCTAGTTCCAAAGAGAGAAGAACCAACTTAACCTGATTCGTATGTTTAGAAGGAGACAAAATGGGACATGCACAACAGCTTGTTCCTCCCCATCTTTTTGGGAGTTAGTTGCTCTATTCCTGTCTGACACAAAATTTAAATGCAGCATTTGCCTCTGCAAGCCAGGAAGCCTGAAGTTTTGGTGATGTTAACTTTGAATTTTAGCACTAAGGAGATGGAGATGTTGAATCCTCTCTTCCTTGAAAATACTCCCCGAATCAGCCAGAATACTGACTTACCTCCACCATCTTCCTCTGATAATTTGTCTTGTGTCCCTACTTGTGATTTCTATTAACTCATAGAGTATTACTTCTAGGATAATTATTTTACAACATAATGGTTTGTTTTGCATATTTAAACCACATATTTAAAGGAATGAGTGATTTGTATTCAGTATTTAAATGAATATTTAAATGCATAAATTGCATATGAAAAGGCAAACATAAGTTTAAAAGTATTAGAAGACATATGCAAGATGTTTCTTCATTATCATTTGGGGGTGGGTGAACCATCCTCAGTCAGGAGACTCAGAACACAAGCTGGTTCAGAATGCCTGGATCTGCAGTTCAACATACCACTCACCACCTGTGTGACCCTGCAGAAGTTCTTTCTCATGATGTCCCAACTGGGGATTGTGACTTAATATAACCACCTCATGGGATCACTATGAGGATTAAATGATGATTTAGTGGAGATCAAGTGAGCTAATATAAGCAAATGATTTAGTCTTGGCACTCTAATATATTTGGGTGTTAAATAGCAGAATACGTGTGTACATTAATCAAAGAAAATAGACAATCCACATCATATTGAGTTTTTTTTTACTTCTTTTGTTTTGTTGTTTTATTACTTTGCAAAACCTTTGTAGAGGTTGTTGTATTTCCTAAGTATTAAGTTTTATTCTCCTCATAAAGTAAATATCATTTAATAAAATATAAAGTAGTTTCAAAACCTATCTTATGTTCTGTTATTTGATATAAACCTCTATTTTTTTCCTTAAATCATGGCCTTTGCTTTTACTTAAGAGTTGGAATTTTTTGCTAAAAGAGAAAAATTCTGTGTGTGCAAAGGTCATTTATGCAAAAATATCATAACTTTACTTATTTTTATAGTATAGTTGTATCTTTTCTTCTTCATTCAGAAAATCTAAAAGACATGATAGAAAATTCCACCACACAAAAATTTAAACTTTGTTATAGCAATATATATCTCAAATGAAAGAAAACAATGGAAAGAAAATATTTATAATATATTTCAAACAGGAATTCCTGATATAAAATGAAACCTTATAAATCAATGAGAAATAAGAAAGGCACAAAATCTTAAAATTTTATCAAAAATATAAATTAAAAAATAAACATTTGAAAAGGTAGTTGATTTCATTAATTAAGAAAATGCAAAATAAAATGAGATATAATTTTTAATATCAGGTAGGACAACATAAAAATATGTAGTCTAAACATATAGTGCCATTGAAACTATGATAATAAACACTATCTCGCAATGTGTTGGGTTATAATCAATAAGTATTTGGGAGTGAGGGAGTAATGAAAATTATCAGAAGTTCACATCCTCAGTCTGTGCAATTCCACATCTAGGAATCTATCTGAGGAAAAATTATCATGATTACGATAATTAATTGTATGCAGGCATATTTTGCAACATTATT
Organism: Tapirus indicus; assembly: GCA_031878705.1. NCBI lineage: Eukaryota > Metazoa > Chordata > Mammalia > Perissodactyla > Tapiridae > Tapirus > Tapirus indicus. The sequence goes on along the minus strand of CM062935.1, from coordinate 26,341,819 downwards.
TATAATAGCAATAATTTTAAAACAAGTTATGTGATCATGAAGAGAAAGATAGTTAAACAATTTATAACATAACCATGTAGTGGAAAACAATACATTACTTAAGATAACGAAATACACATATGTCTGACCTGGAAATTGTTAAGGGGTAAAAAGCTATTTGTTAGAAAAATTTCACAACATATTTATAGGAAAATAATATTTACAATGAAAATTTTAGAAAAGGGAAAATTTTGTAGTGTAGATATATTTATCTGCATGCAAGAGAAAATGTGAAATGAAAAATCACTAGTGCTGATTGTCTCTGGGGGATGGAGGGACATTAAGGTGGAGTTCGTGATAAAATGAGAAGATACAGACTATCACTTCCTGCTTTCTGTTGTCCAAAATTCAAAAGAAATAATAATATCTCCTTTGTGTGGTGTACGTGTGTTTGAAATGAATTTAAAAAGGCGAAAACTTGTTATATGGATGAGTGCAAAGATAAGCAATAAATAAGCAACAAAATAGTTAAAACAAAGGAACCTCATAAAATCAACAGCCAAACTTGCATGCCATTTTTGTGAATAGGGAGAAATAAGATCCCCTGCAGACAATAAAGAGGAAGTTCCAGGCAATCTCTGCCACACACTTCCAGTGAAGAATGGTTCCTTGACAACATCAACAAGAAACTATGAGTGGTGATTCCTAAATAAAGTTACTTTAGAAAATGATTTTTAACCTGAGCAGCAAATACCTTCTCGTCTGTCACAGCCATAACGAATGGAAAGAAGATGGAATTTCTCCTCATTGCAAGGAAACCACTGCCAGAATTTCCAATTTGTTTGGCTAGAAAATAGAATTCTTAATTAACGTAGTGTCTCCAGCACCCTACCTCACTCACATCCACTTTTCTCCCTTATATAATTACGTCAGTATGAAAGGACTTCACTTTAGATGATCATTTTTCATGATGATGCATATGTGGCTTGAAAGATAGGCTCATTTCTCAGAGTTCTGTAGGACACAGATACTGGATTGCCTTAAATACATCCCATCATGTGAGGAATGCCAGCTTCCAGAGGCTCCACTGGCCAAGACACCTGCAGCTCCTTGGGGCACATATACTTCAATTGCACCTGCAGAGTGATTTCTATGTGTTTATGCCTGCCAAAAATAAGTATACAAAAAGTGCAGGTGCAGTGGTGAAGATCCATCCCATTATGCTCTGATTCTAACTTCCCAATGGAAGGAGCCCACAGTAATGGATTCTGAACTGTTTTGCAGTTCTAATGCACAGCCCATCCACACAGAAGCAACAGTTTTGATTCATGAGGCAGTAATTCTGTTCAACTCATCTTCATGGGAGAAAACTAATGAACCTTTTATCTTATTCCTAGTAGCATAGTATAAGAATAAATGTAATTGAAATATTCACACATAAACTCCTTCACCACACAAGTTCCTCTTCTGTGAAAACCTTTAAGAGTATAATGGAAAGATTTATTATTATTATTATTATTATTATTGTTGTTGTTGTTTTTGCTCCAGCTACTCATGCTACCACGAAATAGAATCCACAGAATAGTTAGGCTTCTTTTCCAATCATGACGGACTATTTTTTCAAGGTTATCCAATGAAAGTTGAAATATACATGTAAAAATGTTTTCTGAATTCTGATAGACTTTTAAAAATACGTATGAAAATTATAATTATCAACTAATATCTATCATTTTCAAGTATAATAATAATAGTATTGATAATTCAGTATGTGCTCAAATTCTTAGATACTTGATCTTATTTATTGCTTATAACAATCTCCCATTATAGATACTATTACATTCCCCTCTTACCAATTGGAAACCTCAATTTAGGAAAATTTTCAGTTGTAAAAGGAGTCACAGCTAGTAGCTGTATATCAGATGTGTCTAGGTTTTGAGTCTGATTGCTTTACTATTAAGTCGCATTGAGTCTTATAAGGTTAACCAATATTTATGACTCAATAGGGTCTGGGTCACAATTCCTGCTTTTGAAGTTTACAGTCAAATTACACAAAGTAATTTTTAGATGTAATAACACATCAGAAGCTCCCTTTATTTCTAATTAGTTGTTCACATGTATCTTTGAAGATTTTGGATGCAAGTCCTTTAACAGATATGTATTTTGTAAATATTTTCTCCCGGTCTGTGGCTTGTCTTTTATTCTTTTTACAGTGTCTTTCACAGAGTATTAGTTTCTGTTGGCTGCTGTAATAAATTACCACACAACTGATGACTGAAAACATCAGAAATTTATTTTCTCCCAGTTCTGGAGACCAGAAATTAATTAGTTTTCCTGGGCTACAGGTGTCAGCAAGGCAGTCCTCCCTCCAGGAGTCCTAGGAGAAAATTTGTTCTAGCTTCCAGCTTCTGGTGGCTGCTGGCATGCCTTTGTGGCCAGATCACTCCAGTCTCTGCCTCTATCTTCACCTTCTCTTCTTGTGTACAGTCTCCCTCTGCCTCTTATAAGAATTGGATTTAAGGACCATCTGGATAATCTAGGATAATCTCCCCATGTCAAGATCCTTAACTTAATCAGATCTGCAATGGCCCTTTTTCCGTAGAAGGCAACATTTACAGGTTCCAGGGATTAGGACCTGATATCTTTGGATGCATATTATTCAGTTTACCACACAGAGCAGAAATTTTTAATTGAATAATGTCCAACCTACCAATATTTTTCTTTCCTGGATCATGCTTTTTGTGTTATATCAAAAAACTCCTCACCCAACCCAAGCTTATATAGAGTTTCTCCTATGTGTTCTTCTGGAAGTTTGATAGTGTTGCATCTTACATCTGTTGAGATTTATGATCTATTCTGAGTTAATTTTTAAAAATCACTTCATTGAAGTATAATTGACATGCCCCAAACTGTACATATTTAATGTACACAACCTGATGAGTTTGGAGATAAGTACACATCCATGAAACCATCACCATAATCTATGCCATAAACATATCCATCACCTTCAAAAGTTTCCTCCCACCTCCTTTATTTATTATTATTGTTTTGTGATAAGAACATGTAACAAAAGATCTACCCCTTTAGTAAATTTGTAAGTATACAAATACAGTGTTGTTAACTATTGGCTTATGCTGTACAATGGATCTCTAGGATTTACTCACCTTGTATAACTGAAACTTTGTACCCTCTAAATAATACCTTCTCATTTCCCCCTCCCACCCAGCCACTGGCAACTACCGTTCTACTCTCTGCTTCTATGAGTTTGACTACTTTAATTTCTTCAGATGAGTGAGATCTTATAGTATTTGTCTTTCATGTCTGGCTTATTTCACTAAGCATAATGTCCTCCAGGTTCGTTCAGGTGGTTGTAAGTGGCAGGATTTCCTTCCTTTGTAAGACTGAATAATGTGTGTGTGTGTGTATCACATTTTCTTTATCCGTTCTTCTGTTGATGGGCAATTAGGTTGCTTCCATGTCTTGGCCATTGTGACTAATGCTGCAATAAACATGGGTGTACAAGTATGAACATGGGTGTACAAGTATCTACTATGAATAATGCTGTAATAAACATGAAACTGCAGATGTCTTTTTGAGATCTTGATTTCAATTCCTGTGTATGTATACTCAGAAGTGAGATTGCTGGATCATATGGTAGTTCTATTTTTCATTTTTAAAGAAACCTCCATACTGTTTTCCACAAAGGCTACAATTTACATTCCCACCCACAGTGTTCAAGGGTTTCCTTTTCTCCGCATCCTCACCAGCACTTATCTTTTTGGGGGGATAATATCCATCTTAACAGGTGTGAGGTGATGTCTCACTGTAGTTCTGATTTGCATTTTCGTGAATTTTAATGATGTTAAATACCTTTCATATAACTGTTGACCATTTGTATGTCTTCCTTGGAGAAATATCTATTTAGTGCCTTTGTCAATTTTTTTATTGTTATTTAGTTTTTAGCTATTCGGTTGTAGGTAGTTTCTTATGTACTATGGATATTAACCCTTTATTAGCTATTTGATTTGCAAATATTTTCTCCCATTCCATAGGTTGCCTTTTCATTGTGTTGATTGTTTCTTAAAACGTATCCATCACCTTCAAAAGTTTCCTCTCAGCCTCTTTATTTATTATTATTATCCTGTGGGGTTTCTTCCCTGTTTAATTCTTTTTTCTTTTTGTTCCTCTGACTGGATAATTTCAAATAACCTGTCTTTGAGTTTGCTGATTCTTTCTTCTGATTGCTCAAGTCTGCTATTGAAGCTGTCTGTTGAGTTTTTCAGTTCAGTCATTGTATTCTTCAGCTCCAGAATTTGTTTGCTTCTTTTTTTATGGTTTTATCTCTTTGTTGAACTTATTTTGTTCATGGATTATTTTCCTGAGTTTATTTAGTTGTCTATCTGTGTCCTTTTGTAGCTCGCTGAGCTTCTTTAAGACAGTTATTTTGAATTCTTTCTCAGATAGTTCATAGATCTCCATTTCTTTAGGGTCAGTTACTGAAAGCTTTCTTTTGTTCCTTTAGTGGTGTCATGTTTCCCTGATTCTTTGTGTTTCTTGTAGCCTTGCATTGGTGTCTGCTCATTTGAAGGAGGAGTCATCTCTTGCAGTCTTTTACAGACTGTCTTTGGCAGGGAAAGCCTTTCAGAGATTCTGGGTGGGCTGTTTTTCAGAGTTCATGGGTGGACAGGGTCAGCACAAGAGGGCACAGTCAGGCCCAGTGCCAGGAGCCAGGGGTTAGCTGTCGAGATCTTCACACTAGCTGTTGACAGCCCCCCTTGCCTTTTGTTTGTTCTTAAACTACCCGAGCTGATCTAGCCATGCTGATTTCCTCAGTGTTCCAGGTGAGATATGACAGAATTAGGCTTGTCAGGTAGTGCCCCAAAAGGCTGGGGAAGAGGCTCACTTCGCTTTCTCTTTCCCACATGGGAGAACTTGCAGGCTGAGGGGAATCTGTCAGTCCTGCACTGTGCAGGCTTATGGGAGGGGTGATGTGGGTACAGTGGAACTGTTTTCTTACCCTTTTCAATACAACTTTTCTCAATTCTGTGCTCCAGTGGTGTGCTTTAACCTGTCACCCAGAATCTGAACTCTCATAAAGGTATTTTCATCTGTGAATGATTGTTAAATAGGTATTTCTGTGGCGGTACAAGGGCTGGAATCTCCTATTCTACCATCTTACTAAAATCACTCATTGAGTTAATTTTTGTAAAGGGTTTAAGGTCTGTATCTAGGTTCCTTTATTTGTTTGCATGTGGGCATTCAATTGTTCTAGCACCATTTGTTGCAACATCCTTATGTATCTTTAGAAGACTTGTTCTGTAATTCTTGGCTTACTTATTCTTATTAGAGTTTGTTTTTAAAAAGAGCTGTTACAGACAATAGATACAGCATGGGGCATGAATAGAAATGGAAATAATATAAATCTGTGTATAGTTGAGAAGAGTCTTATCACCATACTACCTTACCTGTACATTTGTATTCTCCAAGATATTGCCTTCAAACAGAATATGTACTTTAGAAGAAACAAATATTTCTGAATGTGAAAATGTAATTCTGGCCTGATAAACATATTTCATCAAAACATGTACTTTAGGTCCAACAAGTGCTGGCCTTCTGACAGGAGATACACAGATGAAATTTTCATGATGACTACATAAAGGAAGAAAATGAAATATCTGGACCCAAATGAATCTTTCATCAATATCAGTTATATTTCAAGCTATCTTGCTACAATAATTAAAAATTTTGAATAATTCTTCCTTATTGTTCTATGTTCTCCAAAATACATACAAGGTCTTCTAAAATTGGCTGTATCTGGGAAATTTGGGAAAGGAAAACATGCAATGAAAAGTTTTGTTTGTGGCTCTGGTCCCTGTCCTGTGCTAAAACTATATTCTGAAAAAAAATGCATTAGGAGCTGGCCCAGTGGCATAGTGGTTAATTTCAGTGCATTCTGCTTTGGTGACCTGGGGTTTGTGGGTTTGGATCCTGGGTGCAGACCTACACCACTCATCAAGCCATGCTCTGGCAGCAACCTACATACAAAATAGAGGAAGACGGGCACAGATGTTAGCTCAGGGCCAATCTTCCTCAAGCAAAAAGAGGAGGATTGACAATAGATGTTAGCTCAGGGCAAATCTTCCTCACCAAAAAAACAAAAATGTTAGCCTAGAAATATGCCATTACATGTTTTATGGAAAAGCTTCTGGGATCAAATATTGTTGAGGAACTAAAAAAAAAAAAACAGATTTCTTTATCACAAATTTCTTAAAACCTTTAATCAGTTACTCCGTTATGTGCATCTTAAAGTAGGGATTTATGGAACACATATTTCTCAGACTGACTGTCCTTGGAACCCTTTTTTCATGGAACACCTGTCAGTATCTCTCATGAGACCAGTGTTCTATAGAATACATTTATGTGAAATGTTGAACTATAACAATGCCTAAGGCAAAGACCTGATGAGCTTTCCTTAAGGGAAGTGAGCCAGGGTTTATGACTCACAGTAATTAGAGTAAAGGTAAGCAGAAGGAAATTTTAGATAACTCATTTTAACATGGAAGAGTCAGCCACAGGAGCTGAAAAGTAAGCTGCTATTAAGGATTCAAAAGTGTCAGACTGTAGATCGTTAGCCTTTGAGAAATTTACATTAAACATAATTCATAAAGTAGTTATATCTAAAATAATATATTTTCATAATTCAGAAGTAAAAATAAATTTAAAGTATGATTATAATGAGTTGAATTTGCAAATCAGTCAAAAGAAGAAACATAATCCTTTGGAGATAAAAATTTATATTATAATTAATGTTTCAATTTTACCTAATTTTGTATAACTTCACTGAGAATGTTTTGTAAGATATCCATAGAACTAAAACTATATGTTGAAATTCAGCATCACAGAAATTGTCTTCTCTTGTATTTTGAATTAAAAGAAAACTTTCCTTTATGTTTTTTGTTCAATATTCATAAACCATAGTGGTTGGCAGAGTTGTTTTCATTATGATATTTTATACAAGAAATATAATGTTCACTGCCAGTAAAAAAAGTCAGACTTGAACATGAGTTTTCTATGTGCAATATATGTGTGTTTTCCACTGCTCCACAGTTGCCCCAGAATGACTCTCTATAGGTGAAGTTTATTAACAAAATAATGAGAGTGGTTTTTCTGTATGGCCCTCAGTTTCAATGTGTCATAATCATAATTCCATTAATCTATCAAATCTGTGGTTTTAGTACATATCACTTTTATTTTTGTTATAATAAGTGACTTTTTAAAGTTGACTGAAAAAAACAAAAAATGATTCAAAAACACCACATTATACGTATTTTCCTTAGAACTTATAAAATTTCCAGTTTAACAAATAGTTTTTTTAATGTTAAGCCAAGAATACTTTTATCCACATGCTGTACAATTTGTATATTCACCATACCAACTAGTCCTAAGACTGTATCCATGTCTGCATCTATAATTTCTTCCAAAAAACGAAAGGAGAAATACAATAGGATTTGATACCAGAATGTATGAGTATCTCCGGCACTGGTCCTGCCTGTTGTCCTTAATAAACCAGTTGTCCTAGCTTTTGTTATTTTGTTTTGTATCATTTGCTTCTATTTTTGCAGGGGACAGAATTTCTTTATGTAGCTTTTGGCTTACTTTTTAGACCTCACCAGAGAGCTCTCTGACAAATTATTTTCAGAGGTATTCTTTATAAGACACAAGTCTGAAGGCAAGACATTGCTTGCAAAAATATCAATTTTGTGGGGCCAGCCTGGTGGCATAGGGGTTAAGTTCGTGTGCTCTGCTTCCACAGCCTGGGGTTTGCAGGTTCGGGTCCCGGGCACAGACCTACGCACTGCTTATCAAGCCATGCTGTTGCAGGTGTCGCACATATGAAGTAGAGGAAGATGGGCATGGATATTAGCCCAGGGCCAATTTTCCTGAGCACAAAACAGAAAAAGAGGATTGGCACCAGATGTTAACTTAGAGCTAACCTCCCCCCGCAAAAAAATCAATTTTGTTCCTAATAAAGTACCTCAAACCTCCCCTCCACTTCAAATTCCCTATTTATAAAGAAAAATACCCAGAAATATTATGGGCAAAACAAAACCAAATACCTTAATAAGAACTATGTTGTTTAAAATGCTGCTTTATAAAACTGTTTTAGTTTATAACGTGCAACAGTGATAATAAGCAGTTGTCCCCCATCCCCCACCCCCTTAATCATTTAAAATACAAATTTTCTTTTTCCTTGTTGGCTCAGATCAGAATCCAAAACAGTCAAGAGTTTCTATGCATATTTAAATGTATTCCTTGTCTCCAAAATGATTTCTTGAGAAAACGAAAAGTTTGTGTCCAATAAAATTTGTTTGCTGATGTACAAGCTTTACAGTATAGAAATGAAGCTAGAAACTTTTTATAAACTCTCCTAATCATAATCTGCTATATCTTAATAACTACTTTATCTTGGGATGATGTGTTAACCGTGAAAAATTATGCTTACACAATGATTATACTAGGAAGAACCAGAGTTATATAAATCGTTGGTGTTAAAGCAAAGAGGTTCTCTTTGCTCCACAGTTTGTATCTGTGTTTAAATATACAACAAAACCTTATTGATTGAAATTAGGTTATTCCCTTGAAGCTAAGGTTTCAAAATAGCTTTCCAAACATGTTGATATGAGCACTTTCTAAGGCTGAAGCTAAAATATTGAAGATCATATTGATGCCGGCCCTGATGTCAGTTCCCCCACATTAAACCCAGCATATATGGGGTTAAAACCAAAAGCACTCATCCCCTTTCCCTGCTTCTCTGGTTACATTCACATGTAACTATTGGGTTTGTTTTGTATCCCTGAACTTCACAAGGCAGATAGAAGTTACAAATGGTTAAAAGCCCAGGTGGCCTCAATCTGGGCTCACACTGAAGTTTTGGCTAATTACCAGTTCTTGAGGTTTGTTACAGGGAAACCGATACGGAGAATATCAAGAAGCTGAAGCTTCCCAGATCCCAATTCCTTGGCTTCCTGGTACCAGAATCCACCGTCCACCATGGAGGCAGACAAGCAAGGACACCCACCCGTGATTCCCTTATCTCACCATCCTCCTCAGTGTAAGCAGCCTCACAAGGCTGAATGCAGGCTGATGGGAAAGCACCAACCAGCCAGGCCACAGGCTCCCCCTCTCTCCAAGTAGCCACATTCCTTGCCATCTTTAAAACCCCTTGCCTCCTATCTTTCGGGGAGATGAGACAAATTTGAGGGCTCACTCTTGCCACCTGATGTTATCTGAAATAAAAACCCTTTCCTTGCCATAAGCCTGGTGTTCCAGTTTTTATTTGGCTCCCCATGTGTGGTGGGTAAAGAACCTGTGTTTGTATCTGGTAAGAATATGTGTGATTGACTCATTTAAAATAGATTAACACTTCACTTCCAGGGATGAATGAGACTAGTAAGTGTTTCCCTAAATGGAATGAATGCTTGCTAATCAGAGAATAATAATTATTATAAATTGTCTTCACTATCAAATCTCCAGCGCATATCCCTGTTTAGAAACGACAGCACGTTGTCTGTGGTTTCTTCTCATCAACATGGGTTCTAGTATGATATATTGTTTTTGCACATTTTCAAGTTTTTCATGAAAATTTTGAGCCAATTATGGAGAATGTAAAATGAATCCCTATCATAATTTTGGCACATTTACTTTTTCTAATATTATGATTATTTATAAATTCCTTTGTTTCCATTTTCTCCAAGCCCAGATATTGCTTTACATGCTTGCATATAAATTTGCCTATTATAACTTAAAACACAATTATGATACCTTCAAGATTTTGAACCTCTCTTACTGAAATTAAAATAAAATCTGAACTCTTTATCATGGCCTAAAAAGACATTCCATAATCTAGTTCCCACTTATTTTTGTATCTTCATTTTACCCAATGCACCCCCTTGCTTTCTATGTTCCTTGCACCTGGCCTCCTTTATATTTCTCAAGTAAACCAAGATCATCCCATGCAGGACCTTTGCACTTGCTATTTCCCATGTGTAGAACACTCTATTTTCCTGACCATTGCACGAACTTTCTTCTTTTCATAATTCAAGTCTCAACCCAAACCATATCTCCATACAATAGCCTTCCCTGGCTGCCATATCTAAAGTGGACTTTACCTCCTTACTGTGTGCTCTCTATCACAGCCCTCTTTTATTTTTTTCATGGTAATTGCAATCTAAATTATTTAATTTACCCAATTACATATTTATGGTCAATTTACACCAATGAAATGGAAACATCTTTGGGGATGGATCCTTGTCGTTACCTGCCGATTTGATATTGCCTGGCAATATTGAGTGGTGCAAAAATGTTTGTTGAAAAAAAATGAAATTATTAACTACACTTCCTATTTGTCCTCTTTGGGAAACCAGTCAAGTGAAAATTTTCTTTCTCCAACAATTTTGCCCCCAAATAGCATAACTTGGCCAACTGCCAGACTACCAAACTTCTAAGGCAACATTTCCTCCCTTTGAATACTATCAACTTTGTTCTCCCCAGTAGTTATGAGAAAAAATTTTCATGTGGTTGATTCATCTATGAAATCAACCTCAGAGGAAATGTCTTGGGTCCCAAAACAGAAGATTTTCATTTACAAGAACAGAATAGATATCCTAGATCTCATATTGGATAAGCTTGGATTACTAGACTCAGTACTGGCCTTTAAACCAAAAGTTTCACACTTAGCAACATTACATGGTGTTACAATGTGTATGTCTGCACATATATATTATCTGTATAATTTCTTCTGTATCTGGATGTCTTCTATATATTAGCAGTTTCCTTTGTCGTAAGTTTCCCAGTAGAATGTGGATAAATAGGTTCTTTAATATAAAGATCTTGATGTGTTACATTTCCTTATATATCACGATATTAATCTGCCTATATGCTAAAGTTTAAAACAGAATCTCAGTTTTCAATATTTCAAACTCTTTCATCTGAGATTATAAGGCTGAGGCAGAATAACCTTGGCAAAGAAAATGGCGACTCCACTGCACATTATCAACACCCTTAGCCTTTAAAACTGTATTATGAAGACCTGATTCTGTGTCCTAATAATTGACTGATATTTACTCTAGTGTTTTAAAATTTTTTGCCAATGCATGTCATATCCAGATATCATCTAGTCCTACTTTGATTCTCCTTTAATCTTTATTTATCTGAGTTGTTCTTCAATGAAGGTAACATTCAGTGGGGAAATGGACACTGAGATTGCTGGGATTGACAGAGCACTATAGAGAATCAACCACAGAGAATCACCAAGGAATCATGGATGGTTTTGCTGTCCCCAAAATTAATCTTCTGGAACAGACACATCCATTGAAGTGTAATTTAATGAAAAATGTCCCACAAAAATTATTCATCAAACGAACTTAATATGCTCCGTGGTGGCAAATGAGGCAAACAAAAGGAGAATATTAATCATTTTCATTCCTGGGTCCAGTATTAGTGTCTTTACTATAGTTAATCTCTATTCATTGCAATGTTTTACATGAGAATAATAATTTAGGAAGAAAATAATTTCAGTCTTATTTTAGTTAATCAATGCATAGCAGTCCCAGAGAATCTGAGTGCCAGTAATAATAGAGATAAGACTAGGGTTTTGAAAAGAATGAAGTGGAATTTGGGGATCCAAATTCTCTGATGAATTCTTGCTCTCTACATTTATGTTGAATCTGTTTTGGTTGCCTTGAGAAAGAGAGAAGTTTCTCACTGATAAACATATTAACAGATTGTTGACAAGAGGAAAAAGGCATCCCCAGCTGAGAGAAAAGTGTTTTCAAACAAAGAAGAGTAACAAACTACAGTGGCAAGTATTTGAACATGAATGAAACATAAGCTTTTCACTCACCTTGCAGCTTTTCTTCAAAAGCTAGGGTGTAAAGGACCTTGTCAAGTTGTATTTAGGTGTTTGACTTTGTCCTGTGGACAACTGTAGAATCAATGAATTGTTACTACAGCTTAAAAGAGCACATTGTGAAAGATCATGGTAGATCATTTACTGAATCCATGTATGAATTTTCTCAAAACTATGATATTTCTTTCCCAATAAGAAAGAAATCCAAACTCCAATTATGGCATCCAAAGGCATCTGCAAATGCATTTGTCCTACCTTTCAAGGTACATTTCCCATTCTCTCTCTAGACTATTTGTGCCTTCCTAAACATATTATATACATTTATTTCTCAGTGATTTTATTATGCTTCTCTGACAAGAAGTCTCTTCTATAACTTCCATACATATTGAAACTTCTCATTCTGTGAGCCCAATAATCAATGTTTACTGACCTTTTCCCATTAGATCTACTCTAATTCTCCCATATAAATGTCCTTTTTAAAAAAATTTCTACACCTCTAAGGAGTTTGGCTTTATCTTGAATTCAGGTGATATAAAGTTATTGTAAGCTTAATAATGGATTATCTTTATTCCTGGGATGTGTCCCAAATCAATCTATGTAAGGGAAAAGTAATTACAAATATAAATAAACGAGCTTGGCTCCTTGACATTGGTCTTGGCAATGAATTTTTTGGATTTGACACCAACAGCAAAGGTAACAAAAGGAAAAACAAACAAGTGGGACTATATCAAACTAAAAAGCTTCTGCACAGCAAAGAAAACCATCAACAAAATGAAAAGGCAACCTACAGAACTGGATAAAATATTTGCAAATCATCTATCTGATAAGGAGTTCATATCCAAAATATGTGAAGAACTCACACAACTCAATAGCAAGAAACCAATTCAATTAAAATATAGGCGGGGGAACTGAATAGACATTTTTCCATAGAAGACACACAAATGGCCAACAGGTACATGAAATGGTGCTCAACATCACTAATCACTGTGATAAATCAAAATCACAATGAGATATCACATCACAACTGTCAGAATGGCTATCATCAAAAAGACAAGAGATAACAGTGCTGGTGAGGATGTGGAAAAAAGGGAACCCTTGTGTAGTGTTGGTGGGAATATAAATTGGTGTAGCTACTATGGGAACAGTATGGAGGTTCCTCAAAAAAGTAAAAATAGAACTACTGTATGATCCAGTCATCTCACTCCTGGGTATATATCCGAAGGGAATGAAATGATTATCTCAAAGAGATATCTACACTCCCGTGTTCATTGTACCATTATTTACAGTAGCCAAGAGGTGGAAATAACTTGTGTCCATTGATGGATGAATGAAGAAAATGTGGTGTATAAATACAATGGAATATTATTCAGCCATAAAAATAAGAAAATTCTACCATTTATGACAACATAGATGGACCTTCATGGCATTATGCTAAGTGAAATAAAACAGAGAAAGACAAATACTGTATGATCTCACTTATATGTGGAAACTAGAAAAACCAAACTTATAGAAACAGAGAACAGATTGGTGGTTGTCAAAAGCAGGGGTCAGAGGTGGGGGGTTGAAATGAGTGAAGGTGGTCAAAAGGTACAAACTTTGCTATAAGATAAATAGGTTCTGGAGATGTAATGTACAGCATGGTGACTATAGTTAACAGTACTGTATGGTATATTAGTTGCTAAGATAGCAGATCTTAAAAGTTCTCATTGCAAGAAAAAATTTTGTACTCATATGTGGTGATGGATATTAACTAAACTTACTGTGGTAAACATTTCACAATATATACATGTATCAAATCTTTATGTTGTACAGTTTAATACAATGTTATATATCAATTATATCTCGATAAAACTAGGGGAAAAAAACCCCAGATTGGCCATGAGATTATAATTGTCTAACCTGGGTTATGGATACATGGAGGTTAATTATATTGTACTCTACATGGTATATGTTTGAAATTGTCCATAATTTTTTGAAGTGTAACCTTCTCAAAATTCATGTCATTTCACATCAATTTGGATAATTATTAAGTGAATGTACCATTTTTCTCTTATAGTTAATTGCTTACATATTTGTCTTCTCATACATATTTATCAACTTTATCCTTTTTGAGGATAAAAACAGTATTCTATTAATTTCTATATTATTTTTAAAACCCCTTTTCAAGTATAAATAAATATATGAATAAAATATGAATATATTATGTGGAATACTGACAATGTCAATGAGTTTTATACCTTTAATTTTGGTTACATGTGTTTATAAATTACAAAATATAAATATTAAATATATATACATCTAAACAATGTCTGCTACATAACAGAGGCAGAATTGCTAGTTTCTTTTCTCAAATTTATATTCCATGCAAATCAAGCTTATTATTATTATTATTATTTGCCTTTGCATTGCTTGGATGACGGTTGCCCTGAAACTCAGTGACAGTGTTCATAAGCTTAATGCGAGTCAATGATATTGGAAGGTTATCACAACAAAGAACAGTGGGATGTAGGCAAAGAATCACAGATGAATTACATATAAGAATTGTAAAGTAAATCCTTAAGCAGAGAAGAATAGTGTCAGCTACTCAATTTGGAAAGGGAAATAAACACACTCAAGAGATTCAAAAGAGATCAATAGAAATATTAAAGGATTGTCAAATAGGCTCTATGAGAAATGGTTGAATGAATTGTGGTTATTAGCTTATAAAATGAAAAGCAAAGAAGGAATTTAACACTTTTCACAGAAAAGTGCTCATATGGGAGTATTCCAAGAAGAACAAAATTGCGGCAAGTAGAATTTAAAAGCAATGGAAAGGATTTTAGACTCATGTGAGTATTAGGCAAAGGCTAGTGATAGTTTACGGATCCATACTAGTTAAATCAACTTAAAGTGAGGTAAGACGATTAAATCTGTTGATTAATTGTTCGCTCAAGATTTGTGACTCTGCAAGGCCAAGTATAATTTTTTCCTGTTTTGTAAGTATTTGGGAAGGCATTTTTATGTAAGAAAATAGGCTTGTTCCTCAAGGTATCTTATAATTTTAAAATTCTATGAAGTACAATAACAATATCACTTATATAATATATAAACTATTTATAAATAATAAATAAACTATATAAAATATTTAAACTATTTATATAAACTTTATTTGGTTGGTAGTTTAGATGTCGAGGCTACCAGGGATGAATACAAGGATTAATCTGTAAATATCTTGGGCCTCAATTTCCTAATATATAACACGAGAGGCTGGATTGGATGATCCTGATTTATCATTCTGCTAAATTTTTACTGTTTTATAAGTGATTTATACTCTGATTTTGATGCAAATGAAACAGGCATGTAGCCAGTAGGGGGAGTCCTGATCTTATCCCCAGAATTATGGAACCTCTTAGATTTTGACACACAATTGTAAGAAATCTGGCTGCTTTATTTTATACCATCCTAAAAGCAAGGAAAAAGTATGTTTATGCCCAGTTTTTAAAAAATAAAAAATGTAGAGGTGTATGATGCTGTAAAATTTCTCTGATGATATAATAAAAATTTTAACTGTTTAAAATTAGCATTTTCCTTTGATCTTCATCAGGATTAGCTACTAGTCCCAACAGCCACTGTGAAGCAGAATCAAATCCTCTAATCTTTCAATAACAGTAAAGGAAAAGATTTTGGCTGGAATCAGACACACACAGATGGCATTCCAATATTCTGTGCCTTCATACATAACACCTGCTACCAATCTGTGTGCAGAACTACTCAAGAAAAAAAAAATAAAATGTTTTTCTGTGTTGATTTATTTGAAAAAATAATTTTTCTGTTGATTTATTATAAAATAGAATAATTTGTGATGTTATCTTTGTTTTTATGGACATACAGTTAAAGTCTTTTATTTTGGCCCTTGTTCTAACCTATTGATACTATGCATAACTTCTCCCAATATTTTTCAATTTCATATATGGATTTGTGTGTGTGTGTGTGAGGGAGACCAGCCCTGAGCTAACATCCATTGCCAATCCTCCTCTTTTTTGCTGAGGGAGACTGGCCCTGGGCTAACACCTGTGCCCATCCTCCTCTACTTTATATGGGACCCGCCACAGCATGGCTGACAAGCAGCGCGTCAGCGGGTGCCCGGGATCCGAACTTGCGAACCCCTGGCTCCCAAGCGGGAACTAAACCACTGCACCACCCGGCAGCCCTCATATATGGATTTAAAGTTGCTTAAACATGTATATGTGTGAATGCACACAGCACAATGATATATAATTTGATATATAAATTGAAGAAATAAAAATTTGTTATTAACTTTACTCATCCTTTGAAATATTATCAACGTTTTGTTTTCTTTTTTGAATCTTCCCTTAATAACATAATAAAACTTAAAAAGGAACTTAGAACTCGTCACTTTTAATTGATACATTAACAAGATAAAATAGCCCAGATCATTTATTGCTTATCTAAGGCACCACGTGAAGTTACTAAAAGCTGTAACTGTGTCCAGATCACCTGACTCACATACCAATGGATGTCCACTGTGACATACTGTTCCCAGTAATCCATATTACCCGTCTTGGGAGAGTTGTCCATGTCAGTTTCATTAAATGTATAAGAAGGAAGAACTATGTGATACCTCATTTTTGTGAGGCCACAATGGGAGTCAACAATTTAACATTTAACTGAGTACTTCTCCAAAATTCATATATAATCCAATATTTTTCTATTAGGAGGACTATCCCCAAATAGTTCTCTCTCTATATATATGTCTATATCATTATCTATCCATATTTCTATTTGTATAAAAAAGTACTTGTATAAATAGTAAAGTAATTACACAACTCAGAACAGTTTTATATATATATATATACACACACACACTCAAACATAGTGTATACATATACATATACATTTGAAAAAATTTACTCTCTGATAGATTATGAAAGGCAAATAATATATGGAATGTAAACAATATTTAAAATAATGCTTTATAATCTATACAAAGAATATATTGCCATATATTCCTTCCCTGTTTTAAAAATATTTTGATGCGTGCAAATAGTTTGAATTTTTATTCAGACAACACTACTTCTACCCTTGGCCTCCCTAATGTTTTTCCTAGAGATAAGATTAGTGCTAGGAAATACTTACAGAAGTTTGAATTTGCATCCTTCACTCTGTACTCCATCTGACTTCTCCGGTTTTTCATTGGCCCATTAAGTATTACAATCCTAGTGTTTTATATTTCATCATCTCTAGACTTTTTCTAGCTAACTAGTATATTAATCTCTGATAAGTAAATTAGCATTGATGTTTTCTGAGTAATTTTTTACATTTCCTTCAAGATTTTATATTCTAAAAGAAAAATTGAGGGCCAATGCAGTAATTCAAAGGTATGGTCCTTCATCTATACTAACATTAAGTAAATGTGAATAAATGAATTAGGGTTGAGAATTTCAGGCGAGTAGAAACTAGTAAAACATATTTTTGGAACAGCACACATTCATACTGTTTTTCAAGTTCAACATCTATATTACCTATTAATATTTTGAGCCCAGCTGTGGAGGAATTGAGGGTGTCTGAAAGTATTCTTAACAAAGCTCAGCAAGAGTTGGTGATTTCATCATTTAACTCTCATTTGAATCCAACTATTTAATCAATTCTTCTTTGTGAACATTTCCATATGCACTTTGTTGTTAAATAGTAGAAATGTTTAATAAAAGAAACACTATAATACAGGAAGGATTTAGCATGAGGGTAGGATTAATGCTGCTTATATCCTTATCCTGCCTGGACATTATTGTAAACGCTTTCATAGTTGGAGGACAGTGTTCCACAATATTGACAGTTAAAGCAATTCTTTTGAAAGTTGTGACCACCCATGTTACCATATATGAAAAAACAATGGGGATTTATGTTCCATATAAAAGTTTATCGAAATCTTTGTATGACTTTACCTCACCAACAAAATCAATCTCAAGACAATGGTACAAAAATTCACCATCCTAAGAGTGGAACACCACTGAATAATAGGTATAGATAACAACAGGTATTCTCCCTAAGAAAATCCTCATGTGCTTCTTGAAGCATTGCTAATATAGCCCATAAAATTAAAAGTTTCTACACCAGAAAAGAAGCTTAAGAGCATACAATGGTGCCCATGTTGCCGTAGTTCAATTAGTCAACAAATATATATTAAACATCTACTATGTGCTGGTAGTTGCCAAGAATACATTTGCAATATGGAAAATTCACTTTAAGCTTAGACTATAATCTGGAAGTTATTTTCAGCCACTGAAGGAAGCAGGCAGAATTCAAAGGCAACCAGTAGAAAACACTCCAAAATGATTAAAAGCCAAAGACCATGTCACACATATACACCCACAAATGTCCAGGAAAATAAGAAACTATCAATAAATACTTTGCAAAGAGTATCAAAAGAAACAAATCTCCTTAGCTATAAAGATAAGAAAAACCATTCAAAAGAAAAAAAAAAGACTGGTCTGGGAACAACTATAGAGAATATTTAGCAATTAGTCTTACTGATACAACTTTAAAAATCTGCCAACATGAAATGAGTGCTGTATATAAGAATATAATAGAAATGGCTTACATAAGAATTAGAAGAACTTGAAATAAGAGCAAGCTACATCAGAACTAGGGTTAAGGGTCTTCATGAATTACTTAGGTGAAGGAAACTGAAAATTAGTAGAAGTCATATATGAGTAATTTTGTTTATGATATTATAAAAATTTTCCAAAATTTAAGAATAAAGAAGAAAATGGTTGTGTGTCCTTTTACTGTCATACCTGAGCATTGTCAACGAGGCACACCCAAGAATTAATTATCTATGTGAATGTATTTTTATTGATTCAATTAGCAAGCCATGAAAAAACAGACTCTGTGAAATTATCTGTTAAACTATTGATTTTCTCTGATAGAGAAACAATTATTTTATGTCTAGTAGAAAAGATAAACATGAAGGTGATAGTTTTCTTGCCCTGTAGGATATTAGCCAGTTATCTACCTAACCTTGCAATCTTATTTCAACAATTTTTCTTCAGCACCCATAAAGTCTCAGCATCTTAAATTCTTTCTGAACCTGCTTAACCATTGTGCTGGTTTCCTCATTAATGAGTTAAATAAAATTTTGACATATATATATTCTATACTTGAATGGAAGTGGTGGTGTTTAACTTTTTGAAAATTATACTTTCATTGCTTAGTAAGTTATAAATAGTGGATTTTATTTAAGATACGTTGTCCAGTCATGTTTATCTAACCATTTGATTGTTTTTGCACAAAGTTTCAACGCCCCTTAGAAATGTGGTTGCAATGTTTGCCTTGGGTGTAGTCCTAACAATGATCGAAGTCTGACTCTTTTTACCATTATGAGAAGATATACAAGTAGCATCTCGTAAAGAAAGTTGTGTTGTTGGATAAGATGTAAATCTTACTTTTGTTTTAACGTGTTCTTAATTAATTTGTGTAGTATTATGAGTGTTATAACATCATGTTAAAGTAAAAATAAGGTTTTGTAGTTTATTGTATTGTACATATATGAGCATTTAACCTTATTTAAAACTACTTTAAAAATCACATGTAGTTTTAAGATACAATAAAACCTATTTGATCCAGCACCATCTTTTTAATTTAAAATTAACTCAAGATCATCATTTAATAAGATGATTTAATGCCTTCAATAATTATTCACATTTATAAATGTGTACATTTGAACATAGAAGATGAAATTTCATTATTTTTTTTAAAGGCAGGATATGTATGCCAAAAAGTAGGTTCCTACAAAAATACAGTAATACTTCCAAATTGCATTTGAAACAAAAAATTTATTTGATTTGATATAAAAATTTCTAATGCTTAAATAAACATGTTTTCTCTAGTGTTAAGTATTAAAGAAATATCTTTAATATTTGAGTATATTTTTCTTATGGTGAGGGAAGTATTTGAAAGTAAATACAAGCTCTAAAATTATTTTCTTAGTAATTCATATTTTAATTTAAATGATAATAACAAATGGATATATTTTGTTCCAAGTTTATCACTTTTTTCAACAAATGGGGGGAAAATGTACAATATACTGAATGGCAGGTGGCAAAGTTTGTCCTCTTATGATATCATATTTGGTTTTGCTGTTTAAAAGAAATTAGTATATAAGAAATCAAAATTTGAAACAACCACTGATGTCAATTTTTAAAAGTCCTCATTAAATGAAAGTCTACCTTCATTAACATTGTTTGCTTTTTAAAAAACAGAGAAGAATAAATTATCTCAGTACGTATACAAATAATACATTCCACCTATGAAATAATATCTGAATAACTGATTTATCTACTTTTTACTACCTTTTAGGAGATGTTGATAAGTCAAAAGTAAGATCTACAAAACAAATATTGCAATTTGAACTGAGAGTTTTCCTATGATTTTGCCTTATCTGGCAGTTGTCTAAGAGCTGAATTTTTTGTTCATTTGGACTACATTTTTATTCCAAATAAAGCACATATTTCAATTTTTCTCCTTGAGTTTGTGTTATTGTATTTTTATAAAACATGCAAAATATATATGTTCACAAAGGATACAAACTCTATTATTTGGAAAAGCACCAGACTTTTCCAAATGGGACCACCGGCACTTCACCCCAAATCTGCTACCTAGCTTTGAGATCTGTACTGGAATTCAATTTCTTTATGCATAAAATAATGCTTCCAACACAAAATTATTAAACAAACTGTATTGAGTAATGGTTTATCCATCAAAAGTTATTCATTCAATATGTTCAAAGTCTTTCTTACAGGAAAAAATTTCAAAACAGGTATTTTGTAAAGAATAAATGTGAGGAACATGCACGAAACCAAAGTGTGCATGATTTTGTGAAAGATTTTCAGAGTCACTTTATCTTCAAAATGATCATCTAAATTGAGATTTAAATGGATAAGTTACTCACGGAATAAAGTAGACAGACAAATAGGCCTGATACAAAGACAGCATGCCTCTAAGTTAATAACAGAATTCCATAGATCTTTCTGGCTTCTCTAGAATTTCCAGTGTGAAGATAAAAGAGTAATAATAATAATAATAAATGTATGCAATATGGTGTTCTCTACTGTAGGCATAAACCTTAGAAAGACATTTATTGTTGGTGTCACAAGTTTGCTAAGCGCAATAAGACATTTAAGAGCTTCCAAATATCATGTAATGTAAAGACCCCAATTTATAACTGGGGAGATCAATTCCAACTTTCATTGACATGTTCAAAAATATGTGTATAGTGTCTCCTCTATGTCAATGCTGTGCCATGATCTGAATGTACAGTAGTGGAACAAGCTGATATATTTTCCCTCTGTTTGAGCTACAGTCTAGTTGAGAAGACAGATGTTAAATAAATAAACATCTAATTATATATTGTGATAAGTTATATGAATAAAAGTATAGTGTTTGATCCTGATAGTATGAGTTGGTAATAGTTCTAGATTGACTGGACAAGAAAGGTGTCCCAGAATAAGAAATATTTTGTTGAGATTTTTGGAAGAAGAGGAAGCCAGCCATGCATAGAACCTAAAGAAGAGCCTTGCTTGAAGAGGAAGCTCATATGGAAATATCCAGGTGCAAGAACGTTTGGTACTTTAAAGCAGTAGTTTTCAACCAGGGGAAATATTGCCCTCCAGGGGACATTTGGCAACAAATGGTTGGAGACATTTTGGTTGTCACAATCAAGGGATATGTGTGTGTGATTGATGCTGGCATACAGTGAGCAGAGGTTAGGAATGCAGCGCACAGGACAGTCCCTCATGCAGGCCAAGCTTTAAAAGAATTGAAATAAGCACAATGTGCCCCAAGTTGCAGTGCCACAAGATGAAAAGAATTTGGATTGCGTTCCGTGAAAAACTGTATATTATCATTAGGTTTTAGGTACGATAATATCATTTCATTTACACGTAAAAATAATCACTCTGGGAAACACTGGGCCAATAAAAAAGGGTCTCTTTTCTTTTTCCACAGAAGGCACATTTGAGTTTAGTCATAAGGGGAAGAAGTAAATTATAATGAACATGAACCCATTTGGGTAAACAAACCATGCTAATATTTTCTTTTGCCTGGAATGAAAAAAAAATCAACCTGCATATCCCCTCTTGGTAATAAAGGGTTTCCTGAGAATTACAAACACACACACACACACACACACACACACACATACATTCTGAGTATTTCGTGAATAATAGAATAGCATGAGATAAGAGCAAATACAAGAGTGCCAGTAAGGAAGCTATCACAATAGTCCAGGAGGACTATAAATGAAATGAGCTTGGTCTAGGAAGGAAGCAATAAAATTGGAGTGAACTGGTTGGATTTAAGACAGGCAGTGGAAGTAAAACATGAGGATTGGGTGATAGGTTGGAAGTATAGCATGAGGAAGAAGACCTGGTCAGGAATAATTCCCAAGTTTTTGGCTTCAGCACTTAAGCAGATCAGGTGTCAGTAATCAAGACAGAAATGATGTAATTATGAAAGAGCTTTGCAATGAATTCCATATCTTCAAATGCTCCACTCCCTCTGTAATTCAATAACATTTTAATTTAATGTAGAATTATTCTAACAATATAATCTTTGTGTGTTTTATTATATTTGAGCAAAGGTTAGATTTATCTTATATCTAGAAAATAGAAAACAATGACTTTAGTGGCCTTATATGTGTAGGGAAAATTTGTGCGTCAATGGAAAATGATGTGTTATTTATACACTAGGGTACACCCCTCCAGTTTATCTGTTTCCTGTTCTATGGAAGCCATTTTAGCACTCTGCATGTTGTAGAAAACTGACGGCAATGCAAATTTGGTCCTTTCCAATAGATGTTCCATTGACTTCCCAGTTTTACCTCCATTTGAATATTGATCTCAATATTCCTGTTGTATAAGTGTTTCTGTCCTTTCAAGAATTCTCTTTTTAACTGGTTATAATATCTAGCTGTTTTCCTCATTGATTAATGAGTAAAGTAAAATCTTTAATATGGTTTTTTTTGATGTTTCTATGACAGTTGTAATTTTATCTTTTTTTGGAAAGTTATTTTTCACACGTTTATTTTATTCCATCTTAATTTAACAAGACATATGTTTTTCCGGTTCAGTTCAAGTTATTTGCCATCACATTCTTAAATTTCTCAAACTAGGGCATGAATAAAATATAGTTGAAAAGAACACCCTCTCTCTGAATTGTATTTCCTGAATATTTACATATGAAAAATGCTTGTCTGTTTCCTCTCTTTTTGATTTAGCAAGAGGAGAAATAATTAGAAAAAGAGGTAACACTGTGAATGCCTTTTATTGAAATGGATCTTAATCCAAGCCTAATGTTCCTACAACTTGCTGATAAAGAATACTGCTTCCACTTTCCCAGAGATTGGCAATGAAAATCAAGCACAAATACTAACACATCCAATTTCAAAACCAAAGTGCCCCAACAATAACCTTCCATTATAACACACACAAAAAAATTATTTTAAACTACTTCTGTATTCTGTGAATCAAACAAATTGATATTTGCAGCAATTCCTTTTAACCTATAAATAAGTCACCAAATGAAAAGTTCCATCTTGCCCAAGGAATGCTTCATGGGGTCTTTGATGTGTGCTACTCTGAGACAAAATGCTTTGCAAAATATGTGATGTAGCCAGAAAACAGTATCTTGAAGTCCTGCAGTGTGAAGTAAAACAAATAAGCCAAAAGAAAAAGAAAAGAAAGAAAAAAAGGCAAATCTCAGAAGACTGCTTCTCACTTCTTCCCTCAGGCCTTTTTCAGGCAGTCAGCTCTTTCAGCTAGGAATAGATCCAAATTTCGTCTCCATAGATAAATGCCAAGCTTGCACAATGTTTCTTGACTTCAAAAATAGATGTTTCTCTTCAATAAAGTTGTCAAATTATTTGGGGAGATCTTTTTCTTTATTTGGCACAACTGACATGAATTTATCACTACAGGTAAACTAGAATGGTTTCCTAGATGCTAGTGGAAAGAGAAGCACAATTAAATAGTTTTCATAGAATAATTAAGGTGTAAGTGGCAAAAATCAACTTATATAGCATATTTGGGAATTACAGAGGGTTATACAAAATGAAACATTAACATATGAAAGACAAATTGATGAGAATAAAGAACATTCAAAGAGCAGAGACAGATCTAGTCTTTTAAGGCCTGAAGTTTATTCTCCTGGGGGATCTCACTTTAAGAAAAAGAATGCAAAATTACAAAAAGAAGATAACTAAGGTTCCGTTTGGGTTTTTGAGAGGCTTGAGCAAATGCAGGGTTATGAAGCTTAAATTTCATTTGAATAAATCCATCTCTATTGAAGAAGGAAAACTCTTTTTAAAGTACTATCCAATTATTTATTCATTTATTAAACAAACATTAAAAGCACCTAATGCCCCTCAAATGGTAGTTTCAGGGGGATACAGTGAGGAACGAAAAAAGAAAAGTGCATGTCCCTTGTAGTGTAGGGTCTGGGACGTCAAAAAACAAATTAATTAAATCAAATGACCACTTTTGTAAAGAAAGTAAGATATAAATTTATGAAAGAGACTATATATGAAAAATTTAGGAAATATACAAGCATTTAGAAAAAAATACCCATAGTCCCACCACACAGAAATAACCTATGCTACTATTCTGAAATAGTCTTACTTATTTTATTTTTGCCCTTTAACAAATAAGTAATTCTGGTGTTTTTATGACCATACTGTATAGTCACATTTATATCTCTTTATTTTATTTACATTAGTGTAGGTAAAAATTACTTAATATATTTTAAATATCTAATTAGTTAATTGTACCAAAATGTGTTTAAACATCCCCCTTTGCTGGGGAGTTTTGTTTTAAATTTTTACTCTTATAAATATTACCATAAACATCTTGAACTGCATATCTGAATGTCTGCTTAGAGTATACTACATGTGGAAATACTTGTGCAAAATATTATTTTTTATACATATTGCTAAGTTATTCTCCAGAAATAGTTTACCAATTTAAACTGACAGGACTTTTGAATTAAGACAATTTGAATTTCACACCACCCTCATTAGCATTGGTTATGATGTATAAACAATCAAAACTTGATAGTCAAAAGTATTACAGTTTTGCTTTACCTAATGTTTATTTAAGTTGATGGTGAGTCACTTTTTATAATTGTTAGCCTTTAATATTTCTTCAACAACTTGTCCATTTGAGTCCTTCATCGTTTTCTTTTCTTTTGGATTTTAGTGTTTCTCTTTATTGTTTTTGTGATCAATTTTGTAGAAAAAAATTAAGTGGATCATTGCATAATTAAGGTATTTTAACTTAGTAAATTTTTTTCCCGAACATTAGTGCTACATACTGCAGTGCTAAAGAATTACAACTGAATATTAGAATCAGACAGTAATAATAAATGGGGAAAATCCAGTGAGTCTATATTACAAGTCTCACAAACCCACTGATTCTATTCAGCAAATAGTTATTAGGCACATCTATACAAGAACAATACAGTTGCTAAACAGTAGAATTTCATGAAAGATATGATGTTGAGATGACTTGAGAGAATAAGTTTGGGTTAGGATGAGAAAGTGGAACAAACTCTTCACAGAGCGGGAACAGCATTTAAACAGGCACAAAGGGACCAAACCAAGGATAAAAGTGCTAAGAAATTCAAATAGCTGTACATTGACAAAGAATGGAGAAATTAGGAAAGTTGTTGCTTGAAAGTGGAGAGATAGGCAGGGTTGGTTCGAATGACAAAAGTTTTTTTGTTTTGTTTTTGTTCTTTTCACTGAGGAAGATTCGCTCTGAGCTAACGTCTCTTGCCAATCTTCCTCTATTTTGTATGTGAGCTGCTGTCACAGTGTGGCTGCTGATAGACAAGTGGTGTAGGTCTGATCCTGGGAACCAACCCTGGGCTGCTGAAGTGGAGCATGCTGAACTTAACCACTAGGCCACTGGGGCTTGCCCTCAAATGACAAAAGATTTTAAGCAAAGTAATCACGTGTTCAAATTTATGCTGTAGAAAGATTAAATTTCAAGGATCTAAGTTGAAATTTAACAAAAAAGCGAGAAAAACAGTTATACGTTTACTAAAATGGTCCATACTACGGCTGTGAGGACTTGATGCAGGACTCCCAGGAGAGGTGGAATTGAAGAGATGCACATTGGATAGAGACAATTGAGGAAACCAGATGAGTGGAATGAGGCAAAGAGGAGACACACCTGACCTTTAGAGATGGTACCACGATTCAACAAGATGAGGGTTCTGAGGAAAATACAAAATATGAAGAGACGCAGTGAGTTTCATTTTGATCATGTTGATTTCCAGGTGCCTGCAGATCATCAGGTAATAATGTCCAGTAAGTAGTGATTTTAGGGGTTTTGGAAAATTGGCATTTGGTAATTGACTTTTGAATTATTTATTGTCATTGAGAAAGTTTCTGGAAATTTAAATTATTTGAACCAGGTGGGAGGTTTCTCAGAGACTGATCAGTCCTGTCTTGTATTGTTAATAATTCTGGGCTCCTTTTCCCCATTGCAGCTGTCACTCCCTTCATTCAGGTGCTCATTGTGTCTCATCAGCTGGGTTGCCAAACCTTCCTAATTGGTCACTTTGATTTCAGTCTTGCCCCCTTTGTAACCATTCTCCAATTGTTGCCAAAGGGACTTTTCTAATGTATACAATTAAGATTCACCATCTTATTATTTCTTATAGTCTTTAGAAAACTACCTGGAATATAATCATTTACAGGGTGTGTTTCATTTTTCCTCTCAACACTCCTTTCTTACCCCAAAGTCCCACCATAATTAGGAACGTGTCCTAATGCTTTATCCAATGTTCATTCCTTAAAGCTAAAATATGAATCTATGATCAATATTATAATTGTTGTCTTCTCTTTCTCTTCTACTAGTCTGTAATATACTGGAGAAAATATTTTTATTTACCCTAGCACTTAACTCTGTACCCAATATTTGGAAAGTGTTTAAAATATGTTTAATAAATGAATTCTGTTTCCTCTGAGAAAATACACTATTCATTTTTGAAGATTTTGGATGAGAATCTGTGAGTACAGTGTATCAGTCAGGATCTCGTGAGGAACATAAAAACCACCCTAGGTGTTTGGACAGAAAGAACATACAGAGCACTGGTTAAACAAATGCTGAATGCAGATAAAGTGCAACACTGAATCATCATACAGGAAATAACAGCAGCTCCCATCCACTGAGCTGGAGAAACAGAGAGAAGGATTTGGGTCTATCAGAGCCCAGAAGCTCATTGAAGGGATCCCAAAGATCTGGGAATCCAGTCTCAGAGGAGAAGGCATTGCTTGGCTGGTCCTGGTACATCTGAGAAGGCAAAATGAGGTTCCTTTGGAGAATTAAATCAAGTGCAACTGCTGAGGTGAAAGTCTGCACTGGAACTTCACTACCAGGAAAAGCAAGAAAACAGGAAGATGCATGTGCCTTACCCTCTCCTCTGTCTTTCCATTTGCTATCTACAACCCTTATTTGTGGAACCTAGTAGAAAGCAGCTGACAAGGGATAAATTAAGTTTGCATAACCCCAACCCAGCACCCAAAACTGAGTCTAGGGTTTTTTTTTTTTTTATATTCAATGCAGATGGATAAATTTGGAGCTTAGAGAATAGCTTAATAACCAGCATATGCATAAAACAACTTGTCCTTAAAAATTTACTCTAGGATCCTAATAAGTAAAAAAAAAATAAGGACTCTGGAAAAAATAATGAAAACCATACTTATTCAGAAAAGAAATAAGAAAAGATGACTTACAATGTCCTAAAACATTAAGGGCAGATCTTGCTCGTGCCCAGCTGTAATGATGTAATCTATAAAATACAAATGAGCTCACTGAATTCATGGATGCCCCCTGGATGCTGTGATAGGTTTGAGGACTGAGCAGGAGTTCACTATCAAGAAGAGATGCTCAATAAAGCTTGTGCTGACTTCACACCATGGCCTTGCCTAACATTTTTTGGCCTTGACTTTCTTTGGGAGAACAGAAGTGTTAAATATGAGTCTGCACCTCAGAGAAGATGCCAGGGCTGGGGATAGAATTTGTGAACTCTTTAACATTTACTTGAAACCATGAGAGGATAAAATCTCCCGAGGGAACTTGTGTAGAAACAGATAAAGTTCCCAAGATTGTACTTGGGAAGCAATAATATTTAAAGTTTATGGCAGGGGATGGGGAGAGAAAAGAAGAAATTGGAAAACACTAAAAGATGCAATTCAGGAAAGATGGGTGGTACTATCACATTGCTGTTTTAATTTGCATTTTTATTAAAATCCAATTGAACATTTTTCTCATATTTAGTGATCATTTTTTTGTTGTTATATGAGGATTGTCTATTTATTTCTCATTAAGTTTTATTTTGGAGCTTTCATGTTTTTCTTTTAGACATTTCTATGAACCTTTAAATATAAAGTTGTAGCCTCAGATAGTAGAAAATCTTTAATGACATCATTCTAACGGCTTCTCTGAAACAGCCTTGAATTTCAGTTCCATTTTAAGAAATATTGTGCTAAAAATACAAAATGTTTTGGAAGAAAAGCCCAAATATATGGAAATGCAGCAGAAGCTGTGCCAGTATTCTCTTCTCCTCTTCCCTCTCCTGCCTTTCTTATTTTGGTAGGCAAAATCCAAACACAGTTGTTAAGGGTGAGGAATGGATGTCCCCAAAGCAGACTTTTTGGATTTCAATCCTATTGTGACCGTTTACAAGCATAGGCTCCTGAGCAAATTACGTACCTTTTCTATGACTCACTTTCCTCTGCTGTAAAATGAGAAGGAAAATACATGTCATTAAGTAGGGTGGTTGTGAATGTTAATTGAATTGATACATGAAGACAATTTAAATCAGTGGCTGCACACAAGAAACTCCTAATAAATAACAGCTTTTACATTTATTTGTCTCTATACTCCTTTTGACTAGCATAATTTGGCATATACTGTTGATATCTCTCTCTTTTCCTTTCTCTCTCTCAATATAATATAAAAACCCTATATTTTCAAATAAGAAAACTAAGGCCTACAGATATTGATATTTTGACCCCGAAAGCAGCAAATGGGCATTCAGCGACAATCATAGCTATTAGGCTACATTCACCAACCTTTTTCAAAGTGTGATTCACAGACCACGACCTCAGAATAAGCTGCAGTGCTTGTTAAATAAGATTCCTGAGCCCCACTCAGTTTTACTGAACAATGATTCATGGGGATTAAGCCCAGAAATTGCATTTCAAACTACTGCTTCAAATGCTTCACACGCACACTAAATCAGAAAATCTTTGTGCAGAAAAAATATGATCCAAAATTTATAAGAAAGGGCAACATGAAGGAAGAGAGTTTCCAGTGATGGCATATATAGAACACGTACATGATGAAAGCTTTCAGATCTTTTCTTATAACTCAACCTTAGAAAAGTTCTCTTTTTGATCCAGAAAGGCAAGGAATATTTTGAATTGGAAGTATTCTTTTACGGCAGAAGACCGTTCTGTATCAGGACAAATGGAGTGATGGTTTGGATGGCAAAATTCAAGCTATTTTTCATTAAATTGAACACATACTTGCTGGTTTAGTTGTTAAGGATCCAGCAGTGGGGGAAAAAAAAAAACAGACAAAAATGGCTCCTCTCATTTTGGCATAGTTATATTTTACCTTTACAGCAACTGACCTCACATCAATGAGACTGAAATGAGATAATGTCTGTAAAACTTTTTGTAAATTGTAAAACGTAATGGACTGATAAATGGTGGTTATTATTCTACTTTTATGAATACAGTCGTCCTTCTACATCATTTGCCCACTTTGTACATGCCTTTAATAATCAACAGATACATTAGTAACCTACTATATTTCAAAAACTATATAAGGCATTGGAGCAACAAAGATAAACAAAGTAAAATTCATGCTCACAAGTTGTTCATGTTCAGTTAAAGAGTTCCCAAGACTAATAGCATAACTATAATCACAGAGGTGATTAGACATAATGCATGTAGAATCGAGAGAATGGGAATTTTAAATCTTGAGGGTGGATAGGGAAGGTGAAATATGTATAGGAAGGTGAGAAGGACGTGATAATGTTAATGTAATGGAAAGGGATAACAGAGCAGAAGAGCAGTAACGTATAGAAGAACCAGAGGTGTCTGAGATCATGGCATATTCATAAAGTCAGCAGCTCTGTTTGGCTAGATGTCCTGCTCTGTGGGCGAAAGTCAAAAATGAGCCTGAATAGGCCAGTAGAGAATAGATTCATTCATTCATTCATTCAACCGGTGTTTGATTATCTTTATATGCTACGCTAAGGAGTATAGGTAATACAGAGCTAAAATACAAGATTTTATGCAGAGGACACCCCATCATCAGATTTATGTTTTATGTGCAGGATTGAGATGAGGGCAGAGGCAAACATAATTATTCTTGTGGAGAATAACAGCAGCATGAAAAGTAAAAAGTGCCACTGGGATATAGTGGAGATAAAGGATACTAATGAATTTGAGGTGGAAAATGAGAGAGAGAAATCAGATTTCTGTTTGGATGAATGAATGAATGAATGAATTGTGGTACCATCCCCTGAGAAAACCATTTTGAATAGAAGATGATTAGTTTGCTTTTGTACCTTCCAACTATCTATTTGGCATGTTATCCCATTGAATTATAGTCATCTGGTGCCTTTTTTGAACCTTCTTGAATAGGAAATCGACATCCTGAATATTTTTTGTAATTTTTAATTCACAGCACTTAAACCAATGTCTGGTACATAGTAGGTACCCAGACATTGGTTATTGTATTGAATTGAATACTTGTAAGATGGCCCTTAAAATAGACTAACAAACTGAAAAAATGATCATCAAGGAAATTCAATCCAAAGAGAAACATTTACATGATTACAGTTGCTAAAGCTGTGAATTTATCAGCACACATTCCTTTCAGAAAAGGCATCTTCAGCTACCTGAATTGCTCTTTTCACAACTTCAGCTTCGTTGACTTCCATTTCAGAGATATTTTTAGCACATAGATATTAGCTACTGAGACATATTGGGTAATCAAATAAGATACCTGTTTATCACGAGCTCTAAACCACCATGGAAATAATTGCAGCATGAGTGCACGAGCACTGGAAGCTTTTTGAGTTACAGATGTATTGGAGGACATGGTTACTCCTCTTCCTATTCTCTTTTGGTTTCTCTGCCTTACTGCTGGGTGATATTTATGAAAAAATCAAGGTGTAAAATGGCAGCTTACCACATCAAAATTAACAAAATAGAAAAAGTCCACTGACATTAATATTAAATTCACGTGACCCAGGATTATGAAGATCTGTCCACCTGCAGCTAATTCCTACTGTTAGCAGGCTGGAATAGACTAAGCACACACGTTTGGGACAAAATGAATATCCTTTTGCATTTCAAATTCAGTATTTTAAGTATAAATCTTATTATTTCTCACAAGTAAATCTATTCCTCTTTACATTCTTCCTAAATTAATGGAGTTACTATATAGCCAGTCTCTAAATATTAACAAAACAGCAACAACTTGAAACAAAAACAAACCCCCCAAAAAAACTTGGGCCCTTAGTTCAATCTGTCCATTCTCCATCATCAGTTTATTCTCTTATCTTTCCTACAAAATATTCATATAAAAATAGTGCAGTTATGAATAAAGTGGCTAACATGTGTTGAGCTCTTTTGGTATGCTACACACTGGCCTAAGCAATTCTATGGTTTATATCATTTTACTTTCATCATTAAAACACGCTATGAGGTGGAAATTGATGTTATCTTCACTCTGTCCTTGAAGAAACTAAACCATAAAAAGATTAGGTAACTTGCCCAAGGACAAACACCTTTCCAAAGTAAGAATGTCTAAATTTAAATTCTGGTTTCACTATATGCTAGTTGTTTGATCCTGGGTGAGTTACTTAATCAAATCAAGACCTAGGTGACAAACAATATCAGTTTGCACTAGATTGAGGGACTTTCTGAAACAAAGGATTTTTAGGGCTAAAACTGATACAGACCTGGACATCACCCTTCCATATTTGAAAAATGAACATAGTAAAATTGCCCACCTTTAAGAGTAAGCAAACTCTTATAGAGTTTTGTTGAGTATTAAATGATAATTTGTAGAGTATTTGCATAATGACAGACTCATAGTGTTCAATAACTGTTATTTCTTATTGTCATTACTGCTATTGTTTTTTTCTTTCTCTTCCTTGTCCTGGAGTCCCTAGCTTTATTCTGACGTGTATATTGCTGCCCGAGTTATCTTATAAAACCTAGACTGATGATGCCACTCTAATGCTAAAAAATATGGTGACTCCACATTGCCTATTTAATAAAGTATCTATTATTTAATATAAAGTTCTTTGCAATCCATTCTTTACACTCTATAGTGAACTTCTTGAAGCAGTACGTGGAAAGGAAATGAGGCAAGCTCTGTGGGCAGATATTCCAGGCTTTGGATCCAGTTCTATAGTTTCGGAGCTGTGTGGCCTTGGGAAATGCTAAACCTCTCTACATTTTAGATTTTTCATTTTTAAATGAGAGGCTGTAATATCTACCTCATTGAATCTTTGAAAACATTAGGTAAAATACTGATTATAAATTATTTTGCCAATAATAGGTCTCCAATAAAAGTTCATTTATTGCTGTTCTCTGAGTTTTTTAAATCTACCTTCCCTTTCAAATCTGTCACTGCTCGAACACCTATACATCCAACACAACACTGCCAAAATAGTCTCAACACAGCATTTCATTCATCCATGCTGTTTCCTTTCTGTATAATTTCCCCTCCTAGCTTCTTAATTTGGAGAAGTCTTCATTGTTCTTATACTTTGGGACCCAGGAAAAAATGTCACTTCCTCTGTAGAGCACTTTCTAATTAAGTTCCAGAGTACTCTTACTGAACTTTCTATTTATCTCCATTATAGAGCTTTTCACATTTTAAAATTATTACTTTATTTATTTAGTTTCTTCCATTGCCATGCTGTAAATCTCTTCAGAGGCTCACATGGTATCTTGTAATTACTTAAAGTAATACTCCTTTCAAGATCAGTAAAATTAATGGATAAATGATTTATCTTACCACCTTTTATATATGGACTTGGGTTCAATCAAGGATCTGCACTTGAAAAGGAGCTCATTATTCTTAATTAATAAATGACTAAATCAAAGAATGAATGATGTATTCAAATAGGCATTGTCCTTTGGTTATTCCCTTATGAGTGTATATGTTAATGCTAAAGATACTTTCATTTCTCAAAATAGGTTGTGAAACTTTTCTGGGACCTATTTATAAATTCTAAAGCTTGGGGATCTTCAAAGAAATCAGTCCTATAACTGCAAAATGACATTTCTAAAGAAAGCCCCATATTTGGAGAGATAAGGAAAAGATTCCTCACAGTGGCAACAGGACTGAGAAAACACGTAGATTTTTCTGAAGTTGACAAGATTTATGCATTAGAGAAATAGGAACTGCAAATGGATGCAAAGGATACTGGCAAAGAATACTACTGGCAAACTCTCAGACATACCATTAAAATTCTATAGACTGAGTTTAGTATGTATGTAGTTAGATATTTATATTCAACAAAAATATCTGGAAATATTAAGATTAAGAAACTAGGCAGGAGAAGATTCATAATAAAGTAAAACAAAAGTTGACCTAGATTTAGGGGCTAACAATAGGCACTACGTATGCACATTTCAAGTGTTCAAATATTCCATGCATTCCTCAAATTGTTTTGTTATGATGAAACACTCTAATAATTAGAAAAGCAAATCAAATATCTATAAATGCTCCTGTTGGTTTCCCATGGTGGTAACATGGGATAATCAATTTGTATATAAGACTTTGCATAAATTCCTCACAGAGTTCCATGGCTTTAGAAGTAATTATTTACATTAGAAAACCAATGTTGTAACTGTGACAATGCATGGCATTAAGAAATTATGGGAAGTTATGACTAGTTTGGGGGATGTTTTAATTAGTAAATAGATCTCTTAATTAAGTCTGAAGTTTTCTTATATGAAAACATGGAAGAGTGTATAATAATAGTACTGGATTTATAAAATAAGGGCCCAATGTGAATGACAGCTGTGGGAATGAATGGAGAATAAAGTATGGGTGAGAAGGTGCAGTATATACATTGATAGAGCTGAATGTGGGATGTGAGCAGAAGAGAGGATTCAAAAAGAGGATCCAGGAAAAGAAAGACTATGACAAAGACGAGCAGAAGAGGAGGATGAAGAACAAGAAGAATGAAAAACAGAAGAAGTAAACAGGAAGGGAAAAATAATGAGGAAAAGCAAAAACAGCCTGAGCAGCAACAGTAAATAAGCAGATGTTAACATATAGTGCTTACTAAGTGTGGGAACTGAGGTACATGTATTATTAACCATTTTCTAAAGGAAAGTTCCACATCTAATCTGAGAACTGATATGACCTCTAATGCTACAGGAAGAAATAGACTAGGAGGTATCACCTAATAATTTGCAGAGCCAGCACTCAAACTCTTGCTGGATATCACTCTAGAAACAACAAGTTATCATTAGTTTTAGAGTAAAGTACAAAGAATCTTTTGTCTAAGGTGCTCATTGGTCTAGATTACAGCTCAAGTAGAGGATATCAACCCACAGATAATGCAGCATCACACAGTAAAGAGGTCAATATTTCTTGTACCAAATCAACAAAGAGTGCTGATACATTTCCCCTCTGTCACTCAGAAGTTGACAGAAGAGTGGGGATGAGATAAGAGGGAAGAATAGACAGAACCTAGGCATCCTAGATAGGTTGTGGCAAAGGAACTATAATTCAGCCATAATTTAGCCTGATGCCAGTGCCTATAGGGATTCTATTCTGTGACTCTAGGAGGTTTACTTCCTTTCTCCCGCAGTTTTCTGATATTAAAATAGCATCTAATCTTGGAACATCATACCAACAAAAGTAGCTAACAGATTTTGAATGTGTACCATGTGACAGGAACAGTTCTTAAGCACTTTACTTATATTAACTTATTTAATCTTAACAAAAACCCTACGAGATAGGCCGTACTATTATGTTCACTTCATAGATGAGAAAATGAGCACAGAGAGATTAAATAACTTAAACAAAGTCAAAATTAGGATAGGAGGACATCTGGCCCGGATGCCACATCATCAACCTGAATAATACACTAAATAACGTGGATCACTAGATTCTGAACTATTAGATGAGTGTAAAGTAAATTCAGGATCTTATCGCTATAATGATTTATTTGTCAACAAATATTCAGAAAATAATTCACAGGCTTACAGGTGATGATACTAGTATTTTACATGTTTATAGAAGACTATAGCTTAGGAATCACTTTCACATATATTATCTCAGATGATCCTTAAAAGAAACCTACAAAGTCACCAGCAAGGAGACAGCAACTCAGAAAGAAAATTATTTGCATTTTCATGAACTGGTGATGACTTTCTAGTCTTTCCATTTGCTGTTAGTGCCATTGAGTTGATTCTGACTCCTAGTGACCCTGTGTATAGTAGAGCAGAACCCAATCTGTTCTTTTTGTGCCATCCTCTTGCCTTCTAGCACTATATCAGACAATGCTCCACTGCTATTCATAGGGTTTTCATGGCCAGTTTTTTCAGAAGTGGGTGGCCAGATCCTTCTTCCTGGTCTGTCTAAGTCTGGAAGCTCTGCTGAAACCTGTCCACCATGGGTGACCCTGCTGGTATTTGAAACACCAGTGGCATAGCTTTCAGCATCACAGGAACACACAGCCACCACAGTGGGTGATGTGGTTCCCTAACCAGGAAATGAACTCAGTGGTGAGAGTGCCAAATCTTAACCACTAGACCACCAGGACTGACTAGTCTTTCCATTACACACTGAATATTCTCATCTCTCCCTTCTTTTGCCCTGATTTTCATATACTGTGCCATATATGCTACATTTTCTAATTCATTATACAATTACCTAATTTGTTGTAAGAATGTATGATGCTATCATGTATTGTATAGGCATGCTTTATAGTATGCATCTTATCCCTCCTTATGTCTCATACTTCGTTTCTGTACACCATAGAATCTGAAGGGCATATTGTGCTTGATAAATACTGTTGATAATTTGATATTTTTGTTAAGCAGTTATTTGAAAGCTTAGTAGGCAAGGCCTTTTGGTCTCCCTTTCTATTGCACAACGCTCAAGAAACCATTGAAGCTTATAGACTTTGTATTGAAAAAGGATTCACAAGAGATAAAAATGACTTCTCGGGCAAAAATAAACTTTTTTTTTTAAAATTCAACTCATCCTTTATACTGACAGAGGTATTTAACCTGAAAAGCAAGATGAAGCTGGAGAAATCATGATGAATATGTTTCTTGATAAGGTACCTATCATCTCCACCTCAATATATTGAGAAGAAATTGAAAAGCAGTCCTCCCAAGGTTAGAGTGGGCAAATGATGCTAGCTACAGATTACCAATTCTTGTTAAGTTATTAGAGAAGGGAAGAAGAGACAGCTGCTGACAGTTTCACAGTTGGTGCAATTTCATTTAGCTCCAAGGATAACAAACACAACTTGAAAGCAGGAATAAATTACAATAGATAACAAAAGCTGTTAGCTTTATTTGTGTTAGCTTTCCTAGACATGGACGATGGAAAGAACTCATGGTTGGAGACTCTTTCAAGGTCAAGAAAGCTATCATACTCTTCCTCAATTTAATTTTTTCATAAAAATCACCCAACATGAACATTCAACTTTTGGAAGGCCTTTGTCACTGAATCTATCTGAAAGAAGCAGCAGATTCCCAGACCCACATTTGTAGTATCAAATAAAATAGTATATTCTTAAGTGTAATAACAGATCTTTGCAGTTTTAAAGTGCACTTAGGATGTAAGGAATGTGCATTCTGGAGGTGATTTTTGCCCCCAGATAGCTTACTAGCAATGATAAATATACTCTAGCATTTTTATAAGTAGATACTAAGGAATTCTGTTGTTTGTTGAATCATAAAAAATGTGTCAAACACATTTGGGAAATGCTGAGTTAAAGTCAAACAGAATTGTTATTTACAAAAATGCTAAGAATCTTTATATACTAATGTGACTGTGAAATTTCCAAAAATAAGGAGACTGTTGTATTTACTGTGTCTAAAACAAATTTGTCTTTTGAATCCCTTTTCACCGAACACCTATTAACTTTGTTTCCCTGGGACGAAATTCAGGAAATGCTAAATTAGTCATTTAATCTATCCAGATTGAGTTTATATTTCTTTTTGTGTGTGTGAGAGGAAGATTAGCCCTGAGCTAACGTCCTTTGCCAATCCTCTTCTTTTTGCTGAGGAAGATTGGCCCTGGGCTAACATCTGTGCCCGTCTTCCCATACCTGATATGGTATGGACGCCACCACAGCCTGGCTTGAGTAGTAGTGTGCCCGTCTGCACCAGGAATCCAAACCTGCAAACCCTGGACCCCTGAAGTGGAGCCTGTGAACTTAACTACTACACCACCAGGCCAGCCCAGATTGAGTTTATATTTCTAAAATGGAAATGGGCTAGAGGGAAAATTTCCTTGAAATCTAAATAATATAGGATTCCAAAGTATCTTCCATAAAAACATTCTAATGCTGTTTTTCTAAACTTTTATGAAAATCTTTACCTCTTTAGAAAGTGTTTTCCACTTTTTGTAGCAAAGGAAAATTGTAAGGTAAATTTTATTAAATTGTTTACTAATCCACAATCTTAGATGCCTTTTGTGCTCTTTGAGTTAACGAACATTTGTTTGCCCACCAAGTTGCAAGAAATTTTGCTAGATGATATCAATATATAGATGAAAGTCATAAACTCTATCTTCAAGAAATTGAGCATATTGGAAGAAATCAACAAAAACATAACTAAATATGTTATGATATGTAGTCAAGGTGTTAACAAGGTGCGAAAGGAACCAGAATAAAGAACTGACTGGAGGATTCTGGGAAGGTTTCACACAAAATGTGACTTTGAGTTTGGCCTTAAAGGATGACTTGGAATTGGAAGATGAGAAGAGAAAGAGTGGTTTGTTAGACAGAAAAAAAAAAACAATCCAAAGACATGGAGGCATGAAAGAGCATGTTATATGTTCAAGGAATGGCAGAAATTACATAATGGCCATATACATTCCCTTTAAATATATCCATTGTGATACTATTTCGGTGACAAATTTTTTTTCTCTGAAATCATTATGGCCTTTGCCACTAAACTAACAAAACTTTACATCAAACACAAATATTGTTAATAGTTAAATTTAAGAAGCTCTCCATTTAGTTTATTAACCTTTCTGTCCCCATGTTCATAATTAATGACCTTAACCAGTGACCAGATATCAATGCCTGATTTGACTGCCTTATCTCAAAAATCAAAAATTTGAATGAAATATATAAGAAAGCATGTGATTAGTTTAACTATTTCTGTGTAGCCATTACAGACTTATCAAATTTCTGGCATTTAACTTTCTCTATTTACTGAGTCTCACTTCATCATTATCGCTCCCTGATCTTGTACCTTTACGAAATAAAGTTTTATTTTCTGTTGTTATTCAAAACTACCTTTAATTAGTAATGCTTTCTTTTAATAATGTTCCTATACTGTGAGGTCCTTTTTTCTACTCAAATCTCTACTCAGATTCAGTGGTAGCTGGGTCCTGGAAAAGAAGCCAGCTTGGGTGTCAGTTCCTTCCTGCCAACAATAACAATTGATTTTCTTCTTCCTAAATTGAAATCAGTGAGGAGAGGAGCTCCAAATAACAATCTATGTCCACTCCACTAACCATGTCATAGTCAATTAAATTAAATATGCTATATTTCCTTCTTTTAAACAACTCTCTAAGGGATGATTGGAAAAAAAGGATTTAATTATGCTTTAAATATACCTCAGAGTGCTCAAACTTTGTAGTGAAACAAGACTCCCACTGGGAATTCCCGTATGCAACACTGTGGAGCTCTTAGATGAACCAGAAGACCCTCTATTCTGTAGGAAAATTGTGGATCGCACACGTAAGTAAGTGCTGGACTGTGTGCAATATAGATATACTTAACCATTTCAGGTACCATTAGGAAGTGTTCAGGAGCAATCTCAAAGTTTTAGTAAAGATCGTACTGGAGAGCAACTAATTAGTTGCTAAGTTACCCATCCTATCACATATAGATTTGTGATTTTTTACTTCCACTCTAGTACGCAGAAGTGATTGTATATTCTACACTTATTCAGCAAGTTTTCATCCTTTGACATCCATAAACTTGATTAGTGAATAAATTCTTGGATACTTTTTCTTTTTTCAAATAGACTGTAAGATGTTCAAGCGCTAAGATCTTTTGTATCTTTGTATGTTTTATAGCACAGTACCTCTCTGAATACATTTTTTAATCAGTGGGTAAATTGGTGCCAAATTAGAATATTCAAAGGAATAGTTTCTCTTTGAAGGAGCACCACTGAAGTCCTCTAACTGCAGCATAAATTGTCTAAAACAAAAAACATAAGGAGTTGAGTCACCCTCTATCAAATCACAGTTTGTTTCTCTATAAGACTTATCACTATCAGATAAATTATTTATTCCATTACTTATTTATTGCCTATCCCTTCTGTCTAAAATATAAGATGCATGAGAGGGATCTCATCTTCTTCACTCTTTTATTCTCAGCACATAGGACAGTGCCTGGCACATAAAAGGTGCCCAATATATATTTGTTTAACGAACAAATGAATGAATGTTGGATAGAAGATAATGCCTATTTTAAATTTTGATAGGAACTGGAAAAATTGCCCTCTAGAAAGGTTGTATCAATTTATTCCCCTGCCCAACTGTGTACCATAGTTCTCTATGCCTTACACACTATCTCAGTACCAGATTTTACCAATTTTATTAAATTTTGCCCATATGAATCATGAAAAATATCTCCTTTTTTAACTTGCTCTTCCCTCATTATTATTAAAATGGAGCAACTTTTCATATGTTTTGTAGACATTTACATTTCCTCTTTACTCTCTCTTCCTGTTATTTACCCATTTCCTAGTGGTTGTTTGTCTCATTTTCTTGCCTTTATTTTGTTAATTTGTAGGAGTTCTTTCTAGCCTGGTTGTCTGTTATGTGTGTGGCAAAGATTTTCTTTCAATTTGTCTTTTTTTCTTTTCTTTACATTATATTTTGAATCTCTAAGTCTTTTTGAAGTAAAGCGTTGTGGTGAAGGGCATGGGCTCTGCTGGGTTCCAACACCAGCTTTGCCTCTTACTATTGTGTGACTCTGAGCAGGTTATTTAACTGTGTCTAAACTTTTTCGTCTATAAAATGAGGATAATTACAGAACTTTCACTTACAGAGTTGTGAGGATTAAGCGGGGTGATATTTGTTGTATGCTTGGAACAATGCTGGCACCATGTAAATGCTATAAAAGTGTTAGCCATTGTTATCTGTGGACTTGGAATTTGATATCTTGGGAGACTTTCCCCAACCCCCAAGATTATAAAATTTTCTTCTGTTTTTTCCTTCTAGTAATTTCATAGTTTTATTCTTTTAGATTTTTAATTTATCTCAAATTTATTTTGTTTAGTGTGTGAGATAGATATATTAACATTTTTCTCCCCAAATGGATAGCCAATTGTTTCAAAGTTATTTAGTGAATACACCATTCTTTCTCCACTGACTTGAAATGCTACAACATGGGTCTGTATCTGGACTCTATTTCGTTTCATTGTTCTATCTATTATTATTGCACCAATAATACAGTTTAATTACTGCAACTTTATAGTAATTGATCTGGTAAGTCAAGTCCCTACTTTATTCTTATTTTTCAGAATATTCCTTTCCATGCTTAAAAGGTGATTCTTCTGAGTACATTTAGAATAATTGCCAAGGCAACACTCCCCAAAATTCCATTCCTCTTTCGATTGATACAGCATTAAAGTTATAGATTATCTGGGGAGAAATGGCATCTTTATACTAATGATTTTTCCCACCCAGGACACCATGCATTTCTTTGTATGTTCTGGACTATTTGGCTATTCTTCAAAGGTGTCTTTATAATTAGTATCTTTCAACATAATAGCTTTCATTTTCTGCAGACAAATACCTTTCTGTCCCCAAAGCACTTCAGATATGTAGCAATATAGATTTAATTATTTTCCAGTCATGACTGCTTGACCAAGGTCAAATTTGGATAAAAATGTTTTCTGATCCTAAAAGAAATGTATGATCTAAAGCTTTGAGGGAATGAAGCTTAAATGTGGTGGTGGAACTGAATGTGTTGAGAAGCAGGAGAAAGTTGATGGACAAAGACTGTGCTTGAACCTTAAGATGATCTCAGAAATGGTGTTCTTGTGCATATCCTTTTTCATTGCATGGAAAAAAGAAGGGTGCTCAGCATCATTAATCATTAGGGAAATGAAAATCAAAACCACACCCATTAGCATGCCTATAATCAAAAAGATAATAAGTGTTGGTAAAAATGTGAAGAAATTAGAACCCTCTTGCATTGCTGGTG
Organism: Tapirus indicus; assembly: GCA_031878705.1. Lineage (NCBI taxonomy): Eukaryota > Metazoa > Chordata > Mammalia > Perissodactyla > Tapiridae > Tapirus > Tapirus indicus. The sequence goes on along the minus strand of CM062935.1, from coordinate 26,300,412 downwards.
GGAATGTGAAATGGTACAGCTGCTTTGGAAAACTGTTTGACAATTCCTCACAAAGTTATTCATAAAGTTACTCTATGACCCAACAATTCCATTTCATTTCCACAGGAGAAATGAAAACATATATTTATAGAAAACCTTGTACACCAATGTTCATAGCAGCATTATTTATAATAGCCAAAAGGTAGAACAATCTAAATGTTCATTAACTGATGAATAGTTAAGTAAAATGTGGTACAATGGAGTGTTATTTGGCCCTAAAAAGAAATGAAGTATTAATATATGCTCCATCATGAATGAACCTTGAAAGACTTATGATATGTTTAAAAAACCAGTTACAAAAGATCACATATTTTATAACTGCGTTTATATGAAATGTCCAGAATAGACAATGTATTGAGACAGAAAGTAGATTAGTATCTGCCTAGGGATGGGAGGAGCTAGGGGGAATGATGGTGAGGGACTGCTAATAGATACAGGGTTTCTTTGCAGGGGGGACACAAAATGTTTCTCTTGAGGGGAGTGATGGGTGTACAACTCCATCAATATACTAAAAAACATTGAATTGTACGTTAATAAGAGATGAACTGTATGGTATGTGAATTGTATTTTAATTAAGCCATTTAAAAGAAAGCATAAGATTCATTAGACACAACAAAAAGTGATTTATATACCTTTTGCATACATTGTTGATTATTGGAAATGGCAAAATTATCTCTATTTTGTAAAGTATCTAACTTTTGGTTAGATTCGAAATAACAAATTTTGGTACTATTCTAAAAGGAAATGATGACAGAGTTTTGACTCTGTTTAAAATGTGCAGTGATATCTCAATTCGGATTAGCCAAGATTATACACAGTATTAAGGTTGCAGATTTTAAAAAGTTCCTTAGTAAATAGATTACATCAAAATAAAAGTTTTAGCTGGTTTATAAAATATTTTTATGCTTTAGAAATGAAGTTTCCAGTTTTAAACTGTATTTGGCTAAAAAACTGTGATCTGGCCCCTTCACAATAGAGTGATTATAAAGGTCAGAAAATGTAAAGTTCATTAAAATAAATTCTAAGACTGATAATCAACGTATTTTCCAGAATCTAACAGACTTTTCCCCCTCCCCATCCCCTGTGGCTAAATCTGTAAAAATGGACATAAAATAAATCTGCTTGGTTGAAAGACATTGTATCTCTTCCTCTATTTTTTTTTTTTCTTTTTTGGCTCTCAGCTCAAAAATGGAGTGGCTATATTTTTTAAAAATGTAAAAATATGACACTTTACACCTTCTGGACACCAGTTTTGGAAGCAGTCAGAGTGGTACGAATCTTTAATATTTCCAACATACACATTTGTAGGTTTTAACTATGGGAGAGGAAATAATGGAAATGGCCAAGGAGAAAAGAAAGGGGTGGATAAGAGTGGTGCATTGTATTCATGAAGGTATTGGCTCTGTAAATTAATCACTGATGTTAAAACAAACACAGAATGATATCAAGCAGAGGGGAACTGAATTTTAGAGCTTTACCATATATTTAAGCATGGCACAAAACTAGAAATTAGAGGTTCAAAAATGTTCAGAAGAGCTCCACTATATGTATATTTGTTATATGCTGGTAATTTGGTTGAGTTATCCATATCAATTAAGTTTTTTAATTTTTGGATTGGAGAGCCTTTATAATCCTCAGTTAAGTTTGATTGGAGTAACAGTAATCCACATTCTCTATCAGTTAACAGATAACCAATCTTGACAGATTTCACCCAGTTGAAAGATAAAGAAACCAAAGCTAAATTGGGCTCTATGAAAACACTGTAAGACAATTGAAATAGAATGTTACCCTAAATATTTAGAAGAGCAGACTATGAGGATAAGAAGAATAAAACATAGAAACATCCTCATATCTTAAAAGAAATAGAAGGTGAGGAACACCATAAGGAATACAGACATACCTCAGAGATACTGCGGGTTTGGTTCCAGACCATGGCAATAAAGCGAATGTCGCAATAAAGTAACTCACACAAATGTTTTTATTTCCCAGTGCATATAAAAGGTATGTTCACACTATACTGTAGTCTGTTAAGTGTGCAATAGCATTATGTCTAAAAAACAACTTACACGTCTTAATTAAAAAACACTTCATTGCTAAAAAAATGCTAACCATCGTCTGAGCTTTCAGTGAATCATAATATTTTTTGCTGGTGGAGGATCTGGCCTCCACGTTGATGGATACTGATTGATTAGGGTGTTGGCTGCTGAAGGTTGGGGTGGCTGTGTCAATTTCTTAAAATAAGGCAACAATGAAGTTTGCTGCATCAATTGACTCTTCCTTTCATGAGTGATTTCTCTGTAGCATGAGATGATGTTTGTTGGCATTTTAGCCAGGAGAACTTCTTTCAAAATTAGAGTTTATCCTCTCAAACCTTTCTGCTGCTTTATCAACTAAGTTTATGTAATGTTCTAAATCCTTTGTTGTCGTTTAAACAGTCTTTATGGTGTCTATACCAGGAGTAGATTCCTTTTCCAGAAACCACTTTCTTTGCTCATCCATGAGAAGCAACTCCTGATCTGTTGAAGTTTTATCATGAGATTGCAGTAGTTCAGTCACATCTTCAGGCTTCCTTCTAATTCTAGTTCTCTTGCTATTTCTACCACATCTGCAGTTACTTCCTCCACTGAAGTCTTGAACCCCTCAAAGTCATCCATGAGGGCTGGAATCAACTTCTTCTAAATGCCTGTTAATGTTGATATTTTGACCTCTTCCATGTATCATGAATATTCTTAATGGCATCTAGAATGGTGAATCCTTTCTAGAAGGTGTTCAATTTACTTTGTCCAGATCCATCAGAAGAATGACTATCTGTGGTCCCTATAGCCCAATGAAACGTATTTCTTAAAAAGACTTGAAAGTTGAAATTACTCCCTGATCCATAGGCTGCAGAATATATGTTGCATTAGCAGACATAAAAAAAACATCAATCTCATTGTACATTTCCATCAGAGCTCTTGGGTGACCAGGTGCACGGTCAATGAGCAGTACTATTTTGAAAGGGATCTTTTCTTCTGAGCAGTAGGTGTCAACAGTGAGTTTAAAATATTCAGTCAATCATGTTGTAAACAGATATGCTGTCATCCAGACTTTGATGTTCCATTTATAGAGCACAGATAGAGTAGTTCCGAAAGGTCATTGGATTTTCGGAATGCTAAATGAACATTGGTTTCAACCTAAAGTCATGAGCTGCATTAGCCCCTAATGAAAGAGTCAGTCTGTCCTTTGAAGCTTTGAAGCCAGGTATTGACTTCTCCTCTCTAGCTATGAAAGTCCTAGATGGCAACTTCTTCCAATATAAGGCTATTTTGTCTACCTTGAAAATCTGTTGTTTAGTGTAGCCACCTTCAATAATTATCTTAGCTAGGTCTTCTGGACAACTTGCTGTAGCTTCTCCATCAGCACTTGCTGCTTCACCTTGCACTTTTATGTTATGGAGATCTCTTCTTTCCTTGAACCTCATGAACTAACCTCTGTCAACTTGAAACTTTTCTTCTGCAGCTTCCTCACCTCTCTCAGGTGAGGAAGAGAGTTAGGGCCTTGCTCTGGATTAGGCTTTGGCTTAAGGGAACTTTGTGGCTGGTTTAGTTTTCTACCCAGACCACTAAAACTTTCTCCATCTCTGCAATAAAGCTGTTTCACTTTCTTACCATTCATGTGTTCACTGGAGTAGCACTTTTAATTTCCTGCAAGAACTTTTCTTCTGCGTTCACGGCTTGGCTAACTGTTTAGTGCGAGAGGCCCAGCTTTCAGCTTAGCTCAGCTTTGGACATGCCTTCCTCATTAGGCTTAATCATGTCTAGCTTTTGATTTAAAATAAGAGATATGTGACTCTTCCTTTCACATGAACACTTAGAGAGCATTGTAAGGTTATTAATTGGCCTAGTTTCAATATTGTTGCGTCTCAGGGAATAGGGAGGGCTGAGGAGTGGGCGACAAATGGGAGAATGGCCAGTTGGTAGAGCAGTCAGAACACACACAAAATTTATCTATTAAGTTTGCCATCTTGTATGAATGTGGTTTGTGGCACCCCCAAAACAATTACAATAGTAACATCAAAGATCACTGACTACAGATCACCATAACATATATATTAGAAAAGTCTGAAATATTGCAAGAATTGCCAAAATGTGACAGAGACTGGAAAAAAGGTACCAATAGACTTGCTCAAAGCCGGATTTCCACAAACCTTCAATTTGTAAAAAGCACAATATCTGCAAAGCCCAATAAAGCAAAGCACAATAAAGCAAGGTGTGGCTGTATTAACAGAAAGCATCTCTGCATTGGATAAGACATTAAAATAAATATCTGTTTAGATGTTTTTCAATTTTTCAGATCGCATGATTCTATGAATGGTATGCCCTTTACAATAAGTGGTTAACAATTTTGGTTGAGCAGATTCATTTTATTTAAATTTTATAGTTAGTCATCAATGCTAAAATTTATGTATATGGGCATTTCACTTGTTCATACTTTTAGGAAAAAAAATGATTTGCTATCAATATACACATGTGGATAACTTGCCTACATTTCACATATTATCACTATGTTAAGTGATTAAAATGCCAATGCTAACTTCTTTATAGTTTCTATATTTAAAAATAAAATTTCAGTCTATGTATTTTTAAGACATTTACTTTCATATTTCCAAAGTCCTATTAGCTCCTTCATAGTCGTAAAGGAAACATAATAGGGATTGTTTCATGCTTGCTTGTTTTCCTAGTCTAATCAGTAGGGATAGATTAGTTAAACTACAAGTGTTGATACTCATTGCTTATTTATTTATAGCATTGTAAGATCTTATTTTACGATGCACCAATGAACGAAAGGTAAAAAATAATAGGGACATACTGATGGTTTTTGGTTCTCAAGAGACAGTTTGCACTGCCAATGCTATGCAAAATCTGTGCTAACAAAATTATAATTTCATGATACTCTACCATTTCCTAGTTTTGGCAGGTTTCTTCCTTAATCATGTAGTTGAGCCAACACTTGGTAGCATTATTCTTTTATAAAGCAGAATAGAAAAGTTAGGAAAATCATTATTTGAACCAGCTAGAATCAGATGTTGTAGATATACTTTGCTTGAAATAAATAAATAAGATATAGAACAACAAAATATATCTTTTTTATCTTAGTGGAGAAAACATATTCGTGAAATATCACCTAGTACTTATTTTTATTGTCCAAAATATATTACCTGACGTGTTTTATGGTAAAATCTTCAAGATATATAAGAAACTGTGTAAGAATATTTAAAACTAAACTTATATGATCTATAAAGTTTTATATCCAGTTTTTACACAATAAATTGACATTTATTAATGTTGGTGAGAGTATAACATTAAGATGATATAATACATAAAGTTTTGATGCTGCATTTTATAGGTAGCATTGTTTCCTTGAAAATGTTCACATATTAATAGATATTTTTTAAAACGTAATTTTAATATCTGCATAGTATATCATCAAAGGTACAAATAATGATACTAGCATTTGTTGAGCAATTACTTTAAACCAGGCACTTTACGTAGATGATTATATTTAATCCTTACAACATTTAGTAGCTACTATTATTGTCCACATTTTACAAGTAAGATTCTCAGGCTGAACTAGTGGGAGATACAGCTGATGTTTGAATATGACTTCAAAGCCCACACCCTTAACCATTGAGTTGTGCTGTTAGCTTAGTGTTAAGAAGCATCATCTTAAATATTACACAAGATTTCAATAAACTATTATATCATAAATTATTCTACACTCTGGACTTTCTTGGACATTAACTTGATTATAAATTTTCTCTCATTTTAAATGACACTAGAGTATATTCTTCATTAGGGCAGGGACCTTTATCTGTTTTATTCAGTGCTGCAATGCTAGCTGATTCCACATAGAAGGCACTTAATACGTATTCATTGAATAAACAAATGAACACCATAAGGAAACAACTTGATGAATATAGTTTTTTTCCTGTTAATTCTTATGCTACCAGTGAGTAAAAACAACTAAAACATCAGTAGGGAAGGGAAATATTCACTAAAGACAATTTTTTTTAAAGAAGCTAAGGATTTTATTTACTTGTTTGTTTGTTTATTTATTTTTGAGGAAGATTGGTCCTGAGCTAACATCTGTTGCCAAGCTTCCTCTTTTTTTCTCCCCAAAGCTCCACTAGATAGTTGTATGTCATATTTGTACATCCTTCTAGTTGCTGTATGTGGGACACTGCCTCAGCATGGCTTGATGAGCAGTGCGTAGGTCTGTGCCCAGGATCTGAACCTGTGAACCCCAGGCCACAGAAGTGGAGTGCGCAAACATAACCACTAGGCCACCGGCCGGCCCCTCACTGAAGACAATTTTAACATAAAAATTGCCAGTGGTGAAGAAGAAGAAATGAATGCATCAAGCTAAAGTTTGGGAAGCGAGTTGGAACATTTTGCAGTTATGGTTTACAGAAGAGGCACTATGGGCTTCAAATAATGTGGACGTCATAAGAACTGGAAAAGGAACAAGTTTATCAATTGGCATAAACTAGGTTATTCTTTAACATACAGTTCCCAAACACCAGCGGCTTACAACAGCAAAGGTATATTTCTCACATGTACAATAACGTGGTCATCACGAGAAGATGTCTCTTCTCATCAGAGACACTCAGAAACCCAGTCACCATTTGCGCAGTGCCAATAGATCTTCCAGGATAGGAAACCGAGCTCATTACCATCTTGCACCAGCAAACTGAGTGCTTTGCCCCAGAAGTCACACACACACATACACACACACACACACACGCACGCACAACTTTGACATCACACTTATTTTCTTCATTCAACCACAAAGAGATCAGGCAGTAGGATACTACCATTACCATGTGCCCAGATGCAGGGAGAACAGGAACTGTTTGGCAAACGGAACTCATGATTACAAATCAAATAAGCAGAAGTAGGACCTATGGAAGTAATTGGATATGGAGAACAAAAAATTGGGAAAGATTAAAGATGGTTTCCTTGATACCATTATTAAAAACATAAGAAAAGTGCAGATTTAGGAAAGGAGAATGAATTTTTATTTGTATACTTTGAGTTTGACAAAAGAGCTGGATCTCCAGAAACAAGCTTTGGAAATATAAATCTAAAGATAAGAAAAGAGAGTGAAAGGAGAGGCAGAGACTGAGAAAGTATGAAAAAGAGGGTGAGAGAGACTGATCTAGAGCACAGTTGAAGCTGTAAAAAGAGATATGGTTATCCCAGTGTAGGAAAAGAAAAGAAAAAGGATAAGGATAGAACCTCGGGGGGTGTTTTGTTTATTTAGGCTAGCAGAAGGAAGAGCAGGAACCACCAAGGGCATCAGCTTATGCAAGTGAATGAAGAATGTTAAGAATGAGGAGGTATCCTAAAATATGCCATACTGGCCTCAAGGGAAGGTGGTTTAAGACCTTCAACACAATAGTTGTACCAAAGTTGTGAGAGAAGCAGACATATAGCAAGAAAACAAGAAATGAGTGGTAAGGAAACAAATTGGAAATAATTGATGTCAGCCTTTCAAGAAGGTTGGCAAAGAAGGAACAAGAATGTGACATTAGCCGTTTAAAAGAAGGACAGAATTAAGGACCGATGTGTATGGTTGGGACTCCTGCTCATATATGTTCTAAAAGGGAGGAGTCATTTAAGAAGGAAAAAGAGGATATTAGGAAAAGGATGATGTAAAATAGAACAAGTCAGTTGGGTGTTGAAATATTAAAAACAAAAAGAGATTGAGTTTGTCCTGACAAAAAAAATATTTCTTTTTCAATGACAGAATTTAAAGTTAAAGAACAACCAAAATAAGGAGAAAATTCGAAGTGGAACACAGATACTAAAGTACTTTCACTTCAGATGTCTCTTTCTAAACTAATAAAGATGATAATAGACAGTGATAATAGTGGATGTAGAGATGAAACAATGACAGTATTTTGGGTGGACATATAAAATTAAATATTAACATTTAGTAGTCACTCAATACATATTTATTAAATAATAAGAATGAGAATAGTTTCAATGGGGTGAGCAATAATAAGAAATAATAGAAAAATCCTTGGAAAAAAGTTAAATTATATTTGCCTCTATCATGGTTAATTATTTGCAAATAATTCTCACAATCACTTGAACTAGCACACCCTGTCATCTTCAGCCCCTCCCCCACATACCTGTGTCAGTTTTCTTTTTTTTTTCAATTCCACTTTGATGATTTCTTTATATATCTTTGGTGCCTAAACATGCTTTTTCTCCAGTTCAAGATTTCACACATCTCACCTAAACAAATATCAAAGCGTTTGTTTCCTTATCTGCTGTCCTTACCTCTTGTGATTTCTCCTTCACTTCATTATTCCTACTAACATCATTTATCTTCTTAACCCAAATCAGTGCATGTCCCCCTTCAAATTAAACAAATATATATACAGTTTTTCTCCTTCCATGATAATAAAATCAAAAGATAATATCATGGCACTCAAAACCCTCCACGTTCGGGCTACAACTTGCTTATCTTTCCAATCACACAAGTGTGTTCTGAAGTTACTCATGCACTGCACCTTCTGAATGACAGGAAGATTTCTGCAGTTCCCCGGGCCCGAATGCCCTTCCTCTGTCTCTGTCTATGGGATACCATTAACCTTCAGCATCATTCTCAAAGAGGATTTCCTCTAGGATATTTTTCCAATGAGAATGCCACTCCCCCACCAACACACTTATTGTCTAATTCCACTTTGTTTGAGTTATGTGCCTTCCTCCTTCACCTCACTGTGATCCTTAACCACAGGGTATGACTTATCTTGTACTCCGCATATTATAGGTCCTTAATTAATAAGTTGTCACCTGAAAAATGAAGCCTCCTCCTTGCCTCAAGTTGAAGGTCATTCACTGAACCTAAATGCATCCTTCACCTTTGTAAAATGCAAATGATGAAACCAAGCAGATTCATTAAATGCACGAATTTGAAAAACCCTATCAGGTTGCATTAGTCTTTCTGTATTCTAAACTCATTATTAATAAGGTGCTTTTATATCATGGTCATAGTCATAAGAGGAAGGCATGTAGCTCTTTGTTCTTCAACTGTTTCCTTCCTAGTCACAATCATAGATGATTACATGTGTACATGCTACTTGCTTAAAGAAAATAAGTTTACCAAACTGAAACACTTGTTAAATTTGCTTACCTGCAAAACTTTGGGAAAAATTATAACATATCCAATAATAAATATATGCAATAACCTTAATTTAGACTAAATTATAAGGGGAATTTTGCTGACATGCTAGAGCTGCTAAAAATAACCAAATGTTTTCTTATAATTTATAATCATAAGTAATTTCATGCTAAAAAAATTAGGTCATACAATTATAAATTCAGCTGAAGTAATCATTTTGTATTTCATAGCCTGACCAAAATTTTATCTTTTACAGTACTTTCTTTTCAGATAACAAAAATGTTTTTATAGTTTTAATGTCATTAGGCAAAGACTTCTTTTTTATTATTTTCTTCAACATCTACATAAAAAGCTTTACTGATAGTGACCTCTTCATTTTATTATCTTTATTTAGCGCCTTCATTAGCTTCCAAAATTAAATGAAGAGAATTTAATTACATTTTTTTACATTTGCTCAAATAAATTAATCAAAACAGATTTTACATATTTTATATTAATTTAAGTAAAAACTATTCCTTTGTATAAATGTGACTTAACGTTAGAGTCTAAATAGCACTTGTAAGAATTTGAGCAGTACTCAGTTTTACTGAAAATAATTCTTAAATCTTTTCTATCCTTTACGTCCTACCTAATATGGCTACCCATTAATTTTTAACAAAACTGAAAGGCTAAGGCAAGAGAGAGCTACTTTTTCCAAAAATATAAAAACTTAAAAGATAAGTAAAATTTTAGATCTTTTACCAAAGTTAGATTAATAATTCACTTTTTAGTAGTGAACTATTTATTTTAGGGGAAATATTCTTCCATATAAATATTCTTTTAGTAGTCAAAATGATCTCCTCAGTAGTCTAAAAATTTATAGAAATTTAAAGTTGTGAGCACATTGATAAATAATTCAGTCAACCTCCCTCAAATTGAAAATGAAAGTGTTAAGGTTAACTTCTTGACCCTTTTTCTTTCACTTACATTTTGACATTTACATGGTACCTTGAAAGATTCATGAAGCTCCACTGCTAACACATCAATAAGAAAATAAATAGTTTTCATTTTCTCCCTTCAGTATTATAAGTGGCACATAATAAGTAACTTTAGCTGAGGAATGACTTATGTTTTCTTGCTTTTCAATATTAATTTGAATATTTTTCCATGAGGTTATAATAGTGAACTCACACACTATACTTCAGAAATGCTACAAGTTCAATAGTTATAATTTAATTTTGAATGCAAATCCATAAAAAATTGTACCATATACAGTAAGTTTTCTTAGAAAGTTAATTTTTGAAAATGTTGCCAGCTTGAGTTGCCTTAAAATGATGAACAAATAACTTTGATACAAAGAAGAATTTAAGGGGCTCACGTTTCAAAGAAGTGATTAATGGTCTACATAAAATAAATTGCAACATGTTGGTTAAAATATAAAGATATGACATCCAGTGATTGATATATGTTTAAAAGCAGTGCACAAGAGATAAACTGCCAAAAATCAGGGAAGATAAGCAAAATAAGGCATTAAAGTCTTTGACTCATAAAGTCAGATTTTAAAACTATATAACTTTGAGAAAATTGGAAAAGGAGGGAACATAGTAGTGTGAAGAAAATCAAGTCTATTATTTCTTGTGACATGGGATCTCCGCTTTACTAATCTCAGAGATAAAGGCCATTTCCTACATACTTACAACGTGTAGAATGGTAGATTTGTTGAATTACTGAAGATTGATTGCATTAATGTCTCCAGTTCCTCACCCCTCCTTGTATCCATGACCTGTGCTATGTGACTTTACAATTCCTCTGAGGGGCTAGGTTTACTTCCTTGACCCTTTGTTCTGAATTTGGCAATATGATTTGCTTTGGCCAATGATATGGTAATAGACGTGATGCATGTGGAGACTTGACAAAGCTCTTGTACATTTCGACTTCAGCTCTTGTGCGTTCACCATCACTATGAATACGTGCCCAGGTGTGCTTTGCCGGAAGTTGAGACAGAGAGATCAGAACCAAGTCACCCCACTTATGTCAGCCATGGGCAACCTAGTCCCACTGAGAGCCAACCAATACTTGATCATGTGAACAAGTCCAGCTAAGACCAATGGAAAATTCCAACTAATTCAGACTTGTGAGCTAAGTAAATGATTTTTTTGTGTGTGTGTGTGTGTGTGTGAGGAAGACCAGCCCTGAGCTAACATCTGTTGCCAATCCTCCTCTTTTTGCTGAGGAAGACTGGCCCTGTGCTAACATGCGTGCCCACCTTCCTCTACTTTATATGGGACGCCGCCACAGCATGGCTGACAAGCAGTGCGTAGGCAGGCACCCGGGATCCGAACCCACGAACCCCAGGCTGCCAAACGTGAACTAAACTGCTATGCCACCGGGCCAGCCCCTAAATGCGTTTGTTTAAGCCACTGTTATTTGGAGTGGTTTGCTGCACATTATATTGACAATAGATACTACATACTATTACATGTAGACATGGCCTTTACTAAATCTTCAACTGCTTATCTGGATAGGTCAAAAATATAAATTAGGAGTTTCCTCACTAGGGAATATAGTTAATAAACATATATTCATCAGCTACTTACTCTATGCAAAGAACTGTGTCCTTAAATATGGGTGTGTTGACTAAAAATCCTGGATATTCTAGGACTGCCCAGATTTCTATTTGACCAATAAAGCCACTGTAGCCATGGGACATTTTAGATATTAAAACTAAGGTAGTGGTCAAGTCTTAAAAACTGTACATGGAAAGAAAAACCATATTCACAGGAAAACTTAACTAGAGCACTGTCAAAATTCCTGCATAACTCTTCTGAAGGTAATGACATGCTCAAGTTTAGTTAAAATTTATTCAGTTATGAAACTGAAGAAGATGAAAGAGGAGGAGTAAAGGAGAAAAAAAGAGAAGAAGGAGGAGGAAGAGGAGAAAGGAGAAGAGAAAGAAGCTACTATCAGCAAGAGGACAATTATTGAGATAAAAGCGAAAACCTTCAGAACTATGGGCACTTTGTTTTCTCTAAGGCAAATTTTGAGGAAAGAAAATTAAAAGAAATAAAGGGCCTAGGAAACATTCCCCAAAAGGGGAGATACTCAACATATATCTCAGAGGCAAAAGAATTGAGTGAGAAGCTATGGTGTTATCAAGGGCATGGTGATCTACCCCACTAGAGGAATAATTTTAGGAACAATTCAGAGAAAAATATGTTCCAGTGACAAAAACTCTGGTAGATAGCTAAACACACAGACACACACATACACACACACACACACACACACACACACACCACACCCCAAAGCAAGTAAAACCAAAACAAACAAACAAACATAGAGAAGAGAGAAACACAAAAATAAGGGATAAGAATGGAAAGAAACCTAGATCTCATTCTCATCTGGTGAGTAATTCAGTAAGAGTAATTGACCTAGAACGCTTGCCAGTTTGTGTAGCATGATCCAGAAAATCATTTGTCACAAAAGGAAAATAAAAAATTTATTTTGTATCTCATTTGGTGAAACATTTGCACTTATATCTTCTCATTTAATCCTCCCAGAAACCATTATCATATTGTTTCAAAAACATGGAAATTGGCTTCCAGGGAAGTTGGAAAACTATCCCCAAAGTACACAGCAGAAAAAGCATTTGCATCATGTAGCAAGAGTATTTTGTTTTGTTTTATCTCTAAATCTTCTAATCCACAAATGTACTAACCCATAGCTTTTCCACTTCCAGTAGGAAAACTAAAATGATTGGCACGTGAAGCCTAGATTAAGGTAGGTACTAGCTCCTGGGGTGAAATAAAAACACTATAATATACAGGCTAGAAGCAAGATTTTTGATATCAGATCCTGGTTTGAAAATGGCTTTGCTCTGACATTACTTAGAAAAATTAAGTTCTCTAATTCTCGATTTTGTCAAGTAAAGAAGGAATAATAATAATAGAATCTACTTCATAGGGGCATTTAGGACAGCACCGCACTTTTTATTGGGGTTCAGAGCCAGCACTGATTTGTGGTTGTGATGGTTGTTATAAACTAGAGAACCTGAGTGTGCAATAACATGGAGGAAAGAACATATGCTTTGAAACCTATAGAACTTGGTTTGTAATCAGGCTCCAATATGAACTATCTGGGAGTCTTAGAATACGATATAACCTCTCTAAGTTTCATTACTGTTTCTTCAAATGGCTCTAATATTTTCAAAATTGTTTTGGGAGGGGCTTAGAAAAATTAATGTGAAATTCCTGGTCCAGTGCCTGGCATATAAGAGGTATCAGGAATGGTAGACATTAGTGGCATCCCAATGAATTATGTTTATTAATATTTAACATGTATTAAATGACTTAGTAAAGTTAATATTAAAAAAAAGTCATATTAGTTTTAGCAAACAGAAAGGAGAGAACATTGCGTTTGCTCAAAGTTATAGGCATATGTCCCTAAGACTTAATGGAGGGATGTTTATCATTGTGGCGTGCTGAATTTTAGGCTGGAAGAAACTCAGAGGGCACTTATTTGAAATCTATTTTACAGATGGAGAGTGAGAGATTCATTATTTTGCTAAGGTCTTTTAAATAACAATGACAGAACTTGGACAAGAATTGGGTTTTCTGATATTTGTTTCAGTGGAAAGAGGTCAATTCCAGAAGGCATCATCCAAGAATCTGGAAATGAGATACAACCAGAAAACTTGATAAATATGAATGGGTAAACAAGAAGGGAAGAATTCCAGATGAGCTAAGTGAACAAAGCAAAGTGCACAGCTAATTTTAGAAGGTGGGTGGCCCACTGTCTCTGAGGGGAGTTTCCACCCACAGGAGTAAGACATCTATGAAAATCTGGGTTCAAGGCCTGGATTATGTGGACATTGTTCTATAGAGATGGAGAAGTCATTGGCTGCAATAATAAAATTGGTTTTCTAAAGTAACTAATGCCATTTGAGAGCAAGGGGAACAGGTCAGTGAAAGATACAAGGAAGCACTATTTTTTTTTTCTTAAATGATTTGGAAGTAGTAATTGGTACACACATGCAAGATAGAGGATAATGCATATAGTATGTAAGGAAGCAAATAAAAGGCAACCAAGTCCTGCAAATAATTATTACTTTCAAACGAATTACATGGAATTTTTAAAAAATAGAACAAAAAAAAGGTTGTAAGTAGATTTTTAAAATCTGGTTAAAGTTAATAGCAATATTAAGAAAAACTTTTGGTTATATATGTAAACGCCTTTAAAAGCAGGGTGTTTCACTAAACAGCTCTTTGTGGCTTTGATTACCATTTTGTAACATCTTTTAAGTGGCAACCAGTCTTTTACCTTAATTTTCTGATTTAACAGCTTTCTTCATGATGAAGGATTATTAGGTCTTATCACCAAAGTTAATATATAAAATTAACCATCACAGTAAGATGACATTCATTTACATTTGGCTCTGTTGGGAACTGAGAGAACAGTCACGAAAGCAACCAGAATCCCTTGCCAAAATACCGATTAATTATACTTCAAGTTTAAATTAAATAAATAAATACAATTAATTACTGGATTTCTATTTTCTTTAAAACATGGATTGATGTAAGGCCAGGGTTTGAGTACCAGGAGAAGTTGCTCAAAACTACTCAAAAGTATATCTGTACCTTCTGTGAATATTGCAAGTTAGATGGTGAGGATATAATGTCCCAGGATTTAATAATCTACTGAGGATATGCATTAATATGAGTAAACACATCTGGACTAATCTTATTCACTGTTATCATCATCTTCCTCATTTTCTGATAGTGGAGCTTGAAGAGAATGTGATAGTATTCTGCACAGCCAGGTTTTCACTTTAACTCTGAAAACCTTTGACAACTCCCAAAGGCAAACATCCATTACTGATATTAAAATATAGGTAAATAAATATAGCGAGGAACTCTGACATGTTAGTACAAAGAGTGAAACATTTTATTTTAGTAAATGATTTATTAAAAAACAAAACAACAGTGTGCATAGTAAAGTATATCTTTTAAGTAGCTGATTCATGTTTATAGTTTAAATTGTTCAAGGAACACGTTTTGGTTCTGAACATTAAGTTATAAACCAGGTGCACTATTGACTTCAAGACAGAATAGAATAACTATCCAAGCATTAAATACAATTGCACCCTCTGCATATAAAGACCAATTTTTCAGTCCTTACTCAGGCAAAACTATCTTTAGAATCAGTGGGAGTTCTTACCAAATTAAGAATGAATTGGATTTAATAAACCCACAGCTGTGTCCATTTTAGCATTGCTTTTTCTCTAGGATTCATCATTTTTTTTTAAATTTTAACTAAGGAAAAACTGTTTTGTGTTACAAATATGATGAATAATTAAACAACCAGAGACTAATTGTGACAGCTCTATTTCTGAAAGTCTTCTTGAAAAGATAATATCACTAGAGTAACATAGAACACAAAAAAGCAAGAGTTTAACACAAAATAGAATATTTTAAATTATATTTACTTTCTGTTTCTACCATCTTATAAATGTCTTTTGGATCCAAATAAAAAGAGCTTCTGGTCTAAAAAAATATTTCAAATAAATAAAGAATCCAGGAAAAAAAGAAAACTATATTTATATAAAATCTGGTAAAAGCACCAGGCTGAGGTTTGGAATCATCCCATTCTCCCCTCTTCTTCTTTTCAGAGGGCATAGAAAGGAAAAAAGCAATAATGAAACATGATTGCTTCCTCTGATTATGAAATTCTAAAAGGAAAGCAATTTTTGCATTAATACTGTGAAAAATTCTTCTGAAACAGCCAGTAACAGCTGTTTTAAATCCATCCATAGCAAATGTAAGAGTAAATACTTCTTTTGAAATTATGATGATAAAAGGTTCATCTCACCAATCAAGCCATATTTCCCCTCTGCAAACATTTGTGTGTGGTTGAAATTAGAGAGCTTTTCCATCCCTGAATGATAGAAAGAACCACGTTGGCTCCCACACAGAGGTGGGGACCAGAGCAGTTACAGCTGCAGTGTTGATGTATCACGCATGACCAAGTAATGCCTTATGATCTATTCACATGTAAAGTTTCACTTTCAAGCAAGAGGGACTGGAAAAACTCAACCAGCAAAGTGATTCCCAAAGCCAACTTAATGAAATAATTATATGAATTTGAAACATTAGTAACTACTTTCTTGAAATGTTACTTTTGAATAATTTCTTAATTAAAACTGTGTCCTGTAGAGTTTCAAAAATGAATCTAACATACAACACATTTCTTCCAACATTTCAAAGAATGGGTTAAAAAAATATGCTCTATATCTAAAAAACCTATGGCCATATTTACATATGCTAGATGAATAACAAAAGTGAAGGTCACTGTATATAAATTGTTTATAATAAATAAAATGCATATTGTGATATAAAATAATGTGTTATTATTACCATGACTTGAATGTAACAACCATGGATAAATAAGACATACTCTAAGTTGTTTAAAACAACTTAATAAGCATGAAATGAATAAATATAAGTTTATAAACTTAAACAAAAAATGAATATACACAGGTTTATTCATATTGATAAACTATAGGAATTTCATCTGATCACAAGAGAATTTAGTTTTAAATTCCTTGAAGACAGGATGTATGTCTTTTTCTCTATCTAGGACTTAATTTAGTGACTGGGATTTAGCAAGTCTTCAATATATATATTTTGTTACATATTGAGAAATTACATATAAAAAAGGGAAACAATTATATTATAATTCTAAAATAATATCCTGATATCTGTCTGAATAGGACATCTGTTCATTCACTCACTTGTACGGCAAACATTTTAATCCACATATTTATTTACCCACTTCTACAAATATGTGCCATTTATACTAAATGTACACGGGCACACACTCCTGGTACCTGAGAATAAAAACATCACATAACCATTTTGGGGAAAAAAAGACAGAGACACAAAAGTGGAATAGCATGGCATGATATTGGCTGCCAGAATTAAGAAAGCGTTTTCCTATTGCAAATTAAAAACCAAAGAAACAAGCTGACAAGCATTTGTCCCTTAAAAAAAAATTAGGTGTGTGTGTGTGTATTTTAAATGTGTTATGTGCAAGACATGGAGTTAGGTCCTTATTATATAAAACAAAGCAAATCCCTGCCTAATGAAGTTTATATTGCCAGTGGTAAACATAAATTGTCTAGACATGCTGGGATTTTCAATCTGAGTCAATGAAGATCACTTAATACGTTGCTGAAAATGTACTCCCTTAGCAATCTCATAAAGCAGTAAAAGAAGCTTTCTTTGTATTTAATCCCAGCAACCATGAAAAGAATGTTGAGTATTGTTATTGTCAATTATCATGTCTACATCTATATCTACAGAGAGATAGACACATATACACAGACATATATATACTTACATATCTCTCTATATCTATCATCTATCTATCCTATTAGAAAAAAAATCACTCGCATAAAATTAATGCTAAAAGATGATATACTCCCAAAACCCGAAACCAGAAGTAGCATTACATATTAGGAAATTCATGAGTTTTCACATAAGAAGACTTGGATTTGAATTACATTTCTGTTATTTGAGAGCTAGGCAAACTTCGGCAAATTTCTTACCAATAAGTCTTATTTTCTCATGAATAAAAAGTGAATCATAACGTCTATCAGCCTAAATGGTGTATGAAAGTAACTATAAACTGCAAAATGATGTGTAGTATCATTTTTATTAGTTGAAAAGGTGAAATAGGAGTAAGTCCTACAAAAATTTTAAAAATTTGGAAATTATAATAATAACTCATGGTAATGATTAGGAAAAAGAAAACTAAATCAATTTCAGAGAGAGCTTCCCATAAAAGGTTATATGCACATAAGGGGATAGCAACATTCCAAGTGTAAAGACGAAGGAAGGTGGCACAACCTGTATGATCGATGTCAGGCAGACTGAAAATTTAGGATAATCTAAGGATTGTAAAAATTTTAAGTGCAAGGGCAACAATAACAAAAACCTTTTTAAAGGTTATCTTCAAAACTGATAAATGAAGAAGGATAGTCTCAGCTTAAAATCTAGAGTATATAGTACAAAGTGAATGCATGCTTTTCTTTTCTCTTTTTTTTATTAAACAAGAGTATAGAATAATCATGACTAAGAGGGGCTTGAAGTGCAGCATTAGTGAGAGGATTATTTAGAGGACATCAAGCTGTTTTAAATGAGTTGCATTGAATTAGGTCCCTGGATAATATAACTTGCAGATATGATCTTACAACTATTGTTATCACCTGATAAATCATAAGGATAAGAAGTGTTGCCAGAAACTGTATGTGGTAAAACTGTCAAACTTCAAAGTAAGAGAGAAAGCAGATTCCAGAAATATGAGAAAAAAAGAGTTTGACATGTAACAGCAGCACAAATCTAGAACAGACCTATTAATCCTAGTTTGCAAATACTTATTAGACATCTACCAATTTAAAGAAGTGTGTTCAATTCTGATGGTTAGAGATTAACATAATTTAAAATGTACACTCTTGGCATACCCAGGATCCTAGAAAAACAGACATGTGATAAAGACTGTGATAGATTTGTGTACAAATGCTGTGAAGCATGAAGAGGTAACACTGACTTTATCTAGGGAAGTGACAGTAGACGTTATATAGGAGGTAATTTTTAATCTGAATGTTAAGGGGGTAAGTTAGAATATTAAAGAGACAGAAACTTTTCAGTGCATTTGAAAAAAAGGTAGGGAGGGCCGGCCCAGTGACATAGTGGTTAAGTTCATGTGCTCTGCTTCAGCGGCCTGGGGTTCACAGGTTTGGATCCTGGGCACAGAACTACGCACCACTCATCAAGCCATGCTGTGGTGGGTTCCCATATACAAAATAGAGGAAGATTGTTAGCTCAGGGCCAATCTTCCTCAAGCAAAAAGAGGAAGATTGTCAATGGATGTAAGCTCAGGGTCAGTCTTCCTCACCAAAAAAAAAAAAAAAGAAAAGAAAAAGAAAAAAGGTAAGGTGCCAATAATAGTTTACTATGAAAAAATAACGTACATCATGGCATAGTGGACAAAACAATGAATCAGGGGTTAGGGAATGTGGTTTTAGGTCTAATACTAAGCTACATAAGCTTAGTCAAGGTGTGTGTGTATATATACCAATATGTATTCAGGGTCTAGTTTCCTTATAAGTAAAATAAGGATGATTCAACAAAGTCTTTTTTTTTTCTTCTGCTCTATTATAATCCACTGAAAGAGGAAAATTCCATAGAGTGTATATCTTGATTTAAACAATAAATTTAAGTATGATTATTAGAAACAACAATTAAAGCTGTCATTTATTAAATGCTTATGTAAGGTATCTTATTTTATCACCAATGGTACATATATGGATAATTTGTGGACATATAAACTGGACAGTGGTGAATTACAGGTCCTTCAAAAACTGTATCTACAATAGTCCATTATTAAATTTATGGTAACCTGAATCAATGCTCTGTTTTGGCCCACAGTGATATTGAACACATTTAGCAAATTTGAATACAGCAGTTCACGAGGTGTGTTTACCAAATTCCTAGCCTACAGAAGTTAGATAAAGTAGCTAAATTATAATTTAGTGAGAATTAAGCATGCTGGAATAATGATCTCGGAGTAAAAACTAAATTTGAAAAGAGTATAAACATGAAGTCTTCCAATTAAGTTGAGCTATAATCAATAATGTTTCATATGAAAAGACTATAGAAGTTTCACCTGATCACAAGAGAATTTGTCTTTAAATTCCTTAAAGGAAGGATATATGTCTTTTTTGCTCTCCATCTGGAACCTAGTTCAGTGGTTGGGATATAGCATATCTTCAATACATATCTTTTGAACTGCACTGAAATTTAACTGAGCTGACACGTACAATAATTTTACAACATTGCAAGTAAACCTGCTTCAACTAAATTATAGTGACCAGGAGAAGGATTGAGTCTAGAGGCCTTTGCACTGCATAGATCCAACCTAAGGTATCAAGGTAGGATTCAAGGAGCTACATTTAAGAGATTCATAGACAATGACTTTAACCCTGGACATTTTAAACAGTATCATAATTATTCATAAACATATATGTATACATACCTACCTCATAGGCACACTTTGAATTCTATATGCAAAAATCTATGTATTAGCATGTGGTATGATAGCACACAGGGCATATACAGTGTTTGACAGTAAAGTGGCATCAAAAAAATAAAAAAGAAAGACATGATTTGTAGCATTTACCAATTTTAAAAGTGTAAATAGTCCCACCAGGGCCAATGTCTAGATACCAATGGACTCTCCATTGAATTAATAAATCTGAGATTGTGAGAAACAATTGAGAATATATTGATAGCTAGACTAGAAAAGAAGTAACATTGAGAAATTTCTAAATAGTTATAACCCGCACAAAGGATTAGATTTATTCTAAGTAGCTCTTTGAAGTACACCTAGGACCAAAGTTTAAAGTTATAGAAAAAAAATAATTAACCAAAGCTACTGTTTGTAGGAAAGTGTTTTTCAACAATTAACTAGGGCTACTTGGCAAAATAGTAAAAAAGAAATCAAAAACTTTAAACAAACATGACATTAACCACTTGTGTTCAGGAATTCCTTAGGGACATTCTACACTGAGCAAGGAAATGAATTATCGAACTCGGTGGTTTTCAAATCTCAGTATATCAGAATATGGGCAGCACAATTTTTTGATAGTTCCTCAACTGCTTTTAACGTTAAGAATGAAAAGCCATTAACTGTTGAAATTATTCTGTGATTCTCTGTGCACCATTGTTACAATTACAAACAATTAGACATAAAAAAAAAAATCCACAAACGTGAAATTGTTTTCTGTAGTTGAAAGTCATGGTAAGGCCTTCCTGGTGAACTTGAAAATTAAACAAATGAAGTTGCCAACCTTCAGTGACAGAAGTTAACTGACCCAACAGGGTTAGCATAAGGCTAAAACAATAAAATAAAAGAGGAGACTCAAGAATTTCTTTCAATTAGGCAATATAGATATAATTCTAAACAACCAGAGCTGTCTTCTACAATTTTTGCCTAAACAAGGGCGTTTCTGATCTAAAGAGAAGGTAAAGGTATTGACCAAAATAGAAAAAAAAAACCAACAAAAAAAACGGGAGCAAAGGAGCATGCACACAGTTACAATGCCTACATTTCCAGGAGACATAAAAAGAAAATTTGCAACAAAATTGCAAACGTTTCTTGGTCCTGTGCCAACAGTGAGTTATTTCTGAAAAACATCCCCCAAATGAGATATTTTGTACATTATTTAAATTTCTTTAATTCCTTTCTATTTTCACTAAAGTAAGTCTTGGTTTGCCAAAGAGCTTGACTGCAAAGAGAGAGGCCCTGTAAACTCTGCAAAAGTATACCTTGGTCAGCCTTGTATATTTATGCCTAGCACAGCTGCTGGCAAATAATAAAAACTTACATATATATATATATATATATATATATTTTTTTTTTTTTAATCAGTGGGCGATCACAGAGACAGCAGCATTTCTTGAACCTCATGACACTCCTCATTCTCAGTGGGAATTAATGGATTGGAATTCTTTTGTCAGTCTTAATCCTGATGGCATTTAGTTACTCAAAGCCATTTGGTCTCCGCTACATACCGAAGAAAGAAAATCTCTACACCAGCAAGGGGAGGGCTGGACACAGCCCGCCTTATCCATAGGCAAACACATCCAGCTCCTGTATTTAAAATAACCATATCGTTTCGTTTTTACATAGACAAATAACTCTTACATTGTTCTTTATTTACTCATTGCCTTATATCCATTGTCATAGACGTTGATAGATTCTCTATAGTCTATGCAGGGTAAATAAATTCTCACACACAGATATAGACACTGATGTCTGTGGGTTTCTTATTGTTTGTTTTTATGTTGTATTTTGTAGCGGATAGTATGTATTTAAGATAAATTCTAACTAGTAGGGCTTCAGCAAATCCTGTCCTATTCACCTCTCCAACAGGCCACATCATAGGTTCATTAGGAAAACTATGTATGTGTGTCTACATTTTCTTATCACCTAGTATCTCCTTAATTCCTTCCAAATTGATTTATGCCTCCACCACTCTACTGAGACAGATCATTAAAAGGAAATTTATCAACGATCACATCCAACAATCCTCTCCAAGTACTCTTTTTCCTCCGATCTTGAATGCCTTCAGTGTTGTACATCTTCCGCTCCTACTTAAATACTCTTGTATTCCCTACCAGTGAACCCCCATAGCTCTCTTCCAACTTCTATCAATTGTGCTTCAGTCTTTTTCATTAGGTCATCATCCACTTTCTACTTTTAGAAATAAGCAGTCTCCAAGGTTCTGTCATTGACATTTTACTTTTTTTCTTTTTGCACTCTTTACACTCCCCACTACTCAAGTGTATGCAAAAATAATGGCCATACAAGAAATGTCCCAAATGCTGGATTGCTGTGAAGATTAAATGAACTCATACATTTAAAGAGTTTTGAAGCATATAATGAACATTCAATAGATCGTATCTATTATTATATTTTCTTGAAATTCTAAACATACTTTTTCATTGTTTACTGGATGTCAATGAAAAAATGTCTTACTAGCATCTCAAACCCAGTCTCTAAAATCTAGTTCTCCCTCTCCCCAACAACCAGCTCCTTCTTCTGATTATCCTATGTCATTATTATCATCACCATCCTTTTAACTTAATTTTCCATATGCAAAACTCTTCCCCCTAAAACTCTTGAAGTATGGAGAGCATATGGTTTAGTTAAGTCAATATGGTCAATATGTAGAATATATCCAATCACTGTACATATATAACAATCGAGTTCTCAGTTCATTTTATAGAGAAGGTGAATGAGGGCCAGAGAATTTAAGTAATCAAGGTTAAGTAATCTGATGATGTTCACACAGCTGGTTCCAGACAGAATCACTTTGCCCCTACTATCTTATGTTCCTTAGAACTTTTTATGGGCAAGACCAATTTGAATGTATAAAATACAAAAATAAAATGCTGTGAAGGAGAAAGTGAGTCATTTGTCAAATAATGTCTCACAAAAGGGCAGTGATGTATATAGTCATATTGTTATCAGAAACCATGTCAGGAAAAATCATTTTAGCCTATGAGAGATTGCTGATCATTAAGCGTGGTATCGTGCTCTCTGGCCACCTCTCCACACACCTAGAGTCAATTGACATCCTTCTAAAGACTCAACCACCAGAAACACAGAGGCCAGGGTAGCTTTAGTTAGAAAACTGTTAAGTTAGGATTTGGGTGGCACCACCAAATGCTGTGTGTGACTCATTCTTTTCTGACCTATGCCCTAAATCAAATAACTGGATCTTCTTTAAATCTGGAGCACCCTCATTACAAAAGAATTTTTTTTTTCTTTTGGTGATGTGGATTCACTCTGAGCTAACATCTGTGCCAATCTTCCTCTATTTTGTATGTGGGTCACTGCCACAGCATGGCTGACAAGTGGTGTAGGTCTGTGCCCAGGATTTGAACCCTTGAACCCTGGGCTGCTGAAGTGGAGCACCTCAGACTTAACCATTATGCCACGGGGCCGACTCTGAAAATTTTATATTTCTTGATCTCAATGAATAAAAACATATATCATTACATGTATCAGTTCTGGATTATCTTGGGATTCTTTTAAAGCCAAAAACTTCAGTAAGTAGTTTGGTTTGTGAGACTGAATCAGCTGAGCTAGCTTTTCTCAAAATTAGGACTCAGTGCTTCTTAAATACATAAAAGTCTAAAATGGATTATTCATTCCTTGTGTTTATAGACTTTATAGCACCCTAGACCAAAAGAAATACAAAACCCTTATTTCCAAATTAACCATATTAATTTAAATATGACAGATGATGTTGAGTTGCTGAACTAAACCTTCATTGGCAACATGGATATGGTACTGACAGCTTCAGGGCAAGATCCTTTGAGGCTATTATGCCGGTTTTATGATGGAAAAATCTTGTTTTAAAATTCTAACAACTGCAAAATGTCTTATCTGCACCATAATAATTAAGACTATGGACTTTAGAAGCCAAAATGTATAGGTTGAAATCCTGTTTCTACCATTTACTAGCTGTGGACCTAGGCAAGTTATTTAATATCTCTGTGCCCTAGCTTTTCTTCTTTGTAAAACTGGAAGATGATACACGCATCCCAACATTGCTAGTATGATTAAATGAGCTTAAACTCTGTAGTGTTTGATGTTATTGCTATTATACCTGAGAGGAGACATCACTTGACACAAAATGTTTTTTATTAAGCCAATCTCTGTATGTTATTCGTTAGCCAGGACCAGTTAAGGAAACACAACTTTGAGCCATATTGATCCTTATATAGGCATACACTCAGGCGTTAAAATTTGATGACAGTAGCCATAGATGAGATGGGCTTATATCTCAGAGCATCTTGTGTCTGCAACTTTGCCTTGTCTTCCCGAGATGGAACTAAGGTTAGTTGAACTGGGTAGACTTGGAGAGTCAGGGAGTTGAGAAAGCTAAGGTTAATTGAATTTCTTCAAGAACAGTAACCACAGGCAAGTTTCCTTTTTATAAAATGAAATAAACTTTGCTTGAAAGTTTGTTCATCTGTGGTTGATCTGGACTTGCTTGCTATTTTATAAACTGAAGCAGCCAAGTTCAAGGGGGGGCCAGTTAATGATGAAGGATCATATGTTAACTTCCATACTTAAATGTATGTTAGGGAGACAGCATTCTTTCTGATAGAAGTTACTGCTTTCTCATATGTATTTTTTCACCCAATTCCACTTAAAACTACAGTTTAAAAGTATTTCATAATATTGTGCCTATCTCTATATCCATCCCATCTTTCTTCCTTGCACTGATGTTAACAAACATTTTTGCCTGACATGAATGATTGTATTTAATCCTCACCTCAACATAGGAGACAATTTTGCAGATGAAAAAAACGAAGCATAGAGGCATTAGTTATCTTACAAATCCAGGGAATCTGAAGTAAGGCCTACATGCCTAGCCAGTTTCTCTCTCACATAAATGCATAATCACACACTTGGGCACCAGAATACTCACAAATAGAAGTGAAGAAAGAGCAATATCTTTTAGGTTATATATGATTAACAGGAGATGATAAATTAACCACCTCTGTATGAATCATCTGTATTTACCTTGAAATTATATTTATTCAATTGCCATCAAATTTTGGTTTAATTACAAAATAGATCTTTGGTTGACTTTAGATTTATAAATTATATCCTAATAGTACTGAAATAACTTTCTATTACATAGCAAGATCAGAAACTTAAATATACAGTTTCAAATATTGGTTTATAAAGATATGTAACACATTTTTAACTGAAACTATTTCTTCTTTAAAATGAATAGAATCTAAATCAATTATATTTTTATTAGATCCTATTTTAAAATTATTTCATTTAGCTCTGTACCTCACAGAAATTGACAGCATTCTACACAAATAATTTTTAAAGACACACTGTTTCTAAAGTCTAATGATGGAAAATCCTCCATTATTTTATTCTAACAATTGCAAATTGTTCTCATGAGCTGCATAAAAAAATCCTAGGAATTTAAAATACATAGTTGCATAGTCAATTAAACTTCACTGTGCACCTACTCTGTTCCAGGTCTGATGGGAAACCCTCAAAATAGAAAAATTAACACAGTTCCCACACTCCCAAAACTCAAGGTGTTGTGAAATGGCAAATATTCAAATGACTATAAATTAAGTAATAATATACAAAAAGAAGACAGAAGGTAATATGCAGCATAGATATTTAGTTCCTAATACATGGGATATACCATATTTTGAAGAAAACATACTTGCTATGCATCTTCAATAGTGATGATGAATTAGAGGTTAAGAAAACTTTCTTTTTTCCAGTGAAAAGCTAATTGGCTAAAGTAGTAAAAACATGTGATATATTAAATGAAGCAATAGGAGATTCTTCATTCATTTATGCATTTGTTTTTCCAAAATTTTTATTGACCATCTTCTATAAATATTGATGAAAATGTTAAAGAGGAAGGTGGGGCCGTATCATAAAAGGGTTTGAATGCCTTCAGAAGGAAATTGGGAGACTTTGAATGGTGTTTAAATGAAGATTATGAAAAGAATTTTTATTTTTTAAAGATCTTGATCTTAATCTTGTGATTGACAATATGGGAAAGGGGACAATATAGGAGACAATAGCAACAGTCTCATGAAAGATAGAATTAAGACATTGGAATTGAGGATGCAAGTAAGGGCATTGCTTTGGAAAATCTTTAGGATGGATGGATAATTGGCAGAACAAAGTAGAACTGTGCCCTCCAATAGGGTAACCACTTGCCACATGTGGCTACTGAGCCTGTGAAGTGTGGCTAGTGTGACTGAAGAAGTGAATTTTTAATTCTATTTAATTTTAATTAATTTAAGTTTAAAATTTAAAAACTGAAGAAGTGTAATATATTTTTTCTGTTGAATACAACTTCATTATTTTGGTGGGACTACATTTTACTTTGCTTCATCACATAAGATACTATTGTTATATCATCATGCATTTTTCAAGTGTGTGTGTTATTTCTAGTATTGTGGAAAAACTTATCACCGATATGGTCAGTATCAATGGATTGATACAGTTTGTATTATTTTTTTCCATGCACCCTTATAACTTTTTAAGGTATTTATTTGAATATTTCAGGCAGGAAGCTCAAGTTATGGTGATGCTTATGAAAACTGTATTTGATAAATTAAAATACTTATTATTTTAACATAATAGAATTTAATTATTTTTCTAGATTATAAACATGAACAAAATTTTTAACTTAAAACAACAATACAATACTACTCATGCAGAATCAACTAATTATGAAGTCAGTACTGGAGACTGGAAGGAGTTATGTTGCTATTTGGATTACGAAAGGCAATTTAAATTTGCTGCCTCAGAGCAAAATGAAAAAGCTATTTGTAAAAAAAAGAAAAAATGACAATAAGATGGATGACATTGAGGTTTTTTTCAGCAAATATATAGTGAATAAGCAGTTTCTTCTTAACATTAAAAAAAGAACTGAAGATATTTGTCACTCGAAATAAGAAATAAATGTTCAACAAAAATTTTAAAAATAATTTTAACAGGATCTGAGCTCTTAATTTTTGCCAGGAATAAAATGTCTCTGATACTTGAGCACGCGCACACAGACACACACACACACACACACACACACACAGAAAACCAATTTTAGGTGCAGAGATGATAAATTATTATTTTAGTTATGGCAATTTTGTTACGAGGGAAAGACATAGTAATAATTTACAAAAAGTAAACAATCTTCAATTAAGCAAACAGTTGAATGTAGAATGAAAGAATTTCTAATATCAAATTTCAGTTGATGTAGAATTGGATAAATTGCAAGTACTCTTTTTGACCTTTAGATGAGTCATGCAATATGAGAACACTGACCAAATTAATACCGTGGTATGGTTTGCTCAAAGGACTTCCAAATTTATGAAAAAATGTCAATTCACAGCCTAAAGAATTGAATTCATGACATAAATATTTTAAGAAAACTCACATCTGTCAAATGAGTATTTCAACTAGATATGATTTAATTAATTTCTATCATAACAGATGGATTGCTCAAGATATGGTAGGATTTATTAAATTATTAGGATTTATTAAAATTTAAAAACAAGAGACACCACATCATTTCAAAGTGTCATGGATACAGTTGTTAAAAATCATTAGGTGTATACATGCAGAAACTATGAATTCATCACCAGTTTGTGAAACTTTTGAAAGAAAGAGAAGACAATGGATTCAAAGATCTGTGTTTACTACCAATGCTTCTTGGTTGAGTTGTGACTAAATCTTACAAATATTTACTACATCCTGTTACTTCCAATTCAAGATTATCTTGAAACAAAGGGACTTCTTGCCAAATATTCAATAATCAAAGACAAAAATCCACAGTGTGATTAATGTTTCCTCATTGGTCTCATAGTGAATATGCATGAGCTAAATTTTAAGCTTCAATAAAAAGGAAAAGCTAACTTGCTAGACAGATATAATTATTTTTGTTGAAATAAACATTTTATAATACAATGCAATAATAATGATTTCAGATTCATGAATCGACATGAATATTTCTATCACTAGTTAGCAGTGATAAGTAAATTGGCTGCAAACACTATAAGAAAAATTTGAACAATGTTATTGATATAGACAAATTTAGAGTTGCTTTCAAAGTACACAATACTTTCAATTTGATGTTAATAAAACTGAGATGACACAAAAGTTAGTGAATTTATTTATCTTGGAAAGAATTCATCGTGAAACTGATATACTTTTGCTTTTATGTCAAACTAATTCTTTCAAAATTGATGAACAAGTTTTGTCAATGTCAATGAGAATATTAGAAAAAAATTTTCAGTTCTTAGATTGTTTTAAATTACCTTTGAAGCAACTTGCTTATACGAATCCACTGTTTCAATTATAAATTTTATGACATCTAAATATACATCAAGTACTTGTTTAAAAATGTTTATTATCTAGATTTTTATGTGCTGAAGGTGCAAAATACACATTGAATTGTAAATACTTTGTAGGGATAAAAAGGAAGTAAAATATCTCATTAATTATTTTCTATTGATTACATGGTAGAAAGATAAACATTTGATATATTGGGTTAAATAAATAAATTATTCCAATAATTTATTCTGTCTCTTTTTACCGTTTTAAATGGATACTAGAAAATTTAAAATTCCATAGGTAGCTCTCATTATATTTCTACTGGGCAACAGAGGGCAAGAGAGGATTGAGAGAAAGAGATTGAGAATCTCTATTTTCCTACTGGACAAAATAGAGCATAATGAATTATTTTATATAGACAAAAGAGCAGTTTCTGGTTCTAGGTAGGTGGAAATCATGTGACCTTTGTTGCTGTTGATCTTGGTGAGGAAGATTGGCCTCTGAGCTAACATCTGTTGCCGATCTTCCTCTATTTTGTATGTGGGATGCTGCCACAGCATGGCTTGATGCGCGTTTGTGTAGGGATTCTGCCCTTGAACCCTGGGCCCCTGAAGCGGAGCACAGGAACTTAACCACTATGCTGGAGGGTCAGCCCACATTTTGTATTTAATGAGTTTGGAATGCCTTAAGAGTCTATTGAGCAGTGAATATATGTATGGAACTCAAAAGAAATATCCTCAGTGAAGATAAAAGTGTGGTCCTTCTCAATGAGTAGAGATTGTGTGGCTGACAGAATAGGGCTAAAATGGAACTCGGGATAATCTGCAATATTTAAAGACAAGGCCTATAAAAAAGAGCCCATAATGAATACTAAAAATGATCAAGCGCCAACATCGGAAGAGAACAGAAGCAGGTTTCTTTAAGGCAGGTAAAACCTTCCAAGACTATAAGCAGTGTTTAATTTTTGTTTAGAATTAGGTTTTCAGGGGCCGCCCGGTGGCGCAGCGGTTTCGTCCGCACTTGGCAGCCCGGGGTTCGCGAGTTCGGATCCCGGGCGCCCGCCGACGCACTGCCTGTCAGCCATGCCGTGGCGGCGTCCCATATAAAGTGGAGGAAGATGGGCACGGATGTTAGCCCAGGGCCAGTCTTCCTCAGCAAAAAAAGAGGAGGATTGGCAACAGATGTTAGCTCAGGGCTGGTCTTCCCCACCAAAAAAAAAAAAAGGAATTAGGTTTTCAAATGCTGTGCAAATAAATGAATGGATTTTTCAGAATATTCTACAGATGATAATCACTTTGTTGATACCAGTATCATTTTAATAACAAAATTTTGTCCTCAACAGGGCAGGCACATTAGAAATCTAACATATTTCCATTTAAAAAGAATGCATTAACAGAAAAACAGAGTTATACAAAATGATTCAAAACTCACAATACAGTATCATTTTCACTTTGGCTTGGGGTCGTCATATGCAGCAGCTGCTTCTTATGAACAAAATTTTCTCCACAATTTTAATATATGACAGTGAATATGCAATGAGAATATTAATAACAATAACAGTAAACTTCTCTTGAAGCTGTCAAAAAACATAATCAACATCAAAATCAGTTTTCAATACTAAAACAAACTATAAATAACCTATTAATGTTTATATTAACTGCTATATGCTGTAGACTCTTTATGTTCCCCAATATTTACATGTATCCGAGAATAGCAGATATAAGTTTCTATCACATTCCACAGGATGCAACAAATACATAAATATATAGGATATGTTCTAATACTCTATTTTTCTTTGTACTATGGCCTTCATTGCTTTTGTTATACTAGAAGTTTAATTGTGATACATAAATTGAGTCATCAGAATGTTTCACTTTTCATGATTTAAATAAACCTGACGACAATTAATTTCCAGTGGATGAAGCAAAGTGATGATCAAATTTTAAAAGTGAAAAAAAAAAAAAAATCCAACGCAAAGCATGTGTTCTGAAAATGTTCTCTTCTAGATTTTGTTGTTGGTGGTAGTTGTCCTATAAAAGTGTACAGAATTTTGCTAGCTGATTGTAATTGTTTTCTATGGCTATTTTATCCTGCTTGCCAATAACATTACAATGTAACAGCAGTTTTCACTAGGTAGTCCTATACAACCTATTAAATTTTTAAAGTCGAAAACTTGGTGTTGGAAATTATTGCATCTCTGAAACAAAATGTCAGATTCATTCATGCTGTGAAAAACTATTATAATTCCATTTCTATAAACTATGTCACCCTTGCAAACAATCACTCACCTATTACATGCACCCAAGCACTGAAGACTGGTTTTAGAATCCTAACATCTCCTGTGCTTTTGAAGCAGCAGGAGTAGAATAAAGTTGCTGGATTATACCACTTCCATCACTTTCTGCTTCCTTCCCACTTCACCAAGAAGTAAGTTAAAAACAGAACGAATGAAGGGCAAAACCCCTAACTAAATATCTAAGCATTTTCCAATGATATGATTGGCTTATTGTAAACAATTCACCCGGCAGTGGTTCTATTATTTTTACTAAAGATATTTTTATAGCAAAATGAGTCAGGTTAAATAAAATTGATTGAATATGATGTCTTGGCTGATTTCCTCTTTATTACTCTTTGAATCAAGAGGAAAGCCAACAATCATAAAATGGCACAAGGAATCAAATGGGCAAAATTGATGCTTACTGTACCCCTACTGTCAGGAAGGCAGTAAGACAATCTTTTTAATGATTGGAGCTTTAGAAATATAGGCTCAAGATGGTAATATAAAAACACATTATGGAACGATAGACAGATTTGATAACTATAATAATATAATTGGCTCCATAGAGACAAAAAGAAAATAAAAAGAATTATTTGTAAAGCAACTTTGGGCAGATATCACAGTAAGTAACAGGCTACGGTGCCTCCCAGAGCAAAGCATGTCACACCACTTTCCTTCTTCCAAAAAATATTGTGCTCAATAAAAAGAAGATTCAAACAAGAAATATATAAAAAAAAGTTTAAATGTTTAAAATTGAGGAAAATAAGTAAAAATTGCAACAACAAAAAAAAGGAGCAATTTGATGAATCAAACAGTAGCATAGAGGTGCAAAGTTTTAAAAATGCATGGGATTTTAAATATCTGCTACAACTCTTATGATTTAAATATAATAAAATGGAGACAGGTGAAAATAAAAGCAATGAGGAAATCATAGTTGGAAAAAATCATATTTTTTCTGATCTGAAAGATAATATCAATAGAGATAGTAGGAAGTTACATAGAGGGTGTTTTGGAAGCAAACTTCAAAGAGATCTTGAAGACTATCATTGTTTCAAAGCTCACAGGAAAATGGAAGTTCACGAAGATAGGAGTTTAGGAATGAATTGGGGTAGTACAACTTGAAGAAGTGGAAATACCTAAAAGAAATAGATATAACACAATTGATAGGCTGTCTCAATTTATTTTCTTTTATAAAAGTAAGAAACCTAAAACAATGTGTCCATGAATTTTTGGAAATATAAGTAATGCTTCAAGAGACATTTCAAATTCTAAAACAGATAAAAAAGACAAGCAAAAGAAAATTAAAATATTAACATAGGGTAGGTTAAATGGCCCCAAATTAAATTAAATGGCAAATTAGAAAACATCAAATTAGAAAACATAAAACCTAATATATTATAGCAAAAGATTAGAGAAAGCAGAAAAAAAGATAAATATTAATGCATTATTAATACAAATAATATAAAAATAATATTTAAAATGTCAGAAAATGGTAAGTCAGTTAATATTCTGTTGCATTTCAGCATAATTTAAAGCAACCAATATTTATTAAGTTTCTACCTCTAGAGCACTGTGCAAGGTGCCTGGGAGATATAAGATTGCTAAGGACACAGCGGTTGACCTACCATATTTCTCTGTTACATGAGGGAGATAGAATATACATAAGTTTCTGAATGCAAGGCAAATTGTGGTAAGAATTATAGTTCTGATGCAAATGAAATTTAAGGTTGATGTGAGGAAAGAAGAGTTTCATTTGACTGGAGAGCATCTAGAGAAATGTATCTGAAGAAGAGAGATGATACTTCAACAAGTTGAAGATGTAGGGGATATATTTCAAACTAACGAACATGTTTGTTTTATTTAAAACAACAGAACTTCATATCAACTCCAGAAATAGCATAAATAGAATGAGAAACCAAAGTAAATATGAGAACAAAATTAAAAACTATAATGACAAACTATCGTCACCTATGGTAGGTGAAGAATATTAAATTCTATCTGTTATAGTGTTAAGTATAAATAGATTGAATTCTATTCTGTTCAGAATCACTCGTTCCTCCCAATGCTCCCTATACTTCTGAACCGCTAAGTCTGAGATCATATTATAGGAAGAAGTTTCCTCTGGAGACTATGGCCAGCCTCAGCAGGTTATGATCAGATCCATACTCGTTTCAAGTACAGTACCAGGAAATCCAACAGAAAGTAAAAATATGACAATGGTCAAAGAAGAATGGCAATAATTTAAATTAGAAATTCATAGTTAGTATATTTGGAACTTTCCCACAGGGGACAAGCTTTCTTGGAGAACTTTGGCCAGAGCAACCAATTCGAGAATTATAGAGAATCACATTAACACCGCAGCTACTGCATCTGCTAGATATTTGGGGCCATCGTGATAAATATTGGCTTGGTTAGGGGGGTAAAATAGAATTTCCCTGTATTAGAAAGTAAATAATGATCTAAAATCTGTTATACATGTAAAAATCACAAAAAAACATAAAGTCTTGTCATGTAGTCAGATACTTTATTTTTTAAACATTCTCTTTTCCTTTTTGCTGTTTTTTTTTTCTCCTGGGCGAAAATTCACCCTGAGCTAACATCTGTTGCTAATCTTCATCTCTTTTTTTTCTCCTCCCCAAAGCCCCAGTATATAGTTGTATATTCTAGTTGTGAGTCCTAGTTCTTCTATGTGAGCCACTGCCACAGCATGGCTACTGACAGATGAGTGGTGTGGTTCTGCACCCGGGAACTGGGCCTGGGGCCACTGAAGCAGAACGTGCCAAACTTTAACCACTAGGCCATCAGGGCTGACCCAGTCAGATACTTTAAAAACTATTAAAAATATAGTGACTAAGAAATATAGTAGAAATTGGAGATCTCAATTTTATAATACATAAAATAGACAATGTAAAAATGTAATATCCTAAAGGAGTTACACAACAAATGAGGCCATATTAAAATTGATTTCACCTTTGAATAAATGCCTTCAAAAAATTGTTTATATGCTGAGTGGTATAGATATACATAGTACTTGAAAAAGCCTTATTATACATCTCATATCAAACTTAATACAATATGTTTTTAAGTTATAAATAACAAAAAGTATATAATTGTAAAATAAAATAAATTTTCATAAGTACTGGCTAAATGAAGGAGGAGATTCAGAACAAAAAATTTAAAAATAATCTTTTAACATAGTGAGATTAATAATGTTTTCAAAGGAGTACTTAGAAAAAATATTTTACATGTCATCGTAAGACATAAAGAAAAATAGAAACAATGAAATGTCTCTTCCTAAAAATTCAGAAGGCAGAAAAGCAAACAAATGGAATGAGTAAAACTGAAAATAGAAATAAGGTTGAGAAATAACACAGTATTTATGTTTACAATTTTATCCTAGAAAAATATTAACAAAATTCTTAAACTATGGTTCAACCCAAAATAAAAGAAAATGGTATAGAAAGTAAAATCAGAAATGTAAATAATAACGTGATGATGACTTATGTGAACCTTGTCAAATCGTTTGGAGGAATATTCTTCACAGAAATGAATAAAAACAACATTGTAAAATGCCAAAACTAGTGCAAAATATGATTAGAAAAAAAACAGAATATGTAAGAAAATAATTTTTAAAAATATGCTTTTCATAAATTTCTAAGAACAAAAAAAATATTTATTAACGAATCCAGAGATAAAATGTACCATTTATTGGCAAATAAAATATAATTACAGGTGAAAGGAATTGCCGACTAGGATTAAGCAGAGTTCATTCTAAGACTGCAAGGCTAGTCACTGCCCAGGGGAACTGGTTAATATACCTCATCATTTTAACAGAGAAAAATAGTAAAAAATGTATAATTAGGTACATAAATCCAAAAAAATAATCAATAAAGTTTAATATTCTTTAATTAAAACTTTTAAAAGGTATGAAGACCATTTTTTTTAACTTCCTCATTGCAAAGGGTATACATTTAAGCTATCTTAGTGTATAGCAAGTGTTGATTTACAAGCCCAATTCTTTGGTGTTAGGGTGTAATTACTCATTTTATCAAAGAGCCTGCTGATTTACAGGAAAGAGCATCTACCTCAAGTCATCTTAAATAGCATGTTATTCTAATGTATACAAAAGATGATTTAAAACCTGAATTATCTCATTTAATGTTTGAGAAATGCGTATCATTTTGTTTATTATGGTAATATTATTGAATAAATTGGAGTGTGCTTAGATATTTTCAAATAAATAATACAGTAGTTATTATTGTTGCAATAGTCATTATTATTGGCAATGTATACTTCATAGAGTGCTGTCTCATACTGATTCCTTTGTTATCATGATTATGTGAAGTTTACCGAGAATATAAGAGGTAGGAAACTGAGCCTAAAGGAAACATGGCACTTAAAGTCACCTGGCCAATGAGGATGTAAGTGGTATTGAAATCCACGTTCTATTCTGTCAGACTAGAGATTGAGTATAATCATAATAAATGTTTCCAACTTAATTTGCTTTCTGATGTACCAAATATTGTTTGAAAATATGTGCTGAAGGGGCCTCACAATGAACAATTATTTCTGACAGCAAGGGTGATTTATCGGGGCTCAGTAATTCTTTGGGTTCTTACTACGATGATAATGAAGGTAGTGCTATTTTGAGTTAGGGAGTTGAATACAGATCGTTCAAGTAAAAGAAATTGGATTATGTATTCAAAAGTAAAAGTAGAAAAGGTGATTCATACTTTTACATACTGAATAGAAATACAATATTTTTTATAAATTCTCTTATTTCCTAGAAAACTTTGGATATCCGAATAGATATCAGTAGTCATCATTAACAGAGTTAGAAAAGTTTGAAGTGTGTAACAAATGAAAGATTTGGGCAATATGGATTGATTTTTCTGAGTCCAGGTTGGACCTAAACTAAATTAATGAACTCAATTAACTATAATCCAATTCAAGTCTCTGAATGTTTACTCTGTTTATAAGGTACTGAGTTAGGTATGGAGATCACATGCTGGGTGATTTAAGACTTTTGACATGTTCATTTTTCCTCAGTAAGAGTCATGAGTTAAGGAAACATATTTTGTCCTTTACATTTCTAAGAAATGAATTCACAAAAAGTTTTCCATGAAGTCTGGGTAATTGAAAATAAAGAAGAATGTAAGTAGATATGAAATGAGACGTTATACATATATTACGGTTACGGATTCCTTTCTGTCTATTTTAATTTGCAAAAAGAAAAAAATACAATACCAGGCAGCATTAAATACAATACCTAACTATAATATCATAACACCTATGCTTTTTCCACAATATATATTTTTTCATTCTAACAGAAAACTATAACTTCATAAAGATTCAACAAAGTATGTCCAAACACTAACATGAGGCCTGTCCCTCTGGCAACATAACTAGTCTGACCTTTCTGAATTGTTACCCCTGACTTCTGTTTCTATTGCCTTCCCTTCATCTTGCAGCATGTAAAATAAATTGCTCTATGTTCAGAAATACTCACTCCAGAAAAGAAATAACCTTATACATGTGAAAGAATTCAGAATTCGTCTCAATCTCTGGAAATTTTTTTTTTTATCCTCAAAGTCAATGAAATCCTGTTCAGTGTGATGAGAAGAGCAAAGGTTCTGAGTTGGTCCTGGCTGGGTTTGAATCCGATTTTCTCCACTTGCTAGCTAATGTCCTCTTTCTAAGTTCTTTCTTCAGATTTAAAAAGGACCCAAATCTATCTATCATTCAAAGTTGAGAAGCTTGAATGAGAGGCACTCACAATCCACAGCAGTGGACAAGGAAAGTCAGTTTCTTTTCCTGCTATGAAAATGAGAAAAGAAATGAAGAATCAGAACAAGTAGAAATGCTTGTACTTTAGAGAAAACTGAACTATTATAAAAATTGAAGTGAAAACGTAGGAGACAGAATTCATAAATTGTGAATATTTGTGCCTAAATATGCAATTAATAAGAATGCATATGCTTCTTATTGTACATTATGTTTATTCACTATCATCAAAATTTTGTTGGCTGCATTTAATTTGCAGTTTAAAAAGTACTTGATGTGTGGGTAACAGGATTGCCTCTTATCTGAACACCCTTCTCAGAACTAGCTGAATAGGCAAAGATCACTTGTTTCAAACTCTGACCCCAAATAATTGTACCCATTTTCATAGTTTTCATGAAGGCTGGCTGTATATCTTATAGGTGGCTTCTCTGAGATTTTCCTGTGTACTAGCAATAAACAAGCCAGCTTGAGAGACTCCCCACTGCATTTTAAGTAAACCATCCATGTTATGACGCTGTCTTTATATGTAAATTGTCAGCAATATTTTGAAAGTAAGAGTTAGAACTTGAGAAGGAAAAACAAAATGAATGGAAAGGCAGTCCAGGGTTGATTGTGTAACAGATCGGCGCGAAATGTAAAGGGACCACTTTCTTCTTTGTTATGTCAGAGAAAGGAAGAATCTTAGACATGGATTTTGAGATATTGATGGAACCAAATCAGCACATCCTGTAACTTATCTCCCATATATTAGTATGGGATTTCGATAAATGGAGCTAATGCTATCTGTTGTGGAGAGTGTTGGAAATTCACCATGATGCCCATGGAAATTCCTTCCTTTAGTTGTACCAAGTTAAGTAAAATAATTCATGTTACTGAAAGCTTTCTATCTCAAGCTTCTAAATTTACTTTTTTTGCTCAAGTAATCAAAGCAGAGAAGATAGCAATTTACATAGATAATGGAAATGTTTGGTTTTGATCTTACACTAAGAGTCAAGATTTTTGAGGCTTAGAAATAGAAAAATCCCTTAATATATGTTGTATTAATAAACACTAAATCTAGTTTCTTACACACTAAATAATCATTCAATCACCAAGAAGTGAGTTTTATGGAATATGAAAGGATATAGCGAAATGGCAATTGTGAACTAGGATATTGGTGCAAACATTAAAATAACATGAATCATCAAAGTAATCAATGTGGGGGGAATGAGAAAAATGTAAAATACAAGATCAAATTTGGAGAATGTCCTAAACTTGTAAAGATAGATCATTCTACTTAATTCATATGTAGCAAAATTGGCATTGATCCAATGCGAGTATTTCCTTCTATAACCATTCATAGATCCTTCTATAGCTGTTTAAATCACAGATTAAAAACAAAGCAAAACAAAACATAATCTATTTATTCAAATCTCCAATAAAGACAAAAAATAAGGAGTAGAAAACTATGGCAGAATATGTTATATTTATATTTACTTATCTGTTTTGCCCTTTGCATGTGTTGACCTTGATAAATTAGCTCAAGGCTTGTTTCCTGTGAATCACTAAATGAAGGGGCAGAGATCTGAATTTAAATTTATAAGCATTAGCAAGCCAGTGAGGAGTTCTGAGGCAGAAACTAACACGGAAAAAAAAATGGATAAGAAGCACAATTTGCTGATCACAGACTATTATATAACTGTACAAGCACTGTTACAGAAATACATGTGGGATCTTCATTAATACTGAATAAACTAGTTAATATCAGTTATGAACAGATGGGAGTCAATAAACATTTTAATTGAAAATGACAAGAGAAAATTATATTACATTAGATAACAAAAATGATGCATTTCATTGAAAAGTTTCCAACAATGCCTGTAGCATGTTAATTCCTACCTGCGATAGGATAAAGATTTAATCTATAGGATATGTAAATAAAAGTGGTATAAACTACATTGATATTTCATGAAAGAAAATCCCATGGAAAAACTCAACAATTTCACAAGAACCAGACTGCTTTGCTATTATGTTCAAAGAAAGCCTACTTCAAAATAAAGACTATGTCTTCCTTTAGGGTAGTGACCAGATCTTCATCTTTATATGCTCAAAGTCTAAGCAAGGGCTTGACACACACTGGCCCTCAATAAATGATTGATGGCTGAAGGAAAGTGTCCATGAGTCCCACATCTGATAAATGAGCCATTGGTTCTTCTTGTGGAAATCAAATCTACTGACCACTATCTTTTTCACAACTCCTAACTTAAACTGTGTCAAGGCCACAATATTCAACTGAAAATAATACTATTCTAATAAAAAGCATAATAAACCAAACTTGACTTTAACCAAAAGAAAATGATAAAAACAATTAAGGTAATATTTACATGAAATACCACAGATATAACCTGATATGTCTAACATCTTCCTATTTCTTTTGAGGCTTTTGAGAATTTTGTTTTTGAAAGAATTACATAACTAGAAAGTAATCTTTCTAAAATAGGGAGATTTCAATAATCTATGCAACAACAGTTAAAAATTAGTAGTGATCTTCAAATTCTTCAAAAATGGCTGGTTTCTAGGGACTTAGGCATTGGTAATATTTAAAAATTAAGCTCAAAATGTCATTTCTGATTTTCATCCATTAATGTATTAATGAACACTGCCAAGCTAACACAGATATTAAAGATTTCCTAGCACTTTGCTAGAAAATTGATTTTAAGAGTTTCTGTTTGAGCTCCTTTAAAAAGATTTAATAGAAAAAAGAGCTCTCAACTACTAGTCGGATTTGTAGATGAAAGTTTTTTTTTTTTTTTTTAAGCCATGGAAAGAGCAGTGAACATGAATTCAATACAGGTAACCATGGGCCTGTCAGCATTTCTATTGCAATCTTCATTTAAGAGGGTTTATCATCTCCATCATCTTAGAAACTGTGAAGCTGGGAGTTGGCACAGAAATTAGTAGCCTGGATGCAAATTTGTTTACACAAAACATTTGAATTAGTTCAGCTGTTGATTTAGACATCAACCAAAAACTTTACCTCATGGTTTCTCCATATATGTGAACACTGAGTAAATATTTTGTCCAGACTACATAGTCCAGTCAGTTACAGCACAGAGCCAAGAAATCCAAGGTAGCGTGTTTCATCTCCAGGAGATTCATTTGTGCTTATTCTGCCTGTTCTCCTAACTTTGATCCCTTATCTCGCAAATGCAGATTTTTAGCAACACAAAGCTCAATATTAGAACATGCAGATAGATCAGCATAAATTCATTACCAATATTTGGGGGCAATTCAAATTACACCTCCAATAAAAGATTCAGAAAAGTCATTTTGGTATGTGAAAATATAGTTTAAATATTGAAAACAAAAGCATTTCTAAAAATTGCAAATTCCATGAAATTAAAGTTTTTAAACAGCATCTTTTTATGCTTTAATAGAATAACAAGGTAGACTCATATTCACTTCTCTATATTAAAATACTCATAATAAAATACAACTTAAAATTATGTTTTTAAATTATTGACTCAGTTGATAAACCTCAGATACCTATTATGTTCTATCATAAGACAAAATGAAATTAAGAACATTTTGTCTTCAGATTTCTTTCAAATCAGACAACCCTCATAGTGTAAACAAACGAACAAAAAAATAAAAGATATGTCCCCATAGAAAACTAAAATAGATATTTGAGAAATTAAAACAATATCAAACAATAAAACACAACTGCTAATTTTTATTAAGTAGCTCTAAATGAGAAAACAATGGCTAATGGGAAAGTGAATAAGCTCAAGAAAAGGCACTTTAATTATCAGTCTGCTTCCCCATTCCCCACCAAGATCATGAAAACAAAATGTCAAGTCAATTTGTGATTTAAAATTTCAATAAACTAAAGAGAGTTATTATCAATGTTAAAATGGAGGACTTGGCTGATAATTAGTCAATTCTCAACATTAAATAAAATTCTGGAATGTATAATTGTAGGAAATAGACTTGGAGACAGATTGTAGGTGTATCTTTATCCTTGACTTTTGCCAACCTTGGAGAAATCTACATCCAGCTGTTGTAAGATGTGAAACTATTTAAAATAAGTATGTCCCATTAAAAAGTGTTCAATGTAATAAGTATATTCTACAAATAATACATATGGGGGCATTGTTAGGATATTTGAGCTTTAAAATTAAAATCATGGTTTAAAATGACATCTCTGAAAATATACACACAAAGTTTTAATAATGCAAGTAGAAAAAGGCTAGTTTATATTGGGACAGTCTAAGTTCAGAAAGGACAAAACTACGAAAGTTTGTTACATATGAAAATACATTTTATCACCTTTACAAGAAAATGTAATGCTAATTTTGAGCACTTAATTATAATTTAATACATATATTTTCTTATTTTGTAGACCATGATGTATATTTCAATGCTCCCACTTAATTTTTAGGTTAATCTTTAGATTGCATGTTAAGTTTCTCATTTACCAATATGATTATATGC
Organism: Tapirus indicus; assembly: GCA_031878705.1. Classification (NCBI taxonomy): domain Eukaryota; kingdom Metazoa; phylum Chordata; class Mammalia; order Perissodactyla; family Tapiridae; genus Tapirus; species Tapirus indicus. The sequence continues at coordinate 26,259,227 of CM062935.1, read as the reverse complement.
ATGTATCTGTGTCTCCTTACACAATTACTTCAGGATGTACTGTTTTGAGTCTAATTGGGATTTTGGGGTAGGCACCGTGGTCTCTCCTCTCAAGGAGCTTTACTCCCATAGGTCACTTAGGATTAAATAAAGAGGCTCATAATGCAGTACCCCATAAAGAGAAACATGCACTGGCCAGGGAATTTAAAGACTGGTTTGCACTCTCTAGCTTAGCAAATCACTTCATTTCTCTGACCAGTCTCCTCTTTACGTGAAGATACACAACTACAGCTGTACTTTTAACCAGTGTGCACTTATGGAGCGAAGTAGACTAAGTGGACGGAGTTTGGATATGAATGTTTTTTAAAAAGCACATTCCCTTGCCCCCTCAAATAAATCTAATGTACATTCCCTGACTATTGGACACTAGACTAGATAGGTTATAAGAACTCACCTATCCTTCAAATTCTATAGAACCGAATTGAAGATTAAGGTAACAAATGGAAGGATTTATTTGCCAAGGCTTATGATACAATTGCTAAACAATTTTTAGGCCCAAATATTATTTTACATGGTAATCCATAAATCATCTGAATTCATAAATTTTAAACTTTACTCACGAGCACTAGAGTAGGATCTAAGGATTATAAGTTTTGATTCTGTTTTTAGGCACTTAATGCACTAAATAGTTTTGTATCTTTTAGTGACATATTTAACTTATGTATTATTATGCATTTACTTCACTCATTATTGCTTATAAAACTGGAAAGTATCTTTCACATCTATCATACAGAATCATTAAAAGAATAAAGTTAGGCAACTTAAGTAGAAGATGTTGAAAATTACAAAACTAGTCTTTATGTATTACTGTAACTATAAGATATATATACAAAACATGAATATTAATTTTAGGCTTTCTTTTAAATTGAATTCTCAAAGTTTCAGTTTTTCTCTTAAAAATGAAGAGGTTTAATTAGTAACTTAGTCATTTACAGTTTTAACCTTTGATAAGTCTATGAGCTTCTGAATCTATTATCATTTCAGATTTCACTCAACCACTAGCTAAGCACATGATCCTGGAAAGTCATTGCACCTCTCTGGCTTCAGAAAATTGTGGATAATTTGGAAATGGAGATAATAATCTGTACATAGGAGATAACAGCTATCTCCCAAGATGCTTGTTAGAATTCAAAGCAGGAAAATGAAGGAGAGAACCACTGTTTAAAATGTAAATGACACACTTTATATAAAGGGTTTAACACAGAGCTTCTCACATATAAAAAAGACATGACAATGGTACCATTTCCCCAAACATAATAATGTCCCATATCCTCTCTCTATATAAAACACCTCTGAGCCTTCTACAGTCAACCTGATGGACTAGTATAATGGAAAACTATAATATATCACTTGCTTTTTCAGTGTTATTTAATATTTAATAAATCCACTTCTGGAGACTCTATGTCTATTTATAAATTTCCTTTCAAAGTGATATCCAACCATATTTTTTAAAATGTCATAGTTTAAAAAATTCTCACCATTACTTTAAACTATGTAATCACAAATATTCCTTTAAAATTTGCTAACATAAAGCAACAGAAGGAAGAAGGATTTATAATCTTGAACATTAAAAACTCAGCTTTTAAAAGAATCACTCATTAATTTTTTATATATTTCAATTACTTTCTGAACATTTAAACACCTCAAATTTAGTAACATTCACTATTTTGGAAACTTTACTCCCATACCTTAAGGAGACTTTTAAAATATTTCACATATCATTAAAATTGAAGATAATACCTTAAAGTTTTTGATTGTTCTTGCATTATTTATATTTATAAAACATACTATTATTTCTCTGGTACAGTTTTGAATGACACCATTGTCATATAGAAGAAATGTGCAGATGAAAATACAGATGAATGTGTAAATCTTATGTTAATATGACTTAAATATAACAAAAACACGAGGAAAATCAATTAAAAACAGATTTTCTAGATTTAAAAGCCTTTACATAAGAAATTGTGCCCAGATTATAAGAAGAAATAAGAATTTTATTTTTGGTGCTATCCCTCAAAATTTTTCATGAGACACAAAAAATAGTCAATACATACACTGGTTTTATTTTTGTAGACTTGTAATATCAAGAAATAGACTTTATTGAAGATATGATTATTTATTTGACATACATATTATATCAGTCTTAGAAAATGTTTTCATTCCATAATTGTTTCTTTTTGTCTTCTACCAAACAAGTATTAACATTTTAAAAAAATTTTACCAAAAAACATATAATCACTAACATTCTTATATGGTACTAATTGATATATGGCACTTAAATATTAACTTTTGTGATTGTTTTCATTGGTGCCAAGCAAACTCTCTAGTAAAATTGATAAGGTATAGTAAAAAGAGAGTTGAACATGAACTTGAATGCCCCATGATCTAGTCTCAGTTCTGGAGCTAATCATCCTTATAACCTAGTAAAAATCACTTATCCTTTCTAGCCCTGTGCATTTACTGTATAAAATATCAGCAGTGAACCAGCTGATATTTAAGAACTCTTCCAGCCTGTAAATACCATGATTTGTGACAAGATGAATTAACAAGTTCATGTAAGTACAGGAATCAATCAATATTAAAATAAATCAATATTGGACTGCAATGGATGAAATTAGCCCAGGAGCAGGGGTAACATTTTTAAGCTATGGGTCTTTCCCTGTTTCATAGAGCCAGCACCTGAAGTAACTGTCTATGGGTGATAAGCAGAAATTTCAGAGTGTTCCTCCAGTATATAGTAGCCTGGGAACTCAGCCAAAGTGAAATAATAGCTAGTGAAAAGGTACTACATTTTTAATTTACTGCTATGGACAAGTTAGGGCTGGTGGTGTTAGGGATGACGTGTGTGGGAGTTCATACTGGCTTTGCACATGGAAGTGTATTTTAATAATACTTATGATAGCTACTAGTGTCAGTCAGGCACCATGTACGTTACATGCATGATCTCCCTATAGGCCTACTGATATTCCAACCTTTTTTATAGATAATGAAACTGAAACTTAGGAAAGCTGAGTTGCTAGGACAAAGATAATTGCTGGCAGAATCATGACGACTTCAGGACTTGGTGGCTCCAGAGCCCTTGCTCTTTCCACTTTACTGTAGTGTAGTGGTTCTCAAACTTTAGAGCACATCGGAATTACCTGGATGAGTTGTTAAAAAACACTAATATCTGTGCCCAACTACCAGGACATCTGTTTCAATAGGCTGGGGTGGGGACCCGCGGATTCATATTTCTAGTAAGTTTCCAGAGGATGCTAATATTACTTGTTCAGGAACACTTTGAAAATCACTATAGTGCTAGCATTTAAGAGCCCATAGAATAATATCATGATATCTAATGCCACATGGTTACCACTGATATTCTTGTTATCCAGTTGCAAAGTATATGATGCATATGCTAATGTTCTAAATTTAGACTTTTTTAGAGGAGATTTCAAATTGGGTTGTGAGCAACAATCTGTGATTATATAGAAAATATTAATCCTTAGGAATCCTCAACCAGCACCAAGCAAGAGCTTAGCAAAGAGTCTGATGGCATGAAATGCATTTGATAGCTGCCAGATTGGAGGCTTGAGAGAAAGAAAGGTGACCATCAACACTGAGACCATGAATACTGGAAGGCATTCAGCAAATTGATTTTTCTCAGTGACATTTGTAAAAGTGATATTCCTGATGAGAATGAGAGCCTTACAAGATTCTGAGAAAATTGTGTAGACATGGAGATTGATCTCCCTGGAAAGTACCAGGAATCACCCACCTGCTCACTCTGAAAGAGGAAAGATGAATTTGGTAAAGATAATATGTGTTCTAGCATTCTTATCGGATTGCATCCCAAATCCAAATCAGAACTACCAGTGAACTACACACCTCTTTGCATTATGAGTAAAGGGAATGGAAGAAATAGATAGAAAGAGAGGCTATGTTTTAATATATATATAGATAAAATAAAATGGCCTTAAGTTTTATTTGTCCCTCACACATTTTTTCCTAATCTCTTCATCTGCAATCATTTTACTTCTAATCTCCCAAACATTGGAATTCAAAGTGCAAGAAGGCATATTTTCTCATATAGTCATGTTGCCTAAAGCAACAGGTCCCTCCTCAAGACACACTGCTTGGTCCTTCAAAGTTCTTTTCCAAACTGGACAAAACATTGAAGATATTGGATATCCTGAAGCCCTTTCTGGAGACCCCTATGTTAAGTGAAAGAAAGTCATCTCTTGGGACACAAGAAGTATATTTGGAGCCTAGGGAAGTGAACTTTAGTCCCTTTCACTCATTTGGATTTGAGACCTTAAGCATTTTAGCAGTAGGGTTTTTGCCCCATGAGTGCAATGGCATTATTAATTGCTCTCTCTCTCTTACCCTTGTGTTTTATCAAATCTCTTATGATAGGGTTTTACCATATTTAGAACCACGTGTAGATGCCATTTGTTACTGCCTTATTTTATTATTTCATGTTTCTGTAGACACCAAATTGTGTGTTTAGGGAAGAGACATGCATACCCAAAATCTAATCAGCTACCCCACAAATAGTAATGCTAATTAATGTCAGGAGCTGTAATAACTGCTGCAACTAAGTCTATGCTCCTAGAGCACTTAATTTATTGAGTAATTCTACTCCTTTTCTCCTTGCAGTATCTCAAAGGGCTGGCATCTGGTTTTCACCAGGCTAAAACCTGCTCCTTAATTATTTCTGCTAACACTCTTCCTACACTGGTTTGATGCAGCCGATCCCCTCGTCTCCACCCCCACAACCCCAGAAGATTCAGGAAAATACGGCGCGGTGCTGCACAATGACATTTCAGAACAATTTCCACAAGGTAACTGCCCAGGGGAAGTTGAGTTCAGAATGCCAGGAGCTGTTCAAGTCTTTTCAGGGAGGTAAATTGGGTTGGGTTAGCAACTCGGTGGTGCAAAGCCTCCCGAAGGCGCCGTGTTCAGGGAGAAGGGAATCCGCCTTGTTGCCTGAGTCGATTTTTCTTTCTTTGGTCGTCCTACTTCATTATTATTCTGCAATGCGCTGCATTCCCCATGCGTGTCCCGCTTTCAGCCCTCGGCTGGCCACACCGGCGGTGCTGGGAGAGGACCACACGGCGACCGGGATGACCCCGTGCTGTTTCATTTCTTCTGCCCTTTCGCCTAGGGTCCAACTAAGCCCCCAGTGGCGCTTGAACCCTGGGACTGCCCCCCTGCTTGCCTTTTCCCCCAGCGACAGAGCTGGGGTGGGGATGAGGGCGATCGTAGAGGAACAGCAATCCCCATTACCTGTTCCCCAACCGGTTTTTCGAACTCCCCGAGTGCCTGTTAGAGAAGTTGTTTGAGCGAGGGCAGCGCTGCGGTCAGCTCGGGGAAATGGAGCTTTCTCGGTGCGTCCGCCCGATCGGCGACAGCGGTGGGCGCAGCACCACCGACCATGTAGAGTCCCGGGAACATAAACGTACTTTTATGTTTCCGGCTCGGACACACACATACATCCACTCCCGAGACCTCCCACAGGCTCCTCCATGTCGATCCATGTGGACCCCCTCCTCCCAGCAATACACACACACACGCGCGCGCGCGCACACACACACGCATACGCCATAGGCCAAGGCAGGCACTGTTTCCAGTGGTCTGTGGACCCCTGACCCAAACGCAAAGGTTACCTCCCAGCAGGTGGCTTGATCTTGTTAACCTTAAGGGAAAGGTTTTGATGGTGTTGATGGTAGTGGGTGGTTTTGTTTGCTGTGGTTATTGATTTAAGACATTAACCCACCCCACCCCCCTTTAAAAAGCACCCTGAAGATATAACAGATATTTTCCTGACCTCTCAGGTCAGACTGTCGCCTTGAGGGTGGGGAGTGAGGCTATTCGTCCCCGCAGGCAGGCGCGGGGCTGAGACCTCCGGGCGCGGCCACCTCAGGCCAGTGAAAGGTCTAATGAGCGCTGCTGGCAGCTCTCCTCCCTCACGGACACTGCGACCCTTGCCAGTACTAATTAACGGGGGGAGAGGTTGTGAGCCTCACTCTTCCAGAAGAACTCTGTGGCAGGAGTAATATCTCCGTGGAGTTCCCAGCGCACGCGGAAACATATGGATCCTTCTCGAAGTCCAGGGTCCTGCGAGAAGCCCTGGAAGCACGCTGTGGCGCATGATGGGGGACGGGGCACGCTGGCTCCCACCTGCTGTGGACCCAGGTCAGAGCTTTCTGTACCTTCTCTGCACGGTTTGTGTGCTCCCCCGGGATCCCCCCCCCCCAAGAAGCATGGGAAAGCACCCCGGAGTGTCTGTTTACGTGGGCGGGACGTTTAAGCACGACTTGGAGATTCACAGTTTCTATCTGGGTGAGACCTAAGCAGACACGCTGCAGCTGCAGGCTGCGTTTCAAAAGCCCCAGCCTGCCGGCGTGTGTGTGTGTGTGTGTGTGTGTGTGTGTGTGTGTGTGTGTGTGAGCTCGAAATAGGCATGCATCAGGTCTAAGCAGCCCCCGTCCACCCCCAATTTGCTGCCCTCCACCGCCTTTTATTTCAGGTGATGATGGTGGAGATAAAATGCCCAGAGAGGGTTGGCTCTCTTTTCAACCCCACTTGAGCGGCTCAGGCCTACTACCAAAGGCCACTTTGTCTCCTACTCTGAGGCGTTTCCTCCCACTGAGCCTCTTTGTCATTGCTGTTGCAGGCAGAGGTGAGTTGGTGGAGGGATGAAAAGTGTGGGCAGAAGGAGGAATTCTTGTGGCCACAGATGTTCACGCGGAGAACCGCGCGCCTCGGACGTCCTGAACCCTCGCACTAGCCTCTATTAGGACCTGCGAAGCCCTTAGAAAGACTCCCCATTCTGAGCTTTCCCGTGGGCCTGAGAGTCCAGAAGACACAGTGTAGAAGACAAAATTGGGCATAGACATTGGGGGAAACCACATTTAAGCCACTGCAGCAGTCTTAGTTTTAGGAAAACCTTGAGACTGAGCTGAAATTAAAATAAAATAAGGGGAGGGGGAAGGAGAAGCAGCAGCAACTGTCAAAACTGGCACTACCCGGCGATAGGGAACAAGTCTAAAGCATACAGCCTGCGTAAGTTTGTTTCTCAGTATCTGAAGACAGCATTCCAAGTTGTAAAATATAGGAGATACCTTCCAAGTGGCAGAAAAGTGACAAAGAACCACCTTACTACCGTTAAAAAATTTTTAACAGTCCATAGAGAATTGATTTTGGATGGGACCCAAGCACTGTGTGACACACTCCTTCTTCCCAATGTCCCCCAAACTGGAATATACTCAGTGGAAAACGATTATCTCAGTCCCAAGTCCGGGAGCTGTGAGTAGAAGAGAGGGGTCCCGTTTCCAGTGCCATTTAAAGCAGAATAACGCGTCGTTCCTTTCTGTCGGCGCGTGTTATTGGGACAATACGGTAGGTGCGGGCAGCCGGGCTGTAATTGCAGGCGGCGCGGCTCGGTGTTTGTCAGGCTGGCGTGCTCGCACTGCTTCGGAGACTGCCTCCCCTCTTCTGCCCCCCGAATGTGTTTTGACTCAACAGGTATCGCATGGAAACTCGCACTTAACCCCCGGTCACCCTCTAGCAGGAGCCACCCCAACATTTTCCTAACCGGGAGCTGTTGCTGGCTCCCTGCGCCTCCGCCACGCGGAGCGCGCGTCTAAGCAGGCAGCCCCAGGGCCGTCCATTAACCACCGACTCCCAGTGGCAGGCGAACTAAGCATAAATGCGAGGCTCCTCACACGTCGAGCCGGCTATGAAAACCCCTTGTAAGCAACCCGAGCCGCGTTTTGTGCACTGGGCAGTGTAGTTATGTCGCTTAGGGCAAGCGTTTTGGCTTAGAGCTGCCCTGAGGCTCCAAGAAAAAAAATAAATAAAGCTTTAAGGAGCAGGTTGGGATTACAAGGCAGTTGCTGCCACAGAAACCAGGGGCGACTTCTTGGCATTTAGGGATGCAAATTAAAATTCGAGACATGCCACCCATCATTGGTCTTAATAGAGGGAGAGGTAACCCCTCCAGCTCCCTCCACCCAAAAACATGAATTATCATTTCCACTGAATGCAAATGGGTTGCCTTTTGTGGGGGGACAGCCAGCTGCAAGCTGGACAATAAACTGTTTCATAGAGAGGCGGCCCGATTGCGGTTCAGAGAGGCACTCCTTTACAAAGGAAGAAGCGTCCAGTTTGTGTTGACAGCCGTGGCGCGCCTGGGCCAAAACTCCCCCCACCGCCCACCCCCTGACACACAGACACCGGGGATTTGAAACTAGCTTCACTGAAAGCGACATCCCTCGCGTCTATGCGAGCTGCCATGAGTATGTGGAGGTGAGTGTTCAAAAATGATGGCATGAGTCATAAACACCTCCTGAGTATTCTTTGCAGCAATTAATGGGCAGCAGGGTGCAGGAGAAGTTGTGGAATAGACCTGGGGATCTATTTTCTCCCCTAGGACAGCTCTCCTTCCAATGATCCTGACTGCCTCTTGCCTTCCTGCTTAGGAATAAATTTTACATCCCACCCACCCCCTCCCCTTGTCTGTGCATGTGACACTCACTCTACCTGTCTGAACGCTGAGACTTGCTGGGGATTTTCTTTTTTGGTCGTCAGCTAATGACTTTCCTCCTACCTTCATTCATCCCCAAAGGTGGATCTTTACACTTCGTGGCTTCTCAGACCATTTTAAAGCCTCATTTTAAGCCAAACCTCTACCACAGGACCTAGGGAAGCTTCCCGACCATTTATCAACGCATAAGAGCTCACGTAGAAATAATTCACAGATGCATGCAGACATTCTTCTTGGGGTGGGGGATGCTTGGAAGACCCCTGTGCTCTAATGCATTTAAAATCAGCACATTCCCAGCATGTCGGTAACTTTCCTACTCGAAAGGGTTAAAAAGCATTTACAGGAGTGTCGTTAATACAAATATTCCAGCTAAAGCATCAAACCCCACTGGTTTGACTAGAAATCAAGGTAATCTTCACCACCAAGAAAAGTCTTGCAGAGGAATTTTGCCTGAATATCCACTAGTTAGAGGCTATACGAATCAACTCACGTATTCGTTTGAGCATACTGCAAGAATATTTATTGAGCACAAGCTCAATCACTGCATTGAACGCCAAATCTGGCAAGCAAAATGCATTTCCTATCTCAGGGGGGTGAAAAAAGGAGCTGTGAATCAACTCCTTCTTCAGTATTATCATGACTATTTTATCCGTGAAAATTGCAAAGTAAGCTACCAGCCTCTCTCCGGCGAGAGAGAGAGAGAGTCAGCTCACCTACATCCAAAGCAGAGGGGACCCCGAAAGCAGACCTACCTTTCACACAAGACACCGTCAATAAAAAGACGAGGTTCCAAAACGTAAATCCACTTTTAATCCCCATTTTCTTCATCAGGATGAAGTCTAGGCGGCCACATTTAGCGCATCTTCTCGTGCCAGGCTCCCGGGGTTTGGATTCCTTTGCTCGGCGTTCCCCTTTGCGGATCCCTTTCATATTATTCGCGAGCTCCTAATTCCTGCTCCTCAGCCCGGCGCAGTGGAGTTGTTGCCGTTGTTGGTGCGCGGTCACAGCTCGGAGTGAATGGTGTTTCTGGGATACCACAGCAACCTTGACGAGGACTCAACCATCTCTCCAACGGGGGCACAAAGTCTCCGCTACTCTGGATTCTGTCTTTTCTTGCGCTTTTTTTCCCCTCCACCGAAATCTACCTCAATTCTAGCTCTTTATAGCAACCACCGGAAACCACTAGTGAGCTTCTTAAAGCCCAGCTCCGCTCTCTGACAAACTCCCCACAATATTTGAAATTAAGGGGCTTGGTTTTTTTTTTTTTTTCTTTCCCCGAATAGATCAATTCTGCCTGTAAAAGCAGCCCAAGAAATATTGTGTTAGTGAGCTCTCCATTGCAGCCTGTGAATACAGAAGCACGTTAGAGGAATATTTTAATCAGAGGATCTGTGTTGCTTTTGGGGAAACCGTGATCATAATGAATCGGGTTCCATCGATGCCCATGTCGTTATAATGGGACATGTGTTACTACTGTAGTTGCAGTATATTTCAGGCAGGCGTCTCGCATTTATTATCCTGTGATTTAATTGAAAAGATCACAAAGAAGAATTTATTTGCACACATGCATTCATATATTCAAATGCCTACGTGTAAACTCGGAACCGAGTTTTTATGATTCGGTAAACCGATTTCATCCTTGACCAGTGAGGAGATGGGGTGGGGAGAGAGTCAGTCATTTCCCCAAATAGTTCGCCCTTTCATCCTCCCTACCCCTTTTCAGCTGATGTGCGCCGCAGCTAAACTGCTTTATCGCTGGTAGTTATCTAGAACAGACCCATTTGTCTTAATTCTGAATCGACCCCAAGTATGTAAATAGGAGGTTTCTTTCAAAACGGAAAATGTATGTACCTATACGTCTGGACTTGGTAGCCCCACACACCACTTAAGGGTTAAGATTGTACAAGGGAAGAGTTCTTGCGCCATCTACTGGCCAACGCTAAGTCACTCGCTTCTCTTGCACATCTATGAGCGACCCTTATTCTCTCATCCAAAGGTGTAGGGGAGCTGCGTCCCGAGACCAGTATGTTTTGCTCCTGTGTGTCAATTTCCTAATCTTTTTCGGCTGGTGCTGGCCTAGATCTTACAACCAGAAGTTCCTTAAACTAGGCGCGGGATTGGTGATCTGACCTTTTCGGGAATCTGATCCCATCTCAGGAAAGGGGAGGGCTGCAGTACTGGTTCTGGAATAGATAATCGAAACTGCTTCTGGCTCCATTTGCATGCCAAAGGCTACCAGGGCGATTAGAATCTATCTACAGGAAAAATACAGGACGTGGTCGAGAGGACTGCCCGATTTGATTTTGCAGCTCTCCACATTCCCACAAATGATGGCTCCCGACCTGTACGCCACACGATTATCCTGGCCAGCTTTTGTCCCTGGGCTCCGTGTGGAGCCGCTGGCTCAGGGGAGCAAGGCGTTTGCATCTGGAGGGAGTTCTGCTCTGGGAAGTGGGCACACTGCGAGGGTCTATAGGCGTGCGTGGTGAGTGGGTTCAACTGCAGGCGCAGGAAGGATTCTGAGCTCTCCCAATAAGTGGCATTTTGTGTTTGTCTGTGCTTCTCGCAGGGAGTGTGTGCGTGTGTGTATACGCGCGCTGTAGTGAAGGGTAAGAGTGCATGTGTATGGAAGATGATGAAAGATGAGATTTTCTGTGCATGGGTGTTTTCCCAAATGTGCAGTTTATATGCATGTGCATGCGTGTATGTTCACACATGTGTGAGTGTGTGTTAGGGGGGAATTTCTCTCCTGGGTAGGAAGCCTTAGCAAGAGGCAAAAGCTGTAGATGCCCAACTGACCTCATTAAATTCAGAGAGGTTCATTAAGGGCAGTGTGGCAGATCACTGTTCCTTTCCACCAGCGCTTTCATTTTCGGCATATGCAGATTTTGAAGGGGAGTGGGTGACAAGGTTGGGACTAGACCATGACTGGGAGGATCAACACTGAAAACGTCATTAGCCTGCTCAGCCACCTTGGTGGTGGCTCTGGCATTGATTTCAGTGAAGATGTCAGAGTGTGTTGCTGCTGCTGTTGCCTTTGCTGGACTGAACAAGGAGTTAGATGCAAACGGGTCCTTGGACCTAGTGAGAATACTCCACAAAACCCTCCTTACCAAGTGTGCAGAGGTTAGCTACCTCAACTGAATTCACTTTTTATCAAAAGAAAACAAAAGTCTTGGGTGTATGTAATCTATTTGAACATATGGCTATATACCCAGACAGGAGGAGTTAAAAACAAAAAACTTTATTTCTCAAAAGTCAGGAGTATTTTAATAAGAATTATCATGCAAAAATAAACTTTGACTATGGGACCATCATGGCTAGTAGGAAGATACCAATTTCTAATATTTATTTTCAAATATGCTAATCCTATAATCCAATTATCTTTCCCTAAATGAATCCTGCCTGTCATTTCCATGTGAAGCTGTTAGAAGACTTATCTGGTAGCTCATAATACTTTGAACAATATTATAGTTTCTAGTTTCTCATACAGCTCATAATAAATCACAAACTATTTTCTACCTGCATCTTCCAGCTCCTGAGACAGGATGGAAAATCATATTTTACAGATGGGAAAAGTTAAGGCATGGGGAAATGAAGTGGTTTGTCCAAGGTGATCATCAGGAGAACTGACATTTAGTCCAATACATTTAGTGTTGGATCAAACTCTTGTCTTTCATGCTAAACAGGCTCCTCTTCAAGGGAGCATTTCCAAAGGTATTCCAGAAACAACATTATCAGCCAAAAATCCTGGATAAGAAATCCCTCAATTTCTCCAGGAGGAAAAATGCAATGTCTAAATTTGGAATGAAGAAATCATCTATCTCAGCTGATCTGAGGGCAAAGCAGCACAGTTATACATAGGTTTGTTTAAGGCTTAGAAAGAGAAGATAAAAAAATAATAGCTAACATAATAGCAAACATTAAGTGCTTACTGTATGCCCAATAGTGTGTTATGTTTACATGGCATATCTTATTCAATCTCACTACAATTTGCTGAGATAAGTGCTGTAAATGTCCTCATTTTATGGATGAAAAAATTGACACATGAAGAAGTTAACTATCTTGTCTTGCCCAAGGTAATATATCTAGGAGGAAATGTGAACCCATGGTATCCAATTTCTGAGCCAATGTGCTCGCCCACTGTATTGTCCTATGCTAGCTCCTACAGATGTTTGTTTTAAAATAGTGTAACAACAAAAATATGATTTTCATAGTAAATTTACCTACAAAATCATGGAAAAGCAAATAGTTATAAGGTAATTTATAGGTGATCAAATTTTAAAACACATATGTAGACATAGAAAGAATTTTTTTTTTCTTTTTATACTTGTCAGTTACTGAAAATCCACTCCCACATTTTTTTTTTTTTTTTTTTTACTTCTTGCAGTCTATTGATCTTCTCACATACAGGTCAAGGAAAAAAGTGACTTGGCAAGGATCATCAAGCCAATCACAATGATTAAGTACTCTTGAGGGTTTTAAAAAGAGTTGAGATCAGAAATGGACAGATTCTTTGAACTGGAAGTGCCAAATTTCCATTCCTTTTCAGTTCCCTCCAAAATACCTATGGAATACAAATAAGTTAAATCTTAATAAAAGGCTTATTTGGCACATAAAAGGGAGAAAAGAATAAGCACCTTTTCAAAAATTGCTCTGAATTAAACCAGGTCCTCAATATGTATCTACTCTGTTTTAGCATCACAGGGGCAATATCACAGAAAAATGACCAAAACAGAAGGAGTACACTGGAATAAAAAACATAAAGACTTTGATTTTGAAAAGAAGTGTTATACTTTTGACAGAGTTATGAATTTAGAAAGTGTTTTTCTTAATTCGTGTCACAGGTATACAGGTTTACATGAGGATTATTTTCCAAATGCAGTATTGATTTTGTGATAGAAATGTTCCTGCCTGTTAGAGCTGAATGCCCTCTGATTGTAGAAATACACTTTTTAATTAAAAGGCTCAAATTTAAATCTGTGGGTCTGTGGGGGAAAAGAAAAACTAGTTAGAGTAAAATAAAAATGTTAATGATTTACAAATAATCAAGCAGGCTCTTTCCTGTTTGTTTGCAGTTTATATATAGAATTCATTGCCAGGAGAGTAGGAGAAAAAGAGGAACTCATTTTCTCATTTTTCTGTAAATGTCCATTCTGAGATCCCTCATGTCTGACCTCTCCAACTCCTGGGAAATAAAACATTTGAATTTAAATGTTGAATCTAGAAAAATGAGGGAATTCTAATTTAAGTCTGTACATTTCCTTGATTTGCAATAGTCCCTATTTGGTGAGGAGAAAAGAAAGAGATCTAATATTCACGATAAGGTAAGTTTTCCTTAAACAATCATATTTAAGAAGACAAATTATCAGGCATATAAAAGTATCTGTCCACCTGTTAATTGGGAAGCATCGTTCAGAGGTGGAGATGAGTCTCTTGTAAGTGTTACCAAGTGCGCCTTCCTAGGCATTTATTCCTCTTACGTCCTGCCTCCTCTTTCAATTTCATTAATAGTGATGCTTAACAGGCATTTCAGCCTTTTTAACCCTTAACCACATTAAGAAAGTCAGAGGCTGAAGTTTCTATGTCACATAAGTGCGGTGAAAGCATATTTTAAAGAATGAGAGAACAGAAAAGTCTTAAAACTGAAGGCAGTATCTATGACTGTATCCATAGAAACAAAGCATACTTTGATTCCAAAGAAAGCTTATTTTTGACATGAGCCACATATATAATAAATTTAGTACATCAATGTTCAAATTTTCTTAACTGATACTGATAATTCCTAAATATAGACAATATAATATATAGATAGTTTAATGTAAGCTCTATGAGCCCATTTTCCTGAAAGAAGAGAAGCAAGTATGGTGAATAGTTGGGGGACACGTGGGCAATGATTCTAAAAGAAGAGAGAGAAGAATTGAGAGAATCTTTAAAGACCTTTCTGTTTGTCTTGCTTATTTCACTCTCCTGCTAACCCTGGGCCTTAAATCACTTACCTTGTCTCCGTGTAGAGGAATAGAAATAAAAAGTTAAGCAAAAGGTAGCTTTGCCAAACAATCAGCGTAGTCCAGGTCTCTTCTTTTCATAAGTAATAAAGTTTTTTTGCTTATATGATCTGAATAAATCTCAATTCCCAGTATAGCAGATCTTTTTATCATCATTTCTTTAGCTCTAATATAGTTATGTGACATCAGCCTCAAATGCACTTGAGAATACATAAATATTTAGAGAACGTAAATCAAAGGTGTGGGTTTCAAAAGATACCAATCTATCAAAATTACTATCAAATTGCAATACGTATTTGGTTTCAGAACCTGAAGTTATTTGCAAATACTCTTATCATCTCCTAAAAATTTAATATTCTGACTTTATCATCCACATATTCTCTGCTAATCTTAAAATTGATTATAATTTCTTGAGATAAATGCATGTTTTCAAATATTCAGAGTACAGTAAAACCACTAATACATTCTATTTTGCAGCTTTCTAGTCTATTATAGATTAGGTAGCCTCTATGAGACCTTCTTTACATTTTATTTTATTTACCTACTTAAACATCGGTTTTATGAAATTTTGCTGAGAAATCTAAACATTAGCAGTAAACAATTTTACAACTGAAAACAATTTTAATCCTGGAAAGGTGTGAGCATTTGTTTCTTAAATTATACTTGATCTTAAAGTATACAGAAGTCCCAGCTAAGCAAAACACATCCCACAGGTAGAAGGCAAGTACATGTTACCTGTGCTTAAAATTTCCTTTCATAAGACAGTGAAGTGGTTTTGCCTGTGATAAAGCAGAATTAATTAACTTTTTATAAATATAACTGTGAGGTTATGTTTTCCTAAATATTTATAAACTCTTAAATTAGAGAAACCATCAATAATTGTACTGTTGGAAGTTTCACAAATTTGAAGTGTATAATCCATATATGTGTATACATGTGCTGTGTCTAAACCATATTAAAAGTTTGAATATTCATTACTGCATAATTTGACCCAAAGGTTAAACTTCCCAAATGATCACGAATGAGTCAGTTATTTCATTGGTTTTTCAAATTTATCTAAAATTAACAAATGTGGAAATATTTCCCAGAATAAAAGTACAGGAAACCAAACAATGTAAGCGTCCTTTCTTCAGAGGAAGATAGCATTGACCTTGACTTAGAAGGATCATTTTGGCCATCAAAGGAAAGAAAATCAATGCAGCTGATTTTGGTTTAGCTACACATAATCCAATTTAGATTGTAAATGCAAATATCTCTCCCATCTGGACAGGGATCAGTTTCATCTTGACTTTGTGTAGCAAGTATCATTTTCATTTGTGTGTTCATTCATTTGTTTAAGCAATCATTTTGAGCTCCTATTACAAGGAATCAAAACCAAGAATTGCACATTACTCTATCCTTAAGGAGCTTACAATGTAATAGAAGGGATAGAGTATATTCTTGAGTAATAACAGTGAATATCAACATAATATAACCACTTTAAGAGAGATGCCTGTAAAACACCAAGATGGCGGGATATTATTTATAACTGGGAGATTGGAGAAAACTTCAAGGAAGAGATGTACATTTGAGCCATTCTACATTCATCTGGGGATGGTTGACAGGAAAAGTCTTGATGAGGAGGTTGTTTTCCAGAAATATTATAAATAAAATTAGAAAAGCTATAAGCATATTCAGGATTTAATCAATTAGGTTAACTGATACTTTTAGAAAAGACATGGCAGATGAGGCCAGGAAGGTAAATTTAGCCAGAGAGAAGTGGGAATTGGGAGACAATAAGAGTTCTTGCCAGTATTTCCTACATTTTTTTCTTTAGTAGACCATAATGATTGGTCATTTCAAGTAAACTTCCAGTGGCACATTTTTGAAACAACTCAATCAATGGATTGTTTCATTGAATAAGCAAATCAATTTGTTTCAGTATTTTGTATGCAGTGGTTTATAAGAAGAATCAATTTAACCTTTCAAGTTGATTGAAGTCATCAGGCATTTATTATAAACATACTAAATAAGGTTCAATCATTATTAAATGATATAATTTAACATAAATATAATACATAAAAATAAAATATACAGTGTATACTATTAATATTCATTAATATATAATATAAATCAATAGATCTAGAATATTTTTGTCTCTGGCTATTTATAGTAACACTTTGAACAAATGCTATATTTGCAAATGTATAGAGAATTTACCTCATTATCCAGTGTATGAATATCAATCTGAATTTTAGGAGATTTCACATGTCTAGAGTAGGCTCATAGGCTCAAATCAACATATGATTTCTATATGGATACAATAGCAGCAACATCTCTTAGGAGGTTAAGCTGTCCAACAATTACAATGTCATCATCTTTCAATTTGTCCGCTTCAATTTTGCAGAGTATGCTGCTTCTGGGATAAACAGAATCTTTACCCTTATTTTTCCCAATTAGCTTTTTCCTTTTCTGAAGCAAAACAACAAACAAGCAAAACACAAGCCAACAAAAACAATGTCAAAACAAACAACAAACAAACAAACAACTCTATTCCTGGTTAGATATCTTGCACATTCAGTGATTAGAAGACAGTTGGGAGAAGGCATAGGATGGATGAATGCAAATTCTTCCTTTCCAAAGGAAAAAAAAATAATAAATGCTTTTCTGAGTCTGGATTAGCATGCACTAATGCCTTTAAGATAAAAAAAAAAAAAACGGATTGAAAATGCCTTTAGGGTAAGAAAGCTATTGCTATTTAATAACAAAATGAGCCTTAAATTTTCATCTGTAAAACTGGAATAACCATTTACTTCTCAGAGTTTTTATTCACTCTCTGAAATCCTGTAACAGTACAAAACTTACTTTATAACCTTATCACTCCAAACCTTTTCATACTACCTCTAGTGGGTTGAATGTTGCCCCCACAAAAGCTATTTCCAAGGCCTAACCCCTGGAACCTGAATGTGACCTTATTTTGAAAAACAGTATTTGCAGATGTAACTAAGATAAGGATCTTGAGATGAGATCATCCTG
Source organism: Tapirus indicus (assembly GCA_031878705.1). Lineage (NCBI taxonomy): Eukaryota > Metazoa > Chordata > Mammalia > Perissodactyla > Tapiridae > Tapirus > Tapirus indicus. Next base: position 26,241,635 of record CM062935.1, on the reverse strand, counting down.
GATTTAGGGCAGACTATAAATCCCATGGCAAGTGTCCTTAAAAAAGAGAGAGACTTGAGACACTGAGATACCTAAGAGAAGTTGATGTGACAAAGGAAGCAGAAATTGGAACAATGAGTCTACAAGCCAAGGAATGCCAAAGAGTGCTGGCGGTAACTAGAATCTAGGAGAGAGAGATGGAAGGGATTCTCCCTCAGAGCCTCCAGAAGGAATTGATCCTGCTGACTTCAAACTGGGAGAGAATAAATTCCTGTTGTTTTAAGGTACCAAGTTTCTAGTAATTTGTTAGGGCAGCCCTAGGACACTAACACGGTCCCTGAGACTGCCAATGACTTTGGTGTTATGAACACGGCTTCTGCAGTTCAATTTGATCTCTGACATCTGTTCTCTTTTTATTCTTCTGGGCTCTCCTTCCTGTCCCCACCCTACATGGGGACATTCTTCATTGGAACATTTTGAGACTTCCATAAGTTTTAATTAACATTTCTTTTTCCAAAATACTTATGAATTCTTATGACCATCACCTCTTTTCGAATGAATTTTACATAAATCTCTGTCTGATCTAGCACTCAGAAGCCCCAACTTGAGCCCCAGCTATGTACATTTGTTCTCTTCCTAACATCTCAAACTTAATGAACTAATATTGCATTCATCCTCCTCCATATGTTACCCCCTTCCCCAAATTTGCTTCTTCTGATTGAACTTCTCTGTAATCACTGCCTTTCTCTTCCCAACTAGTCAGTCAAAACTTCGTTTTTACACCTCTGTCCTCCTTGTGTTGTGGTAGAGTCAAACATTAGCATCTGAAAATGTCTTCTTTATGCTGGGCACCACTATGTCCCTTTCCATTTTACTGCCGTCATCTGAGCTAGGTAGTAATTATCTCATGCATGTGTGATTGCAAGGACCTCCCGATTAAGCTGCCTGTCTTCAGGCTTGCAGCTTCTGTTCCATTTTATCATGCACTGAACATAATCATTTCATCATGGCTCTTACCTTCTCAAACAACCTTTATGCCTCTCCATTATTATTACCTTCAGGATAAACTGATGGTCTTAAATCTCACAGTCAAGCCATTCATGGTTGTTTCCTCCTTCTAGTAAGTCCATTCTGATCACTGTACTCACTCAGTGTATTCACATTCTGCATTTGAACCTTTGTTGATATTGTTCTCTTGGCCTTTAACACTTTCTTATCTTTTATTAGCCTATCCAAATTCCATATTTCGATACTGAGTTCAGGTCTAATTTTCTCCAGGCGTGTTGTCCCTTTCAAGCATATCTTTTTAAGCACATCTTTTTCTTTTGAAAGTCTGTAGATTAGACTTTGCGACTTTATATTAGCACTTAAGTTAATAAACACATTTGGATGTCCATTTTCCTTCCTAACATATTAATGTTAATATTTTCATTTTTTTCAGACATACTGTAATTTAAAATTAGTGTGAAAATTTGTTGTAAATTCACAAAAAACTTAAAAATGTTCAAATTCTCAGGAATTAAGGACTAACCATAACTGTCAGTTCCAATTAAATTTTGTAAAAGATGGCAAGTTTGTCACCTCACTTGCATGGGCCTTCCCCCTCTCCCAATTCTAAGAGAATATGTATAATAAAACATTAGTAAGTATAATTTTTTTAAAAGTGACATTTATACTACTTTATTTTTGCTTTGTTATTTACAGTTAATGTCTTTATAAACGTATTGAAACATGTTAGGATTTTCTTAAAAATGTATCTTTAAAATATTCACAATAAATCCTTCTTATATCATTATACTTAATATATATTTGCTGAATGCCTGGTATATAACATTTTGACACCTTAACTCTTTGAGTTTATTCTTTATTTAATTAATGGAAACACTGGTGTGTGTATGTGTATATGTGTGTATGTATATATATATATGTATGTATGTATATATTTGTTTATGAGAGAGAGAGAGAGAATGCACATAGTGCAAAGAAAGCAGGGAAAGGAAAGGTCTGTGTCCACTAATATTAATTATAGTGAAAGGTTTGATAGATAATGCCAGAAAGACTACTCTCCGATTTCTTCCTTGGCTCCGAGACACTCCAATTTCCCATGAAAAGCAGTTCTGTCTAACTGTTTGGCAGATTGTTTGAGCTGGAATTAAATGTGCACAGCTGGTACCATCTGCTGCGAATTCTTTAATTCTTGTTATCTCTTAAACAGCTTTTGGTTTTGTTTTATTCATAATTCATTTATGGAGGATGAGGGAGACCTATTGGGGTCTTCATATTGTTTAATGGATACATTGCTGATTCTCAGATTAGTGAACCATGGTATACTCTGTTTTGTCAATATTGTTAACTTTCGAGCTTTACTGATGACCAGACTGGTTTTTTGAACTAAAACCAAGGTCAGTTTTAGGTAGTCAAATAGAATAGATTCTTAAGATTATGTATTATGATGATAATAATATTTCAAATATTTCTTCTTATATTTTATCACTTTAATTTCTTTTCTTCCTTATTTTACAATTGAAGTCCAGAAGTTCTGAATCATAATTTCCTAGCCAGCAGACAAAATCAGAAACCTAGAAGTTATGCCTGATTCCTCGCTTTCCCTCACCTCTTTCTTATTCTATTTTCTTAATATCTCTCAGATCAGTGTCTTCCTTTGAGTCTTGTCATCACTGACTTTGTGCAGGCCCTCGACACTTCACACCGCAGTCCAATTCAATGCATTCTCTACTGAGGACTTAAAGTGATCTTTCTGAGACATAATTCTGATCATTATCCTACCTAAAATTCCGCAATGTCTATATATTTCCTTCAAAATATATCTGGAAAATCTGTGCATTTCTGTCAGCTACCGCTGCTCCCTTCTCCTGACATTTGCTCCCTCACTTTTGTTCCCACTTTACCTGGAAAACTCCACAATGGGCTTCAAACCAAAACTCAAGTGTCTTTTTTTTTGCTTTGTTGCAGAATTTGTTTCTTATTCTCCTTGGTTTGAGCAAAATGACCTTCTATGTTCCTGTAGGAAATTGTGTGTAGTCCTGTAGGAACATTTATTATAACGTATTGCCATTTTTACCTGTTTAGTCATTGTATTAATGTTTGCTCTCCTAACAGACAGTGTTTTTTCCTCCAAAACTTCAAATACTAGTCCAGTGCCTTGCAATATTAGACATTTGATAAATTATTGAATGAATGAATGAATGAATGCTTTAACAACTAGGTCTGTGGTGAAATTGGCAAGAAAGAGTTCAATTCAGAGTATGTAAGTAAAGGTCCCCTTATAAATGAAGGTGAGAAAGTTATTCTTTTTTGGTAACATGCAAATGAACACATATTATAACTACTTTTTTTCTCATACGTTTTTGAAATTATTCTCAAGTAATTTGACCCTAATTGATTAAAAGTCTTAAACACCTTTAATCAATGGAAATAAGGGCAGCCAAAGCAACTACTTGGGCTGCTTGGGTCTAAATTTATTTTAGTATTGACAGAATTCATGCTGATTGGTTCTGTTTACTTGTTACTCTGCACCGAGGCAAGCAGTTGGCTTTTGCTTTAGTCTGACATTTGTCTGATGTGGCATGGATAAGATATATTATGCTCAGGGCAGCCTGCTTAAGTGCAGAAAAAATATATGGGAAGGCTTGGTCAGGGCAATAAATTGTGTAAGTGTCTATTCAGAGTATTTAAGAAGATAGAACACGTAAGGAGAAAATGTACAGGAAAATATAACAAGTTTTCTGGTATCGTGAAGTCAAGTTGAAAACCTTTCTATTTATGGCATTTTGAGATGCTTGCTGGTCATTCTGCAAAACGCTAGAGAGAGATGTTATGACAGTATCACTGTTTTCTGGCAGATCATGATTGTGTGTTAGTCAAATTCTGATAACGTAGAAAGATTTTCTCTCTGGAAGGAGCAATTGGATTTTTCTGTGCCATGAATAGATGAATTTTTAAGATTTTGGTATCCATCAAAATGACCTGATGACCTACTGAATCGGAAAGGATGAGAGCAAGGCCCTGCATATTTAACATGCTCCTTTATGGTAGAGGTTAAAAGAGGATACTGAATTTCACATGGGCCTGTTTTCCCACAAAAGAGAATAGGCAACCCCCAGGTCTACCCAAGGAAACTTTTGTGTGCATGGGCTATTTAATCAATGGAAAACAGGTGTAAAAAATATTGAACACAAGAAATACATATCTGCTGTTGTAATTAATTTAACTGTGTCATATATATAAAAAAGCTAATTTTTCCTCAATACAAATTGTAAAATTGGATCCTTGACATGTTGTCAGAATAACAGGAAATCACACTAATTGGCTAATACACATGGAGACCCTGGGAGAGCTAAGGCAGGAAAAGGCAGGGGAAAGAGCATGTTGTTAACTTGTTGATAAGTAAATTAAGCTGATGCTCAGATAGTTTTGCATCAATTATTTGGCTATATTTACATAACTTGCATGCAGAAGAATCCTGAAATTGACAGTCTTCATATACATAGCACAGCTGAATGTTTAATGCACCTGTAAACTTTTATTTCCTTTTTCTTTTGCAGAGCAAACTAGTATTTAATCCAGGAGTGGTATGCAATCAAAAGGTATTGGCATTTACATCCCTTGGAAATATTTCAATGTATTAATTTATTAGAAAATGAATGTAGAATGCTAAAAGTACACTAACTTCTAAACAATTAATTTAAATGTTGTATAGTTGCATCACTCTATCAATCCCTAATAATTTTATAGGTCAGGTATCAATTTTGACATGGCAACTTTTCAATATTGTACACATATCATGACAATGATGCAATTTTTTTTCAGGTATTCATAATGCTTGGGGAATACTTTTCTTGAATCACAGAATTTCCAAATATCTGAGGGTATAATTATTTAAATTGCTCAGAAATGCAGCACATACTTTCTATATTTAAAAAATTGTTTTGATGACTCGAACAGTAGGTATTAACATCAGTTTCTATGTGGTGGAATATGGGTCTCTGATGTGACTCTTATGCTTTGGTTGACAACGAGATTGAATTCAAATTGCAGCTTAACTCTCATTACAGCTTAGGGGCTTGCTTACCCTTCACTCTCATTTTGTCCCTGGCTCGGACATGGTGTCACTGGCAGTATTCAGAAATCCCTCTGCTCTGGACTGCATATGACTCCTGTGTAACCCACATGCACTTAATAGCTTTTGGGGGACTTATTTAAACAGTATTTTTGTTTGTTCTTCTGTTTGTACAATATCATCTCAACTTTTCTTTTTTCTGATTGTCATACCTGGATTTCCTTTCTAGTCATTCACTCATGCTTCTTCTCTGAATTCTTTATAGAGCTGTCTGTCAAGGTTTCTGAAGATCCCTAGTCATACACAGGCACAGGACCTAGCTTTGTTCATTGTGATTTTCTTTAGATCCTTTGAATTTTGAAGTGTCTCAAAGACTGAACAATTATTAGAGCTGATTTAGCATAGTGGTGAAAACCAAATGCTACTGTATATTACTTCCTACTACATGGAATTCCCAATTTGCCCTGGATCCTCACTTTTCTAAGTCTATTTTTTTACCTTTAAAAAAAATTTTGTGAGTGACCCCAGGATCTCGAGATCTCTATAATGAATTTTCACTTTCCGTCTGCTAGTCGGAATTGATTTCTATTGCATATCCCCCAATTTAGTAAGAGTCCCATAATGCATACCAGGTTAAGATAACAAGAAAATTGTTAAATGTTTGAGGAAAATTGTTAAACGTTTGTTAACAATTGTTAAATGTTCTATGCTTGAGTTTGATTAAGACTCTTTCCACTTGTGTTGTAACCCTTCCTTAAGTTAGATATTCCCCAGAGGTCTTGAATAGATGGGAAAAAAAAAAATCCTGGGCCTCAGTGAAGCACTTTTCCTTTTTCTATACGTATGTAGTATTTTGCTCAATATCAGCTCCTTTATCCAATAGTAGTCTCATAGTCACTGGCTATTACTTGAGCACACTATCACAACCACAACGCACAACTTTTATTGCCTTTGCCACCACACAGTCACCCTCAATTGGTATGGATATGGTACATGTCCTCCAATTCCTAGTCCCAGGAGCTTATATACAGCTATATCTGTGATGAAGGAAGTAACCAAGTGGTCTCAGAGCATGGTGGCACGAGTGCCTGAAGATGTGGATGGGAAGAATCTCTCAGTTCTGAGTCTGCTGTACAAGCCCCATTCCCTGATCATCATGACTTCCTACCCCGCTAGATGAATAACTGCTCTTCCTTTCTTTAGAATTTTCGGTCATTTAAAATAATTTTTTTAAAGTTCATAAAATATTTTTTGAAACAAAGTAGATGAAGAGTACACGTGCACGTATATGTGTTTGTGTGTATATGTATATTACCTAAATACAAATCAGTTTGATAGTTGAGGTCATTTATATGATTTTTATCATTTTTGTAATCCACAGTTTTCTGGCACATAGTTACTTCTCATTTCTGTCCTTCAAGCTGTCTGATTGCCTGCAGATCTATCTGGAAGAGTCTATTTCTCACCTTCTTATTTGTTTAATATATTCGGGAGTTTGGAAGTTATACAACTAAATTCTGTAATACTGACTCAATGTAAAAAAACATTAAAAATATGGTCTCAGAGAGAAAATGAGAACCCCTACTATGTATAAAGTGTGTGAATTTTAATGTGTGTAACTTGAAATATTATTTCATTACTCAGAACCCTTTTAGGCTCGCTTTATGGTTCCTAGTCTGGCTCATAGGAATTATTGTACATTGTTAGGTAACTGAACTTAAGAATGGTGAGTTAGTTTACTACCTTACATTTGTTATTTATATCAGATCTGTGAGGTGTTCAAGATAGGAATTATCTTCTGGGAGTTTAAATTACTTGCCGATGGTCACTAAACAAGTTTAATGGACACCTAAAACAAATCTAATTGTTGCCCTGGCCAGATCCTTCTCCTCTACCGTGCCTGTGTGTTTTGCTGTTAAGGCTTGCACCTGCAACCTTCTTGAGAGGGTTGTCCCGGGCATCTGTATGGAAAACCCGAAGTGCCTGGGAGTCTTAGTCCCACCTTCTCCTGGAGATGGCCCATTGCAAATGCTTTGCTGGTATGGGAGGATAAAATCCCAGACCCTTCGTCTCAAGATGGACAAACTTTAATGCATGACTTATATTCCAGTTTTTCTCAAAGGATTAGGTTGGGTCTGAAATTGCATCTTCACCTAAAATTGCTTCTTGCTTAGCATCTTTTCTTTCTTTGCTGTAACATGCTGAGCTGTATTGGAGCCAGAGGCAAAAGGAAAAATGTGTACCCATATGTTTACTTATCAAAATATTCTCCCATATTTATAACGAAGTGGAAGAAGTTAATATAAGCTTTATAATTTAAAAAGTGACAATATATAAAGTCCTATGTTGTTCGATCTCTTTGCACGCCATTGTCATGTGTCACAAGGTTACTTGGCAGGAAGGCTGGGAACCCTGGGCTGGTTGAAAATGGCTGTTCTTGTTGTACAGTGTTATAAAACAGAATAGCACAGCAGCCTGCCTTTATTTAAAAATTGACATTCATCATGCCTTTTGTATTAATTTTGATTTATGTATAATATTTCATTAAAATATAATTTATTTTGGTTACTGAGTTTTGTGGCTCCCCTTTGTGTTTTGCAGCTGAGGCTAGTGCCTCCTTGCTCAGACTAATCCAAACCTTTCTTTCCTGTCCTGCTTTCTGGTTTCTCCTGGGAACACTTCCATTATAAATCATTTAGATCCTATGTCTGTGTTCTCTATTAATGGACATGTTAGAATACTGAGACAAATCCCTTCACAGGGTCAGTTCTGGGAGACCTTGATCTAAAATAGTGAATAAGCACAATTTAGATTAAATCACAGATTGTGGACTTTTGGCCAGTGTTCTTTCTATGATACTAGACTTTGCCTTTTAAAATAATTCTTCTGTTGTTTAAGGTTGCCTTAAATGTATACATCCAGTTAAGTCTTATAAGAAACAGATTAATCTTTTTATATAATTTACATTAATTGTCTTTGCTTACACAGAACTCAGTGCTTATATTTTTGCCCCCATGAACACTGTTAGTTACATACAGTCGAATGCATGATTGTTTTACCTTCCATTGTTTATATTTCTAAGGCAATTATCTCACTGTAAATAAACATTTGCTGTTCTATAATCCTAACCACCTTAGGCAGTATTAGAAACAAACAAGCAAACATTTGCTGTTAGTCAAATTAGGACACTTTATTTCAATGTACAAATCAAGGTACATTAAAGAGACAAATTCATTTTCACTAACTAGATAAAAATAAAACCTACCATACCAAATCAAGAGATAATGCAGGTTAGATTTTGTGTTATTAAATAAGAACAAACAAAAATGTTAACTCTAGAAGAATTTGAGATCCCTTTCAGGAACTGTCTATTCATATAATGAGTCTGATAGGATAAAGTAAAACATGTATAAGGTGTTTAAATTTTGTGGTCATATGACACCAAATAATCAGTGTTGGTGAATTTTAAATATTTCATATGGCTAAAATACCATTTTAAGTTATACGTTTTAAACTCAAAAGACCCCATGAACATTTCATATAATTCACCCTATACATAAATGGGAAGATTGTAGTTTTCAGGTGTCCAGAGGAAGCCAAAGGACACAGTTTGCTGGAGATGACACAGTGCTGGGTGCTTCATCGAGCCCAGTAGGGGGAGTTTCAGGATTTGAATGTGGTTTCACGGGGCTGGCCATAGGCTGAACCAGACTCGGCAGGAAAACTTTAGCGGAAATTGAATCTTCTCAGGCTTGAGCTTTCATTTTTTTATACCATTAACTAAGACTTTCAACGATTTCTTACCCTTGAAATCTTAACTTACTGATTTTCTTTCAAATGGGTTCTGTTGTCTTTTTATTTATTAATCTAAAATGGAGCTAATGCTAATTGATCCATTAATCTACTTGTTTATTCACTTAATAAAGGTTTATTGCATGACTTCTGTGTGTTAGACACTGTACTATTACGTGAGAGACCTAACAAATAAAGTTAGACAAAGTTTTTGCCTTCAGGGAATTTATAATTTGGTGGAAGAAAAAAAAAAAACCCTGGAAGATTACAATAGAGCATTACCATTACTACGAAAGGAGACTACAGGGCTCACTGCAGCATATTCAAGAGCATTTTACTCTTTTTTCAAGATTAGGAAAATATCATTAATCTGAAACTTAAAATATAAATAGAATTTAGCCATGCCAAGTTGGGTGGATGAATGAGGGGGCGTATGGACAACATATTGATGGAAATGGAAATTCTACGTGGTTAGAGTATAGGAATGTAAGGAAGAGAAAATGGAGATCTCTGTGCATTTATTCTTTTTTTTTTTTTTGACATAGTGGTGTACTCAATGCCTTTATTCAAATAACCATCAAATTTTTTAGATTTTATTTTCAATTATTATTGTTACAATAACTTCCTAATTAGTCTCCTAAAATTTTGAACACACAATGGAATTGTGATTATTGGCAAATATAGATTTGAGATGAAGGTCCACAAAGTTGGGTGGGAAAGACAAGTCAAGGGTAGGGAGGACAACGTAGAGAGATAATGAGATTGAAAGCCTTAATTATGTTAAAGAAAGGTGTAAGCAACATATTGGGATAAAATAATTGGAGAACCAACATGGTTGAACTGTATGAAGCAGTTCAGTGTGCGATGATAATGTCTAAAACGTGGCCATGGATGCAGGCAGTGGAAGTGGAAGAAAAAGGCTTTTCCTAGAGATGAAGAAGTTACAGACTGAGAAACCAGGATGTTGGATCATCTACATAGACATGTAGTCATCCAGAAATACAGAAAACCTGGAGTAGAGAAGATGGCTTTTATTACTAAGAGGGGGAAGGAAGATGGTAGTTGAGAGTGATTTGACAAATTTGAATTCAGAAGCTGGTATATGCAGCTGGTGCACACCATCCAGAGAATAGCAGGGCTTTTTACTGGAGCTTGGAAGAGTAATGAATGTTCTGAAAGATATGTTGAAGTTAGAAGATATGATCATGGCTATATTCTGATACTGAAGTACCATGTATGAGGAATCTGTAATGGAGGAAACTCTTTCAATCTAGAAAGGTTTCATAGACTAATCACGAGGTACTTTCATATTTTTATTATGACAATATTAAGCTTTTGAAACATACTTTGATTTTACTATATCCAATTCCAAATGTTTGAGTTTTTTTTTAAATTATTGATTTATTCAGCAGATAGGATTTGATGTATACCACTTGATAAGACTGTTAGGAGTGCCCTAGTTGTTCATATGTAATGGAAATAGCAAAATCCTTAACTCATAAGTTTTTTACGAGGACTATGTTGAATGATAATATTGGACAGTATTGATCAGAAAAATGATTTGTTTTATTGAAGGAAGGAAATGTATCAAGATTGTTGATAGAAATAGAATATGTTAAGTCACTACATTGAAGGGAAAAACATACACATGGCTAAGACATTACGGGTGCTAGGGACTGAATGTTTGTGTCTCCCCAAAACTCATATGTTAAGTCCTAATGCCCAATGTGGTGGTATTTAGAGGTAGGGCCTTTGAGGGTGATTAGGTCATGAGGGCGAAGCACTCACTTAGAAAAGAGATCCCCTTTCCCTTATGACATGTGAGGTTACTGTTAAAAGAGAGCAATCTATGAACCAAGAAGTGGGCTCTCCCCAGACACTGAATCTGTCAGCACCTTGATCTTGGACTTCTCAACTTCCAAGAACTGTGAGAAATAAATTTTTGTTGTTTATAGCCACCCATTCTATGATACTTTTGTTATAGTAGCCTGAATGGGCTAAGGCAATGGGTAAACAGATAAGAAAAGGAAGATAAGGGGCTGGCGGGTGGCATAGTGGTTAAGTTCCCACACTCTGCTTTTGGCGGCCCAGGGTTCACAGGTTCGGATCCCGGGTGCAGTCTGAAGCACTGCTTGTCAGCCATGCTGAGGTGGCCTCCCACACGTACAGTAGAGGAAGATGGGCATGGATGTTAGCCCAGTGCCAGTCTTCCTCAGCAAAAAGAGGATTGGCAAAGGATATTAGCTCAGGGCTAGTCTTCCTCACAAAAAAAAAAAGAAAAAGAAAAGGAAGATGAGATTGTAGAATTTTATATTTTTGTGACTACAAGCACAAGACATTCAAAAAAAGCAGTGTGAATAAATATGCTATTGGAAATGCAGTTATAAATATCAGAAGAAATAATTAAAAGAGTTTTAAGTTGTTGCCTTGGGAAAGGGAAATTTGGAGTGAAGAGAGGGTAGCCACACCTGTAGAATGGCTGTCATCAAAAAGACAGGAGACAACAAGTGTTGGCGAGGATGTACAGAAATGTTGTGTGTTGTAGTGAGAATGTGAATTGGTACAGCCACTATGGAAAACAGTATGGAGGTTCCTCAAAAAATTAAAAATAGAACTACCATAAGATCCAGCAATCCACTTCTAGGTAGATATCCAAAGGAAATAAAAACAGGATGTTGAAGACATATCTGCACTTCCATGTTCATTGCAGCATTATTCACAATAATCAAGACATGGCAACAGTCTAAGTGTCCATTAACAGATAAATGGATAAAGAGGATGTGGCATATATATGTATCTATATACACACGTGCACACACATACACAATGAAATATTACTCAGCCATAAGAAGGAAGGAAATCCTGACATTTGTGACAACATGGTTGGAACTTGAGAGCATCATGGTAAGTGAAATAAGCCAGACAGAGAAAAAAAATACTGCATGGTATCACTTATATATGGAATCCCTCCCCGCCAGAAAAAGTCAAACTCATAGTAACAGAGAGTAGAGAAGTGGCCAGGGAGTAGGAGAAATAGGGAGAGGTTGGTAATATGGTACAGATTTTCAACTGTACCATGAATAAGTTCTAAGGACCTAATATAAAACATGATGACTAAAGATGATAACACTGTATTGTATAGTTGAAATTTGCTAAGAGAGCAGAACTTAAATGTTCTCACCAAAAAAAAAAAGAAAAATATGTGAGATGATGGATAGGTTAACTAACTTAACTAGATGGGGGAAATCCTTCTGCAATGTATACGTGTATCAGATCATACAGTGTACACTTTAAATATCCTCCAATTTTATATGTCAATAATACCTCAATAAGGCTGAAATAAAAAAATAAATCTTTTATGTTTTGAAATGTATGTGTATTGTCAATAAAAATATTTTTAAAATATTTTAAATAATTATGATAAAAATCAAATAAGGGAATTAGGTAATTCCCAGTATAACCTAAACTAGTACACATAGTTCCAGGAAAAAATTCAAAAAGTATTTTTTTTTTACAAAGGAGATAAAATAAGAATCCATTTTTAAAAATACTAATTCTCTTAGCATGATAGTTGTGTTTTAAGCATATAAACTACTAATCTAGTTATTTCAATTATATGTTTCCTAGTTAAATTACCTTATATGATGAAAGAATTGAACCCAAAATAATAATCAAATGTAGATAAACCTTCATCTACTAAGAAGTACTTTTAAGTTTTGGACTTATTATAAGAAGAATGGTAGGGGAAAAATAAATTTATTTTTTTCTATGGTGCTGATTATACATGTATGTCAGGTAAAAAATGAGAAACAAGGGGATATAAATTTGTTTCTTTAAATTGAATTAGCAGAACTGAAATTAAAAAGCTGTCCATAATAAGTTAAATATAAAGTGAATTTAAAAAGTGTCATAAGTCAAGTAGAATATAATGCTGTAATATATGGGAATATGTATCTGATTCTGAGAGGAGAAGCATTCTAAACAAAAAAGCCATAGGAAACAAAAAGAGATCGACAGATTTAACTGTATTAAAATGAGAAAAAAATTCTCATATGTCAAAAATACCGGAAGTAAAGCTAAAACCAATGATAAGTAAAATCTTTATAAAAAATTTGACAGGAAAATCATTATCTTTTATATACAAAGCATCCCAATAAATCAATTAAAAAATAGGTAAAGAACCAATAAAACAGGAAAAAATTTTAACCTTTTGCTTAACCTAAAAAATGCCCGCTTAAAAAAAAAGAAAAATGTTGAAAAAAAAACCAGGTTAGATCATTAATGATATGTCTTTTTTTCACTTTTTGTTTGTCAAATTTTTTTGAAAAAGAATATTATCCTGTTTGGACAAGTTTGTCATAAAATGAAAATAATCATTTCATTCACAAAAATGAAATGTAAATTGACTGAGATCTCTGGAGTTCCAAGGACCTTTACCTTGTTTACCTACTTTTATCTAATATTCAGTTCCAGAAATTTATCTTACAGCAACAGTCAGAAAAGCACACACACATTTATACCTCTAGATGTTTATCACAAACTTTCTTAATTTTGAAAATAAAAGGAAGCAAACTAAATATCCTTTGCCAGGGGTCTTATGAGATGAATTATGGTGAATTTACGATAGATCATGGTACAACCATTAAAATAATTTTTAGAGAATCATTAGTGGCATGATAGAATAAATACAAGTTGATAAGTAAAACATATATATGATGCTAAGTATATAATAATGTTTAAAATTTAGATTGAAGGTAAACACAAATTTTTGAAATATTAGCATCTCCTATATATTTTTGTTTTAAATTCCGTAATTGTTAAAAGGCCAGGAACAGGACAGTGAAAACACTCATTATGGTGCTATAATGATGGATACATGTCATTATACATTTGTCCAAATCCATAGAATACACGACAACGAGTGAACCCTAATGTGAAATGTGCACTTGGGGTGAATATGATGTGTCAATGTAGGTTCATCATTGTAACAAATGTACCACTCTGGTGGAGGATGGTGATAATGGGGGAGACTATACATATATGCGAGCAAGAAGTATATGGGAAATCTGTAGCATCCTCTTAATTTTGCTGTGAACTTAGAATTGCTCTAAAAATATAAAATCTTAAAAAAAAGTCAGCAGCAGTCTAGAGCTCAATATTTGCTGTCTATGGCAGAGAATGTTAGACATCCACTAAAGTCCATGTTCCCCTTCTATAGCATGGAATTGGGCCTAGCCAAGGAAAATACTTCCCAGCCTCCTTTTCATCCTCTATTCCCATGAGAGTAGTTCCAGTGAATGAAATGTGAGTGGAGACGCTTCACTTCTAGTCTAGGAGTTTTAAGAAGCATGTGAGGCTTCTTCATACTCTCTTTATGGATTTGAAGGTCGATGAAGAAGACTTTGAAGACCCTGAGGATGTCAATCCTGAGACGCAAGAGATCTTATCTATGAGAAACCACACAGTGACCTGGAACACACACATTATATGAAGTATGTCATGTGAGCAATAAAAAAAGCTCCATATAAGTGGTAGATGAGTTTCTGTTTTGTTAGTCCCCCAGAATTTGGTGGATTGTTTCAGCAGTTACTGTTAACCATACAAATACATTTGCTATAAAAAAGCAAATGAGTAATATTTTAATATTAAAAGAAAATACATAAAGTTATTGAAATAGAGAACATGAGCAGACATTTCATGAAAAAATACTATAAATAGCTGTTAACCGTCATAGACGTGCAAATTTAAAAGAAGTCTCTTCCCTTTTGCCCCCAGTAGATTGGCAAAAGTTTGTTAATAGTGCATGTTGGTGACAGGATGTGGAGAAACGGGTTCTTGTACAACATTAGTGAGATGGTAATTGCTACACATTTTTTGGTAGACAATTTATAGAATTTAGCAAAAAGTATAAATATTCATACAATTTACCTAGCGATTCTCTTTCTAGTGTCTGTCCTTGAGATATTGCTTCCACAAGTATATTGCATCCAGAATAAATATTATCAGTGCAACTTTGAAATCAAGAAAAATTGAAAACAGCCACATAGTCATCATTATTGAAGTGGTTAAATAAAATATGGTAACATTTACAATGTTGTACATACTATGTCATAATAAATAAAAGAATGAGGTAGATGTCTATAAATGGATATGAAGAGATTGCCAAGACACATTATTAGGTAAAACAAGAAAATATGTATTATGATCTCTTTCTGTAATTAAATCTATTTCTAAATGCATAGGAAAATGTTGGAGGTCATGTGCATCAAACAATTACAAGTGTTTGCCTCAATAGTAAATTTTCACTTTTTAGAGAAATAATTCTCTATTGTAGGAAAAATTTACAAGAACATATTCACGTGTCATGTGTCACAAATGTAGAGCTCTTAGATTCATAATCTTAATCTCTGTTATAACAACTTTTATAAAAAAATGTTTCCCTCTTCAACAAATTAGTTCCTGTAAGAGTAATATACGTAATTAAATTCTGGTAAAGATGCTGTGAATAGGCAAGGAAAAATCATCACTAAGATGAAACTCGTGCTTGAAAATGTATTATTTAATTTGGTAGATTTCCTGTATTTAATTATTAGTATTCATTATTGTTTATTGCCACATGTTATGCATAAAAATGAATCATATCAACTGTCTTTGTTGTTCTCCCTGCCCTATTTAATATAAAAGTGGTAGAAAAGTTAGTGGACATAACCTTTTAGCACATAGCAAACTTAGTCATTATTGTAATAATTCATTGATCTTCTCTGATGTTGAACGGAGACCAACTATTCTCACCAGGATGTGGATAGAAAGTGCTGATATAGGATGGATGTGTTTCTCTTCATGTTAAAAATTTATAATTATGGCACATGCATTCTTTACATAATAAATTAACATTGTGATAGCAGCCAATGGTGGTGGTGAGAAGTCATCTATTATCTCAGAAGTATTGCCTTCCAGACTGTGGTACAAATAATAACACAAATGTATAATTTAGTATTCTTCAACAGCATAATCAAAGAAATTTGAAAATATTTGTGGAAAAACAAGAAGGCATTTAGAATCAAGTTTTGTTTTCACTATTAAAACATTATTTCTCAAAAGCTAATTCTTTGTCTAAGTTAATTTATTTTTATCACTTATAAATCATGTTTCAATTCAACCATTATTTGGTGATGATACCAATGCTGACATTTAGTCATTTGCCAACATTCAAATAGTCAATTATTTAATGTCAGCTCTAGAACTCAGAGCTTTTGACTTTCATCCCGGTATTTATTTTATTTCTATTAAATTTCATGTATTTCTGAACAGCCAGCCTTAGGTAATCTAGTGGTTAAGATTTGGCGCTCTCACTGCCATGGCCTGAGTTTACTTCCCAGCCAGGGAACCACACCACCTCTCTGTCAGTTGTCATACTGTGGTGGCTGCGTTTGCTGTGATGCTGAAAGGTATGCCACCAGTATTTCAAATACCAGCAGGGTCACCCATGGTGCACAGGTTTCAGTGGACTTTCCAGACTAACACAGACTAGGAAGAAGGACCTGGTCACCCACTTCTGAAAAAATTGACCAGGAAAATCCTACGAACAGTAGTGGAACATTGTCTGACAGAGCGCTAGAAGGTGAAAGGATGGCACAAAAAGACTGGGCAGGCTTCTGCTCTGCTGTACACAGGGTCACTAGGAGTAGGAATCGACTGAACAGCACTAACAACAAATTTCTGAACAAGTTTAAAGGAAAATATCGGGTACACTACATGAAAGAGAATAAACATATAATGAATTAACCCTACAAAAATAATGATCATTCACAAATTTTTACCTTGTCTTGAGAAATAGACCTGTGTGTGCTTATTTCATTAAAGAAACATATAATTACCTTGTGCTAATTAACAGTTTCTTCCTTTCATTTCTATACACATACATTTTTTACAGTCTCCTAGACACTTGCGGCTATAGTTATCACGTTTGTGGATTGTTCCTATACTTACATCTCTCTTCCTAACTTCTCTCCCCCCAGCTAGCTTCTTTTCTACCTTTCTGACTACTTGAGTGTTGCCAGAAATCATAAATTTAGTATGCCTGCCATGATTCATGAACTTCTGTTAAATACATTTTTCTGCATTCTCCATTTTGTTCATGGCATCACCATCGTTCCAATTCAGACTTGACAAACAGTGTCTTATTAGTACCTTCCTTCTTACCCACTCAATCCAATCAACACGTTGTGACTGGCTTTCATGTTCCCAGCACTGAGAGATGCCATGACTTATAAACCACATTCTGTCACCTTGTAATTTTCAATCTAGTGGGAGAGAGAGGTAACCAAAAAGTTACAGTCTTGTAAAACAATACTATAGAATTATCCAAGGCTCTTGACAGCATATTCCAGACACTCCTAATTGATGGTGGGGGAAATGAGGAGAAGCAAGAAGAGACTGAACAGAAATCAGGGAAGGCTTCCTGGATAAGGTAGTGCCAAGTACTGGCAATTGCACCTCTGGAAGATTCCTTGCTTCTGTTAATACATTCCACCATTTAAATGAGAAAATTCTAATTGAGGCTTTCATTACTTGTAGAATAGACTGTTGCAAATATGTCAGCTAAAGACTCCTTTCCTCTTGTTTCTGCTTTATTCCTGTCTACTCTTTCACAAGGGTGTCAGTTGTTGGTCATTGAATATTTTCTACATTCCTGATCTTGATATTCACCTACTAGAAAGCTTGAAGTATTTCCTACTGTTCACTGTTACTCTGTCCACAGACTGCACTCAGCCTTGTATGTCACAAATCTAATTCACACACTCTAAACTTGCTGTGTCCAATGTGGTAGTCACCAGACACATATAGCTATTGAAATTTCAAGTTAAAGTAATTAAAATTGAATATAATTATAAATTGAGTTCCTTAGTCATATTAGCTACATTTCAAGTGCTCATGGCCATGTGTGGCTAGTTGCTGCTATATTGGATAGCACATATAGTGAATATTTTCATCTTCTCAGAAAGTTCTATTGTACAGTGCTGCTCTAATTTCTTACAAAACTGAAGTAATATTTTCCCTTCTACATAACTCCTACTTCCTCATGAATATGATTTTGCTCCCTCTGATTTTTCTTCCTAGAATGTCTTTTCCTCCTTTGTCTTTGTTTAAATGACATTCATCCTTCAAGATGCAGTTCACCTGCTTTCTCTTCCATGAAATTTTCCGATTCCTATGCCCAGAGTGGTGCTTTAATTACTTAATTTTCACAATTATTAGTCTTGCTTTGACGTTTATCACTTTATATTTTGCATTATAGATATTTTTGTACATCTTATTTATCCACTGGAGTATAAGCTCTCTAGCCACCATATTTTGTGTATCTTTGCATTTTCTACAACAGCTACTACATTCTTCACATAGTATCAATTATTTTTTAAATTATTAGATTTTAGTTAAATTTAGTTCTTAGATTTATACATGTGGTATTCATATCTATAATTTTTTTAATCTTGAGTAAAAGATTTAGAAAGAGAATACTTGGAAACTTAATATAAAATATCTGGAGGATTGTAATGTTATTACTTTTATGTATTTGAACACAGACAAAATACTTAAAAATATAATTAATCCATTACCTCTCAATTAAAGAACATGTAATTACTCCAGTCTATGAGAGGTTTAGGCAAATCCCTTTTGGCAGAAACTAGCAGATTTTTTAAAATCAGTCAAGAAATAGGTTCATTCAATTTTTTATTCCACTTTGATATTTATTTTCAAAATATTGATAATCCAGATGCCTTCTAATCTGATTTCCAATTAAACCACTTCTCACAGAAGCTTTTTATCAGATAGCCTTTCAGTTTCAGTACTTTCAATTCATTTTTGAACACATGAGTGTTCCTTCTAGATAACTCAGTCAAACAAATTCCTAAAAATTAAGATATCAATGATCTGAATTATTTCTTAGAACATATGAATCTCAGTCTAGAAACTCAGGTGCGTAAGAAATGTAATTTGATTTTTCCATAACTAAACCAGATCAAATATGAGTCCTTGTTCTACCACGTTACACACATTATCACTATTAGCTCAGGATTTTCTCACTTTTTGAGGCTTTGTGTAAGTTCTGGAGGACTTAGGAAGTGAAAAACCATGGTGGGAGGCAGAAGAGGTGGCTTTTGGTTCATAAGCATCGTGATTCCCATCCACACCAATGTTCCTACCTTCCTGTTTGACAACAGGATATTTATCCATAGTTGCCTCTGTGCCATTCTTGACTCCTAACCAGAAGTTTCTCCTTATTTGGTTCACTCTCTGCTTTATATATGTCCCTCTCAGGGGCACAGAAGACATTCTACTCTGTAAGTTCCACGGTGTGGCCATTGGAAACATGTTACTGTTCAAAGCCCTCTTCCATTATATGCCACTTTTGGTGACATTGTAAATGTTTTAATCATCCTGATCCTTGCTGAGTGCTTGGAATTCTGAGACCATCTCAGGATTTTGCCTAGGGGAAAGAAGTTCTTAGCCACTTTTCTTCTATTGCTTCTATCCTATGCAAGTTACAGACAACCCTGGGTTCTTATCTCACACTGGCAATTTCCTGAAAATAGGAGCCTGGTGCATTTCTGCTCCTGCAGGCTGAACATTTGGGTGGAGCTCTACAGTCCCCTCTAACACAGAGCTAGACTCAGTTGGATTTCAGGTGGAAGACGTTGTTAAGGACCACCTGTATTTCATCTGACTTTTTTCCTTTTATCTGGACACTAGCTTGGCTCTTCAACTATTTCACTTATTCTTCTAAATTATTCCCCTAAGGTTTTTTTTTTTTTTTTGCTGGGGAAGATTTGCCCTGAGCTAACATCTGTTGCCAATCTTGCTCTTTTCTTTTTCCCTCCCCAAAGCCCCAGTACATAGTTGTATATTCTAGTTGTAAGTCCTCCTAGTTCTTCTATGTGAGCCGCTGCCACAGCATGGCAACTGACAGATGAGTGGTGTGGTTCTGTGACTGGGAACCGGACCTGGACTGCCAAAGTGGTGATAGTGCTAAACTTTAACCATTAGGCCATCAGGGCTGGCTCTAGAATATGTTTTTAAACTTAAAAGTGCAGAATTGATTTATAGGTTTTATTCTATGTTGGTTTTCAAACTGGCTCCCCTACCTGGAGGACAGGGAAAGACAGAAGAAAGAGGAAGGCCACCCCAGAGTGGTAGGTGGTGGTTTTAATAAGCAAGGGAACTTACACACAAGGCTTGTCTTGAGCAGCCACAAGAAGAGTAGATCTCCACCCCTGCCTGCCAGAATCCTAAAAGTTTGTAAAGAGGCCTTAACCGTGTTCAGTCGTGTATACCATCCTGATGATCTCAACAACACACAGCTATTTCAAGGCTGTGTCCTTGAAAATGGCTCCCGCTGTGGGAATGGTGGGCAGAATATATATTTCAAGGACAGGGGAGGGGATGAGAAGCTTCTGATTCCTGGGTTGAGCTCTTGAGTCAACCAGCAGTCACATCCTCTTCATGATCTCCTCCAACACTTCACCCCTCATGACCAACTCTTACAATCTTACATGTCCCCTTTTTTCTACAATGTGCCCTGAGCAGTCAGCAAGAGGTTTCATTAGCATGGAGGTGGCTTGTTTGGCAGCTATGTGGCTGCACTGGAGGCAGATACCACAGGAACAACATGTGCACATGCAAGAGAAAACACAGATTAGGATAATGATTCCCAAAATAAGTAACAATGTTTTACCCAAGGGCCCCATGATTCAAACCATTCAAACCATGTACCCTAGGCTGGGAGTTGGATCACTCAGGGTGTTCACTTGTGTCCTCATGTGGTTTAATAAAGATGATACATTAGCAAACTCATCAGGTATGAACACACAGCATTCTTTTCAGATAATGGCACTGACGCCTTCTTTCCAGGCAGAAATAACACCCAAGGCCATCCTATTTTGGAGGACAGCTTTTCTCATTTGAGACATTTCAGTGTACAGTAAAGACAGGCTTTGCTGGCTATCATTTAAGTCTTGTTGGATGAGTTTAGTAAGAGGTTCTATGTGGGCTATAATGTCCTCTAGGCCAATGGAGGAAGAAAAGATGGTGGCCAAATGATTGTACCACTGGAAAACAGAACATGCCGATCTGACCAAGAGGAGAAGGAGGTTGGCAGCATTAGGAA
Source organism: Tapirus indicus (assembly GCA_031878705.1). Taxonomy (NCBI): domain Eukaryota; kingdom Metazoa; phylum Chordata; class Mammalia; order Perissodactyla; family Tapiridae; genus Tapirus; species Tapirus indicus. The sequence goes on along the minus strand of CM062935.1, from coordinate 26,220,618 downwards.
CTTGACCTGGTTGTGCGTACCATATGTGTTGGCTGGGGCAGACAGCACTGTCAGGCATGAGGAGATGGACTGGGAGTGTGATATACCAGACAGGACCCCCACCTTTTCCTCTTTTTCATTGGTCCCTGTTCCACTTCAGGTATAGTGAGTTTCAATAGTTCTGGCTTGCAGCAAGACAACAGGATCCCAGTGGAGATTGAGTAGTCCCCCCTCACCCAGAGGTGTGAAGGAACTCACTCATCCTGGTGGAATGTCCCATTATGAATTCTAGTAGTTACTGCCTTTTCCAGAAGTGATAGGGCTTGGTGTTCTCAGCAGCACAGCACATTGATCTATGGTGAAAGTTGGGGCAATGACTATCTCCTGTGACTTCCATAGCTTTACGGTGCTCCGTGTCTAGGGAGTGGTCCCAAGTCGGGCATATGGGGCAACAGGCTCTACAGATTGATCATTCAAATGTGTTAAAGCCTGGGGCAGTACTATAGTCCACCCGGCCACAGTGGTTTTACCTGTTAGTAATTTAATCTGCTGCTTTAATATTTCATTCTTCCTTTCTACCAACCCTGCTGCTTGCAGGTTATAGGGGAGATGGAGCCTTCATTCAATACCATGTTCTTTTGCCCAGTCTTACACGTCATGACTTTGAAATGTGACTCTTGATCACTGTCTATTCCACAAGGGTATCCATACATGGTACTCAGCTTCTCTAATCCCCTAATGGTGGCAGCCTGGTTTAAGCAATGACAGGGGAAAACTTGGGTTAGGCCAGATGCCGTGTCCACACCAACCAAAGAATATTTAGAACCCTCACTCAGAGAGAGGGGCCAATATAATCCATTTGCCAAATCTCTCACCTGTTGGGAACTCAAGTGAATGGCACCAGACTCATTTGGCAGTTGCCTTGGGTGTTGTTTAGATCACAGAGGACAAGCTAATACTGCACTAAGCAAGTCACTGTATTTCAAGGGCAATCTGGCATTCTTGGCAATATGCCATCTCACCAGGGTTCTGCAGTGGCCACTCTTTCTATGCACCCAATCTGCTTTACCTACTGAAGGGTCAGTTGCTAGGACTTATATCCAGGCTAAGGCATCAGCTTCCTAATTGGCAAATGGTGTCAGCACCTTATGAGCTGGAATGTGGAAGACAACAAGGACTGCTTCAGGCTCTTGCAGACAAACCCAGATGTCTTTCTACATATCCGGACCACACGGGGACTTATTCATGATCATCCACCCCTTGGCTTTCCATTGTCCAAGCCATGGGGTTAATCCCTTTAGAGCAGCCCACCTATTGGTGCAAATGATTAATGGCAAGGGTTCATGGATAATCATCAGCCCTCTGAGTTCAGCCCACTGGCTGCTGCAGTTTCTTTGTGTTTCCATACAGATGGTGTCAGTGTTGGGTTGAATAGTGACCACAGTCCACGCAGACAGGTTGCCCCTGTCCACAGGGGGTGGTTGACTTACTGGTTCTCAGTTGGTGTTTCTCATTAGCATTGGTTTGATTACTCTAACTTGGAGATGGAATTCACTGATAGAGGTTTGCAGAGTTTGACCTCGTAGGATATCAGTGCCCAATATATTCTCTGGTACTGAAGAGATAAAAACCTCATATTCTCATGGGGGAGAACAACCAATTTGCAGTGTCACATGGACCTTTCTGACCATAACCTTTTGCCCTCCATAACCACTGAAAGTGCTGAGGGGCCAGAAACTTCTTAGGGTTACTATATATTAGAGTACAATTGACTCTAGTATCAATCAGATCCCTCACCTTTTGTTTATTTCTGAGGTACCAGTGAATAGTGAGCCCAACATGAGGCCTCTGATCACCTCCACTGGCCCTCATGTGGAGGCAATCTTGGCCCAAATCCTGTATCCAGGGCATGGGAAGCACCCGCACTGAATAGAACTGTATCACTGAAGTCTCTGCTGGAGCAGGTGGGGCATCAAGGATGATAGGGGTAAAGGGGACAGGTCTGAACTTTTGTTCAGATATTAAGGCTTTCCATAGGCTGACCAACACAGCATTGTGTTGCTGGTCTATCTTTTCATGTGGGATTCTGGCAGCAATGAGGTCAAACCACATTTGCTTCTGGGTTACTTTTATTGGACACTTTATAGCCAAGTGGGAAGGCCTTTTGGCTTTTTGAGCTCCCTCTCCATCTCAGGTTTTTCTTACAGCCTGTACCCATTTCTAGGATTTGTCAGTTTCCCCCAGATCAACAATGGATTGCCCAACATCATAAATGTCTTGTCCTATGACTGGGCTCATCATGGGTATCATCATCCCATACCAGGTGCTGGGGGCAGACTGGAGTATCTTGACTTTTATTACTGAAGTAAATGTGGCCTGATCAGGGCCTTCAAAGACAGGGGCACATATGGCTTGTCTCATTCCCGACTCTCTAAGAATTTGTTGCATTTCTTCTATAGATTTCCAGGCATGCCCAGGAAAGATCCCTCTCGTTGGGCCAAGCCTCACTGTAGGCTAGAATAATCCAGTCTATAAGGGAGTGAGTACCCTGAACCCCTTCAGTGCCAGGCAAGTGCTGGCAGAGGGCAGGGTGTGTGGTAATGTTGCTCATTTTCCCTGACTCCTGCTTGGTCAGAGAAATGCCATGGCTCCCATATCCCAGAACTGCACTAATCATGCCCAGATACTTTCCCTGGCCTTTTGCTGAAACTTGGCAGCGATATTAATAAGCTCAGTGGGAGTATATTCTCTTAACATGAATGTCTCCTGAACTGGGCTGCCCCCCTGGCTGGAGTGGTTGTTGCTATGCTTTTGCTTTTCTTGGTATTAGGGGTCAGAGAGCAAGGGCATTTCCTTCATTTCACTGTCAATCACCATAACATCCTCCTCTTCACTTTCCTCACTTTCCCAGGAATTCCACCACAGCATTCCAGTCAGGCTTTGTCACAAGCACTTTGACCTTAATCCACAGCAGCTTGTGCCCTCCCAGCTTTGCAAAACCTCATGCTAAGGTCTCCAATGTATTATCCTGCTCTCCCACCTTATCTGCTAGCCCTGAAGCTAGCAGAGTAGTGGACAACTGCACATCCTTCTTTAACCTCGGCTCCTCTTCCAACTTCCTAACTGGAGTTTCAGGCTCTAGTTGGGCATTGGTTTCCAGCCCACTACAGAGGGTATTTGTTTCCCTTCTATGCTGCCATGTGGTGTGCATAGTTTCTCAAGCAAGCACGTTAGACCAGCCAGTGTTCTTGGGATGTCCCTGCACTCATATGGTGGTCCACAAGCATCTAACATACAGACCACCCCTGCCCACATAGAGATCGATGGCCAAAGCAGGATTTCTCCCACAGATGCATCTTTCCCAAGAACCATTTCTTCAGTCTTCTGTCTGGCTTGCCAATTGTTGGTTTGCAAATTGGCCCCCATGTTACCAGCCACAAACACAGGTTCTTTTACCCACTATACAAGAGGGGTCAAAATAAAAATGGGAACAATAGGCTTATGACAAGGAAAGGGGTTTATTTCAGGTGACATCAGCCAGGAGATGAGAGTAAGCCCTCAAATTTGTCTCCCTAAAAGATGGGAGGCAAAGGTTGTGAGGAATATGGCTGCTTGTAGGGATGGGGAGCATGTGACCTTGCTGGTTGACACCTTTCCACTAGCCTATGTTTAGCCTTGTGAGGCTGCTTGCAGGGAGGAGAATGGCAAGATATGGGAATCCACAGGTGGGTGTCCTTGGTTGTCTGCCTCCATGATGGATGATGGATTCTGGTGCCAGGAAGCTAAGGAGTTGGGGTCTGGGAAGCTTCAGCTTCTTGGTATCCTCTAGACATCACTTTCCCTGTAACAAAGTTCAAAGGACCCATAACTAGTCAAAACATTAGCATGAGGCCATCTGGGCCCTAAAAATTTAACTTCTATTTGCACCGTGTGTGTATGGGGGGGGGGCGCTCAGTGCTCTAATCTCAACTCTAGCTCCATGTGTATGTGAAGATCAGGGATACAAAGGTTAAAGAAACTGATATTTATGTATGAATGTAACTAAAGAAGCAGGGAAAGGGGATTTGGTTTTAACCTCATATATGCTGGGTTTAATGTCAGGGAACTGATATCAGGGCCGGCATCACCCATAGATGGAGAGCTGAGAGAGACAGAAGAAAGAGGCAGATGACTTCAGCTTGGTAGGTGGTGGTTTTAATAAGCAAGGGAATTTACTTAAGAGGCTTGTCTTGGGTGCTGCAAGATGAGTAGATCTCCACACCCCCCTGCCAGAATCTTAAAAGTTTATAAAGAGGCCTTAACTGGGTTCAGTCATGGATACCATCCAGATGGTCTCAACAATGCATTATTCTTTCAAGACTGCATCCTTAAAAATGTCTCCCACTGTGGGAATGGTGGGTAGAAGTTATACTCCAAGGACTGGGGAGGGGTGAGGAGCCTCTGATTGCCAGAGTTCAGCTTGCAGTTCAACTGACTGTCATGTCCTCTTGATGACCTCCTCCAACACTGTATCATCTTTCTCTAAGGTAATGAATGTTGAAGATTGAGTTGCTTATAAAATGGGGAGGGGGACAGTAGGATAGAGAGGAGGAAGGAAGGACAGAGCTAACGGTCAATACCAGGGGAAAATACAGCAAGGGCTAATCCATTCGAAAAATCATCCTGTTAAATATCGAGTAAGCTATCATTTTATTCAGAACCAATTTTGAGCCAGACTCTCTGCTGAGAAGTTTCCAACATATATGTTAGATTTCAAAATAATCCATTTAAAGCAGATGTCTGATATTTCATCTGAGGCTCAGAGGCTAAATCATTTGCTCAAGATCCCACAACTAGTGAGTGGAAGAGGTGAGATTTGAACCCAGGCCTTTTCGCTCCAATTCAGGTAATGTAACTCATATTGACCCATACTGACTACTATGCACAATCATTCACTAGACAATAGTTAAATCCCTTAATTTCTTTGTGTATAAATGCCATTGATTTAAAAAGACTTCTTTAGTTTTCCCCAAATGGAATGAGGATAGAATAAAGCAAAGCTTTCTGTATTTCTTATTTCTATACAAAATCATGCTGCTTCATTCCTAGCTAATTTGCTGTGGCAAAAGAATCTATTCACTTGTCAATTGTAGTATTTATTGCTATAATAAGGTAGAAAAGAAAATATATTTTCTCTGCTTTAATTTTTCTCATCACAATATGAAAGTTACTTAAGGCAGTGCACTTTACGGTGGGATCTAGATTTTCATGGGTTCACCAAGGCCAATTTTCAGTTCTTCAAAATGATGAAGTGAATTCCAGCAAGATACTTTATTTTGTGACATAAAAACTATTCTCAATTAACCCTTAAAAATTAAGTTCCACCATAAGTAAGCACTCCCTTAAGTAAACAGTGGAGTGTAATGAGGAAAGTTTAAAGAGAGTAAAAATATATATTATACACCCTGGGAAAATAAATTGTATAGGAAATATTTTACTTTTGGTACATATAGTGAAATCGACTCCTGGGAAATAACATTAAAAGCGGCATTAGAAATAATGTAAAACCATTTTAAGCTAAATATAATTCTCTAAAAAATGACAAGTTGACAGTTTAAAGAGCCTTCATCCTGCCAATGTTCATTTCTCTTCTGCTTTTTCATTTGAATATGCTTCTGAAAGATAGGCACCATCAAAGTATTACTGGCAATATTAAACGTATCAAGAGGATAAAGAGTTTTCCTCATTTCCAAATTTGGTTGGAAATAGGATGTCAATTTTTTAATTTATCTTTAAAGATGTGCAAATATTCATCTAGGTACCGATGTCATTAGAAGGCATATTCTAATTTTATGAATATGTCACTGCTCAAAATTCTTTAACATTGACATTATTGAACAAATTTATTTCTTTTGAAAGAGGAAAGTCTTTCAACATAATGAGAATAACCCTAAAACCAAAAGGTGCATATCTCTTAGATAAATAAATAAATATAAAATATGAAATATGAAAATATATGTTCACCCTATCTATGGGTTTATAAGACAAAACAATCATTTTCATAAAATTACTAGTTGATTCTGCAAAAAACTGAAACCTTCCCCTAAACTAATTACTATGTTGAATTAATATACTTAGTAAATTGTGCCAGCATATTATAGTTGCAGTGTATGTTTCCACTCTTTTGGATAACCTGGAGGCATAATAATATAAATGGGCAGATGCTTTGTCCTTGACTATAAGAAGAAATGATGAAAATGACAGAAATGTAAAAAAAAATAATGATCTTATCTCATATATTGCTATTCTCCCCTTGGTGCCTTGAAGTAGATATTGCACAAAAGTGGAGGTATATCTGCTTCTTCAAGTGAAATTCACCTCAATATAAAGCACATAAATATGGACAAAGAAGAGTTATTTCCAACTGGTGTCTTCCTTCATTTTTACTATGTGCCGAACAGTGTGTTGAATGCTGAGTACTAAAAAAAAAAAAAAAAGGTGACTAAAGACCTGTCTTTAAAAATCTCATGGTGTAGTGGAGAAAACTGACATGATAATATACAATGATGATCAAGTGTAATGGGGGTATGAACACTGCTATAAAAACACACATCACATTAGTGACTATGTTGCCTGGAAGAGTCAGATGAGGTGACAATAGAACTGCTTATGAAATTATGAGAATTAATTAGATTTTTTGTTGTTGCAGGAGTGAAGGAAGGGTATTACAGTCAGGAGACTGTACGTGGAAATGAAGAGTAGTGAAAGGTCCCTTTGGATTTTGTCTTCGTTAAAGAAGATATTTGTGTTAAAGAAGTGTTGAATATTTTATTAGTACAGTTTGTTTCTTTGCTTTGATTTAAATAATTTCAAAGGAGACATGAATTTTTAACAGCTTTAGTGAGTTATAACTCACGTAACCATTCATTTTACCCATTTAAAATGTACAATCCAATGGTTTTTAGTATATTCAAAAATACACACAACCATCACCACCACAGTCAATTTTAGCACATTTTCTGCACCTCAAGGAAGAAATCCTGTATCCTTTAGCAGTCACCACCCTGTTCCCCTGCCCTATCTTCCCAATCCTAAGCAACCATCAATCTACTTTCTATCTGTATAGATCTTCCTATTCTAGACTTTCATATGAATGGAATCATATAGTATGTGATCTTCTGTAACTGACTTCTTTCACTTAGCATGTTTTCAGTTAATCAATGTAATAGTGTGTATTAGTACTTCATTTATTTTGTGACTGAATAACATTCCATTGCATATATAAACTAAATTTTGTTTATTGATTTATCCATCCTAGACATTTGGGCTGTTTTCACATTATAGCTATTATGAATAACGATGCTGTAAACATTTGTGTACGAGCTTTTATGTGGATGTATGTTTTCATTTCTCTTGCATATATAACTAGGAGTGGAATTTCTGGGTCATATTGTAACTCTATGTTTAATCTTTTGAGGAACTGCCTGATATTTTCCCAAAGTGGCTGAATCATTTTACATCTTCACCAGCAGTGAATAATGGTTCCAGTTTCTCCACATTCTCACCACTTGTTGTCTCTGATTTTTAAATTTTATCCATTCTAGTGAGCGTGAAGTGGTATCTCATTGTGGTTTTGATTTGGCTCTAACATTTTTTATTTAAAGTCTATTTTTTCTAATATTAGTATAGCCATTCCAACTTTCCTGTGGTTGCTGTTTGAATGACATATCATTTTCCCATTCTTTTACCTTTAATCTATTTGTATCTTGAATCTAAACTGTCTGCTATACACAACGTATAGTTGGATCGTGTTTTTTTTTTTCCCCCTCTAGTCTATTTCTGCCTTTTGATTGGATTGTGTAATCCATCCACATTTAATGTTATTATTGATATAGTTGGATTTATGTCTGCCATTTTATATTTTGTTTTCCATGTGTCTCTTGTATTTTTTGTTCTTCAGTCTCTCCTTTATTGTTTTCTTTTGCATTAAATAAATATTTCCTAATGTAGCATTTCATATATATATTGTGATGGTTCATTTTGTGTGTCAGCTTGACTGGTCCATGGGGTGATCAGAAATTTGGTTAAGCATTATTCTGGGTGTGTCTGTGAGGGTGTTTCTGGATGTAATTAACATTTGAATTGGTAGACTGAGTAAAGTGGCTTGCTCTCCCCAAAGTCAGTGGGCCTCACCAATTGATAGAAGGTCTGAGTAGAACACACAGGCTGAGTAATGGAGAATTTGCTCTCTTTCTGCTTGACTGTCTTCAAATTGAGACATCTGTCTTCTGCCTTCTGACTCTGACTCTGACCGGAACTTCCACTGTTGGTTCTCCTGGTTCTTAGGTCTCCAGATTTGGATTGGAAATACACTCAACTCTCCTCTGTCTCCAGCTTATGACTGCAGATTGTAGGACTTCTCAGCCTCCGTAATGGTGTAAGCCGATTCTTTATCATGCCTGTCTGTCTATCTTTCCAAGCTTTCCTTCAGAAATGAAGGTGAAATATAGATTTCCCCAGATAAACTAAAACAGGTAATTCATTGCTAGCAGACCCCTCTTACAAGATATACTAAAGAAAGTTCTTCAGCCTGAAAGCAAGTGACCTCCGATGCCAATTTGAATCTGAGAAAACAAGGAGCAAAAATTATTGGTAATTATATAATTATAATAAGTACTATGAAGACATATTTTCCTCCTTTCTTCTCTTAACTGATTTAAAAAGCAATTGTATTTGAGTGGATGGGCCTGTAACATATAGAAATTAATACAACAGCATGAAGGAAGTAGGTGGGGGCAAAGCTGTAATGGGCTAAGGAAATTATAACAGATGGTAATGTTACAATTATATTGGTGTATTATTGGGGGTGTAAGATTAGTAGACACTGTGTGTTATATAATGCCACAAAAACTAAGAAAAGGGAATAGAGCTATTTAGGATTAACATTTCTATATTTAACTAGGACTAAACATATAAATCTGAAGCTGATTCTGATAACTTAATATGTATATGGTAAACCTAGAACAACTATATATATATGTCAAGGTTCTCTAGAGAAATAGAACCAATAGGAGATAGATAGATAGATATAGTTCTATCTATTAATCTATCAGAACCAATAGGAAATGGATAGATAGATATCCATATATAGACCTATTTCCCTATCATCTATCTATATCCTATTGTATATAATGTTAAAAACACATTTATAAAAATATTTGGACAATTCTTTGTATTAATGCTTTGTATTTGATGCCTTTAAAATATAGAACTTTTTTTGTTGTTGCAGCTTCTCTCATTTTGGGTTTTATATTTTTAATATGTACCCCTTAGTCTGTTGCACATCAGAAAAATTTCTATATTGCAAATGTCAGATTTATTTTTAAAAGGGTGTTAAATATTTTATGATGATATTAATAGAAAATAAGAAATTAAATCAGGTGCAAGAAAGTTAAGAAAAACTAAACGACTTCGTATGTGTGATGGGAGGAGACTAAAGAGATATTGATTATTTCTAATGATAATTAGTGAAATATAGATTGAAGTATGTTTCAACCTAATGGTAGTCACTTGTAAAGTTAGAAAAAGGAGCTAAATAGAAAAAAATATAGTAAGTTAGCAAAAAGAAAAGAAAGTAAACTTCTACAAGGAAAAAGCATGAAAATATGATAAAGTTTACATTAAAATGTTATGAAAATAAATATAAATGGCTTACATTTACTTTTAAAATACATACTCATATTGGGTAAAACACACAAACACAGGCACATACACACCACAATTCATTTCTTGTTTCACTAAACAGACAATCCTAAAAGGTGGCTTAGAAATATTCATAATGAAAAAAATGAGGAAGTTATACCCGGAAAAAATATCGCTGCAAAAAACTAGGATTTTAATATAAATATAAAAAGTTCAAGACAAAAATTACTTAGAACTAAGAGAATTTTTTTCCTTGAAAATGACTATTTATGACATAGATGTTATAATTTCTAATTTTACATCTCCCCTCCAAATGCAAACTGAAATGGGTGAAGAAATGTGAAGTTAGAAAATTTCTTTCCTCAGCCGAAAACTAGAAAATGATGCTATGGGCCACAACCTTGAAGGAACATGTATGAGATATAGGGCAGGAAAGACAGGACTGGTAAAAAATATTGAAGGCTAACACAGAACACCTCTTCTTACAAGAGCAAAGTGATATCAGAGTAAGTAAATAAACAAGATGTGGTCAAATTGTATGAATAATTTTGATTTGTTAGGTCATGGGCTGGAGGAGAGAGTGGGCCAGGTTCAGATTGGTGAAGTCCTCCTACAAAGTCTTTTTCCAGTGGGGAGCAATATTCTATTCTATGGTAAAACTTGCATTTGCTACATGAGAATGGCTCTCCTAGGGTTTCCCGGCTATTATGTGGGCATATAGGAGACCAATTGATTTTTATTTTGTGACCATCTGAATATCTTTTACTATTGTTAGTAGGTTTACAAGTGTTCTGAGTTTTTCTAGGTAGATGGCATCATCTACAATAAGGGTGAATTCCTCTTACAACTGTGTATTTATCATAGTTCCTTCTTGAATTATTGTGTTAGCTAGAACATCCAGGTAATATAGGCCATCCATGTCTTATTCACAACTTTAGCACATATATTTCTAACATATCACCATTTACTTGAAACATATTTGTTATCAAGTAAAGGAAAAATCTTTTTAAATTTAATAAGATATTTTATGATTTCCTCAAAAGACATTGTATAATTTCCTTAAAAGACATTGCAGCATCTAACAAGTTATATAATTTTTCCTTTTGATTCAAAGGAGTATTAAATTATATAAATGAAAAATCCCAGTATCAAACTATACTTATTTTCCCAAAATAAAATATGCTTTGTCATAGTTTTAATGTATTTCTAGATTTCATTAACAGTATGTTGACTTTGTTTTTCTTAGCTGTTATCTTTTTAAATTTATTTTTATTGTGGTAACATTGATTTATAATATTATATAAATTTCTGGCGTACATCATTATATTTTGATTTCTGTGTAGATTACATCATGTTCACCACCCAAAGACTAATTACAATCCATCAGCACAGAAATGTGTTTAATCATCCCTTTTGCCCTGCTCCCTCCCAACTTCCCTTCTGGTTACCACTGATCCAATCTCTGTCTCTATGTGACTTTTTGTTGTTGTTTTTATCTTTTCCTTATGAGTGAGATCATATGGTTTTTGACTGTCTCCCTCTGACTTCTTTTACTTAGTATAGTGCCCTCAATGTCCATTCATGTTGTCACAAATGGCTGGATTTCATTGTATTTTATGGCTTAGTAGTGTTCCATTGTGTATATACACCACATTTTCTTTATCCATTCATCCATTGATGGGCACCTAGGTTGTTTCCAAGTCTTGGCCGTCATGAATAATGCTGCAATGCACATAGGAGTGCTTGTATCTTTACGCGTTGGTGTTTTCATGTTCTTTGGATAAATACGCAGCAGTGGAATCGCTGGATCATGTGGTAGTTCTATTCTTAATTTTTTGAGAAATCTCCATACTGTTTTCCATACAGACTGCACCAGTTTGCACTCCCACCAGCAGTGTATGAGAGTTCCCTTCTCTCCACAACCTCTCTAACACTTGTTTCCTGTCTTGGGAGTTATAGCCATTCTGAGAGGAGTGAGGTGATATCTCATTGTAGTTTTGATTTGCATTTCCCTGATAGTTAATGATGTTGAACATATTTTCATGCGTCTGTTGGCCATCTGTGTATCTTCTTTGGAGAAATGTCTGTTCAGATATTTTGCCCATTTTTTAATTGGGCTGTTAGTTATTTTGTTGTTGAGATGTATGAGTTCTTTACATATTTTGTATATTAACCCTTATCAGATATATGGTTTGCAAATATCTTCTCCCAGTTGTTAGGTTGATGGTTTCCCTTGCTGTGCAAAAGCTTTTAGTTTGATATAGTCTCACTTGTTTATTTTTTCTATTATTTCCCTTACCCAGTCAGACGTGGTACTTGAAAATATGCTGCTAAGACTGATGTCTAAGAGCATATTGCCTATGTTTTCTTCATGGTTTCAGGTTTTACATTCAAGTTTTCAGTCCATGTTGAATTAATTTTTGTGTATGGTGTAAGATAATGGTCTACTTTCATTCTTTTCATGTAGCTGTCCATTTTTCCCAACACCATTTATTGAAGAGACTTTCCTTTCTCCGTTGTATGTTCTTGACTCCCCTGTCAAAAATGAGCTGTCCATAGATGTGTGAGTTTATTTCTGGGCTCTCAATTCTGACCCATTTATCTGTGTGTCTGATCTTGGGCAAGTACCATGCTATTTTGCTGACTATAGCTTTGCAGTATATTTTGAAATCAGGGAGTGTGATACCTCCAGCTTTGTTCTTTTTTTCTCAGGATTCCTTTTCCTATTTGGAGTCTTTTGTTGTTCCATATAAATTTTAGGATTCTTTCTCCTATTTCTGTGAAAAATGTTGTTGGGACTTTGGTAGGGATTGCATTAAATCTGTAGATTGCTTTGGGAAATATGGACATTTTAACTATGCTAATTCTTCCAATCCAAGAGCATGGAATGTCTTTCCATTTCTTTGTGTCTTCTTCAGTTTCTTCCAACAATGTTCTATACTTTTCAGTATACAGATCTTTCACCTCTTTGGTTAAGTTTATTCCTAAGTATTTTATTCTTTTTTTGCAATTGTAAATGTGGTTGTATTCTTATTTTCTTTTTCTGCCTACTTCATTGTTAGTGTATAGAAATGCAACTGATTTCTGTATGTTGATTTTTTGGGTGTGTGAGGTAGATTAACCCTGAGCTAGCATCTGTTGCCAGTCCTCCTCTTTTTGTTGAGGAAGACTGGCCCTGGGCTAACATCTGTGCCCATCTTCCTCTACTTTATATGGGACGCTGCTACAGCGTGGCTTGACAAGTAGTGCATCCGTCCGCGCCTGGGATCCCAAACTTTTGAACTCCAGGCTGCCAGAAGCAGAGCATGTGAACTTAACCACTACCCCACTGGGCTGGCCCCTGTATGTTGATTTTGTATCCTGCAACTTTACTGTATTCATTCATTATGTATAAAAGTGTTTTGGTGGATTCTTTAGGGTTTTCTCTATATAAAATCATGTCCTCTGCAAATAGTGACAGTTTCACTTCTTACTTTCCAATTTGGATGTCTTTTATTTCTTTTTCTTGCCTGATTGCTCTGGCTGGGACTTCCAAAACTATGATAAATAAGAATGGAGAAAGTGGTCATCCTTGTCTGGTTCCTGTTCATAGAGGGATAGCTTTCAGTTTTTCCTCATTAGGAATGATATTAGCTGTGAGTTGTCATTATGGCCTTTATTATGTTGAGGTACTTTCCTTCTATACCCATTTTATTCAGAGTTTTTATCATAAATGGATTCTGTATCTTGTCAAATGCTTTCTCTGTGTCTATTGAGATGATCATGTGATTTCTATTCTTCCTTTTGTTAATGTGGTGTATCATGTTGATTGACTTGTGGATGTTGAACCATCCATGCATCCCTGGAATAAATCCCACTTGAATGTGGTGTACAATCTTTTCAATGTATTGTCGTATTCAATTTGTTAGTATTTTGTTGATGATTTTTGCATTGATGTTCGTCGGTGATATTGGCTTGTAATTTTCTTTTTTTGTGTTGTCCTTGTCTGATTTTGGTATCAGGATAATGTTGGCTTCATAGAATGAGTTAGGAAGCTTCCCCTACTCTTCAATTTTTTGGAAAAGTTTGAGAAGGAGAGGTATTAAATCTTCTTTGAATGTTTGGTAGAGTTCAGCAGGGATGCCATCTGGTCCTGGACTTTTATTTTTTGGGAGATTTTTAATTACTATTTCAATCTCCTTACTGGTGATTGGTCTATTCAAATGCTCTGTTTCTTCTTGATTCAGTTTTGGAAGGTTGTATGATTCTAAGAATTTATCCATTTCTTCTAGATTATCCAATTTGTTGGTGTATAGCTTTTTGTAGTTTTTTCTTATAATCTTTTGTATTTCTGAGGTGTCCATTGTAATATCTCTCTTTCATTTCTGATTTTATTTATTTGAGCATTCTCTCTTTTTTTCTTCATGAGTCTAGCTAAAGGTTTGTCAGTTTTGTTTATCTTTTCAAAGAACCAGCTCTTAGTTTCATTGATGTTTTTCTATTGACTTTTTAGTCTCTCTTTAATTTATTTCCACTCTGATTTTTATTATTTCCTTCCTTCTACTGATTTTGGGCTTTTTTTGTTCTTCTTTTTCCAGTTCCTTTAGGTACTCTTAGATTGTTTATTTGAGATTTTTCTTGTTTGTTGAGATAGGCCTGTGTTGCTACCCTCTAAACTTCCTTCTTAGAACCACTTTGGCTGTATCCCATAAATTTTGGCATATTGTATTTTCATTTCATTTGTCTCCAGGTATCTTTTGATTTATCCTTTGATTTGACCCAATCATTGTTCAGTAGCATTTTGTTTAATCTCACATATTTGTGGCTTTTCTGATTTTCTTCCTGTGGTTGATTTCTAATTTCTTACTATTGTGTTTTAGAAAAGATGCTGGGTAACATTTCAATCTTCTTAAATTTATTGAGACTTGTTTTGTGGCCTGATATGTGATCAATCCTGGAGAATGTTCCATGTGCATTTGAAAAGAAGGTGTATTCTTCAGTTTTTGGATGAAATGTTCTATATACACCTACTAAGTCCATCTGGTCTAATGTGTCATTTAAGGCCAATATTTCCTTATTGATCTTCTGTTTGGATGATCTATCCATTGATGTAAGTAGAGTGTTAAAGTCCCCTACTATTATTGTGTTACCGCCTATTTCTCCTTTTATCTCTGTTTATAATTGCTTTATATGTTTAGGTGCTCCCTTGTTGGGTGCATTGATATTTGCAAGTGTTATATCATCTTGTTGGATTGTTCCCTTTATCATTCTGTAGTGCCCTTCTTTGTCTCTTGTTACAGTTTTTGTTTTAAAGTCTATTTTTTTCAATTTAAGTAATGCTATCCCAGCTTTCTTTTCATTGCCATCTGCATAGATTATCCCTTTCCATCCCTTCACTTTCAGCATGTGAGTCTCTTTAGTTCTGATGTGTGTCTTTTTTATGCAGCATATATATGGGTCTTCTTTTTTTAATCTGGTCAGCTACTCTATGCCTTTTTATTGGTGCATTTAGTCCATTGACATGTAAAGTAGCTATTGATGAGTACATACATATTGCCATTTTGTTACTTTTATTCTGGGTGTTTTAGTAGTTCTTCTCTCTTCCTTTCTTCTCTCAATCTCTTCCTTTGTGGTTCGATAACTTTCTTTAGTATTATGTTTGGACTCCTTTCTCTTAGCTTTTGTGTACTTATTGTAGGTTTCAGGTTTGTGATTATCAGGAGGTTCATATATAATAACATATGTATATAGTAATCTATATTAAGTCAATGGTCTCTTTATTTTGATCTCTCTCTAAAAGCTCTACTCTTTTACTCCCCTCCTTCCACATTTTATGTTTTTGATATCAAATCTAACCTCTTTTTTGTGTGTGCGTTTAATGTTTCTGTTACCCCCTTATCATGGGAATAGTTGATTTTAGTAATTTTGTCTTTTGACCTTTGTATTATCTGCATAGGAGGTTGATGTTCTACCTTTACCGTATTTTTGCTTTTACCAGTAATTTTATTGCTTTTTCTTTTTTAAAATAATTTTCTTATTCCTAGTTATTCTCTTCTCTTTGCCACTTAAATAAGTCCCTGTAGCACTTCTTCTAAGACTGGTTTCTTGATGATAAACTCCTTTAATTTTTGCTTGTCTGGGAAACTCTTTATCTCTCCTTCCTTTCTGAATGATAACCTTGCTGGGTAGAGTATTCTTGACTGTAGGTTTTTTTCCTTTCAACACTTTATATATATCATGCCACTCCCTTCCAGCTTGTAAGATTTCTTCTGAGAAGTCAGCAGATAGCCATATGGGGTTTCCTTTGTATGTAACTTGTTGCCTTTCTCTTGTTGTGTTTAGGATTCTCTCCTTACTTTTAATTCTTGACATTTTAATTATAATGTGTCTTGGTGTGGGCCTCTTTGAGTTTGTCTTGTTTGGTTCTCTCTGTGTTTCCTGTACCTGGATGTCTGTTTCCTTCCTTAGGTTTGGACATTTGTCAGCTATTATTTCTTCAAATAGATTTTCTGCCCCTTTGTCTTTCTCTTCTCCTTCTGAGACATCTGTAATATGGATGTTAGTCCCAGAGGTCCCTTAGACTATTCTTGTTCTTTTAAATTCTTTTTTTCTTTTATCTGTTCAGCTTGGGTAATTTCCTCTAGCCTTTGATCCAGCTCGCTGATCCATTCTTCTGTATGATCTACTCTGCTATTGATTTCCTCCAGTGAATTTTTCATTTCCATTATTGTATTCATTTCTGATTGGTTCTCTTTTATATTTTCCAATTCTTTGTTGAAGTTCTCACTGAGTTCATCCATTCTTCTCCCAAGATCAGTGAGCATCCTTATGACTTTTCATTTGAACACTTTGTCATGTAGATTGTTTATTTGTCTTTCATTTATTTCTTCTTCTGGGATTTTGTCCTATTCCCTTACTTGGAATGTATCCTTTGCCTCCTCATTTGACCTCTTTCTCTGTGCTTATATTTATGTATTAGATAGGTCAGCTGCATCTCCTGATCTTGGAGAGGTGGCCTTATGAGGCCCAGCAGTGTGCGTCCCTCTCATCACCAGTTACAAATGTTCCAGGAGTGGCTGCTGTGTGAGCTATGTGTGTCTTTCTCTTGTGGCAGAGCTGTTCTTACTACAGATGCCCAGGTTGTCTAGGCTGTCCCCATGGCCAGCTGTTTGTAATGCTCAGCTCTGTGTGGCAACTATGGACCCTTCAGTCACTTTATCTGGTGTGGGGAGTCCCAGTACAGTTGGCTGCAAGGTCTAATAGCACATTACTGTTGCAGTTTTTCTGTTAAGTGAGTGTGCCTCCAGCATGGCTGATTGCCAGGTTCAGGGGCTTACAATTACTGCAAGTCTCTGGCCTGCAAGGCTCTTATCAGCATTCTCAGGATTGCAGCTGAGTGGGGCTGGCCCCAGGCAGGGGAACACCCAATTGTTTCAGGTTTTGGAAGGTGGGGCTAATCCCCTATCTGGCTGTATGAGAAGTACAAGTCTTCTACAACTGACAAGCCCCACCACCCACATGGCCATACACACCATCAACACAGTCCTGCCTGTGTGCACACCCTGACCCCCAGAAACAGACCCAGTCATGCCACTGCAGAGCCTCCACACACTCCACCAGTATCCCACACTCTCCACCTGCTCCTTGTTCATGCCCTGCCCCACAGAGGTGGACCCACTGGTCCAACTGCAGAGAATCCAGGCACCTAGCCTTTGCAGGCCCACAAATTGACTGAGGGCTTGCTGTTGGGTGGGACCAGTCCCTAGGGTGGGCTGCCTGCCCTGGCTGAGCTGGATTAAATCAGTGCTCTAGAGGGTGGGACAGACCCTGGGCTAACAGGCCAGGGGAAGAACTCCAGTGGTGTCTGCCAGCATCTGTGTCAGCAGCCTGTACTATGTCACAATAATGGCTGGCACCAATGCACTGGAGTGGTCTCACCTCTCACTAAAATGCACCCAGAGCCCATCAGGTGAGTCTCTTCACCAAATGATTGTGCACATTTCTTTCTGGTGATTTTAGGTTGCTTTTCAAAATGGGTGAATTTGTGTGTGGGCCCTTTAAGAGCTGGCTTTTTTCCCTTATGTCTGATGGCTTTTCTGGAGGTATTCCCATTGTTGTTAGTAGCCAGCAAAGCCAGATATTATGACACTTGTCTCAGTTGTACTGAGTCCAAACGCTGTTTATAGTGGTAATACTTCCCCACTCAGATCCTCCACTTCTCCAAGGAAGGCTGGGTACCTTAGGATTGCTCCTGGCTGGCCATGAGTCATGGTGGCTTGTGAAGGTGGCTTTTTTCTCTCTCTAGGAAGGAATTGCTGCCTCTTTCACCTCAGTCAGCACTGTCCTTTGTTGTGGGGGTCCTTTTTATCCAGTTTTCAGTTCTCTCTCAGGGGTAATTGTTCCAAGGGTAGTTGTAAGTTGGTTGTGTCTGTGGGAGGAGGTGAGTTCAGAGTCTGCCTACGCTGCCATCTTGACACCAACTCCTATGTAGAATTTTTAAATGCATTCTTTCCTAATGTTGTTATTTAGCATTTGAAAAAAGTTGTTAAGCAAAAATGTTTTGATATGAGAGTTCAGTGGAATTTGAAATATTAATTGGGGCACATTTGTATTTTCTACATGTATGACAATTCATTTAGCATGAGATTTATACTTTTCCTTGTAAATTTGAAATTGAAATCTTTTAAGCCATCTGGGTTCATTTCAGTTTTAAAATTCATTCCTTAAACAACTTTTCTTAATTTTTTCCTTTGAGTCATTTTGGCAGTTCTTACTGAATCTTGTCAAATATCTCATAATAAATTTTTACAAGATATTTACTCAGTTTCTATAGTTCTGTCCATTTCTCAGACATATTGTGTGTATTTCTCATATTTACTTATTTTTATTTTTCTTGATTTGACTAGAGATTACATTGCATTTTTAAATGAGCCAACTCAGGAATGTAGTTACCAATTCTGTGGATGTTCTGTAATTTAAGTGTGCTTTCATCATCATAATTTGTTTATCAATTTTTTATTACTGCTTTTATTTGTTATTATTTTTCAAAAAAATTTTTAGTTAAATGCTTTGTTATTTCATTTTCTTATTTTCTCTGATTATTAAAGGAAACATTTAAATATGAGGATTTTCCCTGATTAAAACTTTGATTGCATTTAATAAGTTTTATTAGGCTGAACTTTTGTGTTTTGTTCTATTTTATATTGCAGTTTCAATTCCTACTTGAGGCAATGATTTTTGAATCCTTTTCAAGTTTTAGGAAGTTTGGAATATCATTTCTTTTAATAGTTTATGTAATTTTTATTAATTTAAATAATTAAATAAATTTCATTAAATTTATTTATTCAATTAATTCACTATATATATATATATAATGTGACTTTATGTTGGGTGGATTAATTTGCTAGGTCTTCCACAATAAAGCACCACTGACTGTGTGGCCTAAACAACAGAAATTTATTTTCTTATAATTCTGGAGTCCAGAAGTCTGAGATCAAGGTTTTGGCAGGGTTTGTTCCTTCTGAGGTCTCTCTCCTTGGCTTGTAGTTGGCTGTTTTAGCCTTGTGTTTTCACATGGTCTTCCCTCTGTAACATTCTGTGTCCGAATTTCCTCTTCTTATACAGACACCACCCATATTGCATTTTAATTTAGTTCTTTTTGGTGATGTAGGTATTGTCAGGCTTTACCCTTTTTGATACAGTTTCTTTTGAGGAGTAATATTAGTAATACTGTTTTTCTGATCATGCCCCTACCTGTCAAAAATTAACGTTAATATTGATATTTCACTGTTCTAATCTGAGAATGGAATCAGTGCCATTTCTCTTTCAGTCTGAAGGAAATGGGTATATGTGTACAGTTTTGAAAAATATTTTGTCATACCTAACCCTTCTCATTAATATAACATGATAATGGATAGATTGCAACAGTACTTTTTCCAACATATTAAAAAATAAACTACGAATCTTAAAAAATCATAACCTTGCTATAGATCCATTTTTGTATAACCATGGTTATTTTAAAATGCCATTAAAATAAACATTTTATACTTCTTAACTGGATTAAAATATACTTTGAAAATGTATGTAAATGAAATATTAGATCCTGTATTAAATTCAAGTCAACATGTGAGTACATTTTGTTCTATCTAATCTTTCATAAATTATTATACTCTATGGGAAAATTAGTTAACAATTTAACTTTATGCTAGCTAAAATAATTTTGTATCAAAAAATTAAATTTTATCTGACATTTAAAAATATTCTTTTTAGCATTAGTTTCTAAGCAAGTGTACTGAAATAAAGAAAAAATTTAACCAGGTAAAATTTTGTTTAAAATTTTAATTCAGAGTTTTGTTTGGGGAATTGTTTTGCACATTTGACAGAAGATACATTGAAAAGCATGGTGATTAATCTGCTTAAATGAATTTTATGAAAACAAAAATATCTACACAACAGATAGATTTACAAAGCTTTACTATACAACAAAAATTTTTTAAAAACTGAACTATTGTTTTAGTTAATATCTATGTTTTCTTACAAATTTCTCATAAGTTAGTGTCTTTATAAGTTGAAGGATAAAACACAAAGAGTTTTACACAGTCTGGATTACCTAAAAGTAAGATCTGGGTTGGACTTTCAGAAGAGTTTAGTATTTTATTGTGTATACAATATAAAGAGGACAGAAACAACATCTGAGTATTTTTCAGTGCCTGAGGGCATTTCAGAATGTCTAGTCCACCACACAAATGAAGTGGAAGTCCACTTTGTGTTTTGAGCAAGCAAATTACATTTATCAAAAAAATATTTTAATTAATGCTTAGTATAATGTTAGCCATTATGTTAGGCTTGGAACCACAGCATCAGTAAAATGAAGCCATCTTATTATGGTCATTAGGCAAGTGGATGGAGTGATAGTGATTCAAATTAATTTAAAAAATTAATTAAAAGATTGCCATGAGGGGGCCGCCCGGTGGCGCAGCGGTTTAGTCCGCGCTTGGCAGCCCGGGGTTCGCAGGTTCGGATCCTGAGCGCCCGCCGATGCACTGCCTGTCAGCCACGCCGTGGCGGCGTCCCATATAAAGTAGAGGAAGATGGGCACGATGTTAGCCCAGGGCCAGTCTTCCTCAGCAAAAAGAGAGGAGGATTAGCAACGGATGTTAGCTCAGGGCTGGTCTTCCTCACAAAAAATAAAAAAAAACAAAAGATTGCCATGAAATAAGTGGTGCTCTATCTACCATGGGAGCCTTGAGTGGAAAAACAAATCAGGGAGCCAAGGAAAGAATCCTAAAGAAAACCAACAGAACCCAAGAGATATGAAATAGGTTTCACTGACCTTTTGTGTGTGTGTGAGGATAATTAGCCCTGAGCTAACATCCGTTGCTAATCCTCCAGGAAGACTGGCCCTGGGCTAACATCTGTGCCCCTCCTCCTCCACTTTACATGGGATGCCACCACAGCATGGCTTGACAAGTGGTGCATTGGTCCATGCCTGGGATCCAATCCTGTGAACCCCGGGCTGCCAGAAGTGGAGCATGTGAACTTAACCAGTACCCCACTGGGCTGGCCGCCACTGCCCTTTTAACTAAGTAATTGTTATGCTATGTGAAGTTTCTTAAAATGAAATTTACCTGTAAAATCAACTTAGTGATAAAGAAGGAAAAAGGAATGTTGCAGCTTGAAGAAGGTATTAATGATTTTATTCATGTACCTACGTCTAGATTGACAATTTTGAGGAAACTAACCAATAGAATAAATAAGCTAATGTTGCTTTGATGAATCTATCAATTGCTTTGTTGAATTCAAACAAGGGGCCAAAACAAGTCACCTATCCAGATAATATTTTCTCAAAAACAAACGCTCTGGTTGAGATGTCATCTCATCTCATCTCAAATTTGGGAACAGCAATGTTTAAATTCAAATAATATCCACTGAATATTTGGTTTCTTTCCTAACTTTCTTTCCAAGGGTCACTGTGTAATTGATGATGGATAAACTGCTTATAAGAGAAAGTTTGGGCTTTCCTCACAAACTGCATGACCTTAACTCTATTAGTAACGGCTTTCGGAATGAGATTGAAATTATTAGCTATAAATTCATTCTAAGGCTTTCATAGCTAGTATATGCTTGACAGCTGTATTTTCTTAAATGATTAACCATGAAGCAGTTAATGTATTACAAAAAATATGGAAAAAAGTTGTTTATATGAATGATCTAGGAATCACTAGTTAGATCATTAAAGTAAAAAAATCTTGGCTCTAAGATCACTCAGTGAAGTATGCTGTTAAACAGCATCACTTATTTCTCAGTCTGTATCTCACTAAAATAAATTTTGAAAAGAAATGGGAAAGGTATATGCTTTTAAGTTCCTTGAACTTGAGGACGATGATGTAAAACAACTTTACCCTCTCCCTACCTGTCACATAATGGGTGTACAATAAATACTTGCTAAATCGTGCTGTTGTTAAGAGTGCCATTTACTTTCTATTTGCTTTTTCTTCTCATTGTGTTTTCTCCATGGATGCTTTGCTCAAGAGACCACTGATAAACTTATTCAAGAATTTTTGTTTAAATCTCATTGTGATGTTATATACTATCTGAATTCTTGAGTACAACATGAGTCCTTGGATTTGTTTTTTTGATAAAAAGGAAAGTAAATTGCCAGAACTTGACTTCAGGGAGAGTGTTCCATGAGCACACAGTTTGTCTAAGAGTAGGAAACCTAGGTTTCTAGAGGATAAATCTAGAAGAGGTGTTTGAAGTTGTTTGGATAAAAAAAGTCCCTGGAAAGGGGCCTCATAACCCCTATCAAATGGCTTATTTGATGGAATTAAATAGGAATGATGAAGAGCCTTTATCACTACATGTCTTTAACATTAATAGGAACGGTGATTTCCAATCCTTGCCAAAATAATTACTGTCATATATGAACCCCTTGGCTGTGATTCATTCCTAGTGAACTTAAAGCATACTCTCCTCCAGGGCATGCCATGACTTTTAGTAGACATTTTTCCCTCCCAAACACACACACACACACACACACACACACAGCAACATATACTTTAATACTCAATATTCTTTGCTCAGTAAGTTTTGGAAACCTTGAGTTAAACTGAGTGTAAGTGGTGTCTTTATGGCATGCCTCCTTCCGTTCCATTCATTATGCTCCATATTTATTGTCAAATGAATAGAGGTTATATAATGTGCAGTATTTTCAGGACTTCATATAGCTCCGAATGCCATTACTTATACACATTAACAGTGTCTGGAGAAGTGCTTCATGGAATAATAGAAATAACTTTTTTAAAAAGCTGATCTTTTTTTTGTTTACTTTTAATTTTTAGAACAGTTGTAGATTTATAGAAAAATTACAGGCAGTGCAAAGGGTTTCCTCATATTATTTAGGATATTACATTGAGGTACATTTGTTCCAATTAATGAACCAATATTGATGCATCATTATTAACTAAAATCTACACTTCCATGAGATTTCCTTAGTTTTGCCAAATATATATCCCTTTTCTGTTCAGCACCCCAACAATACCACATTACATTTAGTCACCAGGTCTCCTGCAGCTCCACTTGGCTATGACAGTTTCTCAGACTTCTTTTGTTTTTAACAGTCTTGACAGTTTTGAGGAGTACTAATCAGATATTTTGTAGAATATTCCTTAATGGAGATTTGTCTACATTTTTCTCGTGATTAGACTAGGGATATAGGTTTGTGATAGAAAGATCACAAAGGTGAAATGCCATTTTCATTGTATTATATCAAGGGTACAAACTATTAACATGACATCACTTTTGATGACAACCTTGATAACAGGTTTCTGCATTATAAAGTTATTCTTCACCCCCCTCTATCCATACTGGACACTTTGGAAGGAATTGCTATATGCATCCCACGCTTAAGTGTGGACAGTTAATGCTCCATCTCTTTGAGAGCAGTAGCTACATAAATTATTTGATATTCTCCTGTGTGACAGATTTGTCTATTCTTCCTTATTTATATATGTGTTTTTTTACTTCTTTAGTCATTAATTTATATCACTATGGGCTCATGGATGTTTATTTTATAATTTGGTTTGTAAATCCAGTGCTGCTTTATTTATTTTGTTACTAAAATGTTCCAGGTCTGGCCCCTGGGAGCTCTTTAAATTGGCTTCTGTGTCTCTTTGACATACCTCTTCATTATGCCTTTTTTTTTTTTTTTGAGCACTTTCTTACTTTCTGATGCTACAAGATGTTCTAAGCTCAACTTACATATTTCCTTCTCCAGTTTTAAAATCAGCCATTTCTTCAAGAGCTCTGATTTTTTTTGTACATTTGTAATAGAGTTAGATTGCTTAGTTATATTTTGCATTTCATCCTGGGATTTTCCTGGCTTCCTAAATGATTTTCTCTTTTTTATACATTAATGTTCCCTCTTTGTGCTATAAAGTTCTAAGGGTTGTGACAAATGCAGAGTGTCATCACTGTATTGTACAGAATTGTTTCACCTCCCAAAAATTCCTCTGTGCTTCACCTATTCAACCTACCCTGAACCTGAAGTCCTGGAAACTGCTGAATTTTTTATCATCATTGTGTTGCCTTTTCTAAAATGACATATAATTGGTAATTATATTATTATATAGTTTGTAGTCTTTTCCGAATGGCTTCTTTCATTTAGCTACATGTATTTAAGATTCATTCATTTTTTTATAGTTTCTTTTATTATGGTTGAATAATGTTCCATTATATATTCTACAATTTGTTTATTCATCCATCTATTGAATGACATCTTGGTTGCTTCCAGTTTTGGGTGATTTTCAATAAAGCTGCTATGAACACTCCTGTGCAGGTATTTATAGGGACATACGTTTTCAAATTAGTTAGGTAAATACCTGTTAGCAAAATTCCTGGATCATATTGTAAGACTATGTTTAGCTTTGTAACAAAATTCTAAACTGTCTTCCAAAATTGCTGTAGTTTTTGCATTCCCGCCAGTAATGAATGAGGGTTTCTATTGATCCATATCCTCACCAGCAATTGGAATTGTCAGCTTTTAGAATTTTAGCCATTCATTATAGGTCTGTAGTGGTTTCTCACTGTTGTTTTAATTTGCAATTCTTTAATGATATATGATACTGAATATCTTTTTATAGGCTTGTTAGCCATCTGTATATTTCCTTTGGTGAGGTCTTCTCGATCTTTTGTTCAGTTTTTTAATTGGATTCTTTTCTTATTTTTGAAATTTGTGTTCTTTGTATATTTTGGATACAAATACTTTATCAGATATGAGCCCTGCAAATATTTTCTCTCAGCTTTTGACTTATTTTTTCATTGTATTAACAGGATCTTTCACAGAGACAAAGTATTAATTTTTAACAAGGTATAACTTACAATTTTTTCTTTCACGGATTGTGCTTTTGGTGTTGGATCTACAAGTCACTAAAGCCAAGGTCACTTAGATTTACTCCTATGTTTTGTTCTAGTAGTTTTATCATTTTATGTTTACATTTAGGTCTATGATCAGTTTTGAATTAATTTTCGTGAAAAGTATAAGGTCTGTGACTTGATTTATGTTTTTGCAGAAGGACAGCCGGTTGTTCCAGCACCATTTGTTGAAAGGATTATCTTTTCTTCATCAAGCTGCCTTCGTTTCTTTGTAAAAGATCAGTTTACAAAATTTTCATGAATCTATTTCTGGGCTCTATATTCTATTGCATTGATCTATGTGTCTCTTCTTTGGCCAATATACTCTGTCTTGATCCCTGTAGCTTTATTGGAATGAATATCGTGAGTCTTCCAGCTTTGTTCATCTTACTTAGTATTGTATTGGCAGTTCTAGATTTGCATTTCATATAGACTTTAGAAAATTTTTGTTAACTTTCAAAAGAGCTTACTGGAATTTTGATTGAGATTGTGTTGAATCTACAGATCAAGTGCAGAATTAACAACAATAGTTGAATTTTGCAATCCATGATATGTATGCCATGTATATACATATGTATTCCACATATATATGATAGAAAATTATGCAAACTCTAAGCAATAATACAATAAATACTTAATACAATAAGTACTTAACTATTCAATTATGTTAAAAAGCACCCTTCACCCCCGTTTGCTTGAAATATCCCATAATCTTGGTGTTCTCGCAGCAGATATTTGGGTTCCATTTTTTCCTCATCCTTATCCAAGTCTAGCTGTACTGTAGAGTTAAGTTTATGATTATGAAATAAAAACTAAACAACAACAACAAAGTAACAGATCCTAAAGTGACAAAACAGAAAAATGATCTTTTTCAGAAGGTTATGTATTCACACTAGTAATTTTCAATTTATTTAACATTTAATTTTTTAAACATTGGAGCTTTATATACACTTTCTTTTTCCCATTTGCTTTGATGTTCTATGCTACATATGCTATTACAAAAAAAAAGATGTTTAAATTATAGATTGATCTCTCAAATGAGGAATCTTATTTTTGTAAACCATAAGGTCAAGCATTCTAGAACTTGCTTTAAAGGCTAGAAATCTCGTTATCTATATGAGTTCAGGAAAAAAGAAGAAAGAAATCTACCATTTCTTGAGAGATGGCTAAAGACTTTCTAAATACATGATGTTTAGTATCTCAATTAGAATCCCCTATAGTTAATAGGCAACAGCCAGAAAAAGAGACAATGCAGACAAATAAAAGCCATAGAAGTTGAGTCTAAAACTCCTTTATCTCTTTTTTTTTCATTCTCACTTGTTTCATGAGTCAAATTTTATCACAGGCAACCTTGATGTTGAACTCAAATTGCTAAAAACCTTTGACAATATGAATATGTTTATTGTCTTTGTCTAACTCAAAAATATTAGAATGTCAGAAAATGCAACTAAATTAATATCTTGGAACATCAAAGATTTTTAAAACTATATCCCAAAGTTTAAGTAGAATAATGACTTAAATCCATATTTTTACAATACTGTGATGTTTCACAAGATCCAGTTCATAAAGGACACTAATAAATTTATCTCAAATATATGTGTATGTTACATTTAGATATCTCTCAATGTCTTTATATGTAACTTTATGTCATTTTAGACTCATCACCAGAGATTTTAATACATAAGGTATTTTGTAAATTATTTTTATGGGAAGATCAATTGCAAATGTTCAACATTTTGCATGAATTAAGCCAAGCCACATCTGCATGCTTGATTTTGCATTCTCTGGGTGCCAATAGCTTGACTTCAACAGAGATGGAACACAAAGTCACTTGATCTGGGTAAACTGGTAGAGAGAAGGTAGATATGGTTTTGCTGAATTTCAAAAAGTCATTGCTTGTCTTATTTGGCCCTTGGTGTGGGCAGGTTAACTGCATCGGGTACCATGAGTATACACTGACAAAACCCTACCATGAATTAGCTGCTTCATATTCACTATCTACCTGTTGACTTGTAATACCAAAGTTTTTGTGTTGCTTATCAAATTAGTATTTGCACTCACGCAGGAGACTCACAATACCAGCCAGCATTTGTGTTGCCATTCCAGTGTAAATGGAATCACTTCTATTAAATGCATGAACTCCTTGGGTAGAAGACACCCTTGACCTGCATTAGGAAAAAGTCTCAGCTGACTGCCTCTTTTAAGGGCTCAGCATTTGTAGCAAGTCTGCATCTTCTATCATGTCACCCTTGAGCTCTTCTTTTCACCTGGGATCTACAAAGAGATGCTAACTTTCATCAGCTCCCACTTGACTATTCTCTTTTTTGAGGCAAATGCTTCAAACTGCACTCAAATTTGAACCATCTTATATTGAAATAAAGTATATGTGTTTACACACTGACCCTTCCCAGCATAGAAATAGGAGCTTTAAGTGATAATTTTAAATCTATAAAAACAGAAAGAGTACTTTTTAAATTAAGACTTGTCACCTGGGGGAGTTTTCAGATACACAGCCAATCCCTCCACCTCTCCTCCCTGGCCTCACCTGTTATCTCAGTACTCTTCAGCCCAGAGAAGTCATTTTCTCCTCACCAAAATTATGTCAGACGTCAGCATGGTCACAAGACCATATTAATTCAATATACTAGGAACCTTACACAGATCAAAATTTGTCAGTTTATATGTATTAAATACACATTTAGGTATTTAATAAAAAAGCATCCCCCAGCTTTTTTTTTTAAATTCTGCAGAAGTGCTTTTGCTCAATGACTGTGGACTGTAAGACAATGCCAATTTTTTGGTGAGCAGGGGGCAGAGATCCTAATCGCCCTCCAGTGCATGGGATGGTTCTGAACAACAACGAGATATAGTACTCAGAACTGCAACAATGCCGTAGTTGAGGAATACCCTGTTCCTGGCCAGATCCCATGCATATATGCACCATATTTTAAGCAGAAGTTTCAAAAAGAAGTATCCTTTGCCTACTCTTACCAGTTAAAGTTTTTCGTCTCAATTAAGTACTTTTACATTTGTACTTGGAGGCGACCTGTTTTAATTAGAAAGTTATTTCTGAGACCCAGTCTTCTGCACACTGTTATTTGTAATCCAATTAGCTTGCACAAATCACAGTGCTCCAAGGTCGTTGCTCTCATTTCAGCCCGTCTGTAAAAGCAGTGAGATTAACTCACACATCTTAAAACAAAGTTACTCACAATTGAAAGTAATACCAAGAGTTTAACTTATTTTTGTCTCCTTCCTGTGATCTGATCCCCTCATCTTTTTTGTTTCCTGTGGTTAGAACTGCATCAGTATGAGGTAAAGCACTTCTCAGCTCCCTTTTTACCCTTTCCCATACCTAATACTTCAGCAGTTTGCAAAAGCATGCCCAGAAAGTTGCTGCCTGCCAGGCTGGGGCTTGCAAGGCCCACATGGCCTCAACCTTTCACAGCATCACCATCACGGCTGTCTTCATTTCGGCCACGGGGACCACAGTTTTAGTATCCGCTTCCTTGCCTGCCAGACACCTAATCTGGTGATTTCCTGTTTTTTTCTCTTGTCTAAAACCTCAGGTGCCTCATCTATTGAGCAATAGAAGCCACAGGGAAATTATATATTTTGCTTCAGATTCTAGGGTTTTGTTTTTTTTTAACAAGTTGGCCAAAGTGCCAAAGAGTCTGGAATCAAGAGGGAAGAGAACACACTTTTACAACTGTATTTCCCAGTTCTCCAGCTGCACAGCTTTTGTTGTCTGGTGCTAAGAATGGTTAAAAACATGATCTTGTTTTCTCTGGGATCATATCCTTCAGTTTCTTTATATCTCCCCATGTCAGCATACCAGAGTGTGATGCTTTGTATTAAACTTACTTTAGGCATCAATCTGTAGGGCTTCCATTGTGAGGTTGGTGCCAGAAAGACAGCCAAAGACTCAGTCAAATGATACAGGTTCTTTAATATACACAAAATTATTACTCGAAGTGAGGAAAACAATAGTAGTCTCAATCAAAAGGACAAGCTGCTCTGACTTTCAAATCCCTACGACAGTACCCAGTGCCCTCCCTTGAATACAGTGGGTAGCCCATTATTCCTTTTGCAGAACAACTCTCTGCCATTTTTTATGGTGGCAAATATGTCTCTAGACTCAAGCGATATCCCTGTCGCCAACCAAAAGCACATGACTGCTAAAAACTCAAGTATATTTTTTAGTGTTTACTGTGGGACTAGGTGAATGCAAGGTCAGTTTCCCAGGTATACCATCGCTCTGTTATTCCAGGCTTTAGACTTCCATGAAGTCTATTCCTGCAGATAATTAGCTCCAATTTCTAACTACCATTGAAAAGAAGTTTCAACAATAATTATATTCATAATATCATTGATTGCTTTTGGAAGATCATTACTAAAATAAAAATGATTACTCTTAAGTAATACAGCACATAAATGTTACCAATTACTGTATTTGCTCAGTGTGAAATGTACACTGGAGATTATGATCTTTGAAACTAGATCTTCCACAGAAGCATTTGTGAGATTTCTCTCCAAACAAATTAGACCATTGGTAATGTGCACTTTGAACAACATTCAAACCAACTAGATCTCTGGAAAAAACAGCATCTGTAATATAATCTATAGTTTGGGACTCTAGGTTTTCAAGTAACTACAACTCAAGTGCTAGATTGGATCTAAGTGGTGTTCTTAAGGAAAATTCTAGCTCCATCTGCAGGTATCTTTGAAGGTACACCTTTTTTGAAAGTTGAGGTGTTCTTTCTGGTTGAACAATAATGTTGCTAGCACTTTCTGACCTTCTTCTTAGTGTGTCAGCCCTGTAACCTATTGATTTGGCAACCTTAGCCTTATCTTCCTTCAGTCACCCATACAGAATAGCTCCATGTGAAAACTATTGCCTCAAATTGTCTGTTATTCAGCTCTCCAGCTTAGAATGTAAGACTTCTACTCTGCCTTCTTAGATAAAATTAGATCATAAAGTTGTTCATTTGGGGTACATTACTTAGTTTCTCTAAGAAGTCTTCATTTATTTTTATTTAATATTATGCTCTTATATCAAGAATTATTATAGAAATAATCAAATTTGACTATTATAGGAATAGTCAAAACATTCTTAACACATTTGTTTTAAAATTTCTCTCACAGACACAAATGGAACTTGAAGTTAACCATTAAAGTTTTCCTGCTTAAAATTTCTTAGAATGTAGTAGTAGAAAAAACTTTTGAAGAGCTTGCATGTTTTCTCATTATTCATAATGAAAATGATATAATTTTCTCTGCCTTTTTTATTCTTTTAACTTTCAAGAAATGAACGTTCTTTCTGGATAAGTAGACTCCTAAAGTGTTTGCTGAACTCTTATTCTGGGATGGTACAAATATTTATTACTGCATAACAATCACATTTTATTTGCTCTCAATTCTGTGGGTTGACTGGATGATTCTTCAATTGGCCTTGCCTAGGCTTAGTCTTACCCATGTGTTTAGTTGGGGGTTAGGTTGGGCTGAAAGGTCCAAAAAGGCCACTTTCACATGTCTGGTGCTTCAATGTTTCTCCACATGGCCTTTCTCTCTCTCTCCACATGGCCAGCCTGGGTGTTTTTACAGTAAGGTAAGTAGTCAGGCTTCTTGGATGGCAACTAGTTTCTAGAAGAAAGGTAGAACCAGCCGGGCCTCTTAAAGATTAGGCCTGGGAATGAAACAGCATTACTTCAGCCTACTCCATTGACCAAAGCAAATTTTAAAACTACCTCAGAGTCAAGAGAAAAGGAAATGAACTCTACCTCTTGTTGGGTGGAACAGCACATCCTTATAGGAAGGGGAAGACTTGATGGTAGTCATCTCTGGAGACTATCCCCATTACAAGGCAGTTGAGAGTTTGTTATATAGTGGGTTGGTGGATTTCCTTTCAGACAAGTGAACTAAAGTTTTTTATGATTTTGATCAGTCAAGCAATTGATACATTGTGTAATAGTGGATCAGTTGCTGAGAGTAAAAACATAGCGTTAAGCAGTTCTTTTCTTTTGAGAAAGAAAAGGCAGCCCCTGCCATTCAGAAGCTGACCTGATACTATCAGGCAGGCCTTTGTGTTGGTAAGAGTGGGCTGGCATGCATAGCCAGGCCTTGGTGTTCTGTGGAATCTAAAAAATTTCACAAAATATCTTCATCAGACAAGGCCACTCCATGACTATGAAGAATCAAGAAAAAACAAGACCACTCCATAATCATGCTTGAATAGAGGCAAAAACATGGCTACTGTCCAAACCAAAAAAATGGCCATACATCTTCCTAATGTGGCTGATATGAGCCACTGCTGCTGCTTTGTTGATTATAGCTGTGACCTCTATCTAGTCTTACCCTCTCCTAGATAAGGTGTATTAAGATACCCAATCATAGAATTAACCTCACTTCCTGATTGCATCAAATCCAGAGCAAAGCCTTGGTTCCTTAGACCTGCCCCAAAGCCACCTAACTCAGGACCAAATCCTATAACAAGTCCTTTCTAACACCCTCTTATTGAGATGTTCTGTGATTTCCCATGATGGGTGTTTTTACTGTCTTCCATGACTCATAAAAACAACTTGTTTAGGGGCTGGCATGGTGTCATGGAGGTTAAGTTCACATGCTCCGCTTTTGGCTGCCTGGGGTTCGCAGATTCGGATCCCAGGTGCAGACCGATGCAAAGCTTGTCAAACCACGCTGTGATGGCGTCCCATACGAAGTAGAGGAAGATGGGCATGCATGTTAGCCCAGGGCCAATCTTCCTCAGCAAAAAAGAGGAGGACTGGCAATGGATGTTAGCTCAGGGCTAATCTTCCTCACACGCACATACAAAAAACCAACTTGTTTAACTACAGGTGTGTTCCTGGTAGTCTTTGGCTAGAAGGCACTGACATTTCTTTCATCAGGAGCAGAAGATCATGCACACCTATTATGTTTCTGGGCAATGCTAGACATTCAAGATACTGTAAAAAAGGTACTCTCTTTCTCAAGAAAGTTGCATTTTCATGGGATGGAAAACAATAAGAAAAGGAGCAATTTCGCTACCTTATGATATAACCCTTAATGAGAGCACTTAGGAAAAGCTTCTAATTGTCTATGAAGTATCACTAAGAAAGTTATATGGCTAAACAAAAATTCTGAAGTACTGGTTTCAGGTTTTAAGTAAGTTTAAGTTTAATTGATTTCCACTTCCCATCATCATCCTCACAGATTCGACCTTGGGGCGCCAAGGGAGTAGGCGGTGATTAGTGGTGTGGGGATGTCTCAGATTTCCCTTCATAAAGATACATCTGTCTGACACATGGTGTCTGAGGATTTCCTTTTTTCATAATTAGAGTTTATATTACAAAATATTGCTTGTTTTGTTCTCCTTGAGTATGTTTGATAATAGAATAGTTTGTCTTATTCAATGTTTGGTTTTAGCTTATCGTGTCAATAGTATTTCCTGAATCATTTTTATTGTTTTTGAATTAATCAAGGTTTAGAAAGCTTGAATAGATTTAAGCATTAGTCCAAAGATTTTGTTGTTGTTGTTTCCTTCTTAGGACTATGTCTTGTATTTTTTCCTTTTAAAAAAGATACCAGTTTGTGCTGATTGATTTTTCTTGCTGATGTTAGCATTCACTATCTAAAAGAAAAAAATCCATCTCAAGTAAATTTCCGTTTCATTGCTCATCTCTAAACTTTCAAAGTGTGTGTGTGTCTGTGTGTGTGTGTGTGTGTGTGTCCAATGGTAAATGATATGTGTCATTTGCTTCTTTAAAATTTACACCTGGAGTAATTTAGAAAAGAAAATGGTGAGAAGAAAACTCAGTATAGTTTAAAATGCTTTATCCACATATATTGGAATTTTAAAAGTTTTACTAATCAGAGGTAACCATTCATTGGCATGCTAATTTGCATTAACAGTGCAATTTTATATTTCAACATCTTTCCTATTTAATCCTGTTTTCTCTTAATAAGAAAACTAAATATCTTGAATAGTAAGTCTGTAGACAGGTGTTCATGCATACACACATCTTCTGTATGGAAAGAATAGAAATGAATTCCTTCCTGGAATAAGGTATAAGATCCTGGAATATTTTTCTCCTTTGAAAATAAAGCTTAGAAGTTTGACTATTGAAGAGTAATTTAGAAATAAACTTATCCACTGAAAACATTTTATGGATGAGATAAATTAAGTTTGATGATTGATTTATTAATTGATTTATTCAATACTTGTTAAGAGTCAACTATGTACCATCCGTTGTTACAAGTGAATCAGACAAGACTTTTTGTTGTCCAGGAGTTCAAAGTTCAGTAGAGAAGGCAAAATGTATCACCTATTATACAGAATTGTGTTAAGTTCTATGAAGAATACGTGGATGCTAAGACTGTGTAATATCATCCAAAAGGAGTTTGGGAAAAGTGAAGGATGAGGGGAATTGGTTTTGTACACAAAGGGGTGTAGGCACTTCGGGCAGAATAAACAACATATGCAAGATTATGGAGACGAGAAAAAGAATACATTTGAGAAATTGAAGCAGTTAGGTATGACTTGAGCATAGAGATCATGAGGTAAGGAATGTATTTATGGACCAAATCATGAGGGAACTTTATTATGCTAAATTTATGCTTACTAAAGGAGTGTCACTAAGGTCTTTCAAATAAGGAGATGACATAATACTATCTGAATTTTTAAAATTCATTTGTGCTGTAGAATGGAAGCTCAAAGAGCAGGGATAGGGAGTCCTACTTAAGTAGCTATTATAATTAGCAAAGCAACAAGGTGGATCTGAAACAAGGCAGGGCAAGTATAACTGGAAAGAAAGGATTTTGGACATATTTAGGAGGAAAACTGATAGGATTTGGAAACCATTGGATAGAATAGATAAGGAAAAGGAAGGCTCTCAAGTTTTTTTGGCTTAATGAGATAGCTGACCACATGATTCATAAGAGAAGAAATCATGATTGAGAACAGTTGTGGAGAATAGGATGAGAAAATCATTTTGGGCACATTGAATTTATATTACTATGACATGTCCCATAGTGAAGAAATAGTAGACAGTTAGAAATGTTCACCTGAACTTCAGTTGAAAGTCTTATGTTAGAATTGTAACTTATCCAAAGATGGGCAGTTCTGACAGAATTTGGCATTAGCTTTCTTAGCTATCATTCTCTGATTCCTTCCCTAAACTGGATTATTGGCCCTCGTTTGTGTTTTTCTCTTCCATAGCAATAGCCATTATGCTCTTCAAATGTCCATTTACTTGTAGTTTTTTTTTGTTGTTGTTGTTTGTTTGTTTTCATTGAAGAAACAGTTTGTCTAACAGGGTTTAGACAGGGTTAAACAACAGGGTTTGTCTACTGTTAGACAAACAGCAGACACTCATTAATATACCTTGAATTCCCTCCATCCCTCCCTCCCTCTCTTTCTTCCTTCCCCACCTTGCTTCCTTTCTTTCCTTCTTTCCATGCTTCTTCTCTCCCTCTGTGTCTGCCTTCCTCCCTCCCCTTCCTCTTTCCCACTCTCCTTTCCCCTTCTTCCTTCATCACTTTTTTTTTTGCAGATAGTTACTGAGCACCTACTACATGACAGTGTTAGCTATAAAATGATCAATATCACAGACATAGTCCTTGATCTTGTGGGGATTTTACTTTAGAGAGGGAAAGAGGAAATGAGCCAGTGATTTAAAATACACATTTAATCTAAATTGTTATAAATTCTATGAAGGAAATACAAAGGGTAAAGACTTTACATGTGTTGTTTACTGCTATATGTTAAGACTTTCATTCAAGACTTTCTGGCACTTAGTAAGCATTTAATAAATATATATTGAATGGATGGAAAATGAGTTTAGTGAGAGTAGTGAATAATGAGTACATAACTAGAACCCAGGTCTTCTGACTCAGTTCAGGAAAGTTCTGATTATAGCTTGGGTTATATAGCAAAAAAACAAAACGAAACAAAAAAGCAACATACTTTTTGTATTCTGAGGTCAAAGCTGACTTGAAAGGTTATAACAATGCTGTGAATGCAATAATTCATTGAAATTCCACTTAAAATTTCAGACCAAATGTTGTTTTTGTATAGTACCTCTGTATCTCACAGCTTCCCTGCCATGAAAAGCACATTTAGATGATTTCTAAAGTAGCAGGGCAAGTAACTGCCTCTCTTTTAACCCTGATTTACGTTCTTCATACCACTTCTAACTAATTGACATGTTCTTAATTGTCATTTTTTTCTCTCTTTCAATTTTATTCCAACTCGATTACAAACTTCAGAAAAACAGGGACTTTATACATCTTCTAGCTCTTGGATTGCTAGCGTGTAGAATTCTAAATAAATTATAGTTGAATGAATAAATAAATGATTATGAGTCATAATTTAAAATTCTCTATAAATGTTTAAGAGGTTTTTAAATTAACAACAACAACACAAAAAACCTTGTCTGTGCTGCATTGTTTCACTGCCAGAGAACTTCTTGTGGTTTTCAAATCATAATTTCTTTCAAGGAAGTAAACCTTGCCATATTGACAACCTTCTGGTATTGTAGTGTTAGAGTGGCAGATAGAGGATAAAGTTTAAATTCCTTTATGGAAACTTTTATTTATATATAAATATTTTATTTTGTCAAGGTCTCACTTTGGTATCTGACCGAACAGTGTAGGCACATTTTTAGTTTGAAATCTAGAATTAATATTTAATGTTCCTCAGGCAATATTTCTTTACAATAAACATATATTCATGATCCAACTCTTTTTCCTTTGCTTCATTCCTCTTAAAAGAGAACATCTAGGTCTTGCAGTTTATTTTCACAATATAGTATTTTCAACAACATTTTTCTCTTCCCAAACTCTTTTCTTAGCAGAAAACTTTGATCTGAAAACCCTTACTCAGAACTCTCTAGGACCTCTTTGTGTCACAAATCATGTATTCAGCTCAATTCTGACATCCTTGATTTGTTTTAAAAACAGGTTTAAAAATCCCATAGCCAGATATATTTTTGGAATCTATAGACACTTTCTGCTTTTGTGTGTGTTCAAACATTTTCTTAGCTCACAATAATATAATGAACTACTTTACATATTGGTTTACAACCTATCTATAAGGATTACTGGTTATATTCTTTTGCAAAGCTTAAATGTTAAAAAATCATAGAAAATTCTTAGCAGTATGATGAGTGTATGCCTGTTCTGCTTGGATCAGCTCTGAGAGCTTGGGGCTTTTGTGTAAATTAGAAAGGCCAGCCAAGGGTCTGAAAAAATTGCAAAGTTTATTTTATCATCATAGTTTTAATCATTTTTGAATATTAGATTAGGTTTTCTTCTTTAATAATTAATTCCAAAT
Source organism: Tapirus indicus (assembly GCA_031878705.1). Classification (NCBI taxonomy): domain Eukaryota; kingdom Metazoa; phylum Chordata; class Mammalia; order Perissodactyla; family Tapiridae; genus Tapirus; species Tapirus indicus. The sequence goes on along the minus strand of CM062935.1, from coordinate 26,184,239 downwards.
TCTCTCCTTTTCCAATTCACCAATAAAAATTTCCCAAATTACTTTGTGCTATTCATTTTATGCCTTCTAACTAATGTAATTCCTCCATAGAATATTTTTCAGAGAAACAATTTCTAATAGCTACTAATGGTAGTCATATTCATTGGCAGCCAATTTTCATGCATTTACTCCAGTGGCAAAATGAAAGCATGAGAGCACAATTTCTTTCTTCTTTTTATGTTTTCTCATATCAAATTACATAATGTTTGGGAAATGTCTCCATGGCCATCTTATGACTTTACTAAAGCAGGGTTTTTACTGAAGATTTATGATGATTTCAGCTACTGACTAGGAAAAAATGGAAATTCATTTAATATCCACTCTTCATAGAGTTAGATGGCAGGTTGTTGCAAGGGGAAGGAATTAATAAAACCGAGGCAACATATATATCCTCCTGACCATCTTTGTTCCCCTTCCAAGCATCTTGGCAACGTGAATTCAACCCCTCTAGTAAATCTAACAATTCACTGGCAGGAAAAAAATCAGGCCACATTCAATTAATAAGGCTGTATCAACTAGCACAAGCTTAAAAGTTAGACAGACTTGGTGATGAAGTCTGCTTATGCAGAGCTAAGTTTGTTGGAACTTCTCTATTTAAGATGGCCCTTGAGTGAGCTGGGGAATCTGGGGAAAAGAGTGGGGACTTTAACAGCCTCCTCATTTCTCCCTGACCCACCATTAAGAGTGATCAAATTAAGCAAATATTTTTGCTAAACTTTTGAGGAACAGGATATTTACTGGGAGTAAAGTAGAAAAAATAGCACACCAACAAACTAACTGCCTACACCCCTATTATTCCATCTTGGTTCTCATGGCATGGTATTTCTTTAGGATGCCTGGCTAGTGATGGATGTAGTGGTGATGGGGATTATACTTCTTGGACCAAAGCTTGGGTGCTGCCAAGTTCCCTCTTTACTTACATCCTCCTGGCAATCTGGGGAGTCAAATATGTTCTCACAACATCATCTGATCAAGCAGGTTAAATCTTTTGACAGCTGTAAATTTCATTGTTTAAATAGTTTTTTTCCTGAATCCAGTATGTGGAGTCAGACCTGCTTTACAAGGGTGCATCTTCAGAATTGCTACATCAGATGGTGCGTGTGTGTTATGCTGGACCTACTTATTGCTAAGGTTTCACAACAAAACTAAGAACCCACTTCTCATTGGTCGAACTATTTCTATTATTTATTATATCACATCATGAAACATAGCTGTTATTTTTATCTATTGCTCCTTCCATCTCCTCTATATTCCCATGATGTCCCCACTGTGGCTAATGCTGACTGAATTTTTGAAAGATAAGTGGCTTACACAATATCTCCTGGAAGAAATAGGCAACACAGGCTCTAAATTTTAACAACCAAAATGAATTTTCAAATGCATAAAGAGCTAAAAATTCAGCTATAGTATCATATAGTGTTTAACTCAAATCTTCCAATAAAACAAATAGAAAATAAAAAATAACCATAGGTCCCTCAATATATGGACCCTATTGTAAGTCATCTTAATAACTTTATTTCAGTTGCCTCACTGTGTGAAATTGTTGAAGAATAGATAGTAATTTTAAGAGAAGACCCATAAAATTATTTGCTTAGAATGTGTTTTAATATAGACTTTCTTATTGAACTATCAATAAGATAGTTTATTTTTCGTAATAGGAGCCCATGCTTAGCTCATAATAGCTGTTAAATGTGTTTATTTTAATACATCATTCAGTGAAAAAAGTTGACCTTTTCAATTAAAGAACTAGAGGAGAACTTTATAATTTCTTAACAGTCAGCAGAAGCATATTGTGCATATGATTGTTTTTTTTATTTGTATTACATGCATAATATGCTTGCCATAATCATTTTTTGGATGTAATATAAGAATAGTGGATTCAATTTTGGTTCAATAAACGACTTCAAAAATAAGAAGACATTTTTGACTCTTAAGAACCTATAGATTTACCATGTGATATATCACCTCAACAAAAGTGGAATGTGAAGCTTGGGTTAAAATTTGAAGCAATCATGAATATATTACCAGATATAATATACTAGAGCCAAGGTGATTTACATTTCAGTGATGAGATTAAAGGCAATAAAACTGTTTTAACCCACTTAAACAGTAACATCTCTAACAGGTAAATAATGGAAATAATCTATATCTTCTTATGAAGAAAGCATTTTCTATGTGAAATCATGTAATATGTATATTAAATTATGCAAAAATTCTCTCATGTTAAATGAACAAAATTATCTTTAAATTTTACCATTTTGATTTAACTTTTATGGATAATAAGTGGTATAGTTAATTGATAATTGATAATAAGATAATAATTGATAATTGCTAATAAGTGTTATGGTTAATTGATTCATTTGAAATATAGTGTTGGAGAAGAGCTCTATGGATACCCTGGACTGCCAGAAAGATGAGCAAGTGGGTCCTAGAAGAAATTAAGCCTGAACTATCAGGCTTAGAGGCAAAAATGATAAAACTAAAGGAGCCATCCTACTTTTTCCATCATGAGAAAGCAGATTCTTTGGAAAAGACAATAATGCTGGGAAAAGTGGAAGGCAGCAGGAAAAGAAGAAGACCAAATATGAGATGGATTGAATCCAAAAAGGGAGTTACAGAAACTGAGTAGAGCTGTGGAGGACAGGACATTGTGGATATTACTCATTCATAGGGTTGTCAGGAGCCAGAGCCAACTTGATGCTATGTAACAACAACGTGGTTAATCAAATCAATGAAATAATTAGTAGGGAAGATACTATTGTTTGAGGCCTTAATGAAGACACCAAGAGGTATAAGTAATGGTGATTTTGGTGTTCACTTTGTTTTCAGTTGTATAGTTTCCTTTATTCCCAATAAATATGTAAATTCCTGAAGAAAATAGCCATGCCTCTTCTCTATCATAGTATCAAATTTAGGGTTTGGTTTCTAATCTGTTTGAAATACTATTTTTGCTATGCGGTATCCATAGCAAATAGTTCAAGCGAGTTCCTCCCCACTCCCCATACCTCTCTTCCTCTGCTGCATCAATTTTCTGTCTTGGGTAAAATATACTTGGAGTTACTGCAATTTGATTGACCCTAAATATTTTGTTTTCTGTAAATTGCCTTTCTTAGCCCCATTGTGGTTACAAGACTCAATGTTTTCCTTATCACTTCCTTTCTCCAATAGAAATGTCCTATAAGTATTTTTCAATTAAATGCTACTGTTTACAAATAAAGGAAATCGTGAATGTCCATACATTAAAAAGTCCTGAGAGAATAGATATTAAGAGGTATTTACTTCCTGAATTCAATAACTCATGAAGCCTTTTTAGAAGACTATTCTTCTTGCTTCAGCAAACTTTCTCTCTCTGGAGCTACATGAATTTTTATGTAACTAAGCTGTTTTTAAAGGTGTAGAGGTGGACAGAAATGTTGTGGGTAGTTGAATTTCTTGATATTTTTGTACAGATAATAGACATTTAATAGTAAAATAAATCATAAATATTGTTTCAACATAGTATTACCCTATTATGCTAGGTAATATTTTAAAATTTATACTGCATTGTCTTAACTTTGTGGGCCAATAAAAACATGTAATTTTAGCAAAACTTTATCCTGTGTTTATAATAAAGGTAGGATGCCTGAATACGCATAACTTGTGAAAGAAAGTTAATTGCATCAACTGTATTAGTAAAAGCTATTATGCTGAAAAGATCAGTTTTGAAAATCCTGGAATTTTCTTGCCTTGATATACCTTGAGAGTGGAAAAACTAGTTCCAACTTTGGCTAGGGTCATAGAAAAGATTAAAACTGTGTTCAGTGGAAAATGATAGTTTTATGTCAGCATATATGTCAGCACAGCAACAACTGGTAAATAAAGACCATTCATGCAAAGCTTAATTCAAATGGAACTTTGCAAGGAGGTGAGAAAAAAATCTCCATGTGAACAAAGGAAGAAGGCCATGAAAAAATGAATCTTTGTGACATGGGTGTACAAAAAGAATAAAGAATCATCTTTTAAACTGTCAAAAATACAAAACTGAAGGCAAAAAAAATGAGAACAAAGTGTTACATAAAGGAAAAGATTCTAAGGCATATTTAATGAAATATCACAAAGTTATTGAAAGCAAAGAAGCCCTCTTGACTTTAGGTGAAAATCGGCATTACCTGCATTTGGACCATTCCATTTAGGCCAATTGTCTCTGGTACCCTTGTCTGTCTCTAGATGTATCTCTTTCTCTTCTATTTCCTGCTGCATGTGCTGCTTTTAACCTACTGTGGTTGTCTGATACTTTGATATTTTCAAAATCTTACTCATAGAAAGTCCTTATTTGGGGGAAATATGATTCAAAATATCAAAATATGAGAAACACCAGATATTTAAAAATCTATTAACTGAATATGTCCTAAGGTAGGAACTCTGCTAGAGTCGATGAAAGAAAATCGATATCTGCTGTCACCTGGGATATTAGATATGAACACAGAGTAATATGAATGCAGAAGAAAGGTGTATACCTAAGCCTGGAGACATAAAGGTGAAGTTCCCCAAGAGATGCCACTTGGGCTGATAATTGAGAAAATAACATATTTTTAAAGTAATATAATTAAAATCTATTGTGATTTGTACGATAATACTCAGACGCCACAAATGAATCTTAAATTTAACAAGTCTACAATATGTCTTAATTTCTTTCTGAGAATGTCTCCATTCCATCTACAGTTGTTTCGGTCAAAAACTGGACAGAATCATGCATTCTTCCCTCTTCTTCCCTGCCACACTCCACCATCACATTCAATCCCAGAGAAAATCTTATTTATTCAATACCCAAAATATAGCTCCAATTCAACTATTTCTATCATCTTAACGGATATCTGCTCAAAATGCCATGATCCTGACCTGAGCTACTGCTACGGCATTCCTGCTGAACAATCTGATTCTTCTCCTCTTCGCTTCAATTTGTTCTCTACTCAGCAGCTAGCAAAGGTATCTTTAAAGCATAAATCAAAGCATACCATTCCTGTTGTCACAACTGGAAAAAAATCCGAACTCCAAACTCCAAAATCCAAAATCCAAAAATTATTCCTAGAAGGCTCTACAAGAGCAGGACCCACCACTTCTCCAAGCTTAAGGTGTACTACTCTTTCCTTTGTTCACAATATCACAGTCAGTCTGGCCTTTCCATAACTTTGACATACTAAAATTTATCTTTACTCGGTGTTGATTTCTTATGCCTTGAATGCTGTCCCTCCAAATCTTCACATAGCTATGTCTTTGTTTTCATGCAAGTGTCCACTGAGATGTAAGTGTCTACTGCTTAACGGATTTGCATGGGTACCCTAATTAAAGTAGTCCTCGGAAGCTGAGCAGAGGGCTAAGCGATTAGTCTTACTTTTTTTCATTTTGTAAAATCCCTTTCTTCCTTCTTGATTGCAATAGTGGATATATGACTCTATGCATTTGGCGAAACCCATACTGTGCACATCAAACAGTGTATTTTGTTGTATCTAAATTATACATAAATAAATTAAAACAAAAATTACTATGAAAAGTCCTTGGAGTGTTTTCATGAAGGGTTATATAAAGAAAGGAATCAAGAATGCCTATTTTTATTCTTTGTTTTGTCTTTTGCATTTCTCTATATTGTTTGCTATGTCTTTTCCCAAGGGCTATAATCTGTTGGCAAGGAGAGAAAAAAATGGGTAAGAAGTAGTGGGCCCTTGCATAGTGGTTGGCATTGTTTTCCCCTCCATACTTCCAACCAAAGACATATTTACTTTTTCCCTCTTATTCTTTCTGAGAATGTGCTCCCACGCATTTCACTTTGAAGGCACTAGAGTCAATTAATTGAACACTTAGCAGCTCTCTTGGATTTCACGGGTCTCTCACTTTAGTTTAATATGGGTATTGATGAATAATGACCTTAAATGATCTCTAGTGTGAGACTTGTATTTATTTATGTTTTTTAATTAGGAAATTCTACCTAGGGTGCTTTGAAGTATTTTGAAATCATCGATATTCTCACTGTGCTTTTGCTTATTATCTCTTGATTTGATAAATGAAATATGGCTACTGTGCAGTTTACAGTGTCTGTCTTCTCTGTTTGATTTTACTCTAACAACTTTTTTTTGCGTCTGAATTTTGGTGCTATAACAGAAACTCTAATTTACTGGTTCTAGGTAATGTTTTATACTACCACAAGGATAGAATTTTGAGGCAGCATATCAAAGACATTTGGCACTTATTTTTCCCCTGGCTATTTCATTTGAAGGCTGGGAGGAAATTTGAAAGAAAGAAATTCATGTCCTAATGATATTTAGGGATAAGGATCGATCCATTAAGTTGGTGAATGGCTTGTAGTTTTGACTGCGTCTCTTTTGCTCTCTTTTCTGCAGTGTCAGATTGCTTACTCCTCAACTGCACAGCCCATGTCCTATTTAAGAAGACAGCAGCCGTAGGAGAGAGCAGTGCTGTACAATGGTGTTAAGGCAAAAAAGAACTGAGGGCTTCAGTTTAAAGAAAGTTGGCTGATCTGCACTCTTACCCGTGCCATCCTCTCCTTGAATATCAAATACTTCTTGATCTGTACCTTCAAAATGAGTATATTCCTTTTAGTCTTTGGGTGTGGAAAAAATTATGTTTGAAAAAGTATTCAATATCCCTTGGTGCATTAACTACATGATTATTTCTGCTGATATACAAATATGTACCATTGTATCTCAGATCATTCAAAAGCTAGACAGATCCCACACTGACAGATATGTATCAATACTGTACAAAAATAATTTTATTAAATGTTGTTTATACAGAATGGGTCTGAAATTTTAAAAAATTGGTTGTAGATTCTTTGAGAGTAGTACTTACAGTTTGGTGCAAATATAAGAAGAAAAACAGAATGTTTTTTAATTTTCAGAAACTTGGAGCTTGATGAGATTGAGAAAGATTTCCATTTTATCCCTCTCTATTGTGTGGATAAAAATCATTCCCCAGCCTTTCTTTCGTGTCTGCAATCCCCCAAAACTCACTTCAAATACACAAAGAATTGACCTCAAATTTTTTTTGGCTTATATTAATACCAAAATTAACTTCATAATATTGTTCAGGAGAAATTCTGTCTAACACACGGTGCTTTTATGTGTTGAAAATTTCTATTCATTATCACTTTCAATATCTCAATTTTTATTTAGCCAAATATTGTATTCTGAACACATCTATTTTTACTATATTTATCCTGACTAACTAATACATATTGGCCCTCACCTTCCTACCACTCCAAAATTCTAGAGGAATAAAGTAAATTACGCTGCTTCTTCTAAAGAAGTATATTTCTGAGCCAGCCCTGATGGCCTAGTGGTTAAAGTTCAGCACGCTCCACTTCCACGGCCTGGGTTCAGTTCCCAGGCATGGAACCACACCACTCGTCAGTAGCCATGCTGTGGCGGCAGCTCACGTAGAAGAACTTGAAGGACTTACAAGTAGAATATACAGCTATGCACTGGGGGTTTGGGAAGGAAAAAAGAAGAGAGAGAGAGGAAGATTGGCAACAAATGTTGTCTCAGGAGGATTCTTTCCCAGCAAGAAAAAAAAAGTGCAAAAAAGAAGTATATTTCTAATCACATTAGTTCTCAAAAGGCTTCATCTTGTTCTCACTGTTTTGCCTTTCCACTCTTCATTCCCTCTGGCTGAGATAACTTCTCTTCTCACTTCTGCACCATCTCAAGCACACGTTTTCTCTGAAAAAGTCCTGCACAAGTATGCCCTTCTCTGAAAACAGCATTGTCTTTATGCCACCCATGTGCTTCACTGTTGCTTCTCTGAAAGCTCCCATCCCAGTGTATTGTGTAATGATTTGTTTACCTGTCTGAATCCTCTACTAGATTGAAGGCAGAGCTAAGATGATTTCATCTCTCACAGTGCAGCGCACTTAGCAGACATTCAAACAAGTGTTTTGAATGATTGCAAGGCAGAATAAGCAAATTGCTAAAAAAAGAATTAGTTTATTTTAAAGGATTGAGGATGAGAAACAATCAACCACCGAAGCCAGAAGTTTGCTGCTTTGCTGGTTGTGTGTTGAATTGAAATGTCTGCACTTTGGGGGAGAAAGAAAATTGCATGGTAGTGAAACGCGATCTAACGGCTTATCAACATGAAAATTTGCTTTGGGGTGGCCGTATTCTGGGGCTATTCTGCAATCATATCCTCAACGTGATCTCAGTGAAGAAAGCCACACAGACTGGATAAGGTTTTTCTGACTCTTGAATATCTGGTTGAGACTACACTAATAATTCCCAGCCTGATGGGAGAAAGGAACCAAATCATCCCTGAAATTCTATCTCAATACACAAGTTCATTAAAAGCCAGGCAGGGATAATTTTCAACCTTTCAAAGGATTCTGTGATCTATCTAAAATAGCATGTGTGAGAAGGGGTTCATTTACAAAGAAAATTGTCATTATTGAGTTATTAGAAATGGATGCTCTGGGTCATCTAAAGTACAAACTTCCATTTCTCCAAACTTTTAACTTTCATGCAGTTTAGAAGTTTAATTAGTCTTTTGTCATTATTAGTTTTTTTCTCCCTGTTTCATTTCTGATTATAAATGGAGGAAGAAAAGTGACACCATGGATTAGGCTTTTTTTTTTTTTTTTTTTTTTAACTTTGTCTGAACAATGGATAATTCACCTGGGAAGGTGAATCACACATGCTGGGTGAATTCAAACATCATGTAAGTTGACAGAGCCATCACTCTACTCAAAATCACTTTTCCTCCATGAACTGAATCTTTCCCCCACATTCTCATCTTAATTCTACAAACACTTATTGAGTATCTACTACATGAAAATCACTGTGCTAGGCCATGGGTCATTGGCAATGTTTTAGGCAGAAGTTGTAGAAAACCCAAATACCTCTTTTATATCTCAAATCCATACTGGTTTAGAGAAAAAAATCATTTTGCTAATAAGTCATTTACTGATGAATGGGATTTGGAGAACTACACAGATCTATTCAGTTAAAGTATAAGAAAACAATTTTTGTCTTAGATCAAGTGAGCTTAAAACTCAGAATTAAAATTCTAAGTAAAATCAAAGGAAGGGGAGGAAGCAAAAAAAAAATAGTGAAACGTTTTGATATTTGTTGACATATTTAAAAAATAATTTAAGGGGCCGGCCCGGTGGCACAGCGGTTTAGTTTGCGCTTGGCAGCCCGGGGTTCGCGGGTTCGGATCCCGGGCGCCCGCCGACGCACTGCTTGTCAGCCATGCTGTGGCGGCGTCCCATATAAAGTAGAGGAAGATGGGCACAGATGTTAGCCCAGGGCCAGTCTTCCTCAGCAAAAAGAGGAGGATTAGCAACAGATGTTAGCTCAGGGCTGGTCTTCCTCGAAAAAAGAAAATAATAATTTAAAAAAATTTTTATACTAATGAAGGCATATTATAGCTCAAATGTGGAAAAGGTAGGAATACTTATGTTTCTATACACACATTGATATTGCATATTTCTATACTTACCTATCTACAAATGGAGATAGACTTTTAGACAGATGGACAGATAGTCAGGCACGCATTTGGAATTATGTTGATGAACCATCAGAATTATATGAAAGTCCATTTGTTTTATCCACTAGTGGTTATGATTAACCCTAAACTATCCACAATCTCTTTTCTAGTGACTCTTAGTTATCTGTGATAAGTATTTACAAGAGGGCTGACTTTTTTTTTTTTTTTTTGGTGAGGAAGACCAGCCCTGAGCTAACATCCGTTGCTAATCCTCCTCTTTTTGCTGAGGAAGACTGGCCCTGGGCTAACATCCGTGCCCATCTTCCTCTACTTTATATGGGACGCCGCCACAGCGTGGCTGACAGGCAGTGCGTCGGCGGGCGCCCAGGATCCGAACTCGCGAACCCCGGGCTGCCAAGCGCGGACTAAGCCGCTGCGCCACCGGGCCGGAAGAGGGCTGACTTTTAATTAATATTAAATAAAATGATACATTATTGGATCAGAACAAATCTAATTACTTTTGTGGAATGATGTCACCCTTGCCTTTGGCTTCATTAGCCATGTGTTCTGGTCACCTGGAGCACAATTTTGGGAAAGATTCGTGGATTAATAATAAGATTTATCTCAAGATTGAGCTTTGACCTTTACTAGCTGTATAATTTAAAGAATAATCTGAAGATCTCAATTTCTTTCTAAGAAAATGCGTATGGTGACAATGAAATCTCACAGAAATAATATGTGGATTATATAAGATACTTATATATAAGATAATATAATGTATACAACACTCTGTAAACTATAAAGAACTATTTATACTGTTATTAGCTGTATGTTTTTTTATATGCACAGGAAAACCTATGCCTGTAGGTTTTCCATTCAAACTCTTTTGGCAGAAACAATGCTTCACCCACTATTATGAATGTAGGTGTTAGAAGGAGGCTTAGAAATGGAGATTTCAAATGTATTTTGAATTCAATCATATAAAATTCTATGAAAATGGAATATTCTAATATGAATATTTGTACACCATTTTTAAACTCCTAAAGCTGTTTATATTTTATCAACTTTGCAAATATTTCCCTCATTCAACACAAAAGGTACTACATTCCTAGACTCACACACAAGAAAAAATAAGCATGGATCATGGTGTTTCACTGCTACCATAACCACCAGTTGAAGGGGACCATCAAGCCTGGGGAACAGATCCAGTTCTTAGGTTTGCTAATTAACTGGAGTTAGGCATCATTGATGATGTTGTTTGACCCCTAGGCATTAAAAATAATCTTGCTTTATGCATTCTCAGTTGAGAGATTCAAGAAAAAGAGTTATACATGCTAAAGAGTTACATTATTTTCTTTCACATGCAAAAGGATGAGGGCAGTTTACTGGCAGATGTGCCTGGATTTGAAAAGGTTCATGCATATTGGATAATGGGGGATTCATATTTGAAACGCAATGGATAGTAAAAATGGGTCAAGCGTTCACATGTCTTTGACAAAGCAGTTATTTTGTGTAGGTTCATTTTCCACAATTCTTCCTTTCCCCCATACTCTAGCTATTTTGGGCTGATAACACATCCCTGAAAATCTCAGGGCTTTTGAAATTGTCTGTAAGACTCTTCTTCTCTTTGTCTTTCCATCTTGTCAGTGTCAATTTTTTTTTCATTTCAATATTTGATCATTTTCATAATAGTAGGTAGTGGGATTGTGAAGTATTTCTTATGGGCTTTTTGTCAATAAGACTCCGTATATTTTCATCCTTATTCTTCCAAAGACTATATCATGATGCTTAGCATTTAGGAGATGATACACAAAAGTTTTCTGGGGCAAATAAATTATTTGTTAATTAATGCTATTTATGAAGATGTCACTAGATTTCCATGGGCGCCTTATCTTATTTATAAATAATATGTAATACTTGAAATGTATGCTATATATAAATTTAAATTGGAAATGATGGTAGGTAATTTTTGTACCATTTCTGGTCTTACAAAATTCATCCCAGTTTAAAATCACCCATTAGGTTTTGACTTCCCGTTTTTGTAATTCAAAAATTTTTTTAATTTTTATTTTTTAAATTTAAATATTAAAAAAAAATTTCACCTAAGTAATCATTAACTTTATTTTACCAAGTTTTCAGAAAGTCAGAATTCTAATAAATAGATCAGGTGATTTACCTTAATTTTGTCTGTTGGATTGTGAACTTTTATTTTATAGGAATATTTTTATGCAAATTTTATTATTCACAAAACCCTTTTCTTTGGTCCACCATAATATTACCAGCCTTTGCCACACTGTTCCACTTGTCCTCTAGATGTTTTTTTTTCCCCTTTCTAGTTCTCAATTTATGTTGAAAATATAATGCTTTAAATCAATGCATTAAGATATGCAGGTATAATTTAAACTTTCTTATCATTTTAAATATCTACTTAACATTTTGCAATAAAATTAAAAGTACATCTGAAAAAATTTCCTGAAAACTTATAGGGAAGAAATACAATAGAAAGAGGCAGAAAGAATAATACTACATCAATAAATTTCTCACCAGGACTACCACAAGCAGCAGTGATGAAAGCAACAATAGTGCCAATTACATAGTAAAAAGGAAAAACATGGAGAAGGTCAAGAACACAGCTTGCTTTCATTCTCGACTGGTAATTTTCCATTAGTCTCCCACATACACCATTGCCTTCAACACACTTGAAGCTGGATTATTCATGGTATTGCAGCTGGTCATACATTCTGGCGAAGACTTTGCTGTGCTTTGAACGAGGCAATAGATTGCCCTTTCACTGGTAGGGCAACCTTTCTGATCATGTTCATCCAGTCATTTGACAAATATTTATGTGCCTACTCTATGCTGGGGACACAAATGTGAACCACACAGTTTACGTCCTCAAGGAGTTTTCTGCATTGGGTTACTTGCCTTATCTTGCTGTTATAGCCAACACCAGTAAGAATGGGATGGCTTTCTGTGCGGAGGAAGGGATCATCTGCTTCAACCAAGCTAATCAGTCTAAAGGGACTTAAAACTTGACATCATCAAAGTTCTTCTTGTTGGAAGAGGAGTTGTTTTTGTCTATTTGTTTGTTTGGTTTCATTTCTGTGAAACTCTACAAAATGGTTGTCAAACTTTAGTGGCTCAGGTAATCACATAGGAAGCTTGTTGAAAATGCAAATTTCCAAGGTCCACCTTCAGAGATTTTGATTAAGTAAGTTAAGACTGGTGCTCAGAAACCAGTATCTTTAACTAGTACTTCAGGTATAGGTATAATCCATATTTTGAAAAAACCAAATCTTAATTTCAGGCTATGGAGTTTGTGTAGGTTTGGAAATATCTTTCGGGGTTTCAGGATTCTTTGTTGTTTGTTTTCCCCCTTTATGGGATTTGGAATAATTTTGTCTTGTGGCAATTTCTTGTCTGGGTATGAGATATTTCTGTACAAATTTTGGTTTTGTTTTCTCTCTCTCTCCACATGAAAACTTTTAAAGCTCAACAAACTGTCTAAAAGAGCAATTGATTATATATTATTTTGATTACATAAAATATACCGATGTGGTAGCTTGGAAAATGGTGAAAATGAGAAAAATTTTACAGAAAAAATCTCTAAGTCTTATGGTTTCAAGTAGGGCAGCGGTCGAAGCCAAAAATGTTTCTTTTTTTTCAACACTGAACCTGCAAAGTCATGTCAAGTACAACGGATTTGGAATGTCAGCAGCCCGAATAACCCAGGTTGTCTGAATTGTAATCTCTTAAAAGTGACTTTTCCCTTTCTGTTGAAGTTCTGCTTTCTTCTGTATGGATAAAATGTTCCAAGTTTGGCGTGACCTGGCTAATTTTTCTCTGCAGTTATGCACAGATTCAGGTCAACTACAGGTACTACAGGAATCTTGAGATTAATGCAGAGTATAAAGTATCATTTCTCTCAAAGACAGATCTCTGTGTCCATCTGTGGTATTTCTTCCAAAGACAAGGATTTCTCATAGTTTCCCTAACCTTGAAAGGATTGAAAGTCATAGGCATAGAACTGCTGATCAAACCATGGAGTGCTCGCATTATTATGTGAAGTATGTGAACTTGGTTTGAAAAATATCCAAGGAAGTAAGCATGCAGTTTTCCATTTTAAGCCCTAAGTTATAATCACTTGGTGACTAATTTTCACCAACTTAGATAGGAACTGTAATATTCATTTAAGAATAAGCACAGATGAATCAAAGAAATTTGAAATGCATTCTTTTAAAAATAAAAGCTTCAGAATATAGAGAACGCTATATATAGGGAGAGTTCTACATATTCTGAAATTTCTGATTATATGCCTACATACTTTTCTCTTTCTATTGTTTTTAATGTAATGAGAGCATTTATCTGTTTACCAAGGAATTGGCAGTATGAAATCAAGAAAAAGTAAAGTTACCACCAATTCCACTACTTCTCAAGAATTTTACAACTATTTTAGTGAAATTTACTCGTGGTTGGTAATTCACTATATTTAACTCTATTTAAGTTACCCAAATTGCTGTTTTTAGAATGTTCTCTTCTAAGAGATAGTAATCCGGGAAACAATTCAACTTGTTTCAATGTGTAAATCAGCCCTATCTCGGCGGTTCTCAATTTATACTGAGAAAGAAACAAGAAGTAATGGACTTAACTGAAGCATGAGAGATGTAGGTTAGATAGACAGAAGAAATTCCTGACTATAGGATTTTAAAAGCTTAGAATGAGTTACAGAAGGAAGTTATACAATCTTTCCTCAATTGAGGTCTTAAAAATATATAATTTACATCCTTTAGTAATGGGTCTAGAGTTTTCTTTACTAAATGGAGATGCTCTTGAGTATACCCCCAAGAGCAATAAGATTATAAAACTTTTATAAATTCATGTTTTGCATTTAAGAGAAATGGATTTGCCCTTTTAGCTCCTACAATTAACTCTTCTCATGTATGCTTTAATAGAAATTACAGTTTGCAAGTTAACAGAATTGAAGCTGGCAAAAATTTAATGCTATTTGTGATGTACTTACTCTATTTGGGTAACTGATTTTCATTTTTTCAAAAGAATCACTTAAATGTCAGCATGACTAACAGGTTTTGTAACTGATGATGGGAAAACTATACTATTTGTATTTTTTTTTCTTAAATGCAATTCACGTGGGGGAGAAATGTTGTACTGTGATTCTTCTGAACTACACGGGATATAAATATTTTACGGTATTCTATTTAATAATTACTTTAATACCCTAATTAGAATTTTAAATAACCATGGTAGAAACATATAATCAAGATATTTCCTCTGCTAGAATATATTTGTTTAGAGAATCGGCACCCTTCTGAGAGTCAAAAATTTACAATAAAAAGGGTGCTAGACAAGATGATCTCTAAAGCCCATTTAAGCTCCATGATACCCTGATTATTTGAAAGTACTGACAGAATCAGGAACTATGTGAAGAGAATTGGAAATTTCTATTCCTCCCACTTTGTTCTCTCAATGAATACACTGCTTCATATTTGCATCTTAAAGATATAAATTAAAAGGCTAATTTAAAAGTAGAAATTGTTAATTTACTATTCTGTTCACTACAGAATGCCATATACTTGAGTTTATTGTTTATGTGATTTGGAAAGTACAGGATTTCACATTACTTGATCAAATCATCGCTTGCTAATAATTCAATGTGGTGCTTCTTTTTCCTTTGAAATGTTCGGATAATTAGAATTTTCTAAAAGTGTATTGCTTAATCAATAGCTAAAATGCCCTAAAAGGAATAAAGAGTTAAGTGATGTATCATTTAATAATAGAGAACCTGGAGACTGCATACCATCTTTGTGTTTTTTCCATATAATATAGCATTTTTAAAAATGTTAAGGAACACATCCATAGACTAAATCTATATGGTTATACTATCATTATTATTTAGGCATGGGGTGGGATATAAGGATGGACTGGATACACACTCACACACACACACACACACACACACACATATACTATTGTTAACAGAGGATGCTGGTGATACCAACTGACTTCTTGGAATAATCATAGTTCTGGGAATAACCAAGTTATTTTTTCATAAGCTTCCAACTTATAAATTATTTATCTTTCAAAGTTGTTTATAAATAAGTTTTCATATTTCAGAAATATACTTTTTTAGGGAAGCAAGGCTATAGATGGTGCTAAGCTACCAGATCAACCCACAAGAACCTAATAACTTCAATTCTGGGTATAAACATATTACTGGAACTGAAAGACAAAGCTGCATACATTTTTAATTGAAATGTACCATTTATGAAAAGAACGATAAGCTAAGACAATGAAATTAATTCAGGTAATATTAAATGAGCAAGACTTTGTAGGAATAATATAAAAGTGAGTAAGAACCAGGGCTCAAAAAAGAGGTGGTAGATAAGCTGTCCCCTCCAAGCCAGAAATCTGGGTGTTCGGAGGGAGGGCATTGTAGGACACTTATTGGGGTGACCCATCGAGTGTAAGATAAGTTATGATGTAAATTGTGGGTGGCTGTTGCCACTATGTTTTTATCAGAAGTGATATGTTGCTCTCCCATTGTATTTAGAGTTACCTTCCCTTTTTGTGTGTGTGTGTGAGAGTTTCCTTTTCACTAGATTGTCTTCCTATCAGGCAGATAAAACAACTTATTAGGAGTTGAGAGAACATATATTCACTGAGATCTGAGATCCTGACATATTTATGTTTTATCACCTTGCTCTTCAGAGGAACTAAATCAAGGTTTTTTAGAATTGATCAGAAAACTGATTATTGCAACATCCATCACAATTCAAATGGAGCCTTGAACAAATCACTAAACCTCCTTTTGTTAGCCAGAGACAAGGCTAAACTGTTGCTTTGGGGGAAACTTTGGACAAATTAAATCGTTGTGGTAGCTGGAGAATGACCTTTGACGTAGGCAGTGCCTTCTTGCTTGGCAGTGAAGTTCCCGAGAAAGACTTCTTGTGGGAGAAATAGAAACAACCAGCCAAATAAAAAGTTGTCCTCTTAATTAGAGTGCTACTTTAAATGTCAACATTTGAGCGTTAGTTTTCAACTGTCGTGGTGTTGCACAGAAGCCTCAAGGACCTCTGAGAGAGGATAAGACGTGTGGGATTCAATGTTTCATGTGAACTCTAACACCTCATGCTATATGGTGTTTAGGATTTCTTACGATTATTAGAACTGCATGTATAAATCAACTTGCGGGAGTTCTTTATGTAACTTGGGTACGAGTCCTGTGTCAGATATATGTTGCCAATATTTTTTCCCAGTCTGTGGCTTGCCTTTTCATTTTCTTTATGTCTTTTGATAAGCAGCAATTTTTAAACTTGGTGAAAACAAGTTAATACATTTTTCTTTTATGGTCAGTGAAATGCAAATTAAACCAAATAAAGTTTACTCTTTCTGTTGTACATTTATGTGGGTTTTGACAAAGGCATAATGTAATATATCCGCCATTATAGTATTATACAAAATAGATTCACTGCAATAAAAATTCCTTTGTTCACCTATTCAACCCCATCCACCCTTGCCAAACCTGTCAACCACTTGTCTCTTTATTGTCTCTATAATTTTGCCTTTTCCAGAAAGTCATATAGCTGGAATCATACAGTAGATAGTCTTTTCAGGATGGCTTTTTTTCATTTAGCAATATGTTTTTAAGTTTCCTCTGTTTCTTTTCATGGTTTCATAGCTCATTTCTTTTTATTGCTGAATAATATTCCATTATATGGATGTACCACAGTTTGTTTATCCATTCACCTAATGAAGGACATATTGTCTGCTTCCAGTCTTGGCATTTATGAATAAAGTTGCTATAAGCATTGATGTGCAGGTTTTCATGTAGACATAAGTTTTCAATTCAATTGGGTAAATACCTAGACGTTGATTGGTAGGTTTTATGCTAAGATTATGTTTAGTTTTATAAGAAATTGCAAGACTGTCTTCCAAAATGGCTGGACCATTTTTCATTCCCACAAGTAATGAATGTGAGGTACTGTTGCTCCACATTCTTACCATCGTTTGGAATTGTCATATTTTTGAATTTTAGCCATTCTAATAGGTATACAGTGGTATTTTATTTTTTTAATTTGTAACTCTTTATTGATGTCTGTTTAGTATCTTTTCCTATGTTTATTTGTCATCTATGTATCTTCTTTGGAGAGGCTATGTTTAGATCTTTTGCCCATTTTTAAATCCTGTGGCTTGTTTTCTTGTAGTTGAGTTTTAAGGGTTCTTTGTATATTTTGAATATAAATACTTTAGCAGATATGTGATTTACAAACATTTTTTTCCCAGTGTGTGGCTTTTCTCCTTCTCTTAATAGTGTCTTTGGCATAGCAGAAGTTTTTACTTTTAATGAAGTCCAACTTAATTTTTTTTCATGGATCATGCTTTTGGTGCTGTATTTAAGAACTCATTGTCAAATCTATGGTCACCTAGATATTCTCATACATTATTTTCCACAAGTTTTATAGTTTTGTGTTTTACATTTATGTCTGTAATCCACTTTGAATTAATATTGTGAAAATTGTAAGACCTGTGTCTAGATTCATTTTTTGTTTTTGTTTTTGCATTTGGATGTCCAGTTGTTCCAGTACCATTTGTGGCAAAAACTATCCTTTCTCCATTGAATTGCTTTTGTTCCTTGGTCAACGATCAGGTGACTATATTTTGTGGGTCTATTTCTGAGTTCCCTATCCTGTTCCATTGATTTATTTATCTCTTCTTTTACCAAACCATCCTGTCTTGATTCCTGTAGCCTTTATAGTTAAGTCACAAAATTTCGTAGTGTTAGTCCTCCAAATTTCTTTTTTTGCTTCAGTGACATGTTGGCTGTTATGAGTCTTTTGTCCTTGCATATAATCATTGGAATCAGTTTGTTGATGTCGTCAAAATAATTTGCTGAGACTTTCTTGGAACTGTATTGAATCTCTAGGTCAAAAGGGAAGGAATTAATATCTTGCCAATATTGAGTCTTCTTAATATTGAACATGGAATATCTGTGTAGTTATTTATATCTTTTCTTTGATTTTTGATTTCTTTCTTTATAGTTTTATAGTTTTCTTCATATAGATCATGTTCATATATGGTTAGATTTATTTTTAATTATTTTATTTTTTGGGTGCTTGCCAAATCAGTCTCATAATCTGATCTTACATAGTATTGTAATTGGTTAATTCAAATAATGCCAAAAATAGGATACAGATATTGAAATACAAAGGTGAAACTTGGAGAAGGAACATTAACACATCTCCACAGGTGCTTTCTTCCTTCATTTAAACAACAATCTAGTCAAGATTTAATGTTTGCGTTTCTAGATGGTGCATGCAGGACATCACTTAGCCAATGGAGGCTATGGAGGTCATGCAAGATCAGTTTTGTAATCATTGGAGTAGTTTCTCTTACTCCAATATGTTATATTACATTTTCCAGAGTTCCATGCCCCATATATCCATAAATTTCAAGTTTGTTTACTGTAAACAACCTAGACACCAGGTAAATGATGCTAACAGTTTTCCATAGGTAAAAGACTTGCTTTTATTCTCTCTATTAGCAGTTATCATCAAGAGGAGATTTGACCTTATTTTTTTACTTTTCTCTCCCCAGGGGAAGGAGTTTGGAGTACAAACTAGCTGCTAACTCTTTCCTTTAGGGGTGTGTGTTGGGGAGACTTTGGAGATTGAGAGAATGAGTAAGAAGAAGGTAGCAAGAACCTCAGAAATTTTTAATGTTCCCATAAATATGAGAATCACCTGGTGTTAGAAAGTTGCATTGATTACCCATTTTTTCTTTTCCTAGAAGAGATATTATATTTTTCTACATTGTACGAGTTGATGCTACTGACCACTTTTTAATGACCCAGCAGATCTCTTTTATTTTTCCAGGAATATTGATTTATCATGGCATAATGAATGAATTAGAGGTTTTAGATGAATAGAAGTCTGTTCCTACTGTTTTCTAAAAGCTGTATGAATTTGGTACTTTTTGACTGTATGAACCTAACCTAGACAACTTTTTAAAATTTCATCTATGAAATGGACATAATAATACCTTCCATGCAGGGTTGTTTCAGGAATTAGAAATGATGTAAAAAACATAGAAGAAGGCTGACATATGTCAGGCATGACTATTATTACAATTATCTATATCATATTTCCATTATATGTGTGGAATAGGATAAATCTGAGTTCTTCTTGTTTGAAACTGTGTAATGGTACAGTCAGGTTAACTTTAAAAAGGTATTCTCTAAAAGTTATCCTTCCAAACTTATTCTGTCTTAAAAAAAAATCTTGTTCAATATACAAAACTAGATTAGTATAACATTAGAGCTGGCAGATCAGAAGAGGAAATTACTAAATATAGGGATTATTTAAGTTGCAATTGTAGCAGTTTTCTCAAGTTTCGATAACAGTGGCCTACAGTCTGCATAAAGATGTTAAGAATTATTTTAATCAGGTAGAAAATAAGACTAGAATAATATCTTTGCCCCTCATGAGGATCAGGTTGAGTGAACTCTGAGAAATAAAAAAAAGTCAATAGAAGATTTTGCTGTGCAATGGTATAAACAGCCACTAATTAGAGAGATCAGTGTTAAGTTCCATCAATACAGAAGTTAAAGGTTAGAATACCCAAGGCTCAAATTTCTTTCTGGGCGCTGCATCTTCCACCAATCATCAGCAAGCCTTTATGGCAATGGTCCACAGCCCTTATGTACATTAGAATCACTTGGAGGAACTTTTAAATATATGATTTCTAGGTCTTCAATCAAATCAATGAGTCTCTAAGAAAGGAACCCAGGCTTGAGAATTTTTAAATGCAAGCCAAGTGATTCTAATGAGCAGTCATGTTTGAGAATCAATGATGTAGTGGCAAGTTAGCTGACAAATGACTTTGTACTTCTGAAAATAAGCAGACATTACTGAAAGTTTTGTTTCATTACCATCTGTGAGAGAAATGGATTTTCACACTACAAGTCCAATATTTGATTGAAAAACATCAATTTAAAAAATGTAGAAAACGTTTTGGGTCAGGGATCTACAATTTGCAGACCTTACATTCTTTTATATTCCTACTTCGATGAGACTCTCTCTCTTATGAGTTGTATTGGAAGATATGTGGTTATTGTCTGGGAGAAATTTGAGCAAAGTTGTCATTTTCTTTTCTTCTTTTTCTTCAAGACTTTTTTAAATTCCTAATTCTTCAAACTATATTAGTCATTAGGCTATGCTAGCAAAAATGCAAACATGCTCTCTAGTGGAAATACCCTTAAGCTTCAGGTCCATAGTCTCTGGAGCTCTACATTTGTATACACTGACAGCACATATCACATTAAGTAAGGCAGATATTTTTGGGAAAGACAATCACAATATTTGTTTTTACTACGTAGAAACAACAGGCCCCAATAGGGGTTGAAATCATGATTATGATACTTTAAACAATAGAAATAGTGAGCCAAAACTAAAGAAGGAAAAGAAGAAATCATTAATAAGGTTTAAAGTTATATGAGAAAAAAAAATCTTAGAGATGTCTGTGAAAAAGGAGAACTTTCTTCAAAAGGTTGAGAGGCCTTGAAATGTACTTTTTTAAAGCAAATTATTTTTATCATTTGAATTACAAATGAAGTTTTGACAAAATTGGACTGATGGAGCCAATTATTATTGTAGTCTCAAGGCTGAGAAAATTGCTTAATTTCATACTAAAGGGGGAAAGTATCAGCTGGTAAATGCAACACAAATCAGAAGCTTGCACCGATACTTGAATATGTATAGGTTAAATATGAGAAGCTCTGTGCTGGGCTCTCCTGAGTCCTATTATCTTAATATTACTAACAGATGTTTTCAAGAAATTTAAAATATTTGGAACATATTTAGAAACAAGTTGATAGAAATCTAATATGTGTTACCATATATAATATACACAGTAAGACGTTAATATTCACAAGCCTAGTATTGACGCAACTACTGATGGAAGGAATTCAATAAGTTGAGATTTATTGTATTGCAAATCTGTGTCCTTTAACAGTAAAGCTTTGCTTCTGAAAACTGGTGTTCTAATTACATTTTCTAAAGATTTATTTCTGCTTTTACCCTGTTTTACAAGTCAATCCCCAAACATGACTATTGCTTTTCCTAAATGTTAAAAATTTGCATTAAGGGGCTGGCTTGGTGGTGTAGTGGTTAAGTTCTTGCACTCCACTTCAGAGGCCTGGGGTTGTCAGGTTTGGATCCCGGGCGCAGACTTAAGCACCACACATCAAGCCATGCTGTGGTGATGTCCCATATAGAAAATAGAGGAAGATGGGCACAGATGTTAGCTCAGAGCTAATCTTCCTCAGCAAAAAGAGGAGGATTGGCAATGGATGTTAGCTCAGAAGTGTTCTTCACACACACACACACAAAATTGCATTAAGAAAGCATGAAGATTTAATAGTATGCTAACAAAATTACAAAAAAAATTGCCATAGGAGGAGTGCACTTTTATAATTCCTATAAGCATGACATAATATTAGACAAATTTGGGGGGTAAAAGCAACACAAATTGATCTTTGTTTCCTTATTGCAAAGGGAATTTTTTAAAGGAAAGATACTGGAAGTTTACCAAACTGAATGAAGGCTGAGAATCCAGGGTAAAATCCAACAGGCAGTGGAAGGGAAAGAAAGTAGAATCATCACAAAGTTCTTCAACAAGAACACTTGGAAATAATGTTATCATTAGTGTCTGCAACTGTTTTCAATCCCAAGATTTGAATTCTAGGGGAGGTTTTCCCTAGGTCACATTATGTACTTGTCCCTTGACTTATCCAATGGGGAAGAGGTAGTTTCTCTAGACAGGGTGTTGAAGTAATGTTGTAAACGGTTGCTGCATACCCAGAAATAAGCATATCTTCTCTATTGAAAAGAAAATAAAAATTGAGTAAACCTAAATTGAAAATTTGAATGTTTCTCTTTATACCCAGCTTACTCAAAAAGGCACAACACCAGGCTTCCTTCACGTGTGTATGTATTTATTTTAAAATTTTCTTTAAAAAAAAAGGAAGGCATTTTTCCTGAAGTTTTAACTTAGGCGAAGATGTAAATGAGTGGTCTTTATTACTGTAGGTCTCACACATCATAGCAGTTGTGTGCTAAGAACAGCAATATGATCATCACAGGTGAGAATTATTAGAATTGAAACCTGGAGGAAATGAAGGCTGTGTTTTCATAGAGTTCCTGATCAAGTAGGATTATAAGTATCTACTGAGCTAAGAATCCAATTATCCTAGTTTCTAAACCCATGCTCTTTTCAGTTGAGATATTGAGAGCACATTTGATTTCAAATTTCCATTATAATGTGTCAGGTAGAACACTTGTATTTTTTTGCAAGGCGTAAATGCTTTAGACAGGCCATATGAGGATAATACAAAGTGGAAACTTGGATCATTTAACTCTTGGAATATTTTATTTGGTTCCATATTTGCAGAGTTATCCCCATCTGCTGACTTGGGAAGCCCTTTCAAAACAAGGTATTATCTCAATTCATTGGTAATTTAAAAACACTGTTCTTTTGTTGTATGGTATGTAATAAAACACTTGTTTTTATGTTAGAAATAATGGCAGTTATGATTTAATGTGACTAAACATTGCATTATACATATCCTTTTAATACAATCTTTAATTATATTTTTACATGTATATTAGACACATTTAGTTGCTCAGCCATTCTTCCTCTTTTTCACTTGCTAACAGATCTCAAATAGAGTTTCTACAGTAAAGTACTGAGCCTAAGGGGATAAATTATTTTGGGTTTAATTCTATAATGATATTCCTATTCTTCTTTTCCAATGATTGTTCTAGGGATAGGCATATGGCTTGGTTCTGGCCAAAAAGACATAGGGAACATCTGTTTAAGGCGTATGGGAAACATTTTCTTCCCTGGTAAGAGAGAAGGGATTAAGAACTCTGCCTTTTTTGTGGATGGTGTCCTGTAAGATTGTAATGCTTTAGCTGGTACACTATGTTGAGGCCATGAGAAAAAGGCAAGAGACACTCAGAGAAATGCCTGCTGCTAGCCGTCTTGACATATGAAACAAATATCAGAGTATCTGTTATCTGCAGTCAAAAACAATTCTAACTGATGCACTAGAGATACTGTATATAAATTTGGTTTGTTTTTTGTTCAACAAGTGATAAACATAGTTTATCTTAATTAACTAAATACACTTTCATTGACAAATATTCACAAATTATTTATAATGTCATTTGTTATTTGGATTAAATAAAAGTTTTAAAATATATTGAAAAGTATCTTGGAGTTACTACATCAAAAATGTAACAAACACTGAAAAGTGGTCGGTATATTATAATTTTTATGATTTGTTGAAGTAAAGAGATTTTAGGCTGCTATTTGCAAGAACTTATTCACAAAGCACATATTGTGGGATGTGTCCTATTTCAAATAATTTTTTAAAAATCTTGTAGATTATCTTCACCACTTGAATTGCGTTTATAATTTTCATTTTAACATTGGTTTTGACTTACTAGAAACATTGCCATCTTGCTATAATTCAAAATTACAACTCAATCAGAGAAAGAAAAAGTAAAACCAGTTCTGTACACTCACCCTTAATAATGTGTAAAAACTCCCGAAGGGTATTTCGCATTCATGATAAAAATAATCAATATCAACACAAAGCATTTACATCCAACTCTTGACAAATGCATTAATCTCTCCCACCCTCCAGAAAATTTGACCAAACTCTTTGCAACACAAAAAAATCTTATGAAGTAATTTTTTTCCTGGCAAGTGATACACCGCAGAAAGGCAGTACAGTCTGTGGAAAGTCCCATAACTAGAAGTTAGACTAACCTGAATTTGAATTCCAGCTTTGCCACTTCCTAGTTATTTAATCTTAGTGGAAAAATTATTTAATCTTAGTGTACATTAGTTTCTTCACCTGGAAAATGGGAAAAATAATAGTTGTTCTAAAGAATCTTTGCAAAGGTTTTATTAAAAGATGAAACTTAAAGCTCTTAGTGGAGTGCCTGATACAAAGTAAATGCTGTTTCTATGTAGGTCTTATGGTTTGACTTTTATATTTTTTTCTATGGCCATTTGAGAGTTCTCTGAATTATCCTGTTATATTTCAAGGCAACTAACGTCAATGTTATGAATATGATGTACAGTTTGTGAATAATCTAGATTTCCTATTAGTATGTGATGTGAGCTATCAATTTCCTGAAATTCATAATTGATTTTCTCAACTCTTCCCTTTTAAAAAATTCAACAATATTATTATATTTTTCTCAGGTATACCCACAGCAGGGCATTGACATAATCTCCCCACTGTGAGGTGGTTGTACAGATTCTGTAGATTATAGATTGTCTGTATTTTATTAACCTTTTTAATAAGAGCTCCACAACCACTTGTTATCGAGGACATTTCTGTTGGCAGGGTCTCTTTTAATTTTGATGAAATGCAGTGATACTGTCTTACTGTCAAAGGCTGTTTTTCTTTTCATGGGATGCTGCTGGAGACTTTCTGGTGAATGTCACGTGTGAGGTGATGCTATAACTTATCACTTAAATTATTAAAAGCTCAACATTGATGCAGCTATTCTAGAGAAGCCATAATATCATTAATCTGCTAAATCCATATGCACAATTTAAATCTCTGAGCAACAAATGATAACTCGTATTAGGATACACCCATGCAATCATATGATGGTTCATCATACTAAACCCAGGGTTCAGTCAATTTCAGTGATCTTAACAGTATTCACCAGAATAAATAGGAAATACCTGCCTGCTTAAAAATTAGTTTAATAAACAGAACTCCACTCTTTTTCACAGATGGTATGCTAGATAATATGAAAAAGTCATAAAACAAAGAGTTCCCCCAATATATTCATATTTACTTAATACTCTTGTATTTTTAAGCTAGTTTCCCTGGAACTGTGTGTAAGAAAATTTTTGCATGACTTATTAATAGTTATTTTGAATGTGAGGAGGATGTTTTATGACTATGGAACACTTTTATTTTATAAACTGCCTATTGACATCTTTTCAGAATTGGTGTACCACTGAATACAGCTTGTGACATGCTCTTGTAATCCTCATTCCCTAAAAGATACTGCTAAGGAGTGAAAGAGTAATGCAGTCTGAACACTAAACTCAGTGTTGTTTTGCCTAAAAATTATTAGACTTTGTGTACTGACACTCTGTAGAATACACAAATATTATCAACTTTGTACACATAAACATAAAATAGTCATGAATGACCCACTGCCTTTACCAAAACCAAAGTTAAGATGTATAAAATTGAATTATTATCAGGAAAAAAACCCACTTTAGTTCATTGAGTTAATTAGAAATTTTCCTCGTTATTCATTGACATTAATATCATTCTGGCTACAAAAACATACCTGGTAGCAGGTCTGGGGCATTAGATTGGTTTGTTGTCTGAAGACTATTGTTTGAAGAAATAGTAACTGATTAATAAGTAATATTCTTTTCAACTATAAATCATATATGAAGATACCTATTGATAAAGACAGCATTATATGAAGCCATCATCAAATGAAATTAAAAACAAACATTCTACATTTTACTTCCTATTCATATTTTCCAGCTACTTGATGTGGTTTGTACATGTAAAGATATTTCAATTCTTTACTACCAGGTAGTAAAATCAGCTAGATTTTTCTGAATTTTAGAAATGCCAGCCAGATTTCCAATATAATCTATAGCATACAGAATTAACCTTCCAAATCTGAGAGGCATATGTTTTATTTTTCAGCTGGGAACAAAATATTTTGAGATTTTGCTAAAGACCACGAAAAGACTCAAGTGAAATGTAAAAGACTATAGTCAAATTGTATGTTCTTTATAATATCTAATAACCTAACACTCTGCTCTCCTCCTTAGCCCCAGAGTCTTCTGACAGGACAACTCTTAGAAACCTTTTCAATCAGGCATGGTAGTTCTTTTCAATGAGGCATAAATAGCCAAAATTGTCTCCAAGTTTTTCAGATGTTGGGTGTCCTGGAGACACTATTTTAAAAATCACTTGTTTTTGATATGTTGAGCTTTTTTTATCAACTTTACCTTTTATTTTAGAAGTCTGTTTCTTCACAATAGGCTTAAAAGTGAATATAAATACAAAGTATGATTGACTTTTTTTAGAAGAAGAAAGTTTCTTTAAATTCATGTTACAAAGAAAACGTGATGCCCATGTCATACTTATAAACAAATGGATTGCAATATTATATTCATGGTGCATCCATCTATCCAGCAAATATTTCTTGAGTCCTTACTATGTACCAGGAACTGTTCTGGGCATAGAATGCTGACCAACTCAAAGTCCTACTCTCATCCTTTCTAGTGTGGAGGACACTAAGAAATAAAGAAACGAAGAAGACACATAAGAAATAATTGATGTTGATAATTCAATAATATGGTATCCACATACAAATTCATGAAAATTAATTAAAATAAAAAATTCAGTCCCTGTATCATATTGATTACATTTAAAATATTCAATACTCACTTGTGACTATTGACTATCCTGTTGGAGAAAATGGATATAGAACATTTCATCATCATAAAAATTCAATTAGTGAGTGCTGCAACTATTAAAAAATAAAATTAAAGGATGGAGTCAGGACGGTGGGCCAGAGAAAGAATGAGATCATATTTCGTTAGGTGGTGGTGATAATGGGGCTGTCAGGGATGTCCTCTATCAGGAGGTGACATTTGAGTAAATTATTGAT
Organism: Tapirus indicus; assembly: GCA_031878705.1. Taxonomy (NCBI): domain Eukaryota; kingdom Metazoa; phylum Chordata; class Mammalia; order Perissodactyla; family Tapiridae; genus Tapirus; species Tapirus indicus. The sequence continues at coordinate 26,156,973 of CM062935.1, read as the reverse complement.
TCAACTGAGAGAGTGAGTCATGTGAGTATTTGGAAGAAGGCTGTCCAGTCAAAAGTTCCCTCTATAAACCTCTCAGTAATTATGACAGTTTGTGATTTGCACTTTTTCAAAAACATTTATAACAGTTATCAACAACTGTCTCAATCACTTCCTAAAAATTCCTTGGAGACATGATAACACTTTCCACTTCAAAAATGATTGAATTACAATGTAAACATCTTAGACTTTTAAAAAATTAATTTCAGCATTATTATTATTCTAGTTTTGAAATTTAATACTCATAAAAGATGTCTCAGACCAAATCAAATCCCTAAATCCAATGGATGTAGTGAAACTAATCGGAAATACAAGTGGTTACAAATTTCTTACGTTTTTCATGGTGTGGTTTTATATTTATAGCAATGTATTTCTTTACTTTTTTCATTTTAAGAGATTGTAAATATCTTGCTTAATTTATGGCAAGGAATTCAGATATATTTGGGATGATGACATCTAGCCTCATGAATTATTCTGGAAGAATTTTAACAGAAACAGAGGAAAGGAAGGTTAACTATCAAGGCATGTATCAGAAGAACAGTCAGAAATTATGACTGTAAGTTAAAAGGAAGCAACGTAAGCCCTTAATTTCAAAGATGGTAGAATAAGATACTGTTGTTAATCACAACATTGTGGAACTTAGGAAAAAATGACAGCGTGCAAAGGAGTGTGATGAACCAAGTTTTCCCCCATTGGTTTTAAGCAGTAGAATATATCTAAGTAGATTTATGGTTTTTGTTTGTTTGTTTGTTTGCTGGGAGAGATTCATCCCGAGCTAACGTCTGTTGCCAATCTTCCTCTCTCCCCTTTTTTCCCTTTTTATTTCCTTTTTTCTTTCCCTCCCCAAAGCACCAGTACATAGTTGTATATTCTAGTTGTAAGTCTTCCACTTCCTCTATGTGAGCCGCCGCCACAGCATGGCTACTGACAGATGAGTGGTGTTCGGTTCCATGCTGGGAACCAAGCCCCGGGCCACCAAAGTGGAGTGTACTGAACTTTTCTTTTTGGTAGGAAGATTAGCCCTGAGCTAACATCTGTTGCCAATCCTCCTCTTTTTGCTGAGCAAAACTGGTCCTGGGCTAACATCCATGTCCATCTTCTTCTACGTTATATGTGGGACACTTGCCACAGCATGACTTGATAAGCAGTATGTAGGTCCATGCCTGGGACCCGAACCTACAAACTCTGGACTACTGAAGCAGAGCACGTGAACTTAACCACTATGCCACTGGGCTGGCCCCAGAGTGTGCTGTACTTTTAACCAGTAGGCCATCAGGGCTGGCTCAGATTTATGTTTTATAACATATTTTTAATATGTTATCACCTAAAATAATATGCCCACGGGGTTACATCTACTTAACCAAAATGTTTCATCAGAATTTTTCTGAAGTGATTGGTCATTAACTACAAACTGTCCGGCTGGTTAAAATTTGTTTGCTAGAATTGCTAACTTTAAAGGTTAATTCAGCAAGAATAATCAGTTTTAAAGTGTATTCATCTGGACATTTTAAAATTTAATTATATCCTTATATTTGAAATTTATTAAATCTAAAATTAACTTTTAGCATTTCTTCATAGATTTTTCTCACTAGCATGAAAAAGAGAAATAGATTTTGGCAGAATCTGAAGCTCATTAAGGTAAGTCAGTGTTATTTAGAAGTACTGATTATGACAATGCAGGCTTTACTCTCTCCTTTTGGATAGAATGTTACCTCCTTCCTCTTATATACATCTTTTATAAATTTATTTATACCTTTGTTATGTTTTAATCAAATGACATAAAATAGCTTCTACTCCCATTTTATTTGAAATTTCACCCCAAAACTTCAGGTATTAACAAAAGTTATTAAACTTATTTCTTATATATTTTAATGTCCACCTAAATATTTATACATATTGGGCTAGTTCTTGAGAGTCTTAAATAAGCATAGTGCCTCTTACATACCCTAGAAAATACATCTATTGACTTTTTGTGAGTTACTTAATTAACATTTGAATTCAGCATGTAGTGTTGAACATTTACTGTGATGTATTACAGAAATGTCAGATACGTATTATATTTTCATATCCCTAGGACTTAATAAGAAATTGGTAGTCTTACTGGGGAGGCTGGACAAGATGGTAGATGGCCAATGGATACATCATGGGTGAGATGGGAGTTGACTTAAGTCTTAAGGATGATTAGATACTTTAGGCACAGTTCAAATCAGGAGTGGATCTTAAACAAGTTGATTACTTTTTAAAGTGAATTTCAAGGTTTTGTATGGTACTTTGATGATCACAGATAATGTATAAACACATGTAAAAAAGCTTTATTTTTACTGTATAATTCGGAGCTTCTTAAAGGGAGAAATTTTATTGTCCCTCAGCATCTAACAGAATACTTAGCATGCACTGGATTCTGAATAAATTTTGATTGAATAGTAAATTAATAAGTTAATAAATAAATCAATGAATAGATAAAAAAATAGATGTCACTATCCAAGATTTATGTAGGTCAAGTCCATATTAGCTATAGTATATTAATGTAGATTCATGCTTTTAGTTCTGCAATATGAAGTCTCCCACTCTAAACACTGGGTAAAGAAAAATGATTTATTTTTGGCTTTTTAATTGGATTCTAAGTTTCAACAATTTCCTTGTGTAAATTTTGAGCTCAGAATGCCATAGCTTATCTGATAAGATGAGAATGATGAAAAATCAGAAAACCAATGTGAGGCACTGGTTACTAATTGAACCTCCAGCCATAGTTTCTAAATTTTTTTCTGCATACCTGGATACCTAATACTCATTTTTCCTGTTTTTTGTTTAAATCCTACCTTTATACTTGACGACATAGAATATCCAGATTATTACTTGCTCAATCTCTTACTGCACTGAACTCTCTCCCTTCTGTAAACTTCCTTTGGTCTGGCTTCTTCCCTAGCACAAAAGAGAGAAGTACTTTTTAATTATTCAAACTCATGAAGGTAAGAGAGTTCTGAAACTACATTCGTTAAGTGGTTACATTGGGTTAGGACCTGAGTTATCTGCGTATATTATATCTTACAATCCTCCTTTCACTCCTTTGAGTAAGATCCTCCATCCCACTAGTTCATATTCCTCTAGGCATAGTGATCCATCAGGAGTGAGCATGGTGTCCAGTCGTAAGGAATCTTATGATTATTGCTGAAGCTTCAAGAAAAGGGACTCTCTCTTCCTATTGCACCTGGCGTTTTGAAAATAGAGATTGTTCATACTATAGGAACCGTGACTCACGAGGGGTGATATTAGATAGTGGAATAAATTTAGAGGAAGGAAGACTAAGAGAAGGAGAGAGAGAATTCCAGAGCCTTGTGAAATTATTTGAGTCCCTGCGGTAAAGCTGCATTTTAAGTCAAACCTACCAAACCCTATTCAGTTTGGTGAATGAATAAATCTTGTATATTCTTGTATAAGCCACTTTTGGGTCAGTTTTGTTTCGTTTGCAACAAGTCTGGAGCAGATTGATACAAATAGTAAGTGTGGACGTCTTACCTAAACCCAGGTTACCTGACCACTAACTCTATGCTCTATCCACTACCCCCACACTGCCGGTTTCAGTCTCCCTGTTGCTTTTGATGCTCTATCTCTGACTCCAAATTGCTTTCTTCCTTTTCTAAATCCTGCTTTTCTTGAATGTGTCCCCACCACCACCAACAACAACACTATTCAAATGCATTCCCATCTTTTTTATTCCTGTTTTATTTTGTGTGTGTACAACTTGCTCAATTTATGACCTAAAATTTTTTTTCTCACTTTAAAATTTGAATATCTCATTGCTTTTGTTTGAATATACTCCCTGAAATGATTTACTGTCATGCTATCTGGTACTTCCAGTGTTTCCCAATGCCATGCTTCAAATTCTGACTCCTGTGTATTCCTATTGCCTGTCTTTTAGTTTCCAAACTTTTGACTCAGTATTAGATCAAGTAAACTTCTTCATATGGTATTTAACTAATATGTCAGTTTGATCACCATTCCCATAAAATTTCATTTATTCTCAGCTTTATGATAATGCTCTAGCCTCAACAACAATTTCAGTCATTATAATCATTATAAACCAGTTCACACAGGGTCCTTTCCTGCTGACACTTTGCTATTCAAAATATTGAGCTCAAATATAATCTGCTTTAAACCAACAATCCAATTGACTCTATAGTTCATACTTCAAACAGAAAAATAACACTGAATTGTCTGTTGAGCTTCCTGGTGTCAAGGTGGTCAATCAGGACAATGAGTCAAACGGAAAGTAACAATCAAGCTTTTATTCATTTTCTGTGACCGTGCAAGCGAGGGGCCAAAAACAGAGGCACGGGCTCCCCAGTGTTCCATTTCCTGTCATGGAATGGCACCAGATGAAAGTCAGATGAATGCAGCGCAGAAGGAGGGAATTATCTCATTGCTGAGGACCCTGAACAAAAGCTGAGTCTCTCCTCCATGAGGAGGCTTCTGAATGCATGTGCCTGGGCTGGGAATGCAAATATGTGGATGAGCATGGCTGGTCCAGGGGGGCCTAAGTTCTTGACTGCAACTTTCTCTAGAAAACTACAGTGCACTGACTATGCACCAAATCTGGTGTGGGAAGGACAGTTTCCTTCCTGAGGCCTGCTAGGCAAAGACTTGTTAATTATTTCCTTGAGCCCGGAAGATAACACATAGGATTTCAGCCTGGAATTGGACTCCTCATTGTCTATTACTGACTTTACTGGAGAACTAATATTTAGGGCCTACTGTTTCAAGAAAGTTTATTTGAAAACCATCCCTTTCCCAAGGAGCTCATGTATATAATCTTATATTAAAGAAGATTACCAAAACTGCATATTATTCTACCTCTGATAGAATGAATGCTTTGAAGTTATGTCATATAAACAATTTTCATTGATTAGCACTACTACTTAGGGAAAAAAACGGTTGTGAAGCCTTGTTTGCATTTGACTCTATGGATGTTAATGGAAATGCTATCTGCTACCATGTAAAATTCGGTATAAACCCACATTAGAAAAATTCAGAAATGTTAGTAAAGTCATTCCTAAAGCTAAAAATGAGTGTGATTTCATTCTGTGAAGTGATATGGTTCCACCTAAGTACAGAAGCAATCATATACTATGTATTTTCATTTGAACTTCCAGAAAGATCAGAGTTAAATCTAAAAGTTTGTTCTAATAAAAAACACCCCATGGTTTATATAAGTACCCTATATCCTCTTAAAGTGGACTTCCAGTTATGAATTTTCCCTGTTATTTACTTGTTATTTATTAATCACAGTTCAATATTTTATTACATATGTCTTGGCTATCTCAAATATTATGTAAAAGGAAATGAGATAAACATTTTAAAAAAATTTAAAGTAAAAATGTTTTAACTTGTTCAAAATATAATATAAAAGATTTTAACAACATAGTATTTATCACGGAGAGAAATTTATTCTACAGTGCTTAAAACATGGGAGGATATACAAGAACTGTCTGAAAGGATAAATCTTTAATGGTTTTACTTATAAGTAATGAGTGCTTATAAAGTCCAGCTCCATTATGCATGTTATTTGTAGAATCAGGCCTTACAAAATACTACCACAAAGAGCATGCAATCAGTCTGTCAAATTAATTTTTATGATAATCACTGAAAATATAAATCCTATAATACCTTATCTCTATGCATTAACTCCTAATGATATTAAAAGCATAATAAGATTATTCTTTTGAAAAAGAAATAGGAAATACATCTAATGCACGATGAGTGAGTTCATTATTTAAAAGCTATGGGACAACTAAATTTTGAAAAGCACACTATTCTAATTAGTCATCATGTATCTATGGAAACAATCATTTATTAGTACTCAAAATAGAGAATTAGGTCCTCAATTATCTATCTAGAATCAGCCCAAAGGTAAGCCTAACTCTGCAGATACACATTGGCTTTTATACTGTGAATATGTAAATGATGGTCAATGCTCCCTTTAAGGAAAAGTACAGAATGTGAATTTCATTTGGTAACTCCAAGGCTTAATGATAATTTTAGAAATGGGAAGTGTTACTTTTAAGTATTCATATTTGCCACTCTTGATTATTTGAAAGCTTGGAATTTATTGTAATACAGAATCCTAACAAGTTTTCTTATAAAATCACATTTTGTGTTATGTCTGTCCATTCTTATCTAATATTGTTAAAGGACAATATCAATAATAGTAATTCCAGTGGCAATAAAAAGTAATACCTACTATTTCTTGTCCCCTTCATACAGACCAGGTCTCCAATGCTCAGAAAGCAAGTTTATATTACTACAGATAAATAAAGTAATATGAAAATAAGTATATAAATTTCAGAACGTTACAAAGCTAGTAACTGATTCAATGGGGATTCATATTGGGTTTCTGTAACTCTAAATCATTTCTTTTATGCTCCATGTATCAAATAGACATCTGTATACTGGCTATATTAGATTTTATCATCAATCATAAAACCTGAAGATATTTGCTGGAGATATTGGCCCAAATGTGAGAAGAGTATATAAAACATCAAAATAGTAATGACACTTCATGGAATGAAGCTTTTAAAAATAATAATTATGGATAAACAAAAGCCATGACATTTTATTCAAATTAAGTCTAGGTCCTAAAGAGTCTTAAATTTCCCTTAATAGAAATGTTTGATTGAATATTGAAAGAAAAAAAAAGAGAAAATTCCTAGCTCTTAGAGGAGCCATACAAGTAATATAAATTAAAATATTGAATTTGGCTGAGGATGACATAGCAGTTGTTGAAGAGAAAAAGTACATAAACATTTCAATAGACAGAAAAAAGAAATTTGATATAAATTAATGTTAAAACTCTTAGTAAATTAGGAAAAGAAAAGACTTCCTAAACCAGTTAAAAATATCTATTAAAATTACTAAAGACAAACAGGATCCTAAATAGGAACTATTAGAAGCATTTTTTTCTTTTAAATCAGAAACAATACTAAGATCCTGTGTTTACTACCTTTATTTAACATCTATTTGAGGTCCTAGCCAGCACAATCTAAGAAAAGAAACTAGAGATTAAGAATTGTGAAAAGGAAAACATTATTGTTTTACAGATAATGTATGTTTCTATGTAAACATTTACATATAAAACCAAATTATTAAAGTTGTCAGAAAATTATTAGACAAATATTAGAACAGATAGAACAACTTAAAACAGTAACTGGATGTTATTAATATACAAAAATCAATTACTTTTCACTACACCAATGACTGATATAAGGAAAGATAATTGAGAAGACACAATTTACAATACAATTCCAGATCTCACAATCAGTAAAACGAAAGATACAATCTTTGCAGGAAAAAACATAAAACATGGTTAAGTGAATTAAAGAAAACTAAAATAAATGGAGAGATAGAAAATCTGAATTTCATAAGGTTCTCTAGTCTTCCTAAGTTAATATATAAATTCAACATAATTCCAATCATAATCCCAATTTATGTCTTAAGAAATTTAAGTTGATTCTAAAGTTTATATGGGAGAGTTAAGGGCCAAGAAAAGCAACAAACAATTCTGAAGAATTCCAACACCATCCCCAATTAAAATGCTTCTATATTGTTTAAGAAATCCTTCCCTATCCTAAATATTAAAATATAGTTACTAAGCAGTACACATTAGCGCTTACTGTTTAACATTAATCAATGTGATACTTTTAAAATTAAGGCCCTTTGTTCTTGAAAACAATTAATTAGTAAACAGGGAAATGCAAATTAAGACAAAGAATGGAAATCATTTTATACTCATTGGTTTGTTATTGCATCATAAAGTTGAACATTCACATATCCTATGACTCAGCAGTTACTAACCTAGATATATAGCTAAGATCAATTTTTTTCATCTGCACCTTGGGAGACATGCAAGAGAACATTCATAAAGATGCTATAAAGAATAGCATGGTAAAAAATGAGGAAACAATACAAATGCCTTGTGACAAGACAGAGGATGAATAAACCAGGATACTAATATGATAGTATAAATTAATGACCTGCAGTGCTGTTTACTAATGCATAAATCTCAAAAACACAAGACGTGAAAATGTCACCCCAAATTACACGCTTAATGAGGTCCTTCTTAGATAGATAAAAGATTCAAAATTAAATATATGTCTATATACCTGCATTCACTTACGAGATGTATACAATTGAGATAAAAATATCTGAAGAGGAAAGTAAGAAAATAACAAATGAAAAACTAGAGGGACATGGTTAATTTGGATGGAAGGAGCAAGGAGAATGGGATGGGGTGGACAACATGGCTAGATGAAAATTATAGTCAAGGTCTGAGCCTCTGGAAAGGGTAGTGGTTTCATGGGATATATTGCTTTATTATGAAGAACGAAAAAGGAAGGAAGGGTGGAAGAAAAGAAGGAAATATAAATGAATGAATGAATAAGGCCTTGTGTGTGCCAATGATAAAAAATATATCATACTCCCAAGATCATGATTGTTTTAATTCTATTTACTTGTGGGTGATAAAAATATTCACACATATGTGCAAGTATGAAAGAAACTTTTGTGAGTAGTCGACGTGCTTGTAAAGAAATGCTGAAATATTTGAAAATTTCCAAAGGAATAGGGAGCACGTTTTACTCATTCTCTGAGTGAATATTTAATGAGGGTCTATGCTGTGAGCCAGGCACCATGCTAGATACTGAGGACAGAGTCGTGAACAGTTTATCTGTAGTTCTGGCCTCCATGACAATGTTCCCATGGTTTCCACACTTTTTAAAATACATGACAGAAAAATTAGAGATCATTTTCATTTTCCAGTTGAGGCTCATCATATCCAAGTTACCTGAGGTGATAGGGTAAGGAAATATGCATCTCGTAGACTTAGATAAATCCTCCAAATAACTTAGTGCCATTTTATTCTCTAACCCCAAGTTTGTATAAGTAGTTTTAGACGTTATCTCTTTTGCAATAGAAATTAATTTTTAAAATGTAATTCACCTTCCACCAATTTTGGCAGACTATGTTTATGTTCTAGTGGAATTAAAATTTTGAGACGTTTTACATCACATTATTCTTGGTGAATAACTGATAAAATTCAGGAGTGCTCTTGCCTAATGGAATATTACTTTTTTCACTTTCAGGTGGTCTATAATTTATAGTAATGAACAGTAGGATTGAACAGTTGACTCTCATTTATATTTTACACATATTGATTGTTATGTACTTTTTTTTAACATTTGTATTTCAGGCAGCTGAGAGAGACTGTTCTGTGTGGGTGTGTGTGTGCATGTGTGTGTGTGTGTGTGTGTGTGTAATATAAGTGGATCAATAACCCAGTTTCTTTCTTTTCCCAGGACTATTTTGCAGTACTACTGTAGGATTTGTGAATGTCTAATAGCCCTAGGATGTCTTATGTGTCTGCCTCACACAAATTTCACAACTTTGCACTATTTTCAGGTGCCAATGCACTACTTGTTTAGCACATAAACAACTTCAATAAAATGGCATGCAATTGAAAGGTAAATGTAGTCATCACATTTCCTTGATGCTAATGATAAAAGAATCTCTTCTTTAGGTCCCCTAAAGGAAAACAGCCCATAATCCCTTTCACTTTTTGCTACAAAAACAGCTGTTTGATGACTATTCACCTCAGTTTAGAACATTTCACTTGTTTTTTTCTTCAGGAGATTTACAGGAAACAGATGCTTCATTTGACTCTTTACTAGGGTAGATCTTTCATGAGGAAATAACTGAATTAATCTAAAATACTTTCAAAAATCTTAACCTTTGATCTTTAGCCAGGTCCTGGCATTTTGTTTACATAACATTAATTTAAAAATCATTTAGGCCTATTAGCACAGGACTTTTGATGTGCTATGTGATGAAGAATCACTTCTTTTTTTTCCCATTGATTCATAATTATTTTTAACAAGAACATATTCTGGATGGTACGTATTAAAATTGTAAAAATTGTGGAAAAGATACTTATTTACATAGAAAAAGACATAGATATAAGTAGATTTCTCATTTTTCATATGTAGCCAACAGTAGGTATTTTTGAAAAGAAAATGTCCTAACAGCTATTTACATTGCCTAGGGCTACCAGATTAATCAGCAAGACTGTTTGTTAAGTGACATTCACAGTGTTAGCAATTGTCTTAAGGTCCCTATTTTTTTCATATGGTTTATCTTCTGTGTAATTTATTTTAAATTTTGTATACATTCTCTCTCTCTAAACGTTCAAAACCTGTGGAATTTGTTCCAGTGATGGAAACAAGAGCCATTGCCTATCTTACCTTTTTACAGTGCTCGATACCTGAATATACTATGTTTTAAAATTTCTCAATAAATATTTTCTTAAATAAATGAGAAGTGAGGCTCCGATGTGGCGGGATAATGCATCAATACATTAATTTGTATTTTTCTTACTAGTATAGTCCTACTGATATCTATTTATCTATCTCTATCAGGTAGATGATAGATTAGATAGATAGATAGATAGATAGATGGATAGATGGATAGATAGATGATAGCTAGATATATAGTATTGATTGTCAGAGTTTTTCTCTCCTCTGCTTTAAAAAAGACTTAATTTTTTCAACTAAATCTGGTCTCCTCAGTCTAAAAAGAACACTTTCTGTTGTGAAGGCTATATTTTAATACAACAAAATAACATTTAAATCTAGGCATTTGTTTTAAGAATATAATGGCAGGGGCCGCCCAGTGGCGCAGCGGTTTGGTTCGTGCTTGGCAGCCCGGGGTTCGCCGGTTCGGATCCCGGGCGCCCGCCGACGCTCTGCCTGTCAGCCACGCCGTGGCGGCGTCCCATATAACGTAGAGGAAGATGGGCACGGATGTTAGCTCAGGGCTGGTCTTCCTCGCAAAAAAAAAAAAAAAAAAGAATATAATGGCAGACTAAATGAGTCTGGTGATTAGCCTGGAAGAGGTAGATTTGACCTGCTCACGAAGATTAAAAATAAGTTTACTTGGAAGTAGGTAACGATGGCAGATTCTGCAAGTGGAGTGAGCACTGTGGCCTGCACCCTGAGATAGGACCTCTGAAGGGTGGCAGTGGATCCCTGGAGGTTGAACACTAATAGCAGATGCTCTTTGCCTGGAGGAACTGGAGCTGCCAGCCTCAAATCACCAAATTCCAGTGACTACCATTCTTGGGCTACAGATCAAAAGCCTTTTCTCTATTTTCCAGGCATCTCATAAAGCACCACACTCTCAGAATTCTTGTATAACTTCAGGAAGCAGGAAGGACCATCCTCCACTCCACATAATGCAGAAGCACTTCCCCACCTTCTCTCGTTGGATAAAGCTGAGTCAACATTTATCAACTTTTGGATCGATGCACTAATGTGAAGCTTCTTAAATCTAAGTGCTGCTCAGTATATTTTCACTATTACACAAAAATCTGCCTGACATCTTGGCATAAGAGCAAGATTAGGAAGATCATATTTGAGCAGTCATCATATAGCAGTGATGATCTATATCTTAACAGCTGAATCATAGGCTTGATTGATCATTTTCATGCACTTTCATCAAGAAGGATTGTAAAGCCTGCCTTACCATCCATTAGTGTCTATTTTACTTCTAAAAATCATTATTTTTTTTCTAGATGATGAATCTCAGATCCGATTCTTCCTATGATTAAGACCCAATGTGAAGGGAAAGGGTACTTACATACAAAGACACATGTAGTAAAATATGAAAAACATACTTTATGATATTTAGAAAATAGCATTTCTTACAAAAGAAATATTAAGCCTCTAACTCTATGTGTTTAAATTTAACATTTATTAAAGAGAATATAAAGAATTGTATAAGATAATATACATGAGAAGAGTTTAGGGAGAACATTTTGAAAAGTGTGTAGAAGATTTAAGTTTATTACATGCCATATGTTTCTAATCCAAATAGTCAGGCCTCTGTTCAATCATTCATTCATTCATTCATTCAACTGTTGGTCATTAAGTGTCCCTTTGATAGGCACTTTCTCTCTCAGTTAAGTGGCTACTTCATGTCTTACTGTAGAAAAATGCAGAATTCATTTATTTGATGATGAATTGCTTGAAATAAGATAAAAAGAAAACGTATAGAGATTCTTTAGTTCTCTTGAGGCTCGTTTTTAACAACTTATACTGATACTGGCCTTTTAATTTCTATCCTGTTTTATTCCTATTACATTTGGATTGTGGCCACAGAATTGCTCCCTGGTGAGAACTGAGCCAAATGATGGGAAGAACCAGGAGAGTCTGGAACACCTTGGTCTGGTAGGTCAGAAATAAGTGAGCCTTCTGGTTGCAGAATGGCCTCTGAGATTTGGGGAGCAATAAAGAGATTATCATGCTTCCTTTTAGCACCTGGCTTTGGGGCAGGGAATTGGCATCTTGACAAAGGCTCTGAGAGCCTATGGCATGGGAAGGGCTATTTGAAATCTAGCATGGAAAGTGCCATTTTGACAAGGACAGTGATGGTAAAAATGATGGTCTGGGCAGAAGCAGAGGAGGAAACAAGATTGGCTTTTTTCTGGTCTTTGACCTAGGAGGCCACCTGAGAGATGTTGGCCCAGTGCACAGCCCAGGATGGGCAGGGAAATTATCTTCCCCATAAAGTGCCAGGCAGGTGTAGTTGCAATGACATCCTTGAGGGTAATGCAGTGGCCAGACTGTATCAGGGCAGGGGCAACAACTCTAGCAGTATAAACCCTATAGGCAGTGTACCCAGATGCAGAATCAGAGATGCTACATGGAGACTACATAAATTGATGCTACTGGTGGGTACAGTGAGATTCATTTCTCCATGCCCTCTGGAACCTACCTAGAGACAAAAATAAGAATGAGGGAATTGGATTCCAGCAGTCAGAAAGACAACATTAAACAATATCATTGCAACTTAGAAGTTACCCATGGTCCCCTTCCTCAGGCTGGTGTTTAAAAAAGATCCTTTTACATGTGGGGACAAGCTGGGCTCCTCTCTTTAAGGCCTTAAAACACTGTTCATCATTGTCAGACCCCAGTGGCTTTGGAGCAGATACTGGCACCTTTAAAACTTCTGATTTTCTACCCTCTATGTACATGTATTTACCTGTGAGCCACATTCATCAGGGGCAACCTCCACTTTCTCCAGCTTGAATCTCCAAGGCCTCTTTTCAGACACGGCAAATGTTGGGAGTTGTAACCTAACCATCCTCACGGTGTTACAAGTAAAGTCGTCTTTTACTCCACAACTTGTACCAAGCTCTCTGGCTGACCTGGTCCTCAAAGTAGTCTTTGAGAAGACAAAATGTCAGATTCCACATTGGAAGGAAGGGCAGTTCCTGTTCCCAAAGCATGTCAAGATGCATGGAATTTGCTACAAAAACAACGCTTGTTTTTCTTCTTAAAACCACTGACATATAGATAGAGTATCATCCACCCTTCACTCAAAAGTAGACAGACATATTTTTGCAGAACTATCAGGGAGCAGCTTTTCTGAATACTTTCATGAGTAGGATAAATGACTTCTTCCCTTCCTTCTTTCATAGACTTTTCAATGCTTAGTTTCTATGTACTCCAGCTCAGAGAAGAATGCTGACAAGTGCCTCAGCAGTGTGATTAGGACTTGCTATCTATTAGCTCCTTCTGATAGCCATTCTCTGTCATCTTGGCTCTGTTCTTGTTCTTCCTATTTTCAGTGAAAAATCTTAGAACGATATCATTTCATATCCAATATTCTTTTCTGTTTCTTCCCTGTATTTCTGGACTATTCCATAAAACCTGTATCTACTTTGTCAGAGTAGATTTTCATTTTCACTTGGCTTGAAAATAACTGAATGCTTTATGCTAGATCAGAATTGGCTTTGGAATGTCAATTCTTATTCACTAAGAAAAGGGAAGAGGACAGGGCATAGCTTTGTCCCCACTTTTCTAATATCCTCTTAGATTCCTGATAATCCCCCATCACCCACTGCCCTAGCTTTCAATCTTATGCACCATGGGAGAGGGAGGCATAATGCAACTCACAGCTGGAGGGAGACCTTGACTATTGTAAAGGCCAGTGCTTTAGTATACAGCTATATTATGGGAATCAAACAGCCCATTTTGTCCAAAATTTCTATGTTTTATTGTCCACAGATCTGTTTGTTCTGTGCTCTATACAGTTCTTCGGAATAAAATCTTCACTCGGGTTGAGCACTGTGTAATACCTAACCCAGTGAAGAATTTCTAGAAGATGTATGGTTTTGGTGACTATTTTTTAAAATCTCTTTTTCAGCTTACAGTTGCCTATTTCAGTTCACCAGACAGCAGGTGTTTGGATTCTCTGCTGCCATTTAGTCTCAGCACATGTTCTGCCCAGCTGAGTGGTTTTTCAGCAGGCACTCCTTCTAAGCATCGGTCAGAGCTTTCCTGGGTCAGCTATCAGATAACAAAGTCAGCCATGAGCTACCAGAGCCTTCTGTCACTAAGGTTGCAATGTGGTGTTTCTGAGGACCACTTTGTTACATATAATGTAAGAGCAAAGCAAGAGATGCACATGGAGACCTCATCTCCATATTGAGTCACCCTATAGATACTTGATGTTGCTCTTTGTCAGCTACTGAACAATGCATATTTTAATACAAACGATGTTGAAACTGTATTTTTTATGTGGCTAATCAAACTTTTCCTGTCAGTAGGAAAATTCAAAATGAACATAACTTCCTGTCGGAGAGAAGACAAGGAAGGAAGAAAAAACAATATAACATTAAGGAAAATGTTAAATTATATCTAATATGAAATATATCAAAATGTGATCCATAATAGATACATTAACTTTTTAAGAGTTATTCTCATGAGAATTCACCATCAATAGAGACATCCCTAGGCAAGTTTTTCCTGTGGCAGATGTGTGTTTGTATTAGAAAAAAAAGCAATCAGAATTAAGAAAAGGGAGGTAAAATGGATAGCATAGAAAAAAGAATCATTTCTCAAATTCAGCCTTAGAAGGAAAAAAATTGAGTCAAAACAAGAAAGCTGATGTCTCCAGGTCTTCATATATTTTCTTGTCTGTTAGCAAAAGAACTAATATGAATTCTAACACATTTTGCAGGTTTAGAATTTCTGCTCAGAGATTTTGGTGTATCAGTTTATTATACCTAGATTTACTTTAAAAGATTTCAGTCGATGTGGTATATATATACAATGGAATACTACTCAGCCATAAAAAGACAAAATTGTCCCATTTGCAACAACATGGATGGACCTAAAGAGTGTATTATGTTAAGTGAAATAAGCCAGAGAGAGAAAGACAAACACCGTATGATTTCACTCATATTTGGAATATAAACTAACACACGGACAGAGAGAACTGGTTGGTGGTTACCAAGGGCAAGATGGGGTCAGGGGTGGGGCAAAAAGCGTGAAGGGATGCATTCATATGATAACTGACAAACAATAATGTGCAACTAAAACTTCACAATGTTATAAAGTATTAAGACATCAATAAAATTAAAAAAAACCTAAAAAAAGATTTCAGTCAAAACTTAAAGGACATCGTGGAGGGTGTCATATTCAGTTTTCTCAATCTAAATATAAAAATATATACAAATATACAATATACAAATCAGATTAACTATATAATTAACTATATAATTTCCTTAAAGGCATACAGTGAATAATTATGACTCTCCTTGGCATTTCACTCTTAGCATTCCTTCTACTTTCCCTACTCTGCAAAATATCATGATGTGTTTTGATTCACTTAAAATATATCTATTGCAATTAACTTTTATACTCTTTATTATTAACTTTTATACTAATCCTAATATAAGGCCATATAAATATTATATAAATTGGGTTTTTATCTTTTAATTTTTGTAAAAATTGGGTTTTTCAATTTTCATGTTTATAACTTACCCGGAATGTTATGATGTAGAGTGAGTAACAATAGACTTGGTATTTGAAAACTTTGGTTCACATTACTGTGCTGTGTCATTATTGAAGTTTGGTGTTGAAGTGCCAATTTCCTCTTTTTTAAAATGAAGTTAAATTTTATTTCCCTCCTCCAGCTTTCCTTTCTTTGTGTGTTTAAGAGTCAATGTTAGTACAATTCTTCCTAATGCCAAATACCACTCTCTACTTTAGGCAGTCAACTAGAAATGCTATTCCTTCCATCTAGGGTATTTGGAAGAAACCATTGAATCATGTGGAACATGTAAATAGATTTAGCTCTTAATTTGCTAATGCACCATTTAAAGTTTCTAGCAGAAAGACAGACATTTTATTCTATTTATGGCTATGCTCCTAAACCCACTATTTTGACTAACGATTGAAAAGAAAGTTTTAGTATTTCACAGGTGCATCTGCCTCAAGGACATCTCTGTCCAAACCGCCAGATGGTCAAACATCAGAGGCGTCTCTGTACCTGTAAAATGACTATACATATATAAACACTCTATTTATTATGCAGGTAATTTTAAAACTTTTGATTTATTTATGGTGGTGTTTACTTGGTACCTGAATACTGTGCATGCATATTTTATATTGTTGATGTAACTTAACAGGTACTGCCACTTCATATAGTTTGGAAAGTACAATAATCAGGTCGAAAAGTGTCGTTTTGTCCTTTGCATCAAAGTTTTCAAGTGACTATTTCATTTCATGACTTCCTTGGTTGAAGTTATTAAAATTCAATAAGTTTATATCATATTTAACAGGATATTGTAAGTCAGAAGTTTCACAATAAGGTCCAGGACGTATATCCTCTGGGATAGAATGTTTCTCTTCTTGATTGTTGAAGTCATTATGGGTCCATCTTAGACAATAGGACACAAAGAGCACTTCTGTGTCTCCCAGAAGAAACGATGCAGATCTGAGTCATATCCATTTATAAGGTCCTTAAAGAGGTCAAATTTCAGGGGTTTGTATTCACTTTTTTGGTAGACTGAGGATTTGGATCAAAACCACTCCAAGGATGGACACAAAATAGATTGACAAGAAATATTTACAACATATATGACTAGGTTATATATATATAAGACATTCCTAATATCGTAGTGGAAAAATAACTTCAAATAACAAACAAAATAAATATATTTAAAACCATTATGTTGGAAGATATAACAAAGAATTAATAAGATCCAGTATTGCTGAAGATGTGAGATAAGGTACTTCTTTATATGTGTTTAATGATGATGAGAGCAAAATTTGTTCTAGTCTCATTAAAGAACATTTTTCCAATAACTATCAAACATAAAGTAATTCTATAGTTTGACCTAACAAGTTACCTTCAAGGATTCTTTTTCTGAAAAAAAATGTCCACAAGTATATACATAAATACATGCACATATATGGACATGTATGTTGCACAAGTATACAAATATTAATATGTATGCATACATATAGAAACAAGTCTATTTAACTTTCTTAAAATGTCTACTTCCATACCTATAAAATAGGGATATTAATAGCTCTACTGTCATGGAGTTGTGTTTATTAAGTGAGATATTACATGTAAACAATTTAGACAATGAAGGTCACATAGAAAGTACACAATTAATGTCTGCTATTAGTATTAAAAAGATGGAAAATACTCTTTTATTCTCTATAATCACACAAAAAAATAGCCTAGAAAAATATACCTTAAAAGATACCATAAGAGTGGGAATTAAGAAAGGAGTGAATGGGGGCTGGCCCAGTGGCATAGTGGGTAAGTTTATGCACTCTTCTCTGGGGGCCCAGGGTTCACATGTTCAGATCCCAGGCGTGGACCTACACACCACTCATCAAGTCATGCTACGGTAGTGTCCCACATACAAAATAGAGGAAGATTGGCACAGATGTTAGCTAAGGGCCAATCTTTCTTGCCAAAAATGAATAAAAATATACCAAAAGAGATCTATTTCCTTAAAAACAAAACAAAAGAAAAGAATGAAGTAGGAAGAGAATTTTCATGTTATATAATATGGACCCATGTTTAATAGTTTTCAGAGAGAATTTTTAGATTTTGTAAATTAAAAAGTAATTATAATGACACTGATAGCGGTGGTGGGATGGTGATTATAATCTAGAAGTTCAGGAGTTCTTCACTCAGAAACCACTAAATCTGACCTTGGATGGAAAAGTTTTCTTTTTTTTGCGAGGAAGACCAGCCCTGAGCTAACATCTGTTGCCAATCCTCCCCTTTTTGCTGAGGAAGACTGGCCCTGGGCCAACATCCGTGCCCATCTTCCTCTACTTTATATGGGACGCCGCCACGGCACGGCTGACAAGCAGTGCGTCCGCGGGCGCCGGGGATCAGAACCGCGAACCCCGGGCTGCCAAAGCGCGAACTTGACAGCTATGCCACCGGCCGGCCCTGGAAAAGCTTTTGTTTCACTTAAAACCTTACAACTGATCTATAAGAATTAAATAGTCACTTGTACACAAGTTCTCTAGGAAGGACAGCTTGTTGAAAATATCTCACAAAGTATTTTGGTTACATATAAGCAGTAGAGAACATACCTTAGGAGAAATATCAAGGTTAATCAATTTAATGAGCTAAATTTATCCCTGAAAGAATTCAATTGACTAGTTCTTCTTTATACGTCTGCAAAGATGTTCAAAGAAAAAGCTCTTCATGAAAAATCTCTAGTTCTCTCAAACTCAAATCTGCAAGCTATTACTAGGAACTCATAGTTGATCTCACCTATGCTGGGGAAAGGACCGATTTTTCATGATTCCTGCCCTTTATGCTTGAAGTTGATGCTTATTATGGTGTTGTTATTGAATGTGAATGAGCATAACTAAAAAAAAGCTGATGCAATTAGTAGTCTTTACAAGAAAGTCTTCACATAACGTTCTTCCTTTTTGTGGGTATTTGTAATCACTATTTCCCATGCTGCCCCTTAAACTCATAATTATATTTCTCAAAATGACTCACTTCCTTTTGAATTTTGATTGAAAAAGTGTTTTCTATTAGTATCTCTTCAGGGCATTAATTGAAGCTGTCTTTTTTTCAATGTATCTATAAAATCTTTTACACTCCAGCTCTTTCCATTGTCCTCGTTCACCTGCTCACTCAGTCTCCAAGGTCTCCAGCTGTCGTGTACGTTTCCTGACTTGTGAAACCCTGAACATTTGTGTGATGCGGTCACCACCAGAATATCTACTAGTCTGATCTACAGGGCTGAATCTTACTATTTATTGATCCTGTATTGACAGCATTTGAACTTGCTGAAAATGTTGTGAAGAAAAATACACAATTTTTCGGTTTCATGGCTATATCATTTAAACGAACCATAAGCCTTCATTCCTTCACTCAGTCATTGAACAAATATAATAGAATGATTTCTACATGCCAGGCATGATTCTTGGTACCCAGAGACAGATGTAAACACAATGGACAAAGTTTATTTTCTAATAGAACTTACATTCTAGTTGTGGTCATCTAAAAACCAATAAAATGAGTAAATGAAATTATTTAAAACATGAACTGAAAATATAGTTAAGGGCTATGTTGAAAATCAAATCATTTAATGCAGGACCTTACACCAACTTTGTAAGAGATATATTGTTATTCCCGCTTTAGAGAAGATGAAACTGAAGCCCAGTGATAATTAGCAAGTGCTGCCAGAAGTCAATAATTAGTAGTAAAGCCTCAGTTTAAATCCAAGCATCTTACTCAAGTTTATCTTTATTTATAATATGCCATATTGCATATTCCTCACCATGGTTATTTTTTAGATATTCACTTTGGTCTAAAATTTAGTGCCACAAACATCTTCTACATCATCATCCTAATTCTCAAAATACCTCATTTTGGTATTTCGTTTACCAAATGTTGTTAGGTGAGCCTTGAAAAATAATATTTTACTTTATTATCACGGGATAAACTATAGATGATTAAGAATTTAAAAGCATACAAATAATTAGTTAGTATATGTTTTCTTCTAATATATTCCAGATCACTGTCTACTAAATATTCTACATTCACTCTCACCTTTAATCCTCGTAACAGCTTTAAGTTACAAGGAATTTATTATTTTCATTGAGTAATAGATGAAGCTATGTCTGAGAGAGTTTATATAAATTGTCTTCTTTCTGTTCCTTGGATGATCCAAACTCTTTCCTACCGCTGAGCTTTGAAACTTATCATTTTCTTTGCCTGGAAATTTTCTCCCCCGCTCCCCACTTCTCCCCAATTCTCATATGGCTCTCTTCTTCATATCAATCTGGGTTCAACTCAAACATCATCACATAATACAGTCATCCCTCCGTGTCTGGGATGGGTTCCAGGCCCCATCCACCCACATACCCAAATCCAGGATGCTCACATCTCTTATTTAAAATGCTGTCGTATTTGCATACAACCTATGCACACATTCCCGTGTACTTTAAATCATCTTTAGATTACTTATCATACCTAATACAACGTAAATGCTGTGTAAATTGTTGTTATACTGTATTGTTTAGGGAGTCATGACAAGAAAAAAAAGTTTGCACAAGTTTAGTACAGATGCAACCATTCTAGGCCTTTCAATCTGTAGTCGGTTGAATCCACAGATGTGGAATCCGTGGATACCGGGAGAGCTCACTGTATGTCTTCCCACTGAGTAGGTAGACCACTACTCTACCTGTAGTTATACTCTATTGCTTTCTATTCTATAGTTCTATTTTAATTTTTATAGCACCTTTGCTAACTGAATTTCTATTGTTTACACCTTTTTTCTTTTTTATTATGTATGTCTTCCAAAGAACAGTCACTGTCTGTCCTGCTTACCAAAATCTACACAGCAATGTCTGACATTTAGTAGGGTCTGGCGTACATTAGAAGATTAAAAATTATGTTAACTGACCAATACTATGATTATAAGTTCTGAATCACTTACAGTATAGCACAAGCATTTAGTAGGCACTCAATAAATAGCAGAAGTATAAATGGTATTGACATAAGAAAACAAGACATAGGATAGAAAAACTATTTTAGTTACTCTTTGATAAGAATTTCATCAATAACCTTGTAAGGAAAGATTAGAAATTTACACTGAATCCTCACTATATTGTATCTGTATGTGTTTTATATTAGCAGTGAAATTAAAATATTTGTGTACATTCTAGCAACATTAGCCTTACATTCTTGGACAGTTTTTCCCCCTTTGACAATTTTTAGAGTAAGGCATAGAAAAATAAGAAACCAGCACCCTAGAGCTTGAGCAGTCTTCATGATTTTATGTATATATATTTTTTCTTTGTTTTCTCTAGGATCAGTAATTATGTCTGTACTCTTGTTTCTCTTTCATGCCATGGTTTTGTATTAAATGTTTGGTGATCTGTAGTGGATTTTATCTGCTTTTACATGAAGTGCTGCAATGATTTGCATCAGTATCTGCCATGATTACTCTTAATAACCATGTGTGTTTTTTTCCCCTGGAGATCTTCTGAGAGGAACTAAATGTAGGGCAATTGGGAAAGAGAGGATGATTGGCAGATCACTCTTCAGAGAATTCTTATAGGAGAGTCTTGAGTGGTTGGTGAACCCCATAATTTAGAAAATAAAGAAGAAAAAATTGGAGTAAGAGTAACTATAAGGAGGTAAACTCACCTCCTAGAAAGATTCTCTTTAACTTGTTTTGGTTTGCATTTTATTCTGCTCAATCTCTATCACTCTGATCCCATCTACTTCTTTTCTTTTAGACATTCTTCAAATATCTGATCCACTGGTGGCATCTTGTCCCATTGCTAGCATTGTTACAATGTTATTCTTTATTTGTATTTGTTGTGACATTTCAACGGTATTTTAGATGGGATAGGAAATAAATATGTTTACTCACTCATTCATCTTTTATTGGAAATATCAATCAATCTATCTCATTTAATTTGCTGTCAAAGAGGGGTTTATAAATGATGGTAAATAGTATAGAGAATAGTGATCAAAGTGTGTAAGCATTTTATTTTCATACACTAGATCAAAATTCACATCCCAGATGTAAGCATGAATTGGAAGATCAATCAAGGAGACAAACATACAAAAAATTATACTAAAAGAAAGTAACACATTCCAATCATCAAAAAATAATTTCATCATTTTTTAAGAATGAGAATCAGATAGCATTTCATCCAAAGACTCTGCATTTGTGAGCAATTGTCAGGAGTTTTTGACAACAGGCTAGATGGAAGAATGTTTCCAGCTGGGGTGTGACAAGAACAGCAGCCAGAAGTGGGAATCCCTCATGGTTTTCCGGTGAGTTCATTAAAATCAATCATTCACATTGATCCAGCCACACCAGTTTTTTCTTTTAAAATAGTGTATTCATCATGTTCCAATGAACTGAGAAGTTACAAGTCATAATATTAAAGAGCTTCTGTCAATCTATCTAGATGTTTCTATATTTCTGTAATTTATATATATGTATTTTTAAAAACATATCTGAGTGTGAAACTGATACGAGACAAGTCTATTTACTGCATTATTGTTATAATTTTTCTTTTTCTTTTGTTTTACTTTATCTCTAGTATATATTTCCTATTACCTTAATAAAACTTTGCTATTACTATCAGATATATCTGAGATTATATCCTCAGTAGATGACTTACTTATAATTGATATTACAGCTTTCTTTCATTTTAGAAATCTGTTTGTCAATATTTTAGTCATACTTTATTTTTTCTTGAATTGTAAAAATATTGGACTGATTTTTATTTCTGAAGTCATCTAAAGAGTGGCACCTAAGGTATGACACTTAATTTTAAAATGTATAATTGAAATAATTAACTGGACGTTAATATTTGTCCATTCAATTGAAACATAAATAAGAGCAAAAGCACTAAATCTGATTTATCACTGACATGTATAAAATCATAAAAATAACTTTTCTTTCTATGTTGATTTAATATATATTATGCTGTTCAATAATGATATGAAATTTTTCAAGTTTTCTCTTTTGGGATGACATGATGAAAGTCAGAGTTCATCTTACATTTCCCTATAGGTGAAGAATCCCAAAAATATGAATCTGGGAGCTTATAAATGCCCTATCTCTTTCTCTGCCTGAGAGAAGGAGAGAAAATGTTGCTTCCTAATGTAAACAAATTCTCCTTGGAAACAAAAGGGGAAGAATTCTGGGTTCTTACCTTTTGGAACATACATAATTCTCTCTAGGGGGAAAACCAAGTTGTGTGTCACTGAGTTTACAACCCAGGGTTTTATACTCCTTGCAATTTAAACACTTACCTCACGGAAGATACATCTCTCTAGAGTTTTTGCTATCTAGTCTTATCTTTTAACTCAGATCCCAAGGTTCAGTAAAATTTGCCCAGGAATATCTAACAGTAGAAAATGTTATCTCTATATAAGGTATACAAAGATATAAAATACCTCAATATAATATATGTTTAAACTGTTTTTTCTACTGTCCCACAAAAGGATTCTTTGCATTTGTTTTTGTTTGTTCTTAAGTAAGGAAATATTAAACATTTGATGGAAATGCCCAGTGAAAAGAGAGAAACTGATAATTCATGAGAACACTGGTTCAGTTGTGAGAGCAAAATTCCTCAAGGAGTCGAGTTGATGGACTGCAGAACTCAAGTGGAGGAACTGGACTAATTAAAGTAGATGATATTCTTTCATCCATCATACAAGAAGAAAAGAAAGACAACATAGATACTAATAGTAGCAACTTAATAGATTTTGTGATGAGACAGTGAGGGGCTTCCTCTATGACTGCTTATTTGTTTTAATGAAATTTATTGGAAGTTTATCAGCTAAGAGTTGGGATGGGATTAAGAGTACATGTTGGAGGTTTAAGATTAGAGGAGAGATCTAAAGTATCGATGTTGGTGATCGGGAGCATGACTTTAGTGGGGAAATATAGTTGGCAAGTAGTTAGAATAAACTAGTACGTAGGTTTTTTTGCAGATAAATCATTAAAAAAATAACAAAAGAATTTAAGGGTGTGTGGTGGTTAATTTTCTGTCAACTCAGCTGGGTTATGGTGCCCATTTTTGGGGGTCAAATATCAGTCTGGATATTGCTGTGAAGGTATTTTGTAGATGTGATTAACATTTACAATTTGTTACTTTAAATAAAGATTACTCTCTATTATGTGGGTGGGTCTCATGAAATCAGTTGAAGGACTTAAAAGTAAAACCTAAGGCTTCCTAGAGAAGAAATGCTGCCTCAAGACTATAATGTAGAAATCCTGTCTGAGTTCTACGACAGCCTGCCCTACAGATTTCAGACTTACCAGTTCCAACAATCAATTGATCTTGTGTGCCAAATCCTATATATAAAATCTCCTATTGTTTCTGTTTTTTCTGTCGAACCTTGACTGATACAGTGTGCTTTCATACAAATTATGTTGAACTTTTCATATAAGTTATGGACTCTAGATTGAGTAGAGAGACATTTGACTAGATGGGGCAGAGATACATCGTGATAATACAGTAAGATCAATAAATTGGACTCAACATGGCTGTTGAAGAAGAGGTGGGGTGGAATGAAAGTTTTGAAGGATTTCATTGAGTTGGATTCTGAGATATAAAGTGTGATTTAGGAGTAATATTCCGCATGATGATGCAAGAATTGGAAGGCCTGGGTTTCTGGTATTGACTGAAGTAAACAGGCATGTGGAGAATAACGGAATTAGCCTTGATAGAATCTTAGAATAGTGTGGGTAATCAGTCTAAGCTGTTTTCTGTGCATTTCACTGGAAGTTATAGGGACTCTAGGCAACTCATGTCTCCTGTGGGATGGTTGTTCCCATTAGAGTAATAATAACAATAATAATTATAATAAAATATTACTAATAATAAGGACAAGAAGAGTAAGAAAAGACAAAGCAGCTAATATTTCTTTACTATGTATTATGCCCAAAGCGCAGTTCAAAGCACTTCCCATATATTACCCATTTGATCTACTCATTGAAACTATTAATTAAGTGAAATAATTATCCACAGTTTATAGATGAGAAATAACTTTTTTAAGGTGACACAGATGATAAGACTTGGACAAAAATCCCAATTTCTCTACCTATGTTTTATCATCTATATTATGGAGATAAATAAATGGCACAGGAGGCTAGATGAACTCACTCATCAGAGCTAAAGACACTTACATAGCTTTGTCAAAGTAACTGGCCTGACCAGAGCTCGCTTCCAGTGTTAGAGAAATAGGAATCAGTATGGACTGATAAGGAATATAATCTCATAGTATAGCTAATAAATGAGATTCTGTCTAAATGTGGACATGTTCCACTGTGTACACACACGTATATTCCCCGATTGCTTCATTCACGGTCCTTAGAGGAAACAGATGACACACATAAATGGGGAAATTGAAAATAATTCAATTAAGGAAAAACAATTATTTACAAAATTGTTGGCATAGTTAAGGGAAACAAATGAAATAGTGAAGCACACTTCCAAGCAACAGCTTGCAGCTATTATCACCCCAAGGACTGAAGAAGAAAAGGGAGGGAGCAATTATCAGAATGCAGAGAGAGAGAGAGCTGTTCTGCAGGAGCTGGGCCTTTGGTGGAGGGCAGCAGTCAACTTGTGGCTCTGACCATTCTCTTTTCCCACACTGCAGTCTTCTGACAGGTACTCCCATAGATAGAATTAAATAGAGAGCAAGGAAGCTCACTGACACAGCCCACAAAGATCACCCTTCCAGGGGCACAGAGAAGGGTGGAAAAGAGAGGGGTTTGGAGAAGCAAATAGGAAGTCTCCAGCATACTGAAACTCCAACCCAAATCCACCCTGCAAATAGCTATGGACAAAGGAAATATATGTAATCATCCTTTTAATTCCTGAAGTCATGTATATTGGAGAAAGACCAGAATGTCTTGAAGGATAAAACATTCTTTCACAAAACGATGGAAAAATATGTGAACTTCTGTCTCTTTTTTGACTATATTGTAGTAACTTTTATCTGCCATAACAGTTTTTTCCCCTATAAACCACTTTCCACAAAAAGAATATGAAAACTAAGGCTAAGAGAAGTTAGAGATGCTACCCAGTGTGTCGTTACAAAGTGACTGAGGCAAGCTGCAAGACATCTCTTTTTCTAAAGGCAATGATCTTTCCAGAACAATACAGATTCCACCAGAATAATTGTGTCCCCTGCAGTGACCCCTGCTCCCCCCTGTCTTTGGCTTCTCCCAGTGAGTTAATCTCACCTCAGGCACTTTCATTTTCATTTCTATAAAAATATCTTTTTTATCCCCTTTCTGACCTGCTTCTTCACCCCTTCAGGTTATCTTAATCTTTTTTCTGCTTTTTTCCTGTGTCTCTCTCTCTTGGACCTAATTGAATCTTATTAGTCTTTTGTTAATGATTTCTTCTGCAAATAAACATGCTAGGTCCTACTTCACCACCAAAATCTTTTTTCCCCCTAATTTCCTAATCTGTTACTTCTTCAGGTTTCTATCTTGAGCATTTCACCAACATATTTAAAATTTTAATAAATTTACAACTCAAATTACTCACCTCTTATTTCTTTATCTCCTTTCAATCTGAATTCTGACGGCACCATTCCTCAGAAGCTGCTTCCTTTGACATAACCAGAGACTTAGGAAAATTGATACCCAAAGTTTTTTTTTCAAAGTATTAATTCCCTGCAACCTGTCTACAGAATTTAGTGTTTTACTAGGAGAGTCTTTCTTGACATCTTTTTTTCCTATCGTACTGTTCTGATTCCCTTAATTCTGTCATTTCAACTTACCTGTCCTCTTTGATGTGTTCTAGTTCTGTTTCCCTCTAAAAAGTGTAAGAGTTATCCAGATTTGTCCTTCACTCTCTATTATAATGCACATTTTTTTCTTAGCTCCCCACATTGAATAGTCATTCTATAATCTAAATATCTTCAGTCACTCTCTTTCTCCTAATCACAATTCTTCTATTTTAAGGACCTATAGGAAAATTCTATACCTGTTTGCTAAAGTATGTTCTCTTGACCATGTATTACAGAAAATATGCTAGAAAAGTTTTCTGCAGCCAAGCATTCACTCTCCTCTTAGGTAACCATGATGTATATGACAACGTTAAAGGTACAGAGAAGTCCTGCAAAAGAAATCACTTTAATCAGGTGAGATATTCCAACAAATTGTTTCACCACAAAGTCCCTCTCCCTTTTTTTCTCATAAAAACCTAATAATTACCACCAGAAATTTGGCTTCCCAGAATAGACACTGCAAGATGTTATTGCAAGTGAAGCCCCAAATTCAACAAATTCCAAATGGAATTAATCTGGGCAGCCTACTAGTAAGCCCCCAGTAACTTTGTTTCAAAGTATTTGGGTTATCTTTTCTTCTGTTCCCAACAGTCTCTCCATCTAACCACTCAACAAAATTGGTTAATTCTATTTAAAAATGCTTCGTAAGTTGCCTCTCTTCCTTCCCATTTCCACAGATATTAACCTATATTGCTGACTACCTTTATCTCTCAAACAAAATTTCAAAACAGCATTTCTATTTAGTTTTCTCATTTTCCTAATTTAAACTGTGATGCAGTAATTTTCCCATTTAAAATCTTCACTGGTAAAATTACTCCAACAGAAGCATGCACATCTCTCATTCTGACATTTAAAATAAATCCTCCAATACATGACTCGAATCACTTGAGTGAGAAGGAATTCATTCTTCACAGGAGTGTCATACTAGATTGCTATTTAGGATACTTCAAACCATAAAATATTAGATTACCTTTGTTAATTAATTTGTTTATTCAATAAAATTTGGAGGTGTTCAGTATATGCCACTTTATGGGGGTGCACAAAGATAAATAGTCAGGCCATTGTGCTTGTGTGTGTGTGTGTGTGTGTTCTCACCATGTCATACTGGCTCTCTGATTACTCTGGGGAAAAAAATTTATTCAAGGAAAGTTACCAAAGAATTAAAAAAAGATCAAATCCCATATAATAGGAGCTCTCCTATTGAGTAAAGCGTGACAGGTATAGGTGACGGTGATTATAAGCTACACTAGACCTATATGTCTAATTAAGATGTTTATGCAGGACATGTATGTTGTGTTTATGCACCTGGTCTCAGCAATAATCTCCCCACCCCACTAATGTATGCACAAATCCATTGCCTGGTTAGGTCCTCTTCATTGTTCCACTTTCCGAATTCTCCTAAGTCTGTGTTTGGTGATGTGTTATAACACAGTGGTTTAGACTTCATGATCTGAAATCACACAGCATGGATTCAAGCTCTGATTCTCCCAATTATCGATTTTACTTTAAGTAAAATAAATGTTTAAAAATATTTTTACTTTAAGAGTTGTTGTGAAAATTAGATTAATGTGCCTGGCATATTGTAAGTGCTCAATAAATGTTACCAATTGTTAATATTTCGTTATCACATCTCATGCTTTTGTCTCTCAAAGAGCTATTGACCTTGTTTTGTTAACTTGTGTATTTAGTCCCTAGTTCCGTTAGCCCACAAATTTCCATTAAGGCAGTGTATTAGTTTTCTATTGCTGCTGTAACAAATTACCACAAACTCTTGGATCTAAAAACAACATAAATTTATTGTTTGTTAAATAATACATTATTATTAAATTAATATAACAGTTCTGTAAGTCAGAAATTCAAAATGGGTCTTACCAGACTAAAATCAGGATGTCGGCAGGGCTGCATTCTTTCTGGAGGCTCCAGGGGAGAAACTGCCTTTTCCAGCTTCTAGGGGTCACCTACATTCCTTAGCTCATGGCCCCTTTCTTTATCTTCAGAGTCAGCACAGTAACATTTTCAAATTTCTCTTTCTGACTCTGACCTCCTTCTTCCATTCATAAGGATTTGTGTGGTTACATTGGGACCAACTGGATAATCCAGGATAACCTTATCTCAAAATCCTTGCTTTAATCACATCTGCAAAGTCCCTTTTGCTGTGTAATATATTCACAGGTTTCAGGGATTAGAAAGTAGACGTCTTTGAGGGCCATTATTCTGTCTACCACAGTTTAGTTTGTATAGTGTTTTGTGTATATCTTCCACATCTGAGGAGTACAGCGAATGTCTGTGGAATAAATAAATCAGTAAATGGAAGTATGAATGAATTAATAATAGGAAATCTTAAAAATACCTGGATTTAGTGCTGTACTGCTGATACTACTTAATTATTCAAACCAGAACTTCTTGTACTCCACTAGAGTAGCAACTAATGCTTGGAAGATTTAGGCTTATTTACCTATTATAAAAATCCTTGCCAATTTATTATAAATCAGCTTGGGATGCAGCTCCAGCAAAAAGTTTGCTCTCAGGACAACCTTCCATCATCTTGTTAACTTGACTCTCATGCCTTTAAGTACTGTAGTTGCAATGGTAAGAATGTTTTGGATGAGTGACATGTGTCAGGTATGTTCCTTTGAATACAGTGAATGCTGGAGTTTGCATCATGAGTTGTGGTCATGCTTAGAAAGTTCTTGAACACCATTTTACTTTGCAGGATGTCAAAAGTTTTCCTGTATTAGCTAAAAAAAGCACTTATCTTTAAATTCATGAAGGCTTAATAGAATATGTTTGATAAACTTATCACCATAGATGCCAGTTACTTATATAGATTATATGTTCATTATACATCAAAATCCTGCTTTAAGCTACAGTGAAAGAGCTTTGCATTTGAATGTTTTTATTTACAAATTGCTCAGAGCTGTTATTCAATATTCAGTTTTCAAAGTTTCACAAAGCTCAGTGGAATTCAGCTCATCCATTTAAACTTTAATCATGGCAAAGCAGTACATAGATAATGATTTATTGCTTCAAAATAGAACCATGAAATGACATGAAAGATGTTTATGTCTTGATTGAAATATGAGCATTTACGAGGTTATTATATTTAATTCTCTTCATGTCAGCAGCACCAATAGAGTTTTCAATGCTATGATTCTGTATTTATTTGCATTACAGACTCTCATGGTGAAGGTTGTCATTGCAATTGGTTCACACCGCTGCAAGCTGAAAATTCTGTATATGACATTCTTGTCATCTATTTCCTTTATACATAAGTTTCAGATTTAAGAAACTTATAATCAGCTACATTTATTTAAAAGAATACTCCCTATATCATGGTATTGATTTTCATATTTTCTACCAGATTTGAACTAAATAAAAAATATTTTCAATGAAAGTTTTACCAACATTCAAACCTGTCTTCAGGATGCTTTATGTAGACTTTTTGGAAAAAATCAAATTTATAATCACAAAGAAAAAATACTGATAGATGTAGGTACCTCAGCAGATTTTGTTGTTTCTTTAGGTAGTGCCTAATGAGAAGAAAAATTTGAAATTCCAAGAATACTGTTAAGCAGATCCAGGGGCTGATTCTCACCTAAATTCCCAAAACAAAAGGGGAAAAGAAAGTCCGTTGAAGAATTGTGGAAAGCACCCTAAGGTGAGACATTCTGGGGATTGGCACTAGAACAGGACAGGAAGAAAGAACTGTAAATCTAAGAAAAAACTCTTTTCTTCAGTTCAGATGGAGCTTAATAAAGTGATAAAACACCACAGTTTTCTCCACAGAGTGCCAGTTTATAACTATTGTCTCATGTAATTATGAATAGCCCCTCTTCATACTCTCAAAAGCGTCCCAGTAAGGATGATAAATTATATGATCATATAAAACTTATAGGCCTAATGCCTTAGATCCTAAAGGACCTTTCACTGTTGAGAAGAAATTGCTCACTAAACTAAAAAGATTGCTAGAATTTGAGCAACTTTTGCTATTCTATTGGAATAAAAAGTCATGAAGTTTGAAGACCAATCTTTGAGAACTGATCTATTTGATGTATATATTGCTTGGTTTAGTCTGTGACAGTTTCATTAAATTGGTGTAATTTTCTTTGCAGAAAAGTGATTGTGTCTAATTTCAGAGCCAAATCTCTTGAGAATCCTAAGCTAACAATTGCAATATGAGAAGCTTATCAACTATTTAAATTTTATGCTAAGGATTTGTTGAGCTTAATGGAATTTTTTTCAAGATTTCGAAATTCTAGAGGAGAGTGAAATAGGAGACATTTGCTTATAAATTACTATTTCAAGGGAACATTACAAACCCCAGTAATAAAATGATGACATACTGTGTTGGCTTACCATTAATGTTTCTGGCTTTATGTACTTATTATCATTTAGTAATGTGTAGGATTTTTAATGAAATGACCTAGCTGAATTAATATTAGTAGCAATCAAATTAAAACACAAGCATGCAGTGTTTTTGTTTTGTATCTGCATTATATTTTAATAGCACTATAGACTTCAAGGAAAACAGCAATATAAGACATGATTTTTGCCCCTATAGAAATAATTGTGGCATCAAAAATAATGACAATTATCATCATCATAATTAATGATAGTGCCAGTCAAAGTTCTGGCAGGAAATAAAAGTGACATTCAAATTAAGTATTTTGAGGAAAGTTTAGTAAAGGAGCTCTTTTCAAAAGGTGTAGAGGAAAGTTTAATCAGGTGTAGAGAAACCACAAGGGATAACGCAAACCTCAAGGCTAGTAACAGAAGGGCTGTTATGACCCCTAGACCCTCCAGGGAGGGAGCCAAAGGAATATATAGCCAATCGTCACTTTTCCTTCTTCTCCGAGTCTACTGCTGGTTCTCCCCATTGGTCAAAGTCAACAGGGCACGAGAAGTCAAGGAAGACTGTTGATATAGTCCCTACAGACTTCAGCCTCCCAGGGCAGAGAACACGGTGGAAAATGATGCAGATTAGCTCTCTAGAAGAAAATGTAAGACATCTAGCATAACTGTCATCATCCTTATCATGACTAACTTCTTTGAACTTATCTGCTATATGCCAGGGACTGACTATACAGTATGTAACTTAGTCTATGAAACAGTGATGTGAAATTGTGTTTCCCCTCATTGTATAGATGAAACTCAAAGAATTTAAGTAAAGCTCTCAGCATTCTAAATCTACTAGGTGGAAGAATTTTCATGAAACCAAATCCGTTTCACAATTTTGGCACTATTGACTTTTAGGGCTGGATAATTCATTGCTGTGGGGTGTTTCCTGTGCATTGTAGCATCCCTGGCCTTTACCCATTAGATGCCAATAGTGCCTTCCCTCTAGTTGGGACAACCAAAAATGTCTCCAGATATTGGCAAGTGTCCCCTGGGGGCCAAAATGGCTCTCAGTTGAGGGTCATTGTTCCATAGTTGATGACTGCTTCTTATAAACTCTGGGGTGTATGTGCTGGGAGGTCTTGGTGAAAGTTAAGGGTAGAGTTTAGATGTGGTTTTGTTAGAATTTACCCTGCTTGGTGTTCTTTGATCTTCCTGGATCTATGGTTTGGTATCTGACATTAATTTGGGGAAATTCTCCGTCCTTGTTGCTTCAACTATTTCTTCTGTTCCTTTCTTTCTTATCCTTCCAGTACTCCCATTAAACATATGTTTCACATAAACATATGTTTTCACCTTTGGTAGTAGCCTCACAGCTCTTGGATATTTTGTTCCAATTTTTCAGTCTTTTTTTTCTTTTGGTTTTTTAGTTTTGCAAGTTTCAATTGACGTATCCTGAAGCTCAGAGATTCTTTCCACAGCAGCGTTCAGTCAACTAATGAGCTCATCAAAGGCATTCTTTATTTCTGTTACAGTATTTTTGTTCTCCAGCATTCTTTGTGATTCTTTCTTAGAATTTCCATCTCTCTGCTTACCTTAGCCATCTGTTCTTGCATGTCGTCTACTTTTTCCATTAGAGCCCTTAACATATCAATCATTGTTGTTTTAAATGACTGGTCTGATTATTCCAACATCCCTGTCACATCTGAATCTGGTTCTGATGCTTGCTCTGTCTCTTCAAACTGTGTCTTTTGCTGTTTAGTATGCTTTGTAATTTTTTTTATTGACATCCCAACATGATATACTAGATAAAAGCAACTCTGGTAAATAGGACTCTACTCATGTGATGGTAAGTGTGGGAGGAGGGGAAGCATTCTCTATTCCTATAATTAGGTCTCAGTCTTTTAGTGAGCATGTGTCCCTAAGCTGTGAACTTCAGAAGTGCTTCCAGTCCCCCATCCCCTGCACTTGCCCCTTCCTTAGGTGGGACAGGATGGCTAGCGAGGGCTGGAATGGGATATTTCCTTTCCCCTAGGTCAGTTCTGCCCTGATAAAACACCAATAGTTTAAGCTCTGGCCAAAAAAGTTTCTCTTAAGGGCAGGCCTTATTAAAAAGAACAGAATGCTCTGGTATATTTAAAAGTATGATTTTTCCCCTCCCTCTATGGGAGGCATGAGGGTATTTTTTTCCAGTATTCACTATGAGAACCTGGTAGAGCTCCAAGAGGTAAAACTCATAAAAATGTGGAGGTCCCCTTATGACTTGGCCCCACTGGAGTTTTTAACTCTCAGGCTTGTCCATACTGCGCCTCCAGCAATTCGTCAATTATAGTTCAGGTTTTTCTACCCCAGTACTGATTCCCATGGAGTTTTCTGCTCGTGGGTCTCCTCTCTGGTAAGTTGTGATTCTCTTTGTCCACCTGTCTGTCTCTCCAATTTTGGGCCCAATGGCTTGCTCTTTGACCTCACTTCTCTGCTAGATCTAAGAAGAGTTGTTGATTTTTTCCATTTGTTCAGATTTTTAATTGTTGTTATGATGAAGTAGTGACATCCAAGCTCCTTACATACTGGATGGGAACCCAAAATTCTAGGGGTTGTTTTTTAACCAAGGGTAAAGTTTAGGACCTGAGTGGAGGTGAGGCTAGGATTTGAAAATGGCCTGAGCTGAGTGGCAAGTGCACAAAAAGGGCATGAAACAAGGAGTACATGCTCCATCTTGAAATTGAACTACACTTGGACTATGAGTGTGGGCTGTAGCTTCAGCTGATATGAAGCTGGCAAAGAGGGCTTAGCTAAAACTAGGGCAAGCATTCAATTAAGGCTTCATATTACTACACAGTATTAATGAGGCCCTAATGCTTAATTCTTAGTGCCAGGCATACTTGGGCAGCTTTAGATAGGTTGGGTCAAATTCAGTTCTACATTCAAGCTAAAGGAGGGAACTGTGAAGGGGCTAGATAACTTTGGATTCATAAAGGTTATCCACAGGCTCTTAGGCATCACTCCACATTCCTTGTGACCAAATTGGCTTTGGATTTTTAAATTACATTAGCTCTGAACAGAACTTAATATTCGGCAACAACTCATGGTTTCACCCATTAAAAATGGTAGATTATAAAATAAATATTGGTGAGGGGCAGCCCGGTAGTGCAGTGGTTTGGTTCACACTTGGCAGCCTGGGGTTCACGGGTTCGAATCCCTGGCGCCTGTTGGCCCACTGCTTGTCACCCATGCTGTGGCGGCATCCCATATAAAGAGGAGGATTGGCAATGGATGTTAGCTCAGGGCCAGTCTTCTTCACAAAAAATAAATAAATAAATAAAATAAAAAAAATATATATTGGTGACAGCCTGTATATTAAAAGAATATGCCATTTTTAAGACTTGATGTAGAGAAACAACTTAAATAAACTATTGCAAACTAAGAAAGCAGCATTAATGTTCTGGGTCTGGAGTACCGTGAATGTTGGACTCAGATTTGCTTAGACATTGAAAAGAAATTGGATCGATTTGAGAAGAATGCTTCAGTCTGATGATCAGGATAGAAACAATACAGGAAGAAAAGCGAAATAAAACAAGTCAGGCTGATTGAATTGGAGGAAGAGAGATATTCCTAAGGAAAAAGTTGAGATCTTAGAGGACAAACAAGAAATATCTAGGAGGAAAATGATATCTTGATGGTCAGGTTAAACTGGTAAGCACTGGTATCTAACTGCTTTAAAAAGGACATTAAAATAGAGAAATATTTTAAATGCAATTGAGAAATAGTGACTGATGCCCCCAAAAATTTAACAGAGAAAAACAAAATATCGGAGTACATAGATGGAAATGACTCCTTGAAAAGGAGTCAGAATTCAGGAAACCATTTGGAGACTTCACTGAAAGCTATGCTTTGAGGAGCCATAATAAGAAGAATTGGAGAACTACCCATTGAAGATTATTACAAACGTACCTAGAAGTTAAAAACTCTAGACATATTTAAGGCAGGAAGGCCTGAAGATTGTAATATAACCATTGTAGGTGGAGATGATGACATTACCTGTACCCTGGGGGAACGCGCCAAAGCTCGAGAAGGGCACAGAAAAGGTATCAATGACAGATAAAATCTACGTCTGGATTAGATGTTGAGCTGAAGTGAAAATACCTTCTAGCTAGAGTTATACAATTCAGAAAAGTAAAGGTAAACTACATTTATTAGATGTGTTTGGCATTGAATGTTGCTAACTTCTGAAGCTCTGAAGGAATCATACCGATTCCAATGAGAGACCCCAGGGGCAGGGACTGAAAGAACCCCAGCTCTACCCTGCTGCTGAAATACCCTCTGAGACATGTGACTTAGAGAGACTTAGGGCCTGTGCTCTGACTTTTCTCTGCCTCCCTTGGTCTTTTCCCAGATGCCCACATGATTCACTCTCCCGGGTCACCTACATCATCATGCTTAAATGGTCACTTTTCAATGAAGATTACTCTGACCACTCTATTTAAAACTATCTTCTGTAACCCCTAGCTCCAAACGTACTATTCTTTTTACCCTGTATGTATTTTCTTCCAATAGCACATTCAAAAACTTTATATAACTTAAGTTACTAAATGTATTACTAATTGTTTATTTTGTCATATTCTCTAGAATTTAAGATTCAGGAGAGGACAGATATTTGACATGTTTTATTCACTAATGTATTCTAAAGAATTTAAAAAGTGCCTGTCACACAGGAGACGCTCAATACATATTTGTTTAATGAATAAATGCAGTACTTATGACACTTGGAAATAAACTGACGGCAACTTCTGGGACTCTTCAGGAACCACACAGTTCCAGAGAGGGAATGTCTAGCTCCTACCAGACATCAAGAACCTCTTCAACAAAGAATCAACAGGTTGAGGGAATTGAAAGAATGGTTTTAGGATTTAAATTAAGACTTCAGAATTTTAATCATTAATTCACAAGGGGATGAGGATTCCATTTTGAACTTTAATTCATTGATTTTTAACATCATTGCAAGGAAGTTTAGTCTTTGAATTTGAATTTCTACCTAAGAAGTAATAGAGCATTTGTGTTAAATCTGAAGGCATTTCTGTAATGTTTTTATTGTTGAAATATATTTGTGCATATTACTGAAGTATATTGATGTTGTTTGAGTTCATTGTGTTTAATCTAATTGATATAGGATGTCAAATAATGTGGCTGGACTTAATTTGGTATGAAAATAGAACAAGGAGACAATTTTTAACTGGCAGTCTAGAGTGATCTTGGAGTTAGTTTAATGAATATACTGTTTTGATTCATTTCAGAACCTTTGGAGGGAAAAATCTTTACTAGACACTGATGGTCTCAGGAAGACACCCAAAGAAGCATGTGCGGATGTTTGGAGAAGTGGACTCATGAAAAATAGGCACAGTACTACTCAGATAAACTGCTAAACACTTGGGCCAAGGGAAACGCCACAGAGTTTTAATCACGGGCTTCATTGATGCCCAATATGTCATGGGGAAAAAATAACTAGGAAAGGATAGGGGGATTTTTCCTCCCCATGTTTGATATTTTCTTCCTTTAAATGGGGCCCAGGACTTTCTCCATCTTTACTCGCTCCTCCCTAGGGATGTGTAGTAAATTACTCTATTGATAAATTTGAGAAAAATAACTGGACATGCTTAGCTCAGCTCCTACCATCTCGCTTGGAAGCTAACCAGCCCACAGAGAGCATACTACTTCTCTGTTCCCTCTAACGGGAGGACTTCCCAGGTCCAGAATGATAATGACTCTTGGGTAATTTTGCCTCATTTGGGGATTTAGATGGGAGGCCCATTTTGTGCTAAATTAAGCTACACCCTCCACAGTTGTCTTCATTAATAACAAAGATGATATACTAACCTTTCCCTTTACTCTTTGTTATTAAACCTAGGTAGGGAAGAGGCTTGGTATTTATTGCCCTCCTTTTAATGCACCCAACAAACATCTTCTTGCTGATTACCTGTGTGGGTGAGACTTCCTCATTTTGAGACTTATGGTGGTGAGGAGATGGTTCTGTCCTTTGGTTTGTCCTGTATCATATCCTCCTAGAGCATTTTGAATCTTACTTCTTTTGCCCTCTGGTACAGTCTTTTAGTGCCATCCACTCCAAGCATGGTCAATTCAGTGGGCTAATGCCTCCCTTTACTAGGGCCAGTAAGAAGGTCTGAGACAGATCACTTTGGTCCTGCCAGGGTTATTTCACTGGCACTGAAAGTCTAGGTAAAAACTTTACACTTAATGGTTGTGCTACTATATAATGAGACTGTAACCCATGAGAGAAAATGTTTAAAATTTTCACTTTCTATAGTAATTTCAATGTACTCCTTTAAGTCTTTCTTCCTGAAACTCCTCACAATACCTTAAAGAAAGACCCCATTTCCATCAGTCCCTGAAACTATTTATTTGCCCTCATGAAATATCTTATTTTGGTATGTATTATTTTGTGGTATTATCCATCCCTTGGCCTTCAGGTAATGCGGTTAATGAGGGGTTTGTACTTCTCTACTAGAGGCCATTTGAAAATACGTGGGAACAATTTGGGTATCAAAATGACTAGGGGACAGTATTGCTATTTTGGGGGGACTGGAGGATGCTAATTATACCACAATAAGAAGGACAGTCCCGTCCAAATGTCAAAAGCATCCCATTAATTAAAATTAAGAAGGTCACTTCAAGTTTGGGCTATTATCACAGTGCCGTGATTATTGTTGCACATGTCTTTTCTGCCTATGTGTACAGGAGTGAAATAGCTGGGATATAGGATATTTCTTTATGAACTTTAGTAGATACTACCAATCAATTTTCCCAAGTGGTTGTATAGAATTTATACTTCCATGAGCAGTATATGAGTGTTCTATTAGCTCCATAGCCTTGTTTCCACTTGATATTTCATTCTTTTTATTTATTTGTTTTTAGGTTTAGCTGTATTGCTGGGTATATAGTATGATTCTGGCTTACATTTGATTTATCCGAGGACTACTATAGTTGAGAAAAATTTTGTATGTTTTGGGGGATTTGCCCCAAACTCTGTTTTGAAATTCTTGTTCAAAATTCTTCTCCCACTTTATATCCTGCCTTTTTACTCTTTAAATTCTAGCATTTGATGAACCAAAGTTTAACAGTTTACCCGTTCATTTTATTTTATTTTTTTAGATGAAAGTATTTTATTATTTAATATTATTAAATTCAAAATATTTTCTAATAGTCCTCTTGTGATTTTTTTTGATTCATGGGTTATTTAGAAGTGAGTCATTTAATTTCTATATTTTTGGAGAATCTTCATATATCTTTCTTTTTTTGATTTCTAGTTTAATTCTCTTGTGATCAAAGAGCATACATTTTTAATTAAAAATTTTTAAATTTCTTTTCCTCCAGCTTTATTGAGCTATACTGAATCAATAAAATTGTACTTATTTGAAGTGTACAAATGGTGATTTGATATATGTATATGTTGTGAAATTATTACCACAGTCAGGTTAATTGATGCATCCATCACCTCACATACTTTACCTTTGTGTGTGTGTGTGTGGTGAGAATGTGAAAGATCTACTCTCTTAGCAAATTTCAAGTATACAACATAGTAGTATTAACTATAGTCACCATGCTGTACATTATCCCCACAACTTATTCATCTTATAACTGGAAGTTTGTACCCTTTGACCAGCATCTCCCCATTTTCCCCACACTCAGCTCCTGGTAACTGCTTTTCTGTTCTCTGTTTCTATGAGTTTGATTTTTTTTCTTTTTAAGATTCTACATATAAGTGAGATCATATGGTATTTATCTTTCTCTGTCTGGCTTAGCATAAAGTCTCCAGTTTCATCCATATTCTTGTGAATAGAATGACTTCCTTCTCACTCGTGACTGAATGATATCCCATTGCATATACAGTCTACATCTTTATCAGTTCATTCATTGACAGACACTTAGGTTGCTTCAATATCTTGGCTATTGTGACTAATGCTGCAATGAACATGGGAGTGCAGATGACTCTTCAAAATACTGATTTTGATCATTTGGCTATATACACAGAAGTGGGATTGCTGAATCTTATGGTAGTTCTATTTTTAATTTTTGAGGAATGTCCATAATTTTCCATAATGGCTGTACAAATTTACCTTCCAGCCAACAGTTTACAGGGGTCCTTTTTGTCCACATTCTACACAACACCTATCTTTTGTTTTTTGATAAATGCCATCCTGACAGGTATGAGGTGATATCTTAATGTGGTTTTGATTTGCATTTCTCTGATGATTAGTGATGCTGAGCAACTTTCATGTACCTGTTGGCCATTTGTATGTCTTCTTTGGAAAAATGCATATTCAGTACTTTCCTCATTTTTAAATCAAATTATGTGGTTTTTTTTTTGGCTATTGAGTTGTATGTGTTCCTTACATATTTTGGAAGTTAACCCCTTATCAGATATATGATGTGCAAATATTTTCTCCCATTCCACAAGTTGCCTTTTCATTTTGTTTGTTTCCTTTGTTGTGCAGAAGTTTTTTAGTTGATGTAGATCCACTTGTTTACTTTTGCTTTAGCTGCCTGTTCTTTTGGTGTGATAGCCAAAACATATTTGCCAAGACCAATGTCAAGGACTTTTTCCCCTATGTTTTCTTCTAGAAGTTTTATGGTTTCAGGTATTATACTTAAGTGTTTAATTCATTTTGAGTTAATTTTGGTGACTGGTATAAAATAGTGGTCCAGTTTCATTCTTCTGTGTGTGATATCCAGTTTTCCCAGCGCCATTTATTGAAAAGACTATTCTTTCCCCATTGTATATTCTTGGCACCCTTGTCAAAGATTAGTTGACCATCTATGTATGGGTTTATTTCTTGGCTCTCTGTTCTGTTCCATTGGTCTATGTGTCTGTTTTTTGCTACTACCATGTTGTTTTGATTTCTTTGTAATATAGTTTGAAATCAGGAAATGTGACGTCTCCAGCTTGCTTCTTTCTTAAGATCACTTTGGCTATTTGGATTTTTTTGTGGTTCCATACAAATTTTAGGATTTTTTGTAATATTTATGTGAACAATGCCATTGGAATTTGCATAGGGATTGCATTGAATCTGTAGATCACTTCGGGTTGTATGGATATTTTAAGAATATTAATTCTTCTAGTCCATAAACACAAGATATCTTTTCATTTATTAGTGAATTTGCCAATTTCTTTCATCAGTGTCTCATAGTTTCAGTGTACAGATCTTTCAGTTCCTTGATTAAATTTACTCTTAAGTATCTTATTCTTTTGATGCAATTGTAAAGAGAATTGTTTTCTAATTCTATTTCTGATAGTTCATTGTTATTGTATAGAAACAGAGCAGATTTTTGTATTTTGATTTTATATCCTGCAACTTTACTGAATCTGTTTATTAGTTTTAACAGATTTTGGTGGGATCTTTAGAACTTTCTAAATGTAAGGTTGTGCCATCTGTGAATGGAGATAATTTTTTTTCCTTTCCAATTTGGATGCCTTTCATTTCTTTTTCTTGCCTAATTGCTCTGGCTAGG
The DNA here is from genome assembly GCA_031878705.1 of Tapirus indicus. Classification (NCBI taxonomy): domain Eukaryota; kingdom Metazoa; phylum Chordata; class Mammalia; order Perissodactyla; family Tapiridae; genus Tapirus; species Tapirus indicus. The sequence goes on along the minus strand of CM062935.1, from coordinate 26,116,413 downwards.
ACTTCCAGTACTATGTTGAATAGAAGTGGTGAGACTGGGCGTCCTTGTCTTCTTTCTAATCTCAGAGGGAAAGCTTTTAACTTTTTCTCGTTGAATTTGGTGTTAGTTGTGGGCTTGACATATTGGCCTTTATTATTTTGATAGACATTCCTTCCATACCTAACTTTGTTGAGAGTTTTTATCATGAAAATAGGCTGAATTTTGTCAAATGCTTTTTATGCATTGATGGAGATGATCATATGATTTTTATCTGTCATTTTGTTAATGAGGTGTATCACATTTACTGATTTATATGTTGAACCATCCTTGCATGCCAGGGATAAATCCCAGATGATCATGGTGTATGATCCTTTTAATGTATTGTTGAACTCTGTTTGTTAGTATTTTATTGAGGATTTTTGCATCTATATTCATCAGGATATTGGCCTGTAATTTTATTTTCTTGTTGTGTCTTTTTCTGGCTTTGATATCAGGGTAATGCTGGACTTGTAAAGTGAGTTTGGAAGTTTTCTTCCTCTTTAATTTTTTGGAAGAGTTTGAGAGAATTGGCATTAATTCTTCTTTAAATGTTTGGTAGAATTCACCAAGGAAACCGTCTGGTCCTGGGTTTCTTTTCATTGGAAGATTTTTGATTACTGATTAATCTCTATGTTATTGCATTTTTCACTTCACTTATTGTATTCTTCAGCTCCAGAATTTCTGTTTGGCTCTTTTTTATAATTTAATCTCTCTGTTAAACTTCTTATTTTCTTTGTGTATTATTTTCCTGATTTGGTTGAATTATCTTTCTGTGTTTTCCTTTAACTTACTGAGCTTCCTTACACAATTATTTTTAATTCTTAATCAGACAAATCATAGATCTCTATTTCTTTGTGGTCAGTTACTGGAAAATTATTGTGTTCCTTTGGTGGCATCATGTTTCTTTGAATTTTTTGTGTTCCTTGAAGTCTTGCATTGCTGTGTTTTCGTTTAAAGTAGCACTAATCTCCTCCAGTCTTTACTGAGTGGCTTCAGAAGAGAAATATCCTCATTTGTCAGCTTTGCTAGGGATTCTGAGGTTCTCTCAGACCGTTTCTGTGGCTATGACTGCTCCACACTTCTTGTTCCCTCTTGGGCGTTGGGGGGAATAATTCTTAAACTTGCATGCCTTCTCTTAGTCCTACAAAACCAAGCTGGGTGGCGATAGCCTCCCATTTGCTTTCTCTAAGGTGGTACTGAATGTTCAGATTTGTGTGCTTTCTCCCAATCGCACGTAATTGTGCCAGCTTTCTGTATATACTCACTAGCTGCCTGCAAAGGCTCCCACTTGCTGCTCATGGGACACACTCAGGGAGCCCATCATGGGGGGTGGGTATGTGTGGATGAGGTGCACAGAGCACTGGGCTGTCTGTGGGCCAATTAGGGGTCTCCACAGGTCAGGCATCTCTGGGCAGGTTTCCTGACGGAGTCCATGTTACAATTAGTAGGATTCACATCTTTCTGATGAGTTCTGTGTCCTGGCTGCTGTGCTCCCAGTCTCTGCCTGCCCCTCAGTTGTGCAGTCCACCTCAGTATTCTGGATGGGGTGAGAAAGAAGTAGGCCTCCTTGGTAGTGTTCCACACAGCTGGGGAAGACAGTCCACTTTCCCCTGTGGGAGACATCACAAGCCAAGTGGGTGTCTCTTGGTACGGAGCTGTACCTTAGGGGAGGGTGATGTTTGTAAAGTGAAACTGTTCCTCTTACTCTCTTCAGTGCATCCACTCTCAGAGTTTTTTGCTCTCACAGTCTGCTAGAATTCTCTACTGGACTCCCAGACTGCCACAAAGTTACTTTTGCCCATGGGTAATTGTCAAAATTAGTGTTCTTCGAGGGGAAGAGATGTAGAAAACTCCTATTCCACCATGTTGCTGACATCAATCTCACCAATTTTTAAGTCTTTTGTTTTATGGTTACCTTTTCTGTATTGTGCTCAAGAATTAACTGTGTGCTTGCCATGAGATCATCAGGTAATATTCCTGTATTATGTTCTAAAATCTCTAGTTCTAAATACACATCTTGAGATAAATGCACATGTAAATATAAATATATCTGCAATTTTTATGTGTGGAATGAAGAAGAGCATAACAATTATTTTTCTTATAAGCATATACAATTTACATAGAATCATTTGTTGAAAAGGCTGTTCTTTCCTTAGTGTTCTGTAGTGTCAGCTTTGTCAGAAGTCAGATACATATATATATGTGAGGGAGAATTTCTGAAATCTCTAATCTATCCTATTTCACTGATGTATTTATTCATCTTTACACTAATATCACATTGTTTTAATTATGGTAAACTTCATAATAAGTTTTGATATATGACAATGTAAGTAGTGCAAAATTTTAAAGCCAATTTAAAATTATTGTAGCTATCCTTTGTCCTTTGAATTTTCGTATAAATTTTAGAAACAGCATTTCCATTTAGTAAGAAAAAAACAGTAATATTTTAATTGCATTGCATTGAAACTATTGAAAGATTTGAGAGGAATTGACGTCTACAATATTTAGACTCCTAATTCATGAACATTTCCACCTTCCTGAATTGTTCCTCATAATGTTTAGCATAAAGACCTTCATTTGTTTTTTTCTTTGTTCCCCATTTTGGTAGGCAGTATAACAACCCTGCAAAGAAGTTCACACCCTAATCCCTGGAATCTGTAGATATGTTACTTTACATAGCAAAAAGGGACTTTGTAGGTGTGATTAAATTAAGCATTTTGAGATGAGGAGATTATCCTGAATTATCTGGGTGGACCCAATATAATTACAAGGCTCTTTATGAGGAAGACAGGAGGGTCCAGTCAGAGAAAGAGATGTGACAAAGAAAGCAGAGGCTCAAGTGACGTGGAGCCCTGAGCCGACTAATATGGGCAACCTCTAGAAAAGGCAAGGAAACAACTCTCGCCTAGAGCTTCTAGATGGAATGTAGCTCTGCTGACCCGTTTTGTAATTCTGATCTAAAGAATTGTAAGGTAATGAAAACTTCTGCTAAGTTTGGGAAGTTTGTTATAACAGCAATAGGAAACTAATATGACCATGATATTTAACATAAAGGTCTTGAAAATCTTTCATTAGTGTATTTCTGAGAATTGATTATTTTGATGCAGTTGTAAATGATATTGTTAATTTCATTTTATAAATATTCATTGCTGTAAAATAGAAATGTAATTATTTTTAGTATATTTATCTTGTTTCTATTGACCTTATTAAATTTATTTATAAATTTTGATATATTATTTATAGTTTCTTTTGGAGTTTCTCTTTATACAATTATGTCATTTACAAATGGCAGCATTTTATTTATTCCTTTCCTATTCTTACTAATTCTTTGTTTTATGGCATAGTTTAGGATCTAAATTGGGATGGGATGCTTTTAGGAGGGAATGCATAGGCCAATACAATATGTTAGATATTTGAGATTTATAGGATAAATATTTGTTATAGATATTAGGGAATTGGATTTTTTTTCTGGATATAATTAATGCATTAGAAAAATACAAAGGAAGACAGAAGGTGATTAGCCACCAATTAATACCAAAGTGTGCAAGCCAGTGGGTCTTTCTGGAAATATGTAAAGAGACTCCCATCTCCTACAGTCAAAGGGTGGAAAAAACTAGAGGCCAGGCAGAGTACAAAATTATGAGTAGAATACTTTTCAACAAATGATGTAGGAAAAGTATGCAAAAATAATGAACTCTGACCATACCTTGCACTTGGTTTAAGCAAAGATTTCTTCATAGAATTCAAAAGGCATAAATCATAAAAGAAAAGAAAGAAAATCTTTTATTAATAAGGATGGACAAGAACACATTAATTGGCTCACTACTCATCTTCCTTTTACCAGAGGCCTTGTTAATATTCCAGCAAAGACACCACATATGGCATAACAGCTTCAATTGCTGTTAGTACTTGTCCACTGTCTAACATAATCCACTTGGTTCTGTAGGGACCAGTCTTGTGAATTATATGGAGATATATGGGGACCTCCACCGTTATATTCTTTACATTTGTAAGGCTCATAATAATTTTTGCCATTACTCTCTGGAAGCAATGTGTGTGTGTATGGGGGAGAAGTGTGTTGTATTTGTATTTCTATTTGTATTTACTATTGTGTCCAGATGTGGCAGATGTGCAAATTTGGAGAAATCACTCAATCATCATATTACAAACAAGGAAACCTTAATCAAGCAATACATTTTAATCAACAAAACACATAAAGAAAACAACAACAACAACAACAAAAACATTAGCCAGTGATCCATATCATGAAATGTACTGATGTAAACATAAGGGAAAAAAATCAAACTTCTTTATTTTTTTTCCAAAGAGAAAAATCATCAGAGTAGAAAAGTGTAGAAAATGTTGGTATAAAAAAGTAAAACACAGTGTCGAAAAGATTGTGGGAAAACAACTTTTTAACACTTGTATCTGAACCCTAGCTCTGTCCTGGCTCCATCAGGCTATTAATTATGTCAACATATGTTTATTGAATGCCTACTACTTCTATAGTATTTTACATTTATTCTCCTTATACTAATTTACAACCCTTTGAAGTATAATTCCTAGGACACTGATTGTGAAACTAGAGACAGAAAATTGAAATAACATGAATAAGCAGCAGAACAAGGAAGCAACCTAGGTTTTGCCCCTAATTTCCTAGCTCTTGACTATTTAGCAATTATCACTGAAAACTGGGGAATCACAGTCAGCATAACTTAGTGGTTCTTGTTATAAGATGTTTCTTATAACATACTCTACCACTTATCTATTATATTTAACCTTTTAAAATTTTAAGAAATTATAAGCTCTAGAAGGTTAGAAATGCTCAAGACATGATTTTTCTTTAAAAAATGAGGTCAATGATTCCATGGACAAGTGAGTTTCAGGCTAAAGTCAAGAAAATGTTGATAAAAAATTTTCAAACAGTTGATTTACAAACAATTAGAAAGGCAATGAATGACCCATAAAAGCCAATTAGGATTTTAAAAAATCATGCAATATAATTAAAGTTATTTTTTGATACACAAGTAGGTGAAGAAGTTTCATTCCTTCATTCCCTCTTTTAGATTTTTATTCAGCAAATAATTATTGAGTGCCAACCACTCTTCAAAGGACAGGGAATAGGCTGGTGAATAAAACAAAAGGCCCTGTCCTTCTGGTGAGAAGTAAAAAAAAATAAAAACGTAATTGCTTAATATAAGTATATATCTATATTTATAAACATATTTATATCTATATCTACATCTATATCTATATCTATGCCTATACCTATATCTAAATCTATCTATCCATCTATACATGATATATGATATGTGATATGCAATATCAGGTAACGACAAGTACTATGAAGAACAGTAAAACTGTACGAGGAGATAAAAAGTAATGGAGAGGGCATGTTCTTTGAAACAGGATTATTAAGGAGGGTATCTACTAAGATAACACATTTGAGTACACTGTGAAGGAGAAAGCCATGTACTTCTGTAAGGGAAGAGCATTTTGTGTAAGAAAATCAGCAAATGGAAAATTTATGTAGAAAGAGAATGTTTTACAAGAATGGTAAGAGGTAACTAGACATTAGATCATGTAGGGACTTACAGGAAAGACATTGATGCGTTAGGATCAAGGCTGTATCTTAATCATATTTGAAAGATTATTTTTGGATCTTGTGCAGAGAACATTCAGGAGCAGGGCAGTGGAAGCAGAGAGACCAGAAATGAAATGCTAAAGATACAGAATAAAAGGATTTTAGCATGGCTATTGATAAATGCTTTTTTTTGCATTTTTGAGAAATTCATGGAGAATTCTGAACTTCCTGATAATGTAGTTAGTTATGCTTAATAACTTCTCAGTGAGAATCCCAAGAGAATGTTAATTAATGACTCAGTGTCAACTTGGAATGAACTGAGGCATATGACTTTGTTTTTAATATTATCCCGCTAAGCATCTTTATCTGTGATTCAGTTGGGTACATGGAAAACATGCTAATGAAATTCACAGTAAGCCATTGAAACACAGGCAGGCTACACAAATACATAAGACTGGAAACTATAGTCACATTTCTCAGAGAATCTGTACTTTGCTTCAGAGAAGCAAATGTAGGATACTGGACAAAAATTCCAGACAAAGCCAAGATCACCAACCCTGCAAACCCCTAAGTCCCGTGAAAAGTTTAAGCAACAACATAGAGATTAGCCTATAGCTACAATAGCAGAGAAAAATAAGAAAGAGTGCCATCAATGTGTCAAAGATTTTCAGAAATTTCTGTCAGTAAAGAAGATTTCAGTTTCGGATTCTATAGAGAAACAAAACCAGGGAAACCACAGTTTGACTCAACAGCAAAAATATATTGCTGATGCAGTGGAATATTTCAAGGGATAATAAACCAAACTTAATAGAAATAGTATTGGACCCTCTGGCATTCACTAGAGTTATTAAGTGGGAAGCTGTAGCATAAATGAGTTGGCCAGTCAGTGTTAGCACTGAAGAGTGAGGGAAATGCTTTAGGGAATTAATAACTTCCACATAATCCTACCCTTTCCATACACTCAACAGAGTTAAATACATACAACAAACACTGGGGAATAAGAATTACCCATTAAAAAAGATAGAAGACAATCAGAAAGAAAACTAATTCCATGACAGAAAGTTACAAATTAAAAAAAAAAAAAGGGAATATTTGTCTGATTTAACAGAATAAAATTAAGAAGTCTTTGGAAAATAATATAATTTGTATCTTAAATATGATTCCAAAGAATATTTCACCCAAGAAAAAGAATCAGTTAGAATTCTGGAAATGAAGACGGTTTACTAAATTAACAAAAAAGAGCAAATTAGTGAAATGGAACATTAAAAAAGTGTTCAGAAACACAGTAGAAAAATACAAAAAGAGAGAAGGTATGAGAAAAAAGTTTAAACACATGGAGCATAGATCTAGACATTTTGAACTTCACTTAATAGGAGAAGAGAAACATAATTGAGAGGATAGAAGAATATAAATAAAGTCAGAGAAAGAAACTATATAATTGATAAATGAGAAAAACAAACTCTTCTATATGCTCAGTCAGGAAGAGGTAGGTTCTGCTCCAGTAAGAAACAACTTCCAAATCCCACTGGTATAAAAGAACAATGGTTAATTTCTTGTTCATATCATATATCTATCTTGGCTTGGCATAGGGCTCTGGTCAATTTCATCCTTACTCAGGGACCCAGTGGGAGGGATTATTCATCATCTAAACTATTACTCATTGCTGGAATTGGGAGAAACCAAGGTGACAAATTGCACATGGCCCCTTAGAGGAAAGTTTTCACGCTCTGGAGCAGCACATATTATTACCTCTGCTTGTATTCCATGGCCCAAGCAATTCATAAGAATTCAAACTAGAAAACAAAACAACAACAAAACGAAATGCAAAGGAAACTAGAGAAGATAATTACTACAGAGACAAAGAAGAGTCAAACTGTATATAATTGGTATTCAAGAAGCAGAGAACAATGCAAATGGAAATAAGATAGTAGATATTGATAAATAAGAGAATAAAATATCCTTTAAATACACTTGAATCTATAGATTGAAAGGGCCCAATTCATTACAGGAAATTTTCTGAAAATAATTAGCACTAACAAATATCCTATGAAGCTGATGGACATCTAGTCACAAAACGAATTTGTATACTACTGTAAAATCATGTTGGCTTCAAATACTCTCATAATAAAACAAAATTTTGAGGAAAGGAAGTGTAATAATAATTTTATCATCAGAAAAATATTCATTCAAGCATGAAGCAATGGGCAGTCTCATGTCTACAAAGCCATCCTTGAGCATTTATTGAGAAAACTGCTGGAAAACTATCATATCTGGAAAGCAAACGAGTCCATGAAAGTAAAGATTGGAGGAATTTGGAGAGCTATAGCTTAAAAAATAATTGGTGAGGGGCTTTAACTCTATTTAACCTTGAATCAGGGCAAACTATTTTTTTAAATTACATTTAGGTAAGAGAAAGGAAATGTTACATATCTTGACAATTTAAAAAGATAATTCAACTGATAAAATCAAGTTATAGGAATGGGTATAAAAGGTGGCAAGAAGCATACATATGCTTATAAAATCTCTCAGTTGTCATAACTGAGAGTAAACAGGTACAGTCAAAAATTTAAACATGTTTAAAATTATTTCAATTATTTTCATATAATTTAATATTGGTTAAACATCATCATGTCATAAATTAATATTTTACATAAATATACTGATTCTTTTTCAGGCAGCAAATGTCTTCACATAAAAATACCTAGAATGGAGAGCTTGTATAAGGATGCATCCATTAAGAGTATATATCCGTAAGAATACATCTCAACAATGAGAAAACACCCATATTAACAGTGTTTTAATTACACACAAAGTTTTATTCCCTACTTAAATGTCTGAAAATTTGTCATTCAAGCAGGGGTCATTGTTCCTCCGAGTTATCAGTAACTAGTTGACTTCCAGATTTCCAGTGAAATCTTCCTAGAGTATGGCCCTCATATTTATAGTCAAGGTGTTTACATAAGTTCCATACATTTATAACCAAACTCCAAGCATGTAAAAAAGAAACCAATGGAAGGAGGAAGTTAGAGGAAGACAGACGACAAACCTCCTTCCTTTAAAGACACTTCTAGATTTAGAACAGACTGCTGCCTTTTGCATTCAACTCACTAGCACTTCGTTATCTATACTCAGCTGCGTCGGAGGAAAGAATGTCGTCTTTCTTCCAGACCACCATAAAGAGACCACATAAAAATGTTTTATGGGAGCCACCCCGGTGGGGTAGCGGTTAAGTCCGTGCACTGCTCTTCAGGGCCCTGGGGTTTGCAGGTTCGGATTCTGGGCGTGGAAATATGCACTGCTTATCAATTCATACTGTGGCGGCGTCCCACATATAAAGTAGAGGAAGATGGGCACGGAGGTTAGCCCAGGGCCAATCTTCCTCAGTAAAAAGAGGAGGATTGGTAGCAGATGTTAGCTCAGGGCTAATCTTCCTCACCAAAAAAAATTTCAGAAAAAGGAAGATTTTTGGTCTGGAAAAAACAAAATGTGGTGGCCATGAAGTTTATACTCAGTGTCGGATACACATGAAGAATGATGAGCAACAATTTTTGTTACTCTAGAGAGCTAAATTGGGATCCATCTCTATAAGATTTTTGGGGGAAGGTGGCAGAATGAACTCTGGAAACAGTTAAATTTGTCTGAAAATAGAACAGATATTCCCTCTGTTCTGTGAAAACAAAAAACACTAGTGATGGTCCAGCAGAGACAGTATGGTATGTTGAACTAACTGATCTCTACAATCCATTTCAGATTTGAGATTCCTGTAATAAAAAAATAGGAAATATTTTGTTACTGAGATTTAAATAGCAAGATTAAAGATATAGCAGTTGTGAAACAACTCTTTTTATTCTTTTTGTTATTATTCCTTGCTTTTTAAGAGATAAACAAGGCAGTGTATGGCATTTTATTTCTCATGCTGCTGAAACTCATCAATTTTAATAAGTGAATGTGCCTGAGATAAATGTTTCTATAAAGTGAACATGAAAATATTATGGGGAGATAAAAAATGAATAACTGAAATTAAAGAGGGAAACACATGAAGTAATTTGCCTTAATTAAGTTCAAATCCCATAAGAGAACCATTCTTAGGGCCTAAAATACCACAGAGCAGTTTACAATAAATTATTTTCTTAGACTCATACTTATTTTCTTAGGGTTCTTTTATGGATCTTCTCCACCCTAAGCAATAATATTTTAAATTCACTGATTTTCACTACCTTTATCTATTCAGATTTTTATTTTATCATGGTTTTGACAGCTCATATAATTTTTATCATTAACCACCGAGGTAACATATAATGGCAAGAAGTACCTCACTCTTTTTTCTATGGAGTAAGCTCTTCAACCTGATTTTGGGTCCTTCAAGTGAAAGCAGAACTTCTCTCCCCTAACTCCAGACCGGACAAAGAAAAGTTCCGCGATTGGAGAGATCCAAGGAACAACTTTTAATATTTGGTGCTTCAGCTAAAATTTAGATATTTTCAGAGAGTGGACCTATTTTTCCTAATGAACGAAAATATTTAGAGAAAAAAAAAACCTCACACCAAATTCTAATAGAGAAATACACTTGATCTTGAAAACTTTTTGAAATTGCCCCCAAATTTCCTTCTTTAAAGCTATTCCTCAGATGTTTTACCTATAGTGTTTTACATGAGCAAAGATTTGCTTGTCCTTAGAATGGCAGAAAGAGGAGTTAGCTGGCATTGTTGAGGATATAATATATCCCAGACATTGTACACAGTGCCATATATATATATATGTATTATCTCTAAAACAGCATTTCTATTTAAACATACACTTCAAGTTCATTTAAATATTTTACTTTGTTGTAGCACCTCACAGATTTTCCCCTTTAATTTCCTATTGCCTTTATTTTTAAACTTCATAGTTTTTTCCCTTTAATTTCATATTACATTGGGCTGCAAAAAGGATACAGGATAATGTGTGTACACTAATGCATAAAGTAATTTTGATGTGAACAATTCCATATATCAATTAAAGTAACCATATAATCCTTAGGTTTTTGCTATATCTTTAAATAGCATCATTTTTTATTAAATGTTAATATGGAACTAGCAGAGACCACTAATTTCCTTTAGTACACATTCACTCCATCTAAAGAAATAGAATACTTAGCTGGACATGTGATCACCTCTAATAAAGATCACAGTTCCATCCTCCTTTGCATTGTGGAGGGACTTTGTGACCACAGTCAGCCAATGAGATGTAAATAGAGTCTGTACAGGCAGCTATGGGAATCTGCCTAAAGAGATACTGGGTGGCGCCTTGATCTCTTTTTCCATCTTCTTGCCTTGGGCACAGATGCTACTCCAGAACATAAGAAGGAGGTTCAGACTCTGGATAAGGCTAAGTACTAAACTGAGTTCCTGAAGATATTTTTGCCATTATGCCAGTGTAATTTGGGGGTTTTTCTATTGCTTACAAGTAAATCTATATCTAAATTACATATGTATATTCCTCCTGGACAGAATGCATTTTTAAATTTGACTTATTCTTCCTTTACGTAAATGTGCTAGCTTAGTCTAAAAAAGAGTGAGTCATTATTTCATATAGAATCAATTTACTATTAGCCAAGTCAATAAGAAAATTGGTATTGATATCATGAAATGATGGGATTCACTTTACTAGGAACCAAAGTGTTGATTTCCAGGTATGAGGGATCTTTTCTTTCTCGCAGAGATTGGTACTGCAATCCTTCATCTTCTCTCTCTAATTTTTTTCTAAAGTGATCTTATCCATTGTGATGTACTTTAATAATATTGATGTGCTGATGAACCTCAGAGTTATAGACCCTTCCTCCCCTGAACTCCAAACACGTACAGGTCTATCTACTTTCCTCTTTGATGTATCCACTCGGATTTCTAATAATTATTGCAAGCAAAGCATCAAAAAGAGAATGCTTGATTTCTACACATACATTCAACCTTCTGTCAAGAATTGTTATTTTTCTTTCTTCATCCTTCTTTTTCCAAACTATTGTCAATTTTAGTAACTTTATTTACAAAATATATCACAAATCCTCTCTCTCCACTCTACCACTTTAAATAAATCCATCCATCAGATCTATTCCAGGATTAACAGAGTAGCATTTTACCCTAATTCTTGTCTGCAAAATTCAACCCGTTTCAATTTATTCTCCATATATCAATTCCTTCATTTCCTGTACTTCAACCAGAATGGTCTTTCCATAAATAATCAGATCCTGAAGATACCTTGTTTAAATCCTCAATGGGTTCCCATTAACCTTAGAATAAAATCCAATCTTTTTATGATATTCTAGAGTCCAACATTAAGTCCACATTGACTGATTTCATACTCTGAAATCTTCCAACACTCTCCTTGAAGTCCAATCACATTGTACTACTTTCCAGTTCTGCAACTAGTCAGTTTCATCCCTCCAGTCCTTTACATGATCTGCTTCCTCTTTTTGGTCTATTTATACCGCAGATTTTGGCATGTCTGGCTACTTCTTGTCATTTAAATATCATTAAATATCACCAGCGTAGGCTTTTCCTGGAAATTTAACTGAATGTAATCATCCCTTCTTTATCTCAGTTAACATATTTTAGTTATATTATATAATTTACCACTGCTAATCAATCTCATTATATTTTTGTTTGTTTTCTATCTCCTTTTACCAGAAGGTAAGTTTCATGAAATAGCGATCTCATTTTCTCATTCATCTCAATTTCCCCAGAACCTAGAGTGGTACTTGGCATGCAGTGAATCAATGAATATTTAGAATAAATTAAGGAGTAATTTACTTGGAACCTTATTGTCCTGAAGTCTCAGTTGTTGACAAAGGATGTTGCCTATATGGCACAATACTAATTTTTGCCTCTGTAGTTATAAGATAGGCATGGAAAGAGACTTCTAGATTTTGTGTTCCTCTTGATTGATGCAAACCATTTTGTTTCATAATACAGAAAATATTCTCAATTATCTGTAGACAGAGTCATTGGATTGATGCAATAGCCAATGACAGGCCAACTCCCTCTAAGTGGTTAAGAGGCAGAGCTAATTTTGCACTGAGCTTCTATGGGTGAGGATTAGAATCAAAATTCCAGTTTCTGGTGGCTGAAGTTTCACCTACTGAACCTGTCTTTTACCCACTCATTTCTGATGCTGTTCAGATCCAACAATTAGCTTTGCTCTTCAATTCCTAAGGTAACTAGCAATTATCAATAAACAGCTCCTTTTGTAGAAGTGAGCATGTTCTAGGACTCAAATCCTGGCTCTCAGTTCTCTACTGCACTTCTCTGGAGTTAATCCATTCCAGGATATATAGCAGTAATCATAATTTTGAGCTATCTCTAATGACATTGCTCTAGTCAATTAAAAATTGATATCAGCATAATAAAAATAACATAATTTGTTAATATGTATTGAATACAGGGTAGGTATCGAACAATGTACTCAAACATTATATTCACTATAGAAGCTACATTCTTTGAAGTGATGATTATTACTATTATTATAATTTGTGGGCAGGAAGATTGGCCCTGAGCTAACATCTGTGCCAATCTTCCTCTGTTTTGTATGTGGGTCACCACCACAGCATGGCTTGATGAGTGGTATAGGTCTGTGCCCAGGATCCAAACTTGCAAACTCAGGAAAGCTCTATGGAAGTGGAGCACGCAAATGACCACTGCGCCACTGGGCCGGTGTTGAAGTGATTATTATTTTTATTACCATTTTGCAAATGAGAAAACTGTGATTTGATGATTTAGGAAACCCAAATTCAAACACTTAAATGCACACAATGTGATTTCAAATAATTCATTTATACCCTCTATGTTATGGAGGAACATTATTTTTCTCAGGAAAAAAATGACCTAGCTCCTTTGGTTTCCATGAGACAGAAAAAGGCTACATCTCTCTTCTTCAATTTAGGCCTCCAAAATCAAGGAATTTCTCATAACCTGTAGTTGTGAAGAAAAATGCCAATATTGGTAAGAAAATTAAAAATTTTGAAAAAAGAAAGTAACACCACTATACCACACCATGAAAAAGTTTAATTAGAAAAGATATCTATTTCATTTGAAGATAAAGATATACTTACACACTTCAGTCAAACTTTATACAGCTGCTATTTGGTCTGTTTTAGAGCTGACCCATCTTACTTTAAGTGCTGAACAGCAGGATATAATTGGTAAAGCTTATCTGGTAGTTAGAACATAGCAAAATACAAGAATTCACAGTAAGCAGGAATAGCCTTTCCTTTTTATAATACAGTCTCTTGAAAAAGTAGGAGAAAATCCAATTTAGCTTACTGAGACATAATTTTAACTCCTTAGATTCGTCTAACTTCATTCTTCCAGTGAAAAGCTTTTTAAGAAATAGACCTAAATTGATGTTACAACATTCCATTTAAATAGATAATTATCAACAAAATCATTCAAATTCATTGTCACCAATGTGAAAGCCAAAGAAGGTAAAGCTACTGAGGTCAAGATCCCTATCTTCCACTTGTTTTATCCTCTATAACCCTTAGATGATTCCAATGTGGACGTACACACACACATACACACAAAATTAAAGAGTAAATCTAAAATCTGAGTAGGAGAATTGTTTCATGTAAAGATAAAACGTTAAACTTCTCCAAAATATGAAGAAATAGAGCAAATTAAATTACGAGAGATAAAGTATAGACATAAAGAAGCATCTTTGTATTTATATATTATGTCTCTATAATCATTGTTTTGATTACTGATGTCCTTATTGGCAAAACTGGCTGTTTGGAATATACTCGAAGTCCTATTCATGAACCCTCATTTAACTACGCATATTCCAAACATTGGCTTATTTGCATAAATAAAAAGCATTACAAAACTCTTTTCTTTTTAGAATTCATTCTATTCTAGTTATTTAGAACAAGAGACTTGAATTTAAATAGCACCTTAGAAATTAAAAATTTGGTTTGACAGTAAAAGTGGAATCATAACCTTGTATTGTATCATGTTGCCTAAGCTGTGAGTATAACTTAGAGTATGGTTTGCAGAGATAGTCTAAGTCCATTTAAAAAGGCACAGAAAGAAAGGATGTCCAAAACACTGAGAAATGACTTCTAATTTTCTGCTGTCTCATATACATCACAGTATAGTTGTGTTCAGAGACCATTGGATCATAATTCAGCCTTGGAGCTAAGTGCATGTTTCATCTGTGGGGCAAGATCTTGGAGAAGCTGGTTATGGCTAAGAAATGCAGAGGAAAATCTGGCTCAGCATCAAGTATTTATTATGTCCTTTTCCTTAAATAAATAATAATCTTTATTAGACAGAAAAAGTATTGGGCATCAAGAACTATTTATGTTTGCACTTTCCTAGATAATTAAATGGATTTCCTCATGAAGTTAACTATTACTTTCACCTAACCAATACAAAATTAAATCCAATGAAATTCCCGTATATTATACACGCAAGTTCCACAAGGGCAACATTTTAATAAAATGTTACACAATCCTTCAAAATGGAATTAAAAAACCCAAACTTTGTTAAGATGTTCCACTTAATGACCGGCTACCTGCATAGTACTATAAAAGTATTTGACCCAAGAAGCATTCTTTTTGTTTAATTAGAGAATAATGACTTAATATTGAGCCTATGATTGCATATGGTCCACAAGCTATAACTGTGGTCACTTGGGGCAGTCATACTGAATCTGAATTATACCTATAGCACTTTGTGTGTGTGTGTGTGAGGGAGGTTGGCCATGAGATAACATCTGTTGCCAATCTCTCTCTTTTTTGCTGAGAAAGATTGGCCCGGAGCTAAAATCTGTGTCTATCTTCCTCTATTTTATATATGGGACACCACCACAGCATGGCTTGATGAGTGGGGCATAGGTCTGTGCCCAGGATCCAAACCTGAGAACCCTTGGCCACCTAAGTGGAGCACACAAACTTAATCACTATGCCACTGGGCTGGCCCTATGCCTACAGCACTTTTAGCTGTATGATCTTGAAGAAGATCATTTACACATCTGTAAAATGGGATAAAATTCATTGCCTACCCTAGAGGCTAGTTGTAAGACTTAATTCTTAAAGAATATGAATTTCTCACCTCAGAAAATTGGGAAACAAACTTTGTATTTCTTAGTCTCTCTAGACTGCCTTTCTCTTTCTCTCCACTTTCCTAGTTTGATGATGGACTGTGCCATGAAGTAGGGAATGTGGCCTCCTGAGGAAGGGCAGGGGTTCTGAATGTTGCAACCTAGAAGTGCAGGGGAGTTTGTTTACCATGGATTGAAACTTAACCAAAAGGAAATGGCAGACAGGAGATAGCCAGGCATGTAACTTCTTGCAATCCTTCAGGAAAAGTCCTACACACTGAGTAAACACCTTTGCCAAGAAACCTGCTGAGTTTGTTCCTGGACATTGGTGAAGCAGGTGCCAACAGGGTAAAAAATCATCCTGTTGCTTCAAGTCTTTCCTTGCCTCATTTCCCTTTTATCTCCACCGTTCTCAATCTACACTTGCACCTTCCAAATACGCTTTCTAGAGGACACAAGTTAAGACATACCGTAGCTAGAAATAGTCAATTATTTATGTTAGGAATTACTATTATTATTTAATTTTTTGAAGTTGGAGAATGATTGTAAGGAATCGTAAATTATAGAATATTTCTCCTTATTATGAAATTAGCATTATGAGAAATTAATGTAATATAAAGAGGATAGTTTTGAAATTACCATGACTGATATTGGGTAAATAAGTGTTAGTTGAATCTTCTGTTTGTGTTTTAGTGTGAATCAGTAAGGCAATAAAATTCAGTGTTAAAAACACAAATCCACAGAGTGATATAAAAATTTTACAAATCATATATCTGATAAGGAAGTTGGATCTGGAATATGTAAAGAACTATTATAACTCAATAATAAAAAGACAACCTAACTAAAAATAGCAAAGTATTTGAATAGACATTTCTCCAAAGAAGACATAAAAATGATAAATAAGTACATGCAAGATGCTTAACATCAATAGTTATTAGGGAATAGGAAACAAATCATTTACTTCACTAGCTTTATGTATTAACACAATTTCTAGAGACTTTAAATGCTTAGTGTTTTATACTTTTTATCAATTTTGCTTGTTGTCCTGGGGAGTGGGTATGTGGAACTCCTCACACTGTCTTCCTGGAAATGAACCCCTCCCCTCCCCTGCCACAGGGTTTCTTTTTAATATGATAAAAATACTCTGGAATTTAAAAAAAGGGCGAGCCTTGCAAATATATGAAAAAATCACTGAATTGAACACTTTTAAAGGGTGAAATTTAATGATATGTAAATTTTATTAAAATGTGTGTGTGTGTGTACATAAAATTAACAGAGCAAAGGAAGAAACAGACAAAATACAAAATCATATTGGAAACTTTAACATACCTCTTTATATGGCTAGCAAAGCAAGGAGACCAAAAATTCAGTATAAAGGATCCAGTTCTGAACAGTACAATTAAAATTTTTGACCAGAGTGCCTCCAATAATGAAAGACTTCACATATATGTCAGATGTCCATATCCATGTGGTATCCAATTGCCATAATTGGCAAATCTAGAACCATAAAGAAAGCCTCAATGAATAAATGTTGAAATTACTCGGAGCTTGTTCTTGGACTACCATGAATGTAAGTTAGAAATTATTAACACAAGGATAACTAGAAAAAAATACAAGTGCCTAGAAATTTTTTTAAAATACACTTTAAAATAATTGAAATGTGAAAGAAAACATTTAAAATGTAGGTTGAGCTCAGAAATCCAGGTCAACTATATTTTAAACTGATTAATAATGGAGATAAGAAAATGCATGCTTGAGGGTTGTAACTAAAGAAGTTCTCCAAGGGATATTTATAATTTAATGCATATATTAGGAAACAACAAGATTTGAAATTAGTTAACCTAAGCATTTCCAGCTCCGAAAGCTAGAGAACAAAGAGCAAATTTCCTCCCTAAAAAAAGCAGATATGAGGCAGAAACCATTGAAGATAAGAGAAGTAAATGAAATAGACTAATAGAGGAAATTAAGAAAGCCAAAAGTTGATTCTTTGAAAATATTAATACAATTTTTTATAAAGGATGAGAAAAATACAATTAATGAAAACTAGGAATGATAAAAGGAACATTGCTAAGAGTTATACTAACCAAAAAAGTTAATAAAATGATACTGCAAACAACTGTATGCCAAGGAATTTCATAACTTAAAGAAAATGCATAAATTCCTTGGGAAAACAATTACATTATCTGACACAAGAAGAAATAGAAAATTTGAGTAGTCCAATATCTGTTAAAGAAATTGAATGTGTTATTAAAAACCTTCCTACAGAGGAAGACTCTATCTCAATTAGATTCACCAGTGAATGCTCCCAACATAAGAAGAAATAACACTTATCTTGAACAAAGTTTTCCGAGGAATACAGAAAAAGGCAACATTTCTTAGCAATTGTTTAAGAACAACATATCCTTGTTACCAAAAGCTAATAAGCATTTTATACTAAAGGAAAATTATAAATCAATCTCTTCAATATACTCAAATAACCGATACTTGATGTGTTGGCAAACCACATGCAGATAGATAGTGTTGGATAGTCAAATATTGATTTCTGTATTATTTTTATTTGTGCAAATTATCTTTTCCACCTACACTCTTTCTCTTGCAATTGAAAATAAGTGCTTTCTTCTATATTACCAATGAGTAAACGTTGATACATATATATTTATAATATATACCTTTTAATTATATTGTTTAGGTCTTCTCTGTGCTTATGTTTTTTCCACTTGAAATATTCTGAATTTAGAATAATACATAAAAATCTCTTATTTTTGGTAGGATTTGTTTCCCTCTGTATCTCTCCCTTTATTTCCTGTAGTTTCAACTTTAGAAATTTTGCTGCTCTGTTGTTTGCAGGCTATATATTTGGAGCTGTTATACAATCATTGTGAATTCAAACCTTTAACACTATAAATCTGTCTCATTTAATATAATCTACCTTGCTTGATAAACCTCTGTTCTTTTTGTTTGCATTTGGGATATCGTTTTTTGATCATTTTATTTTAGCCTCTTTAATTCAATTTGTTTTAGGTTTATCTCTGGCAGAAAGCACATAAATCTAATATAGAGAAAAAAACTCAGTGTATATAAAGTTAATATAGAAAAAAGAAACAAACAACAACAAAAAAGACAATTAAAACTTTTCAGCAGATTTTAAACACATCTCCCCAAAAAGCTCAAAATGGAGGCAATTGAATAGAACACTCATAATATAAGTGCAATATAAAATATAGTTAAGAAATTGCTTATATGAAAGAAAGCAAAAGATTCAAAAATCAAAATATAAATGAAGAAAAAATCAGGAAAATGTTAAATTTGAGCTTCCTGAAATCAGAAAAGAAATGACAAAGCAATCTCAGAAATAAAGACTAATTGCAAGATGTCCAAAATACGTATGACAAAAAGCAGTAAGGAACATAGGAATAGAACTGAAAAGTGTAAATAAAAAGACAGTGATAGATACAGGCAAGAGATAAACATATTTCAAAATATTAAAATTGGAAACTCTTAAGGAGAACAATGTAATATAATAAAACTACAATTGAAAACTGCAATTCAAGAAGACAACCTAATTGAAAATATTGAAAGGGCACTAGTAAAGATGACCTAGGATGATCAGACAGATCCTAATAAGCTAATAGAAAAAAAAAAATCTCAATGTAGAGGAAAAAAAAAATTTTCCAGAAAAAAATAGTTTTACTTGTCTATCATTGTGTTTTAATGAATCTGAAAAATGCACGTGCGTTGATTTTTCTAACACAAATTTTACATATTATACATAACATATAAGTATATATGGATGTATATGTATGCATAAGTATATTATATATAACATAAATGTATAGATATATATTTATATGTATGTATGTATGTGTATATATGTGCATATATATGTACATAACCTCTATCTATATATATACACATATATATTCTAATACTCTAAAACCAATCAAGCAATTAATAAAAGTTAAATAGATGATATGGGTGAGTATTTATTTATTTATTTGGTGAGGAAGATTGTCCCTCAGCTAACATCTGTGCCAATCCTCCTCTACTTTTTGTATGTGGGACACCACTACAGCATGGCTTGATGAGCGGTGCGTAGATGTATGCCTGGGATCCGAACCCACGAAACCCAGGCAGCTGAGGCAGAGGGCGCAGACTTAACCACTATGCCACCGGGCTGGCCCCTGGGTGAGTATTTTTGTAAATTATCCAAATGGCTGTTCAAACATAGAAACAGCCATTCGATCAAAATTTCTTTGACAGTTTACCCTATAATAGTAGATAGTGAGTATTAGTATTTTTTAGTTAAAAAATGATATATGAAATATGGTCTATGTTATAAGCATTGAGTTACTATTGGGAATTGAAGATAAATAAAATACCCTGAAAAACCATTAGAATTTAATTCACTTAAATATTCCCAATTATTTCTCTCATTCAGTTCCATTGTACTCATTTCCTAATGTTAGCCATAACTAATACATAATTTATTTTAACTACAAACTTTTTGTTTTGGCAGCACATATTCATGTAGTTTTTAGGGAAAAATGAGTGAGCTGACTAATAATTCACATATTAATAAAATATTGACTACTTGTATTAGAACAATGTGTAGGAAAAATATCTGCAATGCCAAATGTTTGCATGTCTCCTTTGGGAGATGAGACAGTAAAAGTGCTAAAGATTCTGGAAGAATATGGGTGGTGGAGAGAAGATAATACAAAGCATTTGTTCCTAAGGGCAAAAGAAAGACATTGGAGACCTTAGAGAAAAGCTTTTTAATTGTTTCTCAGGGAATTAGGGGCAAGCAATATTCTACTGATAAGCATTTTTGGTTCCAACTTTGTAAATCAGACTTAAGCATTTGAAATGTAAGTAAATGTAAAGACAAAAAGAAATACCACTCAGCTTCTGGTACAATTTCTCAAATCAGTTTCAAATTCCTTTTTGCGTCTTGCCTACTGAGAGTTGGAATGGGAGCAGGGAGGAAACTTTGTGGGGGAAAACTGAGGGAGAAAATGATAGAGAAAAGGTCTTCCATTATTTTTTATAAGGCCCCCTTTTTAATAACCCCCAAATATGTTTTTCTTTGTTTCTCTTTAGGATCATTATTAGCATTGAAGCTGGATACCTGAAGGTTACTGTAGATATTCAATAAGAACATGATTGTCTTTCAACCTTGTTCCCAACGCAGACATAGACAAATCTTGTCAATTTGCTGTTTTCTTGTTTAACCTGAGGGGTGACTCAGGGGTCAGGAGGATTTGTGAGCTCCTTTTGCAGAAGAAAGAGAACGCCTTGGGGAGGTTGTGATCACCAGATGACCAGTCCCAGCTGCCTCTGATGCCCAGAAGTCAGATTGCCCAGGGGCTTATCAGGAGTGACCCCTTTGTTTCTCTGAAGCTCCTCCTGCCAAGCCCCTTAGCTCTATAAAACCCCCTGCTTTCTTCTCTTGTTAAGGAAGATTTGAGAGAACCCATGCTCTTGCCTTCTCGTTTTGACCCATTTGAATAGGACTTTCTCCATCTCCAAGTACTGATGTCTCAGTGTTTGGCTTATTGCACATTGGGCACAGGAACTTGAGATTAAGGGGTTCAGTATCAGCATCATTACATCTTTAGCATCCTACAGAGGTGGGAACTCTTGAGGTAATCTATGAACATCCTTGTAACTTTTATTATGATAAAAGAACTACATGTTTTGGAATACAGGTGGTGCCCGGCTTACAATGGTTCAACGGTTTGACTCACGATTTTTTGATTTTACCATGGTGCGAAAGTTATGCACATGCAGTAGAAACTGTACTTCAAGTTTCAAATTTTGATCTTTTCCCGGACTAGCAATATGCGGTAGGATACTCTCATGATGCTGGGCAGCCTCGGCGAGCCACAGCTCCCAGTCAGCCACGCGATCACGAGGGTAGACAACCAATACACTTTCAACCATTCTGGCTCCATACAACCACTCTGTTTTTTCACTTTCAGTACAGTATTCAATAAATTACATGAGATAGTCAACATTTATTATAAAACAGGCTTTGTGTTAGATGATTTTGCTCAACTGTAGACAAATATAAGTGTTCTGAGCACTTTTAAGGTAGGCTAGGCTAAGCTCTGATATTCTGTAGGTTAGGTGTATTAAAGGCATTTGCAACTGATCGATATTTTCAACTTATGATGGCTTTACTGGGACGTAACCCCATTATAAGATGAGGAAGATCTGTGTGTGGTTGTGGGGGGGTGTGTGTGTGTGATTGTATAATGGAATATCTATGCTGTTGAGTAATGTTGAGTTTACAGATAAGCTTGTTATATATATTGTAAATGATCACATTTAGTCAGACATCTGTTCCTTAAATAGTAGGACTTATGCACAGCTTCAACATCTGTGTGTGCACATATGTTTTTGTACAGTGCTGGTAAAATGCTGACAAAGTAGAAAACAAAAAAAGATAAACCAATGAAACGTCAAAGAACTTTGTTTTCTTGAATTTATGTTGATTTATCTCCTGCTTCTAAAGTACATCTGTTGTTGTCTTTACTGAAATTCCAAAACTAATCAAAATCCTTTTGAGAACAAAAATGCATTTAAATTAAATTTTAAATGCTTTATAAATTCATAAATTTATTTGTAAATGTACCTAATTGAACTAGATTTTTAACTATCAATAAGATAATTTGCCATAAGCAATACATAGCCATCCAGTTACTTTTGAAAAAATCACTACTAATTAACCTTAAGGTAATCACTTACTGTGACATTTTTTTCTAGCCAGGAAAAAATTGCGCACATGCATACAAACACCATCAAATCAGATAAAGGAGAAAACATAATTTCTGAGCTCAATGTTTCTGAAGAGTCTACCAAAGGCATAAATTTCTCTCTATACTTGCAAATAAATTAAGAGAAAAATAATAAAGGAAAAGGAGAAAAGGAAGAAAGGAAAATGGAAGGAAGAAGGGAGTGGCAAGGAGAGAAGGTAAGGGAAGAAGAAAAAAGAGAAGGAAAAAGAGAGAGGAAGGATTGTACAGAATGTTAGAAAAGAGAAAAGACAAGAAGGGAAGGGATAGAAATGAAAAGAATTCATAAGAACTAAATAAATTAACTAAATAATTCATATCAGAAAAAAGTATTTAGGATTAAACAAGTTAGCAGTTGAAGTAAAAATATGTATGCCTTAAAAAAATCCTGGAAACGGCCTTATTGTACTATTTCCCTTGTATGGACACAACTCTGATCTTAAAGCATAGGGAAAATTGCGTTTTTTGAGGCAAATGTCACATTTAACTTCAAGCCATACAGAGAACAGAATAAATGTTATTTAAATCCTATGCAGGTCAGGTTATCATATAGCCAGTGTGGAATGGCAAAGTGGATGCAGTGAGATATCAATAAGTTTTCAACTGAGACAAAAAAGGAGAGAAAAATATAGATCCTTATGTGAGATTATTACCACTGTTATTGTTATTTGATTTTGCAGTATACAACTTCTTGGGAGTAGGTAAAATATCTGAAGTATTTTGAGCAATTTTGTGTACACTGTGAATATTCATCCCTTAAGTGTTGATAACGATGCTAATAGCTCAGGGAATTGCAAGGTGGACAGTGATATTGCATTATAAGCAGCAGTTAGGACAGTAGTTTCACTCTGAAGAAGGCAAAAGCCTTTTCGAATGTGTCAACTGTGAACATTTAGTCATTCTGTAAGTAAATCGCCATTGCTATCCTTTAGGGAAGTTTATTATTAACTACTGATTTCCATACAATTGTACAGAGTTAACCACCATTTTAACAACATGACATTATTGTAAGAGGGTGCATTACTCTTACTAGATAAAACCATCAAGGAATTCCAGGGGCCCTGAAAACTTCTTTTCAGGACTAAGGGAAAGTTGACTGACTTCTGGGAGAATCAGAGTTCTGAAATAGGTACCCCCAACATTACCAGAATCCTGATTTTCTTTGTCTTGTATCCTTAGTTTAAAAAACAAATGAACAAAAAACTCTCCTGGAGGTTTTGGAAATGTGTTGATTTCCTGCACGACTGACTGAGAGTGTAGCCACAAGGGGAGCTGTGGGATATCCTTCTTTCATCTAGCCAGTTTCACAAGGCAGAACCTTCGGGTTCCATAAGGAAGAGCCAGATGATGTTTTTCTCATTTCTGTTCTATCTGCCTTTTATTCTTAGAGTCAAATACTAGGTTATCTCTCTGTCCTACGTATGGCAATATTCTGATATTTTATGGTTTTCTGGGCCTTTATGTGTATAATACTGCAATGTGAAATGTGGCAATGAAAACTGAAAATGATGTTAGCCAGAACGTCCCCATATAAACTATGAAATGTCTTTGAATATCCTTTCTAATGTTGGGGCTGGTTAGATGAAGTGACCTGGAAATGGCCTCTCTTTGCATTTTTTAACTCCTCATCAAACCCAACCTCTATCCACTATCTTTCCCAAAGCCATCAGTGGAAAATGCTTTCTTCTTGTAAATATTTCTGATTTTTCCTGGGCACCTCAATTTAGTTGCTGTTTGATTTTGAGAGCTATTTTTTATAGATTTAATGTATAGAAAATATAGTTTTTGCTTTGTGTTACAACTTTTTTCCTCTATTGGCTAGTAATCATAGCATGATTCATTAACGTAAGTGAACTTTTTTTTTCAAATAAAAGTTTGATTTGGTTTTGTACGATGTCAAAGCTATAAGTGTTTATTAACTCTCAGTTTAACAACATATAGGAAATAAACTGATCAGAACTTAATACCAAATGGCATATCTGAGATAGAACTGATATTAACTAGCAGAATGATCTTTCATTGATATCAGCATAACATAAAGGGGCCTTGGGACGTGCTCTGATTAAGCCTAAATACAATTTTTCTTTGTCATGACCTATGTACTAATGTTTTAAAAAGACTTGCATGACTATAGTTTCACAAAAACAAAAAAACTGGAAGTTAAAACCTCAATACCGTGATTATACTCTTAAGCTTTTGAGATTTTTAATTTTGTGTGTGTGTTTGTGTGAGGAAGACCGGCCCTGAGCTAACATCTGTTGCCAATCCCCCTCTTTTTGCTTGAGGAAGATTGTCACTGAGCTAACATCTGTGCCCATCTTCCTCTACTTTATATGTGGGACACCATGGCAGCCTGGCTTGATGAGTGGTGCATAGGTCCGTGCCTCGGATACAAATCCATGAACCCCGGGCCACTGAAGTGAAGTGCATGAATTTAACCACTATGCCACCGGGCTGGCCCCAAGATATTTTAAATCAATTGATTTTCATATGGTGATGTTTCTATGAAATAGATTTTTACCAACAAATGGGATTCCCATGTTAAAAAAGGAATTTACCCAACACTATTTCTATCCATTCGGTGACTTTCTCACAACTGGTACAACTGATAATTTTTAGATTAGCTGCTACATTGTCTATATATTTGTGACTTTAAAATTAGGCACACATGAACAATGAGATAATATTATTGGTACTAACAGAAAGGGAGGTCAAATATTTAATGAATTTTAGAAGCAATAACTATTTTAGAATTTAGGCATCTGACTTAATCTCAGAAATGGGCACTGGAGGATTTAAAACAATTATCAAGAAGTTAAGCAAATAGACAAAAGTATGGAACATAGATATAAAAGATAAAATTTGGTGTTGTACAAATAGCATGCTATATAAATGCTTCATAATGTAAAATGTTGGAGGATAACAGAACATTTTTATCTGTGCAGCTTTTGTCGAGTTAGACAAGCATGAAAATAATGATTTGCCTTCACTTTATTTGACATGAACTCACCTGCTTGAATACAGGCAGTTATAAACATTCCAATCCTAGGAGCACAAGATAAATGAAAAACAGGACCTCACAGTAAAAGCAATATGAGAGATTAAGAGAGCGAATAGATAGACTAATGAGAAGGGATTAAAAAACCTCAAATTTTATGAGCTAGATTGAGCAAAGTCTACCAGGGGACATGAAATCTACCTATAAATATCAAGTACTTGTAAATATGGATTAAGAAAATAATTTTTCTTACCAAGAGTAAAGGCAGGGACACTGGATAAAAAATTAGACAAATAGAAAGTACTGGTTATTTGAGAAACAGCTCCATACATTGCTTCAGAAAGACGATATGGGCACAGTTTTTTTATTCTTTTAGAAATGTCTTCATAAGAACTGGGTGGTATAGAGGCAACATAATGGCATAGGTTAATTCCATTGAGAAATGCACTGTAACATATATAGAAAAAATTAAATTTAAAGAAGTAGCAGCCTGTTGCACTGCTTTTGTGGCAGACAGTAGCCCCAGTTCCTTATGTGTGGTGCATATAGTAAACTGAAAAATATTTTTCTTTAATTCTTTGTGTCATTTGAACTCCATTTTAGTTTTTTGATGATAGAAAAATGGAAGAATTTAAAGGCACAATTAATTGAACAAAATTAATCTGTACTGTCTACAGTTTAAATTTAAGAACTCTGTATCAAACTCTGGACTACACTCACAGCTATTAGCCTGTAAAGAAGATTGAGAACAGCCAACTATGTAAGATAATTATAAATTTATTGATGTTGGATATCCCCTTGCCCTAATGGCTTTTGGGCTCTGATTATAGGCTTTGAGTATTACATTTCAAGCTCATATCTTCCTTCAGGCTCACCTCTCTCATAATCCTGATTTTGATGATTGGATCCTTCATTTTGCATCTTTGTTACCCCAGATTCTAACATATCCTAAAATTCTATTATTTACACATATTCCCTGTTGGTCCTTTTACTTTTTGCAGACATAGTATCAATTGCCACTATCTTCTTGGAACACTATGTTAGGAACAGTTTTGATTAAAAAAAAAAAAATAGGCACAGTCATTTAATGGTGTATAATATGGGTGTAGAGGAAGGAAGTGGCAATCCTGGCACCAGGAACGAGCCCCTCAATCATATTACATATGATTCTAAAGCACATCTTCAAATCACCTCTACAGAACTCTTATCTAAGAGAATAGTATCTTCTTCCCGACCAGATCTAGCACAATTGCATGTCTATCTTACTCCTTCCTTTACATTGTCACTTGGATACTTCAAAAACGTCTTAAACATGAAATTTTCACCACAGAACTATTGTTTCCCATCTGATCATGCTCCCTTTTTGTAATTGCAGCCCAAAGCACAATTCCTGACAACAGTGGTGATTTCAATAAATACGAACTAAATAAACAAATGAAGAAAATGAATGGGCTCCAGTTATCTCACCATTCCAACAAGAAAGTTGACTTGGATTACTGATTCTCAATCTCAGATAATATGTAAAATTAATGTAGATAATCACAATAATAATAACAATACACAGTGCCACTGCCCTGGCAGAGTTGGGATGGAGCATAGTAGATTCATTTTCTGACCTGGGTTCAAGTAGGAGGATCCAAGCAGGTTATGTCCTAGGAAGGAGATGGAGTTTAGCTCAGATGTGACACAAAATAATATCTGGGAAATGGCTTATAGTGGAACTCATAATTATGATATAGAAAAAATTACCGAGGATATAAGATGGTGTAAAAACCAGAATGAAAAGTGGATAGGACTGGAGAAAAAGACATCTTATTTCTGAAACTCTAGATGAAGCATAAGGAGAATTAAAAAGTTATGATTAAAGAATAGAGAATTCTAGGGACTAGGTAATCAGAAGATTCACACTAATTCCCATTCATTTCCCTGACCCATACACACATACACTCCAATTTAATTGCATTTGCAGAAATAATATGGGAGGCATCTAAATTTGAGTTGAGTATAATCTTGGTACTTTGAAATTACTTCCAGGATTTTCAGTTTTACTTTGATGATAAAAGCTCTCTATGGCCACAGTAATGAAGACAGTTTGGTCTTGGTAAATAGGTAGACATTGTGCATGAGTAGATCAGAAAAGAGAGTCTAGAAATAGACTCCCACATTATATTGTCAATTAATTTTGACAAAGTTGCCAAGGCATTTCAATGTGGAAAATCTATTCAATGTGAATATAGACCCTTACCTCACATTATAAACAAAAAATTAACTCAAAATGAATCATGGCTTAAGTGTAAAACCTAAAAGTATAAAACTTTTAGAAGAAAAGTGGGAAACCGTTTTTGCTATGTTTGAGTAGACTATAAGCTTTCTTAGACACAAAACAAAACACATGAACCATTATTAAAAATCAATACATTGAAGGGTTGGCCCCATGGCCTAGTGATTAAGTTCAACACCTCCGCTTTGGTGGCCCAGGATTTGTTCCCGTTCATGGACCTACACCACTTGTCAGTGGCCATGCTGTGGCAGTGACCCACAAACAAAATAGAGGGAGATTGGCCACAGATGTTAGATCAGGGTAAATCTTCCTCAGCAAAAAAAAAAAAAAAAAAAATTCAATACAGTGAATTTCAAGACAAATATGTTTTAAAATTTGGTGTTGAAAAAGTGAAAAAGCCAGCCATAGAGTAGGAGAATGTATTTGCAACATATACATCAGACAATAGACTTGCAATGAGAATAGATAAAGATTATAACACCTCAATAATAAGGCAAATGGTTCAATAAAAAAGGTGCAAAAGTAAACATATACTTTATAAAAGAAGACATATGTAAGAACAAAAAGCACAAGATAAGTTCGATATCATTAGTTATCAAGAAAAGCAAATTAAAACCACCATGAGATACAACTAAACACACATTAGAGTGGCTAAAAGAATAACAATAATATACAGAAAACAACAACAAACAAACAATGCAAAAACTGACCATGCCAAGTGCTGGTGAGGATGAAGAGCAATTAGTACCCTTCTACATTGCTTGTGGCAATGTAAGATAGTGCAATTCCTTTGGAAAACAGTAGGGCAGTTTATTAAACAGCATGGCAGTTTATTATTCACCTATGTATGACCCAACTTTCCATTTCTAGCTAAATATCCCAAAGAAATGAGAATGAATGTCCATACAGAGACTTGTACATAGATGTTCATACAGTTTTATTTTGAATAGCCAAAATCTGGAAACAACCCAAATGACTGTAAATGGTTAATGGATAAATTATAGTATATCCATATAATGTTATATTATTTAGCAATAAAAAGGAAGCAACTATTGATACATGCAACTAAATGAATGAAACAAAACAAAAATATGGATGATTTTGAAAATCCTTATGTGGACGGAAAGCAGCTAGTCAGTGAAGAATATGTACTGAATTTCTATTTCTAAATTATGCAATTTAATCTAGAATAACAGAAAGCAGAACAATGGTTGTCTATGGATGGTGTTAAGGGCAAATATGGATTACAAAGTGGTACTAGGAACCTTTAGGGGTGGAGGAAATCTTCATTATCTTGGACTGGTGAAGATTTCTCAAATCTGTAAATTTGTTGAAACTCATGACGTGCTCAAAATGTGTGCAACTTTTTATATATCAATTTTACCTCAAGAAAGTGTTTTTAAAAAGTGCCTCGAAGCACTCATTAATCCCAATTTAAGCTTTCTCTGGCTAAAGGAATATGGAAGTAATTGGCTTCGTGTTTAAATCTCTTCCTTTCTACACTGAGTTCAGTTAAAAAAAAAAGCAAGAAATAATATTAAAGTATTAAAAGTTACTCACCTGTCCCCTATACTCATTATGTTATGATTATAACCCGAGATGGAATTAACCAGGGTGTTTTAAAAATGGGGAGAGTAAAAATTTCTTGCTCAAATGTTTCATTATTAACCAATTGTATTCAAATTATTAAATTTAAAAAATACCCCAAATTATGAAAACAAATAGAAGTTATCCAGTGTATTCTGTTTAAAAAAATCCAACAAAAACAAAACCCCTGGTTTATTTACTTATTTTCTTGCAGGCTTAGCATTTCAAAGACTCTTTGGGATCAAAAAGAGAAGTTATCTATAGGGCATAAAAGTAACCAGAAGTTATTGTCACAACTTAAATGTACATATTCAACATGATGTTGAGACTAGCTTCGGGCAAAACCGAAAAGCTAATTATGTAAAAACCATTAGGGATAAGAAAACCTGTGTGTAGTGAGCAGAAATAATATTTGCATATGGAGAATGAATAATAATTACTTTCACCTATACATAATCCAAACTGTACAATCAAAGGTATTTCAGGATTTATTTGCATATTGTTTGACAAGTTGTGTCTTAATTTTCTTCCCCACTTTAAATCTCTTTTAGACCTCTAAAATCTTGGAATCTCTAGGGATTAGACCTCAGAATCCTTCTTCCCTTTCTATACTCATTTTTCATGTGGCCTTTTTCACTTTAAGTAGCACCTATATGTTAAGGACTCCGTGACTCCTTTGAATTCCAGATTATGTATCCAAGTACAGAGTCAACATCTCCACGAGGATGTCTTATGTCTAGATCTAAATTTTTTATCATTCTTCTAAAATCAGCTTCCTGCATTACCCAGTGTTCTCCACTTTGGTAAAGGGCAAGAAAGCAATGAGAGCATGGCTGTGTGACTCGGGTTTCTTTTAATGTGAAAATTCTTCTTAAAGTTTTTAGTTATCCTGATTTTATAACTCTCCTGAGTATGGAGAGAAAACAATGCTTGGCTGGGCAGCTGTGTCTATCTGAAATGCCCACTCAATCTTTTTAATGTGGCATGACTCTTTTATTATTTAATGTTTTTTGATAGTCCAAAGACTGTGAACTTTGATTAGGTTTCCAAATCCAGGTGGTGATGGTTGTTTTCCAGTTTTATTGAGAAGTAACTGACGTACATCACTCTACAAGTTTAAGGCATGCAGCATGATGTTTTGATTTACATATATTGTGAAAAAATTACCACAATAGGTTCAGTTAATATCCACCATCTCATTTAGAAACAATAAGAAGAAAAGAAAGAAGAAAAATAAATTCTCCTTGTGATGAGAACTCTTAGGATTTACTCTCTTAACAAATTTCCCATATACCTACCATACGGCAGTGCTAACTATAGTCATCATGCTGTACATTACATCCCT
The DNA here is from genome assembly GCA_031878705.1 of Tapirus indicus. NCBI lineage: Eukaryota > Metazoa > Chordata > Mammalia > Perissodactyla > Tapiridae > Tapirus > Tapirus indicus. The sequence goes on along the minus strand of CM062935.1, from coordinate 26,085,732 downwards.
AGTACTTATTTTTCTTATAACTGGAAGTTTGTTGTTGTTTTTTATTGTAGTATGGTGTTTCTATCCCTTCAAAGACGTGTATGTAAAGTTTCATGTTGTGCAGTCAATAGTATTAGCCCCTATTGAATGCAAATACTCTTACCTACCTAGTATTCCTTTCATAGGGAGCCAGCCCTAGTAGTTTTTGTTTAGCATATTGTAAGATCAAACATTGGGTTTGGTTCATTCTCAGTAGGAGCTGTTCCTAAGGGATGGGAGCACTCATCATTTCTGTATACAATAGTCTATCCTTTGTTTATGTTTTAAAGGAAATGCTATCCCAGCTGTGAATGTGCATTGCTTTACGATGGGGATGTGTTCTGAGAAATGTGTCATTAGGTGATTTTGTTATTGTGCGAACATCATAAGGTGCATTTACACAAACCTAGATGGTATAGTCTGTTACACCCCTACACTATACAGTACTAATCTTAGGGGACTACCTTCGTATGTGCAATCCATCATTGACTGAAACGTCATTATGTGGCAAATGACTGTATTTAGAACTTTGTTTTCCTTATTTATACCTGGCCTAAGAGAGAAATCAAGGCCACAGATATAGATCAAACAGTGTATAAAACTATTAATATGAAAAAAAACTGTGTTCACTCCTAGAATGTGCATTTTTGCTATTTTTCCAACAAATAAAAGTAAGCACACATTTTACTCATATTTTAAACATTTTCCTAAATATATGAGTTTAATGAATGTATCTATTATCTGAACTCAACATTTCCCTCCTTTGTTCTCTTGTGTATCATTATTTTATATGATCTCAATGTTCACATAGGCAGAATTCTAATATCTTTATATATTGTAATTGTTCCTTTAAAAATATTTTAGATGGCTTTAATCGTCTCCTTGTCTTTGCTATGCAATCATCTTTTATTTAGAAAATCTTTTTATTCTTATCTTTGTATTGTTCTTTGATTTTTTTCTTAATATTTCCCCCTCAACAATTTAAAAAATATTTCCCCTCATGTTTTAAATTTTTTCTCCAGTAACGTAATCATATGCCCCTAGACATGAATTTTTTCTCCCTTAACTTTACCTTCAAGATTTAAATAAAGACTCTTATTTTACTGTCACTCCATGTGGAGTTTTGTTTTATTTTTTCCAAAATCTTTTATCAAAGTTATGACTTACTAGATAAGCAACTAAGGAAAGAGCAGAAAGGTATTTATATGAGTTTCAGTAGCTACTAGAAAAATTGCTCACTACATCCCTCTTCCAAGGGCATCTGAATCTTCTTTTTTTTTGAGACCCACTGGGGAAAAGAATTTGATGTTTACTGCTGGCGTACATGGATTCTGACAAAGGTGCATCGTTATGCAGTTTGCCTAAGAAACAGAATCACATTCATTATGTCAGCTGGACTCATGATTATATCCTTACTCTCAAAGACAATGGTATTTGGGGATTTATAGTAAAGGACATGGCAGAGTATTTTATCTCATCATGTTTGCAAAAGGGGAACATGTGTCATTTACTGTCATTTTCCATCTGTAAAAACATTGCTTTGTTATAAAAGCTTATGATCAAATCACTTTGCTATTGACATTATATTATTAGAAGCTTGTTTGCAAGAAGTGGAAAGGGGAGCAAGAACAAGAGTAAAGAAGAGAAGAATCTCTGGTTATTTTAAGAAGTAAAAGAGTTTAATGGAAGAATGTCAAGTAGCTTATAAAATTGAGGTACATGAATTCAGTGATGCCAGCTGTCATGTGTACAGGACCAGCTCTCAGTTCCCTTTGGCAGAATAAGCAGAACAAATGCATAGTTTCTTCCATAAAATAATACTAGACCAAGAGCTTGCCCAGAAATAACACTAGGATAACTAGAAAGCCACTTTAAAATTTATTCAAAAAATTTTGGTGGATTTTAATAATAATTCTCAATTATTATCTTACAATTTTTAATATACTTCCTGCTCATTGGTTTTAATCACAGATAAGTTCGTCAAAATCAACTCTTTAATATATACCATTACAATGGTTGGTTTTTTAAAATTGAGATATACCTGACATATAACATATCAGTTTCAGGTGTACAACATAATGATTTAATTTAATATTGTTTTTGTTTTTTATTATTTTTCTATAAGTTTGGCTTAGATCAAGCTCCATTATTTCTTAAAAATAACAAATATGCAGAGATTTTTTTTAGAACATGTTAATAATTGGGAAAATATACCACCAATGCCATAGATTATATTTTCAAAAATTGTAAAGGTTTTATTTTGTACTTACTTTATATAAAACAATTATTTTTTTTAGTTTTTAAAAAGTATGCTTAATAAAATATCAATTGTGTTCCTTTACTTTTGTAATTATTTGAATTATTTTTACTTCACGTTATTTGATTTTTCTTAAAAATATACAAGTAAATTTGTTTAAAAATCTACATTTGATGGGAAACCAAGATTTTATGCTTATACGTGGCTATTACTGGTATCTGAACATAAGATCTATTGATTTTAGGGATGTGTTTATCAACCAATGCACTAAACACACTAGTATAGAATAAACATTGTTTGGTCAAATTTGATGCATATATAACATTTATTTTGTTATAACCAAGAGAGCCAACAACTACCATTAGATGTAATGTTAAGTGGAGTTTGGTATGCTTTATGGTGTATCACGGGTAGAAAATTACTAGTAAGTGTATGAGGTACAGGGTAAAAATAAGCCTATGCCAATAATAATTATATGCACTCTGAAATATTAAAAGAACGTTGCTTCATGATTATAAAAGAGAACACATCAGGTTGGCAAACTGGCTTATTTATTTTTTTATTTTTATTTTTTGTATGTGAGGAAGGTTAGCCCTGAGCCCGCATCTGTTGCCAATCCTCCTCTTTTTGCTGAGGAAGATTGGCCCTGGGCTAACATCTGCTCCCATCTTCCTCTACTCTATATGTGGGATGCCTGCCACAGCACGGCTGACAATTGGTGTGTACTTCTGTGCCTGGCATCCAAACCTGTGAACCTGGGCCACCGAAGTGGAGCACGGGAACCCAATCACTACACCACCGAGCCCCCAAACTGGCTTATTTGTTAATTATACACGCTTAAACAGTGGACAAGAAAGCAATATAATAATAGTGCACTACCAAAAATGTTAGTATTCAGTAGCATCCCAACAATACAAAAAGTGTATTAACAGTCTATGGGAGATTCAGAAATGTCTGATTGTGTTGTTAAAGAAGTACGAAATGGGTATAAACTTGGTATTTGTATTAACTTTGCAGAGGAACCAAATAATATTTAAAAAAATCTATTTGGAAAGCAGAAAAAGAAATGGCTCCTGACAACATATTACAAAAATAGGAGGTAATTTTGAACGTGTTTTTCTTTTATTATTCTCTGGACCAGGCTGTGAACCATTTAGGAATTATTGCAAGTGAATGAATGTGAAACAATATAGGAAGTTTTCTGTTCCCTTTTTTGTTGTTGTTGAGTAAAAAATTTTTCCAAACTGTACTTTTGGAAAATTTACCTTATATAAGTAATATTACACAATATAAAGCATATATATCTTCATGTAACCTAAAGTAGGCAAGGTCACAGTTAAGTGGAGGTTTGTAACTATTCTGTCGATAACTGAGCCATTTCCAAATACAAGAAACAATACACTCCCTAGCCTGATAACTAGTGATGTTTTAAACTAAACACATACTAAGTATCTAAAGTCTCTGTCTACATTTTAAAAATCATTGAAAAGTTTCAAATTCATGTGATGTATATTCACCGGAAAATGTAATCAGTATTATTTGATTGATTTTCAATTATTTATTGAAAATGTAATTCAGTGCCTGAACTACAAACTAAAGTCCAGATTATCTTCTAATAATGTCACAACTTTACCAGATTTGTAGATGTATTCTTCAGTAAGCAATCAGGCAGAAAAAGTGTGAAAGTTTCATGGTCCAGTTAAAAATAAAACTTCTTAGTTTGATTAATTATGTGTGTGTATAAATTTATATATTTATAAGACAGTGACCTCTTCCTTCTTGAGAGAAGGATTTTCAAACTTTAAACATAGGCCAAATAATTGATTGAATTACAATTTAATTGGTTACATTGCAAATTAAGACACTCAAGGGATCTGAATCTTAATATAATAAACACAGTATTTTCCAAAGTAAATCTCAAGCCAATGTTGTTATTGAGAAGTACATCCCATAGCCAAGATCTTTTTTGTTTGTTTGTGTGAAGAGTTCTGCCAGGCTTTTAAATTCCAATCATTAGATCATTAGTGTAACCACTAAGATAGTATACAATTACACAGTTCTATATTGATAAATAGCTTTGTTCTTGTTACTGCTGGATTCTCTTTAAACCTTTAAGAAAGGTTTTGCCATCATTCTTCTGTTTCCTTCACTTTAACAAAAGGTACTATTAAGGAAACCTTTCCATTTCAGAAGATTCTTGCTTTAAAATTCCAGAATAGGACAAAAACTTAAGTGCAGAAGGATTAATGAATATTTTTATTAAACAATAAAATCAGACACAAATGGAAATCACATTAAATTTAATAGAGTATTAAAAACTAATACAGAGATTTAGTTCCAACAAAAATATTTATCTATAAAATACCAACACAACTGGAGAATTCAAATGATTTTTTTTGGTATTGTTTAATGTTCAAATTGACTTTATTGACAAATTGTATAGAAAATATCTTACAAAATTCATGTTCTAACAACAGAAGCACATAAACTGTAAAACATACTAATTTTTGTTTTACAATTACATTTAAAAATTTTTCTCATAGTACAAAATTAATAATTATTAAAGAAAAATTGCAATTTTGTACAGACAAAAAGAAAAATAATCAGCCATGATTTCACAATGAAGAGATACCAAGTTTAAACTTTTCATTTGTTATTTGTTGTTAGTCTATATCTTGGTTGAGGTGAGTGTTACATGGCAGTGAACATTTTTTAAAGCCGATGCAAATTTGTATTTTCATTTTAGATATGATGGAATAACAAATTTATCCATTTGCCTTAAACAAGTAATAATTCAGACAAAATATAGAAGCATAATTTTCAGACTTGAATTAAATGTAGCATAAGATAGTGATTACTGATAAAACTAAATAAGCATAGGAACCTGGACAGAGCCTGGCAGCCTCCCAAACTTGATGATATAAAATTTAGAATTTGAGGTATCCAAGGCATCTATAATTCACAGGCAGAGTGCTGGAAAGAAGTGATCTACACAAAGAGATGTGGATATCTACAGAGTATTTCCCTTGAGTATTTCACCTGAATACCGAATACCAATCAATGCTGCACATAAGGAAACTACCTGAAGCCAGGGAAAGGAGCACAAGTAAGAGAGCAGGCAGGAAAATTGCTAGAAACTCCAGAGGGCCACCTGTAGTTTATGTTCCCATTAGACAGAAATACCATCTCAACACCTGGAATAGCAAGGAGAGTACTCCAAAAGGAATGACCTCAATAATGGGGCCAAACTTGCTATAGAGTAAAGGCTGCTCTCGTCCTGCCTAACAAACCTTAAATTCAAGCCTGGGAAATGTCAAATTATTTTCAACTTCCTTAAATAAATCCCAGAACCAAGCCCAAAGATATTTAAAGAAATACAAAAACAAAACCAGGCTCTGACATAAAAATAAATCCCAAACACAATGACTAGCATCCAATCAAAAATTTCCAGGCATGTTGATAAGCAAGAAAATATGACCATTAAATGAGCAGAAAATCAATCAATAGTGACAGATCCAGAAATGACAGAGATGATGGAATTAGTAGACAAGGATGTTAAAACAGCTGTTATAAATATATTTCATATATTTAAGGAATTATGATAGCTGAAAGCATAAACCTGGTAAAGAGAGATATGGACAATATAAAAAGACCTAAACAAACCTCTAGAGATAAAAATGCAATGCCTCAGAAGAAAAAATACACTGGATGGCATTAATAAAAGATTAGGTACTGCAGAAAAGAAAGGTTAGTGAACTTGGAGTTACAGCAAAAACAATAGAATCTATCCAAAACACATGTTATTTTATTTACTTTGAAGGTTTTATAGATTAATCTCTTAAATGTAAGTCTATGGTCTATTGTGTGTTAATTTTGTATATAGTGTGAGGAAAGGGACAAGATTCGTTTTGCATAAGAATATCTGTTTGTTCCAACACAATTTATTGAGAAAAATTATTCTTTTCCAAATGAATTATCTTGGCTGCTTTGTTAAGAACTGATTGAACATATATGGTGGGTTTATTCTGCACTCTCTATTTTGTTCTACTGATTTCTATGTCTGTATTTTCTTTATTACCAAAATGTCTTGTTTACTGTAGTTCAGAGTAAGTCTTGAAATCAGGTAGCGTATGTCCCCCAACTTTATTCCTTTCTTTCAAAATTTGGCTCTTCTATAGCCTTTGTGTTTTCATATAAATTTAAGAATCAATGTGTACATTTCTAAAAAATATGTTGTAATGCAATAGGATTGCATTAAACCCATACATGAATTTGGGGACACCTGACACAATAAAAATACTGAGTCTTCTACTCCATGAATATTGTATCTTTCTTCATTTATTGAGGCCTTCTTTAATCTTCTTCAGTAATTCTTTGTAGTTTTCAGGATATAGACCTCTCAAATAACATTTATTTCTAAGTGAAATTTATTTCTAAGTTTTGCTTGTTTTTGATGCTATAGTAAATTGTTTTTCTTTATTTTTAATAAACCTTAAGGTTTTTAAATTTTAGAACACTTTTAGATTTACAAAATTACTGGAAAGATTATACAGAGAATTCCAACATACCCCTCACTCAGTTTCCCTTTTATTAATGTCTTTCATTATTAGAGTGCATTTGTCACAATTAATGAACCAATACTGATACATTTTTACTTTATATTATTATTAAATACTTTAAAAAGTGTATACTTTATTCAGATTTTTCCAGTTTTTACCCCAAATCCTTTTTCTGTTCAGGATCCCATCCATGATTCCACATTACATTTAGTAGTAGTGACTTAGATTGCTCTTGGTTGTTAAAAGTTTCTTAGACTTTCCTTGTTTTCAATGAATTTGACAGTTTTGAGGAAAACTGGTAAGGTATCTTGTAGAATGTCACTCAGTTGGGATTTGCCTAATGGTTTTCTCATGATTAGATTGAGGGAATGTGTCTTTGGTAGGAAGACCACAGGCATAAAGTGCCATAGTCATTACATTATATCATATGCTCTCAATATGTCTCATTACTGTTGATGTTAACCTTGACCATGTGGTTTGAGGTAGTGTTTGCCAGCCTTCTCCACTGAAAAGTTATTCTTTTTTTCTCCCTCTCATTCTATACTATTGGAAAATATTCACTATTCATAGCCACGACTAAGGAGTGGGGTAACTCTCCATGACTAAGGAGTAACTCTCCACCTCCTGAAGGGCAGAGTAAGTACATAAATTATTTGAAATTATTCTGAACAGGAAATGTATTTACTCTCACATTTGTTTAATCAACCATTTTATGTCAATATGGACACATGGATATTTTATAATTTGGGTTATAATATAATATGACTTTATTAATCATGTGACTCAAGTAGTTCTAGTTTTGGCCACTGGGACCTCTTTCAATTGGCCTCTACATCCTTTTGAAATACCTCCACTATTGTGCATATGGGTTTTTGTTTTTGTTTTTTGAGACTTTTCTTTCTTTTTTTTTGGCATTACAAAGTATTCCAGGCTCATCTTGTATATTTCCTGCTCAGTCTTAGAATTAACCATTTCTCCAAGGAGCACTGGTTCCTTTCACTGGAAAATGGTATTAGAAACCAAGATCTGAATACTAGGTGTCCTCAGCACTACCAGGCTATCACTACTTCTAGGCTGTCTCAGCTGAAAAAGCAAAGAGATATGTATGTATATACTAACCTCTGTATATATACATATCTATAAATACTTCTATGTGTAACAATCTGTATTTATATGAAGGTAAATATGAGTGCATACTGATGTTTCCAACTCTAATCCATTATCAGATGGATTATTCTATACTCCTCCCATTGTTTATCTGTAACTTTCCACTCAACAATAAGAAACCTGGTTCCCACCATCCACTATCCATTTACTTAGTTGTTCAATTGTAGTAGACACATATAGTTGTTTCAGAATTGTTAACCTATATATCCACGGGAAACAACTTTATCAACCAGAGTACAAGTCTTATGTACAGTTTCTTTTGCCTTTAGCCTTCAAACTCCACTGATTTCCAAAGCTACTTAGGTTAGCATCTTATTCCCTCAGCTCCTTCAGTGACATTGTTTCATATAGTTGTAATACATTTATATTCTTTTTTTAATTTTCTACATTCCATCTTGAGATCACTTGACTTCCAAAATGATTTTTTAAAATTTGCATAAAGTAAGGTTTACTCTTTGTGCAGTAAAGTTCTACAGGTTTTGACAAATGCTTACTGTCTTGTGTTCATCATTACAATATCATAGATAATAGTTTCCTCATTCTAAAAAAATTCCCTGGGCATCACCTGTTCAACTCTTTTGTATATTCATCTTTTGTGCGGTGAATTTGCTTTACTTGCTTATTAGTTATTGAAGTTTTTTGGTCTATTCTTTGGGATTTTCTACATAGACAACCTTGTCATCAGCAAACAGAGACAGTTTTATTTCTTCATTTCTAAGCTCTGTACTTTTTATTTCCTTTCTTTTCTTATTTTCCTAGCAAGGACTTCCAGTACTATGTTGAATTGGGGTGGTGAGAGAGTACATCCTTGCCTTCATCCTTGGTGAGCCTTCCTAGAGAATGTTTTTCCCTGATTTTGAGGGAAAGCATTCATTTTCTCACTATTAAGTATGATGCTACTTGATGATTTTTTTCTCAGATGTTCCTTATCAAAATGAGGAAGTTCTTTTGTAGTAATGCTTTTCTGAGAGTTTCTTTGTTAAATCATGAATGGTTATTGGATATTATCCACGTTTTTTTCTGTGCCAATTCTGTGATCATATGATTTTTCTTCTTTAGACTGTTGATGTGGTGCATTACCTTGATTGATTTTGATTTTGAATGCTGAACCAGTCTTGCATGCCTGAAATAATTTTTAAAAGACTTTTTTAGAGCAGTTGTAGGTTCACAGCAAAATTAAGAGGAAGTTACAGAGATTTCCCCTACTTTCTGACCCCACACATGCATAGCCTTCTCTATTATTAACATCTTCCACCAGAGTGGTGCATTTGTTACAATCAATGAAAATTTTTAAAAATTTTAATTTCCCACTGTTTGTTCTTAGTATACAGAAATATAAACGATTATTATGTACACAGTTCTTTCTGTGCAAGGTAATATGGGACCATAAACATAATTCAAACTGGAACCTTGCAAAATGATCTTAATAATCTACGATAAAAATGAAAATTATTACATCCTTACAAAGGACATATTCTTCCTGCACCAGAAATAGCCTTTGGAATACAGCATATGGGTTCATTCGGACCACTCTAAGGCTGGGACACACTTGTCTTGGGTTGAAGTTAGGTCACCTGGAGGGGTAGCGATCATGGTCAGCTGGACCACCTGGGACATGGGAGACAGACCTCTCTGGGCACAAAGACAGGTCACAGGAGGTGTTAATGGTCATATTCCTGCCTGAGGGTCAACAGGTCCACTGAGAGTCAAGACCATGGGCCGTTAGGAGGCCAGTTGTCTACCTATTGCATTGTTAGACTACAAGCCACAACCTACCATGAATGAATGCAGTGTCTGAGAGAAGGCAGATCACTCAGGAATCCTTGTGAGGTGGATTCAACTTAAAATGAGAACCTGCAACAGACAAGTGCTAGTAACCAGAAACCAGGTACATTTCTTTGTGTACGGAAAGACAAACCCGTCTGTAATTCAGTTCACTGACTCTCTCTCATGAGTCTCTAGTCCTTCATGAGCTTTAAGGTTAAGGACAGGGAGAAAAAGATAAAAGAGCTCACCATCCTCTATGGGGATGCTAAAGCATCATAATATTCTAGAGAACACCAGGATCTTTTGGGAAAATTTCAGGGCAAATAGATATGTGATAATACCTGAGAAAGTAACTAATCCTCCTCAAAAGCCAGAGCACCCAAGCCTGGAGGAATTGTTAGAAGTTTAAATGTTGATTTCAACTTGTGAATGTTGGCAGACAGTAGGATGTGGTTTACAAAGGAGCCTCACCTCTAACTAAAGCACTAAACTGATCCATCAGAAGGGGAAAAGAGAGCCACTGAACTCAGGAAGCAAAAAATACTTCCTTAGACTCTGACTTCATTTGGGGACAGGCTGCTGTATTGGAAAAGTTCACCCTGTGAATTGCAGAGATGTCTAAGAGATTAATGTTTGCTGGCTCTGGGCTAAACTCCTGGGAGGTTTGCCAGCAGCTGAACTTCTGTGGCTGATACAGAAACCAGACTGGATATGAAAGAACTGACAGGGAGAAAATTGACAGGACTGGACAAAATGGGATAATGACAGGAAAGCTAAAACAATTCTAGGGGAAGAAACATCTGTAAGATAAAGGAGGAGGGGGAATATCACTGCTAAGATATTGTGTGAGGAAGGCATGTGTTAGGGGGCCATGGTTGGGTAGAGATCTGGGCTATTCATTCTTACCCACACAGCACACAGCCTCTGAGTTCTCAAATGCACAGTGAAGGAGGACTACCAATCTTCTCTCAAAATTACTTTAAAACAACCTCTCCACTATTCTGATTGCCACCCTGCCATCAGGCTTCTTTGAGTTTGCTCAGACAAGAGGACAACAAAACTTGGAGGGCAACAATGCCTCCCCAGACAGTTGCTTGCTGAAAAGAGAGGGAACCCCTAACATTCCTAAGTCAGATGGACATCAGGGCCCTGGAAACTGAATTGTGGCTCACTTGATGGAACTGCTATGCCTTCACCAACTGCCAAATAAAGCTAGCACAGTTCAGCTTGCTCACTCACACTGGCTGATGGGTTTTAGAGTGATGGATGGGTCAAATCAGAGTTTGTTGCAGGCTGGAGTGCTGATCGGAAAGATGTATCTATACAATAATCATAGCTTTTAAAAGGAACCCCAGACTTCCAGGAAGAAAGGAGTATAGAAATGGGAAGCGACATTGAACCTCTTCTCTTTTTCTACTTCAACTTCAGCAGATAAATAAACCTGCACAAATAGACATTTACATCTGCATGAAACAATTTTTGAGACTCTGTGGAAAGACAATAGTGATGTAACAGACTATCTATCTGTTTCACTCTTCAGGGGAAATGACCAACCACAATCAACTAGATATAGACATAATATACTCCAAAAGGCAAATGAGTATCTGGGGGTCAGATAGAATGACAAATAATCCTTCTTTTTATTCTTATCCCAGATATATGTGATGAGCTCCTAAATCTGGGATTGAACTAGAGTACAATGAGCAGAGTTGTCTGAGGGGACATCCAGGGGACTTGGAAAATTTGGTATGTGACTTGTGGCCTAACAAATGGCTTCTTAATTTGTTTTGAGAAAAGTGTTCAAAAGATTTTCTTTTTTGTGTGAGATGGACAACAGTCCATATTTGTCCCACATCTATATTCATCTCCTGCTCTCACAGTTTAGTCCACAGCGATGTTAACATTGACATTTCATAGAACATCATGCTGTATTAATGGGTTCATGCTCCTTGAACCTAGTCAACAGAAATGGCAAGTATTCTGGATGCCTTTGTAAGATGTATACATACCAAAGTGAGGGAGATAAGCTTCAAAAAGTTTTCAGGGCCTGCAACCAGTGGTGGGGGCATTCTGAGACATCATCTTTAAATTCACTCTTGTATAAGCACCTCCTCTTACATGTGTGTGGAACCTGTGAATATGATGAGCTATCAATCCAATGATTATGTTATATTATATATTAAAAGGTATTTTACTGAAGTAATTAAGGTCTGAAATCAGTTTCCTTTAAGACAGGGAGATTGTCCTTGGTGAGCATGATCTAATCAGGTAAGTTCTTAAAAAGAATGGGATTCTTCCTTGTGAGAGACATTCCTTCAAAATGTGAAAGGATTTGATATGAGGGAGATTCTCTGTAGTTGGCTTTGAAGACGTAGAGTACCAAGTAGCAAAGAATGCAGGCAAACTCTAGGAGTTGAGAGTGGCTTCTGGCTGACAGTCATCAAGGAATGAGGACCTCAATACTATAACAACAAAGAATTGGATTCTGCCAGCAATCTAAATGAGCTTGGAAGTGGATTCTTCCCCAGGTTTTCCAGACAAAAACTGAGTCTGGCTGACACCTTTATTTCAGTCTTCAACCCTTAGCAGAAAACCCAGCCAGACCATGCCTGGACTTAGGACCTACAAAATTATGAGATAATGAATGTGTGTTGTTTCAAGTTGCTAAGTTTGTGGTAATTTATTACAGCAGCAATAGAAGAACTTACAGAGAGAAAAGAGCAGATCCCTAGGATTCTGGAGCAAAGCCATGCATTTTGCAGCAGAGCATGATCTACCATTTGAAAAGATATCCTAGCAAGGTATTAGGTCATAGAATAGACTAAACAGTTCACTCTGAACTATCAAGTGACTGTAATGAGATTCACCAATCTGACTTTGATATTATCTGCTCTAGTGAATCACAAGTTCAGAGAGCAAAATAGCAATTTCTTTAGGATGGAAATGGTGCATTATAGGTTGGGCTCAGGTAAGCTGAATGGTCAGACACCCACGTTGCCTATCTTTGTTGCACTGAAGACTTTGTTTTAACTCAAAATCTACAGGTTATGGTGAAGCTTTCTTCAACCAAACAACAGTGGATGAACAAATGCAGAGCTGGTTTACTGGCTTATTAGCTTGATGCGTTGATGCAAGCCAAAAAGGGATTGATATTGCTCTCTGGCTCTCCTCTGGTGTGGCTCTAAAGAATGCACCAGGAAATTTTCTCAGAGGGTATAGCTGTGAGCATTAAATGTAGTTAGTCAACTTTTGTGTAAAAAAATGGCCTAATATATGGCTAAATACTTATTTCCGGGCAGTGGCATATAGGTTAGATGGTTAGTTAGGGGTCTGGAGAAACAAAATTGAAATTTCAAGAGACAGTGGATAGATATTTTGGAGTGATACAATGTGTTAGGTATTTAGGTCTTATAGTAATTCACACCAGCGTGTATTCACCACCGAGAAGCCACTCAACGTCCTTGTAGATAGGTTGACTCATTCTAAGGATGTCAATCAGTCTCTCAACTGTCCCAGTATTTGCACAAATGGTTTATGAGTGGAGCAGCCATGGTAGTAGTTCAATTAGCCCTTTCTCATCAAGGCTTATCTTGTTATTACCTTTGTTGATGGCCAAACCTGCCAAAAGCAGAGACCAACATCCAGTCTTTAATATGGTACTATCCTTCAAAAAGATAACTAGGCACTTAATGGAACATTGTGTTGAATCACTTCTGCCTCAGAAGGGATAATGATTATTCTGTATTGGTCTTGATACCACGGTTTGCTTTTCTTAACTGCAGTTTCTCTTCCAGCACAACCCCCCACAGGATCCCACAATTATCAGCTCAGACCAAAGGAGCCATTTTAGAGTGAAGAAGGTATGATAAAGGGCACATAAC